>CM046879.1:151290722-152644252 GCA_025667525.1 Glebionis coronaria | reverse complement strand
CTTTTGTGCTTAGAAATAAATTTTGAGTCAAATAGGGCTTTTCCAAGTCATTTGGGCTTATTTTGACTTTTTGGGCTAAAAAGCCCATTAAGGTTGACTTATTTTGCTTTTAGCCCATTTGGGGGCCCATTAGGGGTATTTTTGTAATTTCACTTTCATTTTCTGATTAATTAGGTTAAAATAAACTAGTTTGCAAGTTTTTAGATTTTTTTATAATTTTTGGACTTTTAATATTATTTTAATATTATTTTATTATTATTTTTCAAATTTCACATTTTTGCACTTTTTATATTTTTCTTAGCTTAAATACATTAAAATAGGAATTTTGCAACTCTTAGATTAATTTTATCATCTTTAGATTAGTTTTATAATTATTTTAAGTTTTAATAGTTTTTAAATCATTTTAAATAGTTTTTATTAGTTTAAAAATTTATAAAAATAGTTTTTAATCGTTTTAGGTCATTTTAGAGGTTTACTAATTGAAACATCTTTATTTGGGCTTTTTGATAATTAATTTGATTTTTAGGGCTTTAATTAGCATTTAAAAATTAATATTTAATTAATTAAAAGGTTTGAAAATGTTTTGATCATTGGTAAACTCTTAGTTTATTTATTTTGATTTTTGATAAATTTTTGGGAATTTAGAATTAATTTTTATTTTTGTACTTTTTACGGTTTTACGTTTAGTCATCGTAGTAATTAATTTCACGTCTTCGTCATTCTCTTTTCTCATCCCATTCTATCCAATATTAATCTCAAACCAATTACAAATTATTCACACACATATACCTCCTTGGGAAACAAACTTCATTGGGTCATTAACACTTGATTTTCCTAAATCATTTGTTTAATACTTACCGCTTTTACGCCTTTTTCCTAAAAGGTCGTATTTTTACCACAATCAGATCTCAATGTAGTCGGTTGTCGAATGAACTGATTTGTAGGGGGTTTCCCCAAGATTGACGGTTTTTCAAGCTTAGTGTCCACACTAGTTCCTTTAGTTTTCCTTAATTCATTTCTCAAAGCAGCAATAGCAAAAACCTTTTCCTGTACTTGAGCCTTTAAAGTCTCATTCTCTTTGAGCAAGTTATCTTGGGATGCCAATTTAGATTCAAGCAACTTAATTTGTTTCAAAAGATTATCCTTTCAGCTTTTGAATCTAGAACTGTTTGATCCAATTTTCGTTCAAGAACAACGTTTGACTTTTCAAGTTTTTCAAAATATGTTTCAAATTTCTCCGTTTTCTTTGAAAATTCAATTTTGGCATCCTCAAGATCTTTTGATTGCTGAGCTACGATCGTTTTGATTTCTTTAATCCTAGATGCAGAATTGGGTAAAGAAGCATTCATAGGACACTTATCATGATGTTTAGCATTTTGACCACTTTCTCCCCCATTATGACTCACATCGGATGAATCAGAAGTGGAATCACCCTTTTCCATCCCATGTTGGTCATAGGTGGGTTCTGAGTTCTCAACATGTTGTAGATCATTGTGAGATTCAGTATTCAATTGTACCTCAACTATTGGCTCTTCGTCATGCATGCTTGAGTCACGTGGTCGTGATGCAATGATGCTGCTATCATCGGTAACCAAGGAGGTCTCCTTTGAGTCATCCGTAAGACCATTTTTCTCCTGTGTCATCTGCATCGTAGATTCTTGTATTCCACTAGTATGCTCTAGTTGAAGTTGTGAATTTTCATAAATCGAAAGTGCAATAGATTTCATGAACTCGAGCAATCTATCCCTAAAGTCTTTAACTTCGATTTGTGTGTCTTCAAGGAATGACTGGCAGATCATTGAAGCTTCAACCTTGGCAGGATCAAATTGAAAGAACCTCGAAAAATGTTGCACTAGAACTTGAAGTGAATGTGAGGATTCAATTTGATTAATGTCTTCTTTGTAGATTTGTTCTAGTAGGTGGTTCAATTTGAGGAGCATTGGGTGGATGAAAATGGTACGATCTTGACCGAAGAGTGTCACAAATCCGCTTCCTTCTTTAAGTAGAGAAATGTTTGACATATGGGACCGAAGTAGTCGAAATAAAGTCATTCTACTTTCTCTAGCTTTAACTTTCATTTGATGCGAATCTCCCTCTTTAGATGGAAAATTCAACGAATCCATTGAATGAACAATGACGTTAAGGATTAGTGATTGATGAAAAATTCTTGGATCCTTGTCCCTGGAATTTATCTTTTTCTCGACACAATAATATTTGTTGGTTCAAACTTGATAAACCAAACTGAAGACCCGATATTAATAAACTAAACAAATTTTGTATCCTTTCAACCCAGTTTCACGTAAATATCTTCGGTTAAGATAGTGGCCGGCCCGTCAACCCGTTTAACTAAAACCAAATCAAATATACTATGTTCGGAAAAAAATGAACAATGGCCCAATCCAATACAACCAAAACCCGGTCCAAAGCAAGTGTTATAAAATAATCCTGCCCACGAGAAAATGAAACATGCCACCAATTTTGGCACCTCAAACACAAACCAAACGAAACAAACTAACTACACGTTTTGATAATTATCAAAAAAAACGACTTTTCAAATAAACGTTTTAGTCCAATCTCAAAATACACGTTTCGATAATTACACGTTTGAGTCTGCCCCCATTTCTTTTGTCTCTCCCACGTATCACAAATAAACGTCTTTTCAAAAATAGTCCAATATCAAAATGTAAACGTCTTTGACTCAAAACACGTGGCTTAGTTTTATCCCCACGTATATGCTTTGTAAACTCCGTCTGGCTTTTCCCTTATCTCTCAATCCCACAAACAAAAGATAAATACCTGTATCTCTCTCTCTCTCTCTCTCCTCTATCAATCCCTGATTTTACTCACCTAAACCTACTCTTATTCGTCCCTCTATTTTCTCTCAGACGACTAACACTTAGTCAACCTAATATCTCTCTCACTCAACCAACTCAGTCATGTCATCATCCACCGATCCATAATCTCAACCCAAATCACCACTTGAAAAAAATCATATATACCATATGAAACGAGCCATGTATGATAGATTCCACTATACCCCTTTAAGATACGATCTCAGAAATGAATCGAACCATATAAAAAGTGAAGAATCAAGAATAATTCGTCTTCTAGATCTCTAGATTGAGGTCTCGGGTAGGTTTATTTTTATTTTTTATTTTCGTTAAGAGTCTTCGATCGATGATGGTTTTATTGTGACTGAGATCTTGGGTTTGAGTCGTGTGTTGAGTATGTCGAGGGTGGGTGGGTGAGATGGAGTCGAGACTTGTTAGGAGACTGTTGTCGAGAAGTTTCTGAGAGAGTCGAGAGATTGAGAGTGTGATCGGGTGTGATGTTTGTTGTGTTCTGGTTTTGAGTCAATAGGGTGAGTCGAGAGTTGAGGTTAGTCGACAAAACAAAAGAGTGAGTCGAGTGTGATGGTTGTTTAGACAGGGGTGTGATTGAGTCTGTCTGATTGTTGAGTCTTTTATGAAGTTTGATAAAAAAATGATTGAGTCCTTTTGTTTTGTGTCAATATTCAAACCATCTCAATGTTTAAAGAATTTCCATCGCAATATTTAAAAAGAGCTCACTCCATCGCAATATGTAAACTTACAACCCATCGCAATATTTATAGTGTCATTCATCGCAATGTGTCAAAACTCACCATCGGAATGTCACGAAGAAATTTCAGCAGAGTTTCGTCTCAATGAACCTTAATCCCATCGCAATCACAATCACAAAATGCAATTCAATCAACGTCGGAATAAGGGTATCGGAAATTGTGATCGCAAAGTATAACCCTAGGGTTATTGCGATTGATGTACAAACCTGGTTCTTCCCGATGGATGAGTAAAACGCAAAACACAAACCTGGATTCTGGATGAACACGGGAACTGCTACTCAAATAAGACAAAAATTGATATGTGATATGAAAAATTATGTGACACTGATAGGAGACAAAATGTGATAAAAAATGATATTAAAAATTTGATAAAGAAAGTGAATAACAAAAAAGTTTTTATCAATTTGATAAAACTGATAACCAAAAACAACACGCCACACCAATATAAGAAGAAAATTGAAAAAGATAAAACTGCTACTCAAAAAGTTTTAAATTATCATTTCGACATCCAATTAAGTTTTAAATTGATTTTCCTTAACAACACGTCACACCAACAAAATAATGAAAGAGGAAAATTTTTACCACCAAATCAATAGATAAAACGTGCTAATCTGAAGAAACAACCAAAGCTCTTGATACCATTTGTAGGATCGTGTTTTCTAAGGATTAGGCATTGTTATTGTTTATCTATTAAGATGGATGGGAAATGAAGAACTTAGAGATAGAAAGAAGAGAGAGATAGAGAGAATGAAAGAAATGGTTGATAGAATGAGAAGTGTGTGTAAACACTAAGTGACCAACCCTTCTAACATGCTAGGAGGGGGTTTATATAGCCCACCCTACATGTGGGTTATATGGGCTATATTGGATCACAAGCCCAATATCATTGGAGTGACTGATCCTTTCTAAATACGTAAAAACGTATTTCTAACAGCTAGTAATGATAATCTGAAGATGAATGAGTCGATTTTTAATAGGGGTTTCTTGAATAGTAAAGGTTCGGGATCCAAGACGTGTCAGAAGGAGAAAAGCTCCCTGAACTCATTTAGTGCTCTTTAGGATAAACTGGATGATGGTTTAGAATAGGACGCATGATCCAACACAAAGGATGGTGAGGTTAACGCAAGTGATAGTGAGGTTGAGGAAGTTATTTCTATCGATGATAGGTATGGTTCTCGTCAACCTGATGTTCATACAAAGTGATAGCCATGGAGTTGTTCTTTTTTCATTGTTTATGCACCTTTAGGTGGGTTTTTCATATTTGTGTCATTTGTTTTGTAACTGTTTAGCAGCATCCATATGGCATGTCATATGGTTTTGTGGTTATTCAAGCAATTGCTTAAGGTTAATGTAGCATTGCAGCTACATTCCATTGTACTTCAGCGCTTTTTGGGAATATATTTTACCGGGTTCAAGCCCTTTACCCAAAAAATTGTCTTCAGAACCCGATAAGGAGACAATAGGATGGGAATAAGAAGACATAGTTTTGGAATTATCAGTTTGTCAAATAACATAATTTATTTATAGTAGTTATATAGTATTATATACCATGGTATTCTAGAGTGTAGTGGCACTGGAATAGAGGACTTTCTTGAAAATCGAACAAGTAGTTATAGTCCATATTTCAGGCTTGTTCTCTATAATCATTACTATAATACCAATCTATAACACCGCTATTTTAACATATAGAAGCGGAAGTTAATCTGGGGTATTACTTCATGGAGCACAAGTCATGATAATAGAAAACAACTCAAAAGAGTATTTTAATAAGTTTTATTTATCATTCAAAAATTAGAGTTTTATAAAATGAGGTCCCAACAATCTATATGATCTAGTTTGAATGATAATGATTTTCAAGTCCATGCATCTTTATGCCATTATATGCCACTCCAAGTCATAAGTTTCTAATGACCTGAAATACATGTTTAAAAGTCAGCACAAAGGTTGAGTGAAATTTACAGGTTTATGTAATAGTTTTCTGAAACAAGTTTATATATTTAGTTTAGAAACCATGTATTGTTTACACTAAGCTCATGACATCAACCTAACGAGAATTCACCAAGGTAACCGTCATGACAAGATATCATGACAAGTAATTGGCCAAGGTTACCCATTAGTTCCAATAAAGTGTGCTTGATTTCCCTATGGTTAGGTAACACAAATAGTATTCGTTAATTCCAATAGATCTATTCACGATATTAGGGTACACGCGACAATTTTAATGATTCATGAAATTTAAAAATTATGGCAGTTCGGCCACTCGTGCAATAATATCGCAAGAAAGCATACAATTGAATAAAAAATACTTGTAGTAACTTTATAAGCATGTATCCCCCTCACGGGATTTTATAAACTTTTAAACTAGTAAAAGTGAGGCTATGAACTCACCTTGAGTTGCGTCAGAAGTAGTGCAATGGAAAACGAACGACCCTATCTCACAACCTGAGTTTAATAGGTATATATTAAGTCTTAGTATTTTAAGTTCAAAATATTAATAATGTTAAATATTAGTGTTTAAGGTTCATATATTATGTAAATATCGTATCATTGTCCGGGCTATCATATTTCAAAGCTCATTCAGTAAACGTTTGAGGAGCTAGGCCATTTTAAATCATAAATCCACCAACTTAGCCAATACATAATACCAAGAAAATCTTTGAATTTCCCTACTAGCATGTTACATGTATACTTTTAGAAGTTTCTCTAAATGATAGATATAGTATATAAACTATACATAATATGTATTTATACCTTCAAGATTCAAAGTTGGCAAAATTTATCCTTATAACTATAAATTTAGAAAACATTCCTTTTATACAATTCCAAACCTTTAAGTTTTATCAATGAAAAAAGCAACCGTTAGAGTTTATATGTTTGAGATATTTATATTTTTAAACCCTATAGTTATAAGTTTAGGTTAATTACACTTTTAACCCTAAAACTATATAGTTTAAGCATTTACATTTTCAACATTCTAATATTAACGTTAGGCTTTCAAACTTTAAAACTTCAATACTTAGTCTTAACTTTATAAAAATGACATTTTTAGCCAAAAATGTTTATAGTTTTAAAAATGACAGAAATGACCCATGTACTTGGATATAATTATATATCAAGTTTAAATTTGTAGAAAAAGATCTTGTAACTTAGATAAGAGTTTTGAAACATATTTCTAATTATTACAACATTACTTTTCTAGAAATATAGCTTATGAAATTGGTTTTTGCTTATTATTTCATATAGAATACAAAATTAGGGTTTTATGATATGTTTGGTTTGAGAAAACCGAATGAGCTTATTTTATGAACCAAGGCTTATTCAAAGTGCATATTTTGGTTACAAGAAAGATTAATGAAGGTTTAAAACATAAAAACAAGTTATAAAAAATAGTGATAACTTACAAAGCTCAAAGTGGGAAAACTAGGGTTTTATGATCTTAACTATAATTATTGTTCTTCAAGGGATTCAAGACTTCTTTCTTCATAACTTCAATGGAGTCTTAGAACACATAATTAGGTAATAGGTAAGAAAGTTGGGGATGATTTGAAATTGAAGGAGTATACATCTATTTATATAGTACTAAGATGGGCCTTAAAAGCTTGATTAGTGTTTAGGATAGTATGGTGACTCTTGTAGCTAGTTTACATGAGTAGTAAAGGCTAGGAAGTAGATAAATGTGGTAGAAGGTGATGGTGATGCACACGGATAGAGAAACAAGGACAAATGAGATTTCAAACCTTCCTCTCTAAGATTTATAATGTAAGGAGGTGCTAAGTAGAAACCATGTGCTCTAGGGATTTCATAGTGGTGTTAGGGTGCTTGGTTGAATATAACTTAAAAACTAGGTCAAAATTCCAACCGGATTCATTTCTAGGGTTTGGACTTTAGATTCTTGGTAACTAAGGTTTTCAATCATTATTAAGGATCTATTAGGGTGTAATTAAAGTTTATATGTTATAATTAAGAAGTTTATAGCTTTTGTTTAAGAGCTTATATGAGCTTAAACTTGATTTAGCAAGTAGAAACCCTAACTAGGTTCATTAGGTTAGGTCTATGGGTCAATCCTTGTTATGGCCATCCTATTAGTGTTTTCGACGGATCTAAGCTCAATTTAGGTTTTATAAATTATACATAAGGTGTCTAAATTGATTGTACAATTGGTTTAATGAGTAGCACACCATTTAATCTTTTTAGCAGTAGCACAACATCAACAATCATCGCACATCGTGGCTAGGAACAATGAAATGTACGCATGAGGTAAGATACAACTAAGGCTGTCACAATCATAACCCACCCGTCACTATCGTCGCCGCGAAACACATCGGGAAAAACAGTACCAGTGGCATTGAAAGTAACCGAGAGTCATTATAATAAGAGTATAAATATACTTTAATGGCAAAATTAACTCATCACAATGTTACAGTACACAATCAAAAATCAAGTAACAACAACAATCTCAAAACAATAGAGTGTACATAAATTTAATCAAAAAAATAAAACCCACCTTACCAAACCTATGGAGATCCGTCACCCATAAAAACTAAAAACTAAAAATGAAGAGAGGTTTATATATAAGTGTCTTGGAGTGGTATCCACTTGTCACAAATCCTTCACCATTGAAAATAGCTAATGAAGCGAGTGGGAATCTCATTCGCATCTCAAGATGAAACGAAATTTTTATATCTTTCCTTTGTGAAAATAACGCGTGAAAAAAAACAGGATGTGAGATGTTCGTTTTGATGGAATAGTATCTGTTAAATAAAAAATATACACTTAGAATAATAAGATTATAGTTAGTGTTTCTAATTTTATTTTTATAATTACTATTATTTCGATTCTTAATTATTACTCTACTAATGTCTTTATTAATTGAATTCAATTGTTGTGTTTTGTTGATGTGACTCTGCGTAAACCAATCAAACTGTTACTCGTTTCCCCTGTGAATGTTGTTGTTTGTTTCTTTTCGTGTTGTTACTTATTAAGGATTAAAGAAATGTGTTTTGATTTCTTTCTTGGTGCCTTTGACTCGAGGACTTTAAGTAATCTGAACCACGTAAGTGTTAATCATTTTTATGTAGCGTCAATAGGTTAATGTTTCTTTTCTTTTCTTGTTTCGTGTTGTTTTGTTGCATCTCTTGTTACCTTGCCACAAGGTTAAAGACGCTTAGACGGTTTTGTTATTCTTGTTACCACTTCTTGTTTTGAAATTTTTTTATTTTGTGAATTTTTTTCCATGATGTAAAAGAAACCATCAAAATTTTATAAAAGATTCATTTATAGAGATAACAAAATAGCCATTAGTTTTTACACGAGAGGTGATACAAAGAAGTTGAGTACCTTTTTTGCAAGAAAAAATATAATACTTGATTGGACATATACTATAAGTTGAGTACCTTTTTATGTCATTTACCATAAAGAAAATCTATCCCAAAGATTTTAATTCTCCTAATTTGCATCAACTTGCCAATTTGTAATCTTTGACCGAGACCATACAAAGATTAGGAATATTTTCACATATGAGCCATTATTCATCAGAATAAATGGCGGATTTTGAACATATATTTTATTACTTTATATATGCTAAAATATAAAAAAGGTAACAATAACTTTAAAACTAAATGAGTAATATTTACACTAATTCGTCACAGCTTTTAGAGACTTTCACAATTCCATGCTAACTAGAGAGCACACAATTTCGGTGAATTCAATGAACCATAGATTGTAGCTAAAACAGTATTCAATGAATCAGAAAGTCTGAATGTTAATCACTCAGCGGACCCATTTAATATATATGATTTACTCGAAGAAAAATAAAAGAAAGTTGTTACCGTGGAGGAACCGATAAAGAGAAGCCGAGAACACCCTCTGGGTTTTACACCCATGGAAGGAAACGAAGATATTGATGGTACCGGGGATAATGATTTGGGGACCAAGGAGGATACTATTAAGTAAGATGAAGGAAGTAATAATTGTAACAGCTCCAAAACCAAGGATGCCGACTCGGGGTGCTCAGGACATTTTAATAAATCAGCGACGCCAATGAGGATCCATTTTTTATTTGTGTGGAGGATATGGTAAAAGTATGACAGGCCATGGGGTATAATATGGAGTCATTGAATCACAAGTAGAGGATTTGGTTCATCGATGAATATCATATCTTTAAATATCCAAGGCCTTGCCCAAAAGGATAAAAAGATTAGGTTAGGGAGTTATGTGTCAAGCATAAAGTAATGTTTTGACGCTGCAAGAAACTAAAATGGAGAACGTGGAGTTATTTACGGTTAAGTCGTGTTGGTGTAACTTTGCTTTCGAGTTTCTTTATAGTGATTCAGATGGTAATTCAGGGGGATCATATGTACACGGGACCGTAATTATTTTCGCAAGAGTAGTTCCACGGTCTCGGATTCCTTTGTTATCCTCAGGGGTAAATGGTTGAGTACAGGGGTAGAAAATCTTTTAATTGTTGTTTATGATCCTCATGATAAAGGAGAAAAGATAATGCTCTGGGACTATCTTGTTAATGTGGTTAATAGCTGGAACAGAGATGTGATAATGATGGGAGATTTCAATGACATGCGGTTTAAGTCAGATAGATTCGTTTCGATCTTTCATGCCAGAGACGCTGAGGTGTTTAATTCTTTCACTTTAAATGCTAGGTTAAAAGAAGTTCTTTTAGGTGGTAGTGCGTTTACTTGGTGTCATAAATCAGCGTCGAAGATGAGTAAATTGGATCGTTTTCTTATTTCGGAAAACATGTGGAACACATTCCCTAATATCAGTCTTGTTACTTTGGATTGATACTTATCTGATCAGAGGCCAACTTTACTTCGCGAGTCTATGGTTGATTATGGGTCGAGCCCGTTTAGATTTTATCATCATTGGTTTGAAGTTGAAGGGTTTAAGAAGTTTGTGGAGGATACATGGAGTACAGCCCCTGGTCATAGTTATAATGGTATAAGTAACTTGATGTTGAAGTTGAAATTTCTTAAGAACAAAATAAAAGAATGAAATTTTGGGCACACAAGTACGTCGAAGATTGAATTTAAACGGTGACAAGAAGTGTTACATAGGCTGGATGTTGAGATAGATAACGGTGATGTGACTCGTTTAAAGAGAGTGGAGGTGGTTAATTCTATACATATCATACAAAAAAACCCATGCAACATAATTATTCCAGAAGGCAAAGGTTAAGTGGTCAATGGAAGGCGACGAACATTCGCGATTGTTCATGGTTTACTTAATTTAAAAAGGAGATAGGTGAGCATTAGGGGTGTCATGAAGGACGGCGTTTGGATTGACAGTCCGGATCATGTTAAAGGTGAACTTTCGAATCATTTTTGTCACAGATTTGCTCAAGCTTTTGAGGATCCTATCTTTATTAATATGAGGTTCCCAAATTCTCTCACTCATGCCCAAAAGAAAAAATTGGATTTGGATGTTAGTAGAGAGGAAGTAAGAGGGCGGTATGGGACTGTGGCATAGACAAATCACCAGGTCTGGATGGATTCACTTTTGGGTTTTATCGTCAGTTTTGGATCCTCATTGAGAACGATGTGTTCTCGGCCGTCAATTATTTTTTACAAATGAAGAATTTCCTAAAGGCTATAATTCTTTCTTTATCGCCTTGATTCCTAAAATCCCGGATGCAAATATGGTGAAAGACATCCAGCCGATAAGTCTCATCGGCAGCTTGTATAAAATAATAACCAAGATCCTAGTTAATCGTCTTGTTTCGATGCTAGGAAGTATTGTTCATGAAGTTCAATCTGATTTTGTAGCAGGGAGACAAATCATGGATGGGCCATTCATTCTCAACGAAATAATTCAATGTTGTTCTTTGAAGAAGATGCAATCTGTCATTTTCAAGGTAGATTTCGAGAAGGCATACGATTCGGTTAGATTGGATTTTTAGATGATGTTCTGGATAAATTCGGCTTTGGTAGTAAGTGGCGTCTCTGGATCCAAAGTTTTCTTAAATCATTGAAAGGTTCCATTCTCCTTAATGGCAGTCTGACGACGGAGTTTCAGTTTCATAAAGGTTTAAAGCAAGGCGATTCGCTCTTTCCTTTCTTATTTATTCTTATTATGGACACACAACACTTATCATTTCAACACGTGGTAGATGCCGATATGTTTACGGGGATTACTCTTAATAATTTATTGACTATTTCTCATATGTTTTTTGTAGATGACGCGGTGTTTGTGGGAAAATGGTGCAACCAAAATATTGATACTCTTGTTAATGTTTTGGAATGTTTCCATCGTACATCCGGTCTTAAAATTAATATGAGTAAAAGTAAGATAATGGTTGCCCATGTGGAGGGTTGCAAGGTTAATCAGGCGGCTAATAAACTTGGATGTCTATTTCTTCATATTTCGTTCAAATACTTGGGCACTAAAGTCGGAGGGATTATGTCCCGGATAGACACATGGCAAAAGGTAATTGAAAAAGTCAAGACTAGATTATCTAGATGGAAGATGAAAGCCCTCTCTATAGTGTGAGAACCCGTACATTCCCAGCATTATTTTATTCTTTTTATTCGTGCTTCTTGAATTTTCCAACGTATTACGTTTTCTTGTATTTCTATATATAAATCCTGAGATTTTTAAATTATACTTTTTAAGTATTTTTCTGATCATCGATAAATACTTTGTATGGAATTATAAAATTTTTATTTTATTTTTCCATATTTAATTTAAATCAAAGTTTTTGATTTAAAATCACCCGCGTGCGTTTTACAACGAGTTTATTCAAAATCAATGTATAACGAGAATTACTAGTGATCGTGATACCGACGGATGCCCAAAAGTTTACGTTTATTTATCAATTGTGTCGATAAATAATATTTTCGACGATTTCGTTTTAATTACGTATTAAGTCGTGTCGAGAAGTCGTATAATCATTTTTATGATGCATTGTAACTTTTGAAAAGTATTTTTACGAAACCCGAGCTCCGTAAATATTTTCAATATTTACCAATAACCATTTTCTACCCTTTAAAACTATTAATTGTTTTTAAGTCCACAAATTTCAAAGTTGGCAATATTAGCCCCTCACTTAACTAGCACTATATAAACAATTTTACTTCCACTCACACACATTTCACTAGCTAAAAAACACACCAACTCTCTCCCCACCCTCCATTGTTGCCGCCACTTCACCACCATAAACCACCACCATCCATCTTGTTTTAACAAAATCTAAACAAAGACCACCTCCTAAAATCTTATGGTGATTCTAATGATACACAAATCACTTACATGCATCAAGTTATGAAGATTTTATAAATCCATTGTGGATTGATGTTTAAACCATCTTGCATGCATTGTTTTTGGTATGATCATCACATTTTAATCCTTAAAAGTCTTGTTTTTAATCTTTGATTTTGTTAGATTTTACATACAAGTGTTTTTAGGAGTGTTTGGATGATGGGTATGATAGTATAGTGATCCTAAGGGTATGGGAATGAGTGGTTTTGCTTGAAAAATGGATTTGTCATGTTTTCTAAAAGGCTAATTTGGGACAGCAGCTTTAAACAGAATGTTTCGTGGGTTTAAGGTCTGTGAAAGACTGAGATTATTCAAAATTGTTGTAGAGTTTTCCAAGACGGTCATTTTGGTATAAGATAGAGCTTATAACTCATTACGAGTCAAAAGTTATGCTAGTTTTAGTTTTCGTGTATCGGGAGACGCAAGTCGGCACAATCCGAAATTGTGGCTGATTTTGGGTCGACTCTCGGGGACTTTAGACTTGGTTAGATAGTTGATACTACTGATTTTCAAAGTTTACAAACTGAGTTTGATGATTCTAGTAGTGGTTTCAAAAGACGGATTGTCGAGATAGTATTTTAAAGTGGTCCAAACGGTGTTACAAAACAAGTGCACAAATCTGTCCCAAATTTGAAGTCGAGTAAAGTGTCGAGCTGATGGATTTTAAAGTGTGAACTTTGGCTCAAATTTTGGTGAGGTCTTATACAGGTTATAAGTGACCTTGACACTAATTTTCATGTAAAACGGACAAGTCTAGATAGGGTAGATCGGTGTGTACATTCGGGGTGTACTTGCTGATTTTTATTTTGGACACGTAGTTCAATGTTTGTGTTGCGTGAGTTTGAGTATTCATCATCGGACATGATGACTTACTCGAGTGATTAGTCATTATATAAATGACTTAGCTACTGGTCCAAATAAGGTTAAAGGATAGTTTGACTTGCGTTGACTTGGCGTCTTATGACGGGTCGACTTCAAGTGTACAAATATTTAATCGTGTAGTGTTGGATAAATGGGTTAGTATGGATTCATTTGGTTCGTGTCAATGGTTTTGGAACATGAATACTTTGAAAACATTTGAGTCACATTGTATTTGGTATATATATCGATATTGAGTTCGAGTCTTAACGCGCGCCTTATTGTGATAGGTTGCGATTTTCGTGTTTCCCCGGTCATCCATATCGTCGGTGATCGTCTCACTACATTGTTTCTACTCAGTTGATGAGTATCGTGATTGATTTACCTCGTGGCTAAGGTGAGTTCATAGCCCCTTTTTACTTGTACTTGGTTTCTAAACACGGGGTGAGATTTTACATGGTGGAACACAACCAGTTAAAAACTGTGTGCTATCCTCTTCTTGTATGTTATCCAGAAATTGTATGCTTTCCAGAACTTGAGGATTTCCAACTAATTTTCATTGATATTATTGCTTTTAGTCTAGCCTTAAGTTACCTCTCATTGATCATGAACCGTTAATTAATCCTGCTACCAAGCGCGAATGTTGTGGGTGGATCTATCGGGATTGACTATCCCCGTCCCGATTTCCTTGACGCACTAATATTTGTTTATTTCACTTGAGTATTTAGGCTGAATATTGACTAGAGGAACTTACACTGAGTTAAGCTTCGGTTCATGAACTAGACAGCAATAATAATGTTTTGGACAATGGTTACTGTACATAACCATTTTTCCCTATTTTCTTGTTTACAAATGAATGCTTGTGTTCCACATCCTTATTACTAAACCTATGAATTTCACTCAACTTTGTGTTGACGATTTTACATGTTTAATCTCAGGTATTATTACTTAGCTTTGCTTGGATGGGAGCCCACAGGATATTATCGCAGCTTGGAGATTTCTGTGATGCTTTTGAAAGATTGGTTTCATATAAACTGTCAGGAGTTTATTTTATCCTTTGGGCAAATTTATGTTATAAATAGAGACGACATAATATAATTTTCCGCTTCTAAAACTCTAGGACCTATGTTTAAAAACTCTGACCTTTTATGATGTAATGTACACGTTTTTATTTTGTCAGCTTTGTATGAACTGTAATTCATTGTTTCTTGTACTATGACGTGTTACCCCCTTGTTGCCTAGTTGTTCCTTGTCAGATTTTGGGGTCTCACAGAGTGGTATCAGAGCGGTGGTTATAGGGAACTGAGTCGTTTTCAAAAACTTAGTCTATAACCGAAAGTTCAAATATTTTATTGATCCTAAGTGTCAAACACAGAATCTGCCAATGTCGTTCGATATCTGCGCGGGTAACTCTCTAATCCTTATTATTTACTTTTAATTATCGTTGTAGTATTTCATCTCTTGATTTCATTTTGAAATATTACTTCACTTTAATGACGATAATTACTATGTCTTTTCAAAGCCTTGGTGCTTCATGAACTATCATTGGTTATTACTTGATTACATATGCTCTTACCGCATATCTTGAATTCTTGTTCTTGTGAACTGATCTTGTTACGATGATTTCATATTGTTATGACGTTACGTACTTGTATTCGGAGCGCGTATGCTACCGACTTTTCATACTCATTTTTCTGAGTACTATTGCTATTTCAGTTATGCGTGATACGACTGACTTCATATACTCGTTCGTTTTGAATCATCTGTTTTTCTCGACTCGCTGCTACATGTTGTGCATACTCTCGTGATACCATTGTTCGGAAATGAAGAAGTGTTGTTTTCGACGAAACTCCTGATTTTTTTATTTTACTACCGTGCGTGTTGCTTTCATTGTTCAACTCTTTTAAGATATATATTTAGATATCCAATTTGCTTGTCGACCATTTGTGATTGAATGTCTTGGGAAATAGTCTATAAACCATTGTGTAGCTCAATGTGTCTCCGAAAAAGACTAAAAGACATCGTGTGAGTCACACATCTCGAAGATTCGTTATATCAGTATTGAATAATATCGTGAGTCTTCGTAATCTTGATTGACCTTTACGTCACCGTTTTACACGACACTTGTACATGGATTACATCTTATTTCATTGACCATTCTACGTTTCGACTTTGACTTACAACATCCGTTGTACCTTGAACACATGATCGTCATTTATTATGTGACGATTGTTTGGAATACGATCCTACTTGTATCCTCCCTTTTTCATTAAACCTCCTCGCCTCAGGAGTGTGACTTGGTAATATTTTGTTTCTTTCTCGGTATGTCTTGTGATTTTGGAAAATCACGCCGCCAGGAGACCTTCCTGCATTGCATCTTGCAGCCGAAGACACGGATGATATGCGTCGTTTTTTATGTCTCTGATTATCGTTGGCATTCTTGAACCATT
Source organism: Glebionis coronaria (assembly GCA_025667525.1). Taxonomy (NCBI): domain Eukaryota; kingdom Viridiplantae; phylum Streptophyta; class Magnoliopsida; order Asterales; family Asteraceae; genus Glebionis; species Glebionis coronaria. Next base: position 152,628,073 of record CM046879.1, on the reverse strand, counting down.
TCTATACTGTGTTTTCTTTACATGACTAACTATACAGTTTACCTTCTTTCGTCTTTATGGAATCCACAAGTCCTGTGTGTATATTAATTTTGAGTTCACATGAAATTTGGATTTAATTTCAAGCTGTGTCGAAAAATATACTTTGTACAGAAACTTTGCAGGAAGTTTAACAGTGTCGAGAAAATATTTTTATAACTTTAGACATAAAAATATATATATTTCTACATGTTGAGACGTCCGTTTATGACATAAAATTTGACCAGTAAACTTTAAAATCGAGCAAGTTACGCTCATTTGAGATTAAAAAATCTAAGAAGTTATTTTCTGAATAATGCTAAAATATCATTTTGTTAACAGATTTAATGCAAGGGCATTTTCGTCCATTTTTATTCCGTTTCAAGTCTCGGGTAAAACTAGAAAGTTGTTCAAAACATTGTTTTACATCGAAATGTATGAGACTTTGAGTCTTAGAACATCGTTTAGTGAGTTAATTGGTCTAGTCAAACCCAAAAGTCAAAACTGATAGACTTTAAAAATATGATTTCAACGTTTTGAGTTCGTTTGAGCTCGTAAAACTTTAACTAATGATATTTTGCAAACTAAAAGCAATGATTGCGTTTGAACAAGTATAAAATAGTAACTTTGAATTCGATCATACATGTACATAGATCTTGAACTTTTGAAATTCGATAACTTCCTAATATATAAACTTTTCGGAGTGATTGTACTATGTGTTAACTGATACCCTACTTTCTTAAAAGTATATTATTGTCAAATTAATCACGATGGGCACACATACGGATTCCTTATTCCTTTCTTTTATTTATAACTTATTTGTCATTCCGTTGTCTTTCTTTGCTTCTATCGTACCACTGATTTGGACCGAGAATTGAAGATCTTGTTTACATATCGTTCGTTATCGTTTTGACACGTGTCTCTTGACGATTTCGGCTACACCTCTTGAAACCTATCACCTTGTAACCATTTCGTTGACTGCCTTGAATTACTCCTTATTTCCCTCTGGTAACCCACTCGCTACTTTATAAACTATTGTCATGTTACCATATAAACTCAAACTAGTCGTGTTTGCGAATCATTTTACAAAAGGTTTCATTTGGGCTTTCTTAATTAATTGAATGCTATCTTATAAAATTAATTTATATTAAATCTACAATGTATTTTCACAAACTTGCTCTACTTTGGTCTTGTAAAGAATTATTGTAACGATAAAATTGTTGATTTAAATAGTTAGCCAGTAACTTATTGGCGAATAGTTTCATAAACTATTTTGATTTCTGTTTTTACAAATGGCATTATATACATATTTCAAATCATATGATTTGTAATACTGGTTTGACGAAGATGAGCATCGCATTGCTAGTCCTAAATTATGCATGGCCTGATCACCTATGCCTAATTTAGAAGGAGCCATGCAAGGCCAAATAGTAGTCGCCCTAAATATTTGACCAACAATCAACTTTTTATTATGTTCTTTAAAAAGTTAGATAAATAAAGTTTAGAAAACTTTTACTTCTTATGCGAGTATCAACAGTTCGCCACATACACATATGAACCCTTATCTTTTCTTGAACAAAGTACATGCCTCAAGCACAGATTTCCTTACTCAACGATCATTGCCTTACTTGTTACCTCATCATCCTCATGATACAATTTTCGTTGCCATTTGCCTAAATTCTGACCATTGATACCAAACTTGAAAGTTTGAAGGTCTACGATTTCTTGGGATTTGACAAACTATGATTTACCTATTGATAGAATGGAGGAGGAGGAGGAAGAAGATGAAGAACTAGAGAGAGAAAGAGGAGAGAAGGGAGAAAAGTAGAGAGATAAAGTGAGTTTATTAAATGAAAGTAGTAAATGAAAAATGAACAACCCCTCCTAACATGCTAGGAGGGGATATATATAGCCCACCCTACATGTGGGCTATATGGACTATACTGTTTACAAACTGGATCACGAGCCTATTACTTGAATATATTATTAGAGTGACCGATCCTTTCTAAATACGTAAAAACGTATTTCCAACAATCTCCCCCTAAGGGAGGTCACTCCAAGTTACAATGTCCTAAATAGTCTATAGCTCGTGATCTATGCTAACAATGATGTGACCGAGACTTTCTTTGGAAAAACGTATTTCCAACAATCTCCCCCTAAGGGAGGTGACACCATTTTACAAAATCTTAAACCTAGCATACTATGCTTGAGTCTTCGATGTTGTCCTTGTGAATATGCTTGATGTGATCTTTGACTTAAGTCTTGAGCATGTTTTCTTGCCTTGACCTTGTGCATTCGTCACGTGTGATATTTGCCTCTTCGTGACTTCATGTTCCACATACTTATATCTTTAATTTCTTGAAAGCTTCAGAGTTTGATACAGCGGAAGAGTTGACCTTCAGACTTTCTTGAATTTGTTGAAGTACTAAGTGTATGTAGTATAAGCATGTGGTGACGACTTCTTCTGGATTATACACCGCAATGCCACCTTCTTGTTACGCTGCATAAGACAGTTAGCAACAAACCATATACACGGATGAAATGGCCTTGAACATTTCATTCTAATTCGGTATCATTTTACCTCCGGTCGGTGAAGACCGTTGGACGATATTAAATATCGTACTTGTGGCAGGTAGTTTCAATAAAGAACCTCCTTGACAAGATTTCGCGGGTAAACCCGTTCTCTTTACTCGACCGTCCAAAGCTGACTGCGAACGTAAAGAGTGAATCATTTGGATAATATTATCCGCATGATTTGAAGCCGTCAATTCATGTTCCTGGAACAAGTGAAGTTCAATTAAGAACCGCACCATCGTTGCTTTCCAGTTGTCACGAGCTTGATTCATATAGAATCTTGCAAGTTACCTACCAAGTGCTGTTTGATGTTAACACTAGAAGGATTTCCATTCGTCACTGTAAATACTTAATAGTATTACTCTGAATGTTCTGGCAAGATCACTAAGATATTGCGTAGAGGCCTGGAACGTGTTTAAATTCATTTAAGAGTTTAAACCATTGTTGCTTTCCAGTTATCACAAGTTTGATTCATATAGAATCGCACAAGCACCTACCATGAGCTTCTTGATGTTCGCTCAAGAAGGATTTCCATCTTCATTGTAAATACTTTCGTAATACTCGGATGTTCAGGCAAGATCATGAAGATTTTGCGTAGGACTCTTAGTATCTTTCTTACTTTTCACATTGTGTGAACAAGCAAGGAATAATGAAAGTGTGTCCTAATGAGATATTTGATGATCTCAACTGGCTCTAGACTCGAGCATTTTGGATTTTAGTGATCGGAGGCTGGAGAGGAGTGCCACCTTTTCAATACCAATTTATTCGGAGTGAATAAATCAATAGATAATGCGTTGTCTCCGTGTGATTAAAACAAATATCTTTTGAGAGATATCTGAGTTAGCTGGGATGGGTTGTGCCTTGCATCACTGGGTCCATGATGTCTATCTTCAATATCAAGAATCATTAAACAATGATCTTAATAGCATATGTATTGACCCGGTTTCTGCCTAAGTTGTAAGGAGGGCTTCTTTCTTTACACCCTTTATATTTACAATTCTTTTTTCATTCTTCAACCCCTTCAATGCTTACCAATACGTCATCACTAGCACCTTGTTGTGATTGTTCCAGTGCTAACTTAAGTACTTGGTCGGCATTCAGCTACATTCATAATCTTTCTCCATATTTCCTAAGGACTACTATTTCTAGCTATGGAATGTCCTTGGGAAGATTCCTCTGGTTCTAGAGGAATCATTGGACTTTAACCTATCCTACCATCCTTATGTCACCACAATCTTCACCGTCGTGAACAGAGATGTTTTGGGTAAGTGTATGTCACCATGAAATCCATTTTGAAGTGCAAATCCATTTTGCTCCCCCCTTAACATATGCCACGATATCAGAAAACATTTCGCACATGTCGGGATGAGCTAGCACGTTAAGTCAAACCATTTGTGATTAATCATTTCCCATATTAAATCACATTTTCTCCCCCATATTAAAAATATTAACCCAATCGATGTTTTTAATATCAATTGATTTAATAGCATTTTAAGAAAATTTGGGAAGAAAAATGCAAAGCCAAGTATCTTCATGAGTTACACAAGCTCCTTCTCAAATTAATGAGGGTCTACTTGAAACGTAAATTAAATACCTTTTAAACACAAGTGTAAGGTATTTATCACGTGCAAAGATCATATATGATAATGAATTCACAATATTAGCAATTTACGAGGTTGGACCTGAATGATGGAGAACATCATATGAAAGAAGCACATGGTTCTTGTTCACGAATGTTGGTCTTCCTCGTAACTTCTGAAATTATCTTCCCCTTTACACCACATGGACAATTGATATCGTTGTCTTGACACCAACTTGTGAACTATGGCACTTTCGGCATCGAAGATTCTGAATGATGGACAATTGCTCCCCCTCAATTGTTGACCCGTGTTCTACTTAAAGAGCTGTAGTCGTCGTTTGAGCAGTCGCATCGTCTAGTATGTAGATATCAATTGCAACGAACTTCAAATTGTGGAGTTGATAACTTCGGATTGTAGAGTCAAAGCTTTCCGGTGAAATGCTTGACTTCAATGTGAAAAGCGGGTTACTATCAGAAATAATAGCAAACCATATGGAGCATGTTTTAAATCGTTTAAACTTCTGCTCGAACTTTATTTACAACCCCGTGTCATTATTGAACGACATTTCTAGGTTCGTAAATATTATCGATTCCAGAAGACATGCTCTTTTTATCAAAACATATTTGAACACACAATTTTAAAAGATTTAGAAAAACCTTTTGAAAAATTCTTGAAAAATTGTGTTCATAGTTTTGAAAAACAATTACTTGAGCTTAAGATGTTGAATATCTTAAAAGCGAGCTCAAGTCCGAGAAGTTATGAACTTCCCATTGTTAAGGATAAGTTACCATCGGCGATAAACTTTCCTTTTATCTGAAGGACGAGTCCTAAGCTGACATTTACTTAGAAGTCGTTTTCATGAGCTTGAAAACTTTGACTGTTTTAACGGAAAGCTCATGACCGAGAAAGGTTAATTTCTCGTTATGAGGAAAAGTTCTCTTATTTAAAAGATACACTTTCTTTTCTGAGCTTAAAACTTCGAATGTTTTAATACAAGCTCATGACCGAGAAAGGTGAATTTCTCGTTAATAGGATAAGTTATCATAAAAGATAATCTTTCCTTTATTTTAAGTTCGAGTTACAGTCTGACATTTAACTGTAAGTCATTGTGCATGAGCTTAAAAACTTCGAATGTTTTTAATATTAGCTCATGCCCGAGAAAACTTAATTTCTCGTTGTTAGGATAAGTTTATCATCGGCGATAAACTCTCCTTTCTTTGAAGCACGGGTTACCATCTGATATTTAATGATAAACCATTATGCATGAGCTTAAAAACTTGGAATGTTTTTTATATAAGCTCATGCCCGAGAAAGATGAATTTCTCGTTGTTAGGATAAGTTTATCATCAGCGATAAACTTTCCTTTCTTTGATGCACGGGTTATCGTCTGATATTTAACGATAAGCCATATACACGAGCTTAAAACCGTTGAATAATTTTAAATGATAGCTCGTGTCCGAGAAAAATCAATTTCTCGTTAATGAGGATAAGTTTATCATCGGCGATAAACTTCCTATATTTGAAGATCGGGTCATCGTCCGATATTTAACGATAAGCCTTTATGCATGAGCTTAAAAACTTGGAATGTTTTTGATATAAGCTCATGCCCGAGAAAAATGAATTTCTCGTTGTTAGGATAAGTTTATCATCGGCGATAAACTTTCCTTTCTTTGATGAACGAGTTACAGTCTGTGATATGACTATAAGTCCTTGTGTAAGCTTAACCACGAATCCCCTGAGACACTTGTTTCTCAGATATCTGCTTCTTCAGCAACCAAACTCTAAGAGTATCCTTAGTTGAACGGTATACAATGATTGGACCGCTTCGTTCTTTTGGAACATCAACTTTGGTACCTGCATTCTCATTAGGAGTTTGCATGCTTTGATATGGGTTAGCGATATCTATCTTAGAAGCAAGTGGGGGTTCACAGTTGTCTTTTCTTGTGCCAGAGGCGACCTGAGTGGATGATTCACTTGTATTAGTTGGCAAACGTTTCCGTTTATAGAAAACCTTAAGTTCAGGCTTAAGTGAAGTATCATCTTTATCAGTTTCCTCCCTAGTAGACTTAGTAGAATCGGAGACTATCCTAGTTAAAGGGCACTCGTTTCCTACAAGAGTGAAAGTTCTACCAGTGGGGCGCCAAACTTTACCAAAGGGTTTGATTTTAGCTATCCACCGGGACTTAATTCTAGCACAGGAGTTCACCTCATTAAGAAGTTTCTTGATACAAGAATCATGATTTGCCGTAAAGACACATTTTCTACATGTTTTACAAGTAGCATATTTAATGTCCGAGTAAGATCTAGAATTCCTGGACGATTGATTGATGCTCCTAGGATTGACATTGCTAGCTCTTACATGTGTCTTTTGCATAACTTCCCTTAGACCATATTTATGGAAAACATCATTTGAACTAGTTCTAGACGTGGTCTTGGTATTTTTAGGGAAACTAGAGGCAATCATGTGATTAGGTCTTGCCAAAGCTGTTTTGATCACATTGGGCCTAGTTGCTGGAGTGACTGGTCTAGGAAAATTAACCAAATCAACTTGGGAGGCAAACCGCGGTCTCGAGGATTGTGGTCGCTCGGATCTAAATGCAGTAGGTTGTCTGACGAACTGATTTGTAGGCGGTTTCCCCAAGATTGATGGTTTTTCAAGCTTAGTGTCCACACTAGGTCCTCTACTTTTCCTTAACTCGTTTTTCAACGCGGCTATAGCAAAGACCTTTTCCTGTACTTGAGCCTTTAATGTCTCATTCTCTTTAAGCACTCTATCTTGGGATGCCAATTTAGACTCTAGTAACTGAATTTGTTTCAAAAGATTATCCTTTTCAGCTTTAGAATCTAAAACTTTTTGATCCAATTTTCTTTCAAGAACAACGTTTGACTTTTCAAGTTTTTCAAAATATGTTTCAAATTTGTCCGTTTTCTTAGAAAATTCAAGTTTGGCATCCTTAAGATCTTTTAATTGTTGAGCTACAATCGTTTCGAGCTCTCTAATCTTAGAATCAGAAGCAGTCAATGAAGCAGTCAAAAGACAATTATCATGATGTTTAGAATTTTGAACACTTTCTCCCCCATTATGACTCACATCGGATGAATCAGAAGTGGTATTTCTATCACTCTTTTCCATCCCATGTTTGTCATAATTAGGTTCAGAATGCTCGATATGCGGCATGGCATCAGCATATACATCATAAACAACATTACATTGTACCATGTTTGTAGGATCTTCGTCATAAATGGGTAAGGTGTCATCAAAAGAGATCTCATGAACATTCCCTGACGTGCCACTAGTATCATGTTGTCCTCCTGATTCCGTGCTCTTACCATCGTTAGGCTCCAAGTTGTCAACCATATGACCATTTTCCTCTTGCATCGAAGAGTCTTGCACTCCATTATCATATCCTTGTTGAAGTCGAGATCTATCATAAATCGAAGACGAGACCGATGTCATGAGTTTCAATATTGTATCACGGAAAACTCGAAGCTCGGTATTTGTATCTCGAAGAAATGATTGGCAAATCACGGAACTTTCAGACTTGATGATATTGAATTGGAGGAAAGGCGTGAGTTGTGTCACAAGAGACTTATAAGAAAGTGCCAATGCAGAGTGATTAAAGTCTTCTTTTTGAAGTTGATCAGCCAGTTGGTTTAAGTTGAGGAACATCGATTCCATGAAATATGACGATCTTGACTAAAGATTGTCACAAATTCACTCCCTCCTTGAATCCGTGATAGATTAACTAGATGATATTGAAGCATTTGAAATGAAGTGATGCCATTATCAGTAACTTTGTCTTGCAAATTATGCGATTCTCCCTCGTTCGATGTCGAATTCAAAAAATCCATTGAAAGTTCGATGACCGATTCTTGGATCTTTGACTGGAAAAATATCTTTCGCTCGGCTCAATAATATTTATCGGCTCAAATGTTGATAAGACAAATCGGAGACCAAATCAAACTCAGTTCACTCTAAAAATAAAGCCCGTCAACGAATAAATCCAAGCTACAGTAAATATAATGATCAGCCCGTCAAATATTTTACCAATTCGTTTCTTTCGACATACCCGCCTTAAGACGTTGTACCAAATCCAAATATATAAATTGAAAAAATATTCAAAATTAGTTTAACTAAAAAATTAACTTTAAAAAAATAAAAAGATAAATAAAAATAAGCTTAACTTAAAATTTTTAAGTAAAATTAAAAAACGGATAGATAAATAAAAAAAATAAACTTTACTTAACTAAAATGAATTAACTTTAAAATAAAAAAAATATAAAGCGTTAGTTGAATTAAAAAAAATTTACTACACTAAAATGCAAAAAATAAAATCGGCATTATCACATTGTTTCTTGTTTCACACACGTGGCTTCCTTTACTGTTTCTTGTTTTCTCCGTCCGCACAAAATCCTTATCACTTTGTTTCCCCCGTCACTTTATATACTCCTCCTTCAACAAAGTCTCAAGATCTCTCTCTCTCTCCTCACTCAAAAACTCCTCCGTCTTCTTTCCTTCACTAATACACCACCTCAAACACTTCGTCCATATTTTCTTATCTACCTCCCAGCCACCAGATCCACAAACGAATCTCCCCACAAATCTAAATAAATCTCAATCATGATTACTTCGCCTCTTGTTTGAAGATAATACGCAGCTACAACGTATTGTCCTTATTCCCTTTTTCTGAATCACAGCCACCAAAATTAGATCAACAAAACTATCATCATCATCATCTGCGAATCTTAAACATATCAAAACATCATTGATTATCAAAGATCTACAAATCCCAATCAAATAATCAATACTCCCAAATCAATTCGTCCTGCGATGTTTTAATTCGATTGTCTTCTTAATCCAAATCCCATACATGCAGAAAATGAAGCGGCTACAAGATCTTCAAATGAAGGTCTCGGGTAGGTATTTCTAACTTGTTTTTATTTGTGTTGGTCACTGGTTTGATCGATGATGATGGAAACGGAGATCGAGTTTAAAAACGTGTGGGTTCGAATGAGTGAGTGTTGATTTGTTGAGTCTTGGTCGAGTCAGTTTGTGGGTGTCGGAGTCGAGAGAGAGTGGAATGTGGGTTAAGTCGAGGCTGTTTGTTTGTGAGTAAGTGGGTCGAGAGTCAATGTTTTGGGTACGAGGCAGGTTGGTGAGTCGTGAAACGAGGGGAGTCGAGTCAGGTTCTTGGTTTTGAGTCGAGAGAGTGTTTGTGGATTTTTTGGATATCGAGAGTGAGTTTAAGGCTGTGTGTGACTTTGGTTTGATTGGAGTCCGAGAGTCCTGGTGTTGAGAGTCGAGAGATTAAGTGTGGGTTTTTTGTATCCGTTATGTATGAATCAAAAATGCTTCGTTCGGAACACCTTCGTCCGGAACACCTTCGTCCGGAACACCTTCGTCCGGAACACCTTCGTTCGGAAGTTTTTCGTTCGGAAGTTTTTCGTTCGGAAGTTTTTCGTTCGGAAGTTTTTCGTTCGGAAGTTTTTCGTTCGGAAGATTTTCGTTCGGAAGATTTCGTTCGGAACACCTGATTCGTTCGGAACAGTTCATGGGATGACAAGATTTGGACAATGGACAATGGGACAAAAACTGATTGAATACCCAGACACTCAAAAACTATTAAGACAAAACAAATAAAAATAAAATAGATAAAAAAATAAAAAAAATAAAAAAAAATAATAAAAAAAAAATCAAAACTGAATGATTGATTGAATAAAGTAAAAACTGATTTTTCTAAAAAAAACAAAATAAAAAATAAATCGATTGTTTGACAGGTTAAGAAAACAGATAAAAAAGTGAAAAATATAAAAAAATTGATACTTTGTGATTTTCAAGATCAAATTGATAGAAAACTGATAATTTAAAAACAAATTGATAGATCTAAAAAATTGATTCTAAAAAAATACGAGACATCAAAAAAAAAACTCAACACCAACAGAAAGAAAAGATTTTTCAATCAAATCAATAGATATAAAAAAACGTAAATCCTAAGATATAACCATGGCTCTGATACCAATTGAAGGTCTACGATTTCTTGGGATTTGACAAACTATGATTTACTTATTGATAGAATGGAGGAGGAGGAGGAAGAAGATGAAGAACTAGAGAGAGAAAGAGGAGAGAAGGGAGAAAAGTAGAGAGAGAAAGTGAGTTTATTAAATGAAAGTAGTAAATGAAAAATGAACAACCCCTCCTAACATCCTAGGAGGGGATATATATAGCCCACCCTACATGTGGGCTATATGGACTATACTGTTTACAAACTGGATCACGAGCCTATTACTTGAATATATTATTGGAGTGACCGATCCTTTCTAAATACGTAAAAACGTATTTCCAACAAAGTTTCATCGTTGTTATGCTTCTACATTGATCGACCATCTTTATCTATTTTGGTAGACCTTTAAAACGTCTTTGGACGCGATTAATGATTTACGACTGGACGTGAACGATGATTTCGTGTAATTGTCATGATGTGTGTTAGACTTTGTCGTCTTGAAATTCATTTGTGTGAATCATGTGTTGATTTCACCTTTCATTGCTAATGTTTTCATTTTTTTACTGAATTTACTCTCAATTGACTTCTTAAGAATTTTCTTTGTTTCGAAAATTCGTTGTGTGGCTTTTCCCTTTCGATATGTCGACCACCGAGAACTTCATAAGCCATTATTGGTGTCACCAACTGCACTCAAGAAGTGGTGACTTGCTATAATACTTGTTTCTTATTATTTTTATCATTGATGCGACTATTCTATCATGTTTGTTAAGATTTGATACGATTTTTGTTTTATTCCCTTGTGTTATCGCTCGCATACAGATTGTTGACTTTTATATGATTTATATTCGTTGTTGTCTTGTCACCTTTTGAAACCAGAAAATGTTACGTGTTTATCCTTTGATACCTTAAACACTTTCTTGAATTTCTAAAAACTATTACTAATTTTTAAGAACGTTTTATACATTTTATCAAATGTTTAAATTACCAAAATAACTGTTTCAAGTTAAGTACCGGATCTATACATCCTCTTTGGTAAATTTATAACTAGTATTTAAAATGGACATCAAGTTGTACCTTTTAAAGTATTTGTTTATATCGTACTTTACTGTCAATGTAATGAAATTATTAAATTAATTTATAATTTCTAACAATGATTCTAAATAACTTGGAAAAACCTGATTTTTCTAATGGTAACGATAAACCTGAGATTTTTAACGATAATTTCATGCAGACATCCAAAAGCTCTTAAGCTGATCAAAATAACTATTTGAACTGAGTTACTTTTACCTTGAAGTCATGATCAAGAAAAAGATTTGACAACTGTGTACCCACTCATTTATATAGAGTTTGATTTTTTAATCACTACACCTTGTAAAATTTTCTTTTAATAAAGAAAATATTTAAAACTAAGTTTTAAAGTAATACCAAAATACTAGACAACTGATATGACAGCTTGTATTTTAAAATGATCATATGTAAATCATTTTTCCCTTCCATTTCTCTTGTGACTAGATTGCTACATTTTAAGATTGTCACGTTTTACAGTTGCACGATTTAAGACCCCTTGTTGATTTACAATCTTGGTTCATTTAGTGCACTTTGTCCGTTTAAGCGATTCTTGTGTTCATTCTTGTTAGTTTATCGCACGTATTTCCAACAACTCTATCTCTCGATGTATCTCTGTATTGAAAGATCGTTATCCTAATCCAAGACTGAAAATTTATACGAAAAGGAGTTAAGAAACTGAAGCATAGTGAATATTAACCGTTAAGATTCGTCGTGGTGCAGAAATTATCTGGGAAGCAATGAATTTTGTTCTACACTTTGTACCTCCTCTTGTTTGCATCTTCTACTGTTTTCAGGAGAACTCTGGGGACCAGAGTTCCTTAAGGGGGGAAAACTGTGAGAACCCGTACTTTCCTAGCATTATTTTATTCTTTTTATTCGTGCTTCTTGAATTTTCCAACGTATTACGTTTTCTTGTATTCCTATATGTAAATCCTGAGATTTTTAAATTATACTTTTTAAGTATTTTTTTGATCATCGATAAATACTTTGTATGGAATTATAAAAATTTTATTTTATTTTTCCATATTTAATTTAAATCAAAGTTTTTTATTTAAAAGCACCTGCGTGCGTTTTACAACGAGTTTATTCAAAATCAATGTACAACGAGAATTACTAGTGATCGCGATATCAACGGATGCCCAAAAGTTTACGTTTATTTAAATTGTTTCGATAAATAAGATTTTCGACGATTTCATTTTAATTACGTATTAAGTCGTGTCGAGAAGTCGTATAATCATTTTTATGATGCATTGTAACTTTTGAAAAGTATTTTTACGAAACCCGAGCCCCGTAAATATTTTCAATATTTACCAATAACCATTTTCTACCCTTTAAAACTATTAATTTTTTTTAAGTCCACAAGTTTCAAAGTTGGCAATATTAGCCCCTCCACTTAACTAGCACTATATAAACAAATTTACTTCCACTCACACACATTTCACTAGCTAAAAAAAAACACACCAACTCTCTCCCCACCCTCCATTGTTGCCGCCACTTCACCACCATAAACCACCACCATCCATCTTGTTTTAACAAAATCTAAACAAAGACCACCTCCTAAAATCTTATGGTGATTCCAATGATACACAAATCACTTACATGCATCAAGTTATGAAGATTTTATAAATCCATGGTGGATTGATGTTTAAACCATCTTGCATGCATTGTTTTTTGTATGATCATCACATTTTAATCCTTAAAAGTCTTGTTTCTAATATTTGATTTTGTTATATTTTATATGTAAGTGTTTTTAGGAGTGTTTGGATGATGGTTATGATAGTATAGTGATCCTAGGGGTATGGGAATGAGTGGTTTTGCTTGAAAATGGATTTGTCATGTTTTCTAAAAGGCTAATTTGGGACAGCAGCTTTAAACAGAATGTTTCGTGGGTTTAAGGTCTGTGAAAGACTGAGATTATTTGAAATTGTTGTAGAGTTTTCCGAGACGGTCGTTTTGGTATAAGATAGAGCTTATAACTCATTACGAGTCAAAAGTTATGCTAATTTTAGTTTTCGTGTACCGGGAGACGCAAGTCGGCACAATCCGAAATTGTGGCTGATTTTGGGTCGACTCTCGGGGACTTTAGGCTTGGTTAGATAGTTGATACTAATGATTTTCAAAGTTTACAAACCGAGTTTGATGAGTCTAGTAGTGGTTTCAAAAGACGGATTGTCGAGATAGTATTTTAAAGTGGTCCAAACGGTGTTACAAAACAAGTGCACAAATCTGTCCCAAATTTGAAGTCGAGTAAAGTGTCGAGCTGATGGATTTTAAAGTGTGAACTTTGTCTCAAATTTTGGTGAGGTCTTATACAGGTTATAAGTGACCTTGACACCAATTTTCATGTAAAACGGACAAGTCTAGATAGGGTAGATCGGTGTGTACATTCGGAGTGTACTTGCTGATTTTTATTTTGGACACGTAGTTCAATGTTTGTGTTGCGTGAGTTTGAGTATTCATCATCGGACATGATGACTTACTCGAGTGCTTAGTCATTATATAAATGACTTAGCTACTGGTCCAAATAAGGTTAAAGGATAGTTTGACTTGCGTTGACTTGGCGTCTTATGACGGGTCGACTTCAAGTGTACAAATGTTTAATCGTGTAGTGTTGGATAAATGGGTTAGTATGGATTCATTTGGTTCGGGTCAATGGTTTTGGAACATGAATACTTTGAAAAAAATTTAGTCACATTGTATTTGGTATATATATCGATATTGAGTTCGAGTCTTAACGCGCACCTTATTGTGATAGGTTGCGGTTTTCGTGTTTCCCCGGGCATCCATATCGTCAGTGATCGTCTCACTACATTGTTTCTACTCAGTTGATGAGTATCGTGATTGATTTACCTCATGGCTAAGGTGAGTTCATAGCCCCTTTTTACTTGTACTTGGTTTCTTAACACGGGGTGAAATTTTACATGGTGGAACACAACCATTTAAAAACCGTGTGCTATCATCTACTTGTATGCTATCCAGAAACTGTATGCTTTCCAGAACTTGAGGATTTCCAACTGATTTTTATTGATATTATTGCTTTTAGTCTAGCCTTAAGTTACCTCTCATTGATCATGAACCGTTAATTAATCCTGCTACCAAGCGCGAATGTTGTGGGTGGATCCATCGGGATTGACTATCCCCGTCCCGATTACCTTGACGCACTAATATTTGTTTATTTCACTTGAGTATTTAAGCTGAATACTGACTAGAGGAACTTACACTGAGTTAAGCTTCGGTTCATGAACTAAACAGCAATAATAATGTTTCGGACAATGGTTACTGTACATAACCATTTTCCCCTATTTTCTTGTTTACAAATGAATGCTTGTGTTCCACATCCTTATTACTAAACCTATGAATTTCACTCAACTTTGTGTTGACGATTTTACATGTTTAATCTCAGGTATTATTACGTAGCTTTGCTTGGATGGGATCCCGCAGGATATTATCGCAGCTTGGAGATTTATGTGATGCTTTTGAAAGATTGGTTTTATATAAACTGTCAGGAGTTTATTTTATCCTTTGGGCAACTTTATGTTATAAATAAAGACGAAATAATATAATTTTCCGCTTCTAAAACTCTAGGACCTATGTTTAAAAACTCTGACCTTTTATGATGTAATGTACACGTTTTTATTTTGCCAGCTTTGTATGAACTGTAATTCATTGTTTCTTGTACTATGACGTGTTACCCCCTCGTTGCTAGTTGTTCCATGTCAGATTTTGAGGGTCTCACATATAGGAGGTAGATTCACATTACTAAATTTGTTTTGGATTCCATCCCAATATTTCATATGTCTATTTATAAAGTTTCAATTCGTGTCTCGCAAGTGCTGGAATCCATTCGTAGCCATTTCTTTAATGGGCACGATCTTAACAGTAAGAAAGCTTCATTGGATTAAATGGAATAGTGTAATGTCTACCAAAGATAAAAGGGGTCTTGGAGTGGCAAGTCTATATGCTCTGAATCGGGGTCTCATGTTAAAGAGGGTGTTGAGATTTTTTTCAAACAATAATCTGCTTTGGACGAGAGTGGTGAAAGCAATATACGGGGAGGATGACGGCATCGACAGGGTTCTGCCCAAAGGTAGTCGTTCATGTTGGCTAACCATTGTGAACAAACTCAGGGATCTTAAAGAAAAAGGTATAGATTTTTTCAACTTCATTAAGCTAAAAGCTTGAAAGTAGGTGATGGTAATATCATTCGTTTTTGGAGGGATAATGGAGCGATGCATGTATCCTTAAAGACACTTTCCCTAGAATTTTTCCTTTGAAAACGTGTAAAGAAATTACTCTTCATTCTAAATTAGAGGGCCCCAGTTTGGGGTTTTTGTTGCGTCGTAAGGTACGGGGAGTCGAAGAATCTCAGTACAATGCTATTTGAGAGGCTGTTGGTAATGTCAATCTTGTTCCACGGGCTGATAGATACATTTGGTCGCTTAACAGCGATGAATATTTTGTGGCATCAATGAGAAAGCATATCGATGACCAGCGTGCGCCTAGTGTGGCTTCAATGACTAGGTGGGTCAAGTACATTCCCATTAAAATTAACATTCTTGCCTAGAAAGTAAAGATGAACACTTTGCCTACTAGATTTAACCTTTCTCGTCGCGCCTTGATATTGGTTCGATGTCATATCCTATTTGTGATAAGGGAACCAAAACAGCCAGTCACTTGTTCTTTCAGTGTAACCATACACGCCAGATTTATAAGAAGTTGCTCGATGGTGGAATGTGGCGTATGAAGATTTCAGCTTGTATGACGATTGGTTGAATTGGTTAGTCTCTCTTCGTCTCTCGGTTAAAGTCAAAATGATATTGGAGGGAGTGTTTTACGTCATATGGTGGACAATATGGTCGTTCCGTAATAAGACGCTTTTTGACAGCAGTATTCTTTCGAAGTCGGTTTTGTTCGATGACATTGTTTCTAGTTTTTTCATTGGTGTAGGTTTAAATGTAATGACTTGTTCATTTGGAATGAATGGCTCAAAAACCATTATCTTATTATTATATAGTTCTAGCTTTTTGTTAATTTTTTAATAAAATCGTCATTAAAAAAAACACACACAGCCATCTTTTAACTACTCTTATGTACAGAAAATTACAATTACCAAATAAGAGCAAATTAAAACATACGTTGATATTTCATGAAAGAATATCATTTTTATCATATGAGTCGTATAGAATTAAAAGTATATTCGATCAGTAGTAGATTAGCATGATATCGTCATTACTTTAAGAATGACTGCAAACTTTTGGTGATCTATCTAGATTAGGAAGAATTTATTTAGATATGGTTCCCAAAACATCTTTTGCGATAATATATCATAGAATCCAATCATTAGACTTGGAATATAGTATCTTTTATGCCAAAAACATTCCCCAAACTAGCATTATTTGTATAACACAATCACCTTAGATGCCAAAATTTATTTTCGTAATATATGTATGGATCTCCCACCATCATTTTGCATGGAAATGTAGTAGCTAACTTTCGATTCAAAAAAAGGTGTTGTTATCGTACTATCGTGGTATATCTACCACATTTATGTTTCTGATTTCGGCATAGGATCGAAAGCTTCAAATGCAAAGCCCTTTATGAATTGAACATTGGTGTGATCTACATATATAATGGCCAACTTTTATGAGCACTAGCATCATTGATGCATTTGTGACCTATTCTTATGTGTCAAATGTCTCAATTGCACCATGGTAACATGTGTTATTTGTTTTGTTCAAGTATTTTAGCTTAAAACAAGATATGAAAGTGAAACAACCCAATATTTGAAATGTTATGTGACACTGCCAATTTTTTAAGCCAGCTTTTAGAATAAGATATATATATTTTTGATTGGATTAAATAAAAAAGAAAGTGTGTGGGCATAGGTTAGATATGAAATTGGGAGGCCATAAAGAAGATAAGAAACTAACATAGGAAAAGAGGCGAATTGTTCTAATGCATGACCACATGAAGCGATAAGGTGGTGGGTATATTCCTTTATATCTATTCTTTTGGTGTGGTTATTTAAATTAGATATATATTTTAGTCTAAAATTCAGAATTGCATATCTATCTAATATATAATATATATAATTGTACGTGTATTTACGCATAACGATAAAATTGCCTATCAGCAGGTTGTTAACGATAGATCGGATTGATTCGATGGTTGAATCGATAACTTAGTAACTCGTTCGAGTCGATCAGTTTTATGACACATGAACTAATGATTCAACTGGTTGACTCATTGGTCAAACTCATGACTCGATGACTCAACTGAATTAACCCAACAATTGAACTCGTGATCTGTTAACTCGATCAAAATTATCCACTGATCAAACACGTGACTCGATGACTAATACACTTGTTTTTTATTTCAACATTTCATATAATTTAAATATAAAAATGTTGAAATATCAACATTTGAAATACACTTTTTATATATATAGACGTGTACTCGTGTGTATTTGTAAAAATTGTCTGGCAGCAAATAATTAATAATATGCTAATTGATTTGATAGTCGAACTGATAATCAAGTGACTTGACCGGGTGAACCTTTTGATCGAAGCAATAAACTGGTGACTTGATCGGATTGACCCGGTGGTCGATCTTGTGACTCGGTTATTCAACTGGGCTGACTCGGTGGTCGAACCCATAACTCGGTGAAACCACCGGGTTGATCTGATGGTCCAACCAAGGGATGAGCATTTCGTCCCGAATCTCGAAACCGAACCAGAACCGTACCGATTTTTGGTACCCGAATCTCGTTCGATACGGTACCGGTACTACGAAATAAGGTGAAAAAAAAATTGGTACCATTAATTCGGTACGGGACCGGTACCAAATCGAGAAATTTCCGAAAAATCCCGGGAAAATCCCGATTTCCCGGTACCGGTAACGATATCGGTACCGGTACCGATATTCGAATCTCGTTCGGTACGGTACTGGGACCATTAATTTATGCGTGGGAAAAAATCGGTACCACTAATTTAGTACGGAATCGATACGGGACCAGTACCATGCTTATCCATAGTCCAACCCTAACTCGGTGATTCAATCATGTTTATTCGGTGATCGATCTCGTGACTCGACAATTTAATCGAGTTGATCGGTGTTTGAACCTGTAATCTGATAATATTTGTGTAAACTGATAATATTTTGTGAAAAAGAAGAAATATTTATATTTATATTTAAAAAATTAAAAAAAAATTAACTTTTTTAGGCTGGTGGGAGTGGCATTGAAGCTACTCATGAGTTTAAGAAGTCGCTCGTGAGTACCCATTCTCCCTTAGAATTGTCGCGCGCGAGTTTGTGCTCAGGGAAAAAATAAGGGCAAACTCACCCCGGGATAGTTTAAGTTTTGTTGACCCAAGTGTTTTTATTTTTTATGTTAGGTTTATTTGTGGGTGTTTTTTGTGAGTGAGATGTGTTTAATTAAAAAAAATAGGTATGAAATATGAGTGTGTGTGTGTGTGTATGGGTGAGTACCATTATTTTTGTGGATGAGTTGTTATGAGTTTTTTAAAAGTTGAGATAACACTGACATAAAGGCGAGTGAGTTTACCTCCACTACAAACTGAGATACACGATTTTTTATATAGCAGAGATAAAGTAGAAAACTATTTGAAATGTGCATCAAAAGTTTTCAAAAAGTTACTATACTCGTATAACCTCATTTATGGCGTTTTTTCATGGTTGTTGGTAAGAAACCGATTTATTCGTCCGATATGATCAAGATTCAAGTATGTCAAGACTAATACAAATAGAAACACACCATATACAAACTGAATATAACCTTTGTAAACATGCACAACGTAAATTACAAGGTTTTTAAATATGTGAGACAATTTCATAAAGTTAATATGTTTTCATGTTTCAATTATTATAAAACTATTATTAGCTTTTTAAGGTCGCAATTGACGATAAATAATTAGATTGTAGGAAAAATACCTAACTATGTTAGATATTAGACCAAAATTATTTCATGGTTGATATTTGAATTCGATGTTAACTATTGTATATACATTGTTTCATAAAAACATATGTGTCGTCTTAGAAGTGACTTATTCTTTAAGACATCAACAAAATTGTCGTCAATGGTTCATAGACGAACAATTGTTTTTTATTTACGTGATTTGGTATCTCAATTTCTTTGATTTCAGTACCAAGATTAATTATCGTCATTTGGTAAATTTGATTTGTGGAAGATTGTATTTACAATTTACGACACGCTTTTGGTTCGAGTTTAGTTTATTAGGACCAAAAGAAACGAAAACAAAATACATATAAATAAGATATTTAATACATTGGTTGTGCTCAATTTATTTAATTCTCTTGAAAGTATAGTTTTAGGGTAAACTGTGCGAAATATGTCATGTGGTTTGCAAATTTTTAGTATCACGATCAATCCATTAGCCTCACGTGAGATCCATGGTAAAATAACATAATACGGTGTTAGTCTTTAGCAATGTAAGTTATATTGTTTTAACTTTTAAAAAAAATAGAAAGTGATAACTAACATTGCTAACATCGATCTAAACTTTATTACAAAATAAATAATATTTATTTACTAAAAATTTTGCTTTTTACTAATAAGCTTTATAATTATTTAAGATATTATAATTTTTCTTTATTAAAACACAATAAATATAAAAGTAAGTAAAAAAAACTCACAATTTTTTTTACTTTTTTTCCTACTAAAAAAATTCATTAAAAGTTTTATAATTTTACTTTACTCTTTTTGTGTAAGAATATACTTTTAGTGTTCTCCTCTATTACTTACTCTTTTTCTAAATAAATAGAAAAATACTTTTAGCGTCCGCTTATTGTTTACTATTATCACATTTAATTTAATAAACAAATGTTATAAATCTTATAGTGCCCCAAAATACATTGTGTTTAATCAACTTTTAATGGCACTGAACAAGTAATTTATGAAGATTCTTAAATCCTTATATAAAATCATCATGCGTATCATCTTACACACACAATTATAAAATATATGTTTTTTTACTCATTATCTCTTTAAATTCAAATCGACGGTTCTATTATTTGCCTGGATCTTAGGAAGATTTATAAAAAGTTATTGTAAAAGAATTTTGCATTTTTTGAAAAAAGAAAAAATTATGATTGTTGGTTCCCTTTTTTTCCTTCTAATTGTTATGTTATTTAAGATACTTTAATTGTTTATTGATAGTCATTTTTTTAGAATACAATGCAAACCGATAGACTAATTAATTGGATAGCGAGTCGGTGCATGTGAACCCCTAAATTATAAAAGGGTTGAATTTTTTTCCTTGGATTTTAACCATAATCTTCACTTTGCAAGGTCGGTATTCTTACCGTTGGATCACCCTATGTGGTTAATAGTGTTCGGGAAGCATTCATCCCTGCACAGTACCCTAGCAAGCTCAAACGCCCTATAAGATATCATTGAAGGAAATATGAACCCAAACAAGATAACCGTGTAAGCTTACACATTTAAACTCACGAACAACTCGGGTAACCACCTACATAATAAACAGAGCCTAATCAGAAGCTACTAGAACCATAAGAAGCACAAGAACAAATATGACACATGAATTTATAATGGTTCCTACGATCTAGGTAATCGTGGTCAGTTTACTCTTGAACGAGGGAATATTATTAAGCTTTATGCTAACCTACACAAGACCCGTGCGACCTGCACATGCTCTACACCAAACTGCACAGGGTGAAAACCCTAACACATAAGTGCTGATCTTGATACATTGGTTTACGATTACATATGGGATCTATATATGGGGTTGAACAACTATTCCTTAACTTTCTTCACAAGGAATCTCATGCTTCAACTTTCATATGGACTCAAGCCCATAGTTACAGCTCGTAAGGGCTCTGCTGCTGTAGACCCACGAACATGGGACCCTCTTTAGTTGTAGAAGCCCAAACATAAGCTTTTTTATAAGTCTTCACGGGTTCCATTAGCCTCCACAAGGGGTGTCTGTGGTTCCAGAATCGGATCGAACCAGAACCGAACCGCAAGAATCGATAACCGTAAATTAAGGAAAATGTGGAACCGAAAACCGTCCCTATTTTTCGCTTTGGTTTCAGTCCGGTTCTGGTTCCGGGATGGGAATTTTCGGGAATTCCCGAAGAGAACCATTGTGTTTTAAAAGTTAAATTTTGTATTTTTTTTATTCTTTCATAAAAACATATTATAACAATATAAACACACAAAAAAATGTTTCAACAATGAAAATCGTACCAAAAATTCCAATTGTTTAAAATAACATAAACAAAAATACAATATGTAAAAAAAATTACCTTTATAGTTGTTAAAATGTATCTAGAAAGTGATTCATCAGGCATCAACAAAATGTGATGAGATTAATGTCAAATAAATTTTGTATATAAAACTATAAAAGCAACATTACACCATAATTTTAGATTTAGAAACAATCATTGATAATACGTAATATTTTATTCGAACTAGTGGTATACTATTATGTGTTTATAAAGTTATGCATATATAGACAATTATCAAACTTATAAATAATCGACTTATTTAACATTAAAACACATATGTTGATATTTTATTAAATGGATGAAATAAACTTACTTTCATGTTTATGAATGAAAATTTAAAGTTATTATGATTTTTGATGTTAAATTTTTTTTACAGCTTTAATGAGTAATTTTTATTTTCAATTATCTTAAAAGGCATACATGTTCAATAGAATGTCATAAACAAGCCATACAAAAGTTCATATTTTCATATGAATGGTTCTTTCGGGAAAGAACCAGAACCGCCGGTTCTTTCCCGAACCGTCCCGAAAACCGAAAATTTGGATTTTTAGGAACCAAAAACTGTACCATGATTCTGATGTACAGTTCGGTTCCGGGATGGTTCCGGTACGATTTCTCGGTTCTTGTGGTTCCTTGGTTTTTTTTTACACCCTATCCACAACCTAATAATTTCCCACTTTGAGGAGTCAACTGCTCTCCATCATTAATTCTAGTAAACCTTCATCACTTCAACAATGTTTGTATTCCAACCTCTACGTACCGCCATACCTACGGGACACAGTCAACTAACTAAAGGCAGAGTTAGGATACTTTTGATACAAGGTATCCTGAACAACAGCTTGCAATTGGGATAAACATATTCCGACTCTCGTTCAAACCACCCTCTCATTCGTTGAGAAAGCACACTGATATCACGCCAAGCTTCGACTACAAAATTCTTTTCAAGAGAAACCTCGTCTCTTTAGCTTGTTGATCTTTTTCGTGTTTGATTCTGCTACCAACACTTCATCAAAACTAACATACCCATCCGTACAGATTTTTCCAAGCATGTTAGACCCTTCTTCCCAACAATCAAAAGACCCTCTGACAATGCTACATAGACATACTCATAAAGGTTAACATGTTAGAACACCTTCACACCCTCAAACATGCACTTCATAACCTTTGATTTCCTACTGGTGACCTGACCAAACACCATAATTCAAAGTAAACCCATCTCAAACATAGCATACTCCCATAGTACGGATACTTTGATATGTTTGAGTCACAAATCGTGGCTCAATGAGATAATTTTAGCCACTAACACCGGTCAACTATAAGATAACTTTTCATTCTAGAGTTATATATGAAGACTCGAACGCTTGTATCTGAAGCTTACCAGATCTGTAACAGAGACCGAAAACTTGTCTACAAATCTTCCACTAATTCTAAAGCTCCCACTAGGTTTGATACCTCATTCGGTTCCAAACTCATACCAATACCTGAACTCACAACAATAATGAAAGCATATCCCATTGTCGACTTTTCAGGGATTCATGCTCACAGATCATACATTTACTCACACACCGCCTCGTAGAATGTTATACAGAGCCTCTCACCGAGCCTCTTGTTTATAGTATTCAAACTTTCAGTCTCCTAGTCGACACCTGCTGTTAGATTCCCGCCTGATCATTCCATTACAGGAATCATTTCGACACCGAAATCTCGACCCAGTACTACGTCTCCTGATTTAAACCACGATCAATAACATGACCTAGGGGTTTAATTGATTCAAGCCATGCTCGAGCTCAACAAGGCTCAAGCTCGGCTTGAAAAACAAAAGTTGGCTCGAGCTCGGCTCGATTTCTCGTCAAACTTTAACCATTGAGGCTTAAGCTCGACTCAATTAGGATTCGAGCATAGCTAGAGCTTCCTTGAAAAGCTCGAATTATATATATGAAACAAATGCATCATTAAGTTACACACCACCATAAATTATATGTTTATAGTAAACTATAATAACGACTATTAATAAGTTAATTAATCCTTTATGAAGTTATTCCTTATAATTAGATTAATATTCAAATCAATATTTCTTTACGCATATAAGAAATATAACTATATCAAGGCTCTAAAATCTTGATAAGCGCTCGAGTCAAGATATCAAAAGCTCGAGCTCGACTCCCTTTAGGTTTCGAGCCAGATTATTAGGCTTGAGCTTAATAAAAGGTCGGATCGATCGAGTCGAGCTTGAACTCTAGCTTGAGTTGCTTGATAACAGATTGACTTGTTTGTAGCCTTAACCTGACCACACATGCCACAACTGGTCAACCGAAGCCTACATGGTTCCCTTCATCATTCAACCGAACCCACTAAGGTTACGTTACTCATTGAGATCATGACAGAGCCTCCAAATCTTCAGGATCCCCAGCAAACAAAGATAGTCTTCAAGACTACATCCTCAATACTCGCAACAGGAACCTTCTTAATTGCCTCTACATCATCCTAGAACAAACAAGTTGTAGTTCTTCATCATTCACATGCACAAGACCACATGGAGTGATACAAGCAAAACCCAAAACCAGGATTTCTAATTCCTCTCCCCAACAACCCTTTGCATATTCAGAACCATCTGTAATAACCTTTACACAAGACTTCATGATTGATCTAATCCTCCA
The DNA here is from genome assembly GCA_025667525.1 of Glebionis coronaria. Classification (NCBI taxonomy): domain Eukaryota; kingdom Viridiplantae; phylum Streptophyta; class Magnoliopsida; order Asterales; family Asteraceae; genus Glebionis; species Glebionis coronaria. The sequence goes on along the minus strand of CM046879.1, from coordinate 152,603,890 downwards.
ACGGCTTCAAAATCACAGCCTAAGGCTTTGTTATACCGTTGGAATACAAAATCCAATCAGTGACATTCCAATTGTTCTTCCATGACCCTGTCATTTAAGTAAACTGGCCTACGACGACTACCCAAGTAATCCAATTATGTCTTCACAAACCTACACTGACTACCCAAGTAATCCAAGGTCTGCCTTTGTCACAATCTGAATAGTAAAACCTTTGTTAAGCTTGTACAACCTTTTTTAGGCTTGCACAGCCTCCGCCAACACAACATCTCCCAGGCTTGTAGAGCCTAACAAACAGAATATGCCATCAACCTCAATCTTAGATCTACTTTTTTGCCTTCTACTATTTCTCCCATAGTACTCGTGTTGAATCCAAAATCTTTAGACTCAGTGGTTGTTTAGATATTATCTAGGCTAATCAACATTCATATCAATTAAACATAGCAGATTTGAACATTGATTATGAGACACAAGATGTTTTCTCTCCAAGATTTACTTGTATTAAACATGAAAACGAATAACCCTTGGCATCTTAACAATGACCATATCCCTAGAACACTAAAACACTTTAGTTTTACATTTTGATAGCATGGATATGTAAAACCTACGTCCCATGGTTTATTTTATAAGTTAAGGATACCAGGGATATCTTAATACAGAGAAATATTGGGCTTTAACTTCCATATAACTCAAGCTCATAGTTATAGCCCGCGAACAAAGGACCCTCTATTGCTATAAATGAAGGAATATGTATATGAAATAATATATGTCCGGAAGTTGTCTTGAGCCTAAGGAAACGTACGCGTAAATCGTTAAGAAATATATAATTAATAATGTATTAAATATTAATTATAGTTAAACAAATAAACCAAGAATGAAAAATAAGGAAAAAGGAAACAAAAGCCCATGAGGCGTTCGGGCTTGGTTGCTTGATCACTAAGTTATTACAAGTATATAAGGATGTCTTGGATACCTCATTATTCACTTGTAATCCCTAAATCTTTTCTCCTCTCTTTTTTTAGTTGATCGGTCGAACACCCCGATTAGGGTTTCGGTTCGTTCGAGTAGTTCGACTATGAAGAAAGAAACAAGGGTTTCTTTAGTTGATTGATTCAAGTGGTTTAGTTTATTGGTGGTTTAATATTTATGTACTAGCATACTTATTTCTTGTATAAGCGTATTGTGTGCATATACTTAGAGAGATCATTGTTTGATCTTTATTGGGTTTTCAGTATTGTTCGATAAAGGTGAATTAATCCATTACTAAAAGGTACGCTATTCTTTATCGTTTATGTTAATTACTTGTCTATACATGATCTTATTATTCCGTTGCATACTCGTGATTATTAACGTGCTAATATGGTTAAGGGTTTTATAAATTCCAACAGTGGTATCAGAGTTGTTTGTATAGCTTTTAATTACATTAAAAACGAAAGATCTAAAGTTGTGTAAACTTGATATAATATTCTATAATTATTTTATTCGATGATTAGGTTTTCATAAACCCTAATTAGGGTTAATAAAATTAGTTAGACAAGCTCTAAGTTGTATGCAATTTTTGTTGATAAATATGAGGTTAATCGTTAATTTGTCGTTATTTATCACGTTGTTAATTGTTAAATTTGTGATTTGATCCATGGGAATCATGCAAGTTTACCATAGATCATGTGTTCTTGATTAATTGATTTAATTAAAGTCATGATTGATGTGATATGCATGAAGTATGTGATTAATTGTTAATTGGGTATAAGTTTTAGATTATGTTTATTTATTTTGCGTTTGATTATAATTGTTGTATATCATGGTTCAAGCAAAGGGTTTTTCGGAAAAATAAAAATAAACCGGACTAAAACTATTTGATTGATAATCTTGTTCTTGCACGATCATATGTGGCAACAAATGAGTCGTCCTTACATAGTTCTAAATCTAACTCACACCATGATTAGCGAGAATCAAGTTTATAATTTGTTTTCTACTTTAAAGTTGTAAAATTTTATTAATGACGTAATTTGAAAAAGTACTATCTAGTTGCAAGGCTAAGGTTCGGGAAGACTCATCAAGACTTCGGTTTAAATAGTCTAGGGTTTGAATGATTTTTAATCATTCTTAATCTTTTCCCGTGATAAAATTAAACTTCTTTAAATAGAATACATGTTGAATCGTCAATTTTTATTATATAACTATTTATAAAACAGAATTGTGAGTTAAATATGCGATGTCTATAATTAACCAATTGAGTAAATTTTATAAATTATCATGATACAAATATGTTGCATGCTTCTTTGTACATGTTTTTGAAATTGTCAAAAAATTATACCCTTTGAAATAAGTTTATTTGCCATCTAACGTGTAAAAGAACTTGCACTTACTCTTTCACCATACGTTAGACTGTGGTGATTTTGTAACCCAAGGTGATATAATACACTCGATTGTGAGACGTCGGTGCTATAGAATCACGGTTTTTGGTTGGACGACTTAAGCAAGTTAAGATAGGTGAGACCGTAACTCGTGGCAATAGATGAGATAAACATGTTTGTTTTTTCACTTTTGAATTGTCACAAAAAAATATTTCAACAATGAAAATCGTACCAAAAATTCCAATTGTTTAAAATAACATAAACAAAAATTCAATATGTAAAAAAAATTACCTTTATAGTTGTTAAAATGTATCTAGAAAGTGATTCATCAGGCATCAACAAAATGTGATGAGATTAATGTCAAATAAATTTTGTATATAAAACTATAAAAGCAACATTACACCATAATTTTAGATTTAGAAACAATCATTGATAATACGTAATATTTTATTCGAACTAGTGGTATACTATTATGTGTTTATAAAGTTATGCATATATAGACAATTATCAAACTTATAAATAATCGACTTATTTAACATTAAAACACATATGTTGATATTTTATTAAATGGATGAAATAAACTTACTTTCATGTTTATGAATGAAAATTTAAAGTTATTATGATTTTTGATGTTAAATTTTTTTTACAGCTTTAATGAGTAATTTTTATTTTCAATTATCTTAAAAGGCATACATGTTCAATAGAATGTCATAAACAAGCCATACAAAAGTTCATATTTTCATATGAATGGTTCTTTTGGGAAAGAACCAGAACCGCCGGTTCTTTCCCGAACCGTCCCGAAAACCGAAAATTTGGATTTTTAGGAACCAAAAACTGTACCATGATTCTGATGTACGGTTCGGTTCCGGGATGGTTCCGGTACGATTCCTCGGTTCTTGTGGTTCCTTGGTTTTTTTTTACACCCTATCCACAACCTAATAATTTCCCACTTTGAGGAGTCAACTGCTCTCCATCATTAATTCTAGTAAACCTTCATCACTTCAACAATGTTTGTATTCCAACCTCTACGTACCGCCATACCTACGGGACACAGTCAACTAACTAAAGGCAGAGTTAGGATACTTTTGATACAAGGTATCCTGAACAACAACTTGCAATTGGGATAAACATATTCAGACTCTCGTTCAAACCACCCTCTCATTCGTTGAGAAAGCACACTGATATCACGCCAAGCTTCGACTACAAAATTCTTTTCAAGAGAAACATCGTCTCTTTAGCTTGTTGATCTTTTTCGTGTTTGATTCTGCTACCAACACTTCATCAAAACTAACATACCCATCCGTACAGATTTATCCAAGCATGTTAGACCCTTCTTCCAACAATCAAAAGACCCTCTGACAATGCTACATAGACGTACTCATAAAGGTTAACATGTGAGAACACCTTCACACCCTCAAACATGCACTTCATAACCTTTGATTTCCTACTGGTGACCTGACCAAACACCATAATTCAAAGTAAACCCATCTCAAACATAGCATGCTCCTATAGTACGGATACTTTGATATGTTTGAGTCACAAATCGTGGCTCAATGAGATAATTTTAGCCACTAACACCGGTCAACTATAAGATAACTTTTCATTCTAGAGTTATATATGAAGACTCGAACGCTTGTATCTGAAGCTTACCAGATCTGTAACAGAGACCGAAAACTTGTCTACAAATCTTCCACTAATTCTAAAGCTCCCACTAGCTTTGATACCTCATTCGGTTCCAAACTCATACCAATACCTGAACTCACAACAATAAATGAAAGCATATCCCATTGTCGACTTTTCAGGGATTCATGCTCACAGATCATACATTTACTCACACACCGCCTCGTAGAATGTTATATAGAGCCTCTCACCGAGCCTCTTGTTTATAGTATTCAAACTTTCAGTCTCCTAGTCGACACCTGCTGTTAGATTCCCACCTGATCATTCCATTACAGGAATCATTTCGACACCGAAATCTCGACCCAGTACTACGTCTCCTGATTTAAACCACGAGCAATAACATGACCTAGGGGTTTAATTGATTCAAGCCATGCTCGAGCTCAACAAGGCTCAAGCTCGGCTTGAAAAACAAAAGTTGGCTCGAGCTCGGCTCGATTTCTCGTCAAACTTTAACCATTCAGGCTTAAGCTCGACTCGATTAGGATTCGAGCATAGCTAGAGCTTTCTTGAAAAGCTCGAATTATATATATGAAACAAATACATCATTAAGTTACACACCACCATAAATTATATGTTTATAGTAAACTATAATAACGACTATTAATAAGTTAATTAATCCTTTATGAAGTTATTCCTTATAATTAGATTAATATTCAAATCAATATTTCTTTACGCATATAAGAAATATAACTATATCAAGGCTCTAAAATCTTGATAAGCGCTCGAGTCAAGATATCAAAAGCTCGAGCTCGACTCCCTTTAGGTTTCGAGCCAGATTATTAGGCTTGAGCTTAATAAAAGGTCGGATCGATCGAGTCGAGCTTGAACTCTAGCTTGAGTTGCTTGATAACAGATTGACTTGTTTGTAGCCTTAACCTGACCACACATGCCACAACTGGTCAACCGAAGCCTACATGGTTCCCTTCATCATTCAACCGAACCCACTAAGGTTACGTTACTCATTGAGATCATGACAGAGCCTCCAAATCTTCAGGATCCCCAGCAAACAAAGATAGTCTTCAGGACTACATCCTCAATACTCGCAACAGGAACCTTCTTAATTGCCTCTACATCATCCTAGAGCAAACAAGTTGTAGTTCTTCATCATTCACATGCACAAGACCACATGGAGTGATACAAGCAAAACCCAAAACCAGGATTTCTAATATTCCTCTCCACAACAACCCTTTGCATATTCAGAACCATCTGTAATAACCTTTACACAAGGCTTCATGATTGATCTAATCCTCTAACGGCTTCAAAATCACAGCCTAAGGCTTTGTTATACCGTTGGAATACAAAATCCAATCAGTGACATTCCAATTGTTCTTCCATGACGCTGTCATTTAAGTAAACTGGCCTACGACGACTACCCAAGTAATCCAATTATGTCTTCACAAACCTACACTGACTACCCAAGTAATCCAAGGTCTGCCTCTGTGACAATCTGAATAGTAAAACCTTTGTTAAGCTTGTACAACCTTTTTTAGGCTTGCACAGCCTCCGCCAACACAACATCTCCCAGGCTTGTAGAGCCTAACAAACAGAATATGCCATCAACCTCAATCTTAGATCTACTTTTTGCCTTCTACTATTTCTCCCATAGTACTCGTGTTGAATCCAAAATCTTTAGACTCAGTGGTTGTTTAGAGTATTATCTAGGCTAATCAACATTCATATCAATTAAACATAGCAGAATTGAACATTGATTATGAGACACAAGATGTTTTCTCTCCAAGATTTACTTGTATTAAACATGAAAACGAATAACCCTTGGCATCTTAACAATGACCATATCCCTAGAATACTAAAACACTTTAGTTTTACATTTTGATAGCATGGATATGTAAAACCTACGTCCCATGGTTTATTTTATAAGTTAAGGATACCAGGGATATCTTAATACAGAGAAATATTGGGCTTTAACTTCCATATAACTCAAGCTCATAGTTATAGCCCGCGAACAAAGGACACTCTATAGCTATAAATGAAGGAATATGTATATGAAATAATATATGTCCGAAAGTTGTCTTGAGCCTAAGAAAACGTACGCGTAAATCGTTAAGAAATATATAATTAATACTGTATTAAATATTAATTATAGTTAAACAAATAAACCAAGAATGAAAAATAAAGAAAAAGGAAACAAAAGCCCATGAGGCGTTGGGGCTTGGTTGCTTGATCACTAAGTTATTACAAGTATATAAGGATGTCTTGGATACCTCATTATTCACTTGTAATCCCTAAATCTTTTCTCCTCTCTTCTTTTAGTTGATCGGTCAAACACCCCGATTAGGGTTTCGGTTCGTTCGAGTAGTTCGACTATGAAGAAAGAAACAAGGGTTTCTTTAGTTGATTGATTCAAGTGGTTTGGTTTATTGGTGGTTTAATATTTATGTACTGGCATACTTATTGCTTGTATAAGCGTATTGTGTGCATATACTTAGAGAGATCATTGTTTGATCTTTATTGGGTTTTCGGTATTGTTCGATAAAGGTGAATTAATCCATTACTAAAAGGTACGCTATTCTTTATCGTTTATGTTAATTACTTGTCTATACATGATCTTATTATTCCGCTGCATACTCGTGATTATTAACGTGCTAATATGGTTAAGGGTTTTATAAATTCCAACAGTGGTATCAGAGTTGTTTGTATAGCTTTTAATTACATTAAAAACGAAAGATCTAAAGTTGTGTAAACTTGATATAATATTCTATAATTATTTTATTCGATGATTAGGTTTTCATAAACCCTAATTAGGGTTAATAAAATTAGTTAGACAAGCTCTAAGTTGTATGCAATTTTTGTTGATAAATATGAGGTTAATCGTTAATTTGTCGTTATTTATCACGTTGTTAATTGTTAAATTTGTGATTTGATCCATGGGAATCATGCAAGTTTACCATAGATCATGTGTTCTTGATTAATTGATTTAATTGAAGTCATGATTGATGTGATATGCATGAAGTATGTGATTAATTGTTAACTGGGTATAAGTTTTAGATTATGTTTATTTATTTTGCGTTTGATTATAATTGTTGTATATCATGGTTCAAGCAAAGGGTTTTTCGGAAAAATAAAAATAAACCGGACTAAAACAATTTGATTGATAATCTTGTTCTTGCACGATCATATGTGGCAACAAATGAGTCGTCCTTACATAGTTCTAAATCTAACTCACGCCATGATTAGCGAGAATCAAGTTTATAATTTGTTTTCTACTTTAAAGTTGTAAAATTTTATTAATGACGTAATTTGAAAAAGTACTATCTAGTTGCAAGGCTAAGGTTCGGGAAGACTCATCAAGACTTCGGTTTAAATAGTCTAGGGTTTGAATGATTTTTAATCATTCTTAATCTTTTCCCGTGATAAAATTAAACTTCTTTAAATAGCATACATGTTGAATCGTCAATTTTTATTATATAACTATTTATAAAACAGAATTGTGAGTTAAATATGCGATGTCTATAATTAACCAATTGAGTAAATTTTATAAATTATCATGATACAAATATGTTGCATGCTTCTTTGTACATGTTTTTGAAATTGTCAAAAAATTATACGCTTTGAAATAAGTTTATTTGCCATCTAACGTGTAAAAGCACTTGCACTTACTCTTTCACCATACGTTAGACTGTGGTGATTTTGTAACCCAAGGTGATATAATACACTCGATTGTGAGACGTCGGTGCTATAGAATCACAGTTTTTGGTTGGACGACTTAAGCAAGTTAAGATAGGTGAGACCGTAACTCGTGGCAACAGATGAGATAAACATGTTTGTTTTTTCACTTTTGAATTGTCACAAGTTATGTATAAACAGTTGAGTCCCATAATTCTAGAAGTTGTATCGGATAAAATTATTGAACGTCAATTACCTCTTGAATATCATCATCACTAGCAGATCAACTGATGCGGCGTTGGTATGTCTTGGTGGATTCTAACTTTTAGAAAATTATTGTTTATTTACCAACATGGGTAATTAATTTTTTATAAAAATATTATTATCGAAAATACTAAAATTGAATTTTGTGATTCTTTTACAAGTATTATTGCAAAGAAATTCCATAAACTTACGTTTGTTCGACAATACGGTACAACCGACTAGATTTTCTAATAGAACATATTCTATCAAAATACTCCATTAAAAGTCTCATGTCCTTCTAAGAAAGAAAGAAAGATACATATATCTATCATTTCCTTGCAAGGAAAAGCTATTAATAGGTGGGATTGGATAATTGTAATTATCAATCTATAAACAAACTTAATTGTTTAAGTAGATTTTTACAACTTACTATTTCAAGTAGCTCTCATTAATCCTTTTGAGTTATTGAGAATCTTTTAAACTAATAAGTCTCTTAGCAATCTCTAGGCAAGTAATGCTTTGTTTACATATTGATAAGTCTTAAGGCTATAATCGATAAGAAAAAACAAGTGTTTTGGTTGTTTATTGCGACTATAATAACTACCTTTATTTATTCTAGTTATTAAGTTTTAACCCAAAGTAGGCACTAAATACCCTTATTGAATGGTAGGCCTAAATGGAGGAAATTGCATGCCAGTTTTCAAGTTAATGAAAGCATGATATATAGTCTCTCATTTACATGGTAGTAGTTCATACACTCTCTATAATACATTAGTAATTGTTGTTTATGGGCATTTAAAGCGAGTAGGGAAGTAAATAAATCGCTATTATGCTTTTCATTGGTGAAGTAACATTTGTAATGTTGTCAATCCAATGAGAGCATTGTGTTTTACTACTGAAAATACATTAATGTAATGTTGTTTAATTCAGTGGGAGCTACAAGATTGTTTACCTTTATAGTAATCCATATTATTTATAGTTTGACTTGAAATAATAACTTACTTTTAGAATATGAAGAACCATAGTTTTAAGGATAACTGCATCTTTTTTATATGATAATCACTTTTGAAGTATTTTTTATATAATAATTATGCAGGACTTCTTATAAAATTATATGATTGACATTATACTAATTATTCAAATATACATGACATTATCATATTTTTCACATAAATAATTGCGTATTGTGATTGTTTATATGCATACATGATGTTGTGCCATGCACAAGTGGAAGAAATCTTTATTATGTGCAAGGTACAACACATTACAATATGTCAAATGGTTTTTTGACCGCGAGATAAGAATCTAATATTCTATTAAGGCTTATACATATAATTGTCAATGTATGTTGTCTTGTTTAAAAAATGTCAAGATATGAATAACAAGCTACTTCAACTAATTTGTTTATATTTCTTGGAATGCACAATAATAAAAAATGAAGTAAACAATTAACTTAAAATAACTATTGAAGTTGTTCATAGTTACTTTATGAATGTTTATGTCTTTTGTAAAGCATAAACATTTAGACTTTAATTGTTAAAATACTTATAACATGAAGTAAATAGTTTACTTGTTGTGTCTTCTTGTTAATGAACATGAAGTCTTTGAATTATTCAAAGGATAAATAATGTATAGTTATTGAACTATTTAAAGTGTATACATTAGAGCATGCACTAGGTTTTAAATATTATATAATTTCAATTTTGTTTTGACATAATTGATAAGTATTTAACCTAAAGAGTATTAAGTTATTTATGAATTATGATATACGCTCATAATCTCAATACTCACATAATAACACATAGTTTGGTATGTCTTGAGTGATACTAACTTGAAATACTTTTTCTCCAAAAGTTGTCAAGGTTTGGAAATTGAGTATACAAAGTATATACTTAAATATTACTCTGACCTAGAAGGAAACCGAGACGCCATCAAGCTATGGAATGTGATGAATCACACTCAGTCTTAAAAATGAAGTTTTTGAACTTGTCAAGAACTATCAAGGTAATTTGTGTAGTGTCCCAAATGATAACAATTTGTTGTTGCTCTACATGCTAAGTATTTGAAGAATAGTTTATGATTACTAAAAGCAAGTGGGAAGACTCGTACATCTTTAAGAGATAAAATAACAAAATACACAACATTCTAAATATACTAGTGAATGTCATAATAAGGGTGAACATAAAATGTTAAACCTCGTGATGATAGAACTCACATTCATATATGTATTATCGAATCTTGAATGTCATGATTGAATAAAACTATGAATGAGTAGATGCAAGTCCATAAAAGACAATCAATTTTTAGAAACTTGATTAATCTTTAACCAATCAATTAGACAGTAAGGTGAATATAAGTTTCTTTAGTGAAAGAATCATAGGGATAATATTGTACACATGATTAATGCATAATATGTGATAGAAAAGTTCTACAGGCATTAATTTAATAAAGATAATTTATTGTCATGGTAGTTTTTATAATGATAAATATGACAATGTAATATATAAACTCTTTTGTATGATTACAATAGCGAGGGCGGTTGTAATCAAAGGGTTTATAAATTATAATACTCTTACGTAGTGTACATAATGCAAGAATTCTTGTATGGATTAATGCATGCATCTAAGGAATATATCTCAAGTCTAATTATTAAATCCATGTTTTGATTTTAATTAGATCTAAGATAACTTGTGAGTACATATAAAAGCTAGTGGGAGTATTATGTTTATTTCTTTAAATCACATATGATGTATAACATATGAAAAACTATATTGCATCTAAGTTTGGAATAAAGTTTATATGAAAGGGTTTAAAAAATTCAACTTATGACATTGATTTATATATGTTTATTAGGATAAATATTTGTGGTTAATGAAATCCAACACAACATGAAATATCATTTAATAAGTCTGAATGAATATATATCTCATTTGATGAGAATTGACATGAGATGGAAACTTAATGGATTCATCATGTAAAGTATATTTTTTATATGGATAATTGTAAAACTTGTATCAGTACAAGAAGATTTTACAACAATGATTGCTTAAAGAGAAAATCATGTAGATGATTAGCAAAAATGTTATGATAAGATTTGTTTCGGAATAGAAAAATCATTAGTAACTAGAATTGTTCCAAGTAATGAATATTCTATATGATAATAAGATGTAATTATCATTGTCAACAAACTTAGAGTTTAGAACGACACCAAACATTATCATAGTAATAATTTATAGTTCATGGATTATAATATATCATAGTGATGTTTCTAGATATGAATGATCGTTTGATTGAGATAACATTCAATACTAATCATGGTATGATTTCATCTTTAATGATGACCATGTGGACTAACTATGTTCAATTGAGCATAATGTTGCGATACATATTAAAGAATAAAGAATACTTAGTAGTTTAAGAAGCTATCAAAGATGATTGTTATAAGATGTTTTGTTGGACTCACACACCTTATAGGATGCACAACAACAATACTCTCATTTTGTTGTGTGCTCATATGTAGAAACATACATAATAGCAATCATTATATATGTTCCAAGATCTTCACAATTGTGAATTTGAAACAAGTATTCTCAAAATTCCAAAGATCAAGCCTAGTAGAATTTCATGAAATATATGTCTTATCAACAAGTATGATCGTTTTATCTTGAGGCATGATTTTTCCAACTGGGGTTATCATGCATTGATCTTTTAGTATTTGGATAAAGGATATTGTTAAACAATATATATTGAATTAAAGTATTTGATATGTTCGGTTTTCATTTATATTTATTGGTTCTATTTTTACATGTTTAAATCCTTGAATAATATGTTATTCTAAATAGTCTACGCTAATCAATTATATGGGAATATGATTGAATTAAGACATATCTGAGTGATGGTAATATTCGTATAATATGTAAGAACGATTCACCAACTCACACAATACTCAAAGGTTGCATATTAGACATATCTCCTACCAACAAGTCAATCATTTTATGGATCGTCGTTATTAAGTGAAACTTGTAAATGATTTACATTACTAAATCTTTTGGCTTGAGATGCAAGCAGGTCTTATAAATGTAATTGATACTTTTGTTATAGTTCTAAGGCTACCCTGAACAAAGTAGTAATAAAGGCTATAATCATTTGTATCTTGAAGCATGTAAGAGGTACGTGTAGTCAAGATAGAATTTGTTCATTCAACAAGGCATGAAGAATAATGCTATTGGGCCCCTCGTTTAATTAATCAGATGTGTGCACGACCGTACCCAATGGTAATCTAGATTTGTCTCGATTAGATTGGTAATCTTGATTCAATTAGGTAATACGAGAAACATAATTGTTAAAATGGAATGACTTCAATCCATACCCATTATTAACATGGTATTTGAGAAACAAAGGAATTGTAAATGTTTAAGTCATTTAAATGTACTTTATAAAAAACTACACTCGAGAGTTTCTGGGGCATTGGCTTGTTGCTAGACGCTAACCAATGTTATTATACTATATTATTGTGCATGTCCAAGTGGGAGCTGAAGGAATATGTACATTAAATAATATATGTCCGGAAGACACCTTGACCCTAAAGAGATGCACGTGTAAATCGTTAAGCAATATAATTAATATCGTATTAAATATTAATTATAGTTAAACAAATAAACCAAGAATGAAAAATAAGGAAAAAGGAAACAAAAGCTCATGAGGCTTTTGGGTTTGGTTGCTTGATCACCAAGTTATTACAAGTATATAAGGAGGTCTTGTATACCTCATTCACTTGTAATCCCTAAATCTTTTCTCATCTCTTCTTTTAGTTGATCGGCCGAACACCCCAATTAGGGTTTCGGTTCGTCCGAGTGGTTCGACCATGAAGAAAGAAACAAAGGTTTCTTTTTTTTTTGAACGGCAACTATTATTAAAAAACGAAACTAGCAAGAAGCTAGATGATTACAAAGAAAGTAAATATGGGTGTTGTAACCACCTATCCCAACTAAACACCTTCTTACACCTAGAATGACACCAAAAATACGACCGATTAACTATGTCATCAAAAATAGTATCTTTCCGAATATGACGACTTGAAAAAAGCAAACTGTTTCGATAATTCCAAATCGACCACCAGGAAATGTAAAAAACTCCTTCCAGCAAACTTTTAATCATAGATCCAAGACGGATGTCCTTAAACCAAGACAGCCACTCCTCATAAGAATTAAACGGAATCCATGTCAAGTTCCACCATCGGCAAATAAGCCTATGAATATCTACCGCCAAATGACAAGAGAAAAATAAGTAAGAAACCTCTTCATCCGCATTATGACAAATCGAGCAAGATTGATCAGGCACTTGGACATTTCTACGAAGAAGATTCATGCGAGAAGGAAGACGACCCAAGCAGACCCTCCAAGCAAAAACATTAATCTTGATGGGAATATATTTAACCCAACGAGTAGCGACCGAATCATTTGGAAGAAAAAATTCATCCAGCGTGCTTCTAATATTCTTAACCAGAAAAGAACCTTCCCCGCTCAAAGTACAAACCCAACGATCGGAAGAGTTTGAAAGGATAAAAGATCCAACTAACTCCTGAAGAGATTCCAGTTGCTGAGCCTCTAAACCACTTCTAGCAGAACGCCGAAAAGAACTCGAAACCCCACCTCGGATCTTGTCAGCAACAGAAATGTCACCACGATTCTCCAAAGCAAACACGCGAGGAAACTGAATATAGAGAGGCGCATTACCAATCCAGTGGTCTTTCCAGAATCTTGTTTGTAACCCGTTACCCACCCGAATCTTACAGAACGAAATAAGGTCGACCCCCTGAACTTTAATTGCATGCATTTCCCGCACGATAGTGCCCCAAACAGAATTAAAACGCTGACCACTTTGAACAATATATGGCCCATGAATGGCATGAATCACACGAGACCAAAGAGACTTGTCGAATGAAATGAACCTCCAAATCCATTTAAATAGGAGAGCCCTATTTAACGCGAAAAGACTAGAAACTCCTAGACCACCATACTCTTTGGCCGCCAAAATTTTAGACCATTTCACCCAAACAATCTTCTTATCAGACCCATGCATACCGTAGAAGAAATTCCGCCTAATAGACTCCATGATATTGAGAACAGTTTTGGGCGCCTTATACAAAGATAAATTGTAAATCGGCGACGAACCTAAGACCGACTTTAGGAGAGTAAGTCTTCCTCCTATAGACAACGCGTTACATTTCCATTTAGACAGTCTAGTTTTGAGTTTACCAATGACCTCGTCCCAAGCTTTAATTGACGATATATTACCTCCTACCATCAACCCAAGATACTTAAATGGAGTTCTCATGACCGCACAACCACGAGAAACTGCTGCGTCAATCACAATATCCCGCGGCACCCCAAATCCTAAAAGATGACTTTTATTAAGATTAATTTTCAATCCGGACGTAAGAGAGAAACAATGTAGGACTTGAAGAATGAGCTTGATATTATTATCAGACCATTCGCCAATGAATACGGCATCATCCGCATAAAATAAGTGAGTAACCTGAATAGATGAATCAATCTGTATCCCCTTGAATAACTCCGCATCAACCACTCTAGAAAAGGATAAGTGCAGTGATTCCATGATGAGAATAAAGAGATATGGAGCAAGAGGGTCACCTTGTTTAAGCCCACAGTGAAACTTAAACTCCGCCGTCGGACTGCCATTAATAATAATAGAAGCCATACCTGAGGAGAGACTTCCATATATCCATGAACGCCATTTAGTACCAAACCCGAATGCGGCAAGAACATCATCCAAAAAATCCCAACGAACTGAATCATAAGCCTTAGCAAAGTCGACCTTGAACACCATGGCCTGTTTCTGTTTAAACTTACACCAAGAGAGAACTTCATTAACAATAATCGGCCCGTCCAAAATTTGACGATTGGGGAGGAACGTAGTTTGAACATCAGCAACAAGCTCTGAAATCACATTCGAAAGACGAGTGGCTAAAATTTTAGTAACCACCTTGTAAAGACCTCCAATCAAACATATAGGTCTAAACTCATTGACAAACTTAGCATCTGGAACTTTTGGTATGAGGGCAATAAAGGAAGAATTACATCCTTTAGCAAACGCGGTGTTAAGAAAGAACCACTCAACAGCCGCACAGAAATCCGGGCCTATGACTGTCCAAAACTTACGAAAAAACTCAAAAGTAAATCCATCAGGCCCCGGAGATTTATTCTCACCGCAACTCCAAACCGCCTTACGAATTTCTTCGTGAGAGATAGCAATTTCCAAATCTGAAGCCTGATCCGGGTTAAGCCGATGTGGAAATTGAAAGTTTAGACGGCTACGACCAGATCTAGGAGCTTGAAACCTAGCCGCAAAATGAGATCGGAACTCCTCTTTGACCAAAGAGGGATCATCCACCCAGTCACCATCAATCATGATACCTTTAATCGATAGCTGAGAACGTCTCCTATTAATAATCCCATGATAAAACTTGGTGTTTTCGTCCCCCTCAATAGCCCATTGAACTTTAGCTTTTTGAACGTTATCACGCGCTACAGAATCTTGCATAACCTGAACATTTTTAATCAATTCCTTTCGCATACACAGCAGATCATCATTAACACCTCCTTGGTCAAGAACCGCATCAATATCACGAAGCCTTTTATTAAAATCATCAACAACACGCGACTGGTCTTTCTTATAATTAGAGATCCACATCCTAATCTCCTTCTTCAAAAGCTGCAACTTTTTTTTGAATCTGATCATATCGTTACTATCGTCAAGAGTTAAACGATTCCAAGTATCAACCACCATACTCTCAAAGCCTTTATAACCAAACCACGAATGATAAAAGCGAAACGGCGTAGGGCCATAATCAGTAGCAACATCTCTAAGTAAAATTGGGCGATGGTCTGATAGGTGCTTATCTAGACAGATGGCAGACAAGTGAGGAAACAATGACAATACACCTTCAGAAAGCAAGAAACGATCAAGTTTACTCATCTTCTTGGCCGACGGATGAGACCAAGTAAAAGAGTAACCTTCAAGCTGAATATCCACTAAACCCGCGGACGCAATAAAATTGTTAAAGTCCCTAGCACCTCTGACATCAAAAACCGAACCCATACGCTCATCCGCAACACGAACCTCATTAAAATCCCCCATGACGACACATTCTCCATCCCAACGGTTGATATACTCAGTAATAAAACTCCATAACTCACGTTTAGCAGTAACTGATTGAGGAGCATATATAGAAATAAAAAGGAGTTTGGCATTGGTTGGAATCCAAGAACCGTGAATAGCCACAAAATTATCCGAACAAGTATGATGAGATTTCTGAAATATATAAGGATCCCATGCACACAAAATACCACCAGAAATCCCTATTGATTCACTAAATAAATACTCAAAACTAAAATTACCCCACATAGCCTTAACATCCATCTCCGAAACAAACTCCAACTTAGTTTCTTGAATAGACATAAAGC
The DNA here is from genome assembly GCA_025667525.1 of Glebionis coronaria. Lineage (NCBI taxonomy): Eukaryota > Viridiplantae > Streptophyta > Magnoliopsida > Asterales > Asteraceae > Glebionis > Glebionis coronaria. Next base: position 152,587,503 of record CM046879.1, on the reverse strand, counting down.
TCACCTTATGCTTACTGTTTAACTCCTTGATCCATGCTTTTTTAGTCTTGGACCCGAGACCTTGTACATTTAATGAAAGACAATTCATAATGGATCATCGCGTTCTCCTTGAAGACCGATAATATGCTCTAAATCTTTAGCACAACCATCCAAATCATACCCCATAGTGTTACCAACCTTAATTATCTCATCCAATAAGCCCAAAATAGAACCCCCTGTCTTACTTTTATTATTTCTAACGCTCCCATTAGGAGAAGAGGAGACATCAACATCCTGAGTTTCCTCCACCACACGAGAACAAAATTCACTTTGTCGACTCTTAGCATTTGCCGATTCCTCCTGACCAACATGTTGCTTATCTTCAGGTTCATTATCAGGTGTATATCCCGGAGGGAAAGGTCTATCAGAATCCAATGCATTATCACCAACCTTATGCTTACTAACAGAATCCAATGTATTATTACCATCCTTCTGCTTATTCAGATGATCATAAATATTAAAAGGATCATAGGTCCCCTCCTTAGTAGCTGACGGTATACTTTGGTCTTGCACATCTTTGTTGGTAACCGGATCATCACCAAACAAAGTTTCAGCCACACCTTCATTATCACTCTCCTCTTCCGAACCCCCAAACTCGTTTACGTTCTCTTTAATAACCTGATCCCCGTCACTCGATTCACTACAAGAACAGAAATCAATATCTTTGGGTACTTTAAAATCAGGAGTCCACGTAAAAAGTTCCTTGGCTCTAACCCAAAACACTTTACCACGTACGATAATCTTGAACCGTTCCAATATGTTATCTTCTTGTTTCGTCTTAATGCAAATACGTTTGCGAGCAAACGTATTATTCTTGCTTTCCTCGAGGTCCAAAACCATACCCCATTTCGCCCCTATTTTTTTGAACGTAGACTGAGACCAAACATGCAAAGGAACTCCCTCTATATCCACCCATACAATTCTCTCACAAGCAACAAAATCTTCTTGAGCATTACAAAGGTGAACAAACCATGAGGCAACTCCAACATGTTTCAAAAACTTAGCTTTAGTATTCATGGAATCCAATTCAAGCATAACCCACAAACCGCCTAAGTAAGTAATGTTGACATTAGTAAAACCTTCATTAGTCAACAAAACACTCAGATTATTGATGGCCGAAAAATCTTTGATCTCTCCCATAACGGATTTATCAATATCCCTCGACACCAAACACGAATCATCCAAGACTATAAGAGGCACTTGATCATCATGGTTCAAAGTATTAGCATTACCTCTCAGCATGGATGCATACGAATTCGCACCAACTGGATTAACGGGAGTAGTATAATCTCTACCAGGTTTAGATGAGAAAACAGGCTTGTGCGGGGAAAAAGGAGCACGTTCATACCGGACAACATTGGCTTGCAAATGCATACGACCAATCCACAAGGTGCACAGATTACCAACAAGCCTTTCGAGGTCGTCAACCCTAATAAAACGTACGAATGCAAAACGTTTCCCTGCTTTCGATAGCCGGTTTGGGATGAAAACGTCCACGACCGTCCCATAACCTTGACAAAGCTTCCATAGATCTCTCGCTGTAGTATCAGTGGGAAAATTCGTTACAAACACCGATTTTGAAATCGCCCTAGTGGAATCCGCATTAGACCGAGCCCTAGATGCCATAAAGGAATAAAAACAAAACACAGCCGCCCCCACAAATAAAATTAACCCTAAAAAAAGAATCAAACCCTAAAAGCAGCCAACACAAAACCCTAAAATGAAAACGAACAACACGCAACCCTACATCAAAATCGTTACTGACCAACGATCCGTCGAGCCTATTAAGATATGATTTAGAATCGAAATCGAATCAATAATCAAATATTAATGAGCGAATGGGTGTTGCGACAGAAATTGAGATCCGATTTGATTAAGGAAAACGTGGCCGCCATTGAATTTAAAGTATCTTATGAGCATCGGTTTCTGACTTTTTTTACTTGACTGATTCAAGTGGTTTGGTTTATTGGTGGTTTAACACTTACGTACTAGCATACTTATTGTTTGTATAAACGTATTGTGTGCATATACTTAGAGAGATCATTGTTTGATCTTTATTGGGTTCTCGGTTATTCGATTGTTCGATAAAGGTGAATTAATTCATTGTTAAAAAGTACGCTATTTTTTATCGTTTATGTTAATTACTTGTTTATACGTGATCTTATTATTGCGCTATGTATTCGTGATTATTAATGTGTTAATGTTGTTAAAAGTTTTATAAATTCCAACAATAAAAGCCTAGACAAAGGCTTCTTCAAAAGTCTTCGCTGGTTCATTAGCATCCGCAACAAAACAAATAACGTCATCTTATTGTATGAGCCTTCGATAGTTGCTTTGATTCTATGATACAAATCCTACTCGGGAAAAACCAAACCTTCAAAAAGAAACCAATTGAGTTTCTTTTCAAAGAAATAAGTTTACTTTTGCGTATGTAACTTATGGAATCATATTCTTTTGTTTGTAAATAATTAATCGAAGTATGAAGTATCGAACTCTTTGAAGGTCCAAATATGTGAACACAACTTGATTGCATGCCATAACTATGTACGAGTTGATGCAACCTTTGCCACTTTCATGTCCATACACTAAATAATCAATCCCTCTTTATATAACCTTTTGTTCTCTACTCAAAGTCTCTATCCTATTAATTTTCTTTTCTTCTTTTCCATTTTATTTATCACAAACCATAATCGCTTTTCTGTAAATACATCCACAACATTAAAAAATGTATAGCAACCAGATTATGATATGTCTGATTCCTTGTATCAAATTAGCTATGTGATGTTTATATGTAACTTCTACTACGTAATATTTTGAAGAGTGCAATATAGACCACCCATTTTAAGAGTTATATCGATTCTAAAAATGTGTAAAAATAGTATACGTGCACCAACACAACGATACATGACTTCATCAAGCTGAGCTGTCTCTCACCTTTTTATAGAAGTGAGCAAAATGATTATCGTTACAACCAGGGCCGTGGGAAGGGGTCAGAAGGGTCATGTGACCCCTCTAATGAAAATGGAAAATGATCATCCTCCTACTTGATATGTCTACATATTTTTTTACTTTTATAATTATTATAAAATGGTTTAATTAATGGATGAAATTAAGAAAGAGAATTAGTGGATTATACATATTTTAATTTAATGTGGGTAGGAAGATAAGTAGGAGGATATTGTAGGAAGATTTAGCATTGCTTAATGAAAATATTGTAATGTAAATTTTTGAAAAATTTAAGGGTTTTTTAAAAATTTGACCTTCTAAAAACCATTTTATAGTGTAGTTTATAAAAAAGTATCAAACTTTAACCTGAAGCCGAATTTTTAGCTCCGCCCTTAGTTACAACGGAATAAAAGTTTTCGGTATGTATCAATATGTTTTAAATTCTTCGGTCTAGTTTTATCCAAGTTTCGGGTGCACTAAAAACATGTTATATTCATACGTACAATGTGAAACGCATATCGGCATATTACCAAATGTATGAATATTGGGTATATAACAAGCGAATTTTCTTATGAAATAAAAGCTTGATAGAAACGTTTAATAATTAAGGAATAGCCAAGGGAATAAGCACATGGTGCCTCGAGATAATTGAAGTGCTTCTATGGCATATCTTCCAAATATACCTATTACCCAACTAGCTTTATTTCTTTTGCATGAAATTTTCGCTTAATTCTAGTTAACGTTAAAATACTAATGATTAATTTGAATAAGACAGGGCTAAAGCAATTTTCAGAATATCTATGTTTGAAAACATATTTGTTCTTTGTAATCAGTAATGCATATTTACGTTAAAAAAATCCCTTTAATCTAAATTGTAAATAATTGTAAGAGGGTCCGTCCTATTAGCGTGAAGTTTTTCATAAGTTTGTAAGCTTTGTCACTAGGGTGTAAACGAGTCGAGACATCTCATGAATTACTCGAGATCGATTCGTAAATTATTTAAAATCGATTTAGTTTAAGCGAGTCGAGCTCGAGTTCGAGCTATTCGAGTATATATTCGAGTCGAGTTCGAGCTCTAATATACTCGGCTCAAGAAGCTCGCGAGCGTTATCGAGCTTTAATTAAATTATTGTTTACCTTTTTATAAGCTTAATATGTCGAATATTTATCGAGTTCAAATATGACATTTTAAAATAATCGAGCTCGAGTCGAGTTTCGAGCTCGAGTTTTATATGACGAGCCAAGCTCGAGTTTAAAATATAAAGCTCGGTCGAGCTCGAACTGAGTTTTGAGCTCGAAGTTTTATATGTGAGTCGAGCTCAAGCTTGACAGTACTCGGCTCATTTACACCCCTATTTGTCACGTCAAAATTTTTTATTTTTTTTTTTAACAACGTCAAAAATTATTTAAATTCTTCTGATTTTGCAGCTTTGTAAAGTACATGAAATACTAGCTCTCGCTATACTTTGATAACAAACATAAATAGTTTAGTTTTTGAGTGTTTTTAAACATCTCACAATGAATACTCAACTTTTATACAAACATATGACTGATAAATAAGCAAATACTTAAGTTAACGCATAACTTACTTTAAATTTGAGTGAACAAGCTCTTAAAACAAAATTTTCATATATTGAATATTATATATGTAACAAATATTGTAGTCCACTAACCCAATACTTGATAAAAAGAGAATATATGCATGGATGGGCAAAATGCTCACATCTAAGCCAGCTTCTATTGATTACACGTCCACGTCCCAAAAATATATCACGAAAATACCATGAATAACATTTAAACCCAAAGCCAGTTTAAAGCTTTTAAAGTAATCACAGTTTCAAACTTTAACTTAACATGAGCAATTCTCAAATATAAATTTATGTTTTGATACATGGAACTTATCGTGTGTCGATACATCGTACCAACTTTTGTTCGTTCATTTAATTAAACGGACAAAAACATGTTGTTTCATATATATTGTGGTACTGAAACTTATGAAACGTAATTACATGAGTTTATGACCTAAAATGTAAATGTGAAAGTGAAAAGAATCATATTCTCACATTTAGTAACTAGCTATAGAATATGGCATAATATTGTCTTGTATGTGAAAAGGCCTCTTTATAAAGCATCAAAGGTCTCTCCAATATCTGTTTCAAACTAAGAGCTAGAGCTTCTCCTCCTCTCACCACCACCACCACCCTCTCGCCAAGGATGGCTCGGAACGAGTGGATAAACGGGTACTTGGAGGCGATATTGGATGTTGGAGCAAATCTCAAGAGCCAAAAAGGGGTTGACACAAAGTTGAAGCTAGAAAAGCTTCAGGACAACGTCAAGCGTGATAAGCATTTCAGTCCCACGAATTACTTTGTTGAAGAAGTTGTTAATAGTGTCGATGAATCTGACCTCCATCGTACCTGGATCAAGGTCTAGTCTACTTCCATCATTATATATTATGTGTTCTGAATGCTTCTGTATGTTTGCATAATACTGTATTAATTATTATCTTGATGATATAGCATGTAATGAAAATGTTGTGCTATGTATTGGGACCGAATGAATGATAACTTGATGCGTTTTTAGTATTATTCTGATTGCTTAAGTGGTTACTGACCTTTAAGATGTATAATGGAGGGGTGCAGGTAATTGCAACGAGGAACACGCTTGAAAGGAGCAACAGGCTTGAGAATATGTGCTGGCGGATATGGCATCTTACCCGTAAAAAGAAGCAGGTTCCTCCCCATACCTTCAAATAATCAAATATGATACAAGTGATAGCTATGCTTTGTCAACTTCTCAAAAAAATAGACGAAGATAATTTAGTTTTCATTATAGTAATTTGCCTGTTTCGTGAATATCAGAACTACCAAGTACTAAACTTAATCATCTCTTTTTGGGATGGAAGAAATCAGAGGTGGAAATTAGTAAATGGGTCAGTTTGGGTTATTTTTATTGGGATCCCTTTAGGGTCATATATATCAGCAAAATGGTGATTAACACTGGCATCGGGAGGGTCAAAAGTTGCTCAAAGTGTCTCTTCAATAAGCAGACTTATATAATCCCTAAAAGCGCTTTGTTCATAGATTACTATTAGATCGTAAATAATTGGTTTTATAAATCATATTACACGCATTACAGTAGTACGCGTGTTTACTTCACTATAAAATATATTAAAAAGTGAATATAATACATTGCAGATAGCAGTAGATGATGCACAAAGACTAGCAAACCGTCGTCTTGAAAGGGAGAAAGGTCGCCATGATGCTGCAGAAGATCTTTCAGAACTCTCCGAAGGCGAAAAAGAAAAAGGTGAATTCTTGCCAGTTAACAAGATTTCAAGGATAAACTCCGAGATGCTAATGTGGACAGACGAGAATAAAACTCGCCAACTTTACATTGTTCTCATCAGGTAACCTACAAGTTAAAATCTCAAAAAAATTACCTCTAACATTACCTTTTCTACTCCAATTTTTACTGAGAGGTCGTTTATCATGCCTAACCTATAGCTGGCAAAATGGGTGGCCCGGGTTGGGAAACCAGTAAAAATATTATGAGGTATATAGAAAAAAACTATCACATAAGAAAGAAAGAAAAAGAACAATCATATAGTGCCAAACTGTACACAAGCGTTTTTAGAATTTTTACAAGTGATATTACGTTTATTACTTATATAGTCGTTATTTACGTACATGCAGTATCCATGGGTTGGTGCGAGGTGAAAACATGGAGCTCGGGAGAGATTCTGACACGGGTGGACAGGTGAAATATGTTGTGGAGCTTGCAAAAGCATTGGCTGACATGGAAGGAGTCATACGGGTTGACTTATTAACTCGACAAATAGCATGCCCAGATGTCGACTATGGTTATGGTGAACCTATTGAGATGCTCTCATCTCCTCCTGAAGGTTCTGGTAATTGTGGGTCCTACATCGTTCGTATCCCTTGCGGACCCCGAGACAGGTACTTTCTCTTCATATGATTACACTTCAAACTTATTTCCATGTGTATAGTAGATACACCATTAACGATGGCAATCCTGATCCGTTCAATCACGAAAAAGGTTGATTTGGGTTATGGTGTATCTATAATGGGTCAAATGGAACATCTTTTGAACGGCCAAATGGTACTTCAGATATAATTAAAAGTCTAAATTCTTTGACAAAATAAACTTTGTTATCATATCTGCGGATCTGCCTCATTAATATATATGAAAAGTCTAAATTTTCTTGACAAACGTACGGGTTAACCCATCCTGACCTGTTTTGACCCATTTAAGATTACTACGTTTAACTTGACTCAACACGCGTCTCAACAAACTTTGTCACCTCAAGCACACCCCATTAAAGTTTAGCCTTATCTCAGGTATATATTCAAAGAGTCGCTGTGGCCTTACATCCCGGAATTCGTTGATGGGGCACTAAGCCATGTTGTAAACATGGCAAGAGCATTAGGAGAGCAGTTTGACAGTGGGAAGCCGATATGGCCATATGTGATTCATGGCCACTATGCAGATGCAGGTGAAGTTGCAGCACGTTTATCTGGCTCCCTAAATGTGCCTATGGTGCTTACTGGACACTCGTTAGGAAGGAACAAATTTGAGCAGTTGTTGAAACAAGGTAGGCTTTCTAAAGAGGACATCAATTCAACCTACAAGATAATGAGGAGGATTGAAGGTGAAGAATTGGCATTGGATGCTGCTGAAATGGTGGTCACTAGCACAAGGCAAGAAATTGAAGAGCAATGGGGTTTGTATGATGGTTTCGATGTGAAACTCGAGAGGAAGCTTAGGGTTAGGAGACGCAGGGGAGTGAGTTGTCTAGGACGATACATGCCTAGGATGGTGGTATAATCACAATCTTTTCACCATATAACTTATACTTATGAACGGGGTGGTTTGGGTTATGCTACCCTTATGATTGGTCAAATAGGCAATATATAGAAACTAAGCTAACAATGGGTTAAAGGCTTAAACGTGTTAACCCAAACTGACCTTACCCGTTCAGCTTGTACAAAAGTATACCCACTTTAATGTGTTACCAGACCCAACTGTTTTTCCAACTCTACCAAAACGTTAATCTTACAATTTATTGTCCTTGGAAAACAGGTAATACCACCAGGCATGGACTTCAGCTATGTCAAAGCCGAAGATTCAACAGAAGGTGATGGGGATCTTGAGTCAATTATTGGGCGTGACCGAGCTCTGAACAAAAGGGCCGTGCCACCCATTTGGACTGAGGTTGGATATCTAGAAGTCCTTTTCTTTTATAACATTCATCAAGTTTTTCCCTCATACTTCAAATTTTCTTACGCAGGTCATGAGGTTTTTCACAAATCCACACAAACCAATGATCCTAGCATTGTCTAGACCGGATCCTAAGAAAAACGTCACCACATTGCTAAAAGCTTTTGGAGAATGTAAACCCCTCCGAGAACTAGCCAACTTGGTATGACTCATTTCATTGTCTTCTACAGGTGGCACTTTCGACCCATTGACATCTAAATGGGTCGATTCAGGTTATGTTTTATCTCTAATAGAGAAAACAGGTCAAACAAAAGTAATGCATAGATAATAATGAGTAACTTATTAAAAATCTCTAAAATCCATTCAAAAAGAAAATTCCGTTAAAAGTAAAGAATCTCCTAAATCATTTTATTCAATCAAAAAATGCATTATGATTAAAAACCAATATATCAGCAATCGTACTATTTGGCCTGACCGGTACCAAAAAGAAGCTACCCTTTGACCTGGTATACCCAACCCGCCTGCCCCACATTTTGCCACCTCTACCATCTTCGTATAATTAATCAGATGCCACTGTGAACATAAAAATATTGAAATGTGTTTGAATATTTTTTAAATGCAGACGCTTATACTTGGGAACAGGGATGACATAGAAGATATGTCAGGCAGCAGTTCAGTTGTTCTTACCACAGTCCTTAAGCTAATCGACAGGTACGACTTGTATGGACAGGTGGCTTATCCAAAGCATCATAAACAAGTTGAGGTACCTGAAATATATCGACTGGCTGCAAAAACTAAGGTAACAATCAATAAAAATGATTGAGACAAACATCGACTAACATGCATTCCCTATGTTTCACTAATTGTTGATACAAATATTACATATTTTATGGAAGGCGGGAACATATATTAAGATGATGTATATATATTTAACATATCATATATTATTATAACTTGTTAAAATGGTTGTGTGTTGGTTAATGCCAAAATTAACACTTTTATTATGTATTTCTTCCTTGAAGGGTGTTTTCATCAACCCAGCGCTAGTGGAACCATTTGGCCTGACTATAATAGAAGTAAGTGGTAACTTGTTCCGTAAGTCGCTGAAAAGGGACTAACTTTTTATTTAAGGAACTATATCCCTAATGCTTCAAGTTACTTACAGGCATCAGCTTATGGTTTACCAGTCGTTGCTACAAAGAATGGTGGGCCAGTTGATATACTCAAGGTAAAAACTTTGCATAACATCAACTCTTTAATCATCTATGCTCGTAAAACGTACTTTCTAAATATGATATAAGTCTTTCTAACAAATACCTGTGATGAATCAGGCACTTAATAACGGTCTTTTAGTGGACCCACATGACCAAAAAGCCATTGAAGAGGCTCTCTTAAAGCTTGTAGCAGATAAGAACCTATGGGCTGATTGTCGTAAACATGGATTGAAAAATATCCATCGTTTCTCATGGCCGGAACACTGCAAGAATTACCTATCACATCTTGAACATTGCAGAAACCGTCATCCCACCACCAAGCAGAAAATAATACCTAACAAAGAAGAACCAATGAGTGAGTCGCTGAAAGATGTTGAAGATCTGTCTTTACGGTTCTCAATTGACGGTGATTTTAAGACCAACGGAGATTTAGATCCAGTCACGAGACAGAAAGAACTTATAGAAACATTCTCAAAAATGTCAACCTCTACTAGAAAATCAAACACGAGCTACAGTCCAGGAAGGAGACAGGCGTTGTACATAATAGCCACGGACTCGTATGATACCAACGGAGACACGACAGAGACTTTGTCAACAATAATAAAGAATGTTATCGAAATTGGAGATGCAAATCCCGGGGAGATAGGTTTTATTCTATCGACAGGTTTAAGCTTACAGGAGACAAAAGAAATATTGAAAAGGTGCCAAGTCAGTGTCGAAAAATTTGATGCATTAGTTTGTAATAGTGGAAGTGAACTCTACTACCCATGGAGAGATATGACGGTTGATGAAGATTATGTTAACCACACAGAGTACCGATGGCCAGAGGAAAATGTTAGAACAACTATAATGAGGGTCGCTAGGCTAGAAAATGAAGATGAAGACAACATGGTCGAACAAGTAAAGACATCTAGCTCTCGCTGTTACACATACTTCATCAAACCAGGAGCCAAGGTACTCTATATTACTATTAGTTAAACGTGTCAATTTCAACCCATTTACTTTTAAATTAGCCGATCTGGGTTATGTTTTATTTTAAGCTTGTCTGAAGATTCATACTGTATTTAAACGGAAATATGTTAAATGAGTGAAACACGCCAAACTGGTTAAAAGTTTCCAAAAGTGTATATACTCGAAATCTTTAGTAGAGTAACAGTGTAACACACTAGTTATTTCACAGATAATTACATACCCATAATTTCTTAAACTTTTGACCCGCACCATAAGTTACCCGTTATGACCCGCACCAAAAGTTACCTGTTTAGACCCATTATGCTATCATCCTGACCCACCCATTTAGCCACCTAACAAGTACAGCTATGTATGCTGCAGACACGCAGAGTGGATGATCTGCGTCAGAGGCTTCGGATGAGAAGTTTTCGTTGCAACACTGTCTTTACGCATGCTGCAAACAGGTTGAATGTGATACCATTATTCGCATCAAGAGCACAAACATTAAGGTCTGCAACTTATTTCCTACCACATGTAATTAGCTACTTTGTTTACCTATGCATAATAACAAGAGCAAAATGATTGTTTCCAGGTACTTATCGATTACATGGGGTATGGATCTTACCAAAATGTTCGTCTTTGTGGGGGAAAAAGGAGATACAGACTACGAAGACCTCCTTGTTGGTCTGCACAAGACTGTCATCCTAAAAGGTTCGGCTGAATATGGAAGTGAGAAGCTTCTTCGCTGTGACGAAAGTTTTAAGAAGGAAGACATGGTCCCGCCAGATAACTCTAATGTAGTCGTTTCGACGGGGTATGAAGTTGAGGAGATCGGTGCAGCTTTGAAGTCTCTTGGGGTTAAGTGACGCCTTTGTAACTATATATTTCTACATTACGTCCACCACCTAAATAGGAGGGACATGTTCATACATCATAGCTAAGATAAGTAGCATTCAAGATATAACTTTACGAACGAATGAATAAACATGATTATACATTGTTAATAAAATCATTAGCTAAAGCAGCATATGCAATTCCATGTTCCCCCTAAAAGAAAATTAAGTTCAATTAGCATACCATGTCAGCTTTGTGAATAATTTTTTGAGAAAAAAGTTACTTTACTCAGAGATTTGCCCGTTTTATGTGGCGGAGCCAGAAAGTTCGGCTCAGGGCTCAGGGGGCAAACTTCGATATTTTTTATAAACTACACACTACAAAATAGTTCTTAGAGGGTAAATTATAGAAAACACCGAATATTTTCGAAAATTTACAATACAATTTTTTCGTTAGGAGGTCACAGTACCCTTCTAACCCCCTTTTATGTACTAAAGTTTTTGGGGTAAAAGCTAAAAATACCATATGTACTCTCCAAAATAACTCATTCCTGTTATGCACTTCTAATATTGGCTCTAAGTCTTTTAAAAATGCATTCAACAACTTGTAAACGCTGCTTTCGAAAATTTCTAAAACGCTAGCTTTGAATTTGATGTTTAAACGCCAGATTGTTGAAGATTGAACGTGAGCTTTGAGTTCTGGACGTCAGATATGTGTTTTGAACGCCAAGTTCGAGTTTCAAACAGCTAGATATTTTCGAAATCTCACATTTTGTGGCTTATTTTGAAACTTTTCGCTTTATATAAGTCTATAATAAAATGCTGAAAAGATTCAAAATAAGCCACAAAACGTGAGCTTATAAAACAAAAGCCGAAAACCGAATAAGCTATAAGCTCGTTACATAAGCCAAACAAACACAGGCGGACAATAATTCCTTAAAAAAGTTTGAAGAAATAATAAAATTATGTGCTTAATTGGACCTTAACAATCTAGTATGGTTCAATTATCAATCAGCTGGTATCTGGTTCATCTAAGTGGGTTCGAAAGTCAAACCATTGGGAGGTTCATGGGTGTTCTTTTATGGTGGGATTTGTTAGGTGCTTCCCTTCATCATATTGTGGCTCCTCCGGTCCTGGACTCTCCTGTCACCAACTCGTTGGGTGGTGGTAAAAATTGAATGTGAACCTTTTATTTAGCAGTGAATCAATCACACTTATTCATTAAAAAAATTTCATTTTTATCATATTTTTTTTAATTAAAAATATCTCACTGATCGTTAAATGAAATATATTGCGACGAGAATTAAGCGCGTGTATATACTTTAAACGGGTTTTATTTTTTTTGTCTGAAAAAATTATATATGATTAATCATATATGATTTTCTGAAATCATACATGATCGTATAACGATACATATATAATTTTCTGAAATCATATATTCCGTATGATTTTTAAAATCATATATGATTTGTGATACGAATCATATGCGATCTTTTTGGACAAAAAAAAGTTTATTGAAAGTTTATATATGTGACTTTTATATAAAGAAGATTTAATTCACGCTACAATATTGTATTTTATGTTGATTAACGATTTATCGTTTATAAGAAATTTTTTTTTAAAAGGTAGGAAGTGGTTTTTTCTTTAAAGATTGAATGAATATAATAGATTGATTAGACTTATGTTAAATTAGGGTTCACATTGATTTTAACTTTAAATTAGGATTCACATTGATTTTAACTTTAAAGGTGGTTTGGTCATTATACGTGGGGTAAAAGTCATATAATACCGTCGTACTTAATAAAATGTATCGACTTTAAACACTTACAATTTAATTGCTAGAGATTATTAATGAACTTTCAAAATTGTTTCACCTTTACCAATTTGGTAACTTGTTATTAACACGTTCGCACTAATATCCACATAATTAATTTATTTGCTTTTGTTATTTTCACATATGATTTCCACTATACAGAAAACGTACCTCACTCTCATTTTTAAGATTAGAAAAATAAAATTCATGATATATCAATTGTTTTTATATTTATATTTAACAAAGCTAATGCTTTTGGATAAGAGTTACTAATGGAAGGTTATAAATACAGAGTATCTTTTCGTCATTCGTACATCCCTCATCAGTTATCAATTTATCATCTCAAACAATATTAAATCATCCTTTTTTTCATCTCTTCTAATTTAACAAAACAAGAACTCAAGCAAAAATCCCACAAGAAGTTGAAGTTTTTCTCACACATTTAATGTTTTTTACCATCATTGTAATTTATGAAAGATACAACATCAAACAACCACAAAACCAATTTTTTTTCTGGATCTCGAGTGTGTTCATCGAGATTGGTGATGTTTTTTTATGAAGTTGGTGGGCGACATGAAAGGCAATGGTGGTTTGCATGGTGGCGACCGTCTTTTGATGGTGGTCAGGGACGGAGTCAGGGGTGTCCTGCGGGTGACTTTGACACCTATGGATTGTTTTGACTTAATGTTAATTTTTGTAAAAAACAGCGATTTTTCCTAAATATATCTTAAATGCACCCGGTGTATCGAAATGTGTTTATAGTCTTCTTTAGTTTGTATACTTGAAAAAAAATTGATCTCTACTATCTTAAGATTCAAAAAAATTTATGTCCCGGTTATTTTTTATCCTGCTTCGTCACTGATGGTGAAAACCATTTTTTAGTGTCGCGGTCACCATTAGAGTGGTGGTTAGAACATACGATACAAATTTCACTGTAGTGATGTTTTTTGAATCATGTAGCATACTTAAATGATTAAATTATATAGCAAAAATATGCCGATGGATAGAAGATGTAGTAGTGATGGTGGTGTAAAAAAGTAGTGGTGCTTAAAACATGTAAGTGGTGGTTGTAAAAGAGTTAGCAAAAAGATGTGAAATTGATGTTTATGTTTTGAGATTATTATTGAGAACTTTTATTTAATGAGAAAAATCATAAAAAAAATGAAAAATGCTTAATTGTAAGTTTGTAACACATTGGAAATATTGAGTAAATGGATCGAGTATAGTTTTTTAACTAGGTATTGGATAATGGATCTGGTCAAAAATTTTGTAAAATATACACGTTGGAATTATTAATTGATTTTTTATTTTTAAAATAAATAATTTAATGACATGTAAATGTAACCGGTCATAATGGTAATATTGTTACAAAACAAACAAGTTTATTGGTAATGTTTAACGATTAAATTGTAATTGTTTAACGTCGGTACATTTTAATAAGTACGATGGTATTATATGACTTTTACCCTTATACGTGTGATTGTAATGTAACTTTTTGAGCACTAGTTGTTATTCGGGTAAATAAGTACAGAAAACTCGCTTAATTAATAATTTTTAAATAAATTTAAACATTAATTAATAAAAAAAATAATTAATAAATTTATGCTCGGTTGAAGAAATTATAAGGTGAAGAATGACAAGTATAAATTTTTTTTTTAAAAAAGTCAAATTTATAAGTTAGACTGTTTTAGCACAGACAAACTGCACCAGCATCAGAACAATATTTCCTTTTTCTGAAATCCTTCAAAATCCACCCAAATAAACTCACACCCACAAATCTTTTCATTATCAAAATCATAACCATCTTCATGTAAATCGTCAGGTAGGCCTAAGAATCTCTTTGGAAGTAAACTTATCTTGGGTCATTTGTGTCTGCACTTCAAGTGTTTGACAAAATATCTTAGTGAATTATCTGGGGTACCTATTTTTGTTACATCATGGTGAAGGGTATGGGAGAGGAAATGGATGGAATTTCATCTATAAACAACAATAATTTCACAGCTAATGAGAATTTAACCATTCAAGATATTGCTAAGCCATATGATGCAACTATTGAGAATTTAACCACAAACTCGAGTAGTGATGACTATATTGGTAGAGGTCTTCGAGAAGCTATACCGATCTTGGAGGGGTGGAAGGATCCTACTATACCTGGGATGATCGACGTTAAATCGAAAACGTTTGCTGCCACTGTTTCTAATTCAAACAGTGGTAAACCTAAAAAGACAGTAAATTTTCGGTCATTGATGAGTGACAAGAAAATGGAAGATACTGATTTTGTTTTACCTGCGGCTTCCTTTGCGCATGTTAAAAACAAATTTGCTAATTCTCTTGTCGGTTTCTTTGTGAGAAAAGGGGTTGCGTTCCCTCTTGTTAAAAACTATGTGACCAATGCATGGGCGAAATATGGTTTCCAGAAGGTCATGCGAGACGATGATGGTTTCTTTTACTTTAAATTTGAAAGTTTGAATGGTTTGGAGCAGGTCATTGAGCAAGGGCCATGGTTTATTCGTAATACACCATTGATTTTGAATAAATGGTCTCCTAACCTTAACCTTACTAAGGACAATGTTAATTATGTCCCGGTTTGGATAAGGATGATGAAAGTACCTGTTGTGGCGTTTACCGAAGATGGGCTGAGCCTTATCGCTACCCAAGTTGGTAAACCAATTATGTTAGACGGGTTCACAAGTGAGATGTGTGGTGACGCTTGGGGTAGGATAGGCTATGCTCGGGCACTTGTGGAAGTGAAAGCTAATAGGGATCTAAAAACCGAAGTGGTGATGGCAGTCCCTTTTGAGGATGAAGAAGGCTACACTAAGGAGAAGATTGTGATAGAATATGAATGGAAACCGCCCTTGTGCCGAGACTGCCACATTTTTGGACATAGCACGGAGACATGCCCGAAGCGTGTTGTCGCCAAGGAGGTACCTCTGAATGATACACAAGAAGATGGTTTCACCATCGTGTCCCATAAGAAGAAAAAAGGTAATCAAACATACGAGGGTCAGCCTAAGTGTGTTGAGCCTAAGTGTGTAGAGCATAATCGTGTAGATCCTAAGCGTGTAGAGGGGATCAAATTAACCGAACCTAGTTTGAACTTCCATTATAAAAGGAAGGCAAAAACCACTACTACCAAGCGTACGCCTACTAAGAAGCCTAGTACTCTAGAACTTAAGAATACATTTGCTTCTCTTCAGGAGCAAGTTACGGTTGAGGTAGGAGAGTCGAGCAGTGGTGGTGGTACTAATACGAATGAGAAACTAACGATTATTGATGAAGATAGCGAGGTTGAGGAAGTGATTACCGATATTCGAAAGGGGGCAAGCACTCCCTCACAAGATGTTTCCCATGTTTAGTATTGCATCGTGGAACATACGGGGTTTGAACCGGGCCCCTAAACAATATGAGGTTCGTCATGTTGTTAATGAGAATTGTTTAACTGTTTGTGCCATATTAGAGTCGCATGTGGATGTTTCGGGGCTTCCGGCTGTTTGTTCTAAGGTCTTCCGTAATTGGGATTGGACCTCTAATGCTAGCTTATGTATAAAGGGGTGTCGTATAATGCTAGGTTGGAATGTTGATGTGGTTGCTGTTCTAGTGGTTGCTCAATCTAGCCAAGTGATTCACACCAAGATCATCCATAAAGAGACCAACAGATCTATGTTCTGTTCTTTTGTGTATGCTCACAATAACACTACTGTGCAAAGACAGTTGTGGATGGATTTAAGCATTCATAAACAAGTCACGCGTGATATGCCATGGGCTTTGATGGGTGACTTTAACGTTGCTTTAAACATAGAGGATACGTGTGCTGGTTCCTCCTCAATGACTATTGCCATGTGTGACTTCAAAGAGTGTATTTCAGATATTGAGGTTCTTGACCTCACGTGTTCGGGGTTGCAGTTTACGTGGAATCAGAAACCGAAGGGTGATAGTGGAATTCTTAAAAAACTTGATCGTGTGATGGGTAATTTAGACTTCACTGATCGGTTTCCGGGTGCATTTTCCATCTTCCAACCGTATCGTAACTCTGACCACTCGTCATCAGTCCTAAAGATCTTTGGTAACGCATAAGCCAAGACCGTTTAAAGTTTTTAACTTCTTGGCACACAAAAGCCAATTTCTGGAATTATTAGCTATGCATTGGAAGGAGAATTTACCTGGTCATAACATGTACAAGGTTGTTCAGAATATGCGTGGATTGAAGAAGCCGCTTCGAAAAATTCTTTTTGACCAAGGTAATATTCATGATAGGGTGACTAAATTACGACATGAGTTGGATGAAGTTCAAAGGGATTTGGACCGTAATCCTGCGGACAGTAATTTACGAGATGAGGAAGCCGTGTATTTGCAAGCGTTTAATGATGCTAAACTCGATGAGGAAAGGTTCTTAAAACAAAAAGCTAAAATCGATTGGTTGGAGTTAGGTGATTCTAATTCTGCGTATTTTCACAAGACCGTCAAGAGTAAAAACCAACGAAGTCGCATTGAGGTTCTTTTAGGCGCAGATAATAACGAGCTCATAGGTTCCAATGTGCCTCAAGCGTTCGTTAACCACTACAAGATGTTCCTTGGTACAGCAGATACTTGTAGTGACCTAGATATACGGGACATGTTCTCTAAACGTGTGTCGGGTGCTACACGAGATGCTATGATCAACCCTATTACCAATGTGGAGATTAAAGCGGCTATGTTTGATATTGGCGATGCTCGAGCCCCGGGTCCGGATGGTTTTACGTCTGCGTTTCTTAAACGCGGGTGGGATATCGTGGGCGATGATGTTTGTAAAGCGGTTCGAGATTTCTTTGATAATGGGCAGCTTTTGAATAAGATAAACCACACCTTTTTAGCTCTCATCCCGAAGGTATCCACCCCTTCTAAGATTAACGATTATCACCCGATTTCTTGTTGCAATGTTATTTATAAAGGCATTAGCAAAATTATCACGAAGCGTATCATTGATGGCATTAAGGAAGTGGTTAGTGAGAATCAATCGGCGTTTGTTCCAGGTCGTCGTATCTCGAATAATATTCTTCTTACGTAGGAGCTTATGCACAACTATCATCAGGATAGGGGTCCTCCTCGTTGTGCTTTTAAAGTAGATATTCAGAAAGCATATGATACGGTTGATTGGCGTTTCTTGATGGGTATTCTTAATCAGTTTGGGTTTCACCCCACTATGATAAAATGGATTATGGCGTATGTCTCATCCACTTCTTTCTCTATAAGTTTAAATGGGGACATTCATGGTTTTTTCCAAGGAAAACGTGGTTTGAGGCAAGGAGATCCGTTATCGCCTTATTTATTCACCTTGGTTATGGAAATTTTGACTCTTATTCTTAAAAGGAGGGTTCGTGAGTCGGACACCTTTCGATATCACCATCATTGTGAGAAGTTAGAGCTTATTAACCTTTGTTTTGCGGATGATCTATTTATTTTTGCTCGTGGTGATGTGCATTCTGCCCAAGTCATTATGGACTCTCTTAATGAGTTTAAAATGACATCCGTTTTGGTCCCTAGTATCCCGAAGAGCACGGCTTTCTTTTGTAATGTGCTTAACCATGTCAAGCGTGGTATTTTGAACATCATGCCTTTTTCTGAAGGAAGGCTTCCAGTTAAGTATCTTGGTGTCCCTCTCATTTCGTCTAGACTTTTAAATAGGGACTGCAAAGTTCTCGTTGAGAAAGTTATGAACCGGATTGGTGATTGGAAGAATAAATCGTTATCGTTTTCGGGAAGGCTCCAGCTTTGTAAGTCGGTTCTATCCTCTATGCATGTGTATTGGGCTTCGGTTCTCATCATTCCTAAGGGTATTATTTATGATATGCAACAACATATTCGTGGTTTTCTTTGGTGTAATGGTGAATTTAAGAGAGGTAAGGCTAAGGTTGCATGGGATGATATTGTTCTTCCTAAACATGAGGGTGGTCTTGGTATTAGAAGTCTTGATGTTTTTAATATGGCATTGATGATGACTCACATTTGGAACATTGTTACCAATAAGGAGTCTTTATGGGTCCGGTGGATTCACACTTATAAGATTAAGGACCGAACACTTTGGGACATAACTATCACGGCTGATCTGAGTTGGGGGTGGCGTAAAGTACTACAACTTCGTGAAACCGTTCGTCCCCACCTTTGGAAATTTCTTTGTAACGGTATGGATTCTTCTTTGTTATTTGATACTTGGGATCCTCAATGCCCGTTATCTAGATTTTTGTCGCCTCGTGATGTTCATAGAGCTGGTCATAATCTTCGGTGTAAAGTGGCTGATTTTGTGCAAAATGGCGTTTGGAATTGGCCACAGTCGTGGCTCCTTAAAGCGCCTAATCTAGATAAGATTCCCGTGCCTTTGTTGGATGATACGCGGCTTGATACTCCGAAATGGCGTGATATAAATGGGAACATAGTTAGATTTTCGGTTCAACAGGCTTGGGATGTGTTTAGACCGAGAGGTGTTCAAGTCCCATGGTGTGGAGTGGTTTGGTTTTCACATTGTATTCCTCGGCATGCTTTCAACTTGTGGCTTCTTATGAGGCGATGTTTGAAGACCCAAGATCGCTTAAGGCATTGGGACGATGGTGACCATATCGATCTAACATTGCTTCGCTGCCCTCTTTGTGAGTCCGTTCCGGACTTACATAATCACCTTTTTTCGAATGCACTTACTCTACGCAGGTATGGCAGATTGTTCGCACGCTGGCGGATATGAGTGATATTCCACCAAAGCTTGAAGATATTACTGTGTTTCTTCAATCGATAGCTCATCTTAGAACGGCTAAAAGTGTTATTGGAAGGTTAGTTTTTGCGGCTGCATGTTACTTCGTTTGGATTGAGAGGAACAACCGTCTTTTCAACAAAGGAAAAAGCTCTCCACAAGAGTTGTGTGATTGTCTCAAGATTATGGTGAGGCTTAAGCTGATTACGTTCCGCTTCAAGAATATAACACCAGTTTTTCAACTGCTTGAGCAGTGGAGTATGCCTAATTCTTTCCACATATATGAAAGATAGGATTTTTCTTTGTTATATGGCTTTTACGTTTAGGGGTTTGTTCTAAACGTTAGGTGTTCAAGCCTTTGGCGGAGGTTAATGTGGTATTTCAACCACATTCCATTGTACTTAAACTTTTCATGTGATTAATACAAGTTTACCGGGGTAACCCATTACCCAAAAAAGAAGAATGACAAGTATAGTTGAAGTACTTTCTTCGTCTCATATTAATAATAAAGTGTTAATTTTTTCGGTTTTAATTTTATAATTTTGACTTTAAATATCTTTATTTGTGTTATATGATACTTGATGAAAACTATATCAACGGAAATACATTAGAAACCTAACCCATTTATATATTATGTATCAAGTATCATATAACACAAATAAAGATATTTTAGGTCAAAATTGTAAAATTAAAACCGAAAAAGTCAACACTGGACTATTAATATGGAACGGAGAGAGTATCAGTTATATCCAGTTGTCATAAGTAAGAAAAGATTATCATTATCGATACCATACTCATATGCACTTATTGTGTAACTATAAAAATATATAAAAATATATGAATCAAAGCTCAATATCACCAAGAACACCAAATGATAGTGAACCCAACCAACCTCTCATTGACTCACTTTATTAATTAATGAAATTACACTATCTTGTTTACAAAAACAAGAACATAAATCACTCAAACTCACAGATCAAAACGTATTGATCTTAACAGAATACACGCACAAGATTACACACAGTTGACAAACGAATAATGAAAAAGATAAATGAAAAGTTAGGTGGATGAGGAGTATATATACTCCTATATTGCATAGTAGTCCTTCACTTTCTCAAAGTTGTATCTTCAGCCCTTGTACTTCTAAACTTGACACTCTAGTGAATAAACAGTACCTTTGTCTTAAACCACTTGTCACCCATAGTCCTCCAGGTTATGGGCTTATACTCTTAGCACTCCCCCGTAAGTCCTTAACCTGTAAATCCATTAAACAAACCAAGCATACTACAAAACTTTTTATGGTCAGAAATTAACAATCTTTTCGTAAATATATCTGCAGTATTATTCTCAGATTTAACTTTCAAAGGTTTAATAAAACTTGCAGATATTTTTTCTCTCAAAACATAAAGGTCAATTTCAAAATGTTTACTTCTTTCATGAAGTACAGGATTCAAAGAAATTTGGATGGCTGAATTATTATCACAACTCATATCAATAGGCAACACCACATCCACTTTCAGATCACAAAGTATTTTATGAATCCACATAACCTCACAACATACATTGCACATAGCCCTGTATTCAGCATCAGTTGAAGACCTAGAAGCAAAACTTTGTTTTTTACTCCTCCATGAAACCAAATTTCCACCAAGATATACACAATAACCAGTTAAGAATCTTCTGGTTATTTTACATTTAGCCCAATCTGAGTCTACAAACACATTTGATGTGTTATAGACACCTTTCTTAAAAGTAATACCAAGACCAAGTTCATTTTTCAGATATCTTAATATTCTAAAATCAAGTCTCAAATGAGACTTCATAGGAATATGCATTACTTGGCTAAGACAATGCACAACATATGCAATGCCTGGTCTAGTCATAGTAAGGTAAATCAATTTACCCAAAAGTTTTTGATATGGAGTAATTTCATCAAGATTTTATCATCATCAAGCTTATCTTTAAGATTTTTACTATGAGGTTTGACTTCAATAGGTGCACCACAAGGTTTACAACCTAACATCCCAAACTCATATAGTAATTTAGTACAATCTTTTCTTTGGGTTAAACAAATCCCATTATCAATTTCAATAACCTCAATACCTAGAAAGTACTTAAGTTTTCCAAGATCTTTGGTAAGAAACTTAGAACTTAAAAATTGTTTAAACTTATTCACTTCATCAAGGTTATTACCAGTAATAACAATATCATCAACATATACAAGCAGAACCAAGAAAATGCCATTTTATTCTTAGTAAACAATAAAAAATCATTTGGACTTTATACAAATCCATTTTCAAGAAGAACATATACAAGTTTTTCATTCCATTTTCTTGGTGCTTGTTTTAACCCATATAAAGATTTAACCAATTTGCACACTTTGTAATCATTGTTATCACCATAACCCTCATGAATTTTCATATAAACTTCCTCATCAAGTCCACCATACAGAAAAGCATTTTTCACATCTAATTGAAATAATGGCCAGTTATTGCAAACAGCTTGACTAAGAACACATCTAACAGTAATAATTTTCACAACATGAGAAAATGTTTCCTCATAATCAATCTCTTCTCTTTGGTTAAAACCTTTTGCAACAAGCCTAGCTTTAAATCTTTCTACATCACCACTTAACTTATATTTTACTTTCCATACCATTTACATGGAATAGCCTTTTTTTCCTTCAGGAAGATCAGTAATAATCCATGTATTATTTCTGTTTAAAGCTTCCATTTCTTGATTCATAGCCTCTATCCATCTGCTATCTTTGATAGCTTCAGAATAAGTAGAAGGCTCATGAATTTAATTCAGATTAGTAGCAAAAACAAAATTATCAATGCTAAGATTAGCATAACTCAAAACTTTGTTAATGCTATATTAACATCTTTGTTAAGCACAAAATCAAAAATATTTATAAGGAAAATTGCTTTTTCTACTAGTTCTCCTAACAGCATTCTTTGTTGCTGGTTCTAGTGACCAATTAAACATTTAACCAAAAGACTCTATACCTTCATCCTTAGAGGAATTATCATCGTCATTGATAGAGTCTGGTATACCCTTAGAAATATGTTTTTCTGTTGCATACTAACTACTAGTGTCCCTCCTGCTAGACTTATTATCAGTATTAGGTGATCTGTCTATCTTAGAAAGAACATTTGTATCAGCAGTATGAACACCTTCTTTACATTCACTAAGCTCTATAGTGCTGTCACTAGTATTAACACTATCTACAGGTACATACCTATGCTTACTACATGTACTATCTCCATTCTTATCATAGGATTCACTAGGTACATGATTGTTTATATTAAAAAGTTTAAGTCATTAACACCATTTTCAAAAAAAAAACAAAGTCTTTACCAATCACATCATTTTAAAAGGAAAAACAATATCATAGAACTTAACATCCTTTGAAAACATAAACTTTTTATTTTCCAAACTAAACAACTTATATCCCTTTTTATCAAATGCATATCCAACAAAGACACATTTTAGACCTGGACTCAAACTTATCAGAAACATTTAACATAGTGGAAAAACATAAACAGCCAAATACTTTTAAATGGAGAATACTAGGTTTAGACCCATAAACCATTTCAGAAGGACTTTTACCCGATAACACAACAGTAGGTAACCTGTTAATCAAATAAGTAGAAGTTAGCACACATTCAGGCCACATGTTTAATGGTATGCCCCCTGAAACATGAGGGCTCTATAAGTATTAAGTAAATGCCTATGTTTTCTTTCAGCTACATCATTCTGTTGAGGTGTATAAGCACATGTAGTTTGATGAATAATACCATGATCTTTAACAAATTCAGCAAACTTATGATTAACAAATTATGTTCCATTTCGCTTTTAACTTTAACCTTTTTTTTCAAACTAATTATCAAGAAGTTTAAAGAAATTCTCAATACAATCAAAAACTTCACTTTTACTTTTTAACAAAAACACCCAAACAGATCTGGTATAATCATCAACCACAGTAAGAAAAAACCTATATCCTTCCCTACTAGTCACTTTATAAGGACCCCAAACATCAAGATGAACAATGTCACCAAGTTGTTTAGTCTTATGATCACTTAAAGAAAAAGACTCCCTAGTCTATTTAGCCTTATGACACACATCACAAGGTTCTGAACCATTAAGTCTTATATCATTATTATTATTTTTTCTAAGGACATCTA
Organism: Glebionis coronaria; assembly: GCA_025667525.1. Classification (NCBI taxonomy): domain Eukaryota; kingdom Viridiplantae; phylum Streptophyta; class Magnoliopsida; order Asterales; family Asteraceae; genus Glebionis; species Glebionis coronaria. The sequence goes on along the minus strand of CM046879.1, from coordinate 152,563,558 downwards.
AAACTTGGTCAGCAGGATGTCCTAGCCTATTGTGCCAAATAGAACTAGACATATGACAACATTTGACATTTTTATTTAAAACACGCCTACCTTCATCAAGAAAGTATAACCCATCCTTTTCACTACCAGTCCCCATCAAGACCTTTTGAGCTAAATCTTGAATAACAGATTTTGATTCATCAAAACTCACATTAACTTTATTATCCTTATACAATTTTTGAACAGATAAGAGACTCACATTATATCTAGGTACAACCAGCACATCTTTAATAATCAAATTATTAATTTTAAAACAACCAATTTTTTCCACATATTCCAAAGTCTCATTTGGATGAGCCACACTAATCTTTAAGTATGACACATCAATCACATTAAACAATAGTTTTTCAAAAAAAGTTATATGCTGGCTAGCCCCAGAATCTATAATCCACCCAACATGTTTGAATTATAGTTAAAAATCTACAAGCCAAAAAACTAACAACACAATTATTGACTTTAAAGGTACCTACAACATTTACAGAACCCATAGTATTTTCTCTTGAAACACTTAGTAACTTGATTAATCTTTGGTATTGATCAAAAGTGAGAGTGTGAGATGCATCATTAGTGTAACCAATTAGTGTCCTTAACAGTACTTTGAGAAAATACTATGGGTTGTACTTTGATCAATACCAAAGATTAATCAATTATTAATTGGTTACCCTGCTAGCAGGACCATCATTAGTGTCCTTAACACAAGTACTAGTCACAAAACCCAACTTATTCCTAGTTTGTAAAGCCAATTTTATAGTAGCAGATCACACTTTATAGTTCTCAGTCCCTTCAAGTTTGAAGGAAATTAACTGAGATCCTATATCTTGAGGATGAAGATATAAAGGATCATACACATCAAAACTAACAACACCAGTTTCAAATTTAGGTGAATCGGTATATTTAGCCATAATGATAAAACCACACAAAGGAAAACGAAGAACACAAGATCAAGCCAAAAAACAGTTCTCAGGCTTCCAAACCACTCAATAGGTGATAGGTCCAGACCAGAGACTTGAAATTGGTCTAAAAACAAAAAACAAACAAGAAAGAAACCAAGAATCACACAAGAACCTCCTTGTAACTTCTCTACAATTAACTACACACAAAACCTTTGAACAGCAAATCCACAAAATACCTATGTTGGTCCCTTGTAATTAGTGTTATACTTAAGAATACTAAGTGTAGTCCTAACCCGTGGTTATGTAATGCAATAAACTTAATACAAGTAAAGTAAATAACACAAAGGTTTTTTCAACGTTTAACTCTTAGCTTTATTAAAGAATTATACCCTATTGTATACGAAGCTACAATAGGGATTGAATAGACAATGTGTGGTTTTGTGATCTCCTCACTAACAAGCTAGTCCAATCCTAACGATTGCTAAGCTTGACGATTCTATCAGCAAGAGTTTAGAACTCAAGTGTTTGATCGTATTTGGAGGAGAGAAAACTTTGTTTGTGAAGGACTAAAGCATTGAGTGTACAAACTTATTTTCTCTCCTTTTACAAGCATTCTATTTATAGAAGGAAAGTTGGATAGAAGACAAAGGATTTCCCATGTGCAATTCTTGTCTTATTGGTATAGTGTAGTATCTTGTCTTAGCCTATTCTAAGTAGTAATACGTTAGTCCTTTTACACTTGTCAGTACCCTATCTATCCCAAAAGGGTAAGTCACGCTAATTGTGTGATGTACTCCATCTTGTCACAATTCAACTTATCCCGCCTTTACTTTAGTCTTGGAGAATGCTTGTTTTCTTTAGGGAGATCGTATGGGGTCCAGTGAGTTTATTGCCACAACTCACTGAACCCATCGCCTTTTTCTTCGTCATAGAAGTCATTCATTGAGCTTCGCCTCTCTGAATGCTTGAGTCTTTCTTTTAGACATAGTTTAGGAACTCGAAGGCAACTCACTGAGTGACTGTTCACTCAGTGACTTTGTTATGTTCAAGTTTAATACTTCACTTAGGTTGATTGTTATTCAAATCCATTAGTAAGGTCATTAGGTATTGAATTGACCTAACAATCTCCCCCTATTTAAATATAAAATTTGCCTAAGTGAAATTGTTATAAGTGAGAAAAGAGGCTTCTTCTTATACAAACTATTATACTGATGAAAAGACTTGATTTAACAAAGTACTTCATTTTTATTCATCATTACATAAGAATGAATAGTCTGATACAAGAAACATAAACAAAACAAAAGATTACAATTATTCAGGAATCCATTGCTTCCCTTTTCACCCTTGATGACTTTAACACCTTTTCTTTATCAGGCCTCCTAGCAATTATCTCCCTGAGCTTCTCAGCAAATCTTTTATTCTCATCAGTCTGAACTTATCCATCCATCACTAGAAAGATGAGAACACTCTCAGTAGTGCATTTCTCTATGTCACTCATTCTTTGAAAATCTTGGTCCCCGAATACATCAATGAAGAAGATACCCCACTCAGGTTCTTCTATGACCATGTTGTTCACAAAGGGTATATTTTTAGGGAGGGTACGATTGCAGTCTAACCCAAGGATCTTAGTCTCAGCTTCAAGCTCAACTATTTTCCTTTTTCTTCCCTGAGTTTTGGTAGGATCATGTTCAGTTAAAGGAAGATATTTAGTGATTCCTAATTGTTCCTTGATCTGATTCAACCTCTCATATCTCTTACTGAGAGAGTTGAGTATCTCAGGGACACATTTGTTTGTTTTGGTCCTGAAGATCCTTCCTATTTCGTCCCACTCACTGAGGCCGAAATCACCAAATGAAAATTTCTTCATAAATTCAAAATTCCTTTCATCATTGTTTCTATAGACAGATACTGAGACAGGTGTGGTATGAGGAATGATTTGAAGGTTAGTGATTGGTTCAGGCTTTCTTCTTTGAGTGACGACTTTGGTGTATTGGTCATATAGTTTCTTCAGTTGGGTGATTCTTTGTTGTTGCTTCAAGACCATTTCATCTTGAATGGCCTTGAGTTCTTCATCTTGCTTTTGGATGAACTCCTCTCCCCCTTTCTTACTCAACAAGGCCTCAGGGTCACCACCCACTTCTTTCACAAACTCAGTGGATACCCTTATAAACTCAACCCTTGTTGCTTCACTAGCCTTAGCCAACTCCGTTCTATCTAAGTACTCTTGGATTTGATCAGGAGTCATCTTTTACATATTTCCATTAAACTCATATGGTACCAAGACAATGGCATCAGGATCAGACCTTCTTTCTCTTGAAGCTTTTACAAGCTTCTTTGGTGGAGGTGTTAGGGTTTCATCAGCAATGCCTTTGCCCCTATCTAAATTAGATACAGAGGGCTCAGGATTGGGAGGAATTGAGTTTAAGGGTTGGGGTTGTGCTAGTTCTTCCTGCTCCCCTTCAGTGTGAGAAGGAGGTTCAGTCCAAGTTAGCATCATTGGTGGTACATTATCCCCCTCAAAAGTTGAAGGATCAGCCTGACTAATTCCAGCTTTTGCCCTTTGTGATGGTCCTGAGGTGGTGGTGGAGGATCCCATGAAAGCCTGAAACATCTCATTCACCATCTCCTTCATGCACTGAGTGTCAGCTTTGATGGTTTTAACATCCAACTAAATTAGGGATTGAGTGTTTTCTATGGTGGTGATCCTTGTCCTAAGTCTAGGAATATCAGCATCTTTCAGGGACTTGGAGATGTCAGAGAGATTGGAGGCATTAGCCATGTAACCTTGTGCAACCCTTGACAATCTAAATTTTGCCTCAGCATCCATGTGTACATCCTCATAGATGGCATCACATTTTCCATTCACCATATCCAAGTCAGACCTGAGAGATTCCAACCTAGTGAAAACCTCAATGAGCCTGTCCTCCTTCAATAACTCAAGTAATTGACTAACTCTGGAAGTGGACTCAGTAGTGCTAATGACAAGTCCATCCAGAGTTGTCTTCAAGGACACATTTGCTTCAACAGTTGGAAGAGCATGGTTGAGGAAGTTGATGAGCTTCTTATCTTGATTCTCATGACTACTGTTAACAGAACTGATGAATTCCATTTGGTTGTCCACCTGAATTCTCATCTTTTCCCCAACCATGTCAAATCTATCACCATATGTTCTGAACTCATCAAGGAGTTCATCAGTCTTTGAAGCCAAATCTTCATGGACCTGAGTCACTTCAGCTTTCAGGGTAGTGGAAGCATGAGTTAAGACACCCTTGAGGGTTTCATTCAAAACCTTCTCAGTGACAGGCTTAATGTCATCAAAAGTTTTATCCAGAACCACAGTCTGAGTCCCCAATGAAGAGGTGGCAAGTTTTGCCTCTTGGGAGGGCTTTTTCGGTACCTCAAAGGAGGGCTCTTTTTTTCGGATGCCTCAGGGGAGGGCTTTTGTTGAGCCTCAGGGGAGGCCGGTATGTCCTCGAACACTGGTGGGGACTGTGGCTTCTGGTCTAATTGAGGAGGGGCCTAAGTCTTAGGTTCATCCCAGCCTCAATCATGTCATAGTCATCACTGAAACCTTGGAGTAACTCGTCAGGCTCCTCGAGTATATCTACAAAATCTCCAAAGTTCAGTGAACCCCTTGGTTGGTCCAGCTCCCCTTCAAAAGAAGGTTTGCCTTGGTTATCGTCACTCCCTGCCTCAAATCCTGAGGCTTGGGTTTTAGACAACTGATACTCAGGGGTAGTTTGCGATTGATCAGTTGTGGAGGTGAGATCTCTATCAGCGGGGTTTTTTACCCGTGGGCGTCCCTCTGAGTCTTTGGGATCAGTAGTGGTTCCCTCAGGCAAAGACTTTTGTTTTAGTGTGCCTTCATCGGGAGTTGTAGAGGTGAGATTCCTATCAGCGGGGTGATTTACCCGTGGGCATCCCTCTGAGTCTAAGGAATCGAGTTTTGGGTCCTCAGGCAAAGACTTTTGAGCTAGTGTGCCTTCATTGGATTTGGTGGAAGTGATAGGCCTATCAGCGAGGTGTGTTACCCGTAGGCGTCTCTCTGAGTCTTTGGCCTTAGTTTTGTCCTCAGGCAAAGGTTGTGATTTACGAATGCCCTCATCTGTCTGAGTGGAAGGCAGTCCCATAGGAGAAGGTTATATGTTTCCTTCTCCATCAAGAGGACTAGTAGTTTGGACCTTCGACCTTGACTGTGATGTATCAGGGCCTCCCGAAAGCTCTTTCCCTTGGGGTAGATGAAGCTTGGTCTAAACAAGGGTGGTCTTTTTAGCCTTGGCCTTTTTGGGTCATGCCTTGGAAGCCTCAGGGCCCTGTGCCTTTGTTGGTTTAGTCTTAGGCACAGTCTGAGTCTTCTTGTTCCCCTTCTTTGGTAAGATGGGAATGGGAGACACGGATGATTCACGACTGCTCACCTCAGTCATGTGAGCCGTCAATGCAATGGGGTTGACTTCAGATGGGTTCTTTGAAAAATTTGTGGAACTCAGGATGGGAGTAGAAAAAAAACATTGAAGTTTTCCTGAGTGTAAAGGGAACCCAATAACCGTTCTAAGGCGCATGATATGAATCTTGGGTAAGAAACATACTTTTGCCTAGACTCCTTTAGGATCCTGGTTACGAGATCATTATATACGATCTCTCCTATGTCAATCTTCAATCCATTAATAAGACTGTAGATTAGCATCTGCTGAGTAGAATTAACTTGTTTAGTAGATGAATAGTTCCCACCGATCACCTGAATCACAAAAGTGACCAGGATCCTCCAAGCCATGGGGAAAGCAGTTTTGATAAATGGGGTTTAGTCACAAGTAACTCAGGGACCCCGATTTCTTTTAGTCCTTTTTTAACTGACACCATGTCAGGATGTGCAACATACTTTCCATTGTTATAATCAAGTCCACTGGTTTGACAAAATGTTTTAAAGTCTAAAATTAATGGTGTCTTCCCATTGTTTACAGTGAACATGATGACACAGTTCTTATGTGACTTGGTCTCAGACCCCTGAGATCCTTCAGGCCCTTGGGTAGTGGGGGTTACAACCACAGTCGTATACCAGAACTCCCTGAGATATTCATGGTAGAAGACTGAGGGGGTTTTAGTAAAAGCATCAGCCCAATCACAGTTTTTCAAGAATTTGCAGATTGGTTTGTAGGCTGATACACTAGTTGGGTAATTGAAATTTCCCTCATAGTTGTTTCCTGCAAAATGGACACCCTCATTGGTGAGATGCTCAGCCTGAGGGGCATATTTTATAGCTTTGGACATTGCCATTAAAGTTAATTTTTGAAGATTTGAAGAAAGGACAATGGCACTTTGTGGAAATCAAATCAAGACTTGTTTCTTGTTATAATACAACAAGGTTCACCAAGTGACTTAATGCAGACTTTTCCCTATAAAGAGGATCAAGAGTTCTTAACAATAAGTACGTTTGATTGTTTGTGCTATATAACAATAAAACAAGTGATCAATGTGATTGCCCTTTTTTACAAGAAAATTTTTCTGGAAACAACGTTTGAACACACACAATTTTTTCTTTGAGAGAAAATTTTGGTAGAGTAAGATTGCTAAATTCTTTGTTTATGTGTTTGTTTTGATTGAGGGGTATTTATAGGCTCGGATGTGAAATAGAGTTTTATTTGTTATAATTTATTTTCACATCCGCATTGAATGAAAGTGTACAAGTGGTCCCCCTATTTTATTGGAAATTGTTCCGTTACTGCAGAGATAACGCTTTTGCAGAGATGACGTGGGTTCAAGTGCATTTGAAAGGACGTTTTTACAACGGATTTTCCTAGAAAAATGGTAAGAATTTAATGCTTAGTGGGATACTTGACATTGGGTGACCCCTTGACTGGTTTATGACAATTTATTGAAGGAATATATGTTCCTTATTTAATATTGTGACTCACCAACCTAGGACATTAAGTAACTAAATCCTTAGAGCATTTAGTTACATCATTTAATGTACCTCATTATCAAGGGGAATACAATAAGAGATATTTACTCAGAGAGAGGATCAAGAATATACATTATACTGAATCCGTTGTCATCAGGGAGCTTGATTAATCAATATTCAGCATACTAAGTTCAGCTTTCAGTCTAGTAAACGTTGGTTCATCCAAAGGTTTGGTAAATATATCAGCCAGCTGATATTCAGTGGGGATGAAATGTAATTCAATATCTCCTTTTAAGATGTGGTCCCTGAGGAAATGATATCTTATATCTATGTGTTTAGACCTTGAGTGTAGGACTAGATTATTTGAAATGGCAACTGCACTGGTGTTGTCACAAAAGATAGGGACTACTTTGTATTCCACATTATAGTCCCTGAGTTGACTTTTCATACAAAGGATGTTTGCACAACAACCAGCAGCTGTCACGTACTCAGCCTCAGCAGAGGACATTGCGACTGACTACTGTTTCTTTGCACTCCAACATACTAGCTTGCCACCTAGGAATTGACATGCACCTGAGGTACCTTTTCTATCCATATTGCAGCCAGCATAGTCTGAGTCTGAGTATCCTTTAAGATCAAAGCCTGAGCAACGAGGATACCATAGACCTAGTGAAGGAGTACCCTTCAGGTACCTGAAGATTCATTTAACAGTAGTAAGATGTGATTCGTTGGGATTGGCCTGATATCTTGCACATAGAATTGTTGAGAACTGAATATCAGGCATGTTTGCAGTTGGGTACATTAATGATCCAATCATTCCCCTGAATAAGGTTTGATTGATTGATTTACCAGTGAGATCAGGACCTAAGTTGTTGGGGGGAACCATGGGAGTCGTTACTGAAGCACACTCAGAGATATCATATTTCTTAAGTATTTCTCTGGTGTATTTTTCTTGACAGACTAAGATCCCTTTGTCCCCCTGTTTGATTTGTAGTCCAAGAAAATATGTTAATTCACCCATCATACTCATTTCAAATTTCTTTGTCATAAGTTTTTCAAACTTTCTACAAAGATTATAGTTAGTAGATCCGAATATGATGTCATCAACATATATCTGAACTAGTAGAACATCCTCCTTGGTTCTGAAGATAAACAAGGTATTGTCTATCTTCCCCCTGACAGATTTGTTCATTATTAGGAAGGTAGAGAGAGTTTCATACCATGCCCTTGGTGCTTGTTTCAGTCCATAAAGGGCTTTGTCAAGTTTACAAACATGGTTTGGGAACTTAGAACTCTCAAAACCAGGAGGCTGAGCAACATAAACTTCTTCAATGATCTTTCCATTTAGGAAGGCACTTTTTACATCCATTTGGAAAACTTTGAAGTTCATGTAAGTAACATAGGCGAGGAAGATCCTGATGGCTTCCATTCTTGCTACAGGGGAGAAGGCTTCTTCATAGTCGATCCCTTCAAGTTGAACACACCCCTGAACAACAAGCCTAGCTTTTTTTTAATGACAATTCCATCTTCATCAGTCTTGTTTTTAAATACCATTTTGTACCAAGAGCTGATTTCCCTTCAGGGAGAGGAACAAGTTTCCACACTTTGTTCCTGTGGAATTGATTGAGCTCTTCTTGATTGGCCTCAACCCACCTTGGATGTGTCAGGGCCTCTGAAACCTTTTTAGGTTCAATTTCAGAGAGAAAGTCTGTAAACAGACATTCATGGGCTGAGCAACAGAGAGTTTAGCAGCCTGACTGCGTGTGAGCATCCCCTCAGACACATCACCAATTATATTTACAAGATCTATGTGTTGTTGTCTTGACCATCTGTCCTGAGGACTTGGATTAGAGCTTGTTGATAGTTGATGATTATCAGGGACTGGCGGTTCAGTACATAGTACTAGGACATCACTTCTTTCTGAAGTATTTTCAGTAACAGGAGGATCGATATTTTCATCACTTGTCCCTTCAGTGTTCCCATAGATGAGTGAATCATTTGATTCTTCAGCTTGAGAAGTGATAACTTTAGGGACATGTTGAGGTGTGATTAAATTATCGATTGACCTATTGTGAGGTGATATATGAAAGGATATATCAGCATCAGTTTGATACTGCTTTGAGTGACAATGTTCATACTCATCAGGAGGATATCTTGATGAGTCATTGATCCCGATCTCTTCCATTGATTGATTTGTAAAGTTAATGGCATCCATACTTTCATCAAAGGTGACATGAAATGACTCCTCAACTTGTTGTCTCCTTGTATTAAAAACCCTAAAGGCTTTGGAGACAAAAGAGTTTCCAAGAAAGTACCCATCATCAGCTTTGGCATCAAATTTACCAAGATGGTCCTTTTGATTGTGAATGAACACAGGACATCCAAACACATGAAAGTAGCTGATATCTGGAATCCTTTCCCTGAATATTTCATAAGGAGTCTTATCATGTCGTTTGACAATAATACATCTATTCTGAGTATAGCAAGCTATTTTCACAGCCTCAGTCCAGAAGTGTTTTGAAAGATTGGATCCATTGAGCATGGTTCGAGCAGCTTCAATGAGAGTTCTATTCTTCCTTTCAGCCACACCATTTTGTTCAGGTGTGCAGGGAGAAGAGAAGTTCTAAGAAATTCCTTTCTCATCACAAAATCTCTCAAGCTCATGGTTCCTGAATTCTGTTCTATTATCAGTTCATATTTGTTTAACTTTAGTATCATTTTGATTTTCTACTTGCCTGATAAAAGACATTATAAATTCAGGAGCTTGACTCTTCTTTTTCAGGAAGTATACCCAAGTGTATCTAGAGTATTCATTAACAATCACAAGGGTATATTTCTCATGATTTATAGACATTGGACTAACAGGCCCAAATAAGTCCATATGAAGAAGATGAAGACACTTCCTGATAGAAAAGTTTTGTTTTGGCTTGAAAGAAGCTCTCTTGTGTTTACCTTTTTCACAGGCTAAACATGGTTTGTCTTTTGAATACACAAGAGATGGTAAGCCAAGAACTTTGTTTTGTTTTGCAAGTTTATTCATGTCTTTGAAATTGAGATGTGACAGTCTCTTATGCCAAAGCCAATTGACAGAGTCTAAGGCTTTAGCAAAGAAACATGCTCCTGAATGAGTTACAGATGACATGTCTAGGACATATACATCATTTCTTCTTGGAGCAGTGATAGTTGTAAAACAAGTCTTTTAGGAAAAAGAGCGTAATTAGGGCAAGTATTAACAAGTGATTTAGGAAAACCACAAGTTATGACCCAAAGTGGGGATCGTTCTCAAGGAGGCAAGTGCATTGTGTTAAGAGATGATTAACTTTGTGATTATATTTATGAGAAATGAAAATAGAAATGAGATAAGAAGAGAATGATGGTTACGATGATGAATTAAACTAAGACGATAAAGTCGTACACGTAAAACCGTAAAAAGTAGCAAAATTAAAATTTTACCTTAAAAATTCCTAGAAAATTGAAATAAATCCTAAATAATGTAATTAGAGTTTACAAAAAATCAAAAATCACTCAAACCTTTTATTTAATTAAATAATAATTTTTTAATGCTAATTAAAGCCCAAAAAATCAATTTAATTAACAAAAAGTCCAAAGTGAGATTTTTTCAATTGTAAACCTCTAAAATGACTTAACTAAATTTAAAACTATTTTTTAAAATTTTAAAATTAATTAAAACTATTTAAAAACAATTAAAAACTATTTAAACTTAAAATAATTATAAAAATTAATCTAATGACAACAAAAATATTCTAAAAGTTGTAAAATTCCTAACTTAATGTATTTAACCTAAGAAAAATTGAAAAACTTGAAAAATCTAAATTTTAATTTTTAATATAAAATAATAATAAAATAATATTATAAATTCAAAATTTATAAAAAATTCTAAAAACTTGTAAACTAGTTTATTTTAACCTAATTAAACAGAAAATGAACTTGAAATACCAAAAATACCCCTAATGAGCCTTCAAATGGGCCAAAGTCCAAAACAGACCCTTATTGGGCCAAAATAAGCCCAATAAGAAAAATGTTTATAAAATGGACCAAAAGCTCCTATCTGACCTAAAATTTGATTCTGAACACAATTTTCCAAAGGCCCAAAAGCTGAAAATGCCCTTAAGTTAGCTTATTTCACCACAGCTTATTCTTAATGGGCTTTTTGGCCCATTAAGCTATAACTGATGCCATAAGCTAAAATTATACACACGTCCTTATTTTGACTTAAGTAAGATATTTGCAAAAAAAAATTGAAAAAAGTCCAAGAAATAAGCCTGAAAAAGCAATAAGCTATCTTCACAAAACGACAAAATAGTCGTTTTCGGGTTCTAGGCTATTTCATGAGCTGATTCAAGTTTCTAAAGCTTTTAAATGACTTAACTAAGCTTAATCAACAAAAAAATTTCAAATAAGTTCACTCAATAAACTGAAAGAAGCAAATAAACACTTCTTTAAAAGTCAACTTTATGAGTTTTCTAGCAAAAAGTCAAAGTCAAGGTCTGATAAGCTCCAGTTCAAACAAATGGGTCAAATGAGGAAGATTGATCACAAAAAGTAAGTTGTTGCAGGTCCAAATAAGCCAATATGGCTTATTAATAAGCTGAATGAAAAATTACACTACATGGGCTAGTTTTGGTGTCTGAGCAGTGGAAACTTTTTCCACTGCTTGACTTGTTTGACTATTTGTCTTTAGTGACTTTTTTGTGGATTCAAGTTTCACAAAGGCACCCAAATGATCAGTTAATCATAAGGAGTCAATAGCAATCACAAAAACACAATCACAATCAGCCAATTAGTACAGTTAAATCATTTAAGCACTAGATATAACCCAAACATGAACAAATAAGCAGTTATGGTTCAATAAACACTTTTAGCACAATTCAGCCAGCCAAACTTCACCAAATGCATACACAAGCTATAATTAATTCAAATGAACAAATCTAAACAGGTTTCATGCACTGATTCAAAGCCTAGATCAAGATTCAAGTACAAAAAGTTACTGATTAACTATGAACATGCAGTTATGAACACTTGCTGATGTATTTGACCACCAAGCCAAATTCAAACCCCCAAATCTTGTTAATAGGTTATATTAACTATGTTTAAACACTTTTTAGCCCTAAGAATGCATACACTCTAGGTGTTCCTAAAGTCTTAGGTCAAAAACAGTCAAAACAAGCAGATTATAGCACAATGTTTGATTTGGTGTTTCAAATTTGAAAACTTGCAGCAAATAGCACACAAACAAGTACTTAGCAGATACAAAGCACAAACACAAACTTCCAACAACAATATAACACACTATGATTCAAAACAGGTAATCCCAAACACCCTTTTAAATTTTCAAATCAAAATTTTCAAATCAAAAGTGTATTCCAAGGTTACCCAAGCCCAAATCAACACAATAACCGATGTAATATGCATATTTCAGCAAGATTAAGCCACAAATATAACAAATATCCAACTTTTTATCAGATTTTGAGATTAAGGGTGCAAACCTCATGGATGTACATCCACACCCACGAATTTTGAGCTTATGTGCTAGCAAGAACAAGCACAAGCTTCCACAATAAAGCCTGCTAAGATGGTACAAAGTTAGAAGCACAAGTTATCAAAACAGAAAAGTGAAAATCCTTGATTAATGCAACCTTAGATCCCCACACTTGATTATACCCAAGTTATAAGCTTCACAACACCTTGATATCACAATATCAGGATGCTATGATCAACTTTATAGCCCAAGAATTCCAAGGTTTGGCCAAGACTTAGCAAAATATCAAGATTATAGGAAAATATGCAAACTTTTGCACACTCCTTTGAAAACAGGTTTTAAGATTAAAGATTAGTAAACAAAGAACAATAACAAGCAGATATAATGATTGGCACTTGAGTTTTCTTCAAAGATTCAAACACATTTCATTTAAACTGAATATGGATTTACAGAACTTTGAACAAAGGAAAATTCAAGAGCAAAGATAAATGTAAAGGGTCCTATGCCTTATATAGGCTACAAGTGATGTCTAAGAAAGCTAAAAACGAAACCCTAATGCTTGGTGAAGTTCCAGATATGCCCTTGAGGGTTTTGGCATTTTAAAGATCATGTGACAGATTTTTATATTGTTGTGGAGCTGGCAAGGTGAAAAGTGTATCCAAGGGCTTCAAATAAGCTTAACTTCAAAGCAATGTTGTGGAATGTTGGATGACTGTCCAAGTTTTGGCTTCTTGTTCAAAGGTGAAAAAGCAGGGGAATCATGTGTCCAAGGTGGTGATGTGGCAAGCTTTTTGAAGTTGGGTTATGGTTAAGGTTAGCTTAATCATAAATCTGGAGCAGTTGTGTATGATATGTAAATCTTGCTTATGTTTTAGAGAGAGAAAGAGATAGAGAGATGGTGGATTTCACACAATTCTAGAGAGATAAAATGAAGATAACTATGTGTAAAATTATGAAGAACCACTACCCTCTCCATCTAAGGAGAGGGTTTATATACCCAAGCCCATCACATGGGCTTGGGCTTACATTTGGCCGCCGGCCCATACAACTTATGGGCTCGGTTTGGGCTTTGTTTAATAAGTGTAAATAACTAAACTACGAGCTATTACATGGACTATTGTTGGAGTGACCGATGCTTCTTAATACATAAAACGTATTTCCAACAATCTCCCCTTAAGGGAGGTCACTCCAAACAAGGGCGTTACCCAAGTTACAATAATAAAACAAACCTAGCATACTATGCTTGTCTTGAGCTCGTAGTCTTCGTCTTTCTTTTCTTTTTCTTTTCAGGTGAACATGATGATGTGATCTTTGATATCAATCTTGAGCATTAATCTCTTGCCATGATCTTGTGCTTCCATCACTTGTGATCTTCGCCTCTTCGTGACTTCATGTCCTACATACTTATACCTTCGTAATTTTTGAAAGCTTCAGAGTTCGATACAGCGGAAGACTTAACTTTTAGGCTTTCTTGAATTAGATGAGGTATTAAGTGCATAAAGTATAAGCATGCGGGGACGACTTCTTCTCGGATTCCGCAATGCCACCGTCTTCAAATGCCGCAACATAAGTAGACATGAACGGAATGGCTTTAAACATTTCATTCTAATTCGGTAGCATTTTACCTCCGGTCGGTGAAGACCGTTGGACGATATAAAATATCGTACTTGTGGCAGGTAGATTTAATTAAAAATCTCCTTGACAAGATTTCGCGGGTAAACCCGTTCTCTTTACTCGATCGTCCAAAGCTGACTGCGAACGTAAAGAGTGAATCATTTGGATTAAATTATCCGCATGATTGAAGCCGTCAATTCTGATTCCTGGAACAAGTTTGATTCATTAAAGAATCGCACCAACGTTGCTTTCCAGTTGTCACGAGCTTGATTCATATTGAATCTTGCAAGTTACCTACCAAGTGTTGTTTGATGTTGTAAAACCCGTAAAAATAAGGTCATAATTTAATTATAATTTTCAATTATTTGAAGTATTTTATAACGTTAAATATTATTATGTTTAACGGTTTAAGTTGAAACCGATATTGAATATTATATTTTAATATTTTGACGAGCAACGAAGACTACTAGTGATCGCGATACCGACGGATGCCAAAATATTTATATTTTATTATCGATCGTTTCGATATTTAATACTTTTGACGATATCGTTTTAGTTATGTATCGAGTCGTTATATTATTATTTTTCGTGTGCGTTTAAACTAAAAAATATATATATATTTTTACGAAACCCAAGCCTCGTAAATATTTCAAAATTTACAATTTATATTTTCTACCCTTTTAAACTATTTTATTACATTTTGGACCAAAACTATCACAAATTGGCAAAAACTACCCTAACCTTACACTATATATATGTTTTCCACTAACACAATTCATTTAAATATTTCAAATTGGCCTACACCACCACCATCCATTCCATCAATTTTTTTTGATGATCAACTTTGATCCATCCAAAAACAAAACAAGTCCTATTCCTATTTTTAAAAGGTGATTCTAATGATACCATTTTTACTTACATGCATTGAGTTTTGAATTTTGATAAAAAAAAATTAGGCTTGTTAGGTGGTGATTTTGATCATGCATGTGTTAGAGATGATGATCAAATGATGTTTATGTAATGTTCTTGTTAAAAAGTTGAATTTTAATTTTTGGGTTTTTGATTTTGATGATGATACAAGTGTTAGGATTGGTTTATGATGATATTAGGGGCTTAGGTTGATGATAAAAGTTGTTGGAATTGATCAAAAACTTGATTTTGTAAGCGATTTTAATAGTCATTTTTGGGCAGTAGGTTTGAGGAAATTTTCGAGGGTCTTAAGTCTGGATATAGGATGATATTATGAGATTATGTCGTAGAGAATTTCGTTAGCTTCGATTTGATATAAGGTAGGCCTTCCAACTCCAAACGAGGTGGAAGATACACTAGTTTGATTTTCGTGTACCGGGAGACAAGTGTCGACACAATCCGAAATTTTTTGTCGATATTTGGATCGAATCTCGGGGACTATAAAATGAGTTTCAAAATGATTCAAGGGCTGTTCTCAGGCTCCAAGTTTAGAATTTTGAGTCTATTTTTAGAATCAATTGGCGGTTTTATAAATGGAGTTGTTTAGAACGGTCAAAATGGTTTCGTAAGTCAAGGTCGCTAAACTGTCCGGATTTTGTGATTCAAAGATGAGTCGGGCAGGGAACTTTAAAAGTAAAATCTTTTGATGGGCTCTTGGGAGGACTTTATACATATAGTAAGTAAGTTCTCTGAGTAGTATCATAAAAAGTTGATGTGTCTAAGTATGGGAAAACGGCTTGGACATTTGGTATGTTACGGCAGATTTTTGTTAAAGGCATAGAACAATAAAATGAATATATAGGAGAGTGTAATAGTATCACTTGTATCGTTTTCTCTCGAGTTTGTCGTGATTTTATGAGTCGAGTTTTATATTCTTATGTATGGTTTATTTCTCGAGTCTATTATTAATGAACGCACCTCATTTGATGCATTACGGTTCTCGTGTTTGAAAGGCATCATCTATCGTCGGCGATCGTCTCATTACCACTATTGGCTAAGGTGAGTCTATAGCCTCGCTTTATACTAGTTATTAAATGATTTTAAACCCGCGAGGGGGAATAAATGTTTTTATAAACTTAGAACACAAGATTTTTATGGTATGCTTTGTCCCTCTATGAATGGACCCGTGGTTGCCTTTAAATTGCATTAAGTGATTGCCTTTGTTAAAACCTCAATTATGGACCGTTAATTAACCTATGATGGGTTAACCGCTAGTACAATTAATATATCTATGGGGGAAGCCGCCCCGGTTCAGTTTTTGTGGACTTGTCATAGAAGCTTAGGCCCGACCTCCACACTGTTTGAGCATATTGTATTGAGAAGTCAGGTATACGGCAATGTACCAATAATCTGGAGGTAACCGACAATTAATAAATCTCTCGTCTTATTAGACTGATATGGGAGTGTCTAAGGGCTCGGTTCCATGAGCTAATTGCAATTTATGTTATATACAATTATTATTGTTGATGCGAATTATTATTTGATGCTTATAAGCATGCCACAAACTTATAATCTTTGCTTGTGTTCAAATTGATTTCATAAACCTATAGATTCACTCGGCATTTTTGCTGATTGTTTTACTCACATGTATTTCAGGTAATCAAGAAGTGGAAGCTTGGAGGTCACGGGGAATGAAGTTGTGCACTGCTTTTGTTGTTCAAACTCTTTGATTTATTTATCGTTCAATTTTTAAAACAAACTAATATATTGTTTTAAATTATCTTTTGGTAACGATTACTTGGGACTACGCTACTCTGACAAATGTTTTAGGAACCATAAATCTAAAACGTCTCTTTTCGAGTCGTTCTTTATAAATTATGTGTTGTTGTATCATTGTTTAGCACCCAAAGATGTATTCCGCTGCGTGTAAATTTGGGGGTGTTAAAGATGTTAACACTAGAAGGATTTCCACTCATCACTGTGAACACTAAGGTATCACTCTGAGTGTTCTGGCAAGATCACTGAGATTTTGCGTAGAGGCCTGGAACGTGTTTAAGTTCAGTTAAGAATTAAACCACTGTTGCTTTCCAGTTATCACAAGCTTGATTCATAAAGAATCTCACAAGTCACCTACCATGAGCTTTTTGATATTAGCTCAAGAAGGATTTCCATTTTCATTGTAAATACTTTTGTATTACTCGAATGTTCAGGCAATATCATGAAGATTTTGCGTAGGACTCTTAATATCTTTCTTACTTTTCACAGTGTGTGAAGAAGCAAGGAATTATGAAAGTGTGTCCTAATGAGATATTTGATGATCTCAAATGGCTCTAGACTCAATCGTGCATTTTGGATTTTAGTGATCGGAGGCTGGAGAGGAGTGCCACCATTTCAATACCAATTTATTCGGAGTGAATAAATCGATAGATAACATGTTGTCTCCGTGTGATTAAAACAGATACCTTTTGAGAGATATATGAGTTAGCTGGAATCGGTTATGCATTGCATCACTGGGTCCATGATGTCTATCTTCAATATCGAGCATTATTAAAATGATCTCAATAGCATATGTGTTGACCCGGTTTCTGCCTAAAGTTGTAAGGAGGGCTTCTTTCTTTACACCCTTTATCTTTACAATTCTTTTTCATTCTTCAACCCCTTCAATGCTTACCAATACGTCATAACTAGCACCTTGTTGTGATTGTTCCAGTGCTAACATAAGTACTTGGTCGGCATTCAACTACGTTCATAATCTTTCTCCATCTTTCCTAAGGACTACTATTTCTAGCTATGAAATGTCCTTGGGAAAATTCCTCCGGTTTAGGAAGAATCATTGGACTTAACCTATCCTACCATCCTTATGTCACCACAATCTTCATCGTCGTGAAATAAATGGGTTGTAGGTAAGTATAAATCACCATGAAATCCATTTTGATATTCAAATCCGTTTTGCTCCCCCTTAACATATGCCACGATATTCGAAAACATTTCGCATATGTCGGGATGAGCCAGCACTTTAAGTCAAACCATTTGTGATAATTTCCCATATTAAATCACATTTTCTCCCCCATATTAAAAATATTAACCCAATCGATGTTTTTAATATCAATTGATTTAATGAAGTTTTAACAAAGGTTTTGGGAAGAAAAATGCAAGTCCGTTTTATCTTCATGATACCAAATGTATGAGATATGATACCGACTTGTAACATGATCACATATTCACCATATTTGAAAAAAATTACAATGTTGGACCTGATTGATGAGAACATCATATGATAAGATCAAATGGTTCTTGTCAGCATATGTTGGTCGCCTCATCATGTCTGAAGTCATCTCTTGCCACCACGTGTACGATTGGTATTGTTGTCTTGACACCAATTAGTGAGCTTGGCACTTTCAGCATCGAAGATTCTGAATGCTTGACAATTGCTCGCCCTCAATTATTGACCCGTGTTCTATTGAAAGAGTTGTAGTCGCTGTTTGAGTAGTCGTTATTTGAGTAGTCGCATCGTCGAGTATGTTGATACCAAATGTAGATAGCTATGGTTGTAGAGATGATAACTTCATAAAAACAAGACTTCTCTTGTTTTAACAAATAAATGCACTGTAACGTACATAGATTTGTGTTAGACCAAGTTATAAAGTAAACTTGATCCCTTACAAGGTTTTAAAGTAAACCTTGCCCGAGAAAACTAATTCCCGTTGAGAGCCAAAGCTTTCATAAGAAATACTTGACTTTAATATGAAAAACGGGTTGCAGTCTGAAATAACTACAAGCCATAAGGGCATGTTTTATGAAATATTTACAACTTTTGTACGAACTCTATTTATGGCGCCGTGTCGATATTAATCAACATTTCTAAAGCTGTAAATATTATCGTACCAAAAGACATGCCTTTGAAAAATAAAGTACAAATATTTTGGGTTTTTCTGAATTTTTCAATTTTTATGGTTTTTATATGGTTTTATATTTTTGTATTTTGCTTTTGTGGATAAAAATATAAACAATATATACAGATGATCACCAAGGATATAGAGAATAGTTTACCACCACTATTCTTCCGCTTCATCTGCCAGTTCCTTTAGAGTCTCAGGCGAGAAAGTTCTCATTCCTAGCTTGTCGGCCAAAAAATCCATTCGAGCACGATCTAAAGCCTTCGTGAAAATATCCGCCAATTGATACTCGGATCAGACAAAGTAAAGCTCGATTACTCCATTTTCCACTTGCTCCTTGATGAAGTGGTAGCGAATGTCAATGTGCTTCGACCGGGAGAATTGAACGTTGTTGCAGCATAAGGCAATTGCACTCTTGTTGTCACAGTACATCGGAATTTTGTTGAAACCTAGACCATAGTCGGTTAATTACGATCTCATCTAAAGATTTTGAGCACAGCAACCGGACATAGCTATGTATTCTGCTTCCGTACTTGAAATTGTAGCACTTTTCTGCCTTTTCGATGCCCAACTGATTAGTCGATCTCCTAGTAGTTGCAAAGTTCCACTCGTGCTACGCCTTGTATCTTGACAACCCGCGTGATCCGCATCTGCATATGCCATTAGTGCAATCGAAGATTCCTTCGAATACCAAAGTCCTCGATTAATGGTTCCTTTAAGATATCGAAAGATCCGTTTCACAGTGGCCAAGTGTAACTTAGTAGGTCGAGTTTGATACCGAGCACACATACATATAGCAAACTAAAGATCAGGTCGACTAGCTGTGATATACAGAAGAGTACCGATCATTCCACGATACAGTGTCGGATCAACGGCAACTCCATGTGGATCTGCATCAAGCTTAGTTCGTTCCACCATTGGAGTATCCACGGGGTCACAAGATTCTATTTTATATTTCTTAAGCGATTCAAGGGCATACTTGGATTGATTGATAAAGATGCCTTTGGGACTCTGAGATATCTGAAGACCTAAGAAGAATGATACCTTGCCCATCATTGACATCTTAAACTTGGAAGACATGAGTTTCCCAAACTCGTTGGATAAGGTTTGGGTCGAGGCTGCAAATATAATATCATCAACATATATTTGTACCATAATCATATCTTTACCTCGTTTCTGAATGAACAGCGTGGGATCCACCTTGCCTTTAGCGAAGCCTTGCGTAATGAGGAATTGTGACAAGAGATCATACCATGCGCGAGGAGCTTGCTTCAACCCATAGAGAGCCTTCTTTATCTTGTACACATGATTAGGATATTTAGGATTCACAAAACCATCCGGCTGTTGAACATAGACCTCTTCCTTGATTTCACCATTCAGAAATGACGTGTTCACATCCATCTGATAAACGATCATATTCATGTGGGCTGCATAAGCGAGGAATATTCTAATAGCTTCTAAACGGGCAACAGGTTAAAGGATTCCATAAAGTCAATGCCCAATAGTTGCTTGTATCCACGAGCTACTAGTCGAGCTTTGTTCTTCAATATTCCGTCTAACTCATCGAGTTTCACCTTGTAAACCCATTTCAAAGTGAGTAACTGCACTTGATCCGGGTATGGGACAAGTTCCCATACTTCAAGACGTATAAATTCATTAAGTTCTTCTTGCATAGCTTCTATCCAACAGGATTAAGTAAAAGCTTCTTGCCATGTCTTAGGTTCAACTTTAGTGAGAAAAGCATCAAAATGACAAAACATTGCATTTTCTTGTAACTGACTTCGTGTGGATACCGGACGATTAGGGTCACCAATAATAGAATCTATAGGATGATCCTTTGTCCACTTTCTGTCATGTTCACGAATCCGTGGATTGGAGTAGACCGTAGTAGGAGCTTCCTCTGAGGTGGACGACCCGGCTTGATTAGGGTCGGGAATTGGTACACCAAAGAATGGAAGTTCACGCATTTGAGCGAATTCCAAATCGTGATCATCATCATCCTCTTCATCATCAATAGGCATGACATGGGTAGTTGAAACAGGTGTTTGTTGAGATTTACTTGTTGATGGTATATCTTGACCAATTGTAGGTGCAGATGTGTCTGATTGTGCTTCGGTTGCTGGAGCGACAACTTCGGTGACCGGAGCTATTACCTCAGGTTCTAGAGCAACACTACTTGGAGGAGTAAAGAATTCATCAAATAACGGTTGAAACAACGTATCCCATTCAGTCCTAGAAGGTGGTGTAAATGATGATGAAGTAGGGTTGTTTGGGACAAGACCAGAACTAATGTTACTGGGTCCTATTTCATGAAGTGCGGGTTCAGAGCTGCTTTGCTCAGAAGCCATTGATGTCAGCTCATCAAAATCAACATTCATAGTTTCGAGGATCTTACGAGACTTACGATTGTAGATTCGGTATGCCTTCTTTGCGGGTGCGTAACCAATGAAAATACGAATATCAGCCTTTGGTTAAAGTTTTCCCAAAATGTCACCATCATTATTTGGATAGCAAAGAGAACCAAATACATGAAGATATGATAAATCTGGTACTTTTCCATGGAGAAGCTCATAAGGTGTTTTACCATGGCGTTTTGATGTGATCGTGATAGTATAGTGATAATTAAGATACGTTATAGGGTAAATTAGAAAATAACCTTTAGGAAAAAGTAATAGACTAATATTACCAAAGACGAATTTAATTAAACACGTGATAAACCAAGTTCGTTGTACACGAAGATCGAGTGAATTTGAGACGATTTGCTTTGATTTGGACAATTGATTTGAATTGGTTTTCGGTTTTTAAACTACAATAAAAATCTACCAATTTTAAACTATTTAATTTTAACCTAAAGTGCATGAATCGTAACCCTAAATATTTTATTTAAAAGCAATTATATAAAAATATAAAACCATTTAAAAATTAAAACTATTTAAGAAATCTACAAAAACTTATCTATTTAAATAAAGTTACTTTTACTCTATTTAAAAATCAATTAAAACTAATTTAAAAATTAACTTTTTCTTTTTATAAACCAAGATCTATTTTAAAACCATTTTTATTGAAAAATAAAATTAAAATTATTTAAAAACTAATTAAATCTTTTTAATTTTCTAAATTAATAAAACTTATTTTATTCTGTTTTATAACTATTTGTTATTTGAAAACTTTGTAAAACTTATGGTTTAATATATACAATAAAAAAACTATTTGTTAAAATGAGACTAATAACTAACAGTTACAATTAAAATGATTGTATTAATTAAAAAGACTGAAACGAATCACAAATAACTACCCAGCCAAGCTGGTTATCACGTTTGGCGAATGAGGGGCAGGTCTCGAGTTCGAGACCTGCTGGTGCCAAATTATGACTATTATTTTTTTCTGAGTCCAGATTTCGTACTCCAGTAAACCAAACAGACCAGTTGAGTCTGCTGGCCTATATTATATTATACAGCGAAAACAGGAAAACTAATTCAACAAGAAGTTCAATAACAAGCACATCAAGAGCAGACTTAAAACAAAATCTAAAGCTAATCAGATTAATAGATTCTGGTAACAAAAGAAACTTAACAAATTCAAAAAGTTATAAGCTCAAAACCTAAATACAGATAACAACCATCCAAAACACAAATCAGAACATCACGTACTAACTTATCAGCAGCCTTATATTAACTCATACTCATATCTTATTAAACAGTTAAAACAAAATCGAGACGAGCAGTATTACAGCAAAACGTTAGCACATCCAAAATCAGACAAATAATCACATTAGAGACTATGACAGCAATCAAATATCAGTAAATGGAACCAAAGCACTATATTAACAGTCGCTTAAGCAACCAACAGCAAGACTATATTAACAGTCATCACGAATACTATCTCATAACAATTAATCAGCCATAAACTCACATATTTAGCTAACTGAAAATTTTCCTAAAGAGATAAACTATATAACAGTTCCAATTTCATTAAATTATTGAAAACAAACAGTTTCATAGATTATTAATACCAAAAAAAAAACATTGACAGAATACTACAGATAATCAAACAATTCAAATGAGTCGAACAACAGTATACCAAAGATTACACTAACAAACATAAATCAGTTAAAAATTACGCAAACAGTAAATTCAAGTCAATATAACTCTTAAAACATTAAAGTAAAATAGTTAGAACCTTTTGTAGATTCCGTTGGGAAGATGTGCAGCGCTGAGCTGACATAGATCCTAAACGCCTCCACCAATCACCATTTAAACACCACCAAATATCGAACCGACCATCAGATTCGTATCATTCGTAACACGAAACAATAACAGTAACTCGAACTGCCTCTTTTTTATATCTCTTAATTATTCAGTGGGAATAATTAATAATCCTTTTCTCTAACATATTCATCCAGTAAGCTATTATTCAAGCTTAATGAACAAAATTATCAATTATTATATTCAATTTATAAAAAGAAAATTGTAAGTTCCTTTAACAGTTGTAAAAATAACACGTGAAAAAGAAGAAGATAAAACTGGAAAGAACTTTTTCATTAATCAAAATATCATTACAAGATTTAATAAAAGAAAAATACAAGATTCTAACTAAATTTAAACATAATAACAGTGCTAGAAAAAGGAATGAATAAATTACAGGAAGAAAGAGGGTTTTTATAGCCATCCCAAGGCTGTTGAGGGGAGAATATTGGAATCTTTAAGAGCATATTCCATCTTCGATTCTGGCCTTTAGATCTTCTCTCTCTCTCATGGTTGTTTTGATCGGAGGGTTGATAAGACACAACTAGCACACGGATTGCCAACGTGGCATCCGTTTGTGCTAGTTGTGTTTCTTGATTGCTGAGGTGGTTCTTTGCTATTGGTGGAAAAAGAGGGATATGCTGTCATGACCAATAAATCGCTGCCACGTCTCATAATATACCCATCTTCAACATCCGAATTTGTGGGGGTTTATTTAACCCGCGTGTGAATTACACGTATATATTAAAACCCCTAATTTATTTGGTGATTTATTTTCTAGGGTTTTTGATGAATAGTGCTTTATTTCGTCTGGTTATTTTTGGGAAAGAAGGAAGTGTGTGATAACTTTGGAAGTAACGAAGAAAGAAAAACGTGATGTGTGATAATGGTAAATGGGTGAATTGTTTTTATTCTTGAGTTGACCAAAAGTAAACGAACGTTTGATTTTACTTAACCCTAATGGGCTTAGCCTTTTACTTCCAACGTCCCATAAAAAAATGACTTTGGGCTTGGGCCCTTTTACTTTTCCATCCGTTTCATATTAATTCCTCCATTTGGGCCGTTTGGATTAAAAACAAAACAAAGTATTAACTTCAATCTCAAATGGGCTTTTGAGCCCATTTTCCAAAATGTGGGACCCACTTTATGTCAAACTTGATAGGTCCACGAGTAATACAACTTGTTATTGGCTTTGTCGATCTTTTCATTCAAAATCGTGTCGTTCTTGCCGGTTTCCGCGATCTTGGTACCTACACACATTAAAACAAGAACATACAAATACAAGGCATTTTCATGATATTTATGCAATTATTTCATTGTTTTAAGATACAATTGATATGAGTAATTTCACTCATATCAAACTCCCCCTTGCTAAGAAATTGTCGTGTCCTCACGCAATGATAAAATAAAACACTAACTGCACCATTATTCAACTTTTTCTACTTTATTTTGCAAAGACATAATGTATTGCTTTCATTATTTGAAAAATAACTTTAAGGATCATAAAACTCAAATAGATTCATCGTCCCCGACTTTTCACTTTTCCATGCCAAGTGCAAAAACAAGATCATTGTCAATCATAAGCCCCAAAATTAAACCAATTCATACAAGTAATTTGTGTTAAACTCAATCTCCTATTATTCCTAATTGTATCTCTTGATTTTATTTGTCATTCACCCAAAGGCTCATTTGACTTATTTTGATATTTATTAGTCCAAAAATGAAGTCAAGAACGGTGTAAACTCAACACTCAATGTTGGAAATACGTTTTTACGTATTTATGAAGGATCGGTCGCTCCAACGATATATTATTGTATTATGCTCGTGATCCAGTTTGTAGTAAATATAGTCCATATATCCCACATGTAGGGTGGGCTATATATACCCCTCCTAGCATGTTAGGAGGGGTGGTTCTTTCATTTCAATATTTTTCATTTAATAAATTCTCTTTCTCTCTCTCTACTTTCCTTTCCTCTCCTTTCTCTCTCTATACCTCATCTCCTTCTTCCCCATCTCCTCCACCAAATCAATAGATTAATCCATTAATTACCAAATTCTTAGAAAACGTAGACCTTCAATTGGTATCAAGAGCCATGGTTAAATCTTAGGATTTGCATATTTTTTATCTTTTGATTTGGTGGTAAAAATCCTTTCTTTTCTAATTTTTTATCAATCTTTTCATCATTCGATAAACTTTTTATCAATTTTTATAAATCTTATCAATTTTTTATAAAGTTTTTCTATCTATTTTTATTAAACTTGTTTTTAAGTAATCGAATCTCTCCATCAGGTTTCTCTTTTCATCAGCTTTAAATTTTTTTTTTATATTTTTAATTATTTTTTAGTAACATTTTTATCAGTTTGGTCCAACTGTCAAATTTCTTGATCTGGGTTTCTGTCAAATTTGGTCCAACTGTCAAAAATCCTCAATCTGTCCAGTCAGTTGTTACTATTATCAATCCAATCCATCATGTTTCCTTGTTCTTTTACAATCAGTTTTCTGTTATCCATTCACTTTTCTGTTATCCAATCAATTTTTTATAATCAGTTTTATAATCTATTTTTTTATAATCAAGTTATCAAACTATTTTTTTATCAGTTTTCTCTATTTTAATCTTTTTCGTCAAAACTGTCTACTGTCTAAACCAATTCCGAATAAGCTTTCCGCGTAGGCTGTTATTCCGCGTAGACAAATTTTTCCGAATAGACAAATTTTTCCGAATAGACAAATTTTTCCGAATAGACAAATTTTTCCGAATAGAAATCTTTTCAAATAGCCAACATTCCGAATAGACTTTCAGAATAGACTTTCCGAATAGACCTTTTCGAATCGACTATTCCGTATAAGACCGACTCCTCACTCGACAATTCAAACAAAACGGGAAACTAGCTTTTGACTCGACACACCCTCACACTCGATCTCACACACAGATTCTAAACCAAACAACAATACGCCTCAACTCTAGACTCGACTCATTTTTCTCAAACCCACAAAACACTAGACCTTCAACTCGAACACCTCACCTTTCTACCACAAGACTCACAAGACTCACCCTCTCGTAAACCCATCGACACAAACACCCCCACAACCTCACACCCTCTCTCGGACACCCCCGACCAACAAAACCCACATAAAAATTGATTAATGATCTCAGTTATTTCCTTTTAATCGTGTAATCAGATCAATAATCAAAAGACAATATCATCATGGATCTCTTTTGAAGCATTATTTACTTGCTTCGACTGACCAAAAGATTTTAGAAAGCATCTCTTGCTTCGACTGACCAAAACTCAACCAAACCAACAAAACCACTCGAACCCCTGACTCACACTCTCACTCTCGCCTCGTCATCTTCACAGACTCACACATCCTCGCCTACCCTCATTCACTCGACACTCAAAAACCAACCGACACCCACAATAAACTCTCGACACAAAATAAAAAGATCTCTGTCACAGAAACAACATCCTCGATCGACACTATCCCTCGACACCAATCTATCTCATCCCACACCCACCAAAAACTGGACAAAACATCACTTGACAAGAAAGACTCGACAGATGAGAGAAGACTTTGATTAGACGATAAACACACCTACCCGAGACCTAATTAAAGATCTTGTAGAAGTTTCTTGATCAGTTTCTTGCACATAATTAAAGACGGGTTGTTGGTTCAGTTTAACAGATTGAATGGGATGCAATTCATATGTTATTGGTGGGTTTACTATAAAGTGATTTAAGGAGTTATTGTTGCATAATCTTTGGTGTTGACTCCAAACCTTAAGTGGAGGGTTTGCTGATCTCTTTGTAGATCAATCTTTTTTAGGTGGCTGCGTGAGTGAACGAAAGAGAAGGAGGGTTACAAGGTGGCCGTGTTTTGTTGCAAGTATTTGAGGCTGTGACAATAGGGACGGAGGAACCAAGAAAGGAGGATAAGAGAGTTTTGGCTGCGTATTTTCAAGTTTAAGATTAGGTTTTTTTGTTTTATATACATAGAAAAGTGACGGAGTATACAAAGAAAAGGATAGAAAGACACGACTCACCACGTTATCAGATTAAGTTTTGGGACACGTGTATTTCCTTTTTTTGTTAAAGTCGACATTTATTTTATTTATTATCAGATTTTATTTTTTAATTTTAGTAAAGTAACATTTTTCAAATTAAGTTTACCTTTTATTTTATTTTTTTATATATATATATTTTTAAAGTTAATTTTTTTAGGTAAATTAATTTTTAATATTTTTGTCAATTGATGACGGGCCGATCATTATATTTACCGTCGTTTGGATTTACTTGTTGACGGGTTTTATTTTTGGAATGATCCGACTTTGATTTGGTCTCCGGTTCAATGGATTCGTTCGATTCGACATGTCCAAAGGGAGAAGCGCATAATTTGCAAGACAAGGTCAGCGAAAGTGGCATCACTTCATTTCGAATGCTTCAGTCTCATCTTGTCACTCTTTCGGGGATTCAAGGAGGGAGCG
Source organism: Glebionis coronaria (assembly GCA_025667525.1). NCBI lineage: Eukaryota > Viridiplantae > Streptophyta > Magnoliopsida > Asterales > Asteraceae > Glebionis > Glebionis coronaria. The sequence goes on along the minus strand of CM046879.1, from coordinate 152,536,083 downwards.
AATTTGTGACAATCTTTGGACAAGATAGTCATATATTCATCGACTCAATTTTCACCACTTTGACCAAACTCGCCGAGCAACTCAACCATAACAACTTTAATCACTCTGCATCGGCACTTGCATACAAGGCTCTTGTGACACACCTCACGCCTTTCCTCCAATTCAATGTCATCAAGCCTGAAAGTTCAGTGATTTGCCAATCATTTCTTCGAGATACACATACCGAGCTTCGAGTTTTCCGAGATACGATTTTGAAACTCATGTCATCGGTCTCGTATTCGATTTATCAAAGATCACAACTTCAGCAAGCGTATGATCATGGAGTGCAAGAATCAATGACGCAGATGCAAGAGGAGAATGGTCATACGGTTGACAACTTGGACCCTCACGATGGCAAGAGCACGGAATTAGAAGGACAACATGATAACAGTGGCACATCAGGGAATGCTCACGTGATCCTTCTTGATGACACCTTACCCGTTTATGACGAAGAGCCTGCAAACTTGGTACAATGTAATGTTGTTTATGATGTCTATGCTGATGATATGCCGCATATTGAGCATTCTGAACCTAATTATGACAAACATGGGATGGAAAAGAGTGATAGCGATACCACTTCTGATTCATCCGATGTAAGTCATAATGGGGGAGAGATTGTTCAGAATGCTATAGTACATCATGATAATTGTATTATAACTGCTTCTGATTCCAAGATTAGAGAGCTCGAAACGATTGTAGCTCAACAATCAAAAGATCTTGAGGATGCCAAACTTGAATTTTCTAAGAAAACGGATAAATTTGAAACATACTTTGAAAAACTTGAAAAGTCAAACGTTGTTCTTGAAAGAAAATTAGATCAAAAAGTTTTAGATTCTAAAGCTGAAAAGGAAAATCTCTTGAAACAAATTCAGTTACTAGAGTCTAAATTGGCATCACAAGATAGAGTGCTTAAAGAGAATGAGACTTTAAAAGCTCAAGTACAGGAAAAGGTCTTTGTTATAGCCGCGTTGAAAAACGAGTTAAGGAGAAATAGAGGACCTAGTGTGGACACTAAGCTTGAAAAACCATCAATCTTGGGGAAACCGCCTACAAATCAGTTCGTCAGACAACCGATTGTCAGACAACCTACTGCATTTAGATCCGAGCGACCACAATCCTCGAGACCGTGGTTTGCCTCCCAAGTTGATTTGGTTCATCTTTCTAGACCAGTCACTCCAACAACTAGGCCCTATGTGATCACTCCAGCTTTAGCAAGACCAAATCATATGATTGCCTCTAGTTTCCCTAAAAATACCAAGACCACGTCTAGAACTAGTTCAAATGACGTTTGCCATAAATCTGGTCAAAGGGAAGCTATTCAAAAGACACATGTAAGAGATAGCAATGTCCAACCTAGTCAGATACCTTCTAGATTACCCAACACTGCTAACCGTAGCATGTCATCTCCTAGGAGCATCGATCAATCATCTAGGAAATACTCGGACATTAAATATGCTACTTGTAAAACATGTAGAAAATGTGTCTTTACGGCAAATCATGATTCTTGTATCAAAAAATTACTTTTATGAGGTGAACTCCCGTGCTAGACTTAAATCCCAGTGGGTAGCTAAAATCAAACCCGTTGGTAAAATGTGGCGCCCCACTGGTAGATCTTTCACTCTTGTAGGAAACGAGTGCCCTTTAACTAGGATAATCTCCGACTCTACTAAGACTGCTAGGGAGGAAATTGAAAAGGATGATACATCACTTAAGCCTAAACTTAAGGTTTTCTATAAAAGGAAACGTTTGCCAGCTAAGATAAGTGAATCATCTACTCAGGTCGCCTCTGACACAAGTAAAGCCAACTGTGAACCCCCATGTGCTTCTATAATTGATATCGCTAACCCACGTCAAAGCATGCAAATTCCTAATGAGATTGCAGGTACCAAAGTTGATGTTCCAATAGAACGAAGCGGTCCAATTGTTGTGTACCGTTCAACTAAGGACACTCTTAGAGTTTGGTTGCTCAAGAAGCAGATATCAGAGAAACAAATGTCTCAGGGGATTCATGGTTAAGCTTAACAAGGACTTACAGTCACATAACAGACTGTAACTCGATCTCAAAAGACAGGAAAGTTCATCCCGATGATGACTTATCCTAAAAACGAGAAATTCATTTTTCTCGGGCATGAGCTTATGTTAAAAACATTCCACGTTTTTAAGCTCATGCACAAAGGCTTATAGATAAATGACAGTCTGTAACCCGTTCTTCAAAGGCAGGAAAGTTTATCGCCGATGATAAACTTATCATTACAACGAGAAATTAATTTTTCTCGGGCATGAGCTTATATCGAAAACATTCAAAGTTTTTAAGCTCATGCACAATGACTTACAGTTAAATATCAGACTGTAACTCGAACTTAAAATAAAGGAAAGTTTATCATTTATGATAATTTATCCTCTTAACGAGAAATTCACCTTTCTCGGTCATGAGCTTGTATTAAAACATTCGAAGTTTTAAGCTCAGAAAGGAAAGTGTATCTTTTAAATAAGAGAACTTTTCCTCATAACGAGAAATTAAGCTTTCTCGGTCATGAGCTTTCCGTTAAAACAGTCAAAGTTTTTCAAGCTCATGAAAACGACTTCTAAGTAAATGTCAGCTTAGAACTCGTCCATCAGATAAAAGGAAAGATTATCGCCGATGATAACTTATCCTTACAACGAGAAGTTTAAAACTTCTCGGACTTGAGCTTTCCCAAGATATTCCAAATCTTAAGCTCAAGTAATTGGTTTTCAAAACTTTGAACACAATTTTTCAAGAATTTCTCAAAAGGTTTTTCTAAATCTTTCAAAATTGTGTGTTCAAAAACGTTTTGATAAAACGAGCATGTCTTCTGGAATCGATAATATTTACGAACCTAGAAATGTCATTCAATAATGACACGGGGTTGTAAATAAAGTTCGAGCAGAAGTTTAAAAGATTTAAAACATGCTCCATATGGTTTGCTATTATTTCTGATAGTAACCCGCTTTTCACTTTGAAGTCAAGCATTTCACCGGAAAGCTTTGACTTCAGAATCCGAAGTTATCACCTCCACAATCCAAAGTTCGTTGCAATTGATATCTACATACTCGACGATGCGACTACTCAAACGGTGACTACAGCTCTTTCAATAGAACACGGGTCAACAATTGAGGGGGAGCAATTGTCCAGCATTCAGAATCCTTGATGCCGAGAGTGCCAAGTTCACATATTGGTGTTAATACAAAGATATCAATCATATACATGGAGTCAAGAGATAACTTCAGAAGTTACGAGGAAGACCAACATTCGTGAACAAGAACCATGTGCTTCTTTCATATGATGTTCTCCATTATTCAGGTCCAACCTCGTAAATTGCTAATATTGTGAATTCATTATCATATATGATCTTTGCACGTGATAAGTAACTTACACTTGTGTTTCAAAGGTATTTAATTTACGTTTCAGCACACCCTCATTAATTTGAGGGGGAGCTTGTGTAACTCATGAAGATAATTGGATTTGCATTTTTCTTCCCAAATTTTCTTAAAACGCTATTAAATCAATTGATATTAAAAACATTGATTGAGTTAATATTTTTAATATGGGGGAGAAAATGTGATTTAATATGGGAAATGATTAATCACAAATGGTTTGACTTAACGTGCTAGCTCATCCCGACATGTGCAAAATGTTTTCGAATATCGTGGCATATGTTAAGGGGGAGCAAAATGGATTTGCACTTCAAAATGGATTTCATGGTAATTTATACTTACCCGCAACCCATTTATTTCACGACGATGAAGATTGTGGTGACATAAGGATGGTAGGATAGGTTAAAGTCCAATGATTTCTCTAGAACCGGAGGAATCTTCCCAAGGACATTCCATAGCTAGAAATAGTAGTCCTTAGGAAAGATGGAGAAAGATTGTGAACGTAGCTGAATGCCGAACAAGTACTTAAGTTAGCACTGGAACAATCACAACAAGGTGCTAGTGATGACGTATTGGTAAGCATTGAAGGGGTTGAAGAATGAAAAAGAATTGTAAAGATAAAGGGTGTAAAGAAAGAAGCCCTCCTTACAACTTAGGCAGAAACAGGGTCAATTCATATGCTATTGAGATCATTTTAATGATTCTTGATATTGAAGATAGACATCATGGACCCAGTGATGCAAGGCACAACCCATCCCAGCTAACTCAGATATCTCTTAAAAGATATTTGTTTTAATCACACGGAGACAACACATTATCTATTGATTTATTCACTCTGAATAAATTGGTATTGAAAAGGTGGCACTCCTCTCCAGCCTCCGATCACTAAAAATCCAAAATGCACGATCGAGTCTAGAGCCATTTGAGATCATCAAATATCTCATTAGGACACACTTTCATTATTCCTTGCTTGTTCACACAATGTGAAAAGTAAGAAAGATATTAAGAGTCCTACGCAAAATCTTCATGATCTTGCCTGAACATCCGAGTAATACGAAAGTATTTACAATGAAGATGGAAATCCTTCTTGAGCGAATATCAAAAAGCTCATGGTAGGTGACTTGTGCGATTCTTTATGAATCAAACTTGTGATAACTGGAAAGCAACAGTGGTTTAATTCTTAAATGAATTTAAACACGTTCCAGGCCTCTACGCAATATCTTAGTGATCTTGCCAGAACATTCAGAGTAATACTATTAAGTATTTACAGTGACGAATGGAAATCCTTCTAGTGTTAACATCAAACAGCACTTGGTAGGTAACTTGCAAGATTCTATATGAATCAAGCTAGTGACAACTGGAAAGCAACGACGGTGCGGTTCTTAATTGAACTTCACTTGTTCCAGGAACATGAATTGACGGCTTCAAATCATGCGGATAATATTATCCAAATGATTCACTCTTTACGTTCGCAGTCAGCTTTGGACGGTCGAGTAAAGATAACGGGTTTACCCGCGAAATCTTGTCAAGGAGGTTCTTAATTGAAACTACCTGCCACAAGTACGATATTTAATATCGTCCAACGGTATTCACCGACCGGAGGTAAAATGCTACCGAATTAGAATGAAATGTTCAAGGCCATTTCATCCGTGTATATTGTTTGTTGCTAACTGTCTTATGCAGCATAACAAGAAGGTGGCATTGCGGTGTACAATCCAGAAGAAGTCGTCACCACATGCTTATACTACATACACTTAGTACTTCAACAAATTCAAGAAAGTCTGAAGGTCAAGTCTTCCGCTGTATCAAACTCTGAAGCTTTCAAGAATATAAAGGTATAAGTATGTGGAACATGACGTCACGAAGAGGCGAATATCACAAGTGATGAATGCACAAGGTCAAGGCAAGGAAACATGCTCAAGACTAAAGTCAAAGATCACATCAAGCATATTCACAAGAACAAGATCGAAGACTCAAGCATAGATGCTAGGTTTAAGATTTTGTAAAATGGTGTGACCTCCCTTAGGGGGAGATTGTTGGAAATATGTTTTCCCAAAGAAAGTCTCGGTCACATCATTATTAGCATAGATCACGAGCTATAGAATATTTAGAACTTTGTAACTTGGAGCGACCTCCCTTAGGGGGAGATTGTTGGAAATACGTTTTTACGTATTTATGAAGGATCGGTCGCTCCAACAATATATTATTGTATTATGCTCGTGATCCAGTTTGTAGTAAATATAGTCCATATAGCCCACATGTAGGGTGGGCTATATATACCCCTCCTAGCATGTTAGGAGGGGTGGTTCTTTCATTTCAACATTTTTCATTTAATAAATTCTCTTTCTCTCTCTCTACTTTCCTTTCCTCTCCTTTCTCTCTCTATACCTCATCTCCTTCTTCCCCATCTCCTCCACCAAATCAATAGATTAATCCATTAATTACCAAATTCTTAGAAAACGTAGACCTTCACTCAAAACCTAACCTCGACTTCAAAAATCGTTGTCACTAAAGAAAACCCACATCAAGGATAACTTAACACGATTTAGGGATAAATCCCGGACCCGAAATTTGGCTAATATGGCTACTTAAAAGCAATAATAAAAACCTCCAAAGTCAATTATGACCTTATAAATGGAGTTAGAAACAACTACATCATAACACCTTGTGGCTCTTTAAGATGCAATTGTGCTCCTTATTTAAAATCCACACCCTAAGGCTCCTTGGACAAAAATAAGGGAATTGACTTCAACATCCCACCATACGGATCATAATGATGAAGCAATTTTTATTCAACACGCCCCTTGACATACACCCTAAGGCTCTAATGACAAGGTTAGTGCTACATGAATCCCACCCGAAGGCTCCTAGAGGACATGTTTTTATTTATTCTTCTTTATTAATATGATATTTATAGTAAGCCAAATTTCGCAATCCCATGATCAAAAGTCCATGACGCTGACACCCTTAATGTGTTCTCACTTTAATTACAAGGGAAGAAAAAGAAGGATTTACGAGTTAAGATATCAAGCCTAAACCGCTAAAAACTTCATTTATTAAGCAAGTATTATTCAAGTGTGGAAAGTTAATACGAGGAGATTAAATCAAACACAAAAATACTTGCACAAAGAAGAATTTAACCTTAGAAACTTATGATTGAACTCTATCATCTCTTGTTCTCCATATTGTAAAATTTCAAGAATGTGAAATCAATGGATACTTAGCCTATTAAATCAAAGTTTTGGGTTTTCAAGTCATCTATAGGATCTTGCATCTTCTTATACTCTTTCAAGTTTTAGAATTTGCGTTTTAAAGTTCCCTTAATAAACGACTTTCTAGGATCAATTATAGGAACTTGCGAAAAGTTCTTGTTCTTAACTCGTATGAATTAAGACTTTCGCGTTTTAAAGCTCCCTATATAAAAGCCTAGCAAAACTTAATTCAAATACGTTAAGGAAAAGCTAAGGTAAAAACCGAGTCGAGTCAAAAACTATTTTTATGTTCACCAACGGAAAGCCTACATTCGTGTCAAAAGCACTTATTTTCTTTATTAAAACTTAAAAATAACACTAAAAATTTAAAATTTATTGAAAAATGAGAAAAACAACGTTTGGACACGACAAAAGCAATTGCAAGCGATTATATCGATTGACTCCCCCATGCTAAAACCAAACATTGTCCTCAATGTTTCTTAGCTCAAGAGTAACACCCCCTTGCTAAAACACGAAGAGTCTAATGCAAAATCCTAGCATGGAAAGAGCACGCAAATCTATAAGCCATTTATTAATTATGCCTCAAGATAAAACGTTAGTCGATAAAAATCAAGGGATAAAGAGTGTGCCCCTATTTGGCATTCAAAGAATGGAAGATCAAGTAGACCGGCAAAAACCGAACACGAGAGTCTTCAAATATTAGGGTCATACCTAAGATTCACAACACAACAAAACACGAGCACGAGCTTGATAGATCAAGCCTTATTAGTTGTTAGAAAATAGAAAGAAGATAGAATGTATGGGACTCCCCCACAAGGCACCTCGTTTTTGTTAACCGAGTCATGAGCTCGACTCGATCCCCGCATTCATTGGTCCTTAGGGAAAATGGTAAAAACCGGCATATTGAAATAAAATCCAACATGAAGCACGATGCCGGGGTCAAAGATTTCATCCTCGTTGTCGGATAACAAACGAAAGGATAAAACTCCAACACAAATCTCCAAAAAGAGATGGAATCCACAAATCACGAAATGGATGTAGCATGCTCCCCGAGATAAACTCGCACCAAGATGATTAAAAAGTCTTTCAATTATTGCATCGGTGAAAGGCCGAGATTTCCCTAAATCAACGATTCCGGGATCGAATACCTCATCCTCGGTGGAGAAAGGAATAGACAACACGGTGTCGTCCCCCCATGCTAATCCTAAATCATATGAAGCACATGGTAAAGGTAGTATAAAAGTCTCAACACTAGTGGTTTCAACTTGCATGACTTTGTTGACCTTGTCACTCTTATGAATGTGAACAAAGGGGTCATGGTACTCAAAATGAGTCGCATGAAAAACCCGCACATTAAGATCAAAGCGAGTGGGAAGGATAATTGGAGCAAAAGTAATTTCTCCCTCCGGGTCAACATTGTCATCATCATAAATCGGGTGATCAAACCAAGAGTCATCATCACCGTCATTAGACTCTTCCTCAAATTCCGAAGGAATGTCTATATAAAGAAACTCATCAACCTCCTTCATGAGAAGCTCATCATCACAAAGGTTGTGAGATGTAGGATGTATGATGCTTTCAAAATCCTCTTGAAACAATGGATTATTGTTCATTGAAGCTTCAAAGAGAGGATTTGAGTAAGTCACGAAAGTGTCGTCATCCTTGTCATCACAAGAAATATCCGACAAAGTATCAAGTGTATCACACTCGGATACAAGATCATCATTCTCATTAGAAGGAAATTCATCGGTGAATTCCTCGAGAATGGTAGGTAAAACACGAGAATCACGCTCGATCTTGAGATCGGAAACGTCTTCACTTCCCCGTGGAAGTGGATCAATGATAGCAAAAAGTTCATCGATGAACTTATCACAAGAATAGTCACTAACCTCACTCGGTGTGAAGTTAGGAATCAAAAGCTCTTCAACGGAAGATTGTGCCTTAGGAACATCAACATGATCCTTAGAAGAGAGTGAAAATGAGTCCATTTTCAAAGATTGTTCAATTAGAGCAATATCACTCTCGGGATCAAAATTCTCACTATTAAACTCACTAGCATCAAATGGCTCACTTAAATAATCATCAATTTGTTTTTCAATCTTATCATCCTCGTGTGGAGAGAGTGTAGATGAGGAAAGGTTACAACATGTTTCAACAAAGCAAGCTTCTTCATTTGAATTTAACTTTTTATTTTCACAAAATGAAGTTTCCAAAATTGGAAAAACACCTTTATCAAAAAGAGCTTTCTTATTACTTTCAATTATTTCAACACGTTTTACACTTTCAACTTTATTAGAAGCAAATCGTGGAATCTTTTCCGGTTTAAAAACAATGCTTTTATCTCCATAAAAAAATTTAATTTCCTCTTTCCTCATATCAACTTGAATTTGAGCCGTGCACAAATATGGTCTTCCTAAAATAATAGGCACACGAGGATTGGTCTCATAATCGACTATAGCAAAATCGGCTAAGTACAAAAAATTTCCCACTTTCATAATGAAATTTTCCGCTATACCAACCGGTCGAGTGGTGGTACCATTAGCAAGCTCAATGATCATTCGAGCGGTACTAAGTGGTGCATAGTCAATAGTCTTCCAAAGGGCTAGAGGCATTATGTTAATGTTAGCTCCTAGATCGGCTAGGCCTTTGCAAACCCCAAGCTCATTGAAAACACAAGGTATCAAGAATTGACCCGGATCTTTATACTTCTCGGGAAAGAAATCAAAGAAAACCGAGGTACTAATCACATTCAAAGTAGCCTTGGTGACTTCTAGAAAAGTTTCCTTAGGTGGAGGATTAAACTCAATCACTTCAACTTCATCTAAATTTTCACAATCATCATAAACGGTTATGGCCTTAAGCTCTCCCTTCGGGTTTGGAATGGTATTACTAGGTAAGCAACCCGAAGAAGATGATGGTTTAGACATAAATCCCTCAAACATCGAAAGCAATTTATTTGGACCTTGTTCCAAACTTTGCTGCATACGATTATGACTTTGCTCTAATCTTTGCTCAAAATGGTTATGGTTTTGTTCAAGTCTTTGTTGATTAAGCTCAATCTTATTTTTGTGCCCTTTAATCGTATTTTGAAACTCGTTTTTCAAAGTTGCCATTTGTCCTTGAAGATTATTTTGAAGAGCTTTCATATTTGCCTCATTTGACTTAATGTAGCTTGACAAATTATTTTGATTATTGCTTTGAAAACCTTGATTGTTTTGATTAGCATTAAACCCATTTCCTTGATTATAATTCCCCTTGTTACCATGGTTAAAATTATTCCCATTGTTTCCATTGTTGTACCTATTTTGAACCTGTGGAAAACCCGGTGGAGCAACATGATTTTGACGAGGAACTTGACCGTTGGAGCCATAAGTTCCCGTCGCGGCAAAAGCACTAGCTTGATCAAACCCCATGGTCGAACAAGCATAATTAGGATGTGCTACACCACATGATACACAAACATTCTCAACCATATTAATCGATCCATGAGGATTCTTCCTAATCTCATTCAACAAAGTCGCGAATCCACTATCAATCTTAGAGTCCAATCTAGCAATCTCGGGATTTAATGAATTCACATTGGAAACAACCGGTGTGTTTCGTGAATATTGTGCTCTAGACTTATCCTCAATTATTCTCCACGCGTCTCTCGGAGTTTTTCTTAAAAGATTACCACCTGCGGCGGCATTTAAAGAATCTTGTTCAATCATATTAAGCCCATTATAAAAAGTATTTATTGATGCAATTCCGAGAAACCGTGGTGTGGACATTGTCTTAACAAACCTTTAAATCTTTCCCAAGCAACCCCAAACGATTCATGCACTTTTTGTTCAAATTTAGTGATCTCATTCTTAAAGTGTGTTGTCTTAGATGGTGGAAAGAAATAATCCATAAACTTAGACACTAAATCATCCCATGTTAAGATCGAACCCGGTGGTTCTTTCTCATACCAAAGCTTAGCATTACCCTCGAGCGAGTACGGAAAAAGCATGAGCTTAATCGCGTCATTCGGCACATCTCTAAACTTGAGAGTCGAGGTAATTCGAAGAAAATTCCGAATGTGAGAATGCGGGCTATCGGTCTCATTGCCATGAAATTGGTCGGCACGAATGAGCGATAAAAGACCCGTCTTAATCTCAAAATGATCCGCCAAAATAGCCGGCACAACGATTGCTTCCCCATACCCTTCGGTGGGTGCACGGAGCAATTCCTCCATTGTTCGGTTATCGGCCATCTCTACAACAATAGGTGGAAGCTCGGGTTCCACTATTCATTGTTGACGATTTCTATTTCTACGAGGAATATTTTCAAGCCTATTAAAATCAATCACAAGACGAGAAGAACGTAATTGCATACACTACAAAGACGAGAATTTAGAGGATTGAAGAAAAGAAATTAGACAAGAAGAAGATTATTTTTGGTATTTTATTTGGTATTGCTCAATCAATAATGATCGATAAAAACAAGGAATAAGGATAACTACTATGGAAGTAAATTACCCTCGGTCGACTTTGAAACGATAGGTGAAAACCTAAACGTCTCGAGGTTCAATAAGTAAAATACAAAAATAAGATTTATTACTACTTGATTCGGCAAACCAATAATAGGTCATCCCTCTCAATATACGCACAAGCAAGCGGGGAAACGAGGTGACAAAAAGCACTTAAAAACCTTTTTCCTTAGACGGCCTTTTATAGCACGTCGCCTTATACCCACCTTATAGTTTGTATAAATCGAGTTCAAACTTCTTATTAGTATTTATCTATTTTGCCTTTTATTTTGTTTTGGATTCGACTACAATAGCTAGGTGATGAAATCACAACTAAGGCCTTATTTGAAAAGTATGTAATTTTATTGTTCTACGTAATACAATATATTATTCACAAAAAACGAGAAAAACGATACATACTATATAATAGAAAAATAACAAAACTTTTCGAGGACGGAAAGGGTCTTCAAATCAACGATCAACAAATCTCCACGAAAACGAATCGTACACAAGATCCCCGGCAGCGGCGCCAAAATTTTTGATGTGATCGTGATAGTATAGTGATAATTAAGATACGTTATAGGGTATATTAGAAAATTACCTTTAGGAAAAAGTAATAGACTAATATTACCAAAGACGAATTTAATTAAACACGTGATAAACCAAGTTCGTTGTACACGAAGATCGAGTGAATTTGAGACGATTTGCTTTGATTTGGACAATTGATTTGAATTGGTTTTCGGTTTTTAAACTACAATAAAAATCCACCAATTTTAAACTATTTAATTTTAACCTAAAGTGCATGAATCGTAACCCCAAATATTTTATTTAAAAGCAATTATATAAAAATATAAAACTATTTAAAAATTTAAACTATTTAAGAAATCTACAAAAACTTATCTATTTAAATAAAGTTACTTTTACTCTATTTAAAAATCAATTAAAACTAATTTAAAAATTAACTTTTTCTTTTTATAAACCAAGATCTATTTTAAAACCATTTTTATTGAAAAATAAAATTAAAATTATTTAAAAACTAATTAAATCTTTTTAATTTTCTAAATTAATAAAACTTATTTTATTCTGTTTTATAACTATTTGTTATTTGAAAACTTTGTAAAACTTATGTTTTAATATATACAATAAAAAAACTATTTGTTAAAATGAGACTAATAACTGACAGTTACAATTAAAATGATTGTATTAATTAAAAAGACTGAAATGAATCACAAATAACTACCCAGCCAAGCTGGTTATCACGTTTGGCGAATGAGGGGCAGGTCTTGAGTTCGAGACCTGCTGGTGCCAAATTATGACTATTATTTTTTTCTGAGTCCAGATTTCGTAATCCAGTAAACCAAACAGACCAGTTGAGTCTGCTGGCCTATATTACACAGCGAAAACAGGAAAACTAATTCAACAAGAAGTTCAATAACAAGCACATCAAGAGCAGACTTAAAACAAAATCTAAAGCTAATCAGATTAATAGATTCTGGTAACAAAAGAAACTTAACAAATTCAAAAAGTTATAAGCTCAAAACCTAAATACAGATAACAACCATCCAAAACACAAATCAGAACATCACGTACTAACTTATCAGCAGCCTTATATTAACTCATACTCATATCTTATTAAACAGTTAAAACAAAATCGAGACGAGCAGTATTACAGCAAAATGTTAGCACATCCAAAATCAGACAAATAATCACATTAGAGACTATGACAGCAATCAAATATCAGTAAATGGAACCAAATCACTATATTAACAGTCGCTTAAGCAACCAACAGCAAGACTATATTAACAGTCATCACGAATACTATCTCATAACAATTAATCAGCCATAAACTCACATATTTAGCTAACTGAAAATTTTCCTAAAGAGATAAACTATATAACAGTTCCAATTTCATTAAATTATTGAAAGCAAGCAGTTTCATAGATTATTAATACCAAAAAAAAACATTGACAGAATACTACAGATAATCAAACAATTCAAATGAGTCGAACAACAGTATACCAGAGATTACACTAACAAACATAAATCAGTTAAAAATTACGCAAACAGTAAATTCAAGTCAATATAACTCTTAAAACATTAAAGTAAAATAGTTAGAACCTTTTGTAGATTCCGTTGGGAAGATGTGCAGCGCTGAGCTGACATAGATCCTAAACGCCTCCACCAATCACCATTTTAACACCACCAAATATCGAACCGACCATCAGATTCGTATCATTCGTAACACGAAACAATAACAGTAACTCGAACTGCCTCTTTTTTATATCTCTTAATTATTCAGTGGGAATAATTAATCCTTTTCTCTAACATATTCATCCAGTAAGCTATTATTCAAGCTTAATGAACAAAATTATCAATTATTATATTCAATTTATAAAAAGAAAATTGTAAGTTCCTTTAACAGTTGTAAGAATAACACGTGAACAAGAAGAAGATAAAACTGGAAAGAACTTTTTCATTAATCAAAATATCATTACAAGATTTAATAAAAGAAAAATACAAGATTCTAACTAAATTTAAACATAATAACAGTGCTAGAAAAAGGAATGAATAAATTACAGGAAGAAAGAGGGTTTTTATAGCCATCCCAAGGCTGTTGAGGGGAGAATATCCAAATCTTTGAGAGCATATTCCATCTTCGATTCTGGCCTTTAGATCTTCTCTCTCTCTCATGGTTGTTTTGATCGGAGGGTTGATAAGACACAACTAGCACACGGATTGCCAACGTGCCATCTGTTTGTGCTAGTTGTGTTTCTTGATTGCTGAGGTGGTTCTTTGCTATTGGTGGAAAAAGAGGGATATGCTGTCACGACCAATAAATCGCTGCCACGTCTCATAATATACCCATCTTCAACATCCGAATTTGTGGGGGTTTATTTAACCCGCGTGTGAATTACACGTATATATTAAAACCCCTAATTTATTTGGTGATTTATTTTCTAGGGTTTTTGATGAATAGTGCTTTATTTCGTCTGGTTATTTTTGGGGAAGAAGGAAGTGTGTGATAACTTTGGAAGTAACGAAGAAAGAAAAACGTGATGTGTGATAATGGTAAATGGGTGAATTGTTTTTATTCTTGAGTTGACCAAAAGTAAACGAACGTTTGATTTTACTTAACCCTTATGGGCTTAGCCTTTTACTTCCAACGTCCCATAAAAAAAGACTTTGGGCTTGGGCCCTTTTACTTTTCCATCCGTTTCATATTAATTCCTCCATTTGGGCCGTTTGGATTAAAAACAAAACAAAGTATTAACTTCAATCTCAAATGGGCTTTTGAGCCCATTTCTAAAATGTGGGACCCACTTTACGTCAAACTTGATAGATCCGCGAATAATACAACTTGTTATTGGCTTTGTCGATCTTTTCATTCAAACTCGTGTCGTTCTTGCCGGTTTTCGCGATCTTGGTACCTACACACATTAAAACAAGAACATACAAATACAAGGCATTTTCATGATATTTTTGCAACTATTTCATTGTTTTAAGATACAATTGATATGAGTAATTTCACTCATATCACGTTTACGAATTAGCGACCGGTTTTGGGTGTACACTGCTGTAGATACTGCTTCTGCCCATAAAAACAATGGAGCCTTTGCGTAAATTAACATCGTTCGAGCAGCTTCCATAAGTGTGCGATTTCGCCTTTCAACGACACCGTTTTGTTGTGGAGTGCGTGCAACGAATGTTTCATGAGATATGCCAACTTCTTCATAATAATCACGCAAGATTTGATTCACAAATTCGGTTCCATTATCTGTACGAATGCGTCGGACAGTAGTGTTGAGACGCACTTGAATAATCTTGAGAAATCCGATGATGAATTTAGGTGCCTCATTTTTTGTTGTAAGAAATTTCACCCATGTAAACCGAGAGTAATCATCCACAATGACGAGGATGTACCTTTTACCACTAAGACTTTCAACACGCATTGGCCCACAAAGATCCATATGCAACAGATAAAGTTTCTTTTGGTTGGTGTCTTCAGTCTTGGGTTTGTATGATTTCTTAGTGCTTTTCCCCATTGTACACGCGGAACACAAATGATCCTTGTGAAATGAAAGTTTAGGAAGACCACGAACAAGTTCGTTTTTCGCCAAATGATTAATAGCGTCAAAGTTAAGATGAGATAACCGTCGATGCCATAACCATGACTTAGTCTTTGATGCTTTGGAGAGAAGACATACGGGATAAGCGGCCATCATGTCTTGTAGAGAAAAAGTATACAAATTATTCCCTAGAATACCTTTCAATAAATCAACCCCTTCTAAATTACGTATGAAGCAGGTATGCTCTCGAAAAGCAACTTCTAGGTTTGCATCACAAAATTGTCCCATAGAAAATAAGTTGTGACCGAGACCTTCCACATAATACACTCTTGAAATTATAAGATTCCCAATATGATATTCACCATAACCCATTATCTTTGCAATATGATCATTTCCAAATCGAACCGTGGCAAGAAACTTGCTGACGAAATTTCTGAGCTGAGAGCGATCTCCGGTCATATGCTTGGAGCAACAAGAGTCCAAATACCAGAGAACAATTTGGACCACCTGTTTTCAATAACAACAGTAGACAATGCATTGGAAACTATTGGTTCTTAAGTGTTAGCAGAAACAGATATAAGATTATCAGAAGTGCTAACATTTGTGTGGCCCTTAAATTTCCTGTGTTTTCTAATGTGAGTTTTAGCACTAACATGTTTTACTGTTCCAACTTTCTTAGGTTTTGGATTATTAGCTGGCACTACAGTGGGAGTAGACCTATTTAAAGGGCACTTGGTTCCTACAGTAGTGTCGGTGTTCCTAGTTAAAGGACACGCTTGTGTTTTGGTAGCCTTGGTACTCCTAGTTAAAGGGCACGCTTTCTTCGCTGTAGTGGGAGTCATCCTAGTCAGAGGGCACGTATTTCCTACTATAGTAAAAGTTCTACCAGTGGGGCGCCACATCCAACCAACTTGGGTTAACACTTTCCCAGTCGGTTTCCATTCTAATCCATTTTTCCGGGCATACATCTCATTCACATGGTCAATAAGGCAAGAATCATGACGACTAGAAAACATACATTCATTGCAATTCCAACATTTCAAATTAGAATTCAGACTAGGATTAGAACGTTGCACAACCGCAGAGCCTTTAGGTTTAGCTACATGATTCATTTTATTCAAAAAAAATAACATTCCTAGGATGGGCTTCTACTTTCTTCTTCACTTGACTACTATATGGGGGCAAGATCCTATCATTCTTCTTGTTTCTTTTAAGCTTAGATCTTTGAGCCTTAGTAGTGGTGCTTACTTCTGTAGAAGGCAACACGAGAATATTATAAGCTTGTTTTGATTATGCCTTATCTTTAGTGACCAAAGTTTGAGATGGTTTAGTCCTAGGGCCCTTATTAAATGGTGTGACGGCTATAAGGTTCCTTTTGATTGCACTAGAGGATGATGCTGAGACAATGGCTGTGTTATCCACAACATTCTTACCTTTTAGAGTACGAAGTGTTTCCTTTAACTCAGCCAAGACCAGATTTTTATCACAAATTTTTTTCCTCAAATCAGATATTTCCACCGACTTTCGATTCAATTGTTCAATCAAGGTTTGATTTTGTGCAGTGGTATTAGCACATGCGGGCTTTACTGAATCGAAGAGTCGTGTATCTTTCTGTTTTAAGTTATCAACTTTGGACAAAATCTTAGAAACTCGATTATCTAGATCAAGTTTAAAATTCTCAGCGGCCTCAAGTACGTTCACACAGTTAAGCTCCTTAGATTTCTCTATTTCTTCCAGCAAAGATTTAGCAATTTTGTCACTTGGCTGACGTTGTTTTGATTGTAAATTCAATCGAAAATTCTTTTCAAAGTTTGCATCATCGATATTAACACCTTCGAATGATGTTTCAAAGATTTCTTGAATAAATTGTTGCTTGCATTCAAGCGAAATACAATGTGTTTGAATCTCATCAAAACGTTTTGAAAGCGAAGAATATGAATCTTGAAGCTTTAAAAATTCAGCGTCAGATTCGTGACAAGTACTATCTACCACAGTATCCACAGATTCAACAGTATGCACAATAGAATCATTATCAACACTTTTATTCACACAGACGGAAACTATATCATGAGACATCACTTGTTTCAGAAGCTGGTCATTTTGGCGAGAAACCCGTTCTATTACAAGTAAATTGTTTTCATAAGCATCATCCATTTCATTGAAAACACGTTTAACTTCTTCTATTTCCAAATGCAAATCTTGATCAAGATTACTAAGACAAGCTTTAACATTCTTTACAAACGGAACAATTTCGTCTCGGAACGCAGCTCTATTGTGCTCCAAGTTCCATTCACCTTCCGTTATGGCCGTGGCCGTCGTACGTTCCAAAATGACCTTATCAAAATCGGCTAAGTGTTGGTGTACCGCGTTTAAGTTAACGGACGCCTTACTTACCGGTGGAAGTAACTTGTTAAATCCGTTTTGACAAGTGTAGGAGACGTACTAGGAGGGTTTTCATTGACAAACTTGGGGCACAAGAACTGTTAGTTCAGCTAATTCCTTTTGTAAGCGAATACGTGTCTTTTTAGAAAGTTGATCTTTATTATGCTTATCATAATCAATCGTATGGAATTTTGAAAACATTTTAGAATGAGTTTCTTCCGTAAGTGACTGTGTCTCCTCAGAACTACGAACATAAGGTGCTTCTTTCGATTTGCCAAATATGGTCATATCATAAAGACCGGGAATATATTCCTGAGCTTTTTTCGCATAACCGGGATTAGGTGGTAAATTTTGAAGACGCTTAAGTTCGAGTTCTTTAAATGATTTAGTTAAAAGATGAACCTTTTCTGTGGAAGCGTATTGTTTTAAAAGCTGTTGTTCCTTGAATTTAAGAAGTTTGGTAGCATTAATTTCTGATTCAACCTTTTTAGACTCGAGAGTTTCGAAATCCATTTTAAGTTTCTGAAAATCATTGACAACCGACTCTTTTTATTTTAATTCATTGGAAAGATTAGCTTTTAATGATTCTATTTCTTTCAAGTGTTCAATCTTTTCAAAACGAAATTGGTCAAATTCAGAACATGTTATTTTCTCTACTTTAGGGACCATTTCAAAAGTTTTGACCTTTTCTTTATGCAACGCAAGCTCAACAGTTAGGGTGAAATTCGTATCTACGGATTGTCTGAGAGCCATATGCATTTGATCAATAATATGTTTAGGCACCATGACCAAATCATGTTGAGCATAAGATTCCATACCCGTCGTAGCATTTGGTTGAGGTTCACTCAAATGTGTAGGATTGGGTACCACATCATTTGAGTTACTAGTTCCCGAATTCTGTTCGAGGTTGTCATTTTCATGCCCATCTTGATGTGGGTTATCATCATTACCAAGATTGGTTGTGGTGGGTACCTCACTGACGACATAAGAACCATAGTGAGAGAGATTAGCAACGAGAGCAGCTTGGGCAGAGTGAATGTCATCACAATCTGAATCATATGCGTCAAGATCGTCTGCTTGATAAGCTGCATTAGAAGTGGAAACGACTGCAATGCCTTCAGTATCTGCTGCCCCTGGGTCTGCAAGAATTGCTAACTCCTCTGAATCCAAAATCTTTCCCTTTGATTGAGCATCGACCAAACACATCTTCTCACGAAACCATGCATCATCCCTCCTCCTTTTTGGCTGAGTGCATTCCCTAGACATATGACCTTGTCCTCGGCAATCGTAGCAAGTCACAACCTTTTTAGGACCAATGGGGCTTCCATTTCCATTAGCTTGAGAAATCACAGCTTGAGCATTCACAGTCCTTGTAGGAGGTCCATATGAATTTTTCCTTCCCTGAATAGGTTGCACTGTTACTTGACCATCTTGAACAGTAGCTTGTTTTCGAGGGTTTGAAGAGGTGCGTAGCTGATTGTTTGTTGGTGGAAATCCTCTAGTTGCAACAAGTTTTGACAAGTCGGCAGTGAGATGGTTTAGAACATCAGCTGGCGTATCATTTGGAGTAAAGACTGGTGCTTGGATTGGTGGAAGTTCATTAGAGTAGAAAGCTTGTGCTGGTTGTGCTTCTATTGGAAAATATCCTTGTTGAGGAGTATAGCCCATTGGAGAAGTGTTGGCTTGTAATGGTGATGTCTGATATGGTGGTTGCTGTGGAAAAGATTGTTGATGAACACTTTGTTGAAATGCTTGCTGTGGCATCATTGGTGGTTGATAAGATGGTTGTTGTGGTTGCTGATAGGTGTGTGGTGATGGCTGCTGCAAGTATGATGGTTGTTGATAAGTATAAGCCATGTTTTGTTGAGAAGCATACATGGCAAGTGGATCATGAACTTGAGGTTTAGACAACCTAGCCTCGATCACATGGCATTCGTGTTGAGGAAGAAAAGCTTGAAGTGGATCCACATTGGTGTTATGCAAGTCCTTAACCAATTTAACATCCGTCACATATTTTTCCATTCTGAAGGAAGAGTGTTCAAATACTTGGTGTTCAGTTGAAACGTAGGAATTGCCATGCCATAGATATTTAGCTCATTCAACAATAGGGTAAATCTCAGATAGTAGTCATTGAGAGTTTCCCCTGGCACATAGGCAAACTTATCAAAAGTATCATAAAGCTTACACTCTCGTTCTTGTTTAGTTAACGAGGTGCCTTGCATTAGAACATGAATTCTATCCCATAACTCTTTGGCAACTTTATGTTTGCTGACGAGTTTGTAGACATCTGGAGGAAGGGCTTGGAGAATGATGTTTTTAGCATACTTATCACATTTGTCTTGAATCTTCATATCTCTAGTCAATTCACCCGTTGTGTGAGGACGAGTAGTTGTACCTTCCGTGCGAGGACGAGTAGTCGTACCTTCCGTCATTGTACCATAATCTAATGGTCCATTGAGCACCGATGCCCAAATGAGATGTCCATTCTCTTTGTTCAACATGTAAAGTTCCATTTGGGAAGTCCAATCCTCGTACATAGACTTCTCCAACATAGGTGGACGATTATCCGTACCCGAGAGGATGGACTTATCCGTAAGAGATGTGTACTCCATTTCAATAAGTTAAGATTTAAAAAGTTGATCGATCAATGAGAGAAAGTAAATGTGTTTGTTGTTTTGTAGAAGTCGAGAAATAATGTTAAAAATCCCCTAAATTATGTTCTCGATAAACCAAAAATTCCAAGATGAAATTGCACACGATTAAAAAATTTCAAAAACACGTTTTTGAAAAATCTTGGAATACTTTTTGTTCTATCGCAATGCCTAAAAGGAATGCTGTCGCAATGTCTAAAGGAATGCTGTCGCAATGTCTAAAAGGAATGTTGTCGCAATGTTGTATCGCAATGAGTCCAATCGCAATAAATCCTATCGCAATACTTCCAATCGCAATACTCCAATCGCAATACTCCAATCGCAATACTGTCGCAATACCCTGTCGCAATACCCCTGTCGCAATACCCCTGTCGCAATACCCTGTCTCAATACCCTGTCGCAATATCACAAAAAACAATCTTGTCGCAATGTGAATCGCAATACGGATCGCAATGTCACAAGAGGAAATCCAATCATAATACCAGTCGCAATATGGATCGCAATCCAAAACCCTAGATATTGTGATGGATAAGCTGTCGCAATAGTACAAGCAGTATGCTACTTTTCCACTTTTCTCGGACAAAACACACCAAATTCGATATTTTAAGCCAAAAAATGATCCAA
This sequence comes from Glebionis coronaria, assembly GCA_025667525.1. Classification (NCBI taxonomy): domain Eukaryota; kingdom Viridiplantae; phylum Streptophyta; class Magnoliopsida; order Asterales; family Asteraceae; genus Glebionis; species Glebionis coronaria. The sequence goes on along the minus strand of CM046879.1, from coordinate 152,515,223 downwards.
ACACCAAAAAATTTTGTGTTTTTAGCCAAAGTAAATATACCAAATCTCTAACACAACTATGTAGAAGATTTGTATCAAGAAAAAACCATAAAAAACACAAAAAAAAAAAATTGGACGTCGGTTTGAATAGATCAAAAAGCTACAAAAATCAAGAACACAAGCACATAAACAATACAATCATCCCATGGCTCTTGATACCATTTGTAAGATATGTAAATCTTTCTTATGTTTTAGAGAGAGAAAGAGATAGAGAGATGGTGAATTTCACACAATTCTAGAGTGAGAAGATGAAGATAACTATGTGTAAAATTATGAAGAAGCACCACCCTCTCCATCTAAGAAGAGGGTTTATATACCCAAGCCCATCATATGGGCTTGGGCTTACATTTGGCCGCCGGCCCATACAACTTATGGGCTCGGTTTGGGCTTTGTTTAATAAGTGTAAATAACTAAACTACGAGCTATTACATGGACTATTGTTGGAGTGACCGATCCTTCTTAATACGTAAAACGTATTTCCAACAAGTTGGGGGTTTAATTACAACACAATTAGGAAAACCCAATTGTGTTCTTGGAGTGAATAGTTGTGTGTTTGATCCGGGTTAGTGTTTAAAAAACATGTTAAGCGCCAAATTTAAACTTAATAAATTAAGTTGTTAATCCGGTTATGAGTGGATTGTGATGTGGCACAAAGCTGAGTGGTGATTGGTTGTTTTGGTTGAGTGGGGCACGTGTCACCATGACACTGGTTAAGGTAACTATGTTGTCTGCCATGATTAACCCCCCATATTTATAACTCTTTCCATTTGCAAATAATTTGGCCAAAACTTGTATTCCTTTGTAAATGAAGTTTCCTTTTTCACACTTTTGCCCCAAAATGTTTTGTAAAATGATTTCAGGGGTATTTCTTGCCATTTCATGATTCTTGAAGGGTTGTTTTGCCATTTTCTTCATAGATAATGGTCTTGACTTGTCTTGTTGACTTCTTGGAGGACTCAATTTGACAAATCATGATTAATGAGGGACCATTTTTTCCATTTCTTCAAAGTCAAGGGTCCTTTTGGTAATTTGACATATTTAAAGGACCAAACTTGTAATTTCTTGTAACTTGAAGTCCTTCATGGTATGTTTGAATTTAAGGAGGATTAATATTGACATTTTAGTTTTGTTGAGGGATTAAAATTGCCAATTCTTCAAAGTGGAGGGCCTTTTTTGCAATATTAACAAACTTTAGGGACCAATCTTGTAATTATGAGGATACAAGGGTATAAAGTGTCAATTATTCAATATTGGAGGACCCTGCATAATCTTCAAATCTTCAAGGGTTTTCTTTGGAAAATCTTCATTAGGGCTTGGTTCAATGTGCGGCTTCGTTTCCCGTGTTCGTTTTTGTATGATTCTTGTGATCTTTTGTCATTTTCTCAATATCCGTACCTAAAATACACAAGCAACAAACACAAGCATATATTGGGGTATTTTTATGATATTTTATGCATTTAGAGCCCTTTTTGGACGATGAGACTATGTATAAAAGCAGTCTCATCACTCCCCATACTAAACCATTGTCGTGCCCTCACGCAATGCTAGAATAAAGTATCGTAGCACCTCCAAAATTCATTTTTATTCACTTTTATTGAATGATAAACTAACTACACTACTACTATTACTACTACTTGAGTTTTTAGACATAATGTATGATTTTCATCGCAAAATGGGACGCTTAGGTTCATAGAATAAGAACACGTGAATGCTTCGTTAGAAATAATTTCATCGTCCTCGATTTTCACCCCAGTTCCATGCCAAGCGTGCAACGAGATCATTGTCATTATAAGTTAGTAATGCTAACACTACTCATATGCCCTAATCACGTACTTATCCTCCCATTTTCATAAGTTGTATCTCTTATATTTTATTTTGTCTTGAATGTTTCACGAGGATACATTGTTTGACTTATGCGATGATAGAGATTTAGGTCTAAAAATAGAGTCCTAACGGTGTAACCAAGACCATCAAATCAATAACCCCTCCTAATAGACAACGATGTCAAAAAATTAAGTCAACAAGAAGGATCGATAAACACGGTTTAATAACGGTTTTGAACATGAGACTTATTACCAAGACTTTTATACGCCCCCTAACGGAAGGGCCTTATTATCATAGGTTTACCTCCATCTTTTATTCAACTTCGGCATGAAGCTTTTATTATGACTTAGGTCTTGCCTTGCCTTTTATTATCCACCTCATCGGTGGTTTTATTAGCCAAAGACGTATATCCTCACGCTAAGGCGAATTTTGGATCTTTAAAGCTTCAAAGATTAAGGCTTGATTCACTTTCAATTTTGCATAGATTTTTCGGCCTTGTGAGCTTCAAATTGTTTGCTAGATTTAGGTGAGCACTTGAAATCTTATTATTGGGTGAAGCTTTCGATTATTCGGGTTGCCAATACTTCAAAACCGTGACGCTGGCGATACCTTAATGTCTTCCCAATTTAATTACACGGAAGCTACTAGAAAAGACTAGAAACCCAACAATCAAGACTAAACCGCTAAGTCAATATTTATTAAGCAAAAAATATTTACAAGCGAAGGGAGAATAAGCAAACAACGAGAACACATGAGTTTTTGAAAGAATACGAGTACTCTACGTTTAGCATAGTAACTTATAATTAACTCTATCATTTCTCGTCCTCATTTAAGAGACTTAGCCTAATGTGAAGTTAAGGAATCGAAGCTAAGTGCTCAACACGCACGGTCGAGTCAAAAATTACTCTTATTCTCGCCATCGGAAAATCTACATTCGTGTCTTCAAACACTTATAAAACATGAGAAAAATTTAAAAATTTGGCCATTTATAGCCTTATTTTGCAACAAAACGATAAACAAAAAGATAAATTTTGGAAAGCGTGAGGGTTTGGCAAGGCAAGTATCTATTCACCCCCCCCCCCCATACTAAAGTTAAACATTGTCCTCAATGTTTCGAGTCTAGGGGTGCAAACACCCCCATACTAGAGACATAGTCGAATGCCTAATCTAGCATGAAAAGGGTGTAACCGTTAAATTTAAAGCCGTTTATGAAGTGTGCTATAAACCTAAGGTTAGAACATCAAAGGATATATCATGGATATTGAGAAAGTCTTCAAAGCAAACGATCGAGTGCTCCCATAAAACGAACACAAGAGGCTCCAATCGTGAAGATAATGATCATCTAAAATCCACAATTCACAAACAACCACGGAACAAAGGTTGGAATGGCACAAATCCTCACACGTTACTACATTAGAAAGCGATAATATGTACATAGGATAAGCATGGGACTCCTCCACGAGGCACTTCGTTTTTGATTACCGAGTCATGAGCTCGACTCGATCCCCTCAATACTAATTATCATTGGGGAAGGTGATTTGGTCGAGGTAGTTCAAGGATGGAACTTCCCCGCCAAAGTAGTGCTTCAACCTATGTCCATTCACCTGAAATTGGGGCCATCATTTTGAGCTAGCTCGATGGTCCCATATGGAAAAACTTGAGTCACGGTGAATGGACCGGACCAACGGGATTTCAACTTACCGGAAAAGATTTTCAAACGAGAATTAAAAAGCAAAACTTGATCCCCAATGTTAATAACCCGGTTTTTAATTTTTGAATCATGCAACTTTTTAGTCTTTTCTTTATAAATCAATGAATTTTCATAAGCAATATCCCTTAATTCATCCAATTCATTTAATTGCATTTTTTGGTGTTTTCCCGCGATCTCCATATCATCATTACAATGCTTTAGGGCCCAATAAGCCTTGTGTTCCAATTCAATTGGCAAGTGACAATTTTTCCCATACACAAGCTTATAAGGAGTGCACCCGATGGGCGTCTTATGAGCGGTCCTAAAAGCCCATAAAGCATCGTCCAACTTATCCGACCAAGATTGTCGGTTTTCCCCAATGAATCTCTCCAAGATCCTCTTCAACGCTCGGTTTGAAACCTCGACTTGCCCACTCGTTTGTGGGTGATAAGCCGTAGAAAGCCGATGTGTAACCCCATATTTCCTTAGGACCCTTTCGAATTGGTCGTTACAAAAATGGGTTCCACGATCGCTTATGATCGCATGAGGGGTTCCAAACCGAGAAAACAAGCTTTTCAAAAACTTGACTACCACACGAACATCATTGGTGGGCAAAGCCTTAGCTTCCACTCACTTAGATGGGTAGTCAACGGCGACAAGGATGTACTTATTACCATGAGATGATGGGAACGGCCCCATAAAGTCAATGCCCCAAACGTCAAAGATCTCACACACTTGGATGATATTTTGTGGCATTTCATCTTTTTGTGCGGCTTTTCCTTGTCGTTGGCATGAGTCACATGACTTCACAAGTTCATGTGCATCTCGGTAAATAGTAGGCCAAAAGAAACCGGCATCAAAAACCTTCTTAGCCGTGAGATTAGCACCATGGTGACCACCCGTGGGTCCCTCGTGACAAGCTCTAAGGATGTTAGAAGCTTCGGTGCCAAATACACAACGTCGGATGATTTGATCCGCACAAGTTTGAAACAAGTAAGGGTCATTCCAAAAGTAGAACTTGACGTCACGAAAGAATTTTCGTTTTTCTTGAGTCGTCATACCCTTGATGATGAAGTTGCCCGCATGGTAATTTGCGATGTCCGCAAACCATGGGGTGGAAGAATCAAGCTTAGAATTCACTACACCAAGTGTTTCGATCGGAAATGTTTCGGTGATTTCCTTGGGCTCGTAAACACTTTGGTGAGGATCTTCCAAACGAGAAAGATGATCGGCCGCTAGATTATCGGCTCCTTTTTTGTCAACAATTTTTTGATCAAATTCTTGAAGGAGGAGAATCCAACGAAGTAATCTCGGCTTTACATCTTGTTTAGCCATAAGATACTTGATAGCCGAATGATCCGTATACACTATGCATTTCGTCAAGACGAGATAAGGTCGGAATTTCTCAAATGCATACACCACGGCAAGGAATTCCTTCTCCGTTGTAGTGTATTTTAGTTGAGCCTTGGTCATCGTCTTGCTAGCATAGTGAATAGGCAAGAAGTGTTTTTCATGACATTGCCCCAATACGGCCCTAATAGCGTAGTCACTAGCATCACACATGAGCTCAAAGGGGAGGTTCCAATTGGGAGCAACAAGAATGGGAGCTTCGGTAAGTTTCCTCTTAAGGATATCAAAGGCTCGTACACAATCTTCGTCAAAGACAAAACGTGCATCTTTTTCAAGAAGATGTGTAATAGGTCGAGAGATCTTTGAGAAATCCTTGATGAATCGACGATAAAAGCCCGCGTGGCCTAGGAAACTCCTAACTCCCTTAACGGTTTTGGGATAAGGTAATTTGGCGATGACGTCTACCTTAGCTTGATCTACCTCAAACCCCGCTTTCGAAACCTTTTGCCCTAAGACGATTCCACTTTTAACCATAAAATGACATTTTTCCCAATTAAGCACAAGGTTGGTTTCCTCACAACGTTTTAGCATTCTCTTAAGATTCGACAAACACGAAGTGAACGAACTACCAAACACGGAAAAGTCATCCATGAAGACTTTCATCGTCTTCTCGATCATATCATGAAAAATAGCCATCATGCACCTTTGAAAGGTTCCCGGTGCATTGCAAAGTCCGAATGGCATTCTACGATAGGCAAACGTTCCATATGGACACGTAAACGTAGTTTTTCCTTGATCATGAGGATCGATGGGGATTTGGAAGTAACCGGAAAAACCATCTAAAAAGAAATAGAAATCGTTTCCCGCAAGACGCTCCAACATTTGGTCCATGAAGGGCAAGGGAAAATGGTCTTTACGAGTGGCGTCATTCAACTTACGATAGTCAATGCACACTCTCCATCCGGTACGAGTCTAGTGGGAATTAACTCATTGGCATCTTTTGGCACAACGGTCATTACTCCCTTTTTAGGGACACAATGAATAGGACTCACCCAAGGGCTATCGGAAATAGGGTAAATCATTCCCGCGTCAAGGAGTTTTAGGACTTCCTTTTTGATGACGTCGTGAATTTTGGGGTTCACCCTCCTTTGACATTGGATTGCGGGCTTGTAATCCTCCTCCATTAAGATTTTGTGGGTACAAAATTTTGGATCGATCCCCTTAATGTCGGATAACTTCCACGCAATTGCCCCTTTGTGATCCTTTAGAACATCGACAAGTGCGGTTTTTTCATCATCCGAAAGTTCTTTCGCAATAATAACCGGTAACTTGTCGTCCTCCTCCAAAAAGACATATTCGAGATGAGGAGGTAAATCTCTCAACTCGAGGATAGGTGGTTCCTCAGTTGAAGATTTGGGCTCGATACTCATAACCTCCTCGGGTGGAGGAAATGGGAAATCGTTAAGAAAATCCATGATAATCGAGAAGTCCTCATCGTTGTCGAGGTCTTCGTCCCAAGTACGTGGAACATTGAATTCTTCCAACGTAAAACCACCACCTTCAAATGGAGTGAAGGTTGGTGTCGAGTTATCAAGAATGGGATCTAACATAGTGGGATTGCCACTATTTTCATCATCACCAAAACCTAGAACTTCTTGTGACAATTCCTCGCAAACAACGTCAATCATATCAACGAGGTTTATGGTTGCAACGGAATAAACATGAGAAATTTGAGAGTTTTGAGTTGCGTTTATAACAAGTTCCTCGTCGTTGAAACGTAAGGTGATCTTTCTAGCATGAACATCAATCAAAGCCATAGACGTATCTAAAAACGAACGACCTAAAATGAGAGGAACTTGAGGATCCGTGGGAATATCGACAACGATAAAGTCTACCGGATAATAGAACTTTCCCACTTTCACAAAAACGTCTTCCGCCAATCCACATGCGGGAATCGTGGAATGGTCGGCCAACTCGATAGACATTAGTGAAGGAGTAAGATTAGGAAGATTGAGCGACTTGAAGATTGCAAGTGACATCAAGTTAATGCTAGCACCAAGATCGGCCAAGGCATAGCATTCTTCCATATCTTGGATTGCACAAGGGATCAAGAATTTACCGGGATCACCGACTTTTTGAGGTATGCGGTTAAGATAAACTGATGAACAACTAGACAATTGTTGCAATTTCTCCTTGTTGTTCAACATACTCTTAAAGTTAGCGGCAAATCGAGGCATCAAGACCAAAGCATCGGCGAAACTTACATTAAAGTGAAAATCACGAAACATTTTCATAAAAAGCTCAAATTGGTAATTGCCGCGCTCTTGACGTTTCTCCTTTCTAAGTCTTGATGGATAGGGAAAAGGTGGTGTGGGTTGAGGCATAGGCATATCCTTTGGAATCTCGGATTCCAAATGTGGTAATGGGTCAACCGTAGGTGTGGCATGAGCGGTACTTCGTGGGATTTGGACATGCTCCTTTTCGACCACCACCTCGGGTTCTTCCTCAATTGCATCCTCCGTAGGAGCAATTGGTTGAGGAGTCGGTTCCTTAAGTGTCTTACCACTACGTGTGGTAATCACTTTCATCTCTCCCTTAGGGTTTGATATGATGTTGCTAGGAAGACAACTCGAATACGGTTTGCACATAATTGCCTCAAACATAGATGAAATTTTGTCCTCAAACATGGATTGCCTCTTCTCGGCCTTAATCATTTCTTGCTTAATTTCATGTTGCCCTTGTTCCATTTTTTGTTGGTTTTGTTGTAACCTAGTTACATTTCCTTCCATTTTGTTTGTATGGATTTTAAGCTCATTTGCTAACTCGTTTTTCAACTCCTTCTTCAAGTCGTTCTTAAACTCGGATCTTAGGCTAATGATTTCTTTTTTAATGTTGTCAAACCTAACATCGTTTCCATTAGCGTATTCAATAAATTCATTTGGAAGATCTTTCAAAGTTTGCAAACCTTTGTTGTTGTTTTGAAAATCACTTTGATTTTTGTTTGAAACTTGATTATTAGCCCCTTGATTCCCATAGTTTCCTTTGTAATTGTTTTTGAAACCAACTTGATTGTTTCGATAGTTATTGTTAGCATTTTGATTTGAAGCAAAACCCGGTGGAGTCAATTGATTAGAGCGGGTAACTTGACCGTTTTGGTTGTAAGTTCCCGTGGCCGCGTAGGCACTCGAAGTGTTACCACCGTTGGTAATGCACTCGGAGAAATCATGACCTCCACCACAATACATACATGAAGCCTCAACCGCTTTAGCCGTAGCGGGAGTACTTTGTTCTCCAACTTTGAATTCAATTAAAAGTCCTTTAAGCTTATCAAAGATTTTGTTTTCCAAGTTCGCCTCAATTTGGCAAGTATCGATGGTATTAGACAAAGAAGGTGAAGCCGAAAACGAAGCCTTACGAACACTCGACGTGCTACGAGGACTATACACCTTAGATCTATTCTCAATTATCACCAAAGCTTCCTCAACCGTTTTACACAAAAATTTACCACCCGCGGCGTTGAAAAACTCTCATTAAATTCTTGTGAAAATTTTGAAATCTCGTTTTTCAAATGCGTATTCTTAGAGGGCGGGAAAAATTGGTTCACAAATTTTGAAACGAGATCCTTCCACGTCAATATAGAATTGGGTGGCTCTTTCTCTAACCAAATTTTTGCAGGCCCCGCTAAGGAATACGGAAAAAGCATCATCTTAATCGAGTCATTAGCAACATCCTTAAATTTGCAAGTGGCGGTAAGATGATTGAATTGGCGGATATGGTTGTGCGGGTTGTCCTTTTCATCACCACGGAATTTGTTGTTTTGGATCATCGACAACAAAACCGTTTTCACTTCAAAATTCTCCGCAAGGATAGCGGGAATTACAATAGCCTCTCCATAATCCTCGGTGGGTGCTTGAAGTAACTCCTTCATAGTTCGATTTTCCATGGTTGGTTCCTCTCTTACAATGGGTTCGTCAATAGGAGACTCCTCACTAGAAAGATTAGGAGTAGGTGTTGACTCCTTTCGATTTCTTCGTTTATGTGCACGTCTTGCTTGGTTGCGGGTTTGTATAAACGTCACGTACAACGAGGGGATGAGCAAAGAAGATTCTTTTTGGTGTTTTGTATTTTTCCAATTTTGTTGTGGTTTTTGATTGTTTTTACTTTTTTTGGATTTTTGTGATTGTATTAAGTAGACCAAAATCTACAAATCTCCTCCTTAATCAAATCTCTTGATTAAAGAAGCCTCAAGGAATGAAAACGATCACGTGAAGTGAACGCCTTCGATGACTTTAGAACGTTGGTGGAACATCAAATCGTTCAAGAGGGTTTAATCAAATAAAACCAAGAAAGTATATATGATACTTAATAATACTTTAGGCGGCAAAACCCTCGATTAGCCTTCAATCTCAAAATACTCACAAGCAAGCGGGGAAACGAGGCAGCGCGAAGCACTTAAGAGCCTTTTCCTTAGGGTATATTTTAAAATACCCACCTTATAGTTTGTATTTTTTAAAATCGAGCTTCACGAAAGTATTTATCTATTTTTGCCTTTTCTTTCTTGTTTGAGATTCGAATACAATGATTGGGTAATGACCTCCCAAGTCAAGGTTGTGTTTTCACACTTTTGGATTACTTGTGAATTTATTGTTCTACGTATACAATATATTACTAATATTCACACAAAAAACGAAAAACCGATAATACGTATTAGTAGAGTGCTACTAATACAAATAGATATTATGGCTATATATAAAAATAACAATTCCCAAATCAAAACACAACATGCCTCCCCGGCAGCGGCGATAAAATGATAGTTGTAAAAACAAGTCTTTTAGGAAAAAGAGCGTAATTAGGGCAAGTATTAACAAGTGATTTAGGAAAACCACAAGTTATGACCCAAAGTGGGGATCGTTCTCAAGGAGGCAAGTGCGTTGTGTTAAGAGATGATTAACTTTGTGATTATATTTATGAGAAATGAAAATAGAAATGAGATAAGAAGAGAATGACGGTTACGATGACGAATTAAACTAAGAAGATAAAGTCGTACACGTAAAACCGTAAAAAGTAGCAAAATTAAAAATTTACCCTAAAAATTCCAAGAAAATTGCAATAAATCCTAAATAATGTAATTAGAGTTTACAAAAAATCAAAAATCACTCAAACCTTTTATTTAATTATATAATAATTTTTTAATGCTAATTAAAGCCCAAAAAATCAATTTAATTAACAAAAAGCCCAAAATGAGATTTTTTCAATTGTAAACCTCTAAAAGGACTTAACTAAATTTAAAACTTTTTTTGAAAATTTTAAAATTAATTAAAAATATTTAAAAACAAATAAAAACTATTTAAACTTAAAATAATTATAAAAATTAATCTAATGACAACAAAAATATTCTAAAAGTTGTAAAATTCCTAACTTAATGTATTTAACCTAAGAAAAATAGAAAAACTTGAAAAATCTAAATTTTAATTTTTAATAATAAAATAATAATAAAATAATATTATAAATTCAAAATTTATAAAAAATTCTAAAAACTTGCAAACTAGTTTATTTTAACCTAACTAAACAGAAAATGAACTTAAAATACCAAAAATACCCCTAATGGGCCTTCAAATGGGCCAAAGTCCAAAACAGACCCTTATTGGGCCAAAATAAGCCCAATAAGAAAAATGTTTATAAAAATGGCCCAAAAGCTCCTATCTGACCTAAAATTTGATTCTGAACATAATTTTCCAAAGACCCAAAAGCTGAAAATGCCCTTAAGTTAGCTTATTTCACCACAGCTTATTCTTAATGGGCTTTTTGGCCCATTAAGCTATAAGTTGATGCCATAAACTAAAATTAAACACACGTCCTTCTTTTGACTTAAGTAAGCTATTTGCAAAAAGAAATTTGAAAAAAGTACAAGAAATAAGCCTGAAAAAGCAATAAGCTATCTTCACAAAACGACAAAATAGTCGTTTTCGAGTTCTAGGCTATGTCAAGAGCTGATTCAAGTTTCTAAAGCTTTTAAATGACTTAACTAAGCTTAATCAACAAGAAGTTTTCAAATAAGTTCACTCAATAAGCTGAAATAATCAAATAAGCACTTCTTTAAAAGTCAACTTTATGAGTTTTCTAGCAAAAAGTCAAAGTCAAGGTCTGATAAGCTCCAGTTCAAACAAATGGGTCAAATGAGGAAGATTGATCACAATAAGTAAGTTGTTGCAGGTCTAAATAAGCCAATATGGCTTATTAATAAGCTGAATAAAAAATTACACTAGCAGGGGCTAGTTTTGGTGTCTAAGCAGTGGAAACTTTTTCCACTGCTTGACTTGTTTGACTATTTGTCTTTAGTGACTTTTTCTGGATTCAAGTTTCACAAAGGCACCCAAATGATCAGTTAATCATAAGGAGTCAATAGCAATCACAAAAACACAATCACAATCAGCCAATTAGTACAGTTAATTCATTTAAGCACCAGATATAACCCAGACATGAACAAATAAGCAGTTATGGTTCAATAAGTACTTTTAGCACAATTCAGCCAGCCAAACTTCACCAAATGCATACACAAGCTATAATTAATTCAAATGAACAAACTAAAGAGGTTTCATGCACTGATTCAAAGCCTAGATTAAGATTCAAGTACAAAAAGTACTGATTAACTATGAACATGCAGTTATGAACACTTGCTGATGTATTTGACCACCAATCCAAATTCAAACCCCTAAATCTTGTTAACAGGTTATATTAACTATGTTTAAACACTTTTTAGCCCTAAGCATGCATACACTCTAGGTGTTCCCAAAGTCTTAGGTCAAAAACAGTCAAAACAAGCAGATTATAGCACAATGTTTGATTTGGTGTTTCAAAGTTGAAAACTTGCAGCAAATAGCACACAAACAAGTACTTAGCAGATACAAAGCACAAACACAAACTTCCAACAACAATATAACACACTATGATTCAAAACAGGTAATCCCAAACACCCTTTTAAATTTTCAAATCAAAAGTGTATTCCAAAGTTACCCAAGCCCAAATCAACACAATAACAGATGTAATATGCAGATTTTAGCAAGATTAAGCCACAAATTTCACAAGAACACAAGCAACACACAAATATCACAAATATCCAACTTTTTATCAGATTTTGAGATTAAGGGTGCAAACCTCATGGATGTACATCTAAACCCACGAATTTTGAGCTTATGTGCTAGCAAGAACAAGCACAAGCTTCCACAATAAAGCCTGCTAAGATGGAACAAAGTTAGAAGCACAAGTTATCAAAACAGAAAAGTGAAAATCCTTGATTAATGCAACCTTAGTTCCCCACACTTGATTATCCCCAAGTTATAAGCTTCACAACACCTTGATATCACAATATCAGGATGCTATGATCAGCTTTATAGCCCAAGAATTCCAAGGTTTGACCAAGACTTAGCAAAATATCAAGATTATAGGAAAATATGCAAACTTTTGCACACTCCTTTGAAAACAGGTTTTAAGATTAAAGATTAGTAAACAAAGAACAATAACAAGCAGATATAATGATTGGCACTTGAGTTTTCTTCAAAGATTCAAACACATTTCATTTAAACTGAATATGGATTTACAAAACTTTGAACAAAGGAAAATTCAAGAGCAAAGATAAATGTAAAGGGTCCTATGCCTTATATAGGCTACAAGTGATGTCTAAGAAAGCTAAAAACGAAACCCTAATGCTTGGTGAAGTTCCAGATATGCCCTTGAGGGTTTTGTCATTTTGAAGATCATGTGACAGATTTTTGTATTGTTGTGGAGCTGGCAAGGTGAAAAGTGTATCCAAGGGCTTCAAATAAGCTTAACTTCAAAGCAATGTTATGGAACGTTGGATGACTGTCCAAGTTTTGGCTTCTTGTTCAAAGGTGAAAAAGCAGGGGAATCATGTGTCCAAGGTGGTGATGTGGCAAGCTTTTTGAAAGTTAGGTTATGATTAAGGTTAGCTTAATCATAAATCTGGAGCAGTTGGGGGTTTAATTACAACACAATTAGGAAAACCCAATTGTGTTCTTGCGGTGAATAGTTGTGTGTTTGATCCGGATTAGTGTTTAAAAAACATGTTAAGCGCCAAATTTAAACTTAATAAATTAAGTTGTTAATCCGGTTATGAGTGGATTGTGATGTGGAACAAAGCTGAGTGGTGATTGGTTGTTTTGGTTGAGTGGGGCACGTGTCACCATGACACTGGTTAAGGTAACTATGTTGTCTGCCATGATTAACCCTCCATCTTTATAACTCTTTCCATTTGCAAATAATCTGGCCAAAACTTGTATTCCTTTGTAAATGAAGTTTCCTTTTTCACAATTTTGCCCCAAAATGTTTTGTAAAATGATTTCAGGGGTATTTCTTGCCATTTCATGATTCTTAAAGGGTTGTTTTGGCATTTTCTTCATAGATAATGGTCTTGACTTGTCTTCTTGACTTCTTGGAGGACTGAATTTGACAAATCATGATTAATGAGGGACCATTTTTGCCATTTCTTCAAAGTTAAGGGTCCTTTTGGTAATTTGACATATTTAAAGGACCAAACTTGTAATTTCTTGTAACTTGAAGTCCTTCATGGTATGTTTGACTTTGAGGAGGATTAATATTGACATTTTAGTTTTGTTGAGGGACTAAAATTGCTAATTCTTCAAAGTGGAGGGCCCTTTTTGCAATATTAATAAACTTTAGGGACCAATCTTGTAATTATGAGGATACAAGGGTATAAAGTATCAATTCTTCAATATTGGAGGACCCTTCTTGTATAATCTTCAAATCTTCAAGGGTTTTTTTTTGGAAGATCTTCATTGGGGCTTGGTTCAATGTGCGGCTTCGTTTCCCGTGTTCGTTTTTGTATGATTCTTGTGATCTTTTGTTATTTTCTAAATATTCGTACCTAAAATACACAAGAAAAAAACACAAGCATATATTGGGGTATTTTCATGATATTTTATGCATTTAAAGCCCTTTTTGGACGATGAGACTATGTATAAAAGCAGTCTCATCAAGCAGTGAACATAATTTCTTTGTTAACATTGAAGACTGTTCCTTGCTTATCATCAAACTGAACGATGTACTTAGCATCACACAGTTGGCTGATACTGATGAGATTGTACTTCAAACCATTTACAAATGCTACTTTTGAGAAAACTATTCCACCACATTTAATTGAACCATATCCCTCAGTAACACAAGATGAGTTATCACCGAATACTACCTTTGGACCTGGTTGCTCTACGTATTTGTGCAGATAACTTTTGACCCCTGTCATACTTCTTGAACACCCACTGTCTAAGTACTAGACAGGCTCCTTGAAGTGTTTCTACACAAATAATGAGATGGATTAGTTTCTCTTGTGAGCCCACTTTTTAGTAGGCTCTTTGGCTCGAAAAGCCTGACGTCTTTCACCTTGTTTGAAGTACTCAAACTCAGCATGATCTGAGGTAGAATGAACATTGCTTCCATATGTTTTGCAGCTTAGTCCGACTGAGGATTCAGTACTTTGAGATGACTCAGCTAGCATCCCTCTTCTGACCATGATTATCCTATTGTGTCCTGAGGTAGTATGATCATTGCTTCTACAAATCTCACACTCAGGGTAGTATACACAATCATCAGGCCTATGATCAGGGATGCCATAATGTGTACATGGTGTAAGTCTGAGGAAGTGTTTCAGATGGTTTGGCCCTGAAAGTGTTATATTCTAACTTCAGGTCCATGATCCTATTTTCCTTAGTGTTAAATGGTCCTTCGAAACTATGAACAAGATTTGTCCAAGTCTCTTTGGCCGTCTCACACTCGATGACAGCCTCCATAATATTGCCAGGAAGACAAGATATTATGATGCTTTTGAGACGTTGGTCTTGATTGACCACTCTCCTTTCATCGTCAAACCATTGGTTTTCAGGTTTGTCATCACCAGCTGCTGTTTTTGGTTTGAATGGACCATTCTTAATACAAGTGATGTAATAGGGTTCCATTCCTATCAAATAACATAGCACTCTTTTCTTCCATTTGTTAAATCTTTCAACTTCTAACTTAGGAGCGTTAACAGAGTAACTCGCTCCCTTTTTGTTAACAAGTTGGGGTACATTACTTTCATCCATAATGGATCAAGGTTTTAAAAACTTTGAGACGGTGGTTAACAAGTTTTATAATCCTACCGCTCTGATACCACTTGTTGGTCCCTTGTAATTAGTGTTATACTTAAGAATACTAAGTATAGTCCTAACCCATGGTTAAGTAATGCAATAAACTTAATACAAGTAAAGTAAATAACACAAAGGTTTTTTTAACGTTTAACTCTTAGCTTTATTAAAGAATTATACCCTATTGTATACGAAGCTACAATAGGGATTGAATAGACAATGTGTGGTTTTGTGATCTCCTCACTAACAAGCTAGAAATCCTAACGATTGCTAAGCTTGACAATTCTATCAACAAGAGTTTAGAACTCAAGTGTTTGATCGTATTTGGAAGAGAGAAAACTTTGTTTGTGAATGACTAAAGCATTGAGTGCACAAACTTATTTTCTCTCCTTTTACAATCATCCTATTTATAGAAGGAAAGTTGGATAGAAGACAAAGAATTGCCCATGTGCAATTCTTGTCTTATTTGTACAGTGTAGTATCTTGTCTTAGCCTATTCTAAGTAGTAAGACGTAAGTCCTTTTACACTTGTCTGTACCCTATCTATCCCAAAAGGGTAAGTCACGCTAATTGTGTGATGTACTCCATCTTGTCACAATTCAACTTATCCCGCCTTTACTTCAGTCTTGGAGAATGCTTGTTTTCTTCAGAGAGATCGTATGGGGTTCAGTGAGTCTATTGCCACAACTCACTGAACCCATCGCCTTCTTCTTCGTCATAGAAGTCATTCATTGAGCTTCGCCTCTCTGAATGCTCGAGTCTTTCTTTTAGACTCAGTCTATGAACTCGAAGGCAACTCACTGAGTGACTGTTCACTCAGTTACTTCGTTATGTTCAAGGTTAATACTTCACTTAGGCTGATTGTTATTCAAATCCATCAGTAAGGTCTTTAGGTAATGAATTGACCAAACAACGTAATCCCTTCGTCTCCTAAACCCCACTAAAAAATAGTAAAACAACCTAAAAAGAGAGTGAGAGAGGTGTTATGTAGCATGCGCAGCAAACCAAGCGTAGATCAAGAAGATCTAAACCAACCAGAGCAGCAGAAACACAAACCATGCGCGTTACACAACCAACAATAACAATCTATCCAAAACTTACCAATCGGAAGAAACCCTATTTTTTGATTTTAGGGTTTCTTCAAGATTCTTGTGATTAACAATGATTTAATCACAATAAATCAAGAAAATATACCAGAAATTCCCAAGATCCAAAAAAACCCCCCAAAAATATCAAAAGCCTAATTTTTAAAAGTCTAATTAAACCTTTAATTGAATGATTTAAAAACAATTAATCACTAGAAACGTGTAAAGAATTAACCAAGATTATGATCTATGATTATAGATCAAAACCCCCAAAAATTAACCAAACCCTAATTTTCAGAAATCGTTTTTAAAACTTTTAATCGATGATACAGAGCAACCTGTCTCTGATACCATGTAAAAATATATGAATCAAAGCTCAATATCACCAAGAACACCAAATGATAGTGAATCCAGCCAACCTCCCCTTGGCTCACTTTATTAATCAATGAAATTACACTATCTTGATTACAAAAACAAGAACATAAATCACTCAAACTCACAAATCAAAATGTATTGATCTTAACAGAATACACGCACAAGATTACACATAGTTGACAAACGAATAATGAAAAACATAAGTGAAAAGTTAGGTGGATGAGGAGTATATATACTCCTATATTACATAGTAGTCCTTCACTTTTCCAAAGTTGCATCTTCAGCCCTTGTACTTCTAAACTTGACACTCCAGTAAATAAACAGCACATTTGTCTTAAACCACTTGTCACCAATAATCCTGCAGGTTATGGGCTTATACTCTTAACAGTAACACTATATATATCAATATCATCATCATCAATCAATACACATAATACATTCAAATTATTCGTCTAACATGAATAATTGGAATGTATCGTGTGTATTGATTGATGACGATGATGATGTTGATGCAATGAGTGCATATGAGTATGATACAACTAATGATAATACTATTCTACTTATGCTAATTGGATACAACTAATACTAAGCAGGGCGTCTTCTTAATTTTGATGGCTTTGTGCCACAACGTTCGATAAAAGACGGAAAAACCTAATTATATAAGAGAAATATGATGAAAGTGGATGTTTTAATTAAATTAAAAATACATTTAATCTAAATCATTAAATGAAAATAAGACATATGATTAAATTTAAACGATTTGTTTTTTTATTACGGTAGATAATATTTTACATAAAGCTTTTCTCAAATATGTAAGTATTATAGGCCAAAGAGAGCATGATATAACCTAAAAACTAGAAACACAATTAATATGTAAATTGATAAATAACGAGAATATCAAAATGGTCGGGCATATAAATTAAAAGGATTGAAACTCTTTTTTGTAAATAACAACAACATACCCAATTTCGTTGAAACGAGGTATGAGGGATGTGAAATGTAAACAGATCCTACCCCAAACTTAAAAGATAAACGTAAAAATAAAGAAGGCTTTTCAATGAGACTTCTAGCTAGTGTAAAGCAATAAGAAAATTGTAATGTGCCACCGCGCTCCCTCGTCACCGGTCATGCTAGTAAGTAATCATCCATCACCAAAGAATGGAGGGAATGGATTTCCATTACCCGTGAGGCCATGACTCTCTAACCCGTCCTCCCAACTTCATATATTACGTTTTATTAATTAAACAAACATTTTTTAAAATAATCATAACAAAACTTCTGTCGACAATGAAGAGTCGTAATCAAACCAAGGATCTTGGAATTTCAGAAACCAAAACATGTTTGATGACAAACCTCCAAGACGATCGGTCATTTGTGACGATATTACTCTTGCATATTTTTGGTGTAATAGTCGATGTAGTAGGAAATTATCTTGGTTAGATTGGCTTATAAACCATCAGTTGATTTCCTTGTAATTGTTTTCTTTTTAGCATCTTGCTAGTTTAATAAATTTGCCGTTCAAAAAAAAATGGTGAGTGAAAATAAAATTCTTTAGTAACCTAGTTAATTTTCATTTTTTTACAAAACCAAATATAACGCGAATACCCTTTGCCATTGTGTTGCATTCCATCTCTTTACCCTTTGCTAAGCAAGCATAGCAATAGTAAACTAGGCAATAGTAACTCATGCGTAGTTAAGTTGAAGGAGTAATAAAATAGTAAATAAAACATAATGAGCTGTGTTTTTAGCTTTTACCTGATAAGTTCTAAGAGCCTTGCTTGAATGAGAGAGCTTTGCTAAGCTTACGGATAAGCTGAAGCTTTTTAAAAATTAGAAACTGGCATGTCTTGGTGTGAAGAGAACCACTCAAGTTGATAACCATGTATGTGAGAAAATAACAGGTATAACACGTACCCAGTGAAACTGAACGTTCAAAAACCACTAAACATAACGACAGAATGTTCAAAACATCATAGCACATTAAAATTATTCCTCAAAATCACCAAAAATAACCATGACCTCGTATATCAGTAACTGAAAAAAGTGATCAGCCGAAAGTTACATATATAAAATAAAAGGAGGTACCAACGAATAAAAACTGACACTCTCGAGTACAAGTTTTGCAACACATAACTCCATGCTATCTAAAACTCTTTCAAACAAGATTAACGGTGCAACAACACTCACTGAGGATAAACTAGCCACCACACATTGCAGGTTTTGCTGGCTTATACATTTGCTACTTTAGGACGGACGCTGCAACAGCCAAAAGGGTATAGCATACAACTCGAATTGACAAAATTAGTCATCCAGATAATAATAAGATCCAGCAAGTTTCTGCTCCCTATCCTTTGTTGAATTAAGCTTGTTGATTCTTGGGCGATAATTACCAGGATCCCTTCTAAACGTGATAGTCAAATGCTGTACCACAACATACCAGACACCAGTTTTTAACGTTTTCAAAAGATAATTGAATGAATAACAGAAAAAGCATAGAATGAAAACAATACAAAACCCCTAAAACGAATAAGATCAATAAATGAAGAATGCAGAGATTAAAAACGCATGCCCGTCCAGAACTCAAGACAACTCAAAAACAAAATCTTGAGAATCGCACAGAAGAGTACAATATTGTGTTAACTTATCTCTCTAAAAAGTTTCTGAAACATCCTATTCCAGTACTGTAGTAACCCAAACTTTCACTGTAGAGGCCGCAGTTTTGACCCATGTACTTACACATGACTGGGTTTGGGTTATGTTTTATCTAAAGTGAATCGAATGGGTTAAGCTAAATGATTTGACTGATCAGGAAACGCGTCAAATGGGTCAAACACGTCAGACATTTTAGCAGTCCTAAGGGCTCTGGAATATAGTCAAACTTCATCAAAACCTCCAAAACCACTTTGCGCCCATTTAAAACTTGTGTTCAGGACATATATGTCATTTGCAAAGTTTACAAGATGGGTCAAACACGTCAGACATTTTAACAGTCCTATGGGCTCTGGAATATAGTCAAAAGTCATCAAACCCACTTTGCGCCCAAACTAAACTTGTGTTCTGGACATATTTGTAATTTGCAAAGTTTACAAGGACATGAAGGATATATGATTACATGGCTACTTTATTATAACTATAATAACACCAGCGTATTTGTAGTATTTGTACTTGTAACGTGACCAGTTCCCAACCCCCACCCAGTTTTCCACATTTACTAATGGTACATAGTCTAAGAAGTGTACGAATATACTTGGTCCAAATAGTTCAGATTATGGACCTAACTAAACAAAAGTATGCAACTGGTTTTCTTGATTATAAGCAGTTCATTCACACCCTAGGACACAAATGTGGTTAATCGAGACAAGTTTCCTTTTCTTATCGTAAGAATGGATATTTAAAGTTAGAAAATATAGTTAAGCTAATAGCGATAGAGCAGGCACTTACAGATAGAAAGAGATTCATTCCGGTCAATAACGACTGAGGACTATTAGCAACACAATCAACAGACGGCTGCCCTTCATAAACAATTACCCTGTCTGCTAGATAAGTGGCCATTATGAAGTCATGTTCAACCACAAATGCAGTCTTTTTGGCGTGTAGTATGAATCTCTTTATAACCTTTGAAGCAACAATACGCTGCTCAGAATCGAGGTACGCGCTTGGTTCATCTATCAGGTAGATATCAGCAGGCTGAAATTAGAACACAATGAAGAAGCCAAAGTGAGATCATATTCAATCAACAACAAAATCATAATGATTATATCGAATAAGAGCAAAAACATCAAAAGAACTGATTTTTTTTATAAACGAAAAGATTAAACACGCAAACAAGAGGATTAATTACCTTTCCAAGGCATAGGCACAAAGCAACTCTTTGCAATTCACCACCAGAAAGATTCACAACCTCTTGATCCATTAGCTGCTCGATTTGAAGAGGCTTCATGACATCCGAAACAAACTGGGGATGCATATACGAATCACGAATCTTTGAATGTAGCAGATGCCTAACTGAATGAGGGAACTTGGGGCTGATCTTTTGGGGCTTGTAAGAGACGTTAAACTCGGGTATCTCCACATCAGTGCCTTCCACTGTATCAGGCTTTAGCAAACCTGCCTACAGATTCAATCAATACAGAGTTAGGCACCCAATATACACATCTACAGGTTTTGACCCACTCAATGAAGTTTTTATTTTGTTAAGCATAAATTCTCCTAAAGTTTTATTAAGAAGACTTTTAAGAAACTTTTATTGAGCAATAAGTGTTCCACTTTGAACAGGTAAAAGAAAATTTGTTTACAAGAGTCTCAAGTGTGTACTTCAACTCTTTAGTTATAAAGAACCTTGCAAATCATGCATTAAAAATAACTAATAGTTCACTTTGACACACTAATTAAAGAATATCTTTTTGAAATAAGTGTTTCGGGGTGAAGTAAAACAGGTAATATTATATTGGAGAAAAGACTTAATGCAAGAAGATCAAACAGGTTGACTGCAAATTAAATAATAAAAACGACCTCCTATATTAAGGTGACCCTCTTATATAACGTTTGCAATTATGTTCGACATACTAGCATAACAAATGTCAGTTCTTTTAAGAGAAAAAATGTCCCACCAGCATTCGTATAAATGTCGTCTTCCCGGTTCCATTTTCACCAAGCATTACAACAATCTGTGAGTCTGTGAATTCACCGGCAACCACCTTCAGTTTGAAACCACCCTGTGTTTTAGTCATAGTTGGATACCTATATTGTGCATATGTTTCAATTTCCTCAGCACTCTCCTGTGTTGTCTCAGAAACCTATTTACCCATAGATCAAAAAAGATAAACAGAAATTAGTTCTGATGATATTACAGTTATGGCGGTAAAGCTAGTGAAAACATTACCCTAAAAGTAAGTGCGACTTCTCGAAAACGAAGGTTTTCAGTGGGAACAAAACCGTCTAAAAAGATATTTATTCCTTCTCTGACAGAGAAGGGTAGAGTCACAACACCATATGCACCAGGTTTCCCATACAGGCAGCAAATGAAGTCTGATAGGTAATCAAGCACACTTAAATCGTGCTCAACAACAATCACAAAGCTGAAAAATGAAGTTTCATGGGTTATGTGTGTTTATAACTTAGTATCAAGCATCTTAAACTGAAATTTATAAAATAAAATAATAAACAAAGGAAAAAAAATAACCTGTTAGGTCTAAGTAAGGATCGGATAACTTGGGCAGCTTTAAGCCTTTGCTTCACATCAAGATAACTTGAAGGCTCATCAAACATATATATCTCTGCCATCTGTATCGCAACAACAGCAATCGCAAACCTCTGAAGCTCTCCACCAGATAAGTCCCCAACATTACGATCTATAACCTGATTCAGCTCAAGATCAGCACAAAGCTCCGCCTTTGCACCTCTTTCGTCCTTTTGATCAAGAACTTGCCCGACATTTCCTTGAACTGCTTTCGGAATATGGTCAACATATTGCGGTTTTATGATGGCCTAGAATAAATATACTTATAAGACATACATAAAATACAAAACATATTGTCATTTAGATAGTTGTTGAGAAGTAGAATGCACCTTCAGATTATCTTCCAGAATACGTGTGAAGTAGTTTTGCAACTCAGATCCTCGGAAGTAGGTCAAAATTTCTTGCCAGTCAGGAGGGTTCTGTACATAGATAATTATAGCATTAACAGCACTGAAAGAAGGTAGCAAAAACACTTGGAAAAAAATAATAGAGGATCAACATGTTTACATTGAAGCGACCCAAATTGGGTTTCAACTTTCCAGCCAAAACTTTGAGAGCTGTCGACTTCCCAATTCCATTAGTTCCAACTAAGCCAAGAACTTGCCCAGGCCTCGGGACAGGCAACCTGCCATTAGAAATTCTCAATTTCGTGTTCATTTTGAAGGTGGCAAAATGGATAATAGTTAATTAATGGTTTAGAACAGGTAACTTTCTTGTGGTAAAAACTGGTTGGGTTTACCCAAAAACAGGTTAGTGATCCAGATATAACGAAAAATATTTGTTTTAAATAAACAAGAGTTTCCATAAGGTTTCAGAGCATTACATGTACACTTTGGGTTAAACCCGACACTAGTATTTATTACTTTACATGTTTGACCCATTCTGAGATGAACATAATTCGAATCAATCCATTCATTAATAAATAAAACAGCAAACTACTGTAACAGATCAGACAGATTTACTAACTAACCTGTGCAACTTGAAGGTGTTGACCCCGTAACGGTGAGTCGTATCTTTTTCCAAATCTTTTGGTAAATTAATGATATCAATAGCTTCAAACGGGCATTTCTAGATTAACAAAAACAAACGATATCATACTTTGTTGATATGGACACAGAAGCAATATTGAGAACTTTTAGGCGCTATACAAACCTTAACGCATATACCACACCCTATGCAAAGCTCCTCGGAAATAGTAGCCACCTTTGATGCAGAACTGACCTCGATACATAGCTTACCTGGCAAAAGAAAATGAATGTTTTGTATAACACTTGACATGTCTCTACGCCCATAATAGATATATATATTTTCCGCCTTTAGCAACATACAATTTTATGAGTCTGTACCTAGTAAAGGGTTAAAAAGGTACAAAGCCCCCATCTAGCTCCAATCAAAGATTCATAAACTAAATATCAAACTGCTATTGATGAATTCAATGTTATGCTTTACTCAGATACGTCAGAAATAACGTATGCTAATGACATTCAAATAAACTCGATATTTCACCATACATAGCTTAATCACGCCTTAAAAAAAGTTTGGGAATTCCTGCTACACCTAGAAAAATGTTATGCAAACACAGCGGAAAGTCGGAAACCTATGATTTTAATCTACAAGTAGTTCTTCCACGTAAATCCCCATGCTTTATATTTCCCTTAGCTGAGCCAATAAAATATACTTGGCTGAACCAGTTGGGTTTCCGTTTTTTACTCTACTTACCAGGCAAGTCCAAATACCTATAGAAATCATAATAGTTCACAAATTAATGGTCATACATTAATTCTTATTATAAGTTTTCATTAAAGAGGTTGACATTTTTTTGGCATATGAGCTTATGTAATTTCGGCTTATATTTCATAAGTCGCAATTTTCCAGCTTATTTTGAGGGGGTGTTTGTTTCAGCTTATATGTGGGCTTATGAGCTTATTTGATTTCGGCTTTTATTTCATAAAAGACCCAATTTTTCGGATTATATTGTAACTTGTGAACTTATATAAGTTTACTAAGATATGACGAGCTTATATAAGCCTATAAGGGGGTGTTCCTCTCGGCTTTCATTCCGGGTTACATTTCAAAACCCATACTTTTCTGGCATATTTTAAGCTTATATAAGTTTATCATATCATAATAAAGTTATATAAGACCACAAATTACAAAAAACAAACCAGAAAATTAAGGCTTGTGAGGGTGTTTGTTTCAGCTTATTTGTATTCGGCTTATATGAGCATATTTGTATTTGGCTTACATAAGTTTATTAGAATATGATAAACTTATATAACCCACAAGTCTTTAAAAAAAAAAAAAAGTGGGGCTTATGAAATAAAATCCGAAAAGAGATAAGCTGATAAGCCGAAAGAAAAAGGGTGTTTGGAACTGGCTATTTGATTATAACTTAATAAAAAAAAAGTTACTGTACGACATAAGAAGTAAATCTGAAGATGATGATATATATATATATAGTGTGTAAAGTACCAGTTTTGACAACAGGGCATGATTTCTTGCACTCTTGACGGCACTTTTTGGGTTTGCAGCGGTCTTCTCTCAATATAGCGATACGCGTTAATCGATCAGCCATTGATGATGATAAGTTCTTACTTTTTAGGGTTTCAGATGCTTTTTCTGATACCCTAATTATTAATGAATGAAAACCCCAAAAACCAAACTGTGTCTTGTAAAAGGTTTTTGTTTTCTTATTTATTCGGCTCACCTTTTCAATCGGCTCGCTGGATTGGACTTTTTATGCCATGTACTTTATTTCTGGTCCGGTTCGATTTTGAGTATTATTGGTTTGGGCCGGACCGACCTCCACATAAAGCAGGCATCACTGTTCGGTCATCTGTCTCACGTTGCGGGACAAATCGGTTTACGATCTGGTTTGAGTTTCAAACCATGATAAGGTCTGCGTATGCCTATTGGGGGTCATGGGCACGGATACCTCTAATCTGCTGTACCGATGGTGTTTTTTTTACCCGACACTTATCGATAGGTACAACTTATAGTCTATAAGTACTTGCGGGTACCCATTGCTCGTGAGTTAGTGAAATGCATCAAAATCACAAGATCATGATATGAATCGCCTCGTGCATTTAGGAGACCATGTATCAGAGTTAAAGGTGACCCACTTAAATACAAAATCAATATTACGTATGCGTAACAAAAAATTACTAAAATCGTAACTTAACTTCAATACCTTAAAAGTACTTTATTTTAGTATTTTAAATTACTAAATCGTAACAAAAAAATGTCTTCAGCTTTTTTTCTCTAGCAGATCACACTTATTTTAATGTTTAATTATATTTCGATCTACAAATTATAAAAAATACCTTTCAAGAATAAAAGTGTAATTATTTCGTAAGCATAAACAATACTATGCTAATGATTTGTGTGTATTTATTTTATATTTTTTTTAATTGTGTTTGAAAGTACCAACTAAATCGCCTAATATTAATTCTCCATTGCCATAAGAACATGTCACTCCAAATAATTGGTAGAAGAAACAAACATTTAACAATAGAAAAAATGCTATAGAAAAATCAGATGAATAAAACAGACTGTATAATTTGTTAGTGAAAATATAAAAACAACACAGTATACAGTGCCTAGATATCTTCTTTTGGGCTCACTAAAAACATTAGACTACATAGAAAATTGGAGGCCCTATATTTTTTGGGGCCTATGCACTTGCACATGTTGCACCCTTTTATAGCCGGCCCTGGTAGTAAGACATCATATCAGTTATTTTAAATACAAAGTTTACAAAATATTTAAATATTTAAGTAGTATAAATGGGTACACACGTGATGGGTATACATTAACAGTCGCATACGGATAGATACAAGTCTTCACTCGCTACCTACTAGCGGATGAAAACTGATGGTATCGCCTACGAATTAACGTGTGGATGCCAAGGATTATGGGTTTTTCGCCTACTGACACCCATATTTTATGCCAAATTATACTACATAACATTCGTCGAAGTGTACTTGAGAGCCAATATTGATATGAAGTTCTCAGTTATAAGGGTGGCTTGAGGGAGGATAACTGATCCTTACGCCTTTGCCCGTATTTTTCATGCTTTTTCACGCTTCAACTCACACTAAGTCTAAAGTCGACGTCTTGGTCTATATCATAACGTAATGTCGCGCTTAGACGCCGCTATGATGCGCCTTATAGAACCATGGTTGTAACTAGGGCTAGCACGCGAAGGAAGTTGATTGAGTGTTAGTGTATGACTAACCATGTTTCCAAACCTTCATTTGAGTTAAGATCTATATAGACACTTAAATTAGCATAGACTTATCCAACGAATCATAATCACCCATTTTTTAAAAAACCCACTTCCCACCACTTTTTTTAAAATTAAATATCTCACAAAGGGTAAATCGTCAAACGAAAAAAAATACACAATTGTGACGAGAATTAAATCATCTATCTATCGAGGGGCACATGTATATACTTTCGACGAACTTTTTTTTTGACTTTTTTTTCTTAAGTCACGTCTGGAGAGAATCATATATGATTCGTCAGGAATCATATATGATTCGTCACGAATCATATATGATTTTCAGAAAATCATATATGATTCGTGATATGAATCATATATGATTTTCTGAGAATCATATATGTTTCGTGACGAATCATATATGATTCTCTCCAGACGTGACTTAAGAAGAAAAGTCGAAAAAAAAGTTCGTCGAAAGTATATACATGTGCCCCTCGATAGATAGATGATTTAATTCTCGTCGCGATGATATGTTTTGTTTTACGTAACGATGAACGTTTTGTGAGATATTTAATTTTTAAAAAATGAGTTTTTTTGTTACATGATAAAAATGGATGGTTGTGATTGGTTGGTTGAGTCTATGCTAAACTAAGGGTCTATGAGGATTTTTTTCCACCTTCATTATGTGTTTGTGGATAGTGAGTTATCAGATAATGATCGACTAGGGGTAGATACTATTTTTCATTGTTCATGACTTTTTTGGGCACATAAATTAAGGTAAAGAAGACAGTTTTTTCGTGTTTGTTGGTTTGCCATAAGGATATCATCAAGTTTTATTTTTATGTATGGTTAATTAAACTGGTTGTATATGGATCTTGTGGCTTGAAACGTTGTTGTGTAAGCTCTGATTTTAATAAGTCTTCCATTGTGCATGTTTATATGATAAATATGTATGTCTTAGTGTCAAATAAGTTGTTTAGCGAAGTAGTAGAACTAAATCTTATTAATATAAAATCGTATAAAAATATATCAAATTAAATTCAAATATACTCTAACTTGTGGTTCTTTTGTTTATTCTTAATTTTTTTTTAATAATTTTGGTTGTTTTGCTTTGTTTCTTTCGTTCTTGTTTCGTTGGCATGTTTTTGTATGTTTTTTGTCGGGTTCTTCTCTTTAAGCGTTTTGTCTGAAGGGAAGAAAGGTCGCTTGTTCGTATTTTTATTTTCGTGGCTTATATATTAATGTCTTTCCAAAAACTTGGACAAAAGACGGTTCAAATGTAATGTTTACTTGACAATAAAGTGTTTGAATTATATGTAACGTGTTTGATTTAAAACACTTGATCAAGAAATATCTAAGTCTAAACCACTAGTATTTTAGCTTTTTATACTATTTTACATTTTATATTTATAATTATAAGAGCATCTTTAAAGAGTTATGCATTAAATGTACAACAAGTTAATTTACCATAACTTTTATAAAAGAATTAGCGGGTGTTAGGAGTGTTGTCGCCTCCTGATTAACTAATTTATTCAGTCTTAAAACGCAAATAAGCAAAAAGTAGTGTTTGGGTAACAAAAGTAAAAAAAGTGATTTAATGCGATGTAAATGCTCCAAAACGTGATTTTGTATAAGTTGTTTGCTAGGTACAACTCGAAACCATGATTTGAAAAGGCATTCTTTAATTGTCAAATGACCAAAATACCTTCAAATCTACCCTTCACCTTCTTCCTTATGAATTTAACTATTGTTATATTCCCAAAAAAATCAAATGTCAAACTAACCCTTAACAACCAAATTATTATTTGTGACTACCGTCTTTCTTTTTTATAGTATTATTTCATCTGACCACCGTAACGACCATGATTGATTATGAACTTCTTGGTCATAATCATTTGTAAAATGATATACTTCTATTTTTTGTTTCTTTTGCTACGTAAAATGTAGAAACGGTAGAGAGGGTGAATACCTTTCTAATTAAGATTCAAAACTTTTCTTATTTCGCACTAGTCACGGTTCTTTAAATATGACCACGGTTCGTCATCAATAAGGAACCGTGGATGCAATAACGAACCACCACCAATGGATGAAATATTGTTAGTGTATCAAATTTCCAATCAAGCTTGACTTAATATGAAATGTGTTGATTATAAATTTTGACTATGAGAATAATGCATAACATGAATAAATCAAGTAAACACAGTCATATCAACACAATATACGTCAAACGATAATCTAAACACGAAGCACGTACGTACTAGGCCTTAACTTTTTCGCAACTTAGACGTTTATATTATGAGATGCACACATCAACACATTCAACACGCAAAATGGATTTAATGCAAAAATGAATGTAAAGACGTAAAAGTAAATAAAGAGAAATGCAAAATATAAAAGAGAATGCAAACCGACATGATGATTTATAATGGTCCGGTCACGAATCTCTTCTTCGCCCTACTCCACTCCTCGAGTATCCAACTCGATAGTTACTTCACTATCAACAAGCTCCTTTCAAGGTGGGGAAAACCATACACGTCTCTTACACCAATTTCCGACACTAAGCTAAATGTCAAACTTTAGGATATGTAAATCTTGCTTATGTTTTAGAGAGAGAAAGAGATAGAGAGATGGTGGATTTCACACAATTCTAGAGAGAGAAACAAAAGTTTACTATGTGAAAAAATGAAGAACCACACACACTCTCCATCTAAGGAGAGGGTTTATATACCCAAGCCCTTGTCATGGGCTTGGGCTTACATTTGGGCCGGCCTACACATGTTGTAGGCTAGGCTTGTTCTTGTTTGTTAAATAAAGATAATTAACTAAACTACGAGCTATTACATGGACTATCGTTGGAGTGACCGATCCTTCTTAATACGTAAAACGTATTTCCAACAATCTCCCCCTAAGGGAGGTCACTCCAAACAAGGGCATTACCCAAGTTACAATAATAAGATAAACCTAGCATACTATGCTTGTCTTGAGCTCGTAGTCTTCGTCTTTCTTTTCTTTTCTTTTTTCTTTTTAGGTGGACATGCTGATGTGATCATTGATATCAATCTTGAGCATTAATCTCTTGCCTTGATCTTGTGCATCCATCACTTGTGATCTTCTCCTCTTCGTGACCTCACGTCCCACATACTTATACCTTTGTAATTTTTGAAAGCTTCAGAGTTCGATATAGCGGAAGACTTAACTTTTAGGCTTTCTTGAATTAGATGAGGTATTAAGTGCATAAAGTATAAGCATGCGGGGACGACTTCTTCTTGGATCCCGCAACGCCACCGTCTTCAAATGCCGCAACATAAGTAGACACGAACGAAATGGCTTTGAACATTTCATTCAATTCGGTAGCATTTTACCTCCGGTCGGTGAAGACCATTGGACGATATAAAATATCATACTTGTGGCAGGTAGATTTAATTAAAAATCTCCTTGACAAGATTTCGCGGGTAAACCCGTTCTCTTTACTCGACCGTCCAAAGCTGACTACGAACGTAAAGAGTGAATTATTTGGATAAAATTATCCGCATGATTGAAGCCGTCAAGTCTGATTCCTGGAACAAGTTTGATTCATTAAAGAATCGCACCATCGTTGCTTTCCAGTTGTCACGAGCTTGATTCATATTGAATCTTGCAAGTTACCTACCAAGTGCTGTTTAAGGTTAACACTAGAAGGATTTCCACTCATCATTGTGAACACTAAGGTATCACTCTGAGTGTTTTGGCAAGATCACTAAGATATTGCGTAGAGGCCTGGAACGTGTTTAAATTCAGTTAAGAATTAAACCACTGTTGCTTTCCAGTTATCACAAGTTTGATTCATAAAGAATCTCACAAGTCACCTACCATGAGCTTTTTGATATTCGCTCAAGAAGGATTTCCATCTTCATTGTAAATACTTTTGTATTACTCGGATGTTCAGGCAAGATCATGAAGATTTTGCGTAGGACTCTTAAAATCTTTCTTACTTTTCACAGTGTGTGAAGAAGCAAGGAAATATGAAAGTGTGTCCTAATGAGATATTTGATGATCTCAAATGGCTCTAGACTCGATCGTGCATTTTGGATTTTAGTGATCGGAGGCTGGAGAGGAGTGCCACCTTTTCAATACCAATTTATTCGGAGTGAATAAATCAATAGATAATGTGTTGTCTCTGTGCGATTAAAACAAATACCTTTTGAGAGATTTCTGAGTTAGCTGGGATGGGTTGTGCATTGCATTACTGGGTCCATGATGTCTATCTTCAATATCGAGCATCATAAAAATGATCTCAATAGCATATGTGTTGACCCGGTTTCTGCCTAAGGTTGTAAGGAGGGCTTCTTTCTTTACACCCTTTATCTTTACAATTCTTTTTCATTCTTCAACCCCTTCAATGCTTACCAATACGTCATAACTAGCACCTTGTTGTGATTGTTCCAGTGCTAACTTAAGTACTTGGTCGACGTTCAACTACGTTCACAATCTTTCTCCAACTTTCCTAAGGACTACTATTTCTAGCTATGGAATGTCCTTGGGAAGATTCCTCCGGTTCTAGAAGAATCATAGGACTTAACCTATCCTACCATCCTTATGTCACCACAATCTTCATCGTCGTGAAATAAATGGGTTTTGGGTAAGTATATGTCACCATGAAAATCCATTTTGATATGCAAATCCGTTTTGCTCCCCCTTAACATATGCCACGATATTCGAAAACATTTCGCATATGTCGGGATAAGCCAGCACGTTAAGTCAAACCATTTTTGATAATATCCCATATTAAATCACATTTTCTCCCCCATATTAAAAGTATTAACCCAATCGATGTATTTAATATCAACTGATTTAATGAAGTTTTAACAAAGGTTTTGGGAAGAAAAATGCGAGTCCGTTTTATCTTCATGATTCCAAATGTATGAAATATGATACCGATTAGTAACATGATCACATATTCACCATATTAGAAAAAATTAACAAGGTTGGACCTAATTGATGAGAACATCATATGATAAGATCAAATGGTTCTTGTCAGCATATGTTGGTCGCCTCGTCATGTCTGAAGTCATCTCTTGACACCACGTGTACGATTGGTATTGTTGTCTTGACACCAACTTGTGAACTTGGCACTTTCGGCATCGAAGATTCTGAATGCTTGACAATTGCTCCCCCTCAATTGTTGACCCGTGTTCTATTGAAAGAGCTGTAGTCGTCGGTTGAGTAGTCGCATCGTCGAGTATGTAGATACCAATTGTAGATTGCTATGGTTGTAGAGATGATAGCTTCATAAAAACAAGACTTCTCTTGTTTTAACAAATAAATGCACTGAGGCGTACATAGATTTGTGTTAGACCAAGTTATAAAGTAAACTTGATCCCTTACAAGGTTTTAAAGTAAACATTGCCCGAGAAAATTAATTCCCGTTGTGAGCCAAAGCTTTCATAAAAAATACTTGACTTTAATGTGAAAATCGGGTTGTAGTCTGAAATAACTACAAGCCATATGGGCATGTTTTATGAAATATTTACAACTTTTGTACGAACTCTATTTATGGCGCCGTGTCGATATTAATCAACATTTCTAAGGCCGTAAATATTATCGTACCAAAAGACATGCCTTTGAAAAAATAAAGTAAAAATATTTTTGATATTCACCGTAACCCATTATCTTTGCAATATGATCATTTCCAAATTGAACCGTACCAAGAAACTTACTGACGAAATTTCTGAGCTGAGAGCGATCTCCGGTCATATGCTTAGAGCAACCAGAGTCCAAATACCAGAGAACAATTTGGACCACCTGTTTTCAATAACAACAGTAGACAATGCATTGGAAACTATTGGTTCCGGAGTGTTAGCAGATACAGATATAAAATTATCAAAATTGCTAACATTTGTGTGACCCTTAGATTTCCTGCGTTTTCTAATGTGAGATTTAGCACTAACAGGTTTTACTGTTCCAACTTTCTTAGGTTTTGGATTATTCGCGGGCATTACAGTGGGAGTAGACCTATTTAAAGGGCACTTGGTTCCTACAGTAGTGTCGGTGTTCCTAGTTAAAGGACACGCTTGTGTTTTGTTAGCCTTGGTACTCCTAGTTAAAGGGCACGCTTTCTTCGCTGTAGTGGGAGTGATCCTAGTTAAAGGGCACGTATTTCCTACTATAGTGAAAGTTCTACCAGTGGGGCGCCACATCCAACCAACTTGGGTTAACACTTTCCCAGTCGGTTTCCATTCTAATCCATTTTTTCCGGGCATACATCTCATTCACATGGTCAATAAGGCAAGAATCATGACGACTAGAAAACATACATTCATTGCAATTCCAACATTTCAAATTAGAATTCACAGTAGGCTTAGAACGCTGCACAACCGCAGAGCCTTTAGGTTTAGCTACATGATTCTTTTTATTCAAAACAGAAATAACATTCCTAGGATGGGCTTCTACTTTCTTATTCACTTGACTACTAGATGGGGGCAAGATCCTATCATTCTTCTTGTTTCTTTTAAGCTTAGATCTTTGAGCCTTAGTAGTGGTGCTTACTCCTGTAGAAGGCAACACGGGAATATTAGAAGCTGGTTTTGATTCCGCCTTATCTTTAGTGACCAAAGTTTGAGATGGTTTAGTCCTAGGGCCCTTATTAAATGGTGTGACGGCTATAAGGTTCCTTTTGATTGCACTAGAGGACGATGTTGAGACAGTGGCTGCGTTATCTACAACATTCTTACCTTTTAGCATACGAAGTGTTTCCTTTAACTCAGCCAAGACCAGATTTTTATCACAAATTTGTTCCCTCAAATCAGATATTTCCACCGACTTTCGATTCAATTGTTCAATCAATGATTGATTCTGTGTAGTGGTATTAACACATGTGGGCTTTACTGAATCGAAGAGTCGTGTATTTTTCTGTTTTAAGTTATCAACTTTGGACAAAATCTTGGAAACTCGATTATCTAGATCAAGTTTAAAATTCTCAGCGGCCTCAAGTACGTTCACACAGTTAAGCTCCTTTGATTTCTCTATTTCTATCGGCAAAGATGTAGCAACCTTGTCACTTGGCTGACGCTGTTTTGATTGTAAATTTAATCGAAAATTCTTTTCAAAGTTTGCATCATCGATATTAACACCTTCGAATGACGTTTCAAAGATTTCTTGAATAAATTGTTGCTTGCATTCAAGCGAAATACAATGTGTTTGAATCTCATCAAAACGTTTTGAAAGCGAAGAATATGAATCTTGAAGCTTTAAAAATTCAGCGTCAGATTCGTGACAATTACTATCTACCACATTATCCACAGATTCAACATTATGCACAATAGAATCATTATTAACACTTTTATTCACACAGACAGAAACTATATCATGAGACATCACTTGCTTCAGAAGCTGATCATTTTGGCGTGAAACCCGTTCTATTTCAAGTAAACTGTTTTCATAAGCATCATCCATTTCCTTGAAAACACGTCTAACGTCTTCTATTTCCAAAAGCAAATCTTGATCAAGATTACTAAGACAAGTAATAAGTGTGAAAACACTTATCCTTTTACCACTTATTTCGAATAATAACAAGACCAAAACGTGTATTTTATGTCGTAAAAGTCGGAATTATGCGTGGTTTCTGTTTTTATTGTGTTTTAGGACCAAAAGATGAAAAAGGAAGAAAACACGGGCTTTCACGGGCTTTTATCGAAGAAAACGGGAAAAGACGAAGTCAAAAAATCAAGAGTGCAAAAAGAACGAAAGTCCAAGGCCTATTCTGAAGATTTATCGAAGAAAAAGTCTAAAGACGAAAGTTTAATGAAATCGAAGAACTCAAGTCTAATAGAAGAAGAAAATTACAAGACAAGTTCAATATACATCGACAAATCTCGAGACGTCGTCGAGAAGGACAAAGGATTTAAATCGAGTCGAGAAGAAAGAAAGAAGAGGCAACACATGCACACCTTCCCATTTTTCCTATAAATACCCTCCTAATACACATTAGGAGGGTTGGTTAGTTTTTAGTTAGCTAGTTTCATTTTCATTTTTTCCTTTCTATTTTTTAGAGAGAGAAAGTTCCAAACTTTCTCTCACTAAGTTTTCATCTTTTCTTTCTTTTAATCTTTCAAGATTAAGCTTTTTGTATTGGGATTTCATTAATCAAGTTTAAGTTTAAGCTTTTAATCTTTAATCTCTTTTTACCTTTCTTGATTTTAGTTTACTTTTGGTGCGAAATATATTTGATCCGTGTTGATCTTGATGTTTTCGTGCTTAAAAAGTTAATCTTTTTATTCATACATAAGCTTTCAAACGGTTAAGCTTTAAGATCTTTGTGCTTATCGGCTTATTTGTATGTTTAGCTTATTTACTTTTTAAAAGTTTTCTTAAAAAGTTTCATCTTTTTATAGTTTGATTTAAAAGATTGCTTATTTAAAGTTTGGAGAAGTTGTTATTTATGCTTATTTAGTTTGTTTCATTACTGGTTTGGTTAAGTTTTGGTGTTAGCTTATCATCTTAGCTTATCACTTAGCTTATTTTCGAATCAAAAGGTAATCGGAAAAGGGTAAACCCTTTTCCGATTTGGTATTCCGATTAGTCCCCCTAGTATTCCGATCATTAATATCGGATTAGGGTTTTTTCTTTCCGATTTGCTATTAGTATTCCGATCACCAAGATCGGAAAGGGGTTTCATCATTCCGATTGGGATTCCTTTTGGATTCCGATTGCTAACTCTTTGACATTCCGACGAGGGTAGTTTGTGTAACATTCCGATTGGGCAATTTCTACCATATTCCGATTACTTTCTTTTGCCGGATTCCGATCAGGGATTCCGATTGCACCAGCATTCGACTAGGGTGTATTCCGATCAGTCTTTCCGACCAATATTCCGATCTGATTTCAATTTGGCATTCCGATGGATTAGTTTCTTGTTTTTATAAAATTTCCAAATTTTAGATTCATTAAGTTTTCAAGTATTTTTCTAATCTTGTCTTTAAGTTTTCAAGCATTTATTTTTAACTCGTTATTTTAGTTTAATCTTTAAAGCTCTTATTTTACTCAACGACATTTACATATTTGCTATTAGTTTAAAATAGATAATCAACCAAACCATTTATTATTCCACCAAGAACAATTAGTCACACTTTGAACCAATAGTCAATTCGAAGAGATCGGAAGAACGAATTTTGATACTTGGAAATCCCTTGTATTAAATGGCGCCGCTGCCGGCTCTTTTCGTTAAGATTAAAGGTTTTAAGTGAGAAACGCGTTGGATTTTGGGATCCGTTCATCTTTGAACGTTATTTTCCTTGCTTTCAAATTTTCAAAAAATCCAAAAAAATATAAAATTTTCAAAAATACAAAAAAAATAAAAAACATAAAAAAATCAAAAATATTTCTGCTTTGTTAGTTCTTTTGCAGGTGTATGCGCACTCGATCAACGTCTTATCAAGAGCCCGAGACTCTCGATACCTTAGACATGGCCGGTGTACACAACAATAATAATAATCCACCTCAAAACAACATGAATAATAACAACAATGAACCTCTACCGGACAATCGCCCTATGATCGAACTTTTGCAAGCACATGTAGAGGGCAACCACGATGCTATTGTCATACCCGCGATTGGAGCCAACAACTTTGAGCTCAAATCGGCTTTATTCAGATGGTCTCTGCTCAACCATTCTTGGGACGTACCATTGATGATCCTCATGACCACATCAAAAGGTTCCTTCAACTCACGAATACGGTCAAATTCAATGGGGTTTCGCAAGAGGTAATTCGCTTGCAACTTTTTCCTTTCTCCTTAGAGGGACTAGCCCGACATTGGCTTGATAAGGAACCGCCACAAAGTATTCTTACGTGGACGGACTTAGAGACCAAATTCATAAACTACTTTTTCCCACCCTCTCGTACTACCGCTTTGCGGAATGAAATCATTACTTTTGAACAAAAGTACGATGAGACTTTTAGTGAATCTTGGGACCGCTTTAAAGAACTTTTAAGAAAGTGCCCACAACATGGTTTTACCAAAGTGCACCAAATCAATACTTTTTACAATGGTTTAAGCATGAATGACCAAGATTCACTAAATAGTGCCTCGGGGGGTAATCTTTTGGTTAAGTCTTCTAATGCCGCTTGGTATATTATTGAGAACAAGTCTAGAGTGCAAACCAAGAGCGTTCAGACCAATGTGGCTAGTGCTAGCACTAATGAGAGCGACAAGAGACTTGATAAGCTTACTTCGCTTGTTGAATCACTTGCTCTCCAAGCCGCCAACAATACTAAAGCTATCACTGCCCAAGCAAATGCTATGACTCAATCTTGTGATATATGCGGGGGATCTCACTCATACACCGATTGTCCTTCGACTCACGACAATCCGGAAAATGTGTATGCCGGTTCCTATGCTACAGGAAGCTATCAAGCACGTCCTCAAGGTGACCGCAACTTGCTCAGCTATCGCTCAAACAACTTTCTTTCACCTCCCGGTTTTCCCCCACAAAACCCAAACAACCTCAATCGCAACAATCAAAACCAACCACGTGCTCCAACTCCATATCAAAACCAAAGAAACCCATATCCACCTCAAAGAAACAACCAAGTTTACCAACAACCTGCTTATCAACCACCCGCCTACCATGCTCCTCCTCCCAACCAACCCACCGCATTACACCAAGATGTTGAAACCTACATGAGGACTAATGATGTGATCGTGCAAAATCTTCAGCGGGAAATGGCCAACATGAAAGCAGATATGGTGAAGCAAGGGAATGATCTTCGAGCTGATATGCGAAACACTTTGGCAAGTCAAACGAATGACTTGAGGAACATGATGGCTAGTTTCTTCCCAAGTAATCAAACCTCTGGATCGGTAATACAAGGCTTTTGGCCAGGTAAAAAGATTCGTTCGTTTAAGTATGTCTCTTCGAATTGAAAACTGTGTTAACTATGCGACTCAGTCGTTCTTTGGTGGAAACAAATAGTTGTGTCGTTGTAGTATTAAAAAATGCAAAACTTTAAAATAAAGTGACGTTAAATTAAATCTAAGTCTAATTAAAAGTAAAGGGTGCAATATTTAAACTTTGAAAAGTAAATTAATTAAATGACTTAAATAAAAGCGTGACGAAAAATAATCTTGACAATGTAATATAATTTGAAAACTTAAAAATAAATCAAGTAAAAATGCGGGAAAACAAAATTTAAAATAAAAACAAAAACAAAACAAGAATATGAATCTGATCGCGCTACGATCGCAACCAACTAATGTGGTTGGATCGTACCTGGATCGTAGCTTGATCGCAGCCTACGATCGCACTTGATGCGATGGAAACAAAATGGATCGTACTCTATGGATCGTACTCCATCACGATCGCAACAAAGTGGATCGCAGTGGGTGATCGTAACCAAGCGATCGCAACTACGGATCGCACTCTATGATCTTACCCACGATCGCAATGAGTGATCGTGGTGTGGATTATGGAGTGTGATCGTAATGTGATCCTAGTCCTTGATCGCAACAATGGATCGCAAGTAGAAACCCTAGGGGTTTATGCGATCGCACTTGTTGGATCGTACTGGGGTTAAAAGCAGTTACGATGGGAATAAGAAAAACAGAATAAGCAAACGAAATAAGCACTAAGACAAATAAGCAAATACCAAAGAAGCACTTTTAACTATAAGCAGATAACAAAACTTAATTAAAACGAGAACAAGTAAAACCAAATGAGCTTAAATATAAAACTTTAAAAAACTCAAAATAAGTAAACTTTATCAAATAATCTTTAAAAAGGTGAACTTTTTAGAAAACTAAGAAAAGCAAATAAGCTAAGTACAAAACAAGCCAATAAGATTGTCAAACTTATAGCTCATCTCATACAAAAACTTATATAAAGTGAAAAGGTAAACTTTTTAGTAAAATAAGCAAAGAGATTAAGCAATCTCTTGCTTAATCCGAATTTTAAATAAACCAAAAAGAAGAATAGTAGAAATAGAATGATAAAAGAAACTTGATCAAAGGTAAATGAAGATTAAAGCAACAAAATTAAAGAACACTTACTTGGAATTAAAATGAATTAAAGTGCAAGACAATTATTTAAAATGACATAAATTTAAAGAGTAAGTAATTAAAAGGTGGAAGACTAATTGTCACCTTAGCCAACAAGAGTAAAATGAAATGATCTTAAACTATATATAGGGGAGATTAAGGAGTGATTAGGAAGCTTCCTTCCTCTTTCCTCTTTTCCTTAATTGCACACTTAAGTCCTTCTCTTCTTAATCTTTTGTTAATCTTGGACTTTAATGACTTTTGGCTCGGGATTTCTTTAAACTCGTCTTTAATTTTCTTCATAAATAAGACTCGAGTTCTTCGGCTTTAGTAAACTTCCGTCTTTTGACTTTTTCTTCGATAAATCTTCAGAATTGGTCTTGGACTTCCGTTCTTTTTGCACTCTTGACTTCTTGACTTCGTCTTTAATCTTTTTCTTCAATAAAAGCCCGTGAATGCCCGTGTTTTTTCCACTTTTCACCTTTTCGTCCTAAATCACAACAAAAACACAAACCACGCATAATTCTGACATAAAAGACATAAAATACACGTTTTGGCCCGGTTATTATTGTAATTAAGTGGTAAAAAGGATGGGTGTTTACACACCTATCAAATCCCCTACACTTGACCATTGCAATGTCCTCATGCAATGCATTAGTTACAAAGCACGTTTACATTTTTCATCAAAATCAATCCACGTTGGCCTTTATTAAAGAGATAGAAAACTATAAACATTCAAAGTAAAGAAATCAAAAACATACCTTGGGTTTTGGAAATATCATGAATAATCATCATCCTCAAGTTTTCACTTTCTCCAAACCAAGCTTAAAAACGAGATCATTGTTATTATAAGTTAGCAAACTAACACGAACTCATGTGGGCCAATTATTCACTTAGACTCCCTTATTCCTAGGTGTATCTCTTATATTTTATTATTGTCTTGAATGATCACGAGGATGCATTGTTGACTTATTTCGATAGTTATTTAGTCCGAAAATAAAGTGAACGATTTAATCAATAGTTAGCTAAAGGACAAAATCTTTTAAAACTGCTTCTCGGGACCTCATAAAGTTCATATCTTGGCATAACTCGCTTCGCGATTTGAGACCTTTCTCGGACCGATATTTGGCAGCGACTTCATACTTCAAACCTTGAGAGACGTTCATGAAATAATGGTATTCTCTTCATATAGGAATTTCTTCACTTGAAGTTTTGAGAGATTCATCATAAATGGACCACGACTTCTTCATTTTTCTCCAATCTTTATTTTGGATTTTGATATAAAACGATCCGCCTCCTTTTTGGACTTGGATCTATTTATCCTCATACCTTGCTAGGGTATTTTCGGATAGACTTCTCCATGACTTTTGGGGAGTACTTTGCTTTTCGTCGTGTGTCTCGATCCTTCATATTGATTTTCGATAAATGATTCTTCACATCACTTTTGGATCTTTAGGAACAAAATGTAGCCCTCATGCCTTGTTAGGGCCTTTTCGGACTCGCCAATCTTCGCATCCCGCTTCAATAAGTTATGCCTTGGCTATGAACTCTAATCCATACCGAGCAACTTTTAAACGATCTTGGGCTAGAAGCTAAGTAACTTTTCAAATCGTACAACCTTATTTATTGTAGATAAATTTATTAGCAAGCGATGGGAGAATAGGCTTATAATTAACTCACATAAATTCATGAAAGAATACCAAACTTATAATTGACTCTATCATCTCTCGTTCTCCACAGTTTAAAATCTCAAGGAATGAGACTCGTGGATGCTTAGCCTATTAAATCAAAGTTTTGGGTTTTCGAGTCGCCTATAGGATCTTGCAAATTCTTAGACTTTTTCAAGTTTAGAAATCGCATTTTAAAGTTCCCTTGATAAACGACTCTCTAGGATCAATTATAGGAACTTGCGAAAAGTTCTTGTTCTTAACCCGTGAGAGTTAAGACTTTCGCGTTTTATAGCTCCTTATATAAAAGCCTAACAAAACTTGATTTAAACACGTTAAGGATACTAGCTAGAGTAACTTAGATAAGTAAACTCGGGTTGAGTCAAAAGATTCACAACGTTTGAAAATTAAAACCACTTTATTTAAAGTTTATTCTAGCAAAGAAAGAAAATAACTATACAAAGGGAAAAACTAATAGGCCAAAATAGATCAAAAATTTTGAAAAATATCGAAAAAATTGATTTTCTGGTTAAAATGAGGACAAATACAAGGAAAAGGCCACTTAACTTCGATAGAAGTCCCCATACACTTAACATAAACATTGTCCTCAATGTTTAAGCATGTGGGAGTAAACTCCCCTACACTTAGGACATTGTGCACTTTGTTTAAATCTCGCTAAGGAAGAGACAACTAAAGAGATTCCTATTTTAATATTGAGAAAATATAAAATAGTGAATCGAAAAGAGTTTAGGATAGAACCAGGAAGAAGGGAACACGGAATCACGGGTCGTCAAGAATCATCAAGAATGGATCATTGAGCTCGAATCCCTGATTAAGAGAGGAGAGGAAATAGCAAACACCAACGGGT
The DNA here is from genome assembly GCA_025667525.1 of Glebionis coronaria. Taxonomy (NCBI): domain Eukaryota; kingdom Viridiplantae; phylum Streptophyta; class Magnoliopsida; order Asterales; family Asteraceae; genus Glebionis; species Glebionis coronaria. The sequence goes on along the minus strand of CM046879.1, from coordinate 152,474,701 downwards.
CTCCCCTACACTTAGGATAAAGAAAGCTAAAAGATAGATGCATGGGTTGCCTCCCAAGAAGCGCTTGGTTTTTGTTCACCGAGTCGTGAGCCTCCACCGGGATCAAAGACATAGTTTTCGTCCATCAAATAGCATAAGCTTAAGGCGAACAAGGCAAGCCAAAGAAGAGTAGGCAAGGTTCCCTTAAGCAGCGATGGAGCACGGTGGAAGCAAGGGTTGTGGAAGTGTAAATCTATGCTTATGGTTTAGAGAGAGAAAGAGATAGAGAGATGGTGGATTTCACACAAAGCTAGAGAGAGGAACTAAAAAGAACTATGTGATAATAATGAAACCACACACCCTCTCCATCTAAGGAGAGGGTTTATATACCCAAGCCCATGTGATGGGCTTGGGTTTACATTAGGCCGCCGGCCCATACACTTCATGGGCTCGGTTTTGGGCTTTGTTTAATGAATGTAAATAACTAAACTACGAGCTATAACATGGACTATTGTTGGAGTGACCGATCCTTTCTAATACGTAAAACGTATTTCCAACAAGGGTGAAGTGGTGCAAGCAGATTTCCATAAGTTCCAAAAATATTTCCTTTTATTTCATCAGGTGGATACTGAGATGGCTGCAGAATATCGATACCGGGGTCGAACACCTTTTCCTTTAGGGGAAAATAGCACTCAGGCTCAGCAGAGTGTGAAGATGATCCGCGATGAAAATGCACAACCTCGTCCTCAGAAGGGGGACAAAGAGGTGTTAAATCATATATGCTGTGGATATTGGTGTCGACCGGTTTCTTCTCCTTTGAAAGAATGTTCTTCAAATCCAAATAGGATCAAGACGATAATCTTCAAAATCTAAAGGAGGAGCATCACTCTCATAAGGGAAGTTTTGAGAAACGTAGAGAAGTCTTCCTCAAAAGAGTAATCATCCAAAGTAGGATTAAGCATGGAAGACGGAGGATCTTCATCATGTGAAGAATCACTCGACAGAGTATCGGCCTCATCAAAATCATCATAAGTGGGCATCTCGGGATACTCGGAAGTACAATCATCAAAATCATCTGAATCTGAGCTAGAATCATCATCATAAGCATCAAAGATCGGTGGAGAATCGTAAATGGGAGAAGGTTCCAAATTAGAGAGAGAATCATCCACATCATCGTGAAAAAGTGGATTATCATTGCAAGACTCGAATAGAGGATTGTTGTAGATGACAAAATTATCGAGCACATTAATCATATTCACTGATTCTCGTCCAAAGGATTTGCTTGTAAGCTTTTCCATTTTAAACACTTGTGCATCATCCCTGACTCTTAAGATTAACTCACCTTCGGCAACATCAACTAGAGCTCGTCCGGTTCTCAAGAATGTCCGACCAAGTATTAAAGGAATACGAGGGTCCATTTCATAATCAACAACCACAAAGTCGACCGGGAAAGTAAATGTGCCAACTTTAATGAACACATCTTCGGCAATACCAACGGGGTAAGCGAGAGTGCGATTTGCAAGTTCAAGAGTCATCTTTGTTGGAGTAAGGTCGGGTAATGATAGTGTTTTCCAAACACTCAAAGGCATAAGATTTATACTGGCCCCGAGATCAGCTAGGGCAGTAAATTCTTCGGTTTTGTTAAAGAGGCAAGGCAACACAAAACGACCGGGATCTCCAAGCTTTTTCGGAAGTTCTTTAAGAATAACTACAGAGCAGTTTTCATTTAAGCGTGTGTTGGCGAGCTCAATCAGCTTCTCCTTCTTGTTAAGCAATTCCTTAAATGCTTTAACAAATTTCGGCATGTGGACAAGTGCTTCAACAAGGCTCATGTTGATGTTCATTTGAGAGAGCATCTTCACATAGCTCGACACTTGACAGTCATTCTTGGTTAGCTCGTTGGTCTTGCCTAGCCGTGAAGGATAAGGGATATTGGGTTTGGGTGGTGAAGGTGTAGGTGTAGTAGGTAAAGGTTGAGATGTTGAAGGGTCCTTCCTAGGTACATCGTCATGACGAGGCGGAGACGGTAATGGTGCACTAATACTAGGTGTAGGAGGAGTAGGGATAAATGGTGGTGGAGGAGGTGTAGATGATGGGGGCGGGATAGGTGGTCCTACGATGGTGACTCCACTATGGGTAGTAATAGCACTCACATTTGCTCGCGGATTGGTGACGGTGTTTGAAGGTAGAGAAATCGAAGTAGAAGGTTGAGCTGCGGGTAAGAAACTAGCCAGCATATTCTTCAAATCATTGGTTTGATTGCTGAAGGAGGATTGGATATTATCTCGAAGCTCGGATCTAAGGTCATTTCCTTGCTTGGTAATATCTCCTTTCAGATTGATAATTTGGCTCTGTAGATTCTTGATTTGCTCACCGTGGGATCTCATGATGGCTTCAACATCGGGATTAATGGGTGGGGTTTGTTGAGCGGGTGGGTGATAAGGATTAGAAGCTCTTGGTGGGATTTGGTTGCTTCTATTGTAGTTGTTGGCGGGGTTTTGGTTTTGAGGAGAAAAACCGGGTGAAAGGTAGTTGTTTGATTGGTAACTCAACAAATTTCTATCCCCTTGAGGTCGAGCTTGGTAATTTTCCGGTGAATAATTACCATAAGCTGCATACACATTTTCCGGATTTCCTTGAGTAGAAGGACAATCGGTGTATGAGTGTGGACTGCCGCATGTTTCACAAGAAGGTGCAACCGCTTTCACTTGTTGTTGTTGGTTTGAAGCGAGAAGCAAGATACTTTTGTTCATTTCGGTCATCATGCGGGTGAATTCGGTCATGTCAGGGCTTGCTGAAGTAGAAGAAACATTGACTCTCGGGTTGTTCCTTGAATAAGCGGAGGAATCCCAGTTTTTGTGGTGAGTAGTCATGTTCTCAATAAGCTCTCTACACTCCTCGGATCTCCTTTTCATGAATGTGCCACCGGCGGCTGCATTAATCGTATCACGATCGCGAAAAGTCAAATCGTTGTAGAAAGTATCAATCAATGTGACTGGAAGCATGTTGTGGTTTGGAAAACGATCAATCAAGACATTATATCTTTCCCAAGCATCAAAAAGAGATTCATCGGGGTCTTGCATGAAACCGCTGATTTGATTGCGAAGGCTTGTGACCATGGATGGTGGAAAGTAGCGCGACAAAAAGCGTTGAGTCATGTCATCCCAAGTGTGAATTGAATTCTTTGGAAGACGATCAAACCTTTTCTCGACATGATGTGAAAAAGTATGTGGGACGAGTTGTAGGCGAAGAACATCCATTGTGGCACCGGGCAACTTCATGCTTTGGGTGATTGTAATGAACTTGTCGAGGTGTTTGTTGGCATCATCATCAGGCAATCCACGAAAAGGATTTGTTTGCACTTGCTGAATCATGTGGTGCATCAATGAAAACTCCGGAGCCGTGATTTGCATCGGCGCAATCGGTCCTCCTCGTCCAAACATGGTAGGTTGACAAAGTTCCTCCATTGTCCGAAGATCGGGCTGTGGAAGAACATTGTTGTTATTGTTGAGGTGCGGTGGATTATTGTTGTTGTTAACACCTGACATACTTAAATCTTCTCGAGTCTCGGGCTCTTGATAATTAGAAGATCTAGTACGCATACACCTACAAAGACAAAAGAAAACAATACCAAACACAAAGATAATATATATACACAATAAAAATAAAATCTTTTTGGATTTTTTAAATTTTTAATTTTTATGGATTTTTAACAATTTTTATTTTTATTTTTTTTTTTGGTTTTTTTTTTGAATTTTTTAGGCAAGAAAAATAACGCTCACAAGTGAACGGATCCCAAAAAGCAACGCGTCTCTCACAGAAAACCGTTAATCTTTACGAAAAGAGCCGGCAGCGGCGCCATTTAATAACTGGGTTTTGACACCCCGTATAAAAATTAAAGTTCGAAGTAGTGGTCTAATCGAATTGATCTGGTTTAACTATGCGACTCGGTCGTTCTTTGGTGGAAACAAATAGTTGTGTCGTTGTAGTATTAAAAAGTGCAAAACTTTAAAATAAAGTGACGTTAAATTAAATCTAAGTCTAATTAAAAGTAAAGGGTGCAATATTTAAACTTTGAAAAGTAAATTAATTAAATGACTTAAATAAAAGCGTGACGAAAATTAATCTTGACAATGTAATATAATTTGAAAACTTAAAAATAAATCAAGTAAAAATGCGGGAAAACAAAATTTAAAATAAAAACAAAAACAAAACAAGAATACGAATCTGATCGCACTACGATTGCAACCAACTAATGTGGTTGGATCGTACCCGGATCGTAGCTTGATCGTAGCCTACGATCGCACTTGATGTGATGGAAACAAAATGGATCGTACTCCACCACGATCGCAACAAAGTGGATCGCAGTGGGTGATCGTGACCAAGCGATCGCAACTACGGATCGCACTCTATGATCTTACCCACGATCGCAACGAGTGATCGTGGTGTGGATTATGGAGTCTGATCGTAATGTGATCCTAGTCCTTGATCGCAACAATGGATCGCAAGTAGAAACCCTAGGGGTTTATGCGATCGCACTTGTTGGATCGTACTGGGGTAAAAAGCAGTTACGATGGGAATAAGAAAAACATAATAAGCAAACGAAATAAGCACTAAGACAAATAAACAAATACCAAAGAAGCACTTTTAACTATAAGCAGATAACAAAACTTAATTAAAACGAGAACAAGCAAAACCAAATGAGCTTAAATATAAAACTTTAAAAAACTCAAAATAAGTAAACTTTATCAAATAATCTTTAAAAAGGTGAACTTTTTAGAAAACTAAGAAAAGCAAATAAGCTAAGTACAAAACAAGCCAATAAGATTGTCAAACTTATAGCTCATCTCATACAAAAACTTATATAAAAGTGAAAAGGTAAACTTTTTAGTAAAATAAGCAAAGAGATTAAGCAATCTCTTGCTTAATCCGAATTTTAAATAAACCAAAAAGAAGAAAAGTAGAAAGAGAATGATAAAAGAAACTTGATCAAAGGTAAATGAAGATTAAAGCAACAAAATTAAAGAACACTTACTTGGAATTAAAATGAATTAAAGTGCAAGACAAGTATTTAAAATGACATAAATTTAAAGAGCAAGTAATTAAAAGGTGGAAAACTAATTGTCACCTTAGCCAACAAGAGTAAAATGAAATGATCTTAAAATATATATAGGGGAGATTAAGGAGTGCTTAGGAAGCTTCCTTCCTCTTTCCTCTTTTCCTTAATTGCACACTTAAGTCCTTCTCTTCTTAATCTTTTGTTAATCTTGGAATTTAATGACTTTTGGCTCGGGATTTCTTTAAACTCGTCTTTAATTTTCTTCATAAATAAGACTCGAGTTCTTCGGCTTTAGTAAACTTCCGTCTTTTGACTTTTTCTTCGATAAATCTTCAGAATTGGTCTTGGACTTCCGTTCTTTTTGCACTCTTGACTTCTTGACTTCGTCTTTAACCTTTTTCTTCAATAAAAGCCCGTGAATGCCCGTGTTTTCTCCACTTTTCACCTTTTCGTCCTAAATCACAACAAAAACACAAACCACACATAATTCCGACATAAAAGACATAAAATACACGTTTTGGCCCGGTTATTATTGTAATTAAGTGGTAAAAAGGATGGGTGTTTACACACCTATCAATCGGGTTCTCTTCCGAGTAACACCGTTGCTAATCCACGAGGGGAGATGAAAGCAATCACCACTCGCAGTGGAAAAGGTTTAAAGGAACCCGAGCTTCCTACACCTACACCGGTGATTGTGACAAAGGAAAACGAGTCTCCTTCTCCAAATCCTCCATCTTCCATTCCTCCAACTTCTACTTCCCCAATTCCACCACCTTCTACTTCTACCCCTCCACCACCTAAGGATGTGAGTGCGAATTCTATCCCAAAGCCTTCATCTCAACCCCAATATACCTTATCATTCGAGGTTGCGGAAAGAGAAATTGAATAACAAGGATGATATTCAGGTTTCGAACTTTCTTAAAATGTTCAAACAACTGAATTTCAATATCTCCTTTGCTGAGGCTCTCGCTCACATGCCGAAATACGCTAAAATGTTTAAAGATCTTCTCAGTGATAAAGAGAAGCTTCTTGACATTGCTTAGAACCAACTTAATGAGAATTGCTCCGCAGTGCTCTTAAGGAAATTACCAACCAAACTTGGTGATCCGGGTCGTTTCTTGATTCTTTGCAACTTCCCGGGAGTAGAGAATTGCATGGCCCTAGCCGATCTAGGTGCTAGTATTAACTTAATGCCATTAAGTGTTTGGAAGCAATTATCTCTCCCCGAGCTAGTCCCCACACGAATGAGTTTGGAATTAGCTAACCATACGGTTGCTTATCTAGTGGGGATAGCCGAAGACGTCTTCGTTGGTGTCGACAAATTCACCTTCCCGGCGGATTTTGTTGTCGTTGACTACGAGATGGATCCCCGTGTTTCATTAATCGTTGGACGTCCGTTCTTAAGGACCGGTAGCACTCTCATCGATGTAGCCGCGGGCGAATTAATCATGAGAGTTGGTGACAATAAAATCGTCTTCAACATGGGTAAACTTTCTAAGCAGCCTTCGGAAAAGGAGAGTGTTAATTTCATTGATGTTCTTGATGAGGCTTGTGAAGAACATTTCAAAGACGCTTGTAAAAGTGGTTCTTCTTCTCTACCCAATGTTGAGACTGTTGCCACTATTGCTCCATCACTGACTCCATTTGGAGAAAGTGATTTCATCTTGAAATAATTTGAAGCAACCTTGGGAGATGTGGACTTAAAATATGACGATTCTCCCTCCAATTAGGATGAAGACATTCGTACCATTGAGAAACTTCTCAATGAGGACCATACTTCTCCACCATCTCATAAGGATATCTCTGTCGATGAACCGAATTTGACTACGCCTTCCATCAAAAATCCTTCGGATTTAGAGCTTAAGGACCTACCGTCTCATCTCGAGTACGTTTTCCTTGTAGACAACAAGAAGTCTCCCGTGATCATCGCAAAGGACCTGAAAGAAGAAGAAAAATCCCGACTTATCGCCGTGTTGAAGAATCATAAGAAAGCTATTGCTTGGAAGATCTCTGATATTCGTGGAATTGATCCTCACTTTTGCACACATAAAATTCTCATGGAGGACGACTTTAAACCCACTATTCAAAGCCAACGAAGGGTGAATCCTAAGATCCATGATGTTATCAAAAAAGAGGTTATCAAACTTCTTGATGCGGGAATGATCTATCCTATCTCGGATTCACCGTGGGTTAGTCCCGTCCATTGTGTGCCTAAGAAAGGCGGAATCACCGTTGTTCCCAATGAAAACAACGAGTTGATTCCTACTCGTCTCGTTACAGGGTGGAGAGTTTGTATAGACTATCGCAAACTCAATGATGCTACGAGAAAGGATCATTTTACCCTTCCTTTCATGGACCAAATGCTTGAACGTCTAGCGGGTAATGACAATTACTGCTTTTTAGACGGTTTCTCCGGGTATTTTCAAATTCCCATCGATCCCAAAGACCAAGAGAAAACCACATTCACTTGTCCTTACGGAACATTTGCTTATAAAAGAATGCCTTTCGGCTTATGCAATGCTCCTGGGACTTTCCAAAGGTGTATGATGGCTATCTTCCATGACATGGTTGAAGAAACTATGGAAGTCTTCATGGATGATTTCTCGGTTTATGGTGATTCTTTCTCTGCTTGCCTTGCCAATCTAGAACGCATGCTTAAGCGGTGTGAAGACACTCGCCTTGTTCTAAATTGGGAAAAATGCCATTTCATGGTAAAAGAAGGCATCGTGCTAGGACACAAAATCTCTAAAGCCGGTCTTGAAGTGGACCGTGCTAAAGTCGATGTTATTACAAAATTGCCTCCACCTTCAACCGTGAAGGGTGTGAGAAGTTTCCTCGGTCATGCGGGCATCTATCGCCGATTCATTCAAGATTTTTCTAAAATCGCTCGTCCGATGACCCACCTCTTGGAAAAAGATACTCCTTTCATCTTTTCCAAAGAGTGTCTTGAATCCTTCAATCTTCTTAAGGATAAGCTAACTAAGGCACCAGTCTTGGTTACCCCTAATTAGGAGCTACCTTTTGAGTTGATGTGTGATGCTAGCGACTTTGCTATTGGAGCGGTTTTGGGCTAAAGAGTGAACAAACACTTCCAACCAATCCGTTACGCTAGCAAGACAATGACGGGGGCTCAATTGCATTATACCACTACCGAAAAAGAGCTTTTAGATGTAGTGTATGCTTTTGAAAAGTTCCGCCCCTATCTTGTCCTTTCTACCACCATCGTGTATATCGATCATTCCGCGTTGAAGTACTTGTTGACTAAGCAAGATTCTAAGCCAAGACTTCTTCGTTGGGTTTTGCTCCTTCAAGAATTCAACATTGAAATTCGTGACAAAAAGGGAGCTGAAAACCTAGCCGCGGATCATCTCAGTAGACTTGAGGATCCTTATCAAGGGGATCATCCGAACAAAGAGATCAATGACTCTTTTCCCCTTGAGGCCTTAATGTCTATCAATCCAAATCTCGATGACACCCCGTGGTTTGCGGACATCGCAAACTACTTAGCGGGTAGAATTCTCAAGGAAGGGTTAACGTCCCAACAAAAGAAAAAAGTTCTTTAAGGATATTGAACATTATTTCTGGGACGACCCTTACCTCTTCAAACAATGTGCGGATCTTGTCATTCGTTGATGTGTTGATGGGCCGGCAGCGGTACAAATCCTTGACGCTTTCCATAACGGACCCACCGGTGGTCACTTTGGTCCTAATTACACCGCGAAGAAAGTATTCGACTCTGGATTTTATTGACCCACCATTTATCGTGACGCTCACGAAATGGTTAAGCATTGTGATGCTTGCCAACGACAAGGCAAGATCACACATAAAGACGAGATGCCTCAAAATTTCATACAAGAATGTGAAATCTTTGACGTATGGGGCATCGACTTTATGGGGCCATTTCCATCATCCAAAGGGAACAAGTACATCCTCGTAGCCGTTTACTACGTTTCTAAATGGGTTGAAGCCAAGGCTCTCCCTACAAACGATGCGAGGGTGGTTGTGAACTTTTTGAAGCAGCTCTTTGCTCGATTCGGTGTTCCTCGTGCTATCATCAGTGACCGCAGGACTCATTTTTGCAATGATCAATTTGCAAGAGTCATGGCTAAGTATGGTTCCACCGCTTATCATCCCCAAACCAATGGTCAAGCCGAGATTTCCAACCGCGGCCTGAAGAGAATTCTGGAGCGTACTGTGGGAGAGCATCGTGCCGCGTGGGTCGATAAGTTAGATGATGCTTTGTGGGCTTTCCGTACCGCATATAAGACCCCGATTGGTTGCACACCTTATCGTCTTGTATATGGGAAAGCATGCCACCTCCCTATTGAGCTGGAACATAAGGCATACTGGGCCTTGAAGTGGACTAACTTCGACATCAAGAAAGCCGGTGATCATCGCAAGATTCAACTCAACGAGCTAAATAAACTGAGGAATGAAGCTTACGAGAACTCACTGATCTACAAAGAGAAGACCAAGATCATCCATGATGCAAGCATTAAGAACCAAGAGTTCCACGTTGGTGATCAAGTTTTACTCTTTAACTCTCGGTTGAAGATCTTCTCGGGCAAGTTGAAGAGCCGTTGGTCTGGTCCATTCACCGTCGTCAAAGTCTTTCCATATGGCACCATTGAGCTTTCTCAGCCAAATGGGCCCAATTTCAAGGTGAATGGCCAACGTTTGAAGCTGTACTTTGGTGAGGACATCTCTCATGAGATGATTCCATCCCTCACCACGTTTCCCATGAACTAATTTTGGGTCGAGTCAGGCTCGTGACTCGGTGAACAAAAACAAGCGCTTCTCGGGAGGCAACCCGTGATCTATCCTTTACTGCTTTCATAATAAGTGTAGGGGGAGCCCCGTATGAGTTTGTTGTCTTGTTTCTTGTACTGTGCAGGGATTTAAGCTTCAAAGATCCACTCTTGATGACATTTGACGAACCGTGATCCCATGTTCCCATCTTCTCGGTTCTATCCTAAACTCTTGTGATTCAATATTTCATATCTTATATGTTCACATTGAATTCACTATAGTTGTCCTTTCCTTAGCAAGATTTAAACAAAGTGCACAATGTCATAAGTGTAGGGGAGTTTACTCCCATATGCTTAAACATTAAGGACAATGTTTATATCAAGTGTAGGGGGGACTTCTATCGAAGTAAGTGGTCTTTTCCATGAATTTGCCCTCATTTTAACCGGAAATTTTGATTTTTCGACATTTTTCAAAATTTTTAATCTATTTTGGCCTAGTTGTATAGTTGTATTTTCCTTCGTTATAGTTATTTCTTTCCTTGCTAGAATAAAGTTTAATAAAGTGGTTTTAAAATTTTTCAAAGTCGTGAATATTTTGACTCAACCCGAGTTTACTTATCCATGTTTACTCTAGCTAGTATCCTTAACGTGTTTAAGTCAAGTTTTGCTAGGCTTTTATATAGGGAACTTTAAAACGCGAAAGTCTTAACTCTCCCGGGTTAAGAACAAGGACTTTTCGTAAGTTCCTATAATTGATCCTAGAGAGTTGTTTATCAAGGGAACTTTAAAATGCGATTTCTAAACTTGAAAAAGTCTAAAAATTTGCAAGATCCTATAGATAACTCGAAAACCCAAAACTTTGATTTAATAGGCTAAGCATCCACGAGTCTCATTCCTTGAGATTTTAAACTGTGGAGGACGAGAGATGATAGAGTCAATTATAAGTTTGGTATTATTTCATGAATTTATGTGAGTTAATTATGAGCCTATTCTCCCATCGCTTGTTAATAAGTTTATCTACAATAAATAAGGTTGTACGATTTGAAAAGTTACTTAGCTTCTAGCCCAAGATCGTTTAAAAGTTGCTCGGTATTAATTAGAGTTCATAGCCAAGGCATAACTTATTGAAGCGGGATGCGAAGATTGGCGAGTCCGAAAAGGCCCTAACAAGGCATGAGGGCTACATTTTGTTGCTAAAGATCCAAAAGTGATGTGAAGAATCATTTATCGAAAATCAATATGAAGGATCGAGACACACGACGAAAAGCAAAAACTCCCCAAAAGATCATGGAGAAGTCTATCCAAAAAGGCCCTAACAAGGTATGAGGATAAATAGATCCAAGTCCTAAAAGGAGGCGGATCGTTGTATATCAAAGTCCAAAATAACGATTGGAGAAAAATGAAGAAGTCGTGGTCCAAATATGAAGAATCTCTCAAAACTTCAAGTGAAGAAATTCCTATTATGAAGAGAAGACCATAATTTCAAGAACGCCTCTCAAAGATTCGAAGTATGAAGTCGCTGCCAAATATCGGTCCGAGAAAGGTCTCATATCGTGAAGCAAGTTATGCCAATATATGAACTTTATGAGGTCCCGAGAAGCAGTTTTAAAAGATTTTGTCCTTTAGCTAACTATTGATTAAATTGTTCACTTTATTTTTGGCCTAAATAACTATCAAAATAAGTCGAACAATGCATCCTCGTGATCATTCAAGACAAAAATAAAATATAAGAGATACACCTAGGAATAAGGGAGTCTAAGTGAATAATTGGCCCACATGAATTCGTGTTAGTTTGCTAACTTATAATAACAAAGATCTCGTTTTTAAGCTTGGTATGGGGAACGTGAAACTTGAGGATGATAAACGTTCATGGCAGCCATAACCCAATGTAAGTCTTTGATTTCTTTACTTGTTTCTATCTTTTTTATGTTTAGTATTTAATAAAGGCCAAGGTGGGTTATTTATGATGAAAAATTTAAACCGTGCTTTAAAATTAATGCATTGCATGAGGGCATTGCAATGGTCAAGTGTAGGGGATTTAATAAGTGTGAAAACACTTATCCTTTTACCACTTATTTCCAATAATAACAAGACCAAAATGTGTATTTTATGTCGTAAAAGTCGGAATTATGCGTGGTTTGTGTTTTTATTGTGTTTTAGGACCAAAAGATGAAAAAGGAAGAAAACACGGGCTTTCACGGGCTTTTATCGAAGAAAATGGGAAAAGACGAAGTCAAAAGATCAAGAGTGCAAAAAGAACGGAAGTCCAAGGCCTATTCTAAAGATTTATCGAAGAAAAAGTCTAAAGACAGAAGTTTAATGAAGTCGAAGAACTCAAGTCTAATAGAAGTAGAAAATTACAAGACAAGTTCAATATACATCGACGAATCCCGAGACGTCGTCGAGAAAGACAAAGGATTTAAATCGAGTCGAGAAGAAAGAAAGAAGAGGCAACACATGCACACCTTCCCATTTTTCCTATAAATACCCTCCTAATACACATTAGGAGGGTTGGTTAGTTTTTAGTTAGCTAGTTTCATTTTCATTTTTTCCTTTCTAGTTTTTAGAGAGAGAAAGTTCCAAACTTTTTCTCACTAAGTTTTCATCTTTTATTTCTTTTAATCTTTCAAGATTAAGCTTTTTGTATTGGGATTTCATTAATCAAGTTTAAGTTTAAGCTTTTAATCTTTAATCTCTTTCTACCTTTCTTGATTTTAGTTTACTTTTGGTGCGAAATATATTTGATCCGTGTTGATCTTGATGTTTTCGTGCTTACAAAGTTAATCTTTTTATTCATACATAAGCTTTCAAATGTTTAAGCTTTAAAAGTTTTCTTAAAAAGTTTCATCTTTTTATAGTTTGATTTAAAAGATTGCTTATTTAAAGTTTGGAGAAGTTGTTATTTATGCTTATTTAGTTTGTTTCATTACTGGTTTGGTTAAGTTTTGGTGTTAGCTTATCATCTTAGCTTATCACTTAGCTTATTTTCGAATCAAATGGTAATCGGAAAAGGGTAAACCCTTTTCCGATTTGGTATTCCGATTAGTCCCCCTAGTATTCCGATCATTAAGATCGGATTAGGGTTTTTGCTTTTCGATTTTCTATTAGTATTCCGATCACCAAGATCGGAAAGGGGTTTCATCATTCCGATTGGGATTCCTTTTGGATTCCGATTGCTAACTCTTTGACATTCCGACGAGGGTGGTGTTGGAAATACGTTTTACGTATTAAGAAGGATCGGTCACTCCAACAATAGTATATGTAATAGCTCGTAGTTTAGTTAACTTAATATTAAACAAACAAGGCCAAGCCAAGCCTACAACATGTGTAGGCCGGTGGCCCAATGCAAGCCCAAGCCCATCATATGGGCTTGGTATATAAACCCTCTCCTTTGATGGAGAGGGTGGTGTGGTTTCATATTTTTCACATAGTAAAACTTCTTTCTCTCTCTAGCTTTGTGTGAAATCCACCATCTCTCTATCTCTTTCTCTCTCTAGAAACATAAGCAAGATTTACAATCCTACAAATGGTATCAAGAGCCATGGGATGATTGTATTGTTCATGTGTTTGTGTTCTTTATTCTTACGCCATTTTTGATCCATTTTCACACGTCCAAATTTTTTTTTTGTGTTTTTGATGGTTTTTTCTTGATACAAATCTTCTACATAGTTGTGATAGGGATTTGGTATAGTTACTTTGGCTAAAAACACAAAATTTTTGGGTGTTTTGATCATTTTTTGGCTTAAAATCACGAATTGGTTGAGTTTTGTCCGAGAAAAGTGGAAATTATTCCGATCTGGTCATCGAAAAGGGGTTTATAGTACATTCCGATCAGTGTAATCGGAATAGGGTTTAGGTATTCCGATCACAGCATTCCGATTGGTATTCAGATTGGTATTCCGATTGGTATTCAGATTGGTATTCAGATTGGTATTCAGATTTGGTATTCCGATCATAGCATTCCGATTGGTATTCAGATTGGTATTCCGATCACAGCATTCCGATTGGTATTCAGATTGGTATTCCGATCACCGCATTCCGATTGGTATTCAGATTGGTATTCCGATTGGTATTCAGATTGGTATTCAGATTAAGTATTCCGATTAGGTTTTCCGATAACTCATTCCGATCATCATTCCGATCACTATTCCGATAACAAAATTATTCCTTAAAAAATTTCGAAGTGTGTAATTTTGACTTGGAATTTTTGGTTTATTGAGAACATATTTTAGGGGATCATTGTTTCTCGACTTCAACTCACAACAACAAACACATTTACTTTCTTTCATTGATCGATCAAAGTTTGTAAATCTTAACTTATTGAAATGGAGTACACATCTCTTACGGATAAGTCCATCCTCTCGGGTACGGATAATCGTCCACCAATGTTGGTGAAGACTATGTATGAGGAATGGGCTTCCCGAATGGAACTTTATATGTTGAATAAGGAGAATGGACATCTAATTTGGGCATCGGTGCTCAATGGACCATTAGATTATGGTACTGTGATGGAAGGTACAACTACTCGTCCTCGCACAACGGGTGAATTGACTGGAGATATGAAAATTCAAGACAAATGTGATAAGTATGCTACAAACATCATTCTCCAAGCCCTTCCTCCAGATGTCTACAAACTCGTCAGTAAACATAAAGTTGCCAAAGAGTTATGGGATAGAATTCGTGTTCTAATGCAAGGCACCTCGTTAACTAAACAAGAACGAGAGTGTAAGCTTTATGATACTTTTGATAAGTTTGCCTATGTGCCAGGGGAGACTCTCAATGATTACTATCTGAGATTTACCCTATTGTTGAATGAGCTCAATATCTATGGCATGACAATTCCTACCTTTCAATTGAACACCAAGTATTTGAACACTCTTCCTTCAGAATGGAAAAAATACGTGACGGATGTTAAATTGGCTAAGGACTTGCATAACACCAATGTGGATCAACTTCAAGCCTTTCTTCAACAACACGAATGCCATGTGATCGAGGCTCGGTTGTCTACACCTCAAGTTCATGATCCACTTGCAATGTATGCTTCTCAACAAAACATGGCTTATACTTATCAACAACCATCATACTTGCAGCAACCACCACCACACACCTATCAGCAACCATCTTATCAACCACCAGTGATGCCACAGCAAGCATTTCAACAAGGTGTTCATCAACAATCTTTTCCGCAGCAACCATCTTATCAGACATCACCATCACAAGCCAACACTTCTCCAATGGGCTATACTCCTCTGCAAGGATATTTTCCAATAGAGGCACAACCAGTACAGGCTTTTTACTCTAATGAACTTCCACCAATCCAAGCACCGGTCTTTACTCCAAATGATACGCCAGCTGATGTTCTAAACCATCTCACAGCCTACTTGTCAAAACTTGTTGCAACTAGAGGATTTCCACCAACAAACAATCAGCTCCGCACCTCTTCAAATCCTCGACAACAAGCCACTGTTCAAGATGGTCAAGTGACGGTGCAACCTATTCAGGGAAGGCAAAATTCATATGGACCTCCTACAAGGACTGGGAACAATCAAGCTGTGAATTCTCAAGCTAATGGAAATGGAAGTCCTAGTGGTCCTAAAAAGGTTGTGACTTGCTACAATTGCCGAGGACAAGGTCATATGGCTGGGGAATGCACTCAGCCGAAAAGGAGGAGGGATGATGCATGGTTTCGTGAGAAGATGTATTTGGTTGATGCTCAGTCCAAGGGGAAGATTTTGGATTCAGAGGAGTTAGCATTTCTTGCAGACCCAGGGGCAGCAGATACTGAAGGCATTGCAGTCGTTTCTACTTCTAATGCAGCTTATCAAGCAGATGACCTTGACGCATATGATTCTGATTGTGATGACATTCACTCTGCCCAAGCTGCTCTCGTTGCTAATCTCTCTCACTACGGTTCTGATGTCATCAGTGAGGTACCAACCACATCTAATAATATTGATGATAACCAACATCAAGTTGGGCATGAAAATGAAAACCTCGAACAGCATTCGGGAACTAGTAATTCAAATGATGTGGTACCCAATCCTACACATTTGAGTGAACCTCAACCAAATGCTACGACGGGTATGGTATCTTATGCTCACCATGATTTGGTCATGGTGCCTAAACATATAATTGATCAAATGCATATGGCCCTCAGACAATCTGTAGATACGAATTCCACCCTAACTGCTGAGCTTGAGTTGCATAAAGAAAAGATCAAAACTTTTGAAATGGTCCCTCAAGAAGAGAAAATAACATGTTCTGAATTTGACCAATTTCGTTTTGAAAAGATTGAACACTTGAAAGAAATAGAATTATTAAAAGCTAATCTTTCCAATGAATTAAAAGAAAAAGAGTCGGTTGTCAATGATTTTCAGAAACTTAAAATGGATTTCGAAACTCTCGAGTCTAAAAAGGTTGAATCGGAAATTAATGCTACCAAACTTCTTAAATTCAAAGAACAACAGCTTTTAAAACAATACGCTTCCACATAAAAGGTTCATCTTTTAACTAAATCATTTAAAGAATTCGAACTTAAGCGTCTTCAAGATTTACCACCTAATCCCGGTTATGCAAAACAAGCTCAGGAATATATTCCCGGTCTTTATGATATGACCATAATTGGCAAATCGAAAGAAGCACCTTTTGTTCGTAGTTCTGACGCGACTCAGTCACTTGCGGATGAAAATCATTCTAAAATGCTTTCAAAATTCCATACAATTGATTATGATCAACATAACAAAGATCAATTTTCTAAAAAGACCCGCATTCGCTTACAAAAGGAATTAGCTGAATTGACAGTTCTTGTGCCCCAAAGTTTGTCAAATGAAAACCCTCCCAGTACGTCTCCTACACTTGTCAAAAAGGATTTAACGAAGTTAATTCCACCGGTAAGTAAGCCGTCCGTTAACTTAAATGCGGTACATCAACACTTAGCCGATTTTGACAAGGTCATTTTGGAACGTACGACGGCTTCGGCGATAACGGAAGGTGAATGGAACTTTGAGCACACTAGAGCTGCGTTCCGAGACGAAATTATTCCGTTTGTAAAGAATGTTAAAGCTTGTCTTAGTAATCTTGATCAGGATTTGTATTTGGAAATAGAAGAAGTTAAACGTGTTTTCAATGAAATGGATGACGCTTATGAAAACAGTTTACTTGAAATAGAACGAGTTTCACGCCAAAATGATCAGCTTCTGAAGCAAGTGATGTCTCATGATATTGTTTCCGTCTGTGTGAATAAACGTGTTGATAATGATTCTACTTTGCATAATATTGAAACTGTGGATAATGTGGTAGATAGTACTTGTCACGAATCTGACGCTGAATTTTTAAAGCTTCAAGATTCATATTCTTCGCTTTCAAAACGTTTTGATGAGATTCAAACACATTGTATTTCGCTTGAATGCAAGCAACAATTTATTCAAGAAATCTTTGAAACGTCATTCAAAGGTGTTAATATCGATGATGCAAACTTTGAAAAGAATTTTCGATTGAATTTACAATCAAAACAGCGTCAGCCAAGTGACAAGGTTGCTAAATCTTTGCCGATAGACATAGAGAAATCTAAGGAGCTTCACTGTGTGAACGTACTTGAGGCCGCTGAGAATTTTAAACTTGATCTAGATAATCGAGTTTCCAAGATTTTGAACAAAGTTGATAACTTAAAACAGAAAAATACACGACTCTTCGATTCAGTAAAGCCCGCATGTGTTGATACCACTGCACAGAATCAATCATTGATTGAACAATTGAATCGAAAGTCGGTGGAAATATCTGATTTGAGGGAACAAATTTGTGATAAAAATCTGGTCTTGGCTGAGTTAAAGGAAACACTTCGAACTCTAAAAGGTAAGAATGTTGAGGATAACGCAGCCACTATCTCAGCATCGTCCTCTAGTGCAATCAAAAGGAACCTAATAGCCGTCACACCACTTAACAAGGGCCCTAGGACTAAACAATCTCAAACTTTGGTCACTAAAGATAAGGCGGAATCAAAACCAGCTTCTAATATTCCCGTGTTGCCTTCTACAGGAGTAAGCACCACTACTAAGGCTCAAAGATCTAAGCTTAAGAGAAACAAGAAGAATGATAGGATCTTGCCCCCATCTAGTAGTCAAGTGAAGAAGAAAGTAGAAGCCCATCCTAGGAACGTTATTTCTGTTTTGAATAAAAAGAATCATGTAGCTAAAACTAAAGGCTCTGCGGTTGTGCAGCGTTCTAAGCCTAGTGTGAATTCTAATTTGAAATGTTGGAATTGCAATGAATGTATGTTTTCTAGTCGTCATGATTCTTGCCTTATTGACCATGTGAATGAGATGTATGCCCGGAAAAATGGATTAGAATGGAAACCGACTGGGAAGGTGTTAACCCAAGTTGGTTGGATGTGGCGCCCCACTGGTAGAACTTTCACTATAGTAGGAAATACGTGCCCTTTGACTAGGATCACTCCCACTAAAGCGAAGAAAGCGTGCCCTTTAACTAGGAGTACCAAGGCTACCAAAACACAAGCGTGTCCTTTAACTAGGAACACCAACACTACTGTAGGAACAAAGTGCCCTTTAAATAGGTCTACTCCCACTATAGTGCCCGCTAATACTCCAAAACCTCAGCAAATTGGAACAGTAAAACCTGTAAATGCTAAAACTCACATTAGAAAATGCAGGAAATCAAAGGATAACAAAAATGTTAGCAATTCTGATAATAACATATCTGTATATGCTAACACTCCGAAACCAATAGTTTCCAATGCATTGTCTACTGTTGTGATTGAAAACAGGTGGTCCAAATTGTTCTCTGGTATTTGGACTCTGGTTGCTCCAAGCATATGACCGGAGATCGCTCTCAGCTCAGAAATTTCGTCAGCAAGTTTCTTGGTACGGTTCGATTTGGAAATGATCATATTGCAAAGATAATGGGTTATGGTGAATATCATATTGGGAATGTTATAATTTCAAGAGTGTATTATGTGGAAGGTCTCGGTCACAACTTATTTTCTGTGGGACAATTTTGTGATGCAAACCTAGAAGTTGCTTTTCGAGAGCATACCTGCTTCATTCGTAATTTGGAAGGGGTTGATTTATTGAAAGGTACTCGAGGGAATAATTTGTATACTTTGTCTCTACAAGACATGATGGCCGCTTCTCCCGTATGTCTTCTCTCCAAAGCATCGAAGACTAAGTCATGGTTATGGCATCGACGGTTATCTCATCTTAACTTTGACGCTATCAATCACTTAGCGAAAAACGAACTTGTTCGTGGTCTTCCTAAACTATCATTTCACAAGGATCATTTGTGTTCCGCGTGTACAATGGGGAAAAGCACTAAGAAATCTTACAAACCCAAGACGGAAGACACCAACCAAGAGAAACTTTATCTGTTGCATATGGATCTTTGTGGGCCAATGCGTGTTGAAAGTCTTAGTGGCAAAAAGTACATCCTCGTCATTGTCGATGATTACTCTCGGTTTACATGGGTGAAATTTCTTAAAGCAAAAAATGAGGCACCTACATTCATCATCGGATTTCTCAAGATGATTCAAGTGCGTCTCAACACTACTGTCCGACGCATTCGTACAGAAAATGGAACCGAATTTGTGAATCAAATCTTGCGTGATTATTATGAAGAAGTTGGCATCTCTCATGAAACATCCGTTGCACGCACTCCACAACAAAACGGTGTCGTTGAAAGGCGAAATCGCACACTTATGGAAGCTGCTCGAACGATGTTAATTTATGCAAAGGCTCCATTGTTTTTATGGGCAGAAGCAGTATCTACAGCAGTGTACACCCAAAACCGGCCACTAATTCGTAAACGCCATGGTAAAACACCTTATGAGCTTCTCCATGGAAAAGTACCAGATTTATCATATCTTCATGTATTTGGTTCTCTTTGCTATCCAAATAATGATGGTGACAATTTGGGAAAACTTCAACCAAAGGCTGATATTGGTATTTTCATTGGTTACGCCCCCGCAAAGAAGGCATACCGAATCTACAACCGTAACTCTCGCAAGATCTTCGAAACTATGAATGTTGATTTTGATGAGCTGACAGCAATGGCTTCTGAGCAAAGCAGCTCTGAACCCGCACTTCATGAAATGGGACCCAGTAATATTAGTTCTGGTCTTGTCCCAAACAACCCTACTTCATCATCATTTACACCACCTACTAGGAAGGAATGGGATACGTTGTTTCAACCGTTCTTTGATGAATTCTTTACTCCTCCAAGTATTGTTGCTCCAGAACCTGAAGTAATAGCTCCGGTAACCGAAGTTGTCGCTCCAGCAACCGTTGCACAATCAGATACATCTGCACCAACAATTGGTCAAGATATACCTTCAACAAGTAATTCTCAACCAACACATGTTTCAACTACCCATGTCATGCCTATTGATGATGAAGAGGATGATGATGATCACGATTTGGAATTCGCTCAAATGCGTGAACTTCCATACTTTGGTGTATCTATTCCCGACCCTAATCAAGCCGGGTCGTCCACCTTAGAGGAAGCTCCTTCTACAGTTTACTCCAATCCACGGATTCGTGAACATGACAGCAAGTGGACAAAGGATCATCCTATAGATTCTATTATTGGTGACCCTAATCGTCCAGTATCCACACGAAGTCAGTTACAAGAAAGTGCACTGTTTTGTCACTTTGATGCTTTTCTCACTGAAGTTGAACCTAAGACATGGCAACAAGCTTTTACTCAATCCTGTTGGATAGAAGCTATGCAAGAAGAACTTAACGAATTCATACGTCTTGATGTTTGGGAACTTGTCCCATGCCCGGATCAAGTGCAGTTACTCACTTTGAAATGGGTTTACAAGGTGAAACTCGATAAGTTAGGCGGAATATTAAAGAACAAAGCTCGACTAGTAGCTCGTGGATACAAGCAATTATTAGGCATCGACTTTATGGAATCCTTTGCACCTGTTGCCCGTTTGGAAGCTATTAGACTATTCCTCGCTTATGCAGCCCATATGAATATGATCGTCTATCAGATGGATGTGAAGACGGCATTTTTTAATGGTGAACTTAAGGAAGAGGTCTATGTTCAACAACCGGATGGTTTTGTGAATCCTAATTATCCTAATCATGTGTACAAGCTTAAGAAGGCTCTCTATGGGTTGAAGCAAGCTCCTCGCGTATGGTATGATCTTTTGTCACAATTCCTCATTACGCAAGGCTTCGCTAAAGGCAAGGTGGATCCCACGCTGTTCATTCAGAAACGAGGTAAAGATATGATTATGGTACAAATATATGTTGATGATATTATATTTGCAGCCTCGACCCAAACCTTATCGGATGAGTTTGGGACACTCATGTCTTCCAAGTTTAAGATGTCAATGATGGGCAAGGTATCATTCTTCTTAGGTCTTCAGATATCTCAGAGTCCCAGAGGCATCTTTATCAATCAATCCAAGTATGCCCTTGAATCGCTTAAGAAGTATAAGATGGAATCTTGCGACCCCGTGGATACTCCAATGGTGGAACGGACTAAGCTTGATGCAGATCCACATGGAGTTGCCGTTGATCCGACGCTTTATCGTGTAATGATCGGTACTCTTCTGTATATCACAGCTAGTCGACCTGATCTTCAGTTTGCTATATGTATGTGTGCCAGGTATCAAACTCGACCTACTGAGTTACACTTAGCTACTGTTAAAAGGATCTTTCGATATCTTAAAGGAACCATTAATCGGGGACTTTGGTATTCGAAGGACTCTTCTATTGCACTAATGGCATATGCAAATGCGGATCACGCGGGTTGTCAAGATACAAGACGTAGCACGAGTGGAACTTTGCAACTACTAGGAGATCGATTAATCAGTTGGGCATCGAAAAGGCAGAAAAGCACTGCAATTTCAAGTACGGAAGCAGAATACATAGTTATGTCCGGTTGCTGTGCTCAAATTCTTTGGATGAGATCACAATTAACCGACTATGGTCTAGGTTTCAACAAGATTCCGATGTACTGCGACAACAAAAGTGCAATTGCCTTATGCTGCAACAATGTTCAATTCTCCCGGTCGAAGCATATTGACATTCGCTACCACTTCATCAAGGAGCAAGTGGAAAATGGAGTAATCGAGCTTTACTTTGTCCGATCTGAGTATCAATTGGCGGATATTTTCACGAAGGCTTTAGATCGCGCTCGAATTGAATTTTTGGCCGACAAGCTAGGAATGAGAACCTTCTCGCCTGAGACTCTTAAGGAACTAGCAGATGAAGCGAAAGAATAGTGGTGGTAAAACTATTCTCCGTATCCTTGGTGATCATTTGTATATATTGTTTATATTTTTATCCTCAAAAGCAAAATACAAAAATATAAAACCATATAAAAACCATAAAAATTGAAAAATTCAGAAAAATCCAAAAATATTTTTACTTTATTTTTCAAAGGCATGTCTTTTGGTACGATAATATTTACGGCCTTAGAAATGTTGATTAATATCGACACGACGCCATAAATAGAGTTCGTACAAAAGTTGTAAATATTTCATAAAACATGCCTAAATGGCTTGTAGTTATTTCTGACTGCAACCCGGTTTTCATATTAAAGTCAAGTATTTCTTATGAAAGGTTTGGCTAACAACGGGAATTAATTTTCTCGGGCAAGGTTTACTTTAAAACCTTGTAAGGGATCAAGTTTACTTTATAACTTGGTCTAACACAAATCAATGTACGTTTCAGTGCATTTATTTGTTAAAACAAGAGAAGTCTTGTTTTTATGAAGCTATCATCTCTACAACCATAGCAATCTACAATTGGTATCTACATACTCGACGATGCGACTACTCAACCGACGACTACAGCTCTTTCAATAGAACACGGGTCAACAATTGAGGGGGAGCAATTGTCAAGCATTCAGAATCTTCGATGCCGAACGTGTCAAGTTCACAAGTTGGTATCAAGACAACAATACCAATCGTACATGTGGTGTCAAGAGATGACTTCAGACGTGACGAGGCGACCAACATATGCTGCCAAGAACCATTTGATCTTATCATATGATGTTCTCATCTATCAGGTCCAACCTTGTCAATTCTTTTCTAATATGGTGAATATGTGATCATGTTACAAATAGATGTCATGAAGATAAAACGGACTCATGGACCCAGTGATGCAATGCACAACCCATCCCAGCTAACTCAGATATCTCTTAAAAGATATTTTTTTTAATCACACGGAGACAACACGTTATCTATCGATTTATTCACTCCGAATAAATTGGTATTGAAAAGGTGGCACTCCTCTCCAGCCTCCGATCACTAAAATCCAAAATGCACGATCGAGTCTAGAGCCATTTGAGATCATCAAATATCTCATTAGGACACACTTTCATAATTCCTTGCTTCTTCATACACTGTGAAAAGTAAGAAAGATCTTAAGAGTCCTACGCAAAATCTTCATGATCTTGCCTGAACATCCGAGTAATACGAAAGTATTTACAATGAAGATGGAAATCCTTCTTGAGCAAATATCAAAAAGCTCATGGTAGGTGACTTGTGCGATTCTTTATGAATCAAACTTGTGATAACTGGAAAGCAACAGCTGTTTAATTCTTAACTGAATTTAAACACGTTCCAGGCCTCTACGCAATATCTCAGTGATCTTGCCAGAACACTCAGAGTGATACCTTTGTGTTCACGATGATGAGTGGAAATCCTTCTAGTGTTAACCCCAAACAGCACTTGGTAGGTAACTTGCAAGATTCTGTAAGAATCAAGCTCGTGACAACTGGAAAGCAACGATGGTGCGGTTCTTAATTGAATTTCACTTGTTCCAGGAACATGAATTGACGGCTTCAAATCATGCGGATATTATTATCCAAATGATTCACTCTTTATGTTCGCAGTCAGCTTTGGACGATCGAATAAAGAGAACGGGTTTACCCGCGAAATCCTGTCAGGAAGTTACTTAATTGAAACTATCCGTCACGGGTACGATATCTAATATCGTCCAACGGTCTTCACCGACCGGAGGTAAAATGCTACCGATTTAGAATGAAATGTTCAAAGCCATTTCGTTCGTGTCTACTTATGTTGCGGCATTTGAAGACGGTGGCGTTGCGGAATCCAAGAAGAAGTCGTCCCCGCATGCTTATACTTTATGCACTTAATATCTCATCTAATTCAAGAAAGCCTAAAAGTTAAGTCTTCCGCTGTATCGAACTCTGAAGCTTTCAAGAATTACGAAGGTATAAGTATGTGGGACATGGTGTCACGAACAGGCGAAGATCACAAGTGAAGGATGCACGAGATCAAGGCAAGAGATTAATGCTCAAAGATTGATATCAAAGATCACATCAGCATGTTCACCAGAAAAGAAAAAGAAAAAGAAAGACGAAGACTACGAGCTCAAGACAAGCATAGAATGCTAGGTTTATTTTATTATTGTAACTCGGGTGACGCCCTTGTTTGGAGTGACCTCCCTTAGGGGGAGATTGTTGGAAATACGTTTTACGTATTAAGAAGGATCGGTCACTCCAACAATAGTATATGTAATAGCTCGTAGTTTAGTTAACTTAATATTAAACAAACAAGGCCAAGCCAAGCCTACAACATGTGTAGGCCGGCGGCCCAATGCAAGCCCAAGCCCATCATATGGGCTTGGTATATAAACCCTCTCCTTTGATGGAGAGGGTGGTGTGGTTTCATATTTTTCACATAGTAAACATTTCTTTCTCTCTCTAGCTTTGTGTGAAATCCACCATCTCTCTATCTCTTTCTCTCTCTAGAAACATAAGCAAGATTTACAATCCTACAGGTGGTTTGTGTAACATTCCTATTGGGCAATTTCTACCATATTCCGATTACTTTCTTTTACTGGATTCCGATCAGGGATTCCGATTGCACCAGAATTCCGACTAGGGTGTATTTCGATCAGTCTTTCTGACCAATATTCCGATCTGATTTCAATTTGGCATTCCGATAGATTAGTTTCTTGTTTTTATAAAATTTCTAAATTTTAGATTCATTAAGTTTTCAAGTATTTTTCTAATCTTGTCTTTAAGTTTTCAAGCATTTATTTTTAACTCGTTATTTTATTTTAATCTTTAAAGCTCTTATTTTACTCAACGACATTTACATATTTGCTATTAGTTTAAAATAGATAATCAACCAAACCATTTATTATTCCACCAAGAACAATTGAGTCACACTTTGAACCAATAGTCAATTCGAAGAGATCGGAAGAACAAATTTTGATACTTGGAAATCCCTTGTATTAACAAGCTTTAACATTCTTTACAAATGGAACAATTTCGTCTCGAAACGCAGCTCTAGTGTGCTCAAAGTTCCATTCACCTTCTGTTATGGCTGAAGCCGTCGTACGTTCCAAAATGACCTTGTCAAAATCGGCTAAGTGTTGGTGTACCGCATTTAAGTTAACGGACGCCTTACTTACCGGTGGAATTAACTTCGTTAAATCCGTTTTGACAAGTGTAGGAGACGTACTAGGAGGGTTTTCATTTTACAAACTTTGAGGCACAAGAACTGTCAATTCAGCTAATTTCTTTTGTAAATGAATGCGGGTCTTTTTAAAAAGTT
This sequence comes from Glebionis coronaria, assembly GCA_025667525.1. NCBI lineage: Eukaryota > Viridiplantae > Streptophyta > Magnoliopsida > Asterales > Asteraceae > Glebionis > Glebionis coronaria. The sequence goes on along the minus strand of CM046879.1, from coordinate 152,449,359 downwards.
GATCTTTATTATACGTATCATAATCAATCGTATGGAATTTTGAAAGCATTTTAGAATGAGTTTCTTCCGCAAGTGATTATGTCTCCTCAGTACTACGAACAAAAGGTGTTTCTTTCGATTTGCCAATTATGGTCATATCATAAAGACCGGGAATATATTCCTGAGCTTGTTTTGCATAACCGAGATTAGGTGGTAAATCTTGAAGACGCTTAAGTTCGAGTTCTTTAAATGATTTAGTTAAAAGATGAACCTTTTCTGTGGAAGCGTATTGTTTTAAAAGTTGTTGTTCTTTGAATTTAAGAAGTTTGGTAGCATTAATTTTCGATTCAAACTTTTTAGACTTGAGAGTTTCGAAATCCATTTTAAGTTTCTGAAAATAATTGACAACCGACTCTTTTGCTTTTAATTCATTGGAAAGATTAGCTTTTAATGATTCTATTTCTTTCAAGTGTTCAATCTTTTCAAAACGAAACTGGTCAAATTCATAACATGTTATTTTCTCTGCTTGAGGGACCATTTCAAAAGTTTTGACCTTTTCTTTATGCAACGCAAGCTCAGCAGTTAGGGTGGAATTGGTATCTACGGATTGTCTGAGGGCCATATGCATTTGATCAATAATATGTTTAGGTACCATGATCAAATCATGTTGAGCATAAGATTCCATACCCGTCGTAGCATTTGGTTGAGGTTCACTCAAATGTGTAGGATTGGGTACCACATCATTTGAGTTACTAGTTCTCGAATGCTGTTTGAGGTTGTCATTTTCATGCCCATATTGATGTTGGTTATCATCAATATTATTAGATGTGGTTGGTACCTCACTGATGACATCGGAACCATAGTGAGAGAGATTAGCAACGAGAGCAGCTTGGGCAGAGTGAATGTCATCACAATCCGAATCATATGCGTTAAGATCATCTGCTTGATAAGCTGCATTAGAAGTAGAAACGACTGCAATGCCTTCAGTATCTGCTGCCCCTAGGTCTGCAAGAAATGCTAACTCCTCTGAATCCAAAATCTTCCCCTTAGACTGAGCATCAACCAAATACATCTTCTCACGAAACCATGCATCATCCCTTATCCTCTTCGGCTGAGTGCATTGCCTAGCCATATGACCTTGTCCTCGGCAATTGTAGCAAGTCACAACCTTTTGAGGACCAATGGGGCTTCCATTTCCATTAGCTTGATAATTCACAGCTTGAGCATTCACAGTCCTTGTAGGAGGTCCATATAAATTTTGCCTTCCCTGAATAGGTTGCACCGTCACTTGACCATCTTGAACAGTGGCTTGTTGTCGAGGATTTGATGAGGTGCGGAGCTGATTGTTTGTTAGTGGAAATCCTCTAGTTGCAACAAGTTTTGACAAGTTGGCAGTGAGATGGTTTAGAACATCAGCTGGCGTATCATTTGGAGTAAAGACCGGTGCTTGGATTGGTGGAAGTTCATTAGAGTAGAAAGCTTGTGCTGGTTGTGCTTCTAATGGAAAATATCCTTACTGAGGAGTATAGCCCATTGGAGAAGTGTTGGCTTGTGATGGTGATGTCTGATATGGTGGTTGCTTTGGTAAAGATTGTTGATGAACACGTTGTTGAAATGCTTGTTGTGGCATCATTAGTGGTTGATAAGATGGTTGTTGTGGTTGATGATAGTTGTGTGGTTGTGGCTGCTGCAAGTATGATGGTTGCTGATAAGTATAAGCCATGTTTTGTTGAGAAGCATACATGGCAAGTAGATCATGAACTTGAGGTGTAGACAAGCGAGCCTCGATCACATGGCATTCGTGTTGTTGAAGAAAAGCTTGAAGTTGATCCACATTGGTGTTATGCAAGTCCTTAGCCAATTTAACATCCGTCACGTATTTTTTCCATTCTGAAGGGAGAGTGTTCAAATACTTGGTGTTCAATTGAAAGGTAGGAATTTCCATGCCATAGATATTTAGCTCATTCAACAATAGGGTAAATCTCAGATAGTAATCATTGAGAGTCTCCCCTGGCACATAGGTAAACTTATCAAAAGTATCATAAAGCTTACACTCTCGTTCTTGTTTAGTTAACGAAGTGCCTTGCATTAGAACACGAATTCTATCCCATAACTCTTTGGCAACTTTATGCTTGCTGACGAGTTTGTAGACATCTGGAGGAAGGGCTTGGAGAATGATATTTGTAGCTTGTTTATCACACTTGTCTTGTATCTTAGCATCTCCAGTTAGTTCACCCGTTGTGCGAGGACGAGTAACAACACCTTCCATCACAATACCATATACCAATGGTCCATTGAGCACCGATGCCCAAATAAGATGTCCATTCTCCTTGTTCAACATAGTCTTCACCAACATTGGTGGATGATTATCCGTACCCGAGAGGATGGACTTATCCGTAAGAGATGTGTACTCCATTTCAATAAGTTAAGATTTACAAAGTTGATCGTTCAATGAAAGAAAGTAAATGTATTTGTTGTTGTGTGTTAAAGCCGAGAAATAATGTTGAAATCCCCTAAATTATGTCCTCGATAAACCAAAAAATCCAAGTCAAAATTGCACCCGATTAAAAATTTTCAAAAACATGTTTTTGAAAAAATGTTGGATCGCAACACCTGATCGCAGTGGTGATCGTACTCAGATCGTACTCACTATGATCGTACTCAGATCGTAGTTCTGATCGCACTCACTATGATCGTACTCAGATCGTATTGGTGATCGCACTCACTTTGATCGTACTCTGATCGTATTGGTAATCGCACTCACTTTGATCGTACTCTGATCGTACTTGGATCGCACTCGTTTGATCGTACCCAACGATCGTACCCAACGATCGTACTCAGATCGCACTTGTGATCGTACCCAACAATCGTACTTGGATCACACTCGTTTGATCGTACCCAACGATCGCAATGTGTGATCGTACCCTGATCGAAGCCTAGATCGTACTAAGCTATCGTACTCCTTGATCTTAGCTAGGATCGTAGTGAGCTATCGTAGTCACAGATTGTAACGTGGATCGTACTTGTGATCGCAGTTAGATCGTAATATTAGATCGTGACTATGGATCGCAAGTAGAAACCCCCAGGGTTTATGCAATCACAAAATCAGAGCGTACTAAGGATACCAACTTACCACTTTTCTCGGACAGTACAATAACACAATCAATTCGAGATTCTAAGCCAAAATATGAATCAAACAACCAAAAAATTTGTGTTTTTAACCCAAATAACAATACCAAATCACTATAACAAGTAACAAGATGAAGTATATCAAGATTAACCCATAAAAACACAACAAAAAAAATTTGGTTCGTCTGAAATTGGATCAAAAATGGCGAGAGAATCAAGAACACAAACACAAAAACTAAACAATCATCCCATGGCTCTTGATATCATTTGTAGGATATGTAAATCTTGCTTATGTTTTAGAGAGAGAAAGAGATAGAGAGATGGTGGATTTCACACAATTCTAGAGAGAGAAACAAAAGTTTACTATGTGAAAAAATGAAGAACCACACACCTTCTCCATCTAAGGAGAGGGTTTATATACCCAAGACCTTGTCATGGGCTTGGGCTTACATTTGGGCCGGCCTACACATGTTGTAGGCTAGGCTTGTTCTTGTTTGTTAAATAAAGATAATTAACTAAACTACGAGCTATTACATGGACTATCGTTGGAGTGACCGATCATTCTTAATACGTAAAACGTATTTCCAACACAAATCCTAATCTTAGCTAGGACCAATCTACACAAGTCGCCTAATTCTGTCTTTCCGACACGAAGCTATATGTCGAGGTCTAATTTAGCTAGAACCAATCTTCCACCCATAACAGCTCTAGTTATGTTTTATGACCCAACATAACAAACCTTGTGTTTTATGGTCTAAACACATAAACCTTCTAATCTCCACTTGGATCTATAACACTAACACCATGTCCAAGTATTCACACTACTTGGATCTACACAACTAACACCTTATCCAAGTATACACATCACTTGGATCTATACAATCTACATGACTAAGAATGAATGGATTGACTTGATATAAATAAAGATCATATCAAGACTCTAGACTCCAACACTTCACAAGGATGGAGGTGTTCTTCTCATTGCACATGAGGAAAGAAAAAATGGATCACTTGCAAACAAGATTAAACATGTTTGTGATCAAAGATAAAAAGGATAAAGAATAGGATTTTGAAAAAAAGAAATTGGTGTGAAAAAATCCAGTGTCAGATCTGAAACTTGGCCACTATTAATAGGCAAACATGAGGAACGTTTTTCCTTGCAAGGTTCCTTATTTACTTCCACGGCTCCATATATATAAAGAACCATAGAGACAATTAAAGAACCGTGCTTAAGTTTTCGTTCCTTTTTAGTCTTTTAGTGAAGAAAGTTTATCTGGTGAAGTTTGAACACCAAATTTCAAACATTTTCTTTAATAAAATATTTACTTAAAATTAAAGTAAATATATTTTGAAAAAAATTGTTTGTCACACTTTTATAAATGTGAGGTTTAAGATGCAAGTTGAGGTGTTGAACGAAGTTGGCATATGAATACATTTGTAATTACGAGAACCTTACACGTTTTACATAATGTATTGCGAGTTATACATTTGTCATCATCAAAACATAACGAGATTATATCGATTAAACATTGTAATATTCGCACTAAGATAAACTTCTTGATCTTGATCCTTTGTAGAATTATATAGTATGGTTGTGAAGTAAATAGGATTATTTGACGTATTTGTAGTGATTTTTATTTTTAGTGGAAAGTAAGTGACAACTATTTATATATAATATTTTTGTTAACTAAGTTTTTGTTACAAATACGATAATAATGTAAAAAAGTATTTTGTGTCAGATTTAACAAAGTTGTGTTAAATTTATACAACTTAACTTATAAACAAAAAAATGTGTACATTTTAGTAATACTACATGATAAATTATTAAACAATATGATTCATTAAACATTAAAAAAGCTATCTAATTAGTAATTATTGCGGTACCAAACAAAATAATCGAATTTCAAGACTCTATTTTAAATTCACGATTTACGACAACTGATTATTTATTTATTCGTTTTCAAAATAAATAATCTACTTTGAGTAAGCAATCCTCAACACTCCCTTAGAGTCTATATCAAGTGATTCAAGTTTGTTCAAAAAGTTTTGTAAAAAACTTTTGATGTAATGTGAAAAATCATCTAAAAATATTTTCTAAAATAGTAAAAAGATTTTATATAATTAATATATTGTAGATGCTCTAAGGCGGCATTTGGCAGTGCCCGCGAGGGTCTTCATGAGCCAGCGTGATGCCTCCCCTCGCTTGTAACCCTGCTAAATTACTCTCCCTCGTGCGTGAGGACGGAGAATATTGGTTCCAAAGGTGAGCTGCTGCTCATCACTCGGACTTTGTTCATCATCTTTCAACGTTTAAAAAAGCAAACCCCAGTTACCCTATTTTGCTTTTCTTTTTGGTATTGCTGGAATGGTGTAGGTTATGGAGGAAACCCAATACCCTCATCATTTTTTTGGGAGGTTATGGAGGCTGAGAGAGGGGGAAACAAAATAAAAGTGTGTCGGTTATATTCAAGTTCTTTTTGGAACTTTTGGGCCAACCTAATTATATAATATTAAAAAGGTTAAATTAATAAAGTTTTAATTTTTAGTAAAAAAATATAAATTAATATAAGGGTAAACCGCAAAAAACGTCCATGTACTTTCCTAAAAATGCAAATATGCCCCTGAGTGAGAACTACAAGCATTCTTGCCCCTGAGATTTCATTTCCCCTGTAAATATGCCCCAGCGTCATCTTTTTTTACCTTGCCTAACGTTCTGCCGTTAACTCCCTCATGTGCCTTACACGTGAGGGTATATTCGTCATTTTCCGTGCCACCCAATCTCCCCACCTTCATTAGATGCAAAAAAACGTCCCCGAATGAATTCCCTCTTGAATCTTCTATGATACCCTTCTAAACTCAACTTTGTTCATGCAAAAAATGTCCCTGAATACAGTATTAACCAAAGTTAATTTTCGCGCAATTATTACAACTCTTGGTATACATTGTCTGACACTATTTAGGGGACGTTTTTTGCACGATCTTTGAACTTTCCATCTTCTTCATAAACACATTGTATTTGCTTGAAACACACACACATAGAGAGAGAAATACGCAGACACACAAACACGAATCAGAACATATACAAGCTACAAACAAGTTTCATACTAGTCCAACTCCCAAGAACATGGTTGGAGACCTAAAAAGGTGCAGTGAGCAAAAAGCACTAAAAATGTTGGAATTGAGAAACAAGGTTCTGTTAGTTCAGAAGAAGAAGAGGTAAATAAACATGTTATTAGGATGTTCAAGAAGTATGAAGATATGAAAAAGTAAAGATTTGATGAAACAAAACCAATCTATACTTGGGGTCATCAAACAAACAGTAAACTTATAAGTTCAAAGATCTGCATGGAGATCCATATTATAAAGTTTATAAGTTTGTTGGGCCAACAAAATAGAATACAAATGTATGTTGGCAACTCATCAAAAACACTTGTATCGAAAGGGAACTTTGAAACGTGGTTTGTCAAAATCACAACTAATGAACAGACTGTGATGTTTGGTTCTAATATTTTGTTATGATGTTTGGTTCTAATCTTTTGTTATGATGTTTGGTTTTACTCAATCTTTTAGTTATGTAATAGGAAGCAGTTTCACTGATTTAGGAAAAAATAGTTGTTGTTGTGTAGTTTGCAGATTCTCTAAATAGTGATAAAAAATCTAATGTCAAAATAGTCTGAACTTTCATACAAGATCCACCCAAACCTCAAACAGAATAAGGTTGATCCGTTAAATACTTAATCAATAATTATGATCTAAACCCAAACTGTGAAAATCCTTAAATTTCACATATGTGTTATAAGCTATAAGTGTCTCCATATGAAATTTTTGCTGGAAATTTTTGCTTTTTATACCTTATTTGTTAAGACGAACTGCTTCTCACAACCTGAACTGCCATATCAACATATTCCTATATGTTGTAACACATAATGTATATGTCAAGTCTAAATTCTAAAAGTAATCTTATAAGTTCAATATTCACAATAACATCTCAAATATAACTATGATGCCCTAAATTCCCTTAGAATCCCTAAAAATAAGTTGTAAACTCAAGAATGATAAACTATGAATGGAAAGTACATATGAATAAGTCATTAAGAATTATAAACAAGTTATAAACTATACTTTAAAGACATAACAATACCTAAGAATAGTACAAACAAATCATACAAAGCTAAGTACAAATAAATGTACATAATAGTCTAGATTATCACCTAGAAATCCTTGGTAAACAATGTTTCAAGCAATATAACTATATATTATCTATGTACAAGTATCAAATACAATATACTAAGTATAATCTACTATATAAAGGAAAGGTAAATAATCACAAAACACTAATATTCACTAATTACAAGTAAATGACCTATAACCAAGATTAGCATATAAAATCCATTTCATATTGAATTAGAGTCTAATCTTTTGCAAAAAATTATAAAACTCAACTAAGTATCATATTAAGTTTATACATTTATTTTAGGTTAAGTTACAAGTTAATAAAGCATAAGGTACAAGTTATCAAAGCATAGGATCTTAAGCTCCCTTAATTATCCTTAGAATATGATGAACCTATATAAACCCTTAAACTAAGAATGTAGACACCCTAAAAGTCATAAACATACTATATAAGACCTAGAATAATCTTATATTATGATATAAACCCTAATCACCCAAAATAGAAAGTCATTAGGATTAATGACCTAAAAACCCTTATATTAAGAAATCTACATAGAATAACTACCTAGTCTTTTAGGATAAATCTTTAAATACCCATAGCACTTCATTAAGGTTATAAGATTATGTTAAGACAATTTACAAGTACCCTAATGCAAAAGGTATAAGATTTCAATGCATGACTTGTAAATTAGGTCAAAATGAGTATTTTCACCTTTTAGACATGTTTACTTAAAATAACTTAGTAAAAATGATGTAGGGACTTCATGAAAACATTAAGGACAATGTAGGATGTATAAATTGAGTTTAAATCAATAGCTAATTGAAGGATAATCTTTTACTAAGATTTAACCATAAATCATTAGTAATCCTAACCCGCCTAAGTTTTCTTCCTATTTTCACATCAAACCTTTGTTAAACTTCAAACCAAAGACCCAAACTTCTTAAATACAATATATAAACCCTAATTAAACCCTAATCCATCACTAATCACATTCCTAAGCCCTTAATCACTTTAATCACAAAGTATAAAGTCACAAGCCCTAATTAGGACCCGGTTTTATGTTTTCCTACCAAAATCACATTTCAAACCTTTCCCTCCCATTCCAAGTTTGAAAATCAGATATTTTACATGTTTTAAGATATTTTCCATGTGGTTAAAAGTAGGTTCATCACCTACTTGTGTGCTACACATCACCATTCTTATCAATACTTAGCCGTGAGACATTTTGGGCCACAAGTGAAGATTAGGATGAAGCTAGACTCTATAAACTTGTGTAGAGCTTTACTAGAATCCCTTAGTCACATACCTAGATGTGTTACACGTTTACAAGGTTTGCTTGGATCCTAAGGGTTCGAATTGCTATAAATCAGGGCGAATACTTCACATTAGAACTTGCACCCCGTTTCCTTTGTATCTCCTACCCATTATCCATTTCCACTTCTATATACATCCTCCCATAAGAACAAAAACCAGGTCTAGAAGGAAGCCATTGAAACTCTTGAAGCTTTGATAGCAAGTTGTGCTCATAGGAATCAATTAGGAGCCATTTTAGAGCATCCTAGGTAATCACTTTGTTAGCTATGCTTTGATCTTGTTATAATGAATTCTTAGAGTTTTTATAATTCCAAAATAATTTTAGAAAGATGATCTAAAAGAAATTAAGTCATTGATCATTTTAAATGGAAGTTATAAGTTAAAGATGTCTTAAAACCCTAGTTTTGTAATTTACATAAAATAATAAGCAAAAACCTATTTCAAAAGCTATAATTATGAAGAAATGTTGTTATTATGATTATAAACATGTTTTGAAACTTTGTTTTAAAATCCTAGATTATTTGGTCCATTTGGTTGTTATATGATTTTTACAAGTATAGGGACTAAAACTGTCATTTTTGAAACTATTTAACATTTTGGGACAAAAGTGTCATTTTGTGAAATTTAAAGATATAAGAATAGATATTGGAAAGTTTGAGATCCTAAGGATAAATATTGAGGATTTAAAATGTAAATAATTAAAACTATGTACTTTAAGGATTAAAAGTATAATTAAGCTAAAGTATAACTAAAAGGGCTTATTTTGCCAATTTTGAAACTAAAGAATATTAATTATAAATATGAGGAAGTAATGAAGGTATCATGTTAGTAGGGATCTTTGTACAAAGATGTTTCATCTCGATATTACGTTCTGAATGAGTGGTTGAGTTTACGATTTAAAGTGCCCTCGCTCCTCAAACGTTTATAGAATGGCTTCTAAGTATGATGGACCGAACAATGGTTCTATAATTACAACCAAATATTAAATAAATAATATATAACCAATACTTAGAAATATAGAACTAAAGATTAAAGACATGATACTATACAAAATGTGTTAATCCAGGTTTGTGTGAGATCAAGCTCTTGTTTATAAGACCAAGTTGTGGTTTGTGTGATCAAGCTGTTTTATTTGTGAGTGAAATATATATGATATATCTCAGACTTTATGGATCCTAGGTGAGTCCATAGCCTGACTAGATCTAATTTACAAATGATTTGAAAACCCGTGAGGGGGATATATGCTAAACTGGAATACAAGTATTTTTGGTATGCTTCTCAGATATAATTATTGACACTACATTTACTGTTGCCTTTAAAAGTCCCTTTTTAATCGTGACCGTTAATCATCCTAGAAGGTGAACGCTAATATTGTGAATAGTACTATTTGGGGACTGACATCTCCTATCTGGGCAAGTCGTACTTGCTGGAATGCTGATGGCTCTGACCTAAGCTAAACGGATACACTTTATTTTGCTAACACAGGAGTTTGGCAGACTGCCTGTGATATGAGTGAAATACTCATATCATTTATATCACAAATCGGACTTAAAAAGCATATTTTATATGAATATTGCATTGCATATGCTTGTTTTGTTGTTTCATGTGTGTAGGTACCAAGATCACAAGAACCGGCAAAAAACCGACATGGGATTGAAGAATTTATCAAAGCCAAAAGACAGGACCATTTTATTCACGGATTTATCAAGTATTTTTGGGCCTTGGTGGGACCCACTTGATCTTAATGGGCTTGAAAGCCCACTTATGGGGTGATAAATTCCAATGTGTGTAAATATTCATCAAGGCCCAAATTCAAGCCCAAGAAAATAATGAGATGTATTACTTTGTTCCAAAAGCCCAAAAGAGGAAAAATAATATGACGGATGGAACTTTATATTAAACTTTGGTCAACAGTCAAAGCAAACACAAAGGAAAAAGAAATAAATAACAAAAAGACGAGAGAAAGAATTGGGGAAGAACTCAGTAGCAGCTAAGAACCCTAATATTTATGGGTTCTTAATTAATCAAGCAAGTGGCATCCACGCGAGCAAATCAGAGAAACAAGGAAGATTGGGCGCGTGTATATTCATAAGATGCTGAGTACCAAGCTCCATGTGGCACTTGGATGCGTCACAGCTTCAATCTTATTGGCTGGTTTACTGCCATTCTGACAAAGAGCCAATCACAATCTTCTGCCTCTAACTCAAACTAGCACACTTATTGCCATGTTGGCAATCTGTGTGATAGAGGACGCATATCAACCGTTTGATCAAAACTGATAGGAACTAGAAAAGATTGATGCTGATCAAACGGCTTAAATCGATTCATCACCAACAAACCCCAACCCTCACCTCAGTTATAAATACCCCCCATTTTCCCTGTATTTGGTATCCCTTTTTCTTCTTAAAGATATAATGTTAGTTTTAATTTAGAATTGTAATTTTCTTTTTATAAAAGTGTAATGTCTTTTTGATTTAATAAAAATTCGTTTTTCAGTTTCATTAATCTTTTAATATCACGTGTTGTTATTTTGTTTAAATTCTTGCAATCTGAATATGTAAACTTGTTATAACTGAGTATTACTCATTTAAGCTTAATCTATAGCTGTGAGTGATTGAGATAGAATTAGGAAACACGTTTAGTCTCACTGAATAAACATTAAAATAAAGCTGTTGATTCTAGATTTTGTCCGTGGTTCAAAGGCGTTAAAAATTAAGTTGGTTCTAAGTCGGCTCAGCGCTAGACTTCATCATCAACGTATTATCGTCTATCGGGGTTAAGCTCATTTTATCTTCTAAATTTTTAGTATAATTTGCTTGAGTATGAGTTGTATTATTTACCTTGATGCTAGTTTTTATGATTTATTGCTGAACTGTATGATCTGATTTTGAATCTGCTATGTTTAATGAGAACATGAATCTATTAATGACAATGAGTTAGTAGCTGTCAGTCTGAATTTGTTTATGCTCTATGTTTTTGTAGTCTATATAATTTGAACGTTGTTGCTATTGCATATTCTGCTGAGTAGAATTTGTTTGTTATCGTAACTGTGGTTTGTTGTCACTAATTTGATGTTCGTATAAATGATTGCTGCTGTGATGTTTCTCTTCGCTGTTGTAGGTTCTTTCAGGTATGATTTTTAGTTGTTGGTTTAATGTATCTGCTATAACTGTTGCCATTAGTTGATGTGGAATAGTCCTTTCATTTTGAGTGTTGCTGAATTAATATATAGATCAGGGTTTTTGCATTTTTGGCGTTACTGTTTTGTTTAGAGATTTATTCTAAAGTCTGTGACTAATTTGGTAGCATAAACGGTGATAAAAGGTTTTTGGATCTGCAGTAAGTTGTAATGATGATTATGGTATGATCCAAGTTTCATTAATTTGATCTAAGCTTTAGAAGATTTTTTGTAAAACTGATATAGAATTCTGAATTGATATTCTATTGCTGCCATTCTTGTATGTTTTCTTTTCTGCGTGTGATTCAAAAATTGTCGATCATATCTTGACCTCGATTGTTTAGATCAACTGCGTTGTGTTAGCTTTTAGATTGTTTGCTGATCTTATTTGCTGCTTTGAATTTACCGATTTTATTGCTGTTGCATTCTTTTATGTTCGCTGCTACTCGTTATTAAGTTTTATGCTGCTATTGAATGTCGGTGTTGTTGATCTTGAATGTGCTGACTGATCTGCTGGTTTAGATAGGAGTAATTGGTGATTGATTTGGCTGTTCATGTTCACAGTTATTGTTTTATTAGCTATTTTTGATAGTTTACTTATTGAGTTTTAATTCGTGAATCGAATAGTTGTGGCTGCATTAGTACTCTACTGCGTTTTATTGCTGCGTATTCATCATTGTTTCTGATGTATTCAAATCTGTATCATTGTTTGAGTTGATCGGCTGCTATAGATGTTCGTATTGTTGTGACTGCTGAGTTTGTTTAAATCTTTCTATCTGCTGAATTTGTTAATTTTTACTGCTTCCTTTAAATTCCTTTACTGTTGTTATTTTATATCCAGTCTATTGCTCCATTTTTTAATTTAGCTGTTGTAGGATTGTTATTGTTACTGTATCATTTTCTTTGTTGCTTTTTAATTGATATTTGGTTCTGTGAATTTGTCACGTGTTGTGGTGTTTGGAATTTCAGTAGAAACCAATCTGGTTGAACTTCGTTTAGGATGAATATAAAAAAAAATTTCTCTCTACCTAGAGTCGAACCTGTGACCTCACGGTTCAGTTACCACAGCTTCTACCAACTGAGCTAACCTTTCTTTTTGTTAAAGTATCACTTAAAGATATTAATATACGTTGTTTTGAACTGTCATAATAGTCATTGAACATTTTTCATTCAAATTTTTAGTTTAAAAGTAAAAAAATATATAATAACTTTTAATAATAAATTGTTTATTTAAATTTGCCACAATTCATTAGTTTAAATAAAATAATAAATAAATAAATAAAGTAAAGTAAAAATATATAGATATTAGTTCGACTTGTAGATTAATTAACGGTTCATGCACTTTTAACAGAAAAACGTAGGATTTTTAGATAAAAACCGAAACCAATTCAAATAAATTGTCCAAATCAAAACGAAAGTCTCAAATTCACCATTTCTTCGTGTACAACGAACTGGGATCACTCTCGTGTTAATTAATCAGTCTTTAGCTAATTTTAGATTATTACTTTTTTCTAAAGGTAATTTTCTACTATTTGCTCTATAACGTATTACATTAAATGCACCGACACGTTTCCCACACATCAAAAATTTCGGTGCCGTTGCCAGGGAAATTGTGTACGATTCTGGTTTGTCGATCGTTGATTTGAAGACCCTTTCCATCCTTGGAAAGTTTTGTTATTTTCTCTATATATAATATAAATACCGTTTTTCGTGTTTTTTGTCGCTAATATATTGTATTACGTAGAACAATAAGTTTACCTACCTCCAAAAGCGTGAAAACACAAACCTTAGTTGGGATTTCATCACTCAACTATTGTATTCGAATCCAAAACAAAGAAAATAAGGCAAAATAGATAAATACTAATAAAAAGTTTGAACTCGATTTATACACACTATAAGGTGGGTATAAGGCGACGAGCTATAAAATACCGTCTAAGAAAAAAGGTTTTTAAGTGCTTTGTTCCACCTTGTTTTCCCGCTTGCTTGTGCTTATATTGAGAGGGAAGACCGGTTATTGGTTTGTCACTTCAAGTAGTAATAAACCTTATTTTTGTCGTTGTTTACATATTGAACCTCAAGACGTTTAGGTTTTCACCTACGTTTCAAAGTCGAACGAGGGTAGTTTACTTCCATAGTAAATATTCTTACTCCTTGTTTTTATCAATCTTTGATTGATTTGTGAAAAATAATAACAAAAATAATCTTCTTCTAATCTATTTTCTTTTCTTCAACCCTCTAAATTCTCGTCATTTTGGTGTATGCAATTACGTTCTAATCGACTTTTGATTAATCACGATAGACTTGAAAACATTCCTCGTAGGAATCGAAATCGTCAACAACGAGTAGTAGAACCCGGGCTTCCAACTATTGTTGTAAATATGGCCGATAACCGAACAATGGAGGAATTGCTTCGTGCACCCATCGAAGGGCACGGTGAAGCAATCGTTGTGCCGGCTATTTTGGCGGATCATTATGAGATTAAGACGGGTATTTTATCACTCACTCGTGCTGACCAATTTCGAGGCAATGAGACGGATAACCCGCATTCTCACATTCGGAATTTTCTTCGTATCAACTCGACTCTCAAGTTTAGAGATGTGCCGAATGACGCGATTAAGCTCATGCTTTTTCCGTACTCGCTCGAGGGAAACGCTAAGCGTTGGTATGAAAAGGAGCCACCGGGTTCGATTTTGACATGGGACGATCTAGTGTCTAAGTTCATGAATTACTTCTTTCCACCATCTAAGACAACTCTCTTTAAGAATGAAATAACTAGATTTGAAAAAAAAGTGCATGAATCGTTTGGAGACGCTTGGGAAAGGTTTAAGGATTTGTTGAGACAATGTCCACACCATGGTTTCACGGAGTTACACCAAATAAATACTTTTTATAATGGACTTAATACGGTTGAATAAGATTCTTTAAATGCCGCCGCGGGTGGTAATCTTTTAAGAAAAACTCCGAGAGACGCGTGGGGTATCATTGAGAATAGATCTAGAGTTCAATATTCACGAAACTTACCGGTTGTTTCTAATGTGAATTCATCTGATCTTGAGATTGCTAGATTGGACTCTAAGATTGACACGATTTTGAATGAGATTAGGAAGAGTCCTCATGGATCGATTAATGCGGTTGAGAATTTTTGTGTATTATGTGGTGGAGCACATCCTAATTATGCTTGTTCAACCATGGGGTTTGATCAAGCTAGTGCTTTTGCGGTGACGTGAACTTATGGCCCTAACTGTCAAGCTCCTCGTCAAAACCATGTTGCTCCACCGGGTTTTCCATCGGTTCAAAATAGATACAACAATGGTAACAATGGGAATAATTTTAACCGTGGTAACCAAGGGAATTTTAATCAAGGAAATGGATTTCATGGCAATCAAAACAATCAAGGTTTTCAAAACAACAATCAAAATGATTTGTCAAGCTATATCAAAACCAATGAGGCAAATTTGAAGGCTTTTCAAAATAATCTTCAAGGACAAATGAACACTTTGAAACTCGATTTTCAAAATACGATCAAGGGGAAAAATAACAAGATTGAGCTTAATCAAACTCGATTAGAGCAAAACCAAACCGTATTGAGGTAAATCAAGCTAAATTTGAGAAAAAAAATATTTTGATGTTTGAAGCAATAATGAACAAACCTTCCTCTTCTTCGGGTGGCTTACCTAGCAACACCATTCCAAACCCGAGGGGAGAGATGAAAGCTATTACTACACGTAGTGGGAAGGCTTTGGACGAACCTTTGCTTCCACAAGTTAGTACCTCTCCGGTGAGGGAAGTGAAGCAAGAACCCGAGGTGGTTAAAGAAAAAGAAATTCCTAATCCACCAAAGGTAGACGATTTGCCTATTCCGAAACCCGAGCTTCCGAAGACTAAACCCACACTACCCTACCCTTCTAGACTTAACCAAGAGAAGCTCCGCGAAAGATCCAATGCTCAAATGTCTACATTTCTTAAGATGTTTAAGCAACTTCACTTTAATGTTAGTTTCGCGGATGCATTGCTTTATATGCCTAAGTTTGCTTCGACTTTCAAGAAATTGATTAGCGATAAAGGGAAGCTTGAAGAGCTTAATCATTCTCTTGATGCTAATTGTTCGGCGGTTCTCACCAAAAAGCTACCCGAAAAGCTTGGAGACCTCGGAAGATTTCTTATCCCTTGTGAATTTACGGAAATGAAAAAATGCTTAGCATTAGCCGATCTTGGCGCTAGCATTAATTTGATGCCTCTTTCCGTGTGGAAAAGGTTATCACTCCCCGAGCTCACACCTACTAGGATGACTCTCGAGTTTGCGGATCGATCGACCGCCCTTCCGGTAGGTATAGCCGAGGATGTCTTTGTTAAGGTAGGGAAGCTTCATTTTCCGGCGGATTTTGTAATGGTGGATTACCCCGAAGATTCACGTGTGCCTTTGATTTTAGGAAGACCATTTTTAAATACGGCTAGTGCCTTAATTAACATGAAAAGTGAAAAAATGACCTTAAGTTTTGATGATGAGACTGTTACTTTTGATATCAGGCACGTTTCTAAGTATTCTTATGAGCATTTTGGGGAGTCAATCAATCGAGTCGATATGATTGATGTTGCTTGTAAAGAATATTCTCAAGAAGTGCTTGGATTCTCGGCTAATTCCGAAAGTGGCAATACTTCTTTATTGGATCCTATTATTGCCCTTTCTTCTCCACCCCTTACTCCATTTGGGGCTAGTGATTTTATCTTGGAGGAGGTTGATGCTTTTCTTAGCACACCGTATTTGCCATCAACGTATGATGAGGATTATCATGATACGGATGGAGATATTGACTTGCTTGAAACATTTTTGAATGAAGATCCTTTTCAATCACCTCCTATGAAAATTAAGTTTGTGAACGAAAATGAAACAAAATTGAAAACCTCTCTTGAAGGATCACCCGGACTTGAGCTTAGGGACCTTCCCACTCATTTGGAGTATGCTTTTCTTGAGGGAACAGATAAATTACTGGTGATTATCACTAAAGGATTGAAAGATAATGAAAAGGAGGAACTTATCAAGATTTTAAAGAAACATAAACGAGCCATTTCATGGAAAATCTCCGACATCAAGGGTATTGACCCAAAATTTTGTACTCATAAAATTTTGATGGAGGAAGATCATAAACCCGATATCCAAAATCAAAGAAGGGTTAATCCTAAGATTCATGAGGTGATCAAAAAGGAAGTTATGAAACTTCTAGATGCCAAAATGATGTACCCTATCTCTGATAGCCCATGGGTTAGTCCCGTGCATTGTGTACCAAAGAAAGGAGGAATGACGATAGTGACTAATGAGGATAATGAATTGATTCCTACTAGACTTGTGATCGGATGGCGTGTTTGTATTGACTATAGAAAGCTTAATGATGCCACTAGGAAGGATCATTTTCCATTACCTTTTATGGATCAAATGTTAGAGAAACTAGCGAGAAATGAATTCTATTGCTTCCTAGATGGATTATCCGGCTATTTCCAAATTCCTATAGACCCTCGTGATCAAGAAAAACCACATTCACTTGTCCTTATGGAATATTTTCTTATCGTAGAATGCCTTTTGGATTATGCAATGCTCCGGGGACGTTCCAAAGGTGTATGATGGCCATTTTTCATGATATGATTGAGAAAACCATAGAAGTCTTCATGGATGATTTCTCGGTTTTTGGGGAGTCTTTTGCTTCATGTCTCTCTAACTTGGAACGAATGTTACAACGTTGTGAGGAACCAAATCTCGTGCTTAACTATGAAAAATGCCATTTCATGTGCAAAGAAGGCATTATTTTAGGACATAAGATCTCTAAGGACAGTATAGAGGTAGATAGGGCCAAAATCGACATGATTGCCAAATTACCTCCACCTACCACCGTTAAGGGAGTTAGGAGTTTTCTCAGCCATGCCGGCTTCTATAGATGTTTTATCCAAGACTTCTCTAAGATAGCTCGGCCTATGACCCATCTTTTGGAAAAAGAGACTCCATTCTTCTTTTCGTATGAGTGCATCAAAGCCTTTGAGATGCTTAAAAAGAAATTAACCGAATCACCAAATTTAGTTGCCCCAGATTGGGATCTACCTTTTGAAATAATGTGTGATGCTAGTGATTACGCGGTAGGTGCGGTTTTGGGGCAACGTAAGACCAAACATTTCTTGCCTATACACTATGCAAGTAAGACTATGCCGGATGCTCAAACTAAGTATACTACAACGGAAAAGGAGTTACTTGCCGTAGTATTTGAAAAGTTTAGACCATACCTCGTCTTGTCTAAAACCATAGTGTATATGGACCACTCTGCTATCAAATATCTTCTTAATAAACAAGATGCAAAGTCGAGGTTGCTCTGGTGGATTCTTCTCCTCCAAGAATTTAATGTCAAAATTCTTGACAAAAAAGGAGCCAAGAATCTCGCGGCCGATCATCTATCTAGACTTGAGAATCCTCACCAAAGCGACCGAGAGAACAAGGAAATTAATTAAACATTTCCTCTCGAGACACTTGGTATGATTGCTTTTCGAGGTGATGATAGTACCCCATGGTTTGCGGACATCGCAAATTACCATGAGGGGAAGTTCGTGATTAAGGGAATGTCGTCCCAACAAAAACGGAAAATTTTGAAGGACATATCTTACTACTTTTGGGACGACCCCTATTTGTTTCGAGTGTGCGCGGATCAAGTAATTCGTAGGTGTGTGTTTGGCAAAGAAGCTAAAGATATTCTTAAAGCTTGTCATGAAGGACCCACCAGGGGACATCATGGTGCCAACTCCACCGCAAAAAAGTCTTTGATGCCGGTTTCTTTTGGCCTTCCATATATCGAGATGCCCATGACTTGATCAAGACTTGTGATGCTTGTCAACGTCAAGGAAAGAATTCACAAAGGGATGAGATGCCCCAAAATATAATATAAGTTTGTGAAATCTTTGACATATGGGGAATCGATTTTATGGGGCCATTTCCATCATCAAAAGGAAATAAGTATATTCTCGTAGCCGTGGACTATTTGTCAAAATGGGTTGAAGCTAAGGCTTTGCCTACTAATGATGCTCGAGTAGTGGTGAAAATTTTGAAACAACTCTTTGCTAGGATTGGAACTCCACGGGCTATGATAAGTGATCGAGGGACCTATTTTTGTAATGAACAATTTGAAAAAGTTCTAAAGAAATATGGTGTCACTCATCGACTTTCGACGGCTTATCACCCTCAAACGAGTGGTCAAGTGGAGGTTTCAAACCGAGCTCTTAAGCGAATTTTGGAGCGCTGTATTGGAGAAAATCGCACTTCATGGTCGGATAAATTGGATGATGCATTGTGGGTCTTCTGTACGGCCTATAAGACTCCCATTGGTTATACACCATCTAGGTTGGTCTACGGAAAGGCATGCCACTTTCCAATTGAACTCGAACATAAGGCGTATTGGGCTCTTAAACATTGTAACTTCGATTTGAGGACCGCGGGTGATCATCGCAAGGTTCAATTGAATGAACTAAGTGAATTAAGGGATCAAGCTTATGAGAATTCTTTGATATATAAAGAGAAGACTAAGAGGATTCATGACTCTAAAATCAAAAACCGCATTTTCAATGTTGGTGATCAAGTCCTCTTATTCAACTCTAGACTTAAGATTTTCTCGGGCAAGCTTAAGTCCCGTTGGTCCAGACCATTCACCATTTCACAAGTATTCCCTTATGGCACCGTTGAGCTAGCTCAAAAAGACGGGCCTAACTTTAAGGTGAATGGTCATCGAGTTAAGCACTATTTTAGAGGGGACATACCTACGGAGGTTGTTCCGAAACTCCAAACTTTCCCTAAGGACCAATGAATGCGGGGATATTTTTATAACACTAATAATGGCTTGATCTTTCAAGCTCGTGCTCGTGTTTTGTTGTGATGTGAATCTTAGGTATGACCCTAATCATTAAAGACTCTCGTGTTTGGTTTTTGCCCGGTCCACTCGAGCTTACATGCTTTGATTGTCTAATGGGGAATTTGTTATCCTTTGATTTTTATCGACTAACGTTTTATCTTAAGCATAATTAATAAACGGCTTATAGATTTACGTGCTTTTACCATGCTAGGACTTTTGCATTCGACTCTTCTTGTTCTAGCATGGGGGTGTTATTCTTGTTCTAGGAAACATTGAGGACAATGTTTGGTTTTAGCATGGGGAAGTCAATCGATATAATCGCTTGCACTTGCTTTTGTCGTGTTTTTACGTAATCGTTTTTCTCAAAATTTTAAAAAATTTTAAATTTTTAGTGCAATTTTGTGTTTAATAATAAAGAAAATAAGTGATTTTGACACAAATGTAGGCTTTTCGTTGGAGAAAATAAGAATAGTTTTTGACTCGACCGGTTTTTACCTTAGCTCATTCCTTAGTCGCTTAAATCAAGTTTTGCTAGACTTTTATATAGGGAACTTCAAAATGCGAAAGTCTTAACTCGAAAGGGTTTAAGAACAAGAACTTTTCGCAAGTTCCAATAATTGATCCTAGAAAGTCATTTACCAAGGGAACTTTAAAACGTAAATTCTAAACTTGAAAAAGTCTAAGAAGATGCAAGATCCTATAGATGACTTGAAAACCCAAAACTTCGATTTAATATAGTCTTAATTTAGACTTGCAAGGCTAAGTCTCCATTAGTCTCACATCTTTGAGATTTTATAATATGGAGAACAAGAGATGATAGAGTTGATCATAAGTTTTAAGGCTAAGTCTTCCGTATATAAGTTTTTTTTGTGGCTCTTTCTCCTCGTATTTATTTTTCACGCTTGAATATTTAATTGTTTAATAAATGAAGTTTTTAGAGGTTTGGGCTCAATATCTTAGCTTTTAACTTCTTTTTTTCTTCCGTTGTAATTAAAGTAAGAACACATTGAGGGTGTCAGCGTCATGGACTTTTTGATCATGGGATTGTGGAATTTGGCTTACTATATGTATCATAAATAAAGAAGAATAAATAAAAACATGTTCTTTATGAGCCTTCGGGTGGGAGTCATTTAGCACTAACCTTGTCATTAGAGCCTTAGGGTGTATGGCATGGTGAAGTGTTTAATAAAAAATATTTCATCATTATTTCAAAAAGCCTTAGGGTGTGAAGTGATGGTGAATGTCAATTCCCTTGTTTATGGTTCAAGGAGCCTTAGGGTGTGGAGCATAGATAAGGAGCACGTTTACATCTTAAAGAGCCTCAAGGTATATGATGTAAATGTTGCTAACTTCATTATAAAGTCAAATCGACTTTGGAGGAATTATTGTTGCTTAAGTAGTCCTATTAGCCAAATTTCAGATCCAGGAATTCATTCCTAAAATCGTGTTAAGTTATCCTTGATGTGGGCTTTCTTTAGTGACAACGGTTTTTGAGGATGAGGTTAGGTTTTGAGTGTTGGGTTTACACCATTTTTGCCTTCATTTTTGGACTAATAATTATTAAATAAGTCAAATGATCCTATGGGTGAATGACAATCTTTAAAATCTAGAGATACAACTAGGAATAAAGGAGATTGAGTTTAACACAAATTACTTGTATGAGTGGTCTTAACATTAGAACTTATGATTGACAATGATCTTGTTTTTAAACTTGGCATGGAAAGAGTGAAAAGTCAAGGACGATGAATCTATTCGAGTTTTATGATCCTAAAAGTTATTTTTCAATAATGAAAGCAATACATTATGTCTTTGTAAAATAAAGTGTCAAAAGTTGTAAAATAAAGTTTTTAGATGCCTTATTTTAACATTGCATGAGGACACGACAATCGCTTAGTAAGGTGGAGTTTGATATGAGTGAAATACTCATATCATTTATATCACAAACCGGACTTAAAAAGCATATTTTATATGAATATTGCATTGCATATGCTTGTTTTGTTGTTTCATGTGTGTAGGTACCAAGATCACAAGAACCGGCAAAAAACCGACATGGGATTGAAGAATTTATCAAAGCCAAAAGACGGGACCATTTTATTCACGAATTTATCAAGTATTTTTGGGCCTTGGTGGGACCCACTTGAGTTTAATGGGCTTGAAAGCCCATTTATGGGGTAATAAATTCCAATGTGTGTAAATATTCATCAAGGCCCAAATTCAAGCCCAAGAAAATAGTGGGACGGATGAAGTAATATATTACTTTGGTCCAAAAGCCGAAAATAGGAAAAATAATGAGACGGATGGAAGTTTATATTAAACTTCGGTCAAAAGTCAAAGAAAACACAAAGGAAAAAGAAATAAATAAAAAAACATGAGAGAAAGAATTGGGGAAGAACTCAGTAGCAGCTAAGTACCCTAATATTTAGGGGTTCTTAAATAATCAAGCAATTGGCGTCCATGCGAGCAAATCAGAGAAACAAGGAAGATTGGGCGCGTGTATATACACAAGATGCTGAGTACCAAGCTCCATGTGGCACTTGGATGCGTCACAGCTTCAATCTTATTGGCTGGTTTACTGCCATTCTGACAAAGAGCCAATCACAAGCTTCCACCTCAGACTCAAACTAGCACACTTATTGTCATGTTGGCAATATGTGTGATAGAGGACACATATCAACCGTTTGATCAAAACTGATAGGAAAGAGAAAAGATTGATGTTGATCAAAGGGCTTAAATCGATTCATCACCAACAAACCCCAACCCTCACCTCAGCTATAAATACCCCTCATTTTTCCTGTATTTGATATCCCTTTTTCTTCTTAAAGTTATAATGTTAATTTTAATTTAGAATTGTAATTTCCTTTTTATAAAAGTTGTAATATCTTTTTGATTTAATAATTTTTTTTTCAGTTTCATTAATCTTTTAATATCACGTGTTGTTATTTTGTTTATATTCTTGCAATCTGAATATACTTGTTATAACCGAGTATTACTCATTTAAGCTTAATCTATAGCTTATGTGAGTGATTGAGATAGAATTAGGGAAACACGTTTATTCCCACTGAATAAACATTATAAAGTTGTTGATTCGAGATTTTGTTCGTGGTTCAAAGGCGTTAAAATTTAAGGTTGTTCTAATTCGGCTCAGCGCTAGACTTCATCATCAACGGATTATCGTCTATTGATATGGTTAAGCTCATTTTATCTTCTAAATTTTTAGTATAATCTGCTTGAGTATAAGTTGTATTATTTACCTTGATGTTAGTTTTTATGATTTATTGCTGAACTGTATGATCTAGTTTTGAATCTGCTATGTTTAGTGAGAACATGAATCTTGTTGGGTCCACTAGATGTGGATCTTGCAGCCTGTTAAGGATGGCGAACGACTTCTGTAATCACAAGTCTATTCATAAAGACACTCTTAATGAAACATACAGTATAAGTGCGGAATACAAATACTATGAACAAGAAGAAACAAAATAACTAAATAACTTGATCCTTACTAAGAATTTCTACTATTAATATGAAATGAATAATGATGATGAAGGTGTCTATAACCCTTCTGCCAATGGTTCCTTTTATACTACAAGGAAAACCTAATACTACATTAAACCAAAACGTGTAACTTTTGATATACATATCCTTTCCTAACATATCTCATGCATATCCTAACAAACTACTAAGAATAATAATGTTTGACTTTCTACTAGACCAGGAGCACGTATTGCTCCTACTACTACTAGGACTAGGAGGAAATACATACCTCCTACCTTATCTATTACAAATATCTAATCCAGAGGTCCTAACAATCCTCCCCTAAACTTGAATTTGATTGGTTGAGTTCAAGTTTCTTGGTAGGTCTTGCAAAACAGCTTGAGGATTGAAACAACAACACAATCAGCAGCAATATAACCATCAGCATTGAAAACACAAAGACTGTTGCAACAAGTAACACCTAGAAGCTTCTTGAAAACTTGAAACAGATATGCACCTTGTTGAATCTTTACAGCAACATGAGCAGATTTAATGAGCCTTTACCAAGTAGCTGCTCGCTCTTGGGCTAGCTAGTCTTTGTGGTGGAATAAGCATCACCCTAGGAAACCAGAACCCAGCCCAACTCTTAGAACGTAAATCAATGGTGAGTGGGGGTACCCTAATGATTTTGGGCAAACCATCACAGCCGTCAACGGATTTGATACGAGTCTTTACCAGAAGCCGTAGCCTTCTGGACTAGCCAACTCTTAGCAATAAAGCATCGATGAGCTGAAAACCCTATAGCTTTGACCAAGCTATTACAGCTATCAACGGATTTGAGATAAGTCTTTACCAAGAGCCGTACCCTCTTGGACTAGCCACTTTTCAGTCTAGGACCAAGGCAAGTGAAAAACCTCCAATTTTGGGTAAACTAGCAACCATCAACGAATTTGTTAATCACACCAGAGTCGTACCCTCATGGTGAATCAACTCTTTCTTGTCTGCAAGACATGGTGAGTTGAGCACCAATTTGTTGTGTGGACTATGTCCAACACCAGAAGTACTTCGCATGACAGCCCAAGTGTGAAAATGCCAAGTTGAAAACAGTTTCATGATGGAAAAGTATAAGCAGATATTATATGATTTACAAGTTTTGAAATTCCATCACATGTTAAAAGTATAAGCAGATATTATATAAAAGTATGGTTTTTTTTAACAACTAACTAAAGTAGAATGTGAGTCACCAATCACTGTACAGATTGGTGAAAGGAATGTATGTATAACAAAAAGGTAGAAGAAACAAACTAATCACATACCAGAAGCAACAACCTTGTCTGCATGCAGCCGAGCTTGAATTCCCTCAACTAAGGTAGTGGCCATGGCAGACTCGTTACCAGAAGGAGCAATAGACACCAGTAGGTGGCACTCCAGCATAGCTTGCATGGTAGCAGTGGTCAAAGGATACTCCACATCAGTAAGCATAAATACAACAACACTAGACTCAAGTTCTAGTACATGAACACCACACCCAGCATACAACTTCCACCTCCTTATCACCCAGCGAGGTTGATCCTTCCATACGCCAGCATGAGGAGAATCAGGAGGGGAATCCAACATTAACTTCAAGTCTCCCTAAATTGTCAACCTAGGCCAGTTAGGCAGCTCACTATGAGACTTAGGAATCTCAGCATCAACCAAACCATACAACAGCATAAGATCACGACGCTCCACCCATGACAAAATACATTGCAATCCAGAGACATACCTGGTGTAGCCATCACTAGTCGTAATCTTATGAGTAAAGGTACCACGAGAAATGGGGGATGGCCGAACCTCCCAAGCCACAATCAAGCCTTTGCCAAGGGGTAACTCAGTCTCACTATCAGAAGCAGCATCTATGAGGTTGGCAGGATCCCTCTTCTCAAATGGGAAAGACTTACCATGACGAGCCTTCTTCTTCCGAATAGAACGACGAGGGGTGGGGACACCAGAAGAAGATTCCTCCTTAACCTTGACATCAGCAGTAGCAGCAGCAGCAGGAACAAAGTCGTCAACAACCATAGGATCAGTAGTGGTTGCACCAACTGATGGAGTAGGAAGTGGTTCAGTCACCGGTGTGGGTGTAGGCTCAACAGCAGGAGTAACATGTGTGGTAGTACCAGCAGGAGTGGGATCAACCTTTGAAGAGGTGGTGGTGGAACAGCAGTAGAAAGTGCACTGGAAGATGGAACCCTAGAAGTACCTTCTTGAACAACCGGCGAAGAAGTAGGAGCAGCAGCAGGCATAGAAGTGTGGACAACACGAGGAGGTGGGCGTTAGATAGCATGTTCAGGCACAGGTGTATCCCTATGCTTGATCATCTTGGTGTAAAGATCTTTAAGCTCATCAAAAGAAAGCCTCCTCACCCTCTCCCATGTCCACCCAGTCTGATAATAAGCAGCCGATTGATTCTTAACATACTGCTGCATCAACCGTCTCTCCTCAACACGCGACAGAGGTCTGTTACGGCGTTGTTCGCGAAGCTGGGCAGCAAGAGTTTCCTGTTGTTTACGCATCAATACCATTGCCCGTTGAACACAGTTACCTTGATTCACATCCGCACCCAACAAATATGTGATTTGAGAGTAGTCTGAAGTGACGATTGTGACAACATTCATCCAGTCATGACTATCCCAATGCATGGCATTGTGCCTTAGTTGCTCACGTCTCTGTTGTTGCAGGGCTTCATCCTCAGCCGCAACTTGTTGGTCAAACTCTTCTTGCAATATCTGAGCAGCCTCTTCCCCCAATCTTTCTTCCTCTAATTGTCTGCGAGTTCGCTTTTTAGGAGGATAGGGTGCATCAGTCATCGGGGCTTTACCCTTGGGATCATGAGAAGGACCAGCAGTGGGAGATAAAGGACCAACAAAATCAGCATTCACTGGCATGGAACCAACAACAGCAGTAGGTGGAATGCGAGAAGGACTAGGAAGAGCAGGCAGGTCATCACTTGGCTTAGCAGCAAACGCAGTCCTAGCCAAAATAGTCAACCCATCCTCCTCAACATCTTCATCAGAATCAGTGAGCACCACCTTCTTCCTGTGGCGCTTGAGCTGCGTTTCCAAGGATTTGACCATGTTCGCCAATGGAAGCACGAAATCCCTTATGAGCTTGTGGTGTTGGTTGAACTCATCCTCCAATGAAACAATCTTGGCATAGTACCTTAGATTTGAATCTTCAATGTATTCCAGGATGTCAGTGAACTCGTCTCTTTTAGGACCTTCACCAAGATAGGCCACCTTGTTGTGATCGGGGTTGTATTGGGATGATGTCATTGATGATGATTTTAACAGTGGAAGATGATTGATTGAAGAGGGTGAAGGGTAGGAGCGTATGTGTGTGTGTTTATGTTTTGATAATTGATTCGAATGAGCCATTTGACTATTAATAATGGCACAAAACTGTTCATTGACCCCTAGTTATGGGGATTGCCCTTTCCAAATTAAGTCATTAATGTTGGAGTAACCACTTGCCCCTTAACTCATAATTAGCAAATCCCAATTACCAAAGATAAACAAAATATGTGCACCAGAAGTAACTCGCGTTGACTGAAAGTCAAAACACGTAAAGGTCAACACTAGGAGCAGCGAGTGGTCAACGAAAGTCAACGTAATGAACAGGGACCCAAAATTGATACTAGAAGCCAACCACAAGTGAAGAAGAAGCGTTTGTACCCACTAGGAGCAGAAGACTGCCACTAGGAGTAACCAAAATCTTTCACTAGAAGTTGCACACACCGCAGATACCCACGAAAACTGTTGTTAGAAGCTACCATATGTAAGAATGTACAAGTAAAGATGTACAATAAGCCTCCCCTTAGGCTTAGCCTCCCCTCAATCCTAGGCCTCAAGGATTGACCATACCAATGTGAACCACCAAGTGGTTGAATCTCGGATCATCAAATGCTTTAGTCAATAAATTAGCAACATTATCATCCGTATGAACTTTAAGAACCTGTATCAGCTTCTTCTCATTGTCATCCCTTATAAAATGGCGTCGAATCTCGATACGCTTGGTTCGTTCATGAAAGACAGGATTCTTCACAATGTAGATAGTGCTTTGATTGTCGATGAAAATTTTGGTTTTCATGAAGTTGAACCCATAATCCAACATCTGATTTTGTATCCACAAGACTTGTCCACAGCAACTAGCAGCAGCTACGTATTAAGCTTCTGTTGAAGAGGTAGCTACTATTGTCTGTTTCTTACATTTCCATGAGATAAGTCTTCGACCCAAAAACTGACAACCACCAGTAGTAGACTTCCTATCATTATTAGCACCTGCATAGTCACTATCACTATAGGCTTCAAGAACAAAAGGTGATTCCCTTGGATACCACAAGCCTAGCTTGGGTTGTGCCTTGATATACTTGAAGATTTTCTTGACTGCATTCAAGTTACATACGGTTGGAGCCACCTGATGTCTAGAACAAGCACTTACTACAAACATAATGTCCGGACGTGATGTAGTCAAATACATGAGTGAGCCAATCATGGACCTGTACATGTGAACATTTACTGGAGGATCTGGCTCATTCTTGAGTTTGACTTTAGTTACTTCATAAGGTGTTGATGCTGGTCTAAGAGGTTCCACATCAAACTTCTGAATAATCTCATGAACATACTTGTCTTGACTAATGAAGATACCATCCGACTGCTGCTTGACTTGAAGACCAAGGAAAAATGTGAGTTCTCCCATGGCACTCATCTGAAATTAGCCTTTCATTAGCTGTTCAAACTCATCACACCATTCCTTCCTAGTAGAACCAAAGATAATATCATCCACATATACTTGAACCAGGATGATGTCTTTGATATTCCTTTTAAGGAACAATGTTTTGTCAATAGTGCCTCTTCTGTAGCCGTGTTTCAGCAAGAAAGTGGACAGACGCTCATACCAAGCTCTAGGAGCCTGATGAAGTCCATAAAGAGCTTTGACCACCTTGTAGACTTTCTTAGGATGAAGTGGATCCACAAATCCCTTAGTTTGAGTGACATAAACTTCCTCGTCAATCTTGCCATAGAGAAACGCACTCTTGACATCCATCTGAAAAACCGTAAAGCCAACATAAGAAGCAAAATCCAAAAACAGACGAATGGCCTCAATCCTAGAAACATGAGCAAAGACTTCAGTATAGTCAATTCCTTCTAGTTGTGTGTGACCTTGTGCAACCAGCCTAGCCTTATTTCGCACCACGATACCCCTTGCATCTTTCTTGTTTTTGAGAATCCATTTGGTACCAATTGCTGTCTTTCCATCTGTTAAGTCAACTAGGATCCAAACATTCTGAAACAAGAACTGTTGGGTCCACTAGATGTGGATCTTGCAGCCTGTTAGGGACGGTGAACGATTTCTGTAATCACAAGTCTATTCACATAGAGACTCTATATAAATCACACAGTATAAGTGCGGAATACAAATACTATGAACAAGAAGAACATAATAACTATAACGACTTGATCCTTTACTAAGGATTTCTAATATTAATATGAACTAGAATAATGTTTGATGAAGGTGTATTGAACCCTTCTGCCTAAGGTTCCTTTTATACTACAAGGAAACCCTAATACATCATTAAACCAAAACGTGTAAAACTGATATGCATATCCTTTCCTAGCATATCTCATGCATATCCTAACATAATAATCTTTAAATAATAAAGTTTGACTTTCTATAAGACCATGAGCACGTCTTGCTTCTTCTACTACTAGGACCAGGAGGAACTACATACCTCCTAGTCTACCTATTATAAATAACTATTCCAAAGGTCCTAACAATCCTCCCCTAAACTTGAATTTGACCTGTTGAGTTCAATTTTCCTGGTAAATCGTGCAACATAACTTGAGGATTGGAACAACAAATGAAATAGCGGCATCACAACCATCAACACAAAGAACATAAAGACTGCTGCAACAAAGAACACCTAGAAGTTTCTTGAAAGCTTGAAACAAATCTGCATCTTGTTGAATCTTCACAGCAACATGAGCAGATTTTATGAGCCTTTACCAAGTAGCTGCTCCCTCTTGGGCTAGCCAGTCTTTATGGTGGAATAAGCATCACCCTGGGAGACCAGAACCCAGCCCAACTCTTAGAACGTGAATCAATGGTGAGTGGGGGTACCCTGATGATTTTAGGCAAACCATCACAGTCATCAACGGATTTGATATGTCTTTACCAGAAGTCGTACCCTTCTGGACTCACCAACTCTTAGCAATTAAGCATCGGTGATCTGAAAACCCTATAGCTTTGAGCAAGCTATTATAGCTATCAACGGATTTGATACAATCTTTACCAAGAGTCGTACCCCCTTGGATTAGCCACTTTTCAGTCTAGGACCATGGCAAGGGAAAACCATCCAGTTTTGGGTAACCTGGCAACCATCAACGGATTTGACTATCACACCAGAGCCGTACCCTCATGGTGAATCAACTCTTTCTTGTTTGTGAGACATGGTGAGTTGAGCACCATTTGTTGTGTGGACCAGGTCCAACACCAGAAGTAACTCCAAACCAGCACAAGTGTGAAACATTCAAACGAAAACCAATTTATGATGGAAAAGTATAAGCAGATATTATATTATGTATAAGTGTGAAATCCATCATATGTTTAAAATATAAGCAGATATTATATAAAAAGTATTTTTTTTTTATTAACTAATGTTAATTTTTTTTAACTATAATGTAAGTCACCAATCACTGTACAGATTGGTGAAAAGAATGTCAGTATAAACACAAAAACAGAAAAAAATACCCATCACATACCAGACGCTGTAACCTTGTCAGCTTGCAACCGGGCTTGGATCCCTTCCACCAACGTAGTAGCCATGGAAGTCTCATTCCCTGAAGGGGCATTGGATATCTGCAAATGACATTCGATCATGGCCTCCATAGTAGCAATCGTCAAAGGATATTCTATATCCGTAAGCATGAACACTATGGCACCAGACTCCAACTCCAATATATGAACCCCACAACCAGCATAAAGCTTCCATCTCTTGATCACCCAGCGTAGCTGGTCTTTCCAGACACCAGAATGTGGAGCATCAGGAGGAGATTCAAGCATCATCTTCAAGTCACCCCACATTGTCAATCCAGGCCAGTTGGCCACCTCACTCAGAGAGGTAGGAATACCAGCATCCACAAACCCATACAATGACATAAGATCCCGACGATCCGCCCATGTCAAAACACCTTGCAGGCCCGAGACATAACGAACATAACCATCACTGATGGAAATCCTATGTGTGAATGTACCAGCAATACTCGTGGATGGCTTAACCGTCCAAGCAACAATATAACCCATACCCATTGGCAACTCTATGTCACTGTCCGAAGCTGCATCAATAAGGTTTTTAGGAGCACGCTTCTCAAAAGGAACAGACTTACCACGTCTAGCCTTCTTCTTTCGAATGGAACGGCGAGGTGCAGGAACACCAGAAGAAGATTCAACCTTTACCTTCCCAGTAGCAGTAGTATCAGCATGAGTAGAATCAAAACCTTGACAAACCAAAGGATCAAAGTCGGCTGCACCAGTAGAAGGGGTAGGGTTAGGTGCAGTCACCGGTGGTGAGGATTGCTCCATTGTAGGAGTAGCAGGGGTGGTAGTAGTAGCATTGGTGGTGGTGGTAGGAACCAAAGATGAAGTAGGAGGAACAACCGAAGGTGTGGGTGTAGGACCAGCAATAGAAGTATCAGCAACAGATGGTATACCAGTAGAAACAGGAGGAATACCATATGAAGAACCATGAGCAACAGCAGGTTGAGAAGTAGGAACCACTCGTGGAGGAGGGCGATAGATGAAGCGCTCAGGAACCGGTATGTTTTGACGCTTTATCATCCTCTGGTACAGATCCTTAAGCTCGTCAAAAGACAATCCCCTAACCCGATCCCAAGTCCAACCAACAGTAAAGTAAGCAGCCGACTGATATTTGACATACCGCTGCATTAACTTCCTCTCCTCGGTTCTTGACAAAGGTCTGTTTCGACGCTTTTCACGGAGTTGAGCAACAAGAGACAATTGTTGTTTGCGCATTAAGGCCATTGCCCGTGGGATACAATTATGTTCATTCACATCAGCGCCCAAAAGATCAGTAAACTACGAGTAATCAGATGTAAGAATAGTAAGCACCCGCATCCAATCATTATCATCCCAATGCATGGCATCATGCTGCAACTGTTCACGCCTCTGCTGTTGAAGGGCTTCTTCCTCAGCCCTAGCAGCTTGATCAATCTTTGCCTGCAATCATTGTGCAGCCTCCTCCCCCAACTGGTCTTCCTCAAGTTGTCTGCGAGTACGCTTCCTAGGGGGTGAGGGTGCAACAGTCATAGGGGCTTTCCCCTTAGGATCATGAGACGGCCCAGCAGTCGGACCAGCAGTAGTACCAGCAGAAGAACCAGCAATATCCTCCATAGGTCTAGGACTAGCAACAGCAGTAGGGATGCTTGATGGACTAGGAGGAACAGGTAAATCAGCATACGGCTTGTCAGCAAAAGCAGCCTTTGCCAACAAAGTCAACCCATCCTCCGCAAGATCCTCAAAATCTTCATCAAAATCAGAATGAACAACGTGCTTCTTTCGCCTCCTCTACTGCGTCTCCAAAGCCTTAATCTTGTCCGCCATTGGAAGGACAAATTCCCTAATAAGCTTGCGATGCTGATTCAGATCTGTCTCCAAAGAAACAATCCTTGCATAGTACCTGTGCATGAGATCAAGCAAAGAAGTTAGTGTAGTAGGTTCCTCTACTTCCCCACCAAGAGGACTTGGATCAGGGAAAGCTTCATTAGAACAAGAAGCAATAAAGGGGTCAGCATTATGAGCACGAGAACTAGACGGCTTCTCAGCAGAATGTGGTGCTGGACTAGAAGGGGGAGTATCCACAAATGAGGACTTATGTGGCAGAGAAGAGGGGGCAGCCTTGGAAGTTGATGGCATTTCAACCACCACTTCCTTAGCTGGCTCTTCCACCACCACATGAGGCTCACCACTAGCAGGATGCTCCTCCTCCATAGGATCATCTTCTAATGGAAGTTCCCCCTCGGCTTTAGCAGCCCGAGGAATAACATTAGGAGGACCTTGGGCAAGGCCCAACATAACATCAGTAAGAGGCCTCCAAGCTCCCTTAAACCCAAGTGCCATATTGGAATAAACTTTAGAACTAAGCTTGGGGGTCTCATACTCCTCCCTATCACGAGGTATGCACATAAGAATCTGCTGCAAGAACCAAGGATACATTAAAAACTTCTTCCTAGATCCAGTACTACTAAGATTGCAAACCATCCCATCAAACAAGTAGCGAGAATAATTAAACACACGACCCTGTGCTATGCAAATCAAACCAGTAGCCAAAGGAATGGGAAATGCATCCCAACTCCCAGACTTTGGGCTTAAGCAATGAATCAAAAAGTGCACTAGAAGCTTCCATTGGGGGGTAAACCTATTTTTCTGGAAGTTAAACTTCCCCCCATGATTATAACCAAGATCAGCCATCCCATCCAATACCTCAGAATTGGGGATGGAAACAACACCACCTTCATCCTAAAGATGAAGAGCACTCCTAATAGAAGCTTCAGACACCACATATGAACATCCATCTATGGTAGCATGGAGTTCAAGTGGGCGTCCTAAAACATCCACAAGGTGGGCAGTGGCCCAAAACTGGCGAATGACACTATCATAGACAGTCAGGCAAACAGTAAAAGCATACCTGAGGTTAGAAGCCTCAATAAATTCGATGATGTCTGTGAACTCGTCACGTTTAGGACCATCTCCCAGATAAGTCACCTTATTGTGATCGGGTTTCTATAGCAGAGCAGCCATGGATGATGATTGGAAGTGATGGAAGATGATTGATTAGAGATTGAAAGAGTAGGAGCGCGTGTGTGAGTTATGGTTGGGAGGAATGAGTCAAGTGTGGGATTTGACCATAAATAATGGTCTTGTAACTGTTCATTGACCCCTAATAATGTGGGTTGCCCTTTCAAATTAGGCAGTTAATGCAAAAGTAACCACTTGCCCCTTTTAACTTTATTTGCAAATCCCAGTTACCAAAGTTAAATAATAGGATATATACCAGAAGTAACTTGTGTTGACTAAAAGTCAAAACGCGTAAGGGTCAACACTAGAAGCACAATGTGGTAAATGAAAGTCAACGAAGTGAACAGTGACCCAAACCAAGACTAGAAGCCAACCATCAATGAAAATGAAGGATTTATTTCCACTAGAAGCTGAACCCTACCACCAGAAGTGACCAAAATCCTCCACCAGAAGTAGCACACACCACAAATACCCATGAAATCTGTTGTTAGAAACTACCAATATGTTAGTCTGTGCAAGTAAATATGTACACTAAGCCTCCCCTTAGGCTTAGCCTCCCCTCAATCCTAGGTCTCAAGGATTGACCATTCCAATGTGAACCACCAAGTGGTTGAATCGAGGGCATCAAAGGCTTTAGTTAATAAATTAGCAACATTATCATCCGTATGAACCTTAAGAACCTGTATCAACTTCTTCTCATTGGCATCCCTGATAAAGTGGTGCTGAATTTCAATATGTTTTGTACGTTGATAAAAAACAAGATTCTTCACAATGCAGATAGTGCTTTGATTGTCAATGAAAATTTTGGTGTTCATAAAGTTGAACCCATAATCTAGCATCTGATTTTGTATCCACAAGACTTGTCCACAACAACTAGCAGCAGCTACGTATTCAGCTTCTGTTGAAGAAGTAGCTACTATCGTCTGTTTCTTACACTGCCATGAGATAAGTCTTCGACCCAAAAACTGACAACCACCAGTAGTAGACTTTCGGTCATTATTAGCACCTGCATAGTCACTATCACTATAGGCTTCAAGGAAAAAAGGTGATTCTCTAGGATACCACAAGCCTAGCTTGGGTTGAGCCTTGATGTACTTGAAAATTTTCTTGACTGCATTCAAGTTAGAAACAGTTGAAGCCACCTGATGTCTAGAACAAGCACTTACTGCAAACATAATATCCGGACGTGATGCAGTCAAATACATGAGTGAGCCAATCATTGACCTGTACATGTGAACATTTACCGGAGGATCTAGCTCATTCTTGAGTTTGACTTTAGTTACTTCATAAGGTGTTGCTGCAGGTCTAAGAGGATCCATATCAAACTTCTGAAGGATCTCATGAACATATTTGTCTTGACTTATGAAGATTCCATCCGGCTGTTGCTTGACTTGAAGACCAAGGAAAAATGTAAGCTCTTCTATAGCACTCATCTGAAATTCGCCCTTCATCAGTTGTTCAAACTCATCACACCATTCCTTCTTAGTAGACCCAAAGATAATATCGTCCATATATACTTGAACTAGGATAATGTCCTTGGTATTCCTCTTAAGAAATAGTGTTTTGTCAATCGTGCCTCTTTTATAGCCATGTTTCAACAAGAAAGTGGAAAGACGCTCATACCAAGCTCTAGGAGCCCGATGAAGTCCATAGAGAGCTTTGACCACCTTGTAAACTTTCTTGGGATGAAGTGGATCCACAAAGCCCTTAGGTTGAGTGACATAAACTTCCTCATCAATCTTGCCATAGAGAAATGCACTCTTGACATCCATCTGACATAATATCACAGACTCGAAATCTGTTGGGCTTTGCCTGCGCAGGTTCGAATCCTGCTGTTGACGCCACATTTAATACGTAAGTTTTTACCTAGTAAGAAAATTTCGTTGTTCCAGTCTCTGCGAATTGATTTCCGGTTAAGAGTGCGACTCATCTGTCTTTTGGTGGGAAACAAATAGTTGTGTCGTTGTAGTAAAAATAAAAAGTGCACAAACTTTAAAGTAAATGGCTGTAATTTAACTCTAACTCTAATTTAAAATAAATGACGGGAATTTAAAGCGTGACAAAAATAAATAGCAACTAAAGTAAATAACGCAAACTTAAAATTATCCTAAAGGCAAACTTAAACTTAAACTAAAGGCAAGCTTAAAGTAAATCTAAGGCAAGTAAACTTAAAGTGCGACTAAGTAAAAAGGCGGGAAAAGTAAAGCTTAAAAATTCAAACTTAAAATAAAATAAAAACAGCTCATTCGGAATAAACCTTCGTTCAGAATAATCACTCGTTCGGAATGTCACCTTCGCTCGAAATAATTCTTCTTCACTCGGAATAATTACCTCATGCGGAATAAAGCTTCATCCGGAATATTTGAGCAAAACCTTCATTTGGAATATGTGGTTCATCCGGAATATATCCCTCGTTCGGAATAAAAGTTTTATCCGGAATAATTGATTATTCCGAATAAACAACCTTGATTCGGAATATTTACTATTCCGAATGAATACCCTTGATCCGGAATATAAGTTATTCCGAATGAACACCCTTGACTCGGAATAATCAACACGAAGCCTTCATCCGGAATATATCCTTTATTCAGAATATGTCACTTATCTGGAATAAATTCTTTATTCGGAATATTTGCCTGCTGATTCGGAATAATCCACTTGTTTGGAATAAACTGTTGATCCGGAATATCAAGTTGATCCAGAATATGGGCTTGGTTCGGAATATGTTGCTGATCCGGAATAACAAACTGATCCGAAATATGTCACTTATCCGGAATAAGTCCTTTATTCAGAATACTCACAACACAGCCTTCGTTCGGAATAAATGGCCTTGATTCGGAATACCTGGGCAAACAAACAATAGCGAAGAACACATAAACAAAAATAAAACGAATCTAACCAAAACTAATCAAATCAAACCAAAAGATTAAGCAAGACTAATCACAAATAATCAACTAATGATAATCTATCAAACCAAATGAATAACACTAACAATAATAATCACAATAATAAAAACCCACTTAATCTAATCAATAAAAATAAAAGAACATAAACATGAATATAAAGCATAAAGATTAAAGATTAACCAAGAAAGGTAGATAGGAGATGAACAATAAAAGTAAAGATTAACAACAATTAAAAAGAAACTTACTTGAAATTAAATGAATTTAAGGTGCAAGATAATTAAGTAAATGACATGAATTTAAAGAGCAAGTAATTAAAATGGTGGAAGAACTAATTGTCACTATTAGCCACCAAAAAAAATGAAATCACTAATGATCTATTTATATGGGAGGAGGTGATTAGTGGAAGGAAGCTTCCTCCCCTCTTTCTTCTTTCTTTAATTACTTGTTTAATCCTTAATCTTCCAAATTCTTCGACTTTTGTCTCGGGATTAATAAACTCGTCTTGTAATTTCTTCAATAAATTATACTTGAGTTCTTCGGCTTTTAGTAAACTTCCGTCTTTTGACTTTTTCTTCGATAAATCTTCAGAATTGGTCTTGGACTTCCGTTCTTTTTGCACTCTTGATTTCTTGACTTCGTCTTTTGTCTTTTTCTTTGATAAAAGCCCGTGAAAGCCCGTGTTTTCTCCCCTTTTTACATTTTCGTCCTAAATCACAACAAAAACACAAACCACGCATAATTCCGACATTTATGACATAAAATACACGTTTTGGCTCGGTTATTATTGTAGTTAAGTGGTAAAAAGGATGGGTGTTTACACACCTATCACCCACATAAGAAGCAAAAGCCAAAAACAGACGAATGGCCTCAATCCTAGCAACAGGAGCAAAAAATTCAGTATAGCCAATGCCTTCAAGTTGTGTGTGACCTTGTGCAACCAACCTAGACTTATTTCTCACCACAATACCCCTTGCATCTTTCTTGTTTTTGAGAATCCATTTGGTACCAATTGTTGTCTTTCCATCTAGCAACTCAACTAGGATCCAAACATTCTGAAACAAGAACTGCTGCATCTCCTCCTGCATAGCCTCCACCCAACTTTGATCCTCAAGAGCATGAGAGACTGATCTAGGTTCCACCTGTGAAAGAAAACAAGCAAACAAACAGTGTTGAAAGTCCGTATGATTATTACGCTTTTGGTCCTCAATATAGCTCACAAGAGCATGATGATCAGACGTTGCTTTCTTATGCGTTCTGCGAGTCTTGACAGTAGAACCAGGATCTCCAATGATTTGAGTAGTAGGATGGTCTTTGTGTGACTGCAGAACTTGATTAGAAGCTACATCCACTTCTGATGCCAAGTTATTAAGATCCCCAACAAAGTCATCGTCATATGAAGCAGAGTCAAAAATGTCATCTATTGGTTGCTTATGAATATCATCCCTATTTCTCATAAAAATCTATTGTGGTACGAGATATTATGGGAACAATATTTGGTCACAAGTGATGAACGTGCATCTATATCCTAAAAATATGGATATAAAAAACATATGGGAGCTGTTATGTTCTACATGGTCAAACGCATAATTGATTTATATTCGACATGATTTTTGGACAAATATGGTATGTGTTTCTCCACTTTTCATTATTTGATATGGTCATATACGTGGAAGATTATATTTCATGCGTGATGTTTGGTAAAAGACGTTTTAAGATTGCTAAATGATAGGGATTATATTTGACTATATATGGAACGTGGGATATGAGCTTTTATGAGAAATATGGTCAAAAGGTGTAATATCCTAAGGTAATGGAGAACACGTTTTCTTTTCCTGATTCTTAGGGATTTTCATAGTGTGGTTATCCATATCTGGTTAGCATAACTATTGGTATACGTCTACATATGGGCTGCGTGTTATTGGGCTGGGCTTTTCAATAAGTAATGTCCGTATGTTTACAAAGTAACGTGCCATTAAGTACACGCAGCTTTGCAACGTACAACAACATAAACAGTGACGAATTAAGTGTCGCTAAAGTATTGGAAGAAGATGTGTTTAAGTTTCGCAACAGTTCTAGCGACAATGTGGTGACAGCATGTGTGTAAAAAAAATTTTTTTTTTAAAAGGAAAAGGGGTTTTGAGATGCTACTCGTAGGTTTTCGTTATGTTGTTCCTACTGGTGAACTATGGTTCCTACTGGTCATATAAATTCATGGTGGTTGTGTTCTTGGTTCCTCCTAGTAATATTTAATGGTTCCTCCTGGTTGAATCATCGGTTCCTACTAGTCGGTTCCTACTGGTCCGTACCACTGGTCGGTTCCTACTAGTTTTTCCTACTGGTAGGTGTATGTTCTTGCTGACTTTCTTCTGGTTCCTGCTGGCTTGTTGTATACTAACTTTCTTTGGCCGGTTTTGGTTCCTACTAGTCAAGTAAGATTCCTATTACTCTGATTTAGTGACTAGTCTGATGTCACTACTGTTACGGGAGGAGGAGTTCTCAGCCATCATCATTTCGTTAGGGAGATTCATTGAAGAAGACATTTGATTATCACTTATTTTATGTTGTAGTTGAGTTTCACAGGTTTTGTGTGCTTATCATATCTTACAAGGAAGGGAGTAACTTTTAAGCTAACTTGCTAGGTTTGTATGGTGACGAAGACTTGACATATCTAGCGAAAGGGTACGATCTATTTTCTTATCTTAAAAGGAGTAGGGCCTTTTTAAGATAATTTGCTCTATGCGTACATTTGCTATCACTTGAAGGGATTACATTATTGTGCTCGGTGTCTCATTTATTTGAGGATTTTTGTTTGAGCTCGACGTCACGTGGTTAGTGCAAGATATAAGACACACGTTTGGGAGATTCCACTTCTTCATCAAATTCGTTATACTTGATTTTCTTCATCAGTGATCTCTCCATGGAGCCTACTAGATTCGCCGTGCACTTCTTAAGGGGAAGACGATCCCTTTTGAGTTGATGTGACAAAAAGGGGAAGAATGCATGGATCGAGGGGAAGCTTAGCCTTCATCTATATTATCTTCAGGGGAAGCTTGTGCTTACTGGTTTTTTCAAATCAACTAGGGGAAGATTGTTGGGACTTAGAGATCTTGAGTTGATATGACAAAACAAGATGAAGGACCTAGTAGTAATATGTTAGCTTAGATAGTAAGCTATGGTTGTGATGTAACCTTAGTACCTCTATTATATAAAGAGGGTTAGGCACACATGGTTATTCACTCATTCACAAACAATGTAAACCATAGGTGTGTGTGCGTTCCTCCTGGTGTCAAGCCTATAAGGCACCCGGAGTAATAGTTAGTAGCATTATTAATAGTAATCTTTATTAGTGAAAGCCTTGTTCTTGGTTATGATTGTGTTCTTTATGTTCCGCTGTGCTTATTACAATCATGATCATGATATCCCAGATGAGTCTAGATCCTAAGACTCAACAAGAATTGTTGCATCTCCTCCTGCATAGCCTCAACCCAACTTTGATCCTCAAGAGCATGTGAGACTGCCCTAGGTTCCACCTATGAAAGAAAACAAGCAAACAAACAGTAAAGAAAGTCTGTGTGATTATTACGCTTTTGATCTTCAATGTAGCTCACAAGAGCATGATGACCAGATGTTGCTTTCTTATGCATGCAGTGAGTCTTGACAGTAGAACCAGGATCTCCTATGATTTGAGTAGTAGGATGGTCTTTGTTGATCAGGTGAACAGGAGTAGGAGCTACATCCACTTCTGATGCCAAGTTATTAAGATCCCCAACAATGTCATCATCATATGAAGTAGAGTCAAAAATGCCATCTATTGGTTGCTTATGAATATCATCCAGCTTAGTAAAAGTCTTCTTCTGATAGTTTCCCAAGTCAGAAGGACCAGAGAACCTAGTTGTGGAAGCAGGATCACTAACCGGACTACCAATAGGTGTTAAACTTGCACTAGGAGTAACACTAGGATCACTAGGAGTGACTGGTACAACAAGAGTACTCAAGGGAAATTCAAAGCCTCCTTGAGTAGCTGCTGTAGTAGCATCTTGTTGTTGCTTGAGCAGTGTGTCACGAGCTCCTTATGAGTCCACAATGTCTGATGAAGCAGCATCAATAGAAATAGCATTGGTGTTTGGAGAGAATGTGGTGGAATAGGATGGTACAACAAAAATTTCATCATCCTCATCTGAGTCCGAAAAGCTAGAATTATCACCTACACTAGAAGTTGCAAACACTTGTGGACCTGCATCTTGGTTAGTTTTGAAACGAAAATATCCCAATGAGTCACTAAGATAATCAAGATCAAAATACCATTCAGGACCTTTGCCTTGGATGTTTGTCTTCTCCTCAAAGTACTATCAAATTTCCCCAAATAGTCACTAGTATTCAGAATGGTGAAAGGACAGCCAAATGGCTTCAAATGAGCAATGCTTGGGACTTTGGCTATGAGTAGCTCATAGGAAGTCTTCTTATGAGGATTGGTAATGGAAACCCTATTCAACACATAACGTGCAGTGTTGACAGCTTCTGTCCAAAACATAGTTGGAAGCTTGGAATCGGCAAGCATAGTTCTTGCAGCTTCTATAAGAGTCACGTTCTTCCTTTTTGCAACACCATTCTATTGAGGAGTCCTGGCAGCACTATAATCTCTCTTGATACTTTTGGAGTTGCAAAGTGCTATGAGGTCTGCATTTTTAAATTTTGTTCCATTATCACATCGAATACCTTTCACCTTCTTAGACAGCTGATTCTCAATGAGTGTAATGAAGTCTTTGAGAATGGAGTAGGTTTCACTTTTAGCAACCAGAAAGAAAATCCACGTGAACCTGTTATACCCATTAGTTATTGATGAGACTGCTTTTATACATAGTCTCATCGTCCAAAAAGGGCTTTAAATGCATTAAATATCATGAAAATACCCAAATATATGCTTGTGTTTGTTGCTTGTGTATTTTAGGTATGGATATTGAGAAAATGACAAAAGATCACAAGAATCATGCAAGAACGAACACGGGAAACAAAGCCGCACATTGAACCAAGCCCTAATGAAGAATTTTCCAAAGAAAACCCTTGAAGATTAGAAGATTTATGAAGAAGGGTCCTCCAATATTGAAGAACTGACACTTTATACCCTTGTATCTTCATAATTACAAGATTGGTCCCCTAAAGTTTGTCAATATTGCAAAAAAGGCCCTCCACTTTGAAAAATTAGCAATTTTTGTCCCTCAACAAAACTAAATTGTCAATACTAATCCTCCTCAAAGTCAAACATACCATGAAGGACTTCAAGTTACAAGAAATTACAAGTTTGGTCCTTTAAAAATATCAAAATTACCAAAAGGACCATTGACTTTGAAGAAATGGCAAAAATGGTCCCTCATTAATCATGACTTGGCAAATTCAGTCCTCCAAGAAGTCAAACAAACAAGTCAAGACCATTATCAATCAAGAAAATTCCAAAACAGCCCTTCAAGAATCAAGAATTGACAAGAAATACCCCTGAAAATACTTTGGAAAAGTATTTGGGGCAAAAGTGTGAAAAAGAAAACTTCAAATACAAAGGGAATCAGATTTTGGCATGTTTAATACAATGTAGCAAGAAGGAAAGAAACAAGGGGTGATTTCTGCCAAGACAACCTAAGTAACCTAGACCAGTGGTGGGGTGACACGTGCCCCGCTCACTCTCTCCACCAATCACAACTCACCAATCATCCATGTCACACCCCACTATTAACCGTTTATAACTAATTTAATTAATTAGTTTATAAAAACGCGCCTAACACTAATTCAAATTTAAACCAGATCAAAACTAGCACTATTCATCTCAAGAACACATTTGGGATTTCTTAATTGTGATGTAATTAAACCACCAAATGCTCCAGAATGATGATTAGGGTCTCCCTAATAACAACCCAACTTTCAAAAACCTTGCCACATCACCACCCAGCTCACAAGATTCCCCTGCTTTTCACCTTTGTGCATACTGCCAAATTTTGGAAAGTCATCCAACGTTCCACAAACTTGCTTGGAAGTTAAGCTTATTTGAAGCCCGTGGATACATTCCAACACATGCCAGCTCCACAACAATCCAAGAATCAGTCACATGATCTTCAAAGTTCAAACTACTCAAAGGGCAAATCTGGAACTTCATTAGCTAGGGTTTCATGTTTTTTTAGCTTTCATAGTTCATTTTTATGCCTATATAAAGGCCTTAGGGTGCTTCATTTTTACTTTGCTCTTGAATTTTCCATTGTTCACAAATCTGTAAATCATATATTCATGCAATGAAATGTGTTTGAATTTGGTGAAGAAAACTCAAGTGTCACTCATATTATCTGCTTTTTATTGTTCTTTGTTTGTTAATCTTGAAT
This sequence comes from Glebionis coronaria, assembly GCA_025667525.1. Lineage (NCBI taxonomy): Eukaryota > Viridiplantae > Streptophyta > Magnoliopsida > Asterales > Asteraceae > Glebionis > Glebionis coronaria. Next base: position 152,407,117 of record CM046879.1, on the reverse strand, counting down.
CCTAAACCTGTTTTCAAAAGGAGTGTGCAAAAGTTTGCACATTTTCCACTTTTCTTGATATTTGGCTAAGTCTAGTTCAAACCTTGGAATTCTTGGGCTATAAAGCTGATCATAGCATCCTGATATTGAGTTATCAAGGTGTGGTGAAGCCTATAACTTGGGGATAATCAAGTGTGGGGAACTAAGGTTGCATTAATCAAGAATTTTTCATTTCTCTGCTTTTGATATTTTGCTCTTAACCTTGTTGAATCTTAGCAGGCTTTATTGTGGAAGCTTGTGCTTGTTCTTTCTAGCACATAAGCTCAAAAATCGTGGGTGTGGATGTACATCCATGAGGTACACACCATTCTACATAAAATCTGTTAAAATCTTGATTTTTGGTAAATTTGTGAGTTGCTTGTGTTCTTGCTGATTTTGTGGTCTAATCTTGTTCTAATCTGCATATTACATCTTTTATTGTGCTTATTTGGTCTTGGGTGGTCTTGGATAACACTTTTGATTTGAAAATCTTGTTTTGAAAAGTTAAAAGGGTGTTTGGGATTACCTGTTTGAGATCATAACTTGATATTGTGTTGTTGGAAGTTTGTGTTTGTGCTTTATTTGTTATTGGCTTGGTTGAGTGCTATTTGCTGCAAGTTTTTGGGTTTGAAACCTTGAATCAAAGATTGTGCTATAAATTGCTTGTTTTGACTGTTTTTGACCTAAGACTTTGGGAACACCTAGAGTGTATGCATGCTTAGGGCTAAAAAGTGTTTAAACATAGTTATTATAACCTTTTAACAAGATTTGGGGGTTTGAATTTGGCTTGTTGGTCAATTGCATCAGCAAAGTAAAATCTGCTTGTGTTAGTGTTCATCAGTAACCTATTTGTGCTTGAATCTTGATTTAGGCTTTGAGCCATTGCATGAAACCTGTTTAAACTTGTTCATTTAAGTTTATAATAGTTTGTGTATGCTTTTGGTGCAATTTGGTTGGCTGAAATATGCTAAAACAGCTTATAAGTTCATAACTGCTTATTGTTCTAAGTCTGGTGCATGTCTGATGCTTAATTGAATTAACTGTACTAATTGGTTGTTAGTGATTGTGATTTCTTTGTTGATTTTGACTCCTTATGATCCACTGATCATTTGGGTGCCTTTGTGAAACTTGAATCTCTAAAAAGTCACTAAAGACAAAAAGTCAAGAAAGTCAAGCAGTGGAAACTTTTCCCACTGCTCAAACACCAAAACTAGCCCCTGCTAGTGCAATTTTTCAGTTAGCTTATTTAGACCTGCAACAACTTACTTTTTGTGATCAATCTTCATCATTTGACCCATTTGTTTGAACTGGAGCTTATCAGACTTTGACTTTGACTTTTTGCTAGAAAATTCATAAAGTTGACTTTTAAAGAAGTGCTTATTTGCGTATTCTAGCTTATTGAGTGAAGTTATTTGAAAACTTTTTGTTGATTAAGCTTAGTTAAGTCATTTAAAAGCTTTTGAAACTTGAATCAGCTCTTGGGGTGGCCTAGAACTCGAAAACGACTATTTTGTCGTTTTGTGTAGATTGCTTATTGCATTTTCAGGCTTATTCCTTGGACTTTTTTCAAATTTCTTTTTACAGAAGTCTTAAGTAACTCAAAAGAAGCTTGTGTGTCTAATTTGAGCTTATGGAATCAGCTTATAGCTTAATGGGCCAAAAAGCCCATTAAGAATAAGTTGTTTGATATAAGACAGCTTATTTCACATTTTCAGCTTTTGGGCCTTTGAAAAATTGTGTTCAGGATCAAATTTTGAGTCAGATAGGAGCTTTTGGGCCATTTTTATAAACATTTTTCTTATTGGGCTTATTTTGGCCCAATAAGGGTCTGTTTTGGACTTTGGCCCATTTGAAGGCCCATTAGGGGTATTTTTGTAATTACAACTTCATTTTCTGTTTAACTAGGTTAAAATAAACTAGTTTGCATGTTTTTAGTATTTTTTATAAATTTTGGATTTTTAATATTATTTTATTATTATTTTATTATTATTTTATTATTAAAAATTAAAATTTAGATTTTTCAAGTTTTATATTTTTCTTAGGTTAAATACATTAAATTAGGAATTTTACAATTTTTAGAATATTTTTATTTTCCTTAGATTTATTTTTATAATTATTTTAAGTTTTAATAGTTTTTATTTGTTTTTAAATAGTTTTAATTAATATTAAAATTTTCAAAAATAGTTTTAAATTAAGTTAGGTCATTTTAGAGGTTTACAATTGAAAAAATCTCATTTTGGGCTTTTTGTTAATTAAATAGATTTTTTGGGCTTTAATTAGCATTAAAAAATCATTATTTAATTAAATAAAAGATTTGAGTGATTTTTGATTTTTTTTGTAAACTCTATTTACATAATTTAGGAATTTTTTAGACAGAATGTCTGAGGACAATTTGCTCTCTCCGTCTTTGTCTTTCGTGAAAAAGGTCGACCCTTATCTCATTTATTTGATTTTCATCAAAAAATGTTGGGTCGTTAAAAAGCCCTGTTTTTCGTGCTACTATTGTTTTTCGGGGAGGATCAACAACAAGAAATCCAGCTCAACAACAAGAACTCCAGTAAGAGTAAAGCATTAACTCCCTTCGGTATCTTGCTTCTTGTTACTGTTTACTTAATACGATTAAGCATTTTCTATGCGGGTCACTTCCTAAGTTCAAATGCTCTGAGTTACGCTTTTTGGTGCAATTTTTTAGGAATTTTTAGGGGAAATTTTTAATTTTGGTACTTTTTACGGTTTTACGTGTACGACCTTTTCGTCTTAGTTTAAATCGTCATCGTAACCGTTATTCTCTTCTAACCTCTTCTATTTTTCTTTTCTCATAATCATATAATCACAAAGTTAATCATCTCTCTACACAACACACTAGCCTCCTTGAGAACGATCCCCACTTTGGGTCATAACTCGTGGTTTTCCTAAATCACTTGTTAATACTTACCCTAATTACGCTCTTTTTCTTAAAAGACGTAAAAACTCAACTATCATTTTGGCGCCGCTGCCGGGGAGGCGTGTAGTATTTTGATTAGGCAATTATTGTTTTTATATGGCCATAATATCTATTTGTATGAGTAGCACTCTAATAATACGTATTATCGGTTTTTCGTTTTTTGTGTGAATATTATTACTATATTGTATACGTAGAACAATAAATTCACAAGTACTCCAAAAGTGTGAAAACACAACCTTGACTTGGGAGGTCATTACCCAATCATTGTATTCGAATCTCAAACCAAAAGAAAAAGGCAAAAATAGATAAATACTTTCGTGAAGCTCGATTTTGAAAAATACAAACTATAAGGTGGGTATAAGGCGGGTATTATAAAATATACCCTAAGGAAAAAGGCTCTTAAGTGCTTCGCGCCGCCTCGTTTTGTGACAACCGTGGTTTTGGGTTTGTCACTTAGTCTTACTTTTAGGTTATTTTATGTGTGACTACTTGATTTTTGTGCTTACGTGTTTATTTTGTGTGAACGAGGTTGGTGTGATTATCGTTTATGAGTATATAGTACTCATAAGTAAATCGAGGAACGGTTAATTCATGTTCATGAAATCACAATTAGTGACTATGAAATGAAATGGTGATATTTTGGTGGTTACGTATACGTATAAGTATTATAGTAATAGTGTATTTTTTTTAGGATTTACGGTTTAGCATTTAGAGGTCTCGAATGAGGTAATTAGTCAAATGAATATTTTTCGGGATGGTTTTAGGTCATTTAGGACTTAATTATAAAGTTTATTTTGAGATTTTTTATAAAAGTGTATATTTTACGTCTTTTACGGTAAAACGCGTAAATTTGACTAGTTTTACGGTTTTGAGGTTTTGGGAGTTTTAGGAGCTGAAATAAATTAAGGTAAATTAAGGTAATATTAATAAGATATTAATTAACAATAAAAAGAAAAAAAATAAAGAAAAAAACGAAATTAGGGGTGTTTGGGTCGGTTTAGAAGAGAAAAAAAAGGAAAAAAGGAAAAGATTTATGGTAAGTGGTAATTGGGTTGGACAAGGATTGTTTTGGCTATATAAGGAACCCCCAACACTAAATCAAACGCATTTTTTTCTTTCCCTGGAGTTATAGTCGACTAAAAGAAGAGGAGAATTAGGGTTCTTCATAAAAATTGGGTGTTTTTCATCTTCCATTGAATTAAAGGTAAAAACCTTCATTAACCTTTTTGATTTAATTGTTTGTGTTTAATTAATCATTCTTATGATGGATTAGGGTTAGGGTTTTTATAAAATCAGTAAAATAATGATGTGATAATCATAATATGATGATCATATAATCTAGGGCTTGTATTAGATGGGGTTATGGGTAATTAATTTGTTCAATTTGTTTAAACCCGTTTTTAAAAACTGGGCAGATTTTTGAGTCAATTGTTTTGATCATATCGGGAGTTATATAAACTCTTATTTTACGATCCAAGTACCCCTGGAAAGATATTTGAAGTGGCTTTCCAATGCAAGAAACGAGAACTAAATTGGAGGTTGGGAAGTGGGTCAAAAACAGGTTACAACAGTCGGAGGTCAAAATAGTTTTGAATTCAGCCTGTTTTCTTTTTAAGTTTTGGGTTGTTTGGGGTACTTAGGGTTGCATTGGGATCTTCTCACGAACGTGAAAGATGGTTTATATATTTTAGTAAGTATCTGCACTTGGGCTAAGGTTGTGGTTTAGGGTAAGACCCCTTAATGGTAACAAACTTTTAGTACGTTTAAAATTAGGAAATCTGGAATGACAAAAGTAGATATATGTATATCGGGGCCTTAACAGTAGCTTTAAGGTTAGGTCAAGTGGGAAGTGTTAGACAACATACGTAAGGGTATGAATATTCCTTTTACAGAAACCATGGGTATGTTTAAGTGTACGTTTGACATAAAGTTTTGAGACCTAAAAACTGGGACTGTTTTGGGTAAAATATGAACGGGTTAGTTATTAAAATTAACCAAGTTAAGGACTTGTTAAGGAAGGGTAATGGGGTGATTAGAGCTTGTCAATGAGGTAAATATGTGGGAATAGGCTAGATGTCCATCATAGGTTAATGAGCCATCTTAGTGATTGGTTCGTTTATTGATTTCGTGTTTTTGGTTTGTTAGCGTGTTGCTAGTGCGAGGACTTGTGAAGAAGCTATCAGGTGAGTTTCATAGTCCCATGTTTACTTTTGATTTTGACTTCCAGATGGGATGGAAGAGACACTGTGTTGAATTATTTTCTAAATTAATGTTGTGAATGTTTTAAGGTTTGAGATGGACTTGTGTGTACATTTATGTGATTAACTGCTATGTGATTCTTGTTTGTGTGTGATTTGGATTGGAAAGGTACATAGGTGTATGGGCGCCTATGGGACCTATGGTTAATGGTAAGGCGTGATGCCTTGGAAATTGTGATTGTTGGTAAGGCGTGATGCCTTGGAAATTGTGATTGTTGGTAAGGCGTGATGCCTTGGAAATTGTGATTGTTAGTAAGGCGTGATGCCTTGGAAATTGTGATTGTTGGTAAGGCGTGATGCCTTGGAATTTTAATGATTGATTGAACTTAGTGCTAGTTGTTAGTACATGATTGTAGCGCATTGTCCATATGTTTATTGGTTTATGGGATTCACAGCTTATGACTTGTCTTGTGTTGGAGTCTAAACCTATGACTCTCACCAACTTTATGTTGACGTGTTTTAGTGTCTCTTTCAGGTGATACTATGGTTAAGCATGAGAACATAAGTGGCTAGGATTGGAGAAGCTTAGGAATGCATATAGAAGGAGAACCCCGTTTCCTTCTTAGTTTTATTTGATTGTTCATTTTAATAAGTGATACTGTGGCACACATATGATTGTTTTGGTATGTTATTTGTTGTCTTGGGTAAGAAGTAGGACTGTTACTTACTTACCTAGACCCCTTGCATTTGTTGAGATATTGTCATGACCTTCGTGTCACCATTTTTATGACATTTCTTATATCATATAGTTATCTCTATAGACACGCCATGTTGTGATGATATCCATACGTCGCGCCCCATATTCCGCCATGGTGGGGTGTGACAGAATGGTATCAGAGACATTGGTTATAGAGAATTAGGTTGCCTAGTCGTGTAGCCTAGTCTATAGCTTAAGGGTCCCTGCATATAGGCGTCATAGGAGTATGTGTGCATTTTATAGTAATTGATGTGTTTGAATATTATTTTCGCAGTATTTGTTAGGTTATGAACTACTATGGTTCATACTTAACTACATGTTATTTTCTTTACGAGTTTTGATTAGTGCGGGTGGAACCATGGTTGTATACGCTAGTCATTGTTGGATTTCGCTTAATTATGTTTTCATGTTCTTTATACATTTTGAATTTTGTCTACGCTGGTTCAGCTGGACTATGAGTTTATGTGTTTCGTGCATTGGCTATGTTATTTTAATAGATGGAGTTTTGTACCTTATTTTGTGTAGTTATGTGCTTGTGAGTTGGTGGATTATGTGTTATGTGTAGTATTAATTTCTTATAAGTTTCATCATAGGAGGGAGTACATTGGTGAAAGGGAACATGTATAATTATGGAGGCCTACATAATTATATATGTGCCACAACACCACTGGACTTTCAAGTATGATTGAATGAAAGAGAGTTAATATATGCTTGTATAGTATATGTTGGATGGATTTGAGTGTATGTACGCTTATGCCTATGTATGTAAAATTATTTTCTACTTACCGGTTGTATTCTTGGGATGGTTGCTAGCTCGTTTCTCTTTGAGATGTTCAACTTCTGTAGTAGCGCATTTCTCGGGTCCTCATTTCACGTGTTTGTTTGTACGGTACTTTTGGCGTGAAGGATTTTGAGATGGTGGAGATTTCTTTTTGGGGTAACGATGTCTTTTGTTTCGAGTTATACATGGTAAAAAAATAGAACTTGCAAATTGAAAAAAAAATAGTTGTTGGTAGTCGATGAAATAAGGAAGTGTCGGGATCATGTTTCAAATAAGGTGGAATATAAATTCTTTAACATATAAGCATGACTCGGTTATTTTAAAATATTTTGGTTTTGATCACCTAAAGTTATTGTTCTTAAGTTAAAAATTTTGTTCTTATTTAGTGAAATATGTTAAATCATGTAATTAATAGAGTTTTAATTTTCTGGAATTAAAATAAATTAGGTTCTAGTTTTGGTAATTAATGGGGGGTTTTAGGGTTTAAAAATCGTTTTTTTTTTCTTTTCGGTATAAATCGGAGTAGGCAGAAACTATCGCTAAACTGTCAAAATATGTCGCTAACTGTCAGAAACTGTCGCTAATGCCTAGGCAGATTTTGAGAAAAATCGTTTTGGTCATAACGTATTCGTTTTTAAAGGTTTTTGGGTGATTCAAAAGCCTAAAATTATGTACTCGGAACATACTTATCAAATATTCAGAAAGTTTCGTAATTGGAAGTCAGTAGCTTGGTCGAATTAATTGTACAAGTGTTGAGTTCAAGGTTAATTTTCGGACAACATGGTTTAAACTCGTGTTTTGGGTATTTTGCGGTAATGAACACTTGGAGGGTTAACATAGAGATGAGTTGGGAAGGAATTTGAGAGTTCTTTAGACCTTATTATACGTGGTTATATTTTGATGAGTTTTGATTTATGGTATTTATGAGTAAGACTGAAATCGGGGTGACAGTTTTAAACCCGTTGAGTTATGTGACGGCTCCTAACTTGGTTTCAAGACAGTTCTTGTTTGATGAGTTGAGAGATTTAGTTAGGTTGGTTACATAACTTTATGGTTTTGATAAGTTTACTCGCAGACGGTTAAGGCTCATGTGTTGTTGGTTGAGATTATTTTCGTGTAAACCGAGTTCACGTTTGAACGTGAAGGTTTTATCAGGGATATGCATCCTCGTTTGTTTGCTGAGAATAAGTTTGAGTTTGGGAGTGAATCTCGGGACGAGATTTCTATTAGGAGGGAGTGATGTGACAACCGTGGTTTTGGGTTTGTCACTTGGTCTTACTTTTAGGTTATTTTATGTGTGACTACTTGATTTTTGTGCTTACGTGTTTATTTTGTGTGAATGAGGTTGGTGTGATTATCGTTTATGAGTATAGAGTACTCATAATTAAATCGAGGAACGGTTAATTCATGTTCATGAAATCACAATTAGTGACTATGAAATGAAATGGTGATATTTTGGTGGTTACGTATACGTATAAGTATTATAGTAATAGTGTATTTTTTTTAGGATTTACGGTTTAGCATTTAGAGGTCTCGAATGAGGTAATTAGTCAAATGAATATTTTTCGGGATGGTTTTAGGTCATTTAGGACTTAATTATAAAGTTTATTTCAAAATTTGAGATTTTTTATAAAAGTGTATATTTTACGTCTTTTACGGTAAAACGCGTAAATTTGACTAGTTTTACGGTTTTGAGGTTTTGGGAGTTTTAGGAGCTGAAATAAATTAAGGTAAATTATGGTAATATTAATAAGATATTAATTAACAATAAAAAGAAAAAAAATAAAGAAAAAAACAAAATTAGGGGTGTTTGGGTCGGTTTAGAAGAGAAAAAAAAGGAAAAAAGGAAAAGATTTATGGTAAGTGATAATTGGGTTGGACAAGGATTATTTTGGCTATATAAGGAACCCCCAACACTAAATCAAACGCATTTTTTTTCTTTCCCTGGAGTTATAGTCGACTAAAAGAAGAGGAGAATTAGGGTTCTTCATAAAAATTGGGTGTTTTTCATCTTCCATTGAATTAAAGGTAAAAACCTTCATTAACCTTTTTGATTTAATTATTTGTGTTTAATTAAACATTCTTATGATGGATTAGGGTTAGCGTTTTTATAAAATCAGTAAAATAATGATGTGATAATCATAATATGATGATTATATAATCTAGGGCTTGTATTAGATGGGGTTATGGGTAATTGTGTTCAATTTGTTTAAACCCGTTTTTAAAAACTGGGCAGATTTTTCAGTCAATTGTTTTGATCATATCGGGAGTTCTATAAACTCTTATTTTACGATCCAAGTACCCCTGGAAAGATATTTGAAGTGGCTTTCCAATGCAAGAAACGAGAACTAAATTGGAGGTCGGGAAGTGGGTCAAAAACAGGTTACAACAGTCGGAGGTCAAAACAGTTTTGAATTCAGCCTGTTTTCTTTTTAAGTTTTGGGTTGTTTGGGGTACTTAAGGTTGCATTGGGATCTTCTCACGAACGTGAGAGATGGTTTATATACTGTAGTAAGTATCTGCACTTGAGCTAAGGTTGTGGTTTAGGGTAAGACCCCTTAATGGTAACAAACTTTTAGTACGTTTAAAATCAGGAAATCTGGAATGACAAAAGTAGATATATGTATATCGGGGCCTTAACAGTAGCTTTAAGGTTAGTTCAAGTGGTAAGTGTTAGCCAACATACGTAAGGGTATGAATATTCATTTTACAGAAACCATGGGTATGTTTAAGTGGACGTTTGACTTAAAGTTTTGAGACCTAAAAACTGGGACTGTTTTGGGTAAAATATGAACGGGTTAGTTATTAAACTTAACCAAGTTAAGGACTTGTTAAGGAAGGGTAATGGGGTGATTAGAGCTTGTCAATGAGGTAAATATGTGGGAATAGTCTAGATGTCCATCATAGGTTAATGAGCCATCTTAGTGATTGGTTCGTGTATTGATTTCGTGTTTTTGGTTTGTTAGCGTGTTGCTAGTGCGAGGACTTGTGAAGAAGCTATCAGGTGAGTTTCATAGTCCCATGTTTACTTTTGATTTTGACTTCCAGATGGGATGGAAGAGACACTGTGTTGAATTATTTTCTAAATTAATGATGTGAATGTTTTAAGGTTTAAGATGGACTTGTGTGTACATTTATGTGATTAACTGCTATGTGATTCTTGTTTGTATGTGATCTGGATTGGAAAGGTACATAGGTGTATGGGCGCCTATGGGACCTATGGTTAATGGTAAGGCGTGATGCCTTGGAAATTGTGATTGTTGGTAAGGCGTGATGCCTTGGAAATTGTGATTGTTGGTAAGGCGTGATGCCTTGGAAATTATGATTGTTAGTAAGGCGTGATGCCTTGGAAATTGTGATTGTTGGTAAGGCGTGATGCCTTGGAATTGTAATGATTGATTGAACTTAGTGCTAGTTGTTAGTACATGATTGTAGCGCATTGTCCATATGTTTATTGGTTTATGGTATTCACAGCTTATGACTTGTCTTGTGTTGGAGTCTAAACCTATGACTCTCACCAACTTTATGTTGACGTGTTTTAGTGTCTCTTTCAGGTGATACTATGGTTAAGCATGAGAACATAAGTGGCTAGGATTGGAGAAGCTTAGGAATGCATATAGAAGGAGAATCCCCGTTTCCTTCTTAGTTTTATTTGATTGTTCATTTTAATAAGTGATACTGTGGCACACATATGATTGTTTTGGTATGTTATTTGTTGTCTTGGGTAAGAAGTAGGACTGTTACTTACTTACCTAGACCCCTTGCATTTGTTGAGATATTGTCATGACCTCCATGTCACCATTTTTATGACATTTCTTATATCATATAGTTATCTCTATAGACACGCCATGTTGTGATGATATCCATACGTCGCGCCCCATATTCCGCCATGCTGGGGTGTGACACGTTTCCCCGCTTGCTTGTGAGTTTTTTGAGATTGAAAGCTAATCGAGGGTTTTGCCGCCCAAAGTATTATTAAGTATCATATATACTTTCTTGGTTTCATTGATTAAACCCTCTTGAACGTTTTGGTGTTCCACCAACGTTCTAAAGTCATCGAAGGCGTTCACTTCACGTGATCGTTTTTATTCCTTGAGGCTTCTTTAATCAAGAGATTTGATTAAGGAGGAGATTTGTAGATTTTGGTCTACCTAATACAATCATAAAATAAAAATAAAATAAAAACAATCAAAAACCACAAAAAATTGGAAAAATACAAAACACCAAAAAGAATCTTCTTTGCTCGTCCCCTCGTTGTACGTGACGTTTATGCAAACCCGCAACCAAGCAAGACGTGCACGTAAACGAAGAAACCGAAAGGAGTCAACACCTACTCCTAATCTTTCTAGTGAGGAGCCTCCTATTGACGAACCCATTGTAAGAGAGGAACCAACCATGGAGAATCGAACTATGATGGAGTTACTTGAAGCACCCACCTAGGGTTATGGAGAGGCTATTGTAATTCCCGCTATCCTTGCGGAGAATTTTGAAGTGAAAACGGGTTTGTTGTCGATGATCCAAAACAACAAATTATGTGGTGATGAAAAGGACAACCCGCACAACCATATTCGCCAATTCAATCGTCTTACCGCCACTTGCAAATTTAAGGATGTTGCTAATGACTCGATTAAGATGATGCTTTTTTCGTATTCCTTAGCGGGGCCCGCTAAGATTTGGTTAGAGAAAGAGCCACCAATTCTATATTGACATGGAAGGATCTCGTTTCAAAATTTGTGAACCAATTTTTTCCGCCCTCTAAGACTATGCATTTGAAAAACGAGATATCAAAATTTTCACAAGAATTTAATGAGAGTTTTTCGACGGCTTGGAATAGATTTAAGGAAATGTTACATGAGTGTCCTCATCACGGTTTTTCCGACTTGCATCAAATTGAGACGTTTTACAATGGACTTAATGATCATGAAATAGATTATCTAAATGCCGCCGCGGGTGGTAATTTTTTGTGTAAAACGGTTGAGGAAGCTTTGGTGATAATTGAGAATAGATCTAAGGTGTATAGTCCTAGTAGCACGTCTAGTGTTCGTAAGCCTTCGTCTTCGGCTTCGCCTTCTTTGTCTAATACCATCGATGCTTGCCAAATTGAGGCGAACTTGGAAAACAAAATCTTTGATAAGCTTAAAGGACTTTTAATTGAATTCAAAGTTGGAGAACAAAGTGCTCCCGCTACGGCTAAAGCGGTTGAGGCTTCATGTATGTATTGTGGTGGAGGTCATGATTTCTCCGAGTGCATTACCAACGGTGGTAACACTTCGAGTGCCTACGCGGCCACGGGAACTTACAACCAAAACGGTCAAGTTACCCGCTCTAATCAATTGACTCCACTGGTTTTTGGTTCAAATCAAAATGCTAACAACAACTATCGAAACAATCAAGTTGGTTTCAAAAACAATTACAACAAAGGAAACTATGGTAATCAAGGGGCTAATAATCAAGTTTCAAACAAAAATCAAAGTGATTTTCAAAATAACAACAAGAGTTTGCAAACTTTGAAAGATCTTCCAAATGAATTTGTTGAATACGCTAATGGAAACGATGCTAGGTTTGACAACATTCAAAGAGAAATCATTAGCCTAAGATCCGAGTTTAAGAACGACTTGAAGAAAGAGTTTAAAAAAAAGTTAGCAAATGAGCTTAAAATCCATACAAACAAGATGGAAGGAAATGTAACTAGGTTACAACAAAACCAACAAAAAATGGAACAAGGGCAACATGAAATTAAGCAAGAAATGATTAAGGCCGAGAAGAGGCAATCCATGTTTGAGGAAAAAATTTCATCTATGTTTGAGGCAATTATGTGCAAACCGTCTTCGAGTAGTCTTCCTAGCAACACCGTATCAAACCCTAAGGGTGAGATGAAAGTGATTACCACACGTAGTGGTAAGACACTTAAGGAACCGACTCCTCAACCAATTGCTCCTACGGAGGAAGTAATTGAGGAAGAACCCGAGGTGGTGGTCGAAAAGGAGCATGTCCAAATCCCACGAAGTATCGCTCATGCCACATCTACGGTTGACCCATTACCAACATTGGAACCCGAGATTCCAAAGGCTATGCCTATGCCTCAACCCACACTACCTTTGCCCTATCCATCGAGACTTAGAAAGGAGAAACGTCAAGAGCGCGATACCAATTTGAGCTTTTTATGAAAAAATTTCGTGATTTGCACTTTAATGTGAGTTTCGCCGATGCTTTGGTCATGATGCCTCGATTTGCCGCTAAATTTAAGAGTATGTTGAACAACAAGGAGAAATTGCAACAATTGTCTAGTTGTTCATCGGTTTATCTTAACCGCATACCTCAAAAAGTCCGTGATGCCGGTAAATTCTTTATCCCTTGTGCAATCCAAGATATGGAAGAATGCTATGCCTTGGCCGATCTTGGTGCTAGCATTAACTTGATGCCACTTGCAATCTTCAAGTCGCTCAATCTTCCTAATCTTACTCCTTCACTATTGTCTATCGAGTTGGCCGACCATTCCACGATTCCCGCATGTGGATTGGCGGAAGACATTTTTGTGAAAGTGGGAAAGTTCTACTATCCGGTAGACTTTATCGTTGTCAATATTCCCACGGATCCTCAAGTTCCTCTCATTTTAGGTCGTTCGTTTTTAGATACGTCTATGGCTTTAATCGATGTTCATGCTAGAAAGATCACCTTACGTTTCAACGACGAGGGACTTGTTATAAACGCAACTCAAAACTCTCAAATTTCTCATGTTTATTCCGTTGCAACCATAAACCTCGTTGATATGATTGACGTTGTTTGCGAGGAATTTTCACAAGAAGTTCTAGGTTTTGGTGATGATGAAAATAGTGACAATCCCACTATGTTAGATCCCATTCTTGATAACTCGACACCAACCTTCACTCCATTTGAAGGTGGTGGTTTTACTTTGGAAGAATTCTATGTTCCACGTACTTGTAACGAAGACCTCGACAATGATGAGGACTTCTCGATTATCAAGGATTTTCTTAACGATTTCCCATTCCCTCCACCCGAGGAGGTTATGAGTATCAAGCCCAAATCTTCAATTGAGGAACCACCTATCCTCGAGTTGAAAGATTTACCTCCTCATCTCGAATATGTCTTTTTGGAGGAGGACGATAAGTTGCCGGTTATTATTGCGAAAGAACTTTCGGATGATGAAAAAACCACACTTGTCGATGTTCTAAAGGATCACAAAGGGGCAATTGCATAGAAGTTATCCGACATTAAGGGGATCGATCCCAAATTTGTACCCACAAAATCTTAATGGAGGAAGATTACAAGCCCACAATCCAATGTCAAAGGAGGGTGAACCCCAAAATTCACGACGTCATCAAAAAGGAAGTCCTAAAACTCCTTGACGCGGGAATGATTTACCCTATTTCGGATTGCCCTTGGTGAGTCCTATTCATTGTGTCCCTAAAAAGGGAGGAATGACCGTTGTGCCAAACGATACCAACGAGTTAATTCCCACTATACTCGTGACCGGATGGAGAGTGTGCATTGACTATCGTAAGTTGAATGAAGCCACTCGAAAAGACCATTTTCCCTTGCCCTTCATGGACCAAATGTTGGAGCGTCTTGCGGGAAACGATTTCTATTCCTTTTTAGATGGTTTTTCCGGTTACTTCCAAATTCCCATCGATCCTCGTGATCAAGAAAAAACTACGTTTACGTGTCCATATGGAACGTTTGCCTATCGTAGAATGCCATTCGGACTTTACAATGCACCGGGAACCTTTCAAAGGTGCATGATGGCTATTTTTCATGATATGATCGAGAAGACGATAGAAGTCTTCATGGATGACTTTTCCGTGTTTGGTAGTTCGTTCACTTCGTGTTTGTCGAATCTTGAGAGAATGTTGAAGCGTTGTGAGGAAACCAACCTTGTGCTTAATTGGGAAAAATGACATTTTATGGTTAAAAGTGGAATCGTCTTAGGGCACAAGGTTTCGAAAGCGGGGATTAAGGTAGATCAAGCTAAGGTAGACGTCATTGCCAAATTATCTCATCCCAAAACCGTTAAGTGAGTTAGGAGTTTCCTAGGCCACGCGGGCTTTTATCGTCGATTCATCAAGGATTTTTCAAAGATCTCTCGACCCATTACACATCTTCTTGAAAAAGAGGCACGTTTTGTCTTTGACGAAGATTGTGTACGAGCCTTTGAAATCCTTAAGAGGAAACTTACCGAAGCTCCCATTCTTGTTGCTCCCAATTGGAACCTCCCCTTTGAGCTCATGTGTGATGCTAGTGACTAAGCTATTGGGGCCGTATTGGGGCAACGTCATGAAAAGCACTTCTTGCCTATTCACTATGCTAGCAAGACGATGACCGAGGCTCAACTAAAATACACTACAACTGAAAAGGAGTTCCTTGCCGTGGTGAATGCATTTGAGAAATTCCGACATTATCTCGTCTTGACAAAATGCATAGTGTATACGGATCATTCGGCTATCAAGTATCTTATGGCTAAACAAGATGCAAAGCCGAGATTACTTCGTTGGATTCTCCTCCTTCAAGAATTTGATCACAAAATTGTTGACAAAAAGGGATCCGAGAATCTAGCGGCCGGTCATCTTTCTCGTTTGGAAGATCCTCACCAAAGTGTTTACGAGCCCAAGGAAATCACCGAAACATTTCCGCTCGAGACACTTGATGTAGTGAATTCTAAGCTTGATTCTTCCACCCCATGGTTTGCGGACTTCACAAATTACCATGCGGGCAACTTCATCATTACGGGTATGACGACTCAAGAAAAACGAAAATTCTTTCGTGACGTCAAGTTCTACTTTTGGAACGACCCTTACTTGTTTCGAACTTGTGCAGATCAAATTATCCGACGTTGTGTATTTGGCACCGAAGCTTCTAACATCCTTAGAGCTTGTCACGAGGGACCCACGGGTGGTCACCATGGTGCTAATCTCACGGCTAAGAAGGTCTTTGATGACGGTTTCTTTTGGCCTACTATTTACCGAGATGCTCATGAGCTTGTGAAGTCGTGTGACTCATGCCAACGACAAGGAAAAGCCTCACAAAAAGATGAAATGCCACAAAACATCATCCAAGTGTGTGAAATCTTTGACGTTTGGGGCATCGACTTTATGGGGCCGTTCCCATCATCTCGTGGTAATAAGTACATCCTTGTCGCGGTTGACTACCTATCTTAGTGGGTGGAAGCTAAGGCTTTGCCCACCAATGATGCTCGTGTGGTAGTCAAGTTTTTGAAAAGCTTGTTTTCTCGGTTTGGAACCCCTCGTGCGATCATAAGCGATCGTGGAACCCATTTTTGTAACGACCAATTCGAAAGGGTCCTAAGGAAATATGGGGATACACATCGTCTTTCTACGGCTTATCACCCACAAACGAGTGGGCAAGTCGAGGTTTCAAACCGAGTGTTGAAGAGGATCTTGGAGAGATCCATTGGGGAAAACCGAGAATCTTGGTCGGATAAGTTGGACGATGCTTTATGGGCTTTTAGGACTGCTCATAAGACACCCATCGGGTGCACTCCTTATAAGCTAGTGTATGGGAAGAATTGTCACTTGACAATTGAACTCGAACACAAGGCTTATTGGGCCCTAAAGCATTGTAATGATGACATGGAGACCACGAGAAAACACTGGAAAATGCAATTAAATGAATTGGATGAATTAAGGGATATTGCTTATGAAAATTCATTGATTTATAAAGAAAAGACTAAAAAGTTGCATGATTCAAAAATTAAAAACCGGGTTTTTAACATTGGGGATCAAGTTTTGCTTTTTAATTCTCGTTTGAAAATCTTTTCCGGTAAGTTGAAATCCCGTTGGTCCGGTCCATTCACCGTGACTCAAGTTTTTCCATATGGGACCATCGAGCTAGCTCAAAATAATGGCCCCAATTTCAAGGTGAATGGACATATGTTGAAGCACTACTTTGGCGGGGAAGTTCCATCCTTGAACTACCTCGACCAAATCACCTTCCCCAATGATAATTAGTATTGAGGGGATCGATTCAAGCTCATGACTCGGTAATCAAAAAACGAGGTGCCTCGTGGGGGAGTCCCATGCTTATCCTATGTACATATTATCACCTTCTAATGTAGTAACGTGTGGGGATTTGTGCCCTTCCAACCTTTGTTTCGTGGTTGTTTGTGAATTGTGGTTTTTAGATGATCATGATCTTCACGATTGGAGCCTCTCGTGTTCGTTTTATGGGAGCACTCGATCGTTTGCTTTGAAGACTTTCTAAATATCCATGATATATCCTTTGATGTTCTAACCTTAGGTTTATAGCACACTTCATAAACGGCTTTAAATTTAACGGTTTCACCCTTTCCATGCTAGATTAGGCATTCGACTACGTCTCTAGTATGGGGGTGTTTGCACCCCTAGACTCGAAACATTGAGGACAATGTTTAACTTTAGTATGGGGGTGAATAGATACTTGCCTTGCCAAACCTTCACGCTTTCCAAAGTTTATCTTTTTTTTTCTATCGTTTTGTTGCAAAATAAGGCTAAAAATGGCCAAATTTTAATTTTTTTCTCATATTTTATAAGTGTTTGAAGACACGAATGTAGGTTTTCCGATGGCGAGAATAAGAGTAATTTTTGACTCGACCGTGCGTGTTGAGCACTTAGCTTTGATTCCTTAACTTCACATTAGGCTAAGTCTCTTAAATGAGGACGAGAAATGATAGGGTTAATTATAAGTTACTATGCTAAACGTAGAGTACTCGTATTCTTTCAAAAACTCATGTGTTCTCGTTGTTTGCTTATTCTCCCTTCGCTTGTAAATATTTTTTGCTTAATAAATATTGACTTAGCGGTTTAGTCTTGATTATCGGGTTTCTAGTATTTTCTAGTAGCTTCCGTGTAATTAAATCGGGAAGATATTAAGGTATCGCCAGCGTCACGGTTTTGAAGTATTGGCACCCGAATAATCGAAAGCTTCACCCAATAATAAGATTTCAAGTGCTCACCTAAATCAAGCAAACAATTTGAAGCTCACAAGGCCGAAAAATCTATGCAAAATTGAAAGTGAATCAAGCCTTAATCTTTGAAGCTTTAAAGATCCAAAATTCGCCTTAGCATGAGGATATACGTCTTTGGCTAATAAAACCACCGATGAGGTGGATAATAAAAGGCAAGGCAAGACCGAAGTCATAATAAAAGCTTCATGGCGAAGTTGAATAAAAGATGGAGGTAAACCTATGATAATAAGGCCCTTCCGTTAGGGGGCGTATAAAAGTCTTGGTAATAAGTCTCATGTTCAAAACCGTTATAAAACCATGTTTATCGATCCTTCTTGTTGACTTAATTTTTTGACATCGCTGTCTATTAGGAGGGGTTATTGATTTGATGGTCTTGGTTACACCGTTAGGACTCTATTTTTAGACCTAAATCTCTATTATCGCATAAGTCAAACAATGTATCCTCGTGAAACATTCAAGACATAATAAAATATAAGAGATACAACTTAGGAACATGGGAGGATAAGTACGTGATTAGGGCATATGAGTAGTGTTAGCATTAGTAACTTATAATGACAATGATCTCGTTGCACGCTTGGCATGGAATTAGGGTGAAAATCGAGGACGATGAAATTATTTCTAACGAAGCATTCACGTGTTCTTATTCTATGAACCTAAACGTCCCATTTTGAGATGAAAATCATACATTATGTCTAAAACGCAAGTAGTAGTAATAGTAGTAGTGTAGCTAGTTTATCATTCAATAAAAGTGAATAAAAATGAATTCTGGAGATGCTACGATACTTTATTCTAGCATTGCGTGAGGGCACGACAATGGTTTAGTATGGGGGAGTGATGAGACTGCTTTTATACATAGTCTCATCATCCAAAAAGGGCTTTAAATGCATTAAATATCATGAAAATACCCAAATATATGCTTGTGTTTGTTGCTTGTGTATTTTAGGTACGGATATTGAGAAAATGACAAAAGATCACAAGAATCATGCAAAAACGAACACGGGAAACAAAGCCGCACATTGAACCAAGCCCTAATGAAGAATTTTCCAAAAAAACCCTTGAAGATTTGAAGATTTATGAAGAAGGGTTCTCCAATATTGAAGAATTGACACTTTATACCCTTGTATCTTCATAATTACAAGATTGGTCCCTAAAGTTTGTCAATATTGTAAAAAGGGCCCTCTACTTTGAAGAATTGGCAATTTTAGTCCCTCAACAAAACTAAATTGTCAATACTAATCTTCCTCAAAGTCAAATATACCATGAAGGACTTCAAGTTACAAGAAATTACAAGTTTGGTCCTTTAAAATATCAAAATTACCAAAAGGACCCTTGACTTTGAAGAAATGGCAAAAATGGTCCCTAATTAATCATGACTTGGCAAATTCAGTCCTCCAAGAAGTCAAACAAACAAGTCAAGACCATTATCAATTAAGAAAATGCCAAAACAGCCCTTCAAGAATCAAGAATTGGCAAGAAATACCCCTGAAAATACTTTGGAAAAGTATTTGGGGCAAAAGTATGAAAAAGAAAACTTCAAATACAAAGGGAAACAGATTTTGGCATGTTTAATACAATGTAGCAAGAAGGAAAGAAACAAGGGGTGATTTCTGCCAAGACAACCTAAGTAACCTAGACCAGTGGTGGGGTGACACGTGCCCCACTCACTCTCTCCACCAATCACAACTCACCAATCATCCATGTCACACCCCACTATTAACCGTTTATAACTAATTTAATTAATTAGTTTATAAACACGCGCCTAACACTAATTCAAATATTAAACCAGATCAAAACTAGCACTATTCATCTCAAGAACACATTTGGGTTTTCTTAATTGTGATGTAATTAAACCACCAAATGCTCCAGAATGATGATTAAGGTCTCCCTAATCACAACCCAACTTTCAAAAACCATGCCACATCACCACCCAGCTCACAAGATTCCCCTGCTTTTCACCTTTGTGCATACTGCCAAAATTTGGACAGTCATTCAACGTTCCACAAACTTGCTTGGAAGTTAAGCTTATTTGAAGCCCTTGGATACATTCCAACACATGCCAGCTCCACAACAATCCAAGAATCAGTCACATGATCTTCAAAGTTCAAACTACTCAAATTGCAAATCTGGAACTTCATTAGCTAGGGTTTCACGTTTTTTTAGCTTTCATAGTTCATTTGTATGCCTATATAAAGGCCTTAGGGTGCTTCATTTTTACTTTGCTCTTGAATTTTCCATTGTTCACAAATCTGTAAATCATATGTTCATGCAATGAAATGTGTTTGAATTTGGTGAAGAAAACTCAAGTGCCACTCATATTATCTGCTTGTTATTGTTCTTTGTTTGTTAATCTTGAATCCTAAACCTGTTTTCAAAAGGAGCGTGCAAAAGTTTGCACATTTTCCACTTTTCTTGATATTTTGCTAAGTCTAGTTCAAACCTTGGAATTCTTGGGCTATAAAGTTGATCATAGCATCCTGATATTGAGTTATCAAGGTGTGGTGAAGCCTATAACTTGGGGATAATCAAGTGTGGGGAACTAAGGTTGCATTAATCAAGAATTTTTCATTTTTTTGCTTTTGATATTTGGCTCTTGACCTTGTTGAATCTTAGCAGGCTTTATTGTGGAAACTTGTGCTTGTTCTTGCTAGCACATAAGCTCAAAATTCGTGGGTGTGGATGTACATCCATGAGGTACACATCATTCTACCCAAAATCTGTTAAAATCTTGATTTTTGGTAAATTTTTGAGTTGCTTGTGTTCTTGCTGATTTTGTGGTCTAATCTTGTTCTAATCTGTATATTACATCTGTTATTGTGCTTATTTGGGCTTGGGTGGTCTTGGATAACACT
Source organism: Glebionis coronaria (assembly GCA_025667525.1). NCBI lineage: Eukaryota > Viridiplantae > Streptophyta > Magnoliopsida > Asterales > Asteraceae > Glebionis > Glebionis coronaria. The sequence continues at coordinate 152,386,592 of CM046879.1, read as the reverse complement.
TTTTATTTGAAAATCTTGTTATGAAAAGTTAAAAGGGTGTTTGAGATTACCTGTTTGCGATCATAACTTGATATTGTGTTGTTGGAAGTTTGTGTTTGTGCTTGTTATCTGTTATTGGCTTGGTTAAGTGTTATTTGCTGCAAGTTTTTGGGTTTGAAACCTTGAATCAAAGATTGTGCTATAAATTGTTTGTTTTGACTGTTTTTGACCTAAGACTTTGGGAACACCTAGAGTGTATGCATGCTTAGGGCTAAAAAGTGTTTAAACATAGTTATTATAACCTGTTAACAAGATTTGGGGGTTCGAATTTGGCTTGTTGGTCAATTGCATCAGCAAAGTAAAATCTGCTTGTGTTAGTGTTCATCAGTAACCTATTTGTGCTTGAATCTTGATTTAGGCTTTGAGCCATTGCATGAAACCTGTTTAAGCTTGTTCATTTAAGTTTATAATAGCTTGTGTATGCTTTTAGTGCAATTTGGTTGGCTGAAATTTGCTAAAACAGCTTATAAGTTCATAACTGCTTATTGTTCTAAGTCTGGTGCATGTCTGATGCTTAATTGAATTAACTGTACTAATTGGCTGTTAGTGATTGTGATTTCTTTGTTGATTTTGACTCCTTATGATCCACTGATCATTTGGGTGCCTTTGTGAAACTTGAATCTCCAAAAAAGTCACTAAAGACAAAAAGTCAAGAAAGTCAAGAAAGTCAAGCAGTGGAAACTTTTCCCACTGCTCAGACACCAAAACTAGCCCCTGTTAGTGCAATTTTTTAGTTAGCTTATTCATAAGCCATATTGGCTTATTTAGACCTGCAACAACTTACTTTTTGTGATCAATCTTCATCATTTGACCCATTTGTTTAAACTGGAGCTTATCAGACTTTGACTTTGACTTTTTGCTAGAAAATTCATAAAGTTGACTTTTAAAGAAGTGCTTATTTGCTTATTCCAGCTTATTGAGTGAACTTATTTGAAAACTTTTTGTTGATTAAGCTTAGTTAAGTCATTTAAAAGCTTTTGAAACTTGAATCAACTCTTGGGGTGGCCTAGTACTCGAAAACGACTATTTTGTCATTTTGTGTAGATTGCTTATTGCATTTTCAGGCTTATTCTTTGGACTTTTTTCAAATTTATTTTTATAGAAGTCTTAAGTAACTCAAAAGAAGCTTGTGTGTCTAATTTGAGCTTATGGCATCAGCTTATATCTTAATGGGCCAAAAAGCCCATTAAGAATAAGCTGTTTGATATAAGCCAGCTTATTTCAAATTTTCAGCTTTTAGGCCTTTAAAAATTGTGTTCAAAATCAAATTTTGAGTCAGATAGGAGCTTTTGGGCCATTTTTATAAACATTTTTCTTATTGGGCTTATTTTGGCCCAATAAGAGTCTGTTTTAGACTTTGGCCCATTTAATGGCCCATTAGGGGTATTTTTGTAATTACAACCTCATTTTCTGTTTATATAGGTTAAAATAAACTAGTTTGCAAGTTTTTAGAATTTTTTTATAAATTTTGGATTTTTAATATTATTTTATTATTATTTTATTATTAAAAATTAAAATTTAGATTTTTCAAGTTTTTATATTTTTCTTAGGTTAAATACATTAAGTTAGGAATTTTACAATTTTTAGAATATTTTTATTGTCCTTAGATTTATTTTTATAATTATTTTAAGTTTTAATTGTTTTTATTTGTTTTTAAATAGTTTTAATTAATTTTAAAATTTTCAAAAATAGTTTTAAATTAAGTTAGGTCATTTTAGAGGTTTATAATTGAAAAAATCTCATTTTGGGCTTTTTGTTAATTAATTTTTTTGGGCTTTAATTAGCATTAAAAAATCATTATTTAATTAAATAAAAGGTTTGAGTGATTTTTGATTTTTTTTTTGTAAACTGTATGTACATAATTTAGGAATTATTGCCATTTTCTAGGAATTTTTAGGGGAAATTTTTAATTTTGGTACTTTTTACGGTTTTACGTGTACGACATTTTCGTCTTAGTTTAAATCGTCATCGTAACCGTCATTCGCTTCTAACCTCATTTCTATTTTTCTTTTTCTCATAATCATATAATCACAAAGTTAATCATCTCTCTACACAACACACTAGACTCCTTGAGAACGATCCCCACTTTGGGTCATAACTCGTGGTTTTCCTAAATCACTTGTTAATACTTACCCTAATTATGCTCTTTTTCCTAAAAGACGTAAAAACTCAACTATCAGTTACCACAAGACAGTATTGTTTATGGTCAATGTTCCTAATGGAGGTAGGACCAAACAAATCCATGTGTAGTAGCTGCAATGGTTCAGTTATGAGACTGATAGTAGTAATGGCCTTGAAGGATGCTTTGTGTTGTTTGCCTTTGCTGCACGCAAGGCAGTTGATGTCATTTCTAAAAGTTTTAGGAGGTAAACCAGAGACCAAGTTCATATTCGCCCGTTTGTGAATGGTCTTAAAGTTTACATGTCCCATCCTTCGATGCCATTTGGTGGCTTCATCTTCTGATGCTTTGGCAACCAAACAAGCTAGTTGACCAGTAGGATTAACTTTATTCCGCTTGATGCTATAGAGGTTATGTCTTCTAGGGATTTTTAGTAGAACTTGGGAGTCATCCGGTAGCTTAAAGTCTTTGGATAACACCAGTGCTTCAGTATCCGTAAAGAGGACAAATTGCTTCTTGTCACAAATCTGAGAGACAGAGATCAAGTTGAAGTGTTGAAGTGCTTCCACATAGTAAACCTGCTCAAAATTAAGGTTAGGAGTCTGAATAGTTCCCTTGCCAGAGATCCTTCCTTCACCACCTCCGAAGTACACCTTTCCTCCTTGAAATGGTACAAAGTTAGATAAAAGTCCTTTATTTCCTATCATGCTCCTAGAGCATCCACTATCTACTATTCCAAGAGTCGGATCTTGTCATAGAGTAATCTACAACAACAAAAAAGTCATATGAAAAAGTTAGTATCTTAAGGGTACCCAGACCTTTTCAGGCTTGAGTCTGCCTTGTGGATCTTTAGTAGATAGCCAAGAAGATTGATGAGGTCCATTGTTATTCTTAGGTTGCATGTTCATCATATGGGTGTTATTTTGTGACCAAGAACAACCTGCTGATGGCTTAACAGCAGAACCCAAATGTCCCAACCCAAAATGCATTTGGTCTGAATTAAAAGCATAACTCTGATTAGTGTTCTAAAAATAGTTGATGGTTGGTCTATTGTAGGCATATGCACTGCTTCTCCAAAGATTAGAAGCTGAAGGAGAGGTCCTTCTAAAAGAAGAATAAGATTGGGCACATGGATTTAATCTTTTAGAAGAAAAAGGAGCAACTCCTAGAGGACCAGGAGCAGGATAAGCTTGATAACTAGAAGGCGGTTGATCATAAAAATCACAATCCTTAATCAAATGAAATTTACTACCACAAACAAAGCATGTTTTGAAAGACCTTTTATTCAAATGACATTGTTTCACACTGCTAAACTTATTACAAACAATTCTAGTAGAATCAACATTCCTAGGACTCAACAAACTAGAACTAGAAACAGTAGAAGCAGGAGCAACTCTCTCATCACTCATCCTAGCACTAGTAACAGCAGGGTCATTTGTCTTGGGACTTAAAGGTCTTGACTCTTCACTTGAACCACAGGATGCATAATCATTGGCCTTTTCACTGAAAGTACAAGAGACAAAGTCATTAGTATTAGTAGAGCTTTTTGGAGACTCATGCATCTGTGATCCATCCAAGTCCGTATGCCTAGATATGGGCATAAAAGTTCCCGTAAGAGGTGGAGGAACAACATGCATTACTGCAGCTGGTTTAAACCTATTGTAACTAGGTTTTCCCTCCTCCTCCTTGTCAGGATCAAAGACACTTGAAAAAGATAAATCAAATACATCTTCTGAATCAATATATTTATCAAAACCTAATCATCTCTTAGTCCTACCAGACATACTACTATCTATTAACTTTGAAAGATTCTTGGGTACTTTTTGCCATTTTTTAAATCGTAAAAGTGTAGCATCCAATTTTTCTTCCATGTCTTGTTTAGCCTTAATACTTTCATTGTTAAGTTTTTCAGTATATGTAAGCATGTTTGTGGTGTTTTCTAAATCAATGCTTAGAATTCTAATCTTATCCTCATATTCACGTTGAGTATCTTGAAGCCACTTCTTTTGTTGTTCCAAAGTTTTTAGAGAACTCTTATAAGCTTGAACTTCAAAAAAATATTTGTCATTTTGTTCATTTAGTTCATTGTATTGAGTCAAGAGTTCTGAATATTTATCATGACAACCAAAAGGGCAATTTTGTACCTAAGGCGAGATTCCCATAAGAGCAAATTCTTCTGCTTCCTCTACATCAGATAGGTGCCCAACAATCATAGCAAATACATCAGTAGAAGCTTCAGCTGATTCCAAGGTAGCAGTCTGATGATCATTCCAGTTAACCATGGAGTCAACGGACACCAAAGCTTTCTTTTCATCCTTGAGCTCTTGAACCTTGAAGGCTGAATACCTGTTCTTCTCCTGGTCATTTTTGTTAGGGCATTCCCTAGCAAAATGTCCTTGTTGCTGGCAGTTATAACATCTGATCTTGCTTCTATCAAACCTGGCTGGGTCTCTTGGGTTTTAGTTGAATTTTTGACCGGATTTCTTTTCAAACTTATGAACCCGGTGAGTGAGCATAGCCATCTGCCATTTAGATCCATTTCATCCAAGTCAAATTTATCAACCTGTTTGAAATCATCAAAAGAAAGCTGCTGTTGTGGATCAACATCAGCAACAAAAGAGTGAAGAACAGCTTCTACCATGATACCAGTCTTGGCTTTTAATTCAGGAGTAGAAGTATGTTGAGATGACAAAGTATAGCTTGGGCTACTGGCGTAAGACATTGGACTAGATCCCATGGAACTCACAAAAGCAGACTTAGCATGAGTAAGAAATGAATCACTTGAGTATTCTCTCACGTGAGACTCAAAGGTTTTGAGTTTATAAAACAATCCGTCAAAAGAAAGATAGTCAAGGCCTCCCTTTGCCTTTAGAGAGATGACTACCTGATTCCATGAATGAGGCAGGGCTCTAAGAAACCTGGCATTGATATCTTCATTTCCAGGTTTAGACCTGAGTTGATTTAACTGGCTAAGAATCTTTTGAAACCTGTCATACCCTTGATGAAGACCTTCTGTTTCAGAAATCTTGAATTCTGTGAATTCATCTCTCAGCATTGATCTGCGCATCTTCTTGGATTCCTCATTCCATCCAAATCTTGCCTTTATTCCATTCCAAATCTCCCTAGCATCATCCAAGTGATAAAAATCACCCATATGATTGTCAGGAAGGGACTGAAGCAAAATAGTTTTTGCTTTGATTTCTTTTTAAACAACAGTGATTTCTTCATGAGTTTTAGGATCGAGAATGGTGATATTACCATTCTTGTCTCTACCAGTAGTTTTCTTGCTGTTACCATTATGGACAATCTTCCAAAGGTCTAGATCAGTATTGGTGATCGAGCATTCCATCTTCATGGCCCAGCTATCATACTCATCCTTCTTCAAGAGTGGGAATTTTCCATTAGTATTGTAAACAGTAGCAACGATTTGTTGTGTTTGCTATGTTTTAGAGGTGCTAGCTTCTCCTGTTTCAGTAGAACTAGAAGCAGACATGATTAAACAATGATGTTAGTAAAAAGAAAAATTGATTCTTCTTGAGTAGAAACTCTCCCAGGCTCTGATACCACTTGTTGGGTCCACTAGATGTGGATCTTGCAGCCTGTTAAGGATGGTGAACGACTTCTGTAATCACAAGTCTATTCACAGAGAGACTCTTAATGAAACACATAGTATAAGTGCGGAATACAAAAACTATGAACAAGAAGAAACAGAATAACTAAATAACTTGATCCTTACTAAGGATTTCTACTATTAATATGAAATGAATAATGATGAAGAAGGTGTCAATAACCCTTCTGCCAGTGGTTCCTTTTATACTACAAGGAAACCCTAATACTACATTAAACAAAAACGTGTAACTTCTGATATGCATATCCTTTCCTAACATATCTCATGCATATCCTAACAAACTACTAAGAATAATAATGTTTGACTTTCTACTAGACCAGGAGCATGTATTGCTCCTACTACTACTAGGACCAGGAGGAACTACATACCTCCTAACTTATCTATTACAAATATCTAATCCAGAGGTCCTAACAAATCTATTAATGATAATGAGTTAGTAAATGTCAGTCTAAATTTGTTTATGCTCTATGTTTTTGTAGTCTATATAATTTGAACGTTGTTGCTATTGCATATTATGTTGAGTAGAATTTGTTTGTTATCGTAACTGTGGTTTGTTGTCACTAATTTGATGTTCGTATAGATGATTGCTGCTGTGATGTTTCTCTTCGTTGCTGTAGGTTCTTTCAGTTATGATTTTTAGTTGTTGGTTTAATGTATCGGCTATAACTGTTGCCATTAGTTGATGTGGAATAGTCCTTTCATTTTGAGTGTTGCTGAATTAATATACAGATCAGGGTTTTTGCATTTTTGGCGTTACTGTTTTGTTTAGAGATTTATTCTAAAATCTGTGACTAATTTGGTAGCATAAACGGTGATAAAAGGTTTTGGATATGCAGTAAGTTGTAATGATGATTATGGTATGATCCAAGTTTCATTAAATTGATCTAAGCTTTAGAAGATTTTTTGTAAAACTGATATAGATTTCTGAATTGATATTCTGCTGCTGCCATTCTTGTATGTTTTTTTTCTGCGTGTGATTCAAAAATTATCGATCATATCTTGACCTCGATTGTTTAGATCAACTGCGTTGTGTTATCTTTTAGATTGTTTGCTGATCTTATTTGTTGAATGTCGCTTTGAATTTACTGAGTTTATTGTTGTTGCATTATTTTATGTTCGTTGCTACTCGTTATTAAGTTTTATGCTGCTATTGAATGTCGGTGTTGTTGATCTTGAATGTGCTGACTGATCTGCTGGTTTAGATAGGAGTAATTGGTGATTGATTTGGATGTTCATGTTCACTGTTATTGTTTTATTAGCTATTTTTGATAGTTTACTTATTGAGTTTTAATTCGTGAACCGAATAGTTGTGGCTGCATTAGTACTCTGCTGCGTATTCATCATTGTTTCTGTTGTATTCAAATCTGTATCACTATTTGAGTTGATATGTTGCTATAGATGTTCGTATTGTTGTGACTGTTGAGTTTGTTTAAATCTTGTTATCTGCTGAATTTGTTAATTCGTATTTGTTGCTGCCTTGTTTAATTGATTTTACCGCTTCCTTTAAATTCCTTTACCGTTGTTGTTTTATATCCAGTCTATTGCTCTATTGTTTAATTTAGCTACTGTAGGATTGTTATTGTTAATGTATCATTTTCTTTTATTTGCTTTTTAATTGATATTTGGTTCTGTGAATTTGTTATGTGCTATGGTGTTTGGAATTTCAGTAGAAACAATCTGGTTGAACTTCGTTTAAAATGAATATAAATTTTTTTTTGTCTCTACCTAGAGTCGAACCTGTGACCTCACGGTTCAGTTACCACAGCTTCTACCAACTGAGCTAACCTTTGAACATTTTAAATTTATATACGTTGTTTTAAACTGTCATAATAGTCATTGAACATTTTTCATTCAAATTTTTAGTTTAAAAGTAAAAAAATATATTATAACCTTTAATAATAAATTGTTTATTTAAATTTGCCACAATTCCTTAGTTTAAATATAAATAATAATAAAGTAAAAAATATATAGATATTAGTTCGACTTGTAGATTAATTAACGGTTCATGCACTTTTAATAAAAAAAACGTAGGATTTTTAGATAAAAACCGAAACCAATTCAAATAAATTGTCCAAATCAAAAGAAAGTCTTAAATTCACAATTTATTCGTGTACAACGAACCGGGATCACTCTCGTGTTAATTAATCCGTCTTTAGCTCATTTTAGATTATTACTTTTTCCTAAAGATAACTTTCTACTATTTGCTCTATAACGTATTACATTAAATGCACTGACACATTTCCCACACATCAGCCTGCTTAACGGCATTTTGTTGGTTTATGTACGTCAAGTAACGGGGTACGAGCTAGTGCAATAAAAATTGATTGTTTATGTGAGCGAATAATAACGTAGCTCAGGCGAAGGATCTTGTATCCAAAATGATTTTATTAACTCAACCATTGTGTTGATTTTAAGCATATCTCTCAGGTTTTAAAGATTGCTAGTATCGAGCAGCATGAGGATGGCATGAAGAGGCACAAGACTGAAATTATTATAGATTTTGGGAACCTCCTATTGTAAAACTCTTATTTTTAAATGATATATAACAAAATTGATTTTGTCACTCTTTTGAGTCTTTTCTATCATTATGACTTGTGTTATATGAAGTAATACCTCATATCAATGTTCTGCTGCGTAAAGGTAAAATGAGGGTGTTACAGATTGGTACTCAGAGCCATGGTTATAGAGAACAAGAATTAAAATCTTAACTATAACTACTTTTAAAATAATTTCAAGAAAGTCCTCCTTGCCAAAGCCAGTGCTTCTACAAGAATGATGTAGATGACTATACTGTTATTTATGTGTAAAAGATATTATGTTTAGACATAAATGATATTATGTTAAATGTACGTAATATAATATAAATAAATTATGTTATTTATCGACGTCTCCAGAAATATGTATTCCTACCTTCCTCCTATTATCATCTTATCGGATTCTCAAGAAGAGCGTTTTGCAAGTGTTCCTGATAATTTCCCAAAGTATTATTCCAATCTCCCGATGAATAATCCGTATGATACCTTAAAAAATTCATCCAAAGATCAGAAAATCGCAAAAGCCGTTTTGCCTTTTGATGAGGACCCCTATATGCAAGTTATACGAGTATATAATGAAGAAATAGATTTTACACCTCGACAAATTTTTTTTCCCAACACCTTACCCTATTCATACACCATCACCTATATTTGAAAATTCACCTAAAAATACATATGAACAACAAATTAAAGATATCCTACCCTATATGGAAGAAGTTCCTCCCTAGCATATTGAAGATCTTGAAGATAAAGTTGAAGGACTTAGGAAAGGCCGAATAATTATACAACAAGATTTTGACAAGTTAGAAGAAGATTTTGAATAAATTAAGGCTAAGTTGCAGAGAAGACAGATGATACATGATGAAGAAATTATTCAAGCTCGACTAAAGATTTCTACTCTAGAGTTAATCATTGAGGACATTCAAGTTAGGCATCGAGCCAATATACGAAGTCTTTTTGATGCCATCAAAGAACTTAAGAGGGAGAGATGAAGACATTAGACTATTAAGTTGTAAATATTTTCAAATTTATGTCTTTACTTTTATGTTAAGAGTGAAGCTTGTCTTGTAAGTTTAAACAGACAAGTTGTTAATAAATAAAAGTTGTGTTTTCTCATCTTGTCGCTCCATATTTATTTTTTAGGAGTAAGACACCCCTATTTCTTGGTTTTCTCACAAATGATTATGAATCAAATTGTGTTAATTATGGGAAAAACATATACTTGATAAAGTATATATTTTTGGAATTTCTGTTATCTTCTATGATAATGATAATTATCAAGCTGAATATAACCCGCAAGTTTAAAGAAAAAGTAAGAAAACTTCCCATGTTTTCTAGAAATATTATATTCTCGACTTTTGTCTATCAAAAGGATTCTCTTATAGAATATATGATATGTAAAAGAGAAGCTTAAATGAGTTTTTACATTTTCCGCTATATTCCTCCATTCCATATCATGGATAAATATGTTACGATTATGTATGAGTCATATCTCTATAAATCCGTTGTAAAATTTGAAATCATATAGTTGGATTTATTATCCTTAGATATGAATGATAATCAACATAGTGAGTTTCCTATAAACCCAAAAGATATACATTGTGTTTGATAAGCATTTATATGTATTCATATACATATGTGACAGATGTTTTCTGATGTAAGTATACCTTGGATTCTAAATTATTTATATTCTTTCCCTTCATTCTAAACCCTAAAAGTATTTGACGAATAATTGACGATGGTGTGGCTGCAATCCTGCAAGTGCAAATTGTTAATACTTATTATCTGGAAGAAGACTCGATGACTAGTTAGTTTTTGATATACAAGGAAGAAAAGATGCTATTAGTATCACCCGTTGGATTGAAGAAGCCAATTCAGTTTTCTATCTTATTAATCGTATTTGAAATTTTAAAATGAAGCTTGCTATAAGTGAGATAGCACTTCATCGGTTATATTGGTAAGTTCTTTATGCTCAATCCATTGAGATAAAATAAGTACATAAGATCGCTTAATTAAATTTCAAATATTTCATAAAAGATGATCGAGAAGATGAAAGAAGAACTCCACTTTTTAATGGTAAAAGGAAATAACCTCGAGACATACACGAGGAAATTTCAAGAGTTAGTAGAGTTGTATCTTATCCTATAAAATGATGAAGGCTTTTATCACAAGATTTCATCAAGATTTTATCATAGAACTTCCCCAGAAAATTTTATCAGAAAACTTCATCAGAAGATTTTGCTAGAAAAGTTTATCAAGTTATTTTTTTAAAGATTACCACTTCCAAAATCCCAATATATTAGAAAAAGTCATTAACATATCCCAAAAGTTGATGAACAAGGTAATTTAGCACAATCTTGTGCAAAAATCGGAAAAATCTTAAGCGTAAATTCAGCAAGGAAAGAACGTTTGTAAATTCTAATAAATAAGAAACTACCATAACTTAAGTTACTAATCCAACCTACGGTGAATATGATGGAAATTTTCTTCTGTGTAAGAAATGCACCCTGCATCACACAGAAATTTGCACCATATGGTTTCAGATTTTCAACATAGTAGGACATTGGACTAGTATTTGTAAAGACAAGTGTACTTATAAATCATATGTTTGGTAGAATTATCCTGTATTTATAGGAAATAAAATACCGACTTCTATTCAAGCGTTATTAGTCTCTACAGTATTCTTAGATTTTATATGTAGAAACGTCTTATTCACGTCTCCTATGAATTTTATACATTTGCGGAATTATGAAGAAGATCTAAATCCTATGTAAATTATGATAAGGACTTCATGAATACGCCAAAATGTTGGAATATTCATCTTATCATATTAAACATAAGACTTGGAAATTATGAAAACTTTAAATTTGTAAAGAATTGGAATGTAAGTATTCCATTTAACTCGAAGAAACATTGAAATCCTTATATTATGATCTAACAAAAGAAGCAGAATAATGGAAGTCATCCGACTTACTAGTTCAACCTGAATTTCCTCCATGAAAATAGGAAAAAACAATGAGAATTTTGTTACTTCAAATAGACATGATGCCATCTGGGTCATTGTCGATTGTTTTACTAAAACTGTAGGATTTAATCCTATTAAGAAAATCAATGATATGGAAACTCTAACAAGGTTATAAAAGAAATAATATGTCGACATAGAGAATCAATATCTATCGTCTAAGATCGTGACAAAGTGTTTCACATCTTAATCCTAAAAGTATATACAAAATACCCGAGGGTAATATGTTATATAAATGAAAACATAGGTATACTGATGTACTAAGTGAAAGAACTATCCAAATACTAAACTACATACTCCATGTATGTGTTATAAATTTTGGAAGGACACTTTAACATTGGTAAAGTTTCCCATATAACAATAGTTCTCATGCTAGAGTTAAAGTAATATTGTTTGAAGCACTCTATGGAAAGAAGTGCTATTTACGTATATGTTGGGCTAAAGTTGGAGATTTTCAACTTATGAGACCCAATATAGTTCATGATACTATTGAGAAGATTATTCAAACCCGATGAAGATTACTCGCTGCAAGGTGAAGTTACAACAGTTTACTATATAAACCGTAATAAATTACGTCATAATATTATGTATTTACCTTGAGAAGATCTTATTCGATTCGAAAGCAATGCAAAGGTACATTAGACCATTCAAAGATTTTTGAATTGGCAATGACATATTAATTTGAGTTTCCCAAAGAACTCAGTAATATTCATGATACTTTTCGCGTTGCGAATCTGGAGAAATGTTTATCTGATGAATCTCTTATCATCCCAATGAAAAAGTTTCCACTCAATGATAAATTAAATTATGTGATATAATATCTCTAATTATTGAATATTGAAAACCTGAGAGAGGGTATGAATATGTTTGGAAACTTGGAAACGCGAGGATTATGCTATTATTTGTCTTATGACATCGTTCTTTATTTAAATCTCGGGACGAGATTTCCTTAAGGGGAGAGACTGTGACAATCCTTAAATTTCACATATGTGTTATAAGCTATAATTGTCTCAAGAATAAATTACACGGATAGTCCCTGTGGTTTGGTCAAAATTGCAACTTTAGTCCCTCGACTTTAAAAATTTCATGGGTAGTCCCTAACTTTGCAAAGAATAACACGCTTGGTCCCTCGACTTAGCTAGTGTTAAGTGGATTTCGTTAGGATTTACAAGGTAGTCCTATTTGTTAAAGGTTCCTGCATCGTTCATCCTTTATTCTAACGAACGTTGATAACTTGAATTTAGGCTCGTTTTTTTTTACGTTTTGTCCGTTTTCTAACGTCCAATTAAATAAAAAATAAAAAAAAATTAAAAATAAATTAAAAATTAAAGCTAAAAAATTTAATTAGAACAAAATTATTTCGAAAAAAATTATTTTAAGAAAAATAATTCCGGAAAAAAATTAAAGTTCAAAAAATTATTTTAATTTCGCTAAAAAATAGTTTTGAAAAACATTTTTAAAAGGTTGATTTTGAAAATTTTGATTTTTCCTTAAAAAAGAATTCAAAAAACTGAATATTTATGGGTATTTTATCTAATAAAGTCAGCGCTTTTTTTTAATATTATTTTGTTGACAGATCTGATGCGAAGGCAATTTCGTCAATTTATGGTCTGTTTCGAGTCTCGAATATAACCAAGTCGGAAAACTAGTATAAACGGGTCAAAACTTGAAGTAAACCCTGGGTTTTAAGATAAAATAATCAAACTAGCATAAATTTCGTAGGGGCATTTTGGTCATTTTACATTAAGTTTCACGTCTTGGTTAAAATTAGAAAGTTGTCCGAAACGTTGTTTTACACCAAATTGCTTTAAACTCCGAGTATTAAAAATGACATATAGCAGGTCAATTAGTCGGGTCAGACACAAAAGCCTAAGTTTGACTAATAGGTCAAAGCTGATAAAAATTTTGAAATACAATTTTTTTTTTAAATGAAATCTTGAAATTTTAAAAGTTTTTCGTATTTTAAAGTTTTTAAATTTCAGATTTTTCGAAATTAACTTTTGTGGAACTTTTTTTAAACTTAATTTTTTTCGAAAATGAATTACATTTTTTAACTTTAGGTTTTTCATAAATATCGATGTTAAATTTTTTGAATTTAAAATAAATCTTTTTCGTAATTCGTTTTTTGAATTTTTTTCGAAATTAAGATCAAAATTTTTAAAATTAACCTTTTAAAAATGTTTCTCAAAATTATTTTTTTTCGAAACTCATTTTTTGCGAAATTAAGATAAATTTTTGAACTTTAATTTTTCTTCGGAATTATTTTCTTGAAATTAATTTTTTTTTGAAATAATTTTGTTCTAGTTAAAACTTTTAATTTTAATTTTTAGTTTTTTAATGTTTTATATTTTTTTATTTAATAGGATGTTAGAAAACGGAGAAAACGTAAAAAAAAAGGACAAAAAAGAACTTAAATTCAAGTTATCAACGTCCGTTAGAATAAAGGATGAACGATGCAAGAACCTTTAACAAACAGGATTACCCTGTAAATACTAACAAAGTTCACTTAACACTAGTTAGGTCGAGGGACCAAGCGTGTTATTCTTTGCAAAGTTAGGGACTACCCATGAAACTTTTAAAGTCGAGGAACTAAAGTTGCAATTTTGACAAAACCACATGGACCATCTTTGTAATTTACTCTTTAATAAAACATTTAGTAAACTCTTTCACGAGACTAAATTTCTACATAAATTATGTTGAGGTATTGGTTAAACCAATTAAAGAATTTACCCACAACTATTCACAACGTACTTTTGCTAGAACTCGGCTACGTACAAAGCAATACCCTTATTCATTGTGTTTCGGATGTGAATTTGTGGTAAATCACCCTTAAGGTATAATTCAATTAATAATTGTAGGTAATTTTAATTTGACGCACAGACGAGCCGGGAATTTGGTCAGCGACTAATGGCATAACTCCTCCTTCCTTAACCGGGTACATGACCAACGGTGTATTGAACTCACTTTATAGTTTGTCAAAAGGAGTAGGCCGTTAGATTATTATTGCAATTCACCAATCAAAGCAATCTCATGTGATTTAAATCTCTAACAAATCATTATTTTAATATGATTTAGTCTATATTATTTCTTTTCATAAAAAACTCTTGTTTACAACAATTCAACAATTTTAATATAAACAAGTAAAAAAACACTAAATCATAAACACATAATAACAATTTATATGTGCAAACATGCATACGATTTATTCAATAATCATCAAATCTAGGTCTTTATATTAATATAAAAGTCTTACCTAATTCTAGTTTTATTTAATCAAATAATCACGTAGCACATAAAATCATATAAACATATAATTTTACGATCCATAAAAACATGCACGTAATCATGGATTCCCCATAAATCTTAACAGCTAAATCTATATGGATCGTAACCATACATGACATAACAATTAATCATGCAATTTAATCTAAAATTATCCCACATGTAATTTAGGGTTTCAAAACAATTCCGTTTTTTATTAAAAATTCGGTCAAAACCCTAATTTTTAAAAAACAAAACCCTAATTTTAAGAAAACCTAAAAAACATATAGTTTTAACTCGAAAAAATTATTAGTTAAAAACTTTAGATTTTCGATAATTATAACATGCTAAAACGGCTCTGATACCACTGATGGTTTATTAACATCATAATAATTATATAAAACCATAAACGAGATCAAAGCACATATAGCGGAAGCGATTTAACAAGATCATAATAATAACACAATTATAATTAATATTATTAGGGTTACATACCTTTACGCTAAATCAAATCCACAAGACGAAGACCGAATCACCAATTCGGGTTTATACTGTGATACACCAAGACATAGTCTAAAGTAAGACTATATTACGATCTTGTACACGCGTAATACAACGAGCTAACCGTGATTCTAGCACGTGAAAACCGAGCTACAATGCTTGTAAATAATCTACCCAACAACCCTAGAGAGGGGCTAGGACTAGATTATCAACACAATCGATCAACCAAGAAAACCAACCGAAAACCCCTTCGTGGTTACACCTTGCGATCGGCCAAGAGGAGAGAAGAGGGTAGAAGATGAGGGGATTCAAGTTATGAAGATTGTGAGGGGTGAGGGGATGTATTTATAGGCCTCAAACCTATTGTAGCCCAAATAAAAGGCAACTTTTGCCCCCCCCCCCTCTTGGAGCCCTAACCGACCGACGAACACCCCTTGTGGGGTGTTCTAGAACTTTCCATTTTTCTTCCTTTTTATTCCTCTTACTATATATTATTTTAACACTCATTAATACTTAACTATTAATTAATTAACGATCGTTAAAGTTATATAGTTATTTGCTTAGTTTAGTTTAATAAATATAAAAAATATATTTATTAAATAAATTAACTCTTTACGTATTGAGTGCAATCTCGTAATCTCGAGTTCAATCCTATCACACGACTATTAAATATAAGTCCATAAACTTACAAGACCTTCTTCATCAGATTGTCAAGATGATGATGTTCATATTTATGTAGCTAGTACGCCTACTGTTTCTCCTATGGTTGCCAGCCCCCCAACAGAAGCAACCAATGGAATCCAATGATGATCAAGCCTCACAAGAGCTTCAGAGGCTTAAAGATCAAAAGAAGAATGCTAAGCATTCAGGAGAAGAATCTTTGGAATCACAACATTCAACCTAGTGGTACTTCATCTTCAAGTACTGCTAAGCCAAGTTCTGCAAAGTCTGTTGATTCATTAGAAGATGTTCTACACGCAATGGACAGTGAAGATGCCTATACTTGTCCAAATGAAGGAATCTTCTCCAAAGCTTCCTATGATGAGCAGGGTGCAGTAACTGATTTCAATAATTTGGAAACTGAAATACCAGTCAGTTCTATTCCTACTCAAAAAGTCAATCAACCATCCTACAACTCAAATTATTGTGGACCCAAAGTCTACAGTGCAAACTAGAAGACAACTTCAAGCTAGTATTGAAACTCATGCACTTGTGAGCTATGTCAAACAACAGCAGAGAACTAATCATAATGATACTCAACATTGTTTTTTTGCTTGTGTCTTATCAAAAGTAGAGCCTAAGAACATTTCTCAAGCTCTTGATGAAGAAAGTTGGGTAGATGTCATGCAAGAAGAATTAATGCAATTTGAACTACAAAAAGTTTGGATTCTTGTGGATCTTCCTTCTGGAAAAAGAGTTATTGGTACTAGGTGGGTTTTCACGAATAAAAAGGATGAGAGATGTGTTGTTGTGAGGAACAAGACTAAGCTTGTTGCTCAAGGCTATTAACAATAAGAAGGGATAGACTATGATGAGGTTTTTGCACTAGTGGAAAGGATAGAAGCCATTAGGTTATTTTTGTCCTTTGCATCATATATGGGTTTTATAGTCTATCAAATGGATGTGAAAAATGCCTTTCTTTGTGGTACTATTTCTGAGGAGGTATATGTTTCACAACCTCCAGGTTTTTTAGATCCTAAGTTCTCCAACAGAGTCTACAAAGTTATTAAAGCTCTTTATGGTCTACATCAAGCTCCAAGGGCTTGGTATGCAACGTTATCCAATTTTCTTTTGGAACATGGGTATAGGATAGGGACCATTGACAAAAATCTTTTCATCAAAAAGAATGTTAAGGATATTATCCTAGTACAAGTTTATGTTGATGACATTATTTTTAGTTCAACCAAGAAATCATGGTGTGAGGATTTTGAAGCTTTAATGAAAGGAAGATTTCATATGAGTTCTATGGGAGAACTTACTTTCTTTTTAGGACTACAAGTCAAACAAAGGAAGGATGGAATATTTATCTGCCAAGATAAATATGTTGCTAAAGTCTTAAAGAAATTTTCAAGTATGGATACAAGGAGTACAAGCACACCTTTTGAAGCTAAGAAATCTTTGTCAAAAGATGAACATGGTGAAAATGTTGATATTCATCTATATAGATCAATGATTGGTTCATTGATGTGTATTACTGCTTCAAGACCAGATATTATGTTTGTTGTGTGTGTCTGTTCAAGATTTCAAGTCAATCCAAAGGTATCACATCTACATGCTGTGAAAAGGATTTTTAAGTATCTTAAAAGTCAGTCTAACTTAGGATTATGGTATCCTAGAGATTCTACATTTGATTTAGAAGCTTACTCAAATAGTGATTATGCTGGAGCTAATCATGATATGAAATCCACAACAGGAGGTTGTCAATTCCTAGGCAGAAGACTCAGATCATGGCAATGTAATAAGCAAACTATTGTTGCTACTTCTACAACTGAAGCTGAATATGTAGCTGCTGCTCATTGCTGTGGACAAGTACTTGGATCCAAAATCAGTTGTTAGACTATGGTTTCAACTTCATGAACACCAAGATCTACATTGATAATGAAAGTACTATTTGCATTGTCAAGAATCCAGTCTTTCACTCCAAAACCAAGCATATTGAAATAAGACATCACTTTATAAGAGATGCTTATACAAAAAGCTTATTCAGGTTTTGAAGATCCATATAGATAACAATGTAGCTGATTTATTAACCAAGACATTTGATGCAAAGAGATTTGAGTTCTTGGTAACACATATTGGTATGCTCAACCAATAACTGCTGCATATGTTAAGGGGAGGTAACAGCTGTACAAGTTTTATGCAAATTATTATTGTATAGTGTTTGTTTTGTGTTTTTTTAGGTGATTGTAGGTTAGTAGATTAAGCTAAAAGAGGTTACAATGATAGTGGAATGCATGAACTGGTGTCATTTTTTAGGTACCGTTTTGAAACCAAGTACCGCTAGACAAATATGAAGTACCGTGTATGTTCCATGTACCGCTACATAACCGTTGTACCGTTGAGGGTCTCTTTTGTAAATTTGGCGGTTTCTTCGCGCTTTGTTATTCATATAAAGACTAACCGCAATTACACAATTGATTCACCTAATCTTTTATTTTTATACCTCGATTCTATAACCTTCTCTCTAATTTTCGATCATCAAAAATACTAATGGTTGCTCTACAAGTGATCTCTAAGCACAATCAGGTTGCTAATCTTACTCAGAATGATGATTCTCTTGGTTTCCATTAGATACTTGACTTTCTCTCTCGAAGTCATGTACGGTTTGCACTTACTGTAAGTCCTGTTGTCTCTATTCCTATTGTTACACAATTTTGGAATACTGCTGTTTTAGGTACTCGTCATAATAAACCTTGCATAAGGGCTAAGGTTAATAATAGAAATATTTATGTGACTGAAGTACTGCTTAGGGCTACTCTAAGATTTGATGATGCAAATGGAACTAGTATGTTGACTAACACAGAGATACATGATGGCCTTGCAACCATGGATTATGAGGGTGGTAGGGAAAAGTCTTACTTTCTTTAAAGGTTTATTTTCACAACAATGGAAATTCTTTTTCATGCTATAATTCACTGTTTAAGCTCTAAAAGTACATCTTTTGATCAAATCCTTGATGCTTTGGCATCAGCTGGTATTTGTCTAGCAAATAACAGAGTTTTTAATTTCTCAAGATTAATTTTTGAAGGCATGACTAGAAATTTAGAAGGGTCCAAAAAGTTTTTAATGTATCCTAGATTCATGCAAGCTTTAGTTAATGACCAAATCCCAAACCTACCAGCATTGACAAATAGTTGGGATGTCCCCTCTTTCACCAAGAGAACCTTTTCTTTCTTGATACAGAATGGTAGCTCTTTTTCAGGGACAGTAACACCACTATTTGCAAGTATGTTAGCCCAACCAGCTAATCAAGAAGGTGAGGAACCTAGCTCAGCTAGTGCTTCTCAGGAAACTCCTTCTCACCAGATCCCCCAATCATCTGAAGATTCACAATCCTCTTCTCATCATGATGGTAATCATCCAAATTCTGATGAGATGATCCACACACCTGCTGCTTCAATTGCTGCTAGTAGTTCTCAACAACAGAGGTGGTAGATGTTGCAAATTTAACTGCTTTGTGCACAAGCTTGTCCAAATAGGTACAGGTTTTGCAAAAAGAGAAGCTTGCTTAGGATAAAAGAATTGCTGATTTGGAATCCAATTTGATAAGGCTAAGGAATAAAGTCACTCCTTGGATGAGGCACCACAAGGTAATTCAAAAGGCTGCTCTTAAAAATCAAAAGTTCAGACACTTCAAGAAGAAGCAACTGAATGCAACCAAACAGGGGAGGAATTATGAAGAACAAGGACCTTCTTCTGATATTCATACAAGGATCTCTGGCAATGACATCAATTTTGAAGCTGATGATGGCATTGAAAATCTTGAGGTTAATGATGGCATAGAGAATGATGTGGATAATGCAAGTTTGGAGCATACAGATATGGAGCTTCAACATGAGTAACCACAACAACCTGCTCATGAGGAACCACAACCATCTGTTGATGAGGACATGGTGGTAACTCAACCACAACCTCCATCACCAAAAATACAAACTAACTGAAGTAGTTTTATGAGAATCTAGAGGAAATAACTGTTAAGTTTTCTGTGTCTACAACTCCGCCACAAAGACAATTTTGGTTTCATAAGAAACAGTCTTTCCAAGTACTGTCAAGATCAAGAATGAATGTTGAATCAGACAAGACTGAGGAGTTGGAGATTGAGAAGACAGCTTCCAAAGGAGAAAAAGTATCTGGAGATACTTTGGTGATAGAAGAAATAAGTGTGTCTATAACTGGTGAAGAAAATTTTGCTGAAGAACCAAGTACTGCTAAGACAACTGCAAGTACCGCTGGTGAAAAAGCTTCACTACCATCTTCTGAAGAAAGCCATACTCCATCTTTTGGAGAAGATGAGACCTTAGCATAAGTGCTGCTTGATCTCAGAGGGAAGAGCTCAGTTGAGAAAGCAAGGCTAGCAGAAGAAGAAATGAAGACACAACAAGAAAATCTTGCCATTAAAGATAAAGACAAAGGTAAAAAAGTTCAGGCTTCACAGCGCACTACAAAAGGTATTATCATTCAGCAACAATCCAATGAAGATGAAGAAAGAAGATCTTCAAGATTATTGAAGAAATTACCTAAGATAAATCCAAAGGATAAGGGCAAAAAGAGATTACAATCTGAGTCAGAAGATGAAAGTGATTCAGATGATGACATAAGCAAAGTCATGAATAAGTTTTACCAATTAAAGCATGATGAAGAGGTAGCTCTTAGATTGCAAGCACAATTGCGTGATGAGGAGTTACAAGAAGAACTTACAGCAAAGCAACAATTGCTTGAAGCCTAAATAGTGCAACAAGAATGGAACATAGCAGAATATGATAGGATTCAAGCTGAACTAAATGCAAGTGAACTTCTTGCAGAATCCTTAGTAGCTGAAGAAAAAGATGCTTATGATGAAGAAGAAAAAGATAAGTTGATTAATGATTTGGTAAGGGAGCAACAAAGATTCTTTGTAGAAAAAAGAAGAAGAGAAAAAGTTAAGTCTCCAACTACTATGCAAATCAGGAATCAAATGATGTCTTACCTCAAGAAGGTTAAGCATTTCACCTATGATCAACTAGTCAGAAAGACTTTTGGTGAAATAAAGGCTTTTTATGAACAACACAAGAGGAGCAAATTGAATTTTGTTGAGATTGGATCTAAAAAGGACAAAAAAGACATTGAAGAGGTCAAGAAACATCTTCAACAACAAAGAGAATTTGGAAGTACCCCCAGACTTGATGCAAGTACTGCTGAACAGAAAGAAGCATCTCCATCTATCAAGACTACATATGCTAGAAAGAAGAAAAAGGTGAATGAAGTCTCAAAAGAAGCAAAGACTGATCAAAGGATGGATGAGGGAAATGCAGCTCACAGTGTTGAAAAAGAGACTGAAAATGTACAAGCAGTTATACACAGTCAACAGTACTTGAAGAAATGGTACATACCGATTTGGAGGAGGGATCAATTTGAGATTGAAGGAACCTCCAAAGGTATTAAAATAAAGAGATCAACCAAGAGAAAGCAAAAAGTCAAGAAAAAGGTAAAGTCTACAGATAAAGATAGTGATGATGATGAAATTTGTAGAAAGCACTTGAAGATAGTCAAATTTGAAGATCAATGTATTGACACAAAAATCTTTAAAAAGAAGTCATCAATCATAAGATGGACAGGTGCTATGAGACAAGGATTAGAAATTCATGGAATAACTAGAACTGAGGAACATTTAGGATGTTCAGGTTACTAGAAGATATTCTACATATCCTTGACAGACAAGATATTAGACCTTAACAGATTTGTTCAAGGAGAAAGTGAAGGTCAAGAAGAAACATCACTATTGAGAAATGAATTGAAATTCATGTATGAGCCACACAATTGTAATCAAAAAATGTTGAAGGACTTAGAGAATCATGTTCCTACTTACTGGAGATATTATAGATCATGTGGTATACACACTTTGGATGTAGATGATATAACCTATTACATGCTTCAAGAGAAAAGATATCCTTTTGGAAGAAGGTTGTTAGAAAAGATATTGGAACAACAACTGGAGATTTCAGAATAATCTAATGGTTCTTTTGAGTTTATCATAATGGTTAAACAACAACTCAACAAGTATATTAAACAACAACTCGGTTTGTGCGTCGGCTCCAACACAAACACCAACCAAACCCCAAATCTTGTTTATTAATTACTCTAGCATGTTCTTAGTTCATGTTTTTAAATATTTAGTCACATATGATCATGATTATAACTAAAAGAGTAAAAAGATTAAGGTTATGGGTATACCGAATGCGTGAATGAATGAAAGCTATGATCATGAACACACACTTGTAAAAATCAAAGATCAAACACCAAAATCGTCCTTGTTGGTTGTGGTGGTTGTGGCGGCTACAAACAGAAGGGGGTTTAGGGTTTTGTTTTAATTTCTTGAAAAAATGTTATGTGTGATTCCCTGGGATCATTTGTTTGATTAATGGTTTTACAAAATGGGCCGGGCCCTTCCCTTTTTTTCTCCATTCCGCGGATATTCAAGCCCAAAAGGCTAGGACCATACAATTTTTGTGGCCAAATAATATACGTAATATATATTCGTGTTTTTTACATGTTCGTTAATTAAATATTATACTTAATATTTATCGTGCACTAATATAATACATAATACTTGTAATTTAAATGTTCGTGCCACGTGTCGATGTTATAATTAGTAAGTTTTAATTTAACCGTGTTTTCATGTGATGTATTGTTCTTGGTATTTATATGCGGGTTTTACAACTCTTCACCTCTAAAAAGAATAATTCATCCCCAAATTATAGATAAGATAATCTAGGGAGGATATGGACGTAACATGACTGTAAGGAACATGGAACGTGACGTGACTAAAGGGAACATGGAACGCGAAGTGACTAAAAAGAACCTATCTGAATTATGGAAGGAAAGGATGAGAAGTCCGGATGGACTCCTCCGTTCCAAGTGGCGTCCCACCTATAACGGTTCCTTTACTAGATCTTGACGAAGTGGCAAATCCTGATCTTCATGATCCTGACTTGACGGTACATAATTTTTTTTTGTTCATCAACGTAAGATAGATCAACATAAATCTGATCGAGCGGATAAGAATTAACGTGCAAGTGTAAATGAAACGTTATGATGTTAAATAACCTGGAATTTTTGACATTAATAACGTCTGAGCAACGATGCGTGAGGCATACTGAAACTTAGTACGTGAACAATTGTGAACATGATACGTGAACAATTGTGAACGTGATACGTGGAGACATGGTGAGTGTAATATAAGAACCTATGGTGGATGATGATATGTGCTCTTCTTTAGGTTGCTCCATGCGTTGCGGATAAATATATTATCAGCTCTTCTTTAGGTCGTGGCGCGAATAACATAGGGAGCAAAGCTAAATGCGCTTTTAATTCCTCGAAGGCCTTTTCTGCTTCCTTCGTCCAATTGAAGTCCCCTTTCTTAATGCACTTTTTAAGCGTTTTAAATAAGTGCAGGGACTTCTCTTCTGATTTGGACAGGAACCTGTTTAGTCCTGCAAGCTTTCCATTTAGCGACTGCACTTCCTTTTTCGTTTTTGGGCTCTGGAGTTGAATGACCGCGTCTGTTTTTTCCGGACAGGGTTTGATTTCATTGGGGTCAATCATGTATCCTAGGAACATGCCTTCTGTCGCCCCAAAAGTGCACTTCTTTGGATTTAACTTCATGTTTATCCTTCTGAGTGTAGAGAATGTTTCCTCTATATCCCGAATAAGCTCGCTCTCCGTATGACTTTTTATTACCAAATCATCGACATACACCTCCAAATTTCGCCCTATTTGGCCTTCAAATGCCTTATCAACTAGTCGTTGATACGTGGCCCCTGTGTTCTTTAGTCCAAACGGCATTTTTGTGTAACAGTACACGCCCTGGCTGGCATGGAATGCTATCTTTTCCTCGTCTTCTTCTGCCATTTGTATCTGATGGTATCCCTTGTATGCGTCCAGGAAACATTTGAAGGGGTATCCGCACAACGATTCCACCTTCCAATCTATTTCCGGGAGTGGGTAGCAATCTTGGGGACAAGCTTTATTGAGGTCTATGAAATCCACGCACATGTGCCAGCTGCCATTATGTTTCTATACCATTATCAGGTTAGCGAGCCAGTCGTGATAGTAAACTTCCCTCATGATTCCTGCGTCTACCACCTTTTTTACCTCATCCAGTATTACTTTGTTGTGCTCTGGGGCCTGTCCTCTCTTCTTTTACCTAACTAGAGGGTATCCTTCGCGGATTGGAAGCTTGTGTTTGGCTATCGACCTTGGTACCCCTGTCATATCTTTTGGTTCCCATGCGAAGACGTCTAGGTTATCCTTCAAAAGGCGACACATGTTTGTCTTTCCTTTGTCAGATAATGTCCCTTCAATCGTTATCTCCTGATCCGGATACTGCGGATGCACTGCTACCTTTAAGTTTGGTGGTGAGTTCACCTTTGGTTCCATCGTGATCCTAGGCAGTTCTGTGATCGCGTTGCATACTGGGGGTGTTACTGCCATGTTAAAGATCGTTACGACCCCTCCATCCACTCGGAATTTCATCATGCCGTGAGCCATAGAAGGTACCGCTCGCATTGCTAGTATAGTTGTTCGCCCTATGATCCCGTTATATTGTGATGGCGACCGTACGATCAAGAAATTCATTTGGACTTTCGTCTAGTGCTCATCATTTCCCACTCTTACTGCTAACTTCAGTTGGCCCAAGGGCCATACCGCTTCTCCGCTAAATCCAATGAGCGGGGAAGTCGCAGGCATCATTTGGCTCTTTATTTCTGCGCTAAGCTTTAGAAAGCAGTGCTCGTACATTATTTCTGCTGATGAACCTCCATCCACATACATGCGATGTATGATGTACTGACTAATGCTTATTTCTATAACTAGCGAACCGTCTGCGATGTTCCTTGCATTGAGTGGGGGGAAGGAAATGTCTTTTCCATTCGAGAATTTTTGGCTCACCTTCTGTCTTGTCCTTCGTTGCCACGATTCCACCATGTAAATATTCGCGCTAACGACCTTTTGTCTATCATCCTTCGTGGTTTCCTTTACAAGGTGTTTTAGCTCGCCTTTCTTTACCCTATTCTCGATATATTTTTGCAGTTGAATACATTCGTTCGTAGCATGCCCCCTCTCATCGTGGTATTCACAATATCTATTACTGGCACGTTTTTCGACCGGGGTGGTCATTGGCGTTGGCCTTGGGAAACTCGCACCTTCTGATATGAGGATTTCTCTTGGGGTTATCTTGAGGGCGGATGAACCTAGATTTATTAGCTCGCCCCTCTCTTCTCCTTCCTAGGTAATCAAGACCTCTAGGTCTGTCCTACTTGCCGAGCCACTCGTTGGGCGCATTGATCGACCTGTGTTCATAAGTGTTTCGTATCACTTCTGAAGCAGCTGATTCCCCTTGTATGAATGATCTTACTTGCCTTAGTACTCCATCGAAGGTTTTGGGCGTTTTTTCGTTCAGCTTTTTTATCAGATCACTGTTTCGTATACCCGTCATGAAGCAAGATACCTTCAACATCTCTGGGCACTCTTTTATCTGGAGGCACTCGCTCTTGAATTGTTCCAAGAAGTCCTCCAGGTATTCACCCTGATTCTGCTTGAATCTGGCGAGTGACACCGCGCTCCTATCATGTCTTTTCTGTTGCACATAGTTTCTTTTGAATGCTTTCTGCAACACTTCATATCCGCTTATTGTTCGAGGCGGAAGTCTGTCAAACCATATCCACGCCTTACCTACGAGCATGGAGTTGAACATGTTGCACCATACAGGTTCTGGCCAATGCTCAATACCTGCTTGAGATTCAAAGACTTTCAAGTGGTCTTTTGGATCCGTCGTGCAATCATAAGTTTTCACGTTTGATGGCATGCGGCGCTTTCTGGTATCTCCATAATGCTGTATGCGCCTCGTAAAAGCGTTTTTCCTGGCTCTTCTCCAAGGTTGTGAGAAGATATGGTCGTTTGAGGAATAACTTGCACGTATATTCTTTTCTGGCGGATTATTACTTGATCCTGACAGATTGCCTTCTGAGGATGAGGCATGCTTCGCGCGCTTTGCTTCCTCTACCATCTTTTCATGTTTAGCAACCAAAGGGATGAGTGCTTGTAGGTTATTAGATACGTACTCCTCCATCATGCGTGCCTTTGTAGCAACGACTTCCCCTCCCTCCTCTTGGGGCGTCTTTCTTTTTTGCTTATTGGGAGGAGGCTGAGTTGACTCTCGTTCGATGCCTTTTTCCCCCGCGGCGATTAGGGGAGTTGAGAACAGTCCTCCTGTTCTTATAATTGGAGGATTGTTCACATCCCGAGTGTTTGCCTCACTGGCAGATCCAAGGGTAGCATTTACTGATGTGATACGGCCATCTACCGTCGAGGATCCTTGACGACCTTTATTCTTACCGCTTTTCGTCATTAGTTAGAGCTTAGTGTGGGTCCCATGGATGGCGCCAACTTGTTGATACAAAAGTTGGTTGGACCGAGCTTGATCTAAATTAGGCTTAATTTGGGGTCTTGTGGACTCTGGCTCCTACACCAAGTGAAACTTGTTTTGGGGACCCTGCGCACTAAACAGACGCCGTTAGGCTTACCGTGGGTTTGTGACCCACGATTAGACTCCAGCGTGAGAGTAAGTAGTAGATTTGAGTATATTAGTGTTTAGGGTATTGTGTGTATCGTACCTTTGTGGAACCGAAGGGGTTTCTTTTATACTCGAGATAGTCCAGGCTGGGATCCCTGTTCTTGCGGCCTAAGGAAGAGATAATGACTCGAAATAGCTTGATCTTCATTATCTAACTAAGGCAAGTGTATATCCCTTTTCCTGAGGCGAATATAACTATAATATAAGTTATATTCTGTTTGATCCTGTCGCGCTGCGACGAAGACTTGGCTAAGTAATCAGCCTCTTGTGTGGCATCGGCTTACCGGGCCTTATGGGCTGCGCGCGCATATCGCACAAGTACCCAATCCATTCCTGATGGATGCGGGTAGTACCCGTGAGTCGGACTATCCAACCCGACTAGGGACTATACGTCATCAATGGATGATGATATGTGCAACTTATCGTGAACGTGATATGAGGAACGTGGAATGAACATGACATGTGAAACATATCGTGAACATGAGATAACTAAGGAGGTAACGCCACTCATACGAGGTGACGGAAATTTTATTAGACATGATTCTGGTCTTCCAAGCTTCTGCAAAACTTCCCAGAACAAAAAAAAATAAAAAATTAAAACGTAATCGTAAGCCAGGATACGATCATGAACGTGAACAGTGTCATGAAAGTGAGTGCGAAAGCAAGTCGTAAAATTTGAACCAGGACGTGAACGTAAATAAGGAACAAAAATATGAACCTTTGTCTGGTCTGATAGCTGAGGGAGTACCAAGTGATCGGATGAGCTTGGCTGGAAAATGTCTGATAAATCTGTTGACTATGAAATCCTTGCAGATGGGAGGAATATGAAGACTTGGTCAAACGGTTGCACATAACTCAGATAGCATCATGCCTCTTCTGAGTCTGCGGTAATCCGGTGACAAAAACCATGGAGATCTTGTCACGTCCCCGTTCATAAATTTTTGATGGTGGAAATAAATCCTATTATGTTGGTGTTCTATCTTAACCTGTTGGTATGTCAGGCGGTTAGATATGAACATAATTGTATCTTGCTTCATAGAAACTGGATACATGAAGTTTGGAAAAATTATGAGTCTCTGAAATTAGACTTCTCTTAGCGTAGGATCCTTTGGAACACATAATTTAGTGTAGGATTCTCTCCTTACGCGTAAGCTGAGTTGATAACTAGATTTTACTCAGTTAAAAAGTTCTTTGTCGTATGTCTAATCGAATTGATCCTGGTTAACTATGCAACTCGGTCGTTCTTTGGTGGAACAAATAGTTGTGTCGTTGTAGTAATTAAAAAGTGCAAAACTTTAAAGTAAAGAGCAGGTAAAATAAATCTAAATCTGATTTAAAATAAATGACGGGAAGTATTTAAAAGCGTGACGAAAAGTAAATAGCTCTAAAAGTAAATAACGCAAACTTAAACCTATCTAAGGCAAACTTAAAACGCAACTAAAACTTAAACTAAGGCAAAGCTAAAATAAATCCAAGGCAAGTAATCTTAAAGTGCGACTAAGGAAAAAGGCGGGAAAAATAAAGCTTAAAAATTAAAAATTAAAAACAGAAACTTAAAAGAAACTGAAAATGCTCATTCGGAATAATACCCTCATTCGGAATAAACATTCATCCGGAATGTCACCTTCGTTCGGAATGTTCTTCTTTACTCGGAATATTAACCAAAAACCTTGATTCAGAATATATTCCGAATGAATAACCCTTGATCTGGAATATTGAATATTCCGGATGAACAAAACTCTGATTCGGAACTTCCTACTGATTCGGAATCTTCTGAATAAAACTTTGATTCGGAATAATCTGCTTGATTCGGAATATTCCGAATCAACTCCCTTGATTCGGAATGTTTCTTTGGTTCAGAATGTTCCGAATGAACTCCTTCACTCGGAATGTTCCGAATGAACTTGCTGACCCGGAATACTTCCACTGGTTCGGAATATCTGGCTTGATCCGGAATGTTCCGAATGAACCCTTGATTCGGAATGTTCCGAATAAACACTTTGATTCGGAATACAAGTATTCCGAATGAATGCCTTTGAATCGGAATGTTCAGAATTAAGATGTTTGATTCGGAACAAACAGCTGATCCGGAATA
Organism: Glebionis coronaria; assembly: GCA_025667525.1. Classification (NCBI taxonomy): domain Eukaryota; kingdom Viridiplantae; phylum Streptophyta; class Magnoliopsida; order Asterales; family Asteraceae; genus Glebionis; species Glebionis coronaria. The sequence goes on along the minus strand of CM046879.1, from coordinate 152,358,064 downwards.
TTGTGCCTTGATTCGGAATGTATCTGGGAAAAGAAACAGACAGCGAAGAACAAGGAGAAAAAGAAATACGGATCTAACTAAAACTAATCAAAATCAACCTTAAGATTAAATCAAACTAACCACAAATAATCAACTAATGATAATCTATCAAACCAAATCAATAACACTAACAATAATAATCAAAATAATCAAAACCCACTTAATTAAATCAAATAAAACTCAAGAACATGAACATAAACAATAAAGCATAAAGATTAAGATCAAACAAGAAAGGAAGATAGAAGATTGATAATAAAAGTAAAGATTGACAATAATTAAAAGGAAACTTACTTGAAATTAAATGTATTTAAGGTGCAAGACAATTAATTAAATGACATGTAATTAAAGAACAAGTAATGTAAATGATGGAAGACTAATTGTCACACTTAGCCAACAAAATGAAAATAAAATCCTAATCATCTATTTATAGGAGGATTAGGGAGGTGCTTAGGAAGCTTCCTCCCCTCTTTCTTCTTTCTTTAATTGCATCATTAAGTCCTTAATCTTCTTAATCTTTTGGCTTTAATGACTTTGTCTCGGGATTTCTTCAAACTCGTCTTGTAATTCTTCAATAAATTAGACTTGAGTTCTTCGGCTTTTAGTAAACTTCCTTCTTTTGACTTTTTCTTCGATAAATCTTCAGAATTGGTCTTGGACTTCCGTTCTTTTCGCACTCTTGATTTGTTGACTTCGTCTTTTGTATTTTTCTTCGATAAAAGCCCGTGAATGCCCGTGTTTTCTCTCTTTTTCACATTTTCGTCCTAAATCACAACAAAAACACAAACCACGCATAATTCCGACATTTACGACATAAAATACACGTTTTGGCTCGGTTATTATTGTATTTAAGTGGTAAAAAGGATGGGTGTTTACACACCTATCAAATCCCCTACACTTGACCATTGCAATGTCCTCATGCAATGCATTAGTTACAAAGAACGATTACACTTCTCATCATAATCAATCCACGTTGGCCTTTATTAAAGAGATAGAAAATTATAAACATTCAAAGTAAGTAAAGAAATAAAAAACATACCTTAGGGTTTTGGAAATGTCATGAATGATCATCATCCTCAAGTTTTCACTTTCTCCAAACCAAGCTTAAAAACGAGATCATTGTTATTATAAGTTAGCAAACTAACACGAACTCATGTGGGCCAATTATTTACGTAGACTCCCTTATTCCTAGGTGTATCTCTTATATTTTATTGTTGTCTTGAATGATCACGAGGATGCATTGTTGACTTATTTCGATAGTTATTTAGGCTGAAAATAAAGTGGGACGATTTAATCAATAGTTAGCTAAAGGACAAAATCTTTTAAAACTGCTTCTCGGGACCTCATAAAGTTCATATCTTGGCATAACTCGCTTCACGATTTGAGACCTTTCTCGGATCGATATTTGGCAGCGACTTCATACTTCAAATCTTGAGAGACGTTCATGAAATAATGCTCTTCTCTTCATAATAGGAATTTCTTCACTTGAAGTTTTGAGAGATTCTTTATACTTGGACCACGACTTCTTCATTTTTCTCCAATCTTTACTTTGGACTTTGATATACAACGATCCGCCTCCTTTTTGGACTTGGATCTATTTATCCTCATACCTTGTTAGGGCCTTTTTGGATAGACTTCTCCATGATCTTTACGGGAGTATTTGCTTTTCGTCGTGTGTCTCGATCCTTCATATTGATTTTCGATAAATGATTCTTCACATCACTTGGGATCTTTAGCAAAAAATATAGCCCTCATGCCTTGTTAGGGCCTTTTCGGACTCGCCAATCTTCGCATCCCGCTTCAATAAGTTATGCCGTGGCTATGAACTCTAATCCATACCGAGCAACTTTTAAACGATCTTGGGCTAGAAGCTAAGTAACTTTTCAAATCGTACAACCTTATTTATTGCAGATAAATTTATTAGCAGGCGATGGGAGAATAGGCTTATAAGTAACTCACATAAATTCACGAAAGAATACCAAACTTATAATTGACTCTATCATCTTTCGTTCTCCACAGTTTAAAATCTCAAGGAATGAGACTCGTGGATGCTTAGCCTATTAAATCAAAGTTTTGGGTTTTCGAGTCATCTATAGGATCTTGCAAACTCTTAGACTTTTTCAAGTTTTAGAAATCGCGTTTTAAAGTTCCCTTGATAAACAACTCTCTAGGATCAATTATAGGAACTTGCGAAAAGTTCTTGTTCTTAACCCGTGAGAGTTAAGACTTTCACGTTTTATAGCTCCCTATATAAAAGCCTAGCAAAACCTGACTTAAACACGTTAAGGATACTAGCTAGAGTAAACTTAGATAAGTAAACTCGGGTTAAGTCAAAAGATTCACAACGTTTGAAAATTAAAACCACTTTATTAAAATTTATTCTAGCAAAGAAGGAAAATAACTATACAAAGGGAAAAACTAATAGGCCAAAATAGATCAAAATTTTTGAAAAATGTCGAAAAAATTGATTTTCTGGTTAAAATGAGGACAAATACAAGGAAAAGGCCACTTAACTTCGATAGAAGTCCCCCCTACACTTAATATAAACATTGTCCTCAATGTTTAAGCATGTGGGAGTAAACTCCCCTTCACTTAGGACATTGTGCACTTTATTTAAATCTTGCTAAGCAAAGGACAACTAACGAGATTCCTATTTTAATATTGGAAAATATAAAATAGTGAATCGAAAAGAGTTTAGGATAGAACCGGGAAGATGGGAAACACGGAATCACGGTTCGTCAAAAATCACCAAGAGTGGATCATTGAGCGCTCGAATCCCTGAATAAGAAGAGAGGAAATAACAAACACCAACGGGTCTCCCCTACACTTAGGATAAAGAAAGCTAAGAGATAGATACATGGGTTGCCTCCCAAGAAGCGCTTGCTTTTTGTTCACCGAGTTGTGAGCCTGACTCGACCTTGATTATCATAAGAAGAAGCATGAAACATATCCACCAGGATCAAATACATAGTTTTCATCCATCAAATAGCACAAGATTAAGGCAAACAAGGCAAGCCAAAGAAGAGTAGGCAAGGTTCCCTTAAGCAAAGATGGAGCATGGTGGGAGCAAGGGTGAAGAGGTGCAAGCATATCTTCAGTAGTTCCAAAAAATTTTCCTTTTATTTCATCAGACGGATACTGAGATGGCTTAAAGATTCCAATACCGGGGTCGAACACCTTTTACCTTAGGGGAAAATAGCACTCAGGCTCAACAGAATTTGAAGATGATCCGCGAAGAAAATGCACAACCTCGTCCTCAGAAGGTGGACAAAGAGGTGTTAAATCATACGTGTTGTGGATGTTGGTGTCGTCCGGTTTCTTCTCCTTTGAAATAATTTTCTTCAAATCCAAAGTAGGATCAAGACGATAATCATCAAAGTCCAAAGGAGGTGCATCAATCTCATGAGAAGTAGGTATTGAGAAAAGTAGAGAAGTCTTCCTCAAATGAGTAATCATCCAAAGTAGGATTAAGTGATGGCGGAGGATCTTCATCATGTGAAGAATCACTCGAAAGAGTATCGACCTCATCAAAATCATCATATGTGGGCATGTCGGGATACTCGGAAGTAAAATCATCATAATCATCCGTATCTGAGCTAGAATCATCATAATAAGCATCAAAGATCGGTGGAGAATCATATATGGGTGAAGGTTCCAAATTGGAGAGAGAATCATCCACATCATCTTGAAAAAGTGGATTATCAATGCACGAATCGAATAGAGGATTGTTGTAGACGACAAAATCATCAAGCACATTAATCATATTCGCTGATTCTCTTCCAAAGGATTTGCTTGTAAGCTTCCCCATTTCAAAAACTTGTGCATCATCCCCGACTCTTAAGATGAGTTCACATTTATCCACATCAATTAAAGCTCTACCGGTTCTCAAAAATGGGCGGCCAAGTATTAACGGAATACGTGGGTCCATTTCATAATCAAAAACGACAAAGTCGACCGGAAAAGTGAATGTGCCAACTTTAATGAACACATCTTCGGCAATACCAACGGGGTAAGCGAGAGTGCGATTGGCTAGCTCAAGAGTCATTTTGGTGGGTGTAAGGTCGGGCAATGATAACTTTTTCCAAACACTTAAAGGCATCAAATTAATACTGGCCCCGAGATCGGCTAAGGCAGTAAATTTGTCGGTTTGGTTAAAAGTACAAGGAAGCACAAAACGACCGGGATCTCCAAGTTTTTCTGGAAGTTCTTTAAGAAGGACGGCAGAACAATTTTCATTTAATCGAGTATTAACAAACTCGGCCATCTTCTCCTTCTTGCTAAGCAATTCCTTAAACATCTTGACAAATTGTGGCATTTGAGCAAGAGCTTCAACAAGGGTAAAGGTGATCTTCATGCCGGCAACCTTTTCCAAAAGTTGAGAGACTTGAATGTCATTCTTAGTCAAAATTCTAGCCTTGTTGAGTCGAGAAGGGTAAGGAATGCTGGGGTTGGGTGGTGGAGGCTAATGTAAAATTTTTTGCTCGTTGAAAGTTCGTTTTCTCGGTATCTTCTCGAATTGATTTCCGGTTAATTGTGTGAGATTAGTTGTTCTTGGTGAAAAATAATATGTTTGGTTTTGGTAAAATAAATGTGCAAGACTTAATAATAAATGACGAGTAATTGAAACTAAAACTAAGTGAAACGTAAACGGTGCAATATTTAAAACTTGAATTTAAATGACGAGAATTTAAATGACGTAAAAGTGAAACTTGGCGAAAAGTAAATTGACAATTAAATAAAAATACAAAACGAAATTAAAATGAACTAAAAATTAAACAAGAAAAATCAACACTTTAATTAAAACAAAATATCAAAACAAATCAAAAACACCCAATCGGAATACACCGATCGGAATCCAATCGGAATTCAATCGGAATGTACCCATCGGAAAGACTGCAAATCGGAATGTTAAAAAGAGTCCTGATCGGAATATCTAAATTGTTGCTGATCGGAATATTTGAAAACTTGTAACAATCGGAATAATCTAAAAAGGGCGCAATCGGAATAATGACTAAGAGGATCAATCGGAATAATCTAAAAACCGGACCAATCAGAATATGGAAAACTGCTCACCATCGGTATATGTGAAACCCTTTTCCGATCGGGTGATCGGAATGAAGGGGTGTGCTTGGTCGGAATAACAGGTCGGAAAAGGGTTTATTACCCTTTCTGATCACCACTTTGATCCGAAAATTAAGCAAGGTGAATAAGCTATGGAATAAGCTTATCACCACAACTAGCACGAATCTAAATAAAAGCAGATTTAATAAGCACAAATAACACTTTATCTAAACTCAAAATAAACAACTTATAAATCAAATCAATAAAAAGATGAACTTTAAATCACGAAAAACTAAAAAGATCAAAACTTTAAATAAGAACTTGATGAAAAAGATTATGAAAGCAAGATTGAGATTAACAAGAAAGATTAATAATATAAAGATTAAGACAAGATCAAGCTTAAAAAGTAAAGGTTTGATTAAAAACAAGAAAGATAAAAGATGAAAGATTAAAGTTCTAGTGAGAGAAACTGTCACTTTCTCTCACTAAAACTAAACTACTCCTACTCCTAAAACTAAAACTAACCAACCCTCCTAAATGAATTTAGGAGGGTATTTATAGGAAATGGGGAGGTGCATGTGTTGCCTCCTCTTTCTTTCTTTCTTCACGTCTTCTCGTCTTTTAAGTTCTTCGACTTTATCGACTTTATCTCGGGATTAATTAAACTCGTCTTATAATTTATTTATTTATTAGACTCGAGTTCTTCGGCTTTAAGTAAACTTCCGTCTTTAGACTTGTTCTTCGATAAATCTTCAGAATAGGCCTTGGACTTTCGTTCTTTTTGCACTCTTGATCTCTTGACTTCGTCTTTTGTCGTTTTCTTCTATAAAAGCCTGTGAATGCCCGTGTTTTCTCCACTTTTCACCTTTTCGTCCTAAATCACAATAAAAACACAAACCACACATAATTCCGACATTTACGACATAAAATACACGTTTTAGCTTGGTTATTATTGTAATTAAGTGGTAAAAAGATGGGTGTTTTCACACCTATCAAATCCCCTACACTTAACCATTGCAATGTCCTCATGCAATGCATTAGTTACAAAGCACGTTTTACATTTTCCATCATAATCAACCTACCTTGGCCTTTATTAAAGAGATAGAAAATTATAAACATACAAAGTAAAGAGATCAAAAACATACCTTGGGTTTTAAAAATGTCGTGAATGATCATCATCCTCAAGTTTCACTTTCTCCAAACCAAGCTTTGAAACGAGATCATTGTTATTATAAGTTAGCAAACTAACACGAACTCATGTGGGCCAATTATTCACTTAGACTCCCTTATTCCTAGGCGTATCTCTTTTATTTTATTGTTGTCTTGAATGATCACAAGGATGCATTGTTTGACTTATTTGGATAGTTATTTAGGCCGAAAATAAAGTGAACGATTTAATCAATAGTTAGCTAAAGGACCAAATCTTTTAAAACTGCTTCTCGGGACCTCATAAAGTTCATATCTTGGCATAACTCGCTTCACGATTTGAGACCTTTCTCGGACCGATATTTGGCAGCGACTTCATACTTCGAATCTTCGAGAGACGTTCTTGAAATTATGGTCTTCTCTTCATAATAGGAATTTCTTCACTTGAAGTTTTGAGAGATTCTTCATATTTGGACCACGACTTCTTCATTTTTTCTCCAATCTTTACTTTGGACTTTGATATACAACGATCCGCATCCTTTTAGGACTTGGATCTATTTATCCTCATACCTTGTTAGGGCCTTTTTGGATAGACTTCTCCATGATCTTTTGGGAGTACTTGCTTTTCGTCGTGTGTCTCGATCCTTCATATAGATTTTCGATAAATGATTCTTCACATCACTTTTGGATCTTTAGCAACAAAATATAGCCCTCATGCCTTGTTAGGGCCTTTTCGGACTCGCCAATCTTCGCATCCCGCTTCAATAAGTTATGCCTTGGCTATGAACTCTAATTAATACCGAGCAACTTTTAAACGATCTGGGGCTAGAAGCTAAGTAACCTTTTAAATCGTACAACCTTATTTATTGCAGATAAATTTATTAACAAGCGGAGGGAGAATAGGCTTATAATTAACTCACATAAATTCACGAAAGAATACCAAACTTATAATTGACTCTATCATCTCTCGTTCTCCACAATTTAAAATCTCATGGAATGAGACTCGTGGATGCTTAGCCTATTAAATCAAAGTTTTGGGTTTTCGAGTCATCTATAGGATCTTGCAAATTCTTAGACTTTTTCAAGTTTAGAAATCGCGTTTTAAAGTTCCCTTGATAAACGACTCTCTAGGATCAATTATAGGAACTTGCGAAAAGTTCTTGTTCTTAACCCGTGAGAGTTAAGACTTTCGCGTTTTATAGCTCCCTATATAAAAGCCTAGCAAAACTTGACTTAAACACGTTAAGGATACTAGCTAGAGTAAACTTAGGTAAGTAAACTCGGGTTGAGTCAAAATATTCACGACTAAGAAAAATCTAAAACCACTTTATTGAAGAACTATTCTAGCAATGGAAACATAACAAGGGAAAATACAACTATACAACTAGGCCAAAATAGATTAAAAATTTTGAAAAATGTCGAAAAATCAAATTTTCCGGTTAAAATGAGGAAAAATACAAGGAAAAGACCACTTAACTTCGATAGAAGTCCCCCCTACACTTAATATAAACATTGTCCTCAATGTTTAAGCATGTGGAAATAAACTCCCCTACACTTAGGACATTGTGCACGTTGTTTAAATCTCGCTAAGAAAGAGACAACTAAAGAGATTCCTATTTTAATATTGAGAAATATAAAATAGTGAATCGAAAAGAGTTTAGGATAGAACCGGGAAGAAGTGACCACGGAATCACGGGTCGTCAAGAATCATCAAGAGTGTGTCTTTGAAGCTCTAATCCCTGCACATGATAAGAAAGAAAGCAAGAAACACCACGGGGCTCCCCTACACTTATGGTGAAAATAGATAGATAATTGGGTTGCCTCCCAAAAAGCGCTTGTTTATATTAACTGAGTCACGAGCCTGACTCGTCCCCGAATTTTATGGTCCATGGGGAAGCCTCGAATGTAATACCGGGATCAAAGACCTTGTCCTCGTTCCCGGTTGACAGCAACAAAGGAGAGGCGGGGGGATAAGTCTTGAATGGGAGAAAGGTCCTTTCAACATACGAGAAGTATGTGAATTCAAGATCCACGGGAGGTGGGGTGGGTAAAGTAAGCACATTGTCGTCCCCCAAAGACAATAGATGCTGAGCAAGCGGCAAAGCCGTATTATTATCAATCATAGCATAATTAGTGTCACCTCCCGGGTCAAATCACTCATCCTCCGAAATAGTGGCTAAAGGGGAGGATGAAAGGTGCTCGGGAGGGGGACTTGGGACAATATCTTCCTGCAACAAATTATCATAAATAATGTCCCCCTCCGTATCATAATCATCAATACCTGGAGGGATGGAGTGGATATCGATTTCTTCCATCAATGGGTCATTATCTTCAACGGGAGGAATAGATGGAGGTAAAGACTTGGAAAGAGAAGGAGAAGTCAACTCTTCGATTTGAGCAATAAGAAGATGAACTTTTCGTAATCTATCACGAAGAAGCACGTCTTCCACCTTATCCACAAGATCATGTTAATCGGTGAACTTCTCGTAAACCGAAGAGAATAAATCGTCATCGTCTGCATCTCCCGGTGGAGATTGAGAAATTTCAAAAGTGAAAGTCTCATAGCAGAGAGAAGAATCGTCATCACTAGGATTGACCTCTCCCGTAAGAGCAACGACGTCCTCAGGCTCCATAGCAGGTAAGTCACAAACCTCATCATCCAATACTTTGTCGAGACCAACATCACTAAGCTCATTCAATGAATCTAGATCCTTAGATGCAGTAGGAATATCGACAGTAGGAGCAGCAACTTCAGAAGATTGGTTGAAAGTGTAGACATCATCGTCGTCATCATCATCATAATAGATGGGACGAGTCCAGTTAGGAGTGACGCAGTCGGCTAACTCTTCCTTGATAACCTCCACATCTTTAAGAAGCTCATACAACAACTTTTGTTGTTCATTGCCCCGAGTATGTTCAATTTCACCAATTCTATCCCACGCTGTAATTAAACATTTTGGTGTAGAAAAGAAGGGAAAACGACTAAATTGGCTCAAAAAGGTGTCGGTGGTTTTCAAGGTTTCGTCCACATCAAGCAACGGTTGCCTTTCCTGATGCAAGTCAGCTCGGAGTTGAGCTAGACTTTCTAGAATGCCATTCAAAGAAGCGAGTTGTTGATCAAGACTAGTTTGCTGAGAGGATTGATGATTGAGGGTGTGATGTGGGGGCTCACGGTTATAGACACTAGGATGATATCACGGTACTTTCTCAAAGATTTGCGAGGGATCACAAAAAGAAGCATCGTGAGGGCCCCCACAAATATAGCACCATGGGTATGGAGAGAAACTGGGTGCCTCTTGTGGATAGCTATTATCATTTTCATAATTGTACCCCGGTTCTTGCCCGTGTCTATACGGGTATTGAACCGGGCACGAAACATGCCAATGAGAATCGCTTCCACAATAGATGCACGGGGAACAGGAGGAGGTGGGTTCAAAAAGGACGAATTAGTCGAGTTGCACAAAGGACAAAATCCAAATAGGAATTGTGTATTGTCGAGATCGTTTCCACACCGCTCACATGTACACCATTGACAAGAGTTGTTCCCAGATAATTGTTTCCCACACCGGACGCAATGGATATAAAAATCCATAAAGAAAGATAGATAAGCAAAAAGAATATTTTTGGTGCAAAACTTTGAAAAAGAAATGTTTTTTATGATTTTACAAATGTTTTTGTGATTTTTGAAAATTTTAGGACACGAAAAATAACGTTCACAAGTGAACGGGTCCCAAAAGCCAACGCGTCTCTCACAAAAAACCTTCGATCCTCACGAAAAGAGCCGGCAGCGGCGCCATTTTAATGTAAAATTTTTTGCTCGTTGAAAGTTCGTTTTCTCGGTATCTTCTTGAATTGATTTCCGAATAATTGTGTGAGATTAGTTGTTCTTGGTGAAAAATAATATGTTTGGTTTGTGTGAGATTAGTTGTTCTTGGTGAAAAATAATATGTTTGGTTTTGGTAAAATAAATGTGCAAGACTTAATAATAAATGACGAGTAATTGAAACTAAAACTAAGTGAAACGTAAACGGTGCAATATTTAAAACTTGAATTTAAATGACGAGAATTTAAATGACGTAAAAGTGAAACTTGGCGAAAAGTAAATTGACAATTAAATAAAAATACAAAACGAAATTAAAATGAACTAAAAATTAAACAAGAAAAATCAACACTTTAATTAAAACAAAATATCAAAACAAATCAAAAACACCCAATCGGAATACACCCGATCGGAATCCAATCGGAATCCGATCGGAATGTACCCATCGGAAAGACTGCAAATCGGAATGTTAAAAAGAGTCCTGATCGGAATATCTAAATTGTTGCTGATCGGAATATTTGAAAACTTGTAAAAATCGGAATAATCTAAAAAGGGCGCAATCAGAATCATGACTAAGAGGATCAATCGGAATAATCTAAAAACCGGACCAATCGGAATATGGCAAACTGCTCACCGTCGGAATATGTGAAACCCTTTTCCGATCGGGTGATCGGAATGAAGGGGTGTGCTTGGTCGGAATAGCAGGTCGGAAAAGGGTTTATTACCCTTTCCGATCACCACTTTGATCCGAAAATTAAGCAAGGTGAATAAGCTATGGAATAAGCTTATCACCACAACTAGCACGAATCTAAATAAAAGCATATTTAATAAGCACAAATAACACTTTATCTAAACTCAAAATAAACAACTTATAAATCAAATCAATAAAAAGGAATCACGAAAAAATAAAAAGATCAAAACTTTAAATAAGAACTTGATGAAAAAGATTATGAAAGCAAGATTGAGATTAACAAGAAAGATTAATAATATAAAGATTAAGACAATATCAAGCTTAAAAAGTAAAGGTTTGATTAAAAACAAGAAAGATAAAAGATGAAAGATTAAAGTTCTAGTGAGAGAAACTGTCACTTTCTCTCACTAAAACTAAACTACTCCTACTCCTAAAACTAAAACTAACCAACCCTCCTAAATGAATTTAGGAGGGTATTTATAGGAAATGGGGAGGTGCATGTGTTGCCTCCTCTTTCTTTCTTTCTTCACGTCTTCTCGTCTTTTAAGTTCTTCGACTTTATCGACTTTATCTCGGGATTAATTAAACTCGTCTTATAATTTATTTATTTATTAGACTCGAGTTCTTCGGCTTTAAGTAAACTTCCGTCTTTAGACTTGTTCTTCGATAAATCTTCAGAATAGGCCTTGGACTTCCGTTCTTTTTGCACTCTTGATCTCTTGACTTCGTCTTTTGTCGTTTTCTTCTATAAAAGCCTGTGAATGCCCGTGTTTTCTCCACTTTTCACCTTTTCGTCCTAAATCACAATAAAAACACAAACCACGCATAATTCCGACATTTACGACATAAAATACACGTTTTAGCTTGGTTATTATTGTAATTAAGTGGTAAAAAGATGGGTGTTTTCACACCTATCAGAGGAGTAGAAGGTGAAGGTTGAGATGTTGAAGGTGGGGTTGGTGGAGGATTCTTGGTGGGTACTTTGTCATGACGAGGCAGAGACGGTAATGGTGTACTAATACTAGGTGTGAGAGTAGCAGGGATAAATGGTGGTGGAGGAGGTGTAGATGATGGGGGCGGGATAGGTGGTCCTACAAGAGTAACTCCACTACGGGTAGTAATAGCACTCACATTCGCTCGCGGATTGGTGACGGTGTTTGAAGGTAGAGAACTCGAGGTAGAGGGTTGAGTGGTGGGCAAGAAACTAGCCAGCATATTCTTCAAATCATTCGTTTGATTGCTGAAGGAGGATTGTATACTATCTCGAAGCTCGGATTTTATGTCATTCCCTTGCTTGGTGATATCCCCTTTCAAATTGATAATTTGGCTCTGTAGATTCTTGATTTGCTCTCCTTGGGTTCTCATCAAAGCTTCAACATCTTGATTCATGGGTGGGGCTTGTTGAGCGAGTGGGTTATAAGGATTAGAAGCTCGAGGTGGGATTTGGTTACTTCTATTGTAATTGTTGTTGGGTTTTGGTTTTGAGGAGAAAAACCGGGGGAAAGGTAGTTGTTTGACCGGTAACTCAGCAAATTTCGATCCCCTTGAGGTCGAGCTTGGTAATTTTCCGGTGAATAATTACCATAAGCCGCATACACGTTTTCTGGATTTCCTTGAGTAGAAGGACAATCAGTGTATGAGTGAGGACCACCGCATGTCTCACAAGGATTGGCTACCGCTTTAACTTGTTGTTGGTTTGTAGCGAGAAGCAAGATATTTTTGTTCATTTCGGCCATCATGCGGGTGAATTCGGTCATGTCGGGGTTTGCTGAAGTAGAAGAAACATTGACTCTCGGGTTGTTCCTTGAAGAAGCAGAGGAATCCCAGTTTTTGTGATGAGTAGTCATGTTTTCAATAAGCTCTCTACACTCCTCGGGTCTCCTTTTCATAAATGTGCCACCGGTGGCTGCATTACTCGTATCACGATCACGAAAATTCAAACCGTTGTAGAAAGTATCAATTAAGGTCACAGGGAGCATGTTGTGGTTTGGACAACGATCGATCAAAACATTATATCTTTCCCAAGCATCAAAGAGAGATTCATCGGGTTCTTGCATGAAACCGCTGATTTGATTTCGAAGGCTCGTGACCATGGATGGTGGAAAGTAGCGCGACAAAAATCGTTGAGTCATGTCATCCCAAGTATGAATGGAATTCTTCGGGATACGATCAAACCATTTCTTGGCGTGGTGTGATAAAGTATGTGGAAAGAGTTGAAGGCGAAGTAAATCCATTGTGGTACCGGGCAACTTCATGCTTTGAGTGATAGTAATGAATTTGTCGAGGTGTTTGTTGGCATCATCATCAGGCATTCCTCGAAAAGGATTAGTTTGCACTTGCTGGATCATATGATGCTTCAACGAAAACTCCGGAGCCGTGATTTGCATCGGCGCAATCGGTCCTCCTCGTCCAAACATGGTTGGTTGACAAAGCTCCTCCATTGTCCGAAGATCGGGCCGTGGAAGAACATTGTTGTTGTTATTATTGAGGTGCGGTGGATTATTGTTGTTGTTCACACCTGCCATAGCAAAATCTTCTCGAGTCTCGGGCTCTTGATAAGTAGAAGATCTAGTACGCATACACCTACAAAGGCAAAAGAAAAAGAAATCAAACACAAAGAGAATATATATACACTATAAAAATAAAATCTTTTTGGATTTTTCAAATTTTTAATTTTTATGGATTTTTAACAATTTTTAATTTTTATGGTTTTTTAACAATTTTTAAGCAAGAAGATAACGCTCACGAATGAACGGATCCCAAAAAGCAACGCGTCTCTCACAGAAAACCGTTAATCTTTACGAAAAGAGCCGGCAGCGGCGCCATTTGATATCTCTAGATTTTAGTTATAAAAATTCTTTGTCGTATGTCTAATCAAATTGATCCTGGTTAACTATGCGACTCAGTCGTTCTTTGGTGGAACAAATAGTTGTGTCGTTGTAGTAATTAAAAAGTGCAAAACTTTAAAGTAAAGAGCAGGTAAAATAAATCTAAATCTAATTTAAAATAAATGACGGGAAGTATTTAAAAGCGTGACGAAAAGTAAATAGCTCTAAAAGTAAATAACACAAACTTAAACCTATCTAAGGCAAACTTAAAACGCAACTAAAACTTAAACTAAGGCAAAGCTAAAATAAATCCAAGACAAGTAATCTTAAAGTGCGACTAAGGAAAAAGGCGGGAAAAATAAAGCTTGAAAATTAAAAATTAAAAACAGAAACTTAAAAGAAACTGAAAATGCTCATTCGGAATAATACCCTCATTCGGAATAAACATTCATCCGGAATGTCACCTTCGTTCGGAATGTTCTTCTTTACTCGGAATATTAACCAAAAACCTTGATTCGGAATATATTCCGAATGAATACCCCTTGATCCGGAATATTGAATATTCCGGATGAACAAAACTCTGATTCGGAACTTCCTACTGATTCGGAATCTTCTGAATAAAACTTTGATTCGGAATAATCTGCTTGATTCGGAATATTCCGAATCAACTCCCTTGATTCAGAATGTTTCTTTGGTTCGGAATGTTCCGAATGAACTCCTTCACTCGGAATGTTCCGAATGAACTTGCTGATCCGGAATACTTCCACTGGTTCGGAATATCTGGCTTGATCCGGAATGTTCCGAATGAACCCTTGATTCGGAATGTTCCGAATAAACACTTTGATTCGGAATACAAGTATTCCTAATGAATGCCTTTGAATCGGAATGTTCCGAATTAAGATGTTTGATTCGGAACAAACAGCTGATCCGGAATATTGTGCCTTGATTCGGAATGTACCTGGGAAAAGAAACAGACAGCGAAGAACAAGGAGAAAAAGAAATACGGACCTAACTAAAACTAATCAAAATCAACCTCAAGATTAAATCAAACTAACCACAAATAATCAACTAATGATAATCTATCAAACCAAATCAATAACACTAACAATAATAATCAAAATAATCAAAACCCACTTAATTAAATAAAATAAAACTCAAGAACATGAACATAAACAATAAAGCATAAAGATTAAGATCAAACAAGAAAGGAAGATAGAAGATTGACAACAAAAATAAAGATTGACAATAATTAAAAGGAAAATTACTTGAAATTAAATGTATTTAAGGTGCAAGACAATTAATTAAATGACATGTAATTAAAGAACAAGTAATGTAAATGGTGGAAGACTAATTGTCACAATTAGCCAACAAAATGAAAATGAAATCCTAATCATTTATTTATAGGAGGATTAGGGAGGTGCTTAGGAAGCTTCCTCCCCTCTTTCTTCTTTCTTTAATTGCATCATTAAGTCCTTAATCTTCTTAATCTTTTGGCTTTAATGACTTTGTCTCGGGATTTCTTCAAACTCGTCTTGTAATTCTTCAATAAATTAGACTTGAGTTCTTCGGCTTTTAGTAAACTTCCTTCTTTTGACTTTTTCTTCAATAAATCTTCAGAGTTGGTCTTGGACTTCCGTTCTTTTCGCACTCTTGATTTCTTGACTTCGTCTTTTGTCTTTTTCTTCGATAAAAGCCCGTGAATGCCCGTGTTTTCTCCCTTTTTCACATTTTCGTCCTAAATCACAACAAAAACACAAACCACGCATAATTCTGACATTTACGACATAAAATACACGTTTTGGCTCGGTTATTATTGTAGTTAAGTGGTAAAAAGGATGGATGTTTACATACCTATCAAATCCCCTACACTTGACCATTGCAATGTCCTCATGCAATGCATTAGTTACAAAGAACGATTACACTTCTCATCATAATCAATCCACGTTGGCAATGCATTAGTTTCTTACATATGCGCCCGTTTAGCCCATTCATTATAAAGAATGGACAAAAACTGCCCATCCATTTTTAAAAATGGGCAAAAAAGTGCCAATATATATTAAAATGGATAAGATTTGCCACATCTACCTTCAACTAAAGACGGCTTTTACATTTCTGAGATAGTTTTTTTGGAGAGGCCAAATAAAAGTCGGCAATGTTCGTTTTTGGAAAACCTGAAAGGCGTAACAAAAGTACACGCGTCAAATTTATTACTACTACTAAGTGGTGGGGCCACATGAATGTTATTATTCCCCTAATACAATAATACTCTCCATCTTTGTATATTCTCATTCTCCTGAACAATACACACGTTAACGAACAAGATCCAAAAAGTAAACAAAACCACCCTACTCTCCTCAATTAAACACAATTAGTTGTAATAAGAAAGAAAGAAAGAAAGTGGCATTAATAAAAAGAAGAAGAAAAATGGGGGATCTGTTGAGAAGAACAGGGATACAAGGCATAGGAACATGGATTCATAAAAAGATCGTTGACCCTTTTATTGATATCCTTACTAGGTTTCCTTCCTTCCTTTTTGTTTTTTTTATTTATGTTTTTATGTTGTTTGTTATACTTAGTTTCATTCAAATTTAGGAAAAACATAGGCTAATGTTCAATTTTCAAGTACCCACTTAAGTATTTCCGAGATTGCGATATAGTCATAGGAAGCAATCTATATGAAAATGAAGGCGTGGTTAAATAGATGTGCCAATAAGTTACTTGTTTCTCACACCTAGCTTTTAGCATATAATTAGGCTCATTTCCAATTGGGTTATTCCCGCTATTGTAAATTGGATTTAGAGTGGAAATGTGGAACCGTATGTTAGCCATATGGGTTTAATGAACCACAGTAGATAGCCGTTTTTTTTTTTTTTGACTCAAGGACAGTAGCTTGGACACTTGGTAAAGATATGGACAATAGATAGCCAGATATTTTCTTGGCATACCTCGAGTTTTTTAATATGTCGTATATGTGTGTTTCTATATTGAAACAAAAAGCCAGAATATAGCACAACGGATACCTGTGTTTTGGTTCTGCACTTGTGTTAGACCCATGCCCATTTTATATTCCGTATATAGAAAACTAAGCAATGCTCAATTTTGCGCATAGGGTGTAACAGTAAAATAAGGCCTCTTTTTATGATAAATGAGATGGGTGAGAAGATTTTTTTTTCTACAATTACAAGCGTGAAACTTTTGGCAAAAGAAACCAATGCACTTAGGCCTCATGGTGCATTTCCCCTTGAAACTTTAAGATGTGAGAAAGTGTACACGTCCCTCGTAGGGGCCTTGAGTTATGCACGTCCTATAAATGCGACTAAACTTCTTGTGCTATAATGAAAATGACGGAATTCTATTATTAAGTAAGAAAAAGTGATTAAGAACAGCTATTATGTTTCTTAATATGTTTAAGATCAGATGTCTAGCTGGAACTAAATCTAATATTTATTACATTCCTGTTAAAATACATAAGGTGAGTGGTAATTCACTTCTAATGAAAGCGCAAAACGCCCAAAACAAGGGGCAAAAAGAGCAAAACAAGGGTTAAAAGTGCAAAACATATCTGATATTTTTGTTTAACGACAAAAAGGGCTGCAACGTGGAATTTAGTTGCAGTCTAAGGAGGCCTTTCTATGGTGTGTGGATAACAAAGTGTAACGTAATATCTTTAGCGTCAAATTAGCTTTTTCATGGATTTCGTTCGGATTTGTGAATGAAATTGTCAAGAAATGGAAATATGGTAGTATGTTGCGCAACTCGTAGCATAATAGACTCCAACTATAAAATGTTTGCTTATATGTTATTTTTGTTTAAAAAGAAAGTTATCTGATACTAATAGGATCGAGTGGTATTGCAACTTTGCAAGTAAAGAAGTGATTATGTTCAAATTTTATTGATTTCGTTTATGTTCTAAGTGAATATTTTGTTGATATTGACTTGTTTATATCGATGATGTGGCCTTTCGCTTTTAGGGGAGCTGAGCCTAAGCAGTTGGCATTCTCTGCAGCTCTTGGTCTTACATTAGGAATGTTCCCAATTGTTGGTATGCTCTTGATTCAACTCGTGTTCATGCTTCAATTTATGTATTCCAGTTCAGATTATGTGATAAAATAATCATTTCTACTTCTTTTAATAATCATCTAGTAAAATATCAAAGTAAAATAAAATTGGGCGCATTTTCTAGTGACTAGAAAAGAAAGTTTTGACTAATAAAATGGGGCGATTTCCGAATGAAGATGTGTTGTGGTTGCATTTTCTTTTATTTCCTGTGAACACTTGTTTGTTAGCTTTATGTTAGGTTCATATGCAAGTGCTTTGTTTGTTGGATGTTAAATTGAGAGTCCTCACATTAAACTACTTGGTCTTTCGCTGAAAGGAATTTGGGGAAAGCATTCAGATATCACATTAAAGCATGCCTATTATGGAGTGATTTTATGGGCATCTCCTTAATTAAATCAAAATGAATTCCGATTTAACAAATAAGTCACTAGAGAAGTTCGAGTTATATTCTAAGCGAAGTTATAACTATCTTCGACTTCAATAAAAACAGATATCCCTTCTTTGATTTTGTCGTTTTCTTTGTGCTTCCACCATATCTTAGTTTTCATTTACTCATGGACTTTTAAGACCTATTTTTCCCTTGTAACAGTATGATTGATCTCTTGAACATGCTTTGTAATTGATAAAGGATGCAACATTCTAACATGCCATCACTAAGACATTCTTAGGCACGCAGTCCCCATTCTCGAAAATGTCTCGCATGGTATTTCATTTTTTTTTTTTGCCCCAAATTTTTTTTTCGGTTGGGGATTGAGCGTGACGGCGTTTTAGATCTTAGTGTCCTATTTATAACCCAAAAGTTTATGGAAACATGTAATGTTAAATAAAGTCTTTGAGAACATGCTCACATACCACTTGGTGCAGAATCTAGACATAGTGAATAGGCCGTCTTCGCACTATTGACAAATAATGTTTCTCAGGCTGAATAAACTACATACTTAACTGAAAACAGTCTTGCCATTAACTCGATGAACTGGGGAAACTTGGGGAAGTTAACATAAACCCAATGAGAAGGGAAAATAAACTAGTTCTGATATGCATCTATCTAAGATCTGTAATTTGAAACGTATTCTATAATTTTCCAAGAATTTCCATGTTAACGATTTTGAATATCTGATATTTTAAACATAGCAAAGTTTTAGTAAACGAGGGGCTTGTTTGTTGTGAATCGAAACTTCATGCTGTAAAGTGTATATCCGTTTCCGTCCACTCGCATGAGTACCTGTCTGTTTTAGGACAAACATTCGTTATGCATATTCCTTCGCTACCAGTGTACTGTTTAAGACCATGACAGAAAATATTTTCTAACAAGTAATACTGTCACAAATCGGCACTGGTGAGGAACTATTTTAGATCCTCATAAGCATAACAAGGAATATGGCTGCTATAGATTTGTGAACTAAAGACTGTCACTCTAAGTAAATGAGAAGTGGAAAAATTATTATTACAGTTGTTATTATGATACCCGTGGGGCCGTGACCTGCTCGAGTTATTGTAGGAGGAGTTCCAAGTTCCTGAAAGTCACAATCTTTGCTATATACTTCTCGATATTTTTTAATGTTAATATCACTTGTGTATTTCCCGAGTTCCAGAGATAAGTGAGGTCATGTGAGTTTAGTTGTGCCTTAACTCTTTCTACATTAGACTAGTATGAGTTTATCTTAAAAGGATCATTCTTTAAAAAAGAACACCTATCCTGCTCTGAACATACCCTACAAGATATTACGATTTTGATATTTTGTATGTACGACACATTGGTAACCAATCTTTTTTCTCAACAGGAGTGACTGTGTTTCTCTGTGCGCTGGCTATAGCAATTCTTGGGAACTCTATTAATGCTGCAACTGTCATGCTGGCAAATTTTGTTGCTACACCAATAGAGCTGAGGTCAAGTCTCATTATTTTGTCTCACTCATATTTCTTAATTTTCTGCGTTATTGCTGCCAATGAAAAATGGTTCAAGTTCTCAACTTTTGGGCAAAGTAATCATGTTGACTTTTGTCAATAAGGGTTACTCTTACTTGAACTATAAACTCATCGCATGGTTAAAACTCAACACTGCTTATTACCGGTTTAAAAATGGGTGGCTTGGTAACGGGTCAAAGAGGGTTAAATTGGGTCATATTAAATATTACTTCTTCCATCATATATTTCCTCACTATGAGTTGTTGGCCCTTAGGCTCCTAATAATATTGTGTCGAAGTTAGTAACAAAAAGAAGCAAACTTAGAGACAATGTTTGACTAATAATGGTCTGATTTGTAAATAAATATCTATAAAAGACCAATTAGAGAAGTCTTGTTATCCTTTTTCATGATAATGAGCAAGTCGATAATATAATCTTAAGTCTTCTTAAAATAACTTGCTGATATGGTCATGGCCTCATGGGATATATGAAGTGTTTTTATCAGACAGTGGAGGCAATACTTACGCTTTGCTCATTGTTTTTTTCTGATTTATGTCTGTCTACTGATATAGTTTGATGATAGTGTTCTTACGCTTTGGTGAGTTTTTAACGGGTGGAGATCATTTTCCTCTAACGACTGATGCTTTAAAGAAGGTATTGACCGGCAAAGGTTCAACGGAGATCTTGCTAAGCATCGCTCGTGCGGTATGTTAAATTTAGATCTTTAAATACAATAATTGCACCCCCTTGAAAAGTTGAGGGTATTTAGATTTGCGTTTGGAAACTAATATACAAAGCCTAATGATACAATAATTGCACCCCCTTGAAAAGGTAGAGGGTATTTAGATTTGCGTTTGGAAACTAATATACAAAGCCGCAATAATGGGTTTTAAAGTTTGAGTTAACAATCCCTATTGTAATTATCTTATCAACATTTAAGAAAATTGATTGTTGGCTGATAAAAAATTATCATTTACTTCTTTTAACCTGCTTTTAATTTCATTTCACAAAACATCTCTACTCTATTCCCATTATGCTAATTAATAAAGTAAGTTCTCAGTATTTGTCAAACACTCAGTCGTGCCGTTTGATTATCTGGGGTACTATTTACTTCAGATGGTAGGAACATTTAAACACTTTCTTGTGTAGAGTCCATCCATGTTACGACCGAGTATTTGATTATGATTATTTAATATTACCCAAGTTAACTCTATTAGTAACTTATTCAAATTACATGCAGTTGTTCGGTTGGTTGGTTATGTCCCCATTTATCCTGGGAATACTATACATAATACTGGTACCGTGTTTCACGATGTTGGTACGGAAGTTCAGTACGACAGTTGTGAGCCCGAGGAGGGATGATGCACCATCTTACACCGAAGTGATGCTCAAGGTAAGGGATGTTTGATGTGTTGTGAATTAATAGACATTTGAATACAGTGTATATTTCTCTTTTGTGGTTGACAAGGTTATTAAATTTGATGTACTATGCTAAAAATGTTGATGCTAGAATAACAATGCTAATCATCCAAATTCACAAATTAAGATGTGTTCTCGTCGGATTATTCTGTTTCCGTGTTTCAGCAATTTTGTTATAAGTTTGACTATTCAGGCTCAGGTTAATAAATTTGATCTGAAACAAGACATATGATGTACTATGATTAATACGATTATGATACTATGAATTTGTTACGTATCTAGAGAGCTTTTCCCCCCTCTTTCCTCTTTCAGGATTTTGAAGACTGAAAATTGATTATTTCGAATCTTCGATGGTCTGCTTCATGGGGGTTTTGAGACAAAATGAAGGGTTTTGTTGGTACGGACTCAGACAGGTGTAGTTCTATTGGCTTTTAGGTTGTTCCTAACTTGGTGTATGTGATTACCTTGACATAAGTTTCGCGATTAAGTTACTGAAGCATAATATTATTCTCGTTCAGTCTTCGCATACACAGGAAAAAACAAAAGTTTGTTATCTATCTATATCTATACTACTTTATAAAGCATTTGGGACCTTCTTAAAATAGCAAGGCTGAAAATTCAGACTTTTTTTCCTACTAAATAAAGCAAGTTGTTTATATCTTCATCAACATTATATACTATAACCCTTTCTAACAACCTTTTGTAACAAACTTTTGTAACAATCTACTTAAATTATATTTTTTCTTTTAAATTGAAAAATCTATTTATTTATTTATCATTTTTATAATCTAATTTCACCATATTTTCTAAAATTTTATGCTCTTTAATTCAATATCCATTTTGCTATTATATTTATACTAGACGAGTACCCGCGCATAGCAGCGGAAATGGCTAGCGGCAGATAATTAATGATATTGTCGTAAGTGTTCAGTGAAATTGCAACAATGTGACTATATATTGTGCAGTGTTTGCACGAAACGGGGTTACATAACTTTTTTATGTATCATAATTACCATAAACCATTGTTACCAAAGAAATAAAGTTTGACCAAAATGGCAAAGGTAACACAGTATAATTAGGGAATGTAGATAAATCAGGTTCTACATTTAAAAGACTCAATTATCATGTTGAGACGTTGAATCGAAGTATCATCACATGAAACTATGCTAAAAGTGGTGATAAAGCTTGTAAAATAAGTGCATGTTCCACCCATAATCCTTTATATAGACAAACTGACTTCATGTTATAACAATAAACAAATCTCGTGCCTCAATTTCTTCAAGAACAATCATCGAGTTATCTAGTTTGCAAGCCCTATAAAGAGATAGGGGTATAACAAAGTTGTTTCCAGCATCAAAGGCAGCATAATACATCTAAAAAACATAAACTATATCAGAATAAAATGTTTAGTATAAATTTATTAACATGTTACTAAGATTACCGAAAAGGCATGGTTGGGGAAGAAAACAACTGTAGGTAGATTAAAGACGGCTTTCTAATCATCAATCATGTGAATTTGGTCATCTGAGATGTAACCATTGAAATGTAGTCTTTGTTTGTAGAGGGAAAAGCTAGATTTCGAAAGCTCGCATAACAGAAACAAAATTCAAAACATATTTGAACAACAAATGTGTGAGGGTCTCAAAAAATTCAAAATTTATAACACAACTGAACAAACAAATAATAAAAGAAAACCATGCATTTTCAAAAGATTGAAACAGTTTCTGGTGGTGGTATGGCGACAGTTTGAACTCCAGTGAGGGACGATGTTTCCAGCAATAACCACAGCCGGGTAGCAACCAATCTGAAAATGAGTATAAAGTGTTAAAACATAATTACCTTCAAAACTATAACAAAAAAAGTATAAACACTATTATAAAGAAAACAATTCAGCAAGTGAGCAAGCTATATGTTAATTTATGTAGCAAATAAATACGCAATTAAATTTTATATATTTACATAACAAACAATTGCGTAACTGAATTTACTTCAACATAGTAAAATTTACATAAAAAAAAATTTACATTACAAAATTTGCACAATAAACTTCATAAGAAGAGAAACTTACATTTCCGACATTATACAATAATACGGCGTCAACAATAATGGTCAAGTATATATATCTAAAAAATCCACAGCTTGAAAAATACATATATCTTTGAAAAAAAACTCTAAGAAAACCTGAAAAAAAAAAAAATTAGTAATTTGGGATTTGAAGTGGTCGTGGGTCTTGGTGGTGTAATACGGTGCCAAGGTTCTCGTGGTTATTGGTCCTTCAATGGTGGCGGTTTTGGGGGAGGAGGAGGTCTAAGTGATGGTATGGGTTTCGGTTATGCTAGGTTTCTGTGATTAGGACTTCAATTCAAAGCTTATTTTTCGTTGAAAAGACTCCCGAAGAACATCTGATTTTCCTGCACATGTTTCGAATGAGCATGAGGATTTATATAGCTATGGGATACAATAGGAAATGGCAGTTTTGATTTGATCAAATTCTTCCTATATTTAAGTTGATATAAATCAACTTATCAAATTATTCTCTATAGTCAACTTTGCCAACTGTATTTTAACTTTGTGTAGGATATGTGTTGCCAAAATTCGTTCATAACTCATGTTTAATATCTTTTATGAATTTCAACTTTCTACGAATAGAAGAGCAACACAATATTTGTTTAATTTGATGGCATCTTTTATGATCCAACTTTTTTTCAAATAAGAGAGGATCACACACGTTTTCAAACAAACTCCAGACATTTAGTTAGAGAATTAAATATTTCAACATTTCCTTATATAGTGGGTTTTTCAACATTCAAGGTTTTGGTGAATTTACATTATAAGTAGTAGAGATTAACTATTAACTTTTTATAAAGTTAGAAGTTTTTTTTTTTATTTTTTACAACTTTAACAATACAAACTTAATGGATAAGAGATTAATATTTGTTAGCTTCAAAATGATTATGAGTACTCACCGCCGTATTGCGCGGGTCCATGCTAGTAAACATTAACGAATTTACGAACTTTTCAAACTGTCTTGTTTAAGTCAATAAGCTACTTTTTCAAACTGTCTTCTGTAGTAGTTTTTTTTTTGGTTAAGTCCATATATTACCCACAACAATGTACTTTTCACCGTTTACACATCTAGGTAACTAACTTATCATATTACTAATATAATCATTGAAACTTTTAATTTTGTAACGATATGGGTAATATGACCGGCTCCAGCCAGTTGCAACTCAAAAATTATTGACACTATCATATTTTTGCACACGTGGATATTTGGACTAGAGGTGCAAATTATAACCGGATTTTTGGAAATCCGGTTCAAAAATCCGAACCGGTTTTTTCAAAATCCGGTTTTCCAAAAATCCGGTCTGATTTTTTCTATCCGAACCGGTTAGACCGGATTTTAAGATTTTAGGAAAATCGGATAAAAACCGGATAAATTACCGGATTTATCCGGTTTTCAAAAAAAAAACGGATTTAACCGGATTTTAAATTTTTAATTAATTTTTTTTAATTTTTTTTTATTACTAATATTTGATATAGAGACCGGTTATAACCGGTTAAAAGAACCGATGTTTATAAAGATGGGCTTTTCTTTTTGGTTTCTTTGAGCTTTTGTGGGTTTTCTTGGATTTTTTTGGACGTTTTATAAAATATAAAAGTATTATGTGTATAATTTATTTGAGGTTCTAAATGAAAACATTAAATATAATAGTTTTTAAAAAAATAGTTTTATTATTATTAACAAGTTTATTAAATAAATGACGAAGTTTTAAATTTCGAAAAAAAATGATAACGTAAAAAATTGATAACGAACATTTTTAACTGAAAATCCCCCGACCTGAAGTTCTTTTAACCGAAAAAACTTATCCGGAAAAAAATCCGATAACGAAAATTTTTATCCGAAAAAATCCGATACGAACATTTTTATCCGAAAAAAACCGATTCCGAAAAATCCGGTGCGATCCGAATCCAGATTTTTGAAAATCCGGTTTTTTCAAATCCGAATTTTTAAAATCCGAATCCGGTTTTATCCGGTTTATTTGCACCTCTAATTTGGACACATTATTTTTTATCTTTCTTAAATGATAAGACAAGGGTAATTCTGTAATTTCATTTATTCATATGACATTTTCCATTCAATCTCAATCAATCCAAGGAAACAAGAACTAGTAATAAACATCTTTCTCAACCAATCTTCAATCCCTCATTCGACATATCTTGCTGAGAGGCCATATGACTCATTTTCTAAGATCCATCTATTGAAGTGGGTAAAATAGATCTTGAACATCAAGAAAAAGGATGGTGGTTTAAGCATACAATCAGTTGATAAGACTAGAGATATGGAGGAACTCATCTTGAAACCAATAGATGAAGAAACTGGGAAATCTTCAAGAAAAACCAATAGATTTGAAAGAAAAAAAAAGACTACTTGGTTGAAAATAATGAGTCGGGATGAGATAGATGGGCAGAAATGATCGAAGAAAAATAAATTTTATGTTTAGATATGGAAATGATGAAGAAGTGAGGGAATTATACAAGTTAGATAAAACAAATCCAGGCCACTCAAAAATATAAATATTAATGACGTGTAGGTAATTTTTAAGTTGAAACCGGTTTCAGCCACTCATATTACTCATATCTGTAAAACATCAAAAGTTTTAATGATCATATTAGTATTAAAATTAGTTGATTACTTATATGTGTAAACGATGAAAAATACATTACCAATATATGGACTTAACCTTTTTTTTCATTTTTTTGGCTTTCTTGTTGGAAAATAACATAAATATGCCGTCCAAGAACTTTTACAAATGAGAAAAGGGAAAGTGTTGAGCATCGGTCCAAAATCGAATCGAATTGAAAAAAAATCGAACTAAACTGAAAACCGATTTAAGGAAAACATAAATCGAAAACCGAACCGAAGTAAAACGAACAAAACTGAAACCGAAACCGAGAAAAATCGAACTGAATATATACTTTAGACGTATTTTGTCGGTTTTAACCCTAAATTGAACCGATAGGAATTGAACCGAGTAAATTGAAATAAATATGCAAAACCGAAAACAGAACTGAAAATGATCGGCTCGGTTTGGCTCGAGTTTTCGGTTAGGTTAGCTGGCCCTATTTTGATGTGTTAATTTAATTGGTCAAAGATGCATGTTTTGATTAATTTTGTAATTTTCTTATGTTTAGGGATCTAAATGGACACTTATAGAATTTAAATCGACCGGGTCGAGTCATTGGGTTCGGGTCAACCTGAGTCGACCCGGGTTAACTCGATTTTCTAAAAAAAAAAATCTTCATATTGTTAATAATTAACAAAAATTATATATAAAAACAATTAAAACTTCCGTATACCCGGTGTATCGTGGTGCCATATTTTTACTTTTTTTGAAAAAAGGTGCCATAGTTTAACAGCGCAAAATTCTATGGCTCATGACTTCTGGCGTTGTGATTGCCAACCCAGAGAAAGTCTCGTTTTGGATTTTTTTTTCTTTTTTTTCCTTTAATTCATAAAGTGAGGTATATATGAACTTAAAATATTACTTTTTACTTTTATGGCACTACTTTTGTCACTGATGGTTGCTACCTTCCAAAATATGGTGTCATAGCATTTTGGTACTATAGCTTACGTAGCAACAGTTTTTAACAATGATCCACTTTTAGCTATGGTATCACACCAGCATATCGTATGCTTTTAGAGATGAAAAAAAGAACGAAAGAACTAGATCATAACAAAGAACCGAGAAGAACTGAACTGGATCTAGACCCAACAATTCCAGTTTTGGTTCTTGTTTTTATATAGACTAGGGATGATGCCTGCGCTTCGCCGCGGCGGGCTGTGTTTGTGTTTGGTAACGTTTTAAGGGGGCGCTTGAGAAGTCGCATAGCTGAGCTCCATTGAGCATCTTCTAAAGTTTTTTGTTCTTTTAATTCGACCGTCGCTTCTCCTTCCTGCATAGCTGAGGCTTTTTTGTTTGTTCAGTTCAGCTGACGATTGGGTGACAACGATTCTGTCTACCATGAATTCCCTTGATCCTCTTTATTTGACTGCATATTAGGGACAAACCATTTACCTGAAACAACGGAAGATACAACATCAGATAAGAGACGTCGCCTACCACATCTGGCATATTTTAATATTGAAAGCAACTGAAAGAAAGATCAATTCATGTGGCCTAGTATGGAAGCCGACCGGATCTCGAATGAGGAATAACTACATGCTGATTTCAAAACAGAGGGTTATTACTATAAAATCAGAAGTTGATACCAATCATAATATGCTCAGACGGTTCTTATCTGGATATGGTCGTTTGCAAACACAGTTTGGCAAAGTAAAGTCCCAATGATGCTGGATTTTCAAATGATTTTGTCTCACGAATGTGATAAAATCCTTATGTAGCTATAATATTCAAATAATGGGTAACGAAGTTATGATACTACCCTCTATGACTTTGGTAATGTAACAGGTTTGTGACATTCAACTTATTTTCCTAATGAAAAAGGCTTAGGAACAAAACTATTCTTTAATTTTATTTAGGACATTGAGGTTAGCCATTCATATAGACAATTTTTTTTGGTGCCAATATATTAACAATTTAAGTGCTTTCAGATATCAACGACGAAAAGAAAATGTTAGAAGTGCACAAAGCCCATCCGAAAACCGTACGTAAGGATCGATAAATAAGTAGATAAAGAAAGTTTATCATGTAATTGTTCAAAGTATGCGTACTTACAATACGTTCACGTGGCTCGTCGTTAACCCATTTCAGCTGAACCACCTGAACCACGCTTACACCTTAAAAACAGGCCGACTTGACTCACATATCTCGACTTGACTCACATATCTCACCCGGCGTGTCTGTCAATTTGACTCATCTGAACCGTCTGATCTGTTTTTCTCAGCAGACCCAGTCCAACTTACCTAAACAAATAATCATTTAGTCCAATATAGTACCAAAATGAATAAACTGCAAATGCCATCTTTTTTACATAGTTACTTTAATTAAGTAGGTATTTCGTAAGCGAAATTTATAACCCTAATGTGTAGCACTGATTATCAAAAAATATAAGATATATATGCTTTGTCTACCACTATTAGAGACTACAAAAATATCAACTGAAAGGATGTTTACACTGTGTTTTTTACTAATCTATTTTTCATCTAACTACTAATAATTTGTGTATAAGCCATGAATAAATTATCAACTGATAAAATTAGATGATAGTGGTCAAACCACTAAAACCTAAACCACGTCATGGTTGCTGTAAGTTTACACGAAAAGTCACAAATTTTAAAAGCGGGTTGGTTTCAGGTGCCTTTAAAGCCTGTCTAAGTTAACGCGAAGACACTATCGAAAGTAATACTATAATTTTAGAGTTTGTGAGAACTCGTATTTTTCTCGATAATTAAATTATTCTTTTAGTCGTACTTATCGATTTTTTAATGTTTTACTTGCTCCTCTTTACTTTTTCATATGTAAATCCTGAGATCTCAAGAATTTTAATTAAATTGTATTTTAATTATTTTTCTGATCATTGATAATATTTTTTTCAGAATTATAAAAATTTTATTTTTATTTTTCCAAATTTATTTACTATTGTAACCCGAACTTTAAAATTAATATTTAGACCGAGTTCTAATACTATTTCAAAATATTCGGACTAATATTAATTAATTGACTTTTATTTGTCATATACGTTCGACTAATAATATTGAATTCTCGGCTAACTGGCAATGTTGAGGCTTTAACATATCGGATACGTATCAATTATTATTTATCGACTAAGTGTATGTCCGTCATCGACCGTGAATATCCTCATTCTCACATATAAATATTTTTTATTATCGTCATTTTAATTTCTCATTTTACGAGAAATCTTTGTAATTTACGTTAAGCCTTTAGGTGTCATTCGTTATACGACGCGTTAACGTTTATTAAATTATAATCCCTCATTTATAGATCGAATTGTTAATGTTCTCTGAATGCTGATGTTTTTATTTTATATTGAGCGTTTATTATTCTTGTTTAACGTGTATCTTTCAAATCACGTGACTTTTAAAATATCGATTTTTGATAATACCCGCTTTTATAAAACATGAGACAAAATGTATAAACTAACACACCATACGTGTCATAAATCAAATATACATACATCTTGTAAATTCCAACTTTTGTACACGTGTTTTATACTTTGTAAATTGGTGGCACCTATTCATCTATACAAACTTCAACTTCGTTGATTTTGGTCTCTTGTCGTAGACCCTCTAACGTCAAACACACTCACTACCTTAATTTTAACTAATGATAGTTGCAAGAACAGAAATTCTTATATTCTATCTCATTTATTTGAAACAAGGATCATCAAGATCATATTTAAGAGATCTTGGAGCTGAATTCTAGAGTGGTTGACTTGGATCAAGGTCTTCAATCTTTGTGCTTGAGTCTTCTCTTTATTTTTTTTCATCGTAAGGAATGTTCTTACTATTCTTTTCATTTATTTATGATTATTTCTTTCGCATATGTATTATTTACATCTTGTTTATATATTTACATTTCTTACAATATTTTGCAAGGTTATAACATTGTAGTTGGTAAACATAGCAAGAAAACTATAAACAACATGACGTGCATCAATCATTGTTGGGTCAGATTCGAAACAGTAGCAAAAACGTCTTATTTAGGTAAATTCAGTGTCATATGAGATTACGATTAAAATATAGGGTTGTATATCTTTGTTTTGTGATGATTTGGCCGGGTGGCTTGTCTCGTGACGATACTCGATGAATTAGATATGCCCGAAACGATAAAAAGTATAAAATCTGAACATGCTGTGTAAACTGACTGAAAAGTCCTATAATAACTCAGAACCAGTGAAAAAGGTAAAACTATGGGTTGTAGATAAAATTATGAATAACTAGAATCAATTGGATTATCCACCAGTTCCTTACGGTTTAGAAATGACGGCCAAAACGGTGTGAACGAGATTTGCAGCCTAAAACAGCCAACATCTCTAAGTGATGAAATTTGTGATTAAGATAAGATAAGCATAAATTAGGGATAATTGGACTTAAAATAAGTAAACTGTATAAGTTGATAATGATTTTGGTAAAAAGAACTCATCTATATTATTTACGGTTTAGGAGAAACGATCTCATTTACGAGGCATGTCGGGAAATTATAAGAATTCAACCATAATGAATTAACGTAAAACGTGTCAATTTTTATAAAAATACCGAAGTGGTATGACCCACTTTTTGGAACTGTATAATCTTTGTATACTGATAATTAGAGAACTCGAGACCCGACTAACGTAAGATAATAAGTTGACAACGTTTGGAGGCGTTTTAGAACCCGTAAAGCTTAAAAAGTGGATTTGGGCCATAAAAGCCCAACATACACTTATAATGGCTATTGTGTCATTGTTGGGCGTGAGATTTATAACAAGTTTGGAGTTTAATACTGAGATTGAAATGTACTAAAGTCACATGAACATGTAATGGGCTACTAATGGACTTTAATGGGTTTAATGGTCATAATGGGCAATACATGAAAATTGTTATCAAAAGTCCTGTGAAAAGTTTTATAAAACTTATATAATGTCCAAAATTACTAAAGTGAACTATTTACATACATATGTATGACTTATGTATAGTCTCAAACCTAAGACGCATCTCGTCATTATAGGGCTCGTTCGGTCATACGTCGCCATTTGGGGTCCTTTTTCTCGATCAACGAAGAATTGTTATCTTGTGAAGTCGTGTGTCGACTATTTGTTTGTTCCTCGATCTACATGTTATAGCTATATCAGGTGAGTTCATAGCCCCTTTTTACTACTAATACATTTTTCTAAACGCGAGGTGAGATTTTACATGGTGGAACACATTCATTTAAAACTGTATGCTATCTAGAACTTGTATGCTATCCAGAACTTATATGCTATCCAGATCTTGTATGCTTTCCAGAACTTGTATGCTTTCCATAACAGATTACAGTTATTATTATTGCTTTTAGTTTCCATAGCCACTAAGTTTCGCTACCATTTCATGCACCGTTAATTATCCAGTGTTACCTTTTCTAAGCGCGAATGTTGTGGGTGGATCCATCGGGATTGACAATCCCCGTCTCGTATTACTTTGACGCATTACATTTGTTTATATTTGAGTATTTAGGCTGAATACTCACTAGGGGAACTTACCTTTTGTTAAGTTTCGGTGTCATGAGCTAAATAGCAAAATATACATCATGACTATGGATAATGTACATAGTCATCCCCCCATTACTTGTTTTACGAATGAATGCTTGTGTTCCACACCATTATTGCTAAACCTATGAATATCACTCAACTTCGTGTTGACGATTTTACATGTTTAATCTCAGGTATTAATACTTAGCATTGCTTGGATTGGAGCCCGCAGGATATTATCGCAGCTTGGAGATTTCTGTGTTACTTTTAAAGTTTGGTTTTGGTAAATACTGTCAGAACTTTATCATATATTTTTGGTAACTATCTGTTACACAACCATGTTTAAATAATAGATTTTTCCGCTTATAAACTATGGGACCTTTGTTTAAAAACTCTGATCTTTTATGATGTAATGTAAATGTTTTATTACGTCAACTTTATGTGAACAGTATTTCATTATTTCTCGTACCATGACGTGGAACCCCCTTGTTGCCTAGTTGTTTCATTGCCTGATTTTGGGGGTCTCACAGATTGGTATCAGAGCGATGGTTATAGGGAACTGAGTCGTTTTCCACAACTTACTCTATAACCAAAAGTTCAAATATTTCATGTTTAAAGTGTCAAACACAGAATCTGCCATTGTTGTTCGATATCTGCGCGGGTAAACTCTCTAATCCTTGTTATTTACTTTAATTTATCGTTGTGGTATCTTATCTCTTGATTACATTTTAAAATATTACATTACCCTAATGGTGATAATTACTAACTCTTTTCAAAGCTTTTGTGCTCAATGAATTATCATTGGATATTATTGTGATTACATATGCCCTTACTTTATTACTTGAATTCTTGTTCTTGTAAACTTGATCTTGTTACGATAATTTTAAATTGTTATGGCATTACATACTTGTATTCGGAGCACGTATGCAGCCGAATTTTCATACTCACTTTTCTTAGTACTATTGCTATTTCGTTTATGCGTGATACGACTGGCCTCATATACTTGTTTGTTTTGAACCGCCTGTTTTTCTTGACTCACTTTTATATGTTGTGCATACTCTCGTGATACCATTGTTTGGGAATAAGTAAGTGTTGCTTCCGACGAAACTTCTGATTATCATTTTACCTACCTTGCGTATTACTTTTATTGTTCAACTCCTTTAAGATATATGTTTAGATATCTAAATTGCCTTCCGACCATTCGTGATTGGATGTCGTGAAAGATAGTGTATAGACCACTGTGTAGCTCAATGTGTCTCCAAAAAAGACTAAAGGACATCGTGTGAGTCACACATCTCGAAGCACTCCTTGAATCACTGTTGAATAATATTATGGGTTTTCATAACCTTGATTAACCTTTACGTCACCATTTTACACGGCACTCGTATATCGGTTAAATATTATTTCATTGAGCATTCTACGTTTCGACTTCGAATTGCAACGTTCGTTTGTACCTTGAAAACACCACCGTCATCTTGTAATTCATCCTCTATTATGGGGCGATTGTTTGAAATACGATTTTACTCCTATAAACTTGTATCCTCCCCTTTCATTAAACCTCTTCGCTCCGGGACTGCAACCCGTTAATGTTCCATTTCTTTATCGGTATGTCTTATGATTTTGGAAAATTGCACCGCCAGGAGACCTTCCTACATTGCATCTTGAAATCGAAGACACGAATGTCATGCGCCGTTTTTATTTCTTAGATTATCGTTGGTATTCTTGAACCATTTTTATATTATGTTTTCCTTTATATGTTTAATTATACAATTTATTCTTTTTCGTTTCTATGGGATCCACAAGTCATGTGTGTACATAAGCTCCGGGTCATTATGAAATTTGATTCAATTTCAAGGTATGTCGAAAAATATACTTTCTGTAGAAAAGTTACATGTAATTTAACGAATTCGAGAAAATATTTTTATAAACTTTAGAAATAAAAATATGTTTCTATTTGTTGAGACGTTCGTTTATGACATAAAGTTCGACCCGTAAATCTTAAAAACGAGCAAGTTACACTCATTTGAAACTGTAAAATTTAAGAGTTTATTTCTACGTATTTTTAAAATACCATTTCGTTGACAGATTTGATGCGAGGGCATTTTTCGTCAATTTCTGATCCGTTTCAAGTCTGGAGTAAAACTAGAAAGTTGTTCAAAACATCGTTTTATACCAAATCGCTTTAGACTTCGAGTTTAAAAAAATGTGTGTACATTTTTACGTGTCACTATTTACGTGTTAGATTCCTAAATTTTCCTAAAATAGAAACTTTTTGGAGTAGTTGTACTACTTGGAAACTGATGCCCTACTTCTTTAAAAGCATATTTATGTAAAATAAATTACGACATGAACGCATATGGATTCCTTTACCCTTTCGTTTATGCATGACTTAATTGTCATTCTAAGTTGTCTTTCTTTGCTTCTATCGTACCACTGATTTGGGCCAAGGTTTGAAGTTCTTGCTTTCATATCGTTCGTTATCATCTTGACACGTGTCTCATGACGATTCCGACTAAACCTTTTGAAACCTTATCACCTTGTAACCATTTCATAGATTGTCTTATGAATTACTCTTTACTACTCCCATATATCCCACTCGCTATTTTGTAAGCTATCATCGTGTCACCATATGAATTTAAAGCGATATTGTTTACAAATCATTTTACAAAATGTTTTACTTGGACTTTATAGAATACTTGAATGTTACCTTATAAAAATTAATTGACATTCATTTTACGATGTATTTTCACAAATTATTCTACCTTGGTCTTATAAAGAATTCTTGTGACATTAAGATTGTTGATTCAGAATATCTAGCCGATTTACCTACTTGTGAAAGGTTTCATTAATTATTTTAAATCATGTTTTACAAATGGCACTATATACATATTTTAAATCATATGACATGTAATACTGGTTTGACGAAGCTGAGCATCGCATTGCTAGTCCTAAATTATGCATGGCTTGATCACCTATACGTAATTTAGAAGGAGCCATGCAAGACCGAATAGTAGTCACATTAAATATTTGGTCAAGAACCAACTTTTTACTTATGTTCTTTAAAAAGTTAGATAAAATAAAATTTTGGAAACTTTTACATCTTATGCGAGTAGCACTAGTTCGCGACATGCACATATGATCCCTTATCTTTCCTTGAACGAAGTACATGCCTCAGACACATAATTCTTTACTCAACGACCTTTGTTTTACTTGTTACCTCATCTTCTTTCGTGATATAATTCTTGTTACCGCTTGTCTAATTTCTTACCATTGATACCAGACTTGAAAGTTTCAACGTTGTTATGCTTCTACATCGATCGATCTTCTCTATCTATTTTGGTAGACCTTCGAAACGTCTATGGAAGCGGTTAATGATTTATGACTGGACGTGAACAATGATTTCGTGTATTTGTCATGATGTGTGTTAGACTCTATTGTCTTGAAATTCATTCGTGAGAACCATGTGTTGATTTCGCCTCTCGTTGTTCATTTTACTGGAATTACTCTCAAGTGACTTCTTAAGAATTTTCTTTGATTCGAAAATTTGTTGTGGGGCTTTTCTCTTTTGATCGTGTATCGACCACTGAGAACTTAATAAGCCATTGTTGGTGACACCAACCACACTTGAGAATTAATCATTGCTAAATCCTTTGTTTCTTATTGTCCTTATCATCGATGCATCTATTCTATCACATTCCTTATGAAATTGATACAATTTTTGTTTTATTCCCTCGTGCTATTGCTTGTATACTAAATTACCTGGGAAGCAATGAATCAGTTCTAAAGTGAGTATTCCCATTTGCTCGCATCTTCTTCCATCTCCAGTTGAACTCTGGGGGACCAGAGTTCCTTTAGGAGGGCTGACTGTGAGAACTCGTATTTTTCTCGATAATTAAATTATTCTTTTAGTCGTACTTATCGATTTTTTAATGTTTTACTTGCTCCTCTTTACTTTTTCATATGTAAATCCTGAGATCTCAAGAATTTTAATTAAATTGTATTTTAATTATTTTTCTGATCATTGATAATATTTTTTTCAGAATTATAAAAATTTTATTTTTATTTTTCCAAATTTATTTACTATTGTAACCCGAACTTTAAAATTAATATTTAGACCGAATTCTAATACTATTTCAAAATATTCGGACTAATATTAATTAATTGACTTTTATTTGTCATATACGTTCGACTAATAATATTGAATTCTCGGCTAACTGGCAATGTTGAGGCTTTAACATATCGGATACGTATCACTTATTATTTATCGACTAAGTGTATGTCCGTCATCGACCGTGAATATCCTCATTCTGACATATAAATATTTTTTATTATCGTCATTTTACGAGAAATCTTTGTAATTTACGTTAAGCCTTTAGGCGTCATTCGTTATACGACGCGTTAACGTTTATTAAATTATAATCCCTCATTTATAGATCGAATTGTTAATGTTCTCTGAATGCTGATGTTTTTATTTTATATTGAGCGTTTATTATTCGTGTTTAACGCGTATCTTTCAATTCACGTGACTTTTAAAATATCGTTTTTTGATAATACCCGCTTTTATAAAACATGAGACAAAATGTATAAACTAACACACCATACGTGTCATAAATCAAATATACATACATCTTGTAAATTCTAACTTTTGTACACGTGTTTTATACTTTGTAAATTGGTGGCACCTATTCATCTATACAAACTTCAACTTCGTTGATTTTGGTCTCTTGTCGTAGACCCTCTGACGTCAAACACACTCACTACCTTAATTTTAACTAATGATAGTTGCAAGAACAGAAATTCTTATATTCTATCTCATTTATTTGAAACAAGGATCATCAAGATCATATTTAAGAGATCTTGGAGCTGAATTCTAGAGTGGTTGACTTGGATCAAAGTCTTCAATCTTTGTGCATGAGTCTTCTCTTCATTTTT
Source organism: Glebionis coronaria (assembly GCA_025667525.1). Taxonomy (NCBI): domain Eukaryota; kingdom Viridiplantae; phylum Streptophyta; class Magnoliopsida; order Asterales; family Asteraceae; genus Glebionis; species Glebionis coronaria. Next base: position 152,321,976 of record CM046879.1, on the reverse strand, counting down.
TTTCATCGTAAGGAATGTTCTTACTATTCTTTTCATTTATTTATGATTATTGCTTTCACATATGTATTATTTGCATCTTGTTTATATATTTACATTTCTTACAATATTTTGCAAGGTTATAACATTGTAGTTGGTAAACATAGCAAGAAAACTATAAACAACATGACGTGCATCAATCATTGTTGGGTCAGATTCGAAACAGTAGCAAAAACGTCTTATTTAGGTAAATTCAGTATCATATGAGATTACGATTAAAATATAGGGTTGTATATCTTTGTTTTGTGATGATTTGGCCGGGTGGCTTGTCTCGTGACGATACTCGATGAATTAGATATGCCCGAAACGATAAAAAGTATAATATCTGAACATGCTGCGTAAACTGACTGAAAAGTCCAATAAGAACTCAGAACCAGTGAAAAAGGTAAAACTATGGGTTGTAGATAAAGTTATGAATAACTAGAATCAATTGGATTATCCACCAGTTCCTTACGGTTTAGAAATGACGGCCAAAACGGTATGAACGAGATTTGCAGCCTAAAACAGCCAACATCTCTAAGTGATGAAATTTGTGATTAAGATAAGATAAGCATAAATTAGGGATAATTGGACTTAAAATAAGTAAACTGTATAAGTTGATAATGATTTTGGTAAAAAGAACTCATCTATATTATTTACGGTTTAGGAGAAACGATCTCATTTACGAGGCATGTCGGGAAATTATAAGAATTCAACCATAATGAATTAACGTAAAACGTGTCGATTTTTATAAAAATACCGAAGTGGTATGACCCACTTTTTGGAACTGTATAATCTTTGTATACTGATAATTAGAGAACTCGAGACCCGACCAACGTAAGATAATAAGTTGACAACGTTTGGAGGCGTTTTAGAACCCGTAAAGCTTAAAAAGTGGATTTGGGCCATAAAAGCCCAACATACACTTATAATGGCTATTGTGTCATTGTTGGGCGTGAGATTTATAACAAGTTTGGAGTTTAATACTGAGATTGAAATGTACTAAAGTCACATGAACATGTAATGGGCTACTAATGGACTTTAATGGGTTTAATGGTCATAATGGGCAATACATGAAAATTGTTATCAAAAGTCCTGTGAAAAGTTTTATAAAACTTATATAATGTCCAAAATTACTAAAGTGAACTATTTACATACATATGTATGACTTATGTATAGTCTCAAACCTAAGACGCATCTCGTCATTATAGGGCTCGTTCGGTCATACGTCGGCCATTGGGCGTCTTTTTCTCGATCAACGAAGAATTGTTATCTTGTGAAGTCGTGTGTCGACTATTTGTTTGTTCCTCGATCTACATGTTATAGCTATATCAGGTGAGTTCATAGCCCCTTTTTACTACTAATACATTTTTCTAAACGCGAGGTGAGATTTTACATGGTGGAACACATTCATTTAAAACTGTATGCTATCTAGAACTTGTATGCTATCCAGAACTTGTATGCTATCCCGATCTTGTATGCTTTCCAGAACTTGTATGCTTTCCATAACAGATTACAGTTATTATTATTGCTTTTAGTTTCCATAGCCACTAAGTTTCGCTACCATTTCATGCACCGTTAATTATCTAGTGTTACCTTTTCTAAGCGCGAATGTTGTGGGTGGATCCATCGGGATTGACAATCCCCGTCTCGTATTACTTTGACGCATTACATTTGTTTATATTTGAGTATTTAGGCTGAATACTCACTAGGGGAACTTACCTTTTGTTAAGTTTCGGTGTCATGAGCTAAATAGCAAAATATACATCATGACTATGGATAATGTACATAGTCATCCCCCCATTACTTGTTTTACGAATGAATGCTTGTGTTCCACACCATTATTGCTAAACCTATGAATATCACTCAACTTCGTGTTGACGATTTTACATGTTTAATCTCAGGTATTAATACTTAGCATTGCTTGGATTGGAGCCCGCAGGATATTATCGCAGCTTGGAGATTTCTGTGTTACTTTTAAAGTTTGGTTTTGGTAAATACTGTCAGAACTTTATCATATATTTTTGGTAACTATCTGTTACACAACCATGTTTAAATAATAGATTTTTCCGCTTATAAACTATGGGACCTTTGTTTAAAAACTCTGATCTTTTATTATGTAATGTAAATGTTTTATTACGTCAACTTTGTGTGAACAGTATTTCATTATTTCTCATACCATGACGTGGAACCCCCTTGCTGCCTAGTTGTTTCATTACCTGATTTTGGGGGTCTCACAGATTGGTATCAGAGCGATGGTTATAGGGAACTGAGTCGTTTTCCAAAACTTACTCTATAACCAAAAGTTCAAATATTTCATGTTTAAAGTGTCAAACACAGAATCTGCCATTGTTGTTCGATATCTGCGCGGGTAAACTCTCTAATCCTTGTTATTTACTTTAATTTATCGTTGTGGTATCTTATCTCTTGATTACATTTTAAAATATTACATTACCCTAATGGTGATAATTACTAACTCTTTTCAAAGCTTTTGTGCTCAATGAATTATCATTGGATATTATTGTGATTACATATGCCCTTACTTTATTACTTGAATTCTTGTTCTTGTAAACTTGATCTTGTTACGATAATTTTAAATTGTTATGGCATTACATACTTGTATTCGGAGCATGTATGCAGCCGACTTTTCATACTCACTTTTCTGAGTACTATTGCTATTTCGTTTATGCGTGATACGACTGACCTCATATACTTGTTTGTTTTGAACCGCCTGTTTTTCTTGACTCACTTTTATATGTTGTGCATACTCTCGTGATACCATTGTTTGGGAATAAGTAAGTGTTGCTTCCGACGAAACTTCTGATTATCATTTTACCTACCTTGCGTATTACTTTTATTGTTCAACTCCTTTAAGATATATGTTTAGATATCTAAATTGCCTTCCGACCATTCGTGATTGGATGTCGTGAAAGATAGTGTATAGACCACTGTGTAGCTCAATGTGTCTCCAAAAAAGACTAAAGGACATCGTGTGAGTCACACATCTCGAAGCACTCCTTGAATCACTGTTGAATAATATTATGGGTTTTCATAACATTGATTAACCTTTACGTCACCATTTTACACGGCACTCGTATATCGGTTAAATATTATTTCATTGAGCATTCTACGTTTCGACTTCGAATTGCAACGTTCGTTTGTACCTTGAAAACACCACCGTCATCTTGTAATTCATCCTCTATTATGGGGCGATTGTTTGAAATACGATTTTACTCCTATAAACTTGTATCCTCCCCTTTCATTAAACCTCTTCGCTCCGGGACTGCAACCCATTAATGTTCCATTTCTTTATCGGTATGTCTTATGATTTTGGAAAATTGCACCGCCAGGAGACCTTCCTACATTGCATCTTGAAATCGAAGACACGAATGTCATGCGCCGTTTTTATTTCTTAGATTATCGTTGGTATTCTTGAACCATTTTTATATTATGTTTTCCTTTATATGTTTAATTATACAATTTATTCTTTTTCGTTTTTATGGGATCCACAAGTCATGTGTGTACTTAAGCTCCGGGTCATTATGAAATTTGATTCAATTTCAAGGTATGTCGAAAAATATACTTTCTGTAGAAAAGTTACATGTAATTTAACGAATTCGAGAAAATATTTTTATAAACTTTAGAAATAAAAATATGTTTCTATTTGTTGAGACGTTCGTTTATGACATAAAGTTCGACCCGTAAATCTTAAAAACGAGCAAGTTACACTCATTTGAAACTGTAAAATTTAAGAGTTTATTTCTACGTATTTTTAAAATACCATTTCGTTGACAGATTTGATGCGAGGGCATTTTTCGTCAATTTCTGATCCGTTTCAAGTCTGGAGTAAAACTAGAAAGTTGTTCAAAACATCGTTTTATACCAAATCGCTTTAGACTTCGAGTTTAAAAAAAATGTGTGTACATTTTTATGTGTCACTATTTACGTGTTAGATTCCTAAATTTTCCTAAAATAGAAACTTTTTGGAGTAGTTGTACTACTTGGAAACTGATGCCCTACTTCTTTAAAAGCATACTTATGTAAAATAAATTACGACATGAACGCATATGGATTCCTTTACCCTTTCGTTTATGCATGACTTAATTGTCATTCTAAGTTGTCTTTCTTTGCTTCTATCGTACCACTGATTTGGGCCAAGGTTTGAAGTTCTTGCTTTCATATCGTTCGTTATCATCTTGACACGTGTCTCATGACGATTCCGACTAAACCTTTTGAAACCTTATCACCTTGTAACCATTTCATAGATTGTCTTATGAATTACTCTTTACTACTCCCATATATCCCACTCGCTATTTTGTAAGCTATCATCGTGTCACCATATGAATTTAAAGCGATATTGTTTACAAATCATTTTACAAAATGTTTTACTTGGACTTTATAGAATACTTGAATGTTACCTTATAAAAATTAATTGACATTCATTTTAAGATGTATTTTCACAAATTATTCTACCTTGGTCTTATAAAGAATTCTTGTGACATTAAGATTGTTGATTCAGAATATCTAGCCGATTTACCTACTTGTGAAAGGTTTCATTAATTATTTTAAATCATGTTTTACAAATGGCACTATATACATATTTTAAATCATATGACATGTAATACTGGTTTGACGAAGCTGAGCATCGCATTGCTAGTCCTAAATTATGCATGGCTTGATCACCTATACGTAATTTAGAAGGAGTCATGCAAGGCCGAATAGTAGTCACATTAAATATTTGGTCAAGAACCAACTTTTTACTTATGTTCTTTAAAAAGTTAGATAAAATAAAATTTTGGAAACTTTTACATCTTATGCGAGTAGCACTAGTTCGCGACATGCACATATGATCCCTTATCTTTCCTTGAACGAAGTACATGCCTCAGACACATAATTCTTTACTCAACGACCTTTGTTTTACTTGTTACCTCATCTTCTTTCGTGATATAATTCTTGTTACCGCTTGTCTAATTTCTTACCATTGATACCAGACTTGAAAGTTTCAACGTTGTTATGCTTCTACATCGATCGATCTTCTCTATCTATTTTGGTAGACCTTCGAAACGTCTATGGACGCGGTTAATGATTTATGACTGGACGTGAACAATGATTTCGTGTATTTTTCATGATGTGTGTTAGACTCTATTGTCTTGAAATTCATTCGTGAGAACCATGTGTTGATTTCGCCTCTCGTTGTTCATTTTACTGGAATTACTCTCAAGTGACTTCTTAAGAATTTTCTTTGATTCGAAAATTTGTTGTGGGGCTTTTCTCTTTTGATCGTGTATCGACCACTGAGAACTTAATAAGCCATTGTTGGTGACACCAACCACACTTGAGAATTAATCATTGCTAAATCCTTTGTTTCTTATTGTCCTTATCATCGATGCATCTATTCTATCACATTCGTTATGAAATTGATACAAATTTCGTTTTATTCCCTCGTGCTATTTCTTGTATACTAAATTACCTGAGAAGCAATGAATCAGTTCTAAAGTGAGTATTCCCATTTGCTCGCATCTTCTTCCATCTCCAGTTGAACTCTGGGGGACCAGAGTTCCTTTAGGAGGGCTGACTGTGAGAACTCGTATTTTTCTCGATAATTAAATTATTCTTTTAGTCGTACTTATAGATTTTTTAATGTTTTACTTGCTCCTCTTTACTTTTTTATATGTAAATCCTGAGATCTCAAGAATTTTAATTAAATTGTATTTTAATTATTTTTCTGATCATTGATAATATTTTTTCAGAATTATAAAAATTTTATTTTTATTTTTCCAAATTTATTTACTATTGTAACCCGAACTTTAAAATTAATATTTAGACCGAGTTCTAATACTATTTCAAAATATTCGGACTAATATTAATTAATTGACTTTTATTTGTCATATACGTTCGACTAATAATATTGAATTCTCGGCTAACTGGCAATGTTGAGGCTTTAACATATCGGATACGTATCACTTATTATTTATCGACTAAGTGTATGTCCGTCATCGACCGTGAATATCCTCATTCTGACATATAAATATTTTTTATTATCGTCATTTTAATTTCTCATTTTACGAGAAATCTTTGTAATTTACGTTAAGCCTTTAGGTGTCATTCGTTATACGACGCGTTAACGTTTATTAAATTATAATCCCTCATTTATAGATCGAATTGTTAATGTTCTCTTAATGCTGATGTTTTTATTTTATATTGAGTGTTTATTATTCGTGTTTAACGCGTATCTTTCAAATCACGTGACTTTTAAAATATCGATTTTTGATAATACCCGCTTTTATAAAACATGAGACAAAATGTATAAACTAACACACCATACGTGTCATAAATCAAATATACATACATCTTGTAAATTCCAACTTTTGTACACGTGTTTTATACTTTGTAAATTGGTGGCACCTATTCATCTATACAAACTTCAACTTCGTTGATTTTGGTCTCTTGTCGTAGACCCTCTGACGTCAAACACACTCACTACCTTAATTTTAACTAATGATAGTTGCAAGAACAGAAATTCTTATATTATATCTCATTTATTTGAAACAAGGATCATCAAGATCATATTTAAGAGATCTTGGAGCTGAATTCTAGAGTTGTTGACTTGGATCAAAGTCTTCAATCTTTGTGCTTGAGTCTTCTCTTCATTTTTTTTCATCGTAAGGAATGTTCTTACTATTCTTTTCATTTATTTATGATTATTTCTTTCACATATGTATTATTTACATCTTGTTTATATATTTACATTTCTTACAATATTTTGCAAGGTTATAACATTGTAGTTGGTAAACATAGCAAGAAAACTATAAACAACATGACGTGCATCAATCATTGTTGGGTCAGATTCGAAACAGTAGCAAAAACGTCTTATTTAGGTAAATTCAGTGTCATATGAGATTACGATTAAAATATAGGGTTGTATATCTTTGTTTTGTGATGATTTGGCCGGGTGGCTTGTCTCGTGACGATACTCGATGAATTAGATATGCCCGAAACGATAAAAAGTATAAAATCTGAACATGCTGTGTAAACTGACTGAAAAGTCCTATAAGAACTCAGAACCAGTGAAAAAGGTAAAACTATGGGTTGTAGATAAAATAATGAATAACTAGAATCAATTGGATTATCCACCAGTTCTTTACGGTTTAGAAATGACGGCCAAAACGGTGTGAACGAGATTTGCAGCCTAAAACAGCCAACATCTCTAAGTGATGAAATTTGTGATTAAGATAAGATAAGCATAAATTAGGGATAATTGGACTTAAAATAAGTAAACTGTATAAGTTGATAATGATTTTGGTAAAAAGAACTCATCTATATTATTTACGGTTTAGGAGAAACGATCTCATTTACGAGGCATGTCGGGAAATTATAAGAATTCAACCATAATGAATTAACGTAAAACGTGTCGATTTTTATAAAAATACCGTAGTGGTATGACCCACTTTTTGGAACTGTATATTCTTTGTATACTGATAATTAGAGAACTCGAGACCCGACCAACGTAAGATAATAAGTTGACAACGTTTGGAGGCGTTTTAGAACCCGTAAAGCTTAAAAAGTGGATTTGGGCCATAAAAGCCCAACATACACTTATAATGGCTATTGTGTCATTGTTGGGCGTGAGATTTATAACAAGTTTGGAGTTTAATACTGAGATTGAAATGTACTAAAGTCACATGAACATGTAATGGGCTACTAATGGACTTTAATGGGTTTAATGGTCATAATGGGTAATACATGAAAATTGTTATCAAAACTCCTGTGAAAAGTTTTATAAAACTTATATAATGTCCAAACTTACTAAAGTGAACAATTTACATACATATGTATGACTTATGTATAGTCTCAAACCTAAGACGCATCTCGTCATTATAGGGCTCGTTCGGTCATACGTCGGCCATTGGGCGTCTTTTTCTCGATCAACGAAGAATTGTTATCTTGTGAAGTCGTGTGTCGACTATTGGTTTGTTCCTCGATCTACGCGTTATAGTTATATCAGGTGAGTTCATAGCCCCTTTTTTACTACTAATACATTTTTCTAAACGCGGGATGAGATTTTACATGGTGGAACACATTCATTTAAAACTGTATGCTATCTAGAACTTGTATGCTATCCAGAACTTATATGCTATCCAGATCTTGTATGCTTTCCAGAACTTGTATGCTTTCCATAACAGATTACAGTTATTATTATTGCTTTTAGTTTCCATAGCCACTAAGTTTCCCTACCATTTCATGCACCGTTAATTATCAAGTGTTACCTTTTCTAAGCGCGAATGTTGTGGGTGGATCCATCGGGATTGACAATCCCCGTCTCGTATTACTTTGACGCATTACATTTGTTTATACTTGAGTATTTAGGCTGAATACTCACTAGGGGAACTTACCTTTTGTTAAGTTTCGGTGTCATGAGCTAAATAGCAATAATATACATCATGACTATGGATAATGTACATAGTCATCCCCCCCATTACTTGTTTTACGAATGAATGCTTGTGTTCCACACCATTATTGCTAAACCTATGAATATCACTCAACTTCGTGTTGACGATTTTACATGTTTAATCTCAGGTATTAATACTTAGCATTGCTTGGATGGGAGCCCGCAGGATATTATCGCAGCTTGGAGATTTCTGTGTTACTTTTAAAGTTTGGTTTTGGTAAATACTGCCAAAACTTTATCATATATTTTTGGTAACTATCTGTTACACAACCATGTTTAAATAATAGATTTTTCCGCTTATAAACTCTAGGACCTTTGTTTAAAAACTCTGATCTTTTATGATGTAATGTAAATGTTTTATTACGTCAACTTTGTGTGAACAGTATTTCATTATTTCTCGTACCATGACGTGGAACCTCCTTGCTGTCTAGTTGTTTCATTGCCTGATTTTGGGGGTCTCACAGAATTAAACTTATTTATGACGTTGTGTGCATTAAAAAAAGAGCTTAAACATGTATTAGTATACTTGTGAATAGAACGACAATTAAGCACTCACCAAACAAAGCACGTACCTTAACAGTTGAATGCGTTCTCTATTCACGATTGGAACTTGAGAATATACAGCAATCCATTTTTCAACATTTTTGTTTTCTACAGCAAAATCGTTGCAATTTTAACAACTCGCGAGTGTTTTTAAGGCTCAGATGGGGGTTCATTAAGGGAAAACAGTATGCGCTTGCCATGGCTGCAGCCCTCGCAGGGTGCTATGCCACTATACAGTCGTTCTCAACTCTAACCCAACCCATTCAAGTTCATCATAGCCCAAAAATGTGTACGTCTCAGCGCCGTAAGCATTCTGTTTTTTTGCCCATTCGTTGGTTATTACAGTGAGTTCTTCCCAATATTGCTTTATTCGCCTTAAAATCTAGAAAGAATATTCTCCATTCGTTGGTTATCTTAGTAATTTCACTTACCTTGTCATAAAAAAGTCCATAAGCACATTGGATAAAGTTTAAAACGCTTTACTAATTAGCTCCTAAAAAGCAACCTTTCAATAAGCATTCCAAATGGGCCATTTGATTGTACTGGAAGTCACGTGCTGAATGTTGAAAGGCCTACCTGATCAGTTTAAGACACATGAGTTGGCTCAGAAAGGTAGATCATCGGAGAAACATTACGTGTCTGCCATGGCTGCAACTTTAGCAAGTTGCCACGCCAAGACGCATAACGCTTCACATCCGGTCCTCCCTACCGAGAAAGTCATCATTGCCTTTAAAAAACAAAGAACACGCCACAACCACAAACAATATAAGAGATTGCCTTAAACTGCTAAAAGCAAGCACGACCATGAATCGTGGTACACCCGTGTTTATCACTATATGAGTTCATCAGACCAATGGATATATAAAAATCCATATACAACCAGCAGGGTTATCAATACTGTTTAATATAACCCATAGAAACCCTGATTATCATAAGGCCAAACAGAGGCTTAAGATTAGTAAACTATGTAACTACATCAGCAGGCAAAAAATCCAAACAACAATAATGAAAAAGTATGCACGAAGGCGGTTGCATAGCGACTATATATGCTATGCCATCCAGCCATGACCTTGTCGAGCTAGCTTCACTTACCAACGTGATCCAAAGAAACAGATCCCGTCGCTGGTTTCTTTTTGTGTATCAAACCCATGAAAAGGAGATTACTCAATTCTAGCGAACACAGGAACCATCGAATCTCAACTTTAACCCGGGCTGCAAACCTAATAGTTTGCCCTGCCACGCTGCGATCACATTTAATTCGAGGGTCTTAAACGTAACATTTGGATTATTTCCTTTCAATCCTCCTTTGGTTCAGGTTTGGTAAAATAAGTAAGAAGTTCGTTTCCGGCTCAGTTTTACGAATATGGTAGCGGTGCCAAGAACCTGCCAAAACTTAATTCACACACTTGGCGTGACCGGCATACCAATTAGTGGTGTAAATGGGAATAAAGCGTACGTGACCCGCCATGGCTGCAAGCACAAAGACGTGCTGCCCCGCCAAGATACGGGCCGGTTCCACCCACCACGATCCGCGTACCAGGATATGAAAATGAAACTTATTGTTTTTTCATCTCTACTATTCTTTATAAACAATTGCATCCAGCAACATATCCTGCTATATGACTATCAAAAACCAAATATAACAACGAAAAATTATCCCTTATACATGTGCCACATTCACAACCCATTACCCACCATTATTCTCTTTCAGTATACGATCCACACACATACGTGCGTTGCCCGTAATTCATTTTATTATTTTTGGCTCAGATAAGGCATATTAAAGGAGAAAGGGGACACGCCCGCCATGGCTGCAGCCGTAAGAGGCTGCCCTGCTAAGATGCGGGTGGTCTCGATTGTCTCATTGGCCATTATTGGTCATCATCACCTCAATTCGTCGGCTAGTCACAACATCAGTAGCATACACCGATTTGAATCAACTCCATATAGGAGTACCAACAGTATCAGAAACCAAAAACGCGCACCAAACTGTAAACATAATAACAGGGAGGAATCACGAATTTCTATGAACAGTGGTACGATGTGTTATCAGTATTACATATGGGCATTTTCTGAACACGCAAATAAGCTAATCACGAATTTCTATGAACAGGAATCACGAATTTCTTTGCATTTACGGCAGTATAATTAACCCATGCTGCCTAGTGTAAAGATACCTCAACACACTACCCAAAGAAAATCCTAGCCGTAAATGCAAAGTTTATTCAGCAAGAAAACTAAATCACAACACCGGGTTCAAATCCCGAAAGGCATAAATGCATAGAATACTCATACAGCTCATAGATCCCACAATGGAAAGGCAACCTTAAAAGGCCACCTGAGAGAAACCAAACGGCTGTGAGCGGCAACGAAAGTCACGAACGTGACTACCATCGCCTTCCATTAACCCCGACAACGAAAAAATTGTGAGCCATAGTTGATGTACACGTTATGTAAAACCCGATCAAAATCCTCACGAACAATGATCCCCTTTCACGAACCTAATATTTTATTAACCCACCTCACATAAACACATATCACATAAACACATCTCACATCTCATTAATGTGCCTCTTTCTCTATCTCACTCTTTTTCAATAAGGAAAATCAATCAGAGCTAAAAAAAAAAATCAGAGCTAAACACATCTACTTTATAATAAAGGAAATTCAATCAGAGCTAAAAAAAATGAGGGTTTCCATGAAACCCAATAAAGGGTTTCCATCAAACCTGATATAATATGTCCAGAAGAGCTAAAACAAATCAGGTTTTCATCAGACCCACGAGAGGGCCTCCAACAAACCCCAAAAACCACGGCTTCATGATACGGATCTAATCAGATCGATTGGATCTTGTTAGAGAGAGCAACAAATCACATAAAATTAGGGTTTCCATCAAAACCCAATTGTTTCCTCGATTACATCGATAATATAGATCGTGTTAGAGAGAGAAAGTTACACACCGAGAGAAAAAAGAGTGAGAGAGAGAGGCACAATATGTGAGATGTGTTTATGTGATATGTGTTTATGTGAGGTGGGTTATGTGAGGTGGGTTAATAAAATATTGGGTATGAGAGGGGATCACTGTTTCTAGGGGAACGTGATTCCCCTCTATTATTAAGTATCTAATAATTTTTGGTTTCATAGTCAATATTTTAAAAGAATGTAACTTTTTTTTACTTCCCGTAATCATAACACTTTCATGGAATATATTTGTTCTGAAAACCATGTGTTAGTCGGTGATACATCTTGGTTGTATCTAATATATTCAACTTTTTTTGGTCGGGATCTCTTGTTCTTTTGGTTTATAGACTAAACATAATGTGATTCTGAAAAATATAGAAGAATGTTATGAAGAGATAAAGGGAAATAAACTATGAAACTAATGGTAAAAAATTTATACTACTTGTCATAAACTTTGAGAGGGTCAGGACCCCCCCAAATCTCTTAAGAAATCCGCCACGGATTCAAGAAATCATAAACGATTTTGATTATTTGGTTGGATAATGTTGGAAGTTATTTTATTATGTTTTTCACATTGTTACGAGTCATTATTTTCTTAAACATTTAAACAATGTGGAATTATAATATGAATGTTAGAGTTTATTGTTTAGTTTTTAAAGTAAAAGGTTACGTACCAAAAGCCTCTTGGTTTAGCGGTATGTGAGTGACCCTCTAATTTAAAGGTTGTGGGTTCAAGTCTCGGTGGAGATAATTTATGTGAGTTGTAAAAATTATTTTTCAAAAAAAAAGTAAATGGTTACGTACGTTTAGAACATTCAAATATTGCTCGCTTTTTATCTATTCCTTTTAGAAAATCAGTATTTGAACCAAAACCGGAACAAAACTATATTTGGTTTGATTCTCAATTTCTAATCTTAACAAAATTGGTTCCTCAATCTCTTCGGGAACGATCTCGGTCCTAACCAGTTTTGATCCGTGCTCATCCTACATGTATTTTTAAACTTAACAAATGAAAGTACAAAACACCTTCTCTTTTTTTTTTTTGCTTTGCTCGTAACCTCCTTTGTTTTATGAGATTAGGAAATAATATCATATGAACGCGGTCTTTGTGAAAAATTGAATCTCCTCCCCTTTTTAGGATTATGATTCGAATTTAACTATTGAACTTTTGGGTTTTTCTAATATGTGCCGTCAAGTACATGTTATGTCATGTTTATAAAAAACACCAACTTTCCTTTTATATCTAAAAAGATTTAATTCACATTAAATATACTTAAAATTCAACATAAATAAATAAAAATTTGCATTCAATAAGTCCAAGCTTTACTTTTATATAAACTCAAACATGTACACTCGGGCCAATTGTTAAAAATTCCCAAATGTAAAATATTACTTCCTCCATCCCATTTTAATTGGCCTCATTACTATTTTAATTTGTCCCAAAATCTTGTCCACTTTCTTAATTAATACTGTTTATATGTATTAAATTTACAATTTTACCCATCTTATTTATTTTCTTAAGGAAACTAATTCCTACATTAATTGCATTTAATAGGGTAAATTTGTCATTTTAATAAATAAATATCTAGATTCATCGAATCTATCTTAATATCAAATTTTTTTGTTGGAAGACGAATAAAATGGGACGGAGGGAGTAGTTTGAGCCGTTATTTAAGTGTTATTTAGTATAAAGTGATTTTTGGTCATTTAACTAATGTTTTACGTTAAAATTTTAATTTTATTGCACTCATATGTTAAAGTTAGCTTTATTCTTTAAGTTGTATATAACTTTAGAAAGAATTTGAATGACACTTCACACTTGTATAAACAAAAAACAAACGTGTATTCCGGTGGCCCCTTAAATAAATATGGTTAGGCTGTCACCGGATATATATATATAGAGTTGAGATCAACGTAGACTTTCTTTTTATCATATACCATATCAACCAATCATATTCATTTAAATTAACTTTCCACCTTTTTCTTAAAAATTAAATAACTCACAAATGGTAAATCGTCAAGTGACAAAAAATACACCATTACAACGAAAATTAAATCATCTTTCTATCGAGGGGCACATGTATATACTTTCGACGAACTTTTTTTTCGACTTTTTTTCTTAAGTCGCGTCTGAGAGAATCATATATGATTCGTCACGAAACATATATGATTCGTCACGAATCATATATGATTCGTCACGAAACATATATGTTTCGTGACGAATCATATATGTTTCGTGACGAATCATATATGATTCTCTCAGACGTGACTTAAGAAAAAAAGTCGAAAAAAAAGTTTGTCGAAAGTATATACATGTGCCCCTCGTTTGAAAGAGGATTTAATTCTCGTCACGATGGTATGTTTCGTTTTGCGTAACGGTTAACGGTTTGTGAGATATTGAATTTTTAAAAAATATATTTTTGTTGTTAGATGAAAAAAAAATGGGTGGTTGTGATTGGTTGATTGAGTCTATGCTAAAGAAATGGTCTATGTAGAACTTTTTCTTATATATATATATATATATATTTTTACAAATCAAAAATAAAATGTTACGATATTTTTTCTAGAACTAAAGTAGGATGGCAAAAGCACCCGAAACTGATGGAAAACACCGAAACCCGAACCGATTGGGTCGGATTCGGATTCAGGTTGACGGGTTTAGATACGGGTTAGGGTTGGGATATTTTATTTTTCGCGGGTATAGGTTCGGGTTCGGGTTTTAGTAATACCCGCCCCGTTCGTATACGTACCCGTTTACCAAAATACATATCGTTTATTGCTATTTTATATAATTTTTAAATTTGTGCGAAGTAGTAGACGAAGATTATTAAACAAATGAAATACTTATATTAGTTACATTTTGTATGCATTAAAATATTTGTGATCAAGCATATTTCAATTTTGTAACTTTAATAAAATAATGATTTATTCAATACATTAAATTGCATGATATGATTTTTATATAGTAATCTTCATCTTCTAAAAACTTAAAAAATTATATTAGGGTATTTTGATTGTTTTTCATCGATTTTTTTAACTTTATACGTACAATTATGTCTAACAAAATTTAATTGTGGATATTCGATACCCGCGGGTAAAAACCGAAAACCCGTTGGGTAATAGTAATCGGGTATTGGGGCGGATGCGAGTTTTGATATTATAAACGGGTGCGGTGCGGGTACGGGTTCAGTAAAACCCGACCCGAACCTTACCCGAACCCGACCCGTTGTCATCCCTAACTAAAGGCAACCTAGTTAGTTTGACATTTTATTCTTATATTTCTGAATAATGAATATTTATATTTTCATAAAAGATAGAAAACGCGTTTATAGATATTAGTTTTTTTCTTAAGAAAACAAATGGGCACAAGAGAAACAAGGAAAAAATTAGTTTTCCTTATTTAAGCAGGAAACACAAATTTTCTGATATGTAAAGAATTTGATAGGAAACATAAACGTAAACTTTATTTCTTTTTTGTACAAAACATTTTGTTAAAAATAATGATACTTTGCTTTAATTAAACGGGTCCTAAAATAAAATTCTGAACCTTGGACTTCGTGTTTGAACAAAAACTGGGAGTGTTTATGAGTTCAGTATCGGTTATCTGGAGTTGCTTGGTTGCTAAATAAGTAAATATCTCAAACCAAACCCCAGCCAATTCAAATTCATTTTTGTCTCAGTTCGGTTTGAACTGAAGTATTCGTTTTGGTGTTATCAAACTCATCTATAGTCTTTCAACCCCTTCTACTTTTCTACTTATCTACAAGGGAAAAAAGTGGTGTATTAAAGCATCAAACTGGATCTATAGAATCCGCCCAGCCGTATGTGGGTGTCTACGTGAGATTTGTCACTCAAATTGTAAAGCTGCTGCCTGCGTTCAAAGTAAACATTCAACTCTTGAATCTCAAGCCAAATCAAAATTTGTTGACCTGACCTAAGCTAAATATATACAGCTACTCTTCAGTTTTGACCTTAATTACAGTTATATTTCACACATAGGCTATGTTCGGTAAAATTAGCCGTAAGCTGTTAACTGTAAGCTGTTTACTAAAAAACTTTATTTTTAATAGAAGAGTTTGGTATATTAGCTGTTAACTGTAAAAATTATAATGTAAAATGACTTAAAGGACAAATAAATTATAATATGGACTTAAAAGGACATATTTAAATAAATTATAATATGGTTAAAAGGTGTATCAATAATCTACAGCTTTAACAGCTCTTGACAATTTAAAAAGCTATATCAGACAGCTTTTTATTTAAGAGCTACTTGGTGAAAATAAAAAGCTAACCACTCTTAAAAATTGTTGTACTAAACAGAGCTATTAGATTATTTTTTTAACAAAAAAGCTAACAGCTATGAAAAAGCTTTAAAAAAGCTAGCCATAATATAAAACCTTTGGTAAGAATATAAAACCTTTGGTAAGAATTTACCAGATAAATAAAAACCATCTACAACATGTATTATGTCGTGGACTCGTGGCCACTACAGTTGATATAACAGATATCCTTAGTTTCCAATGGATTACATAACAAAACACTTAGTTTCATTGAATCAGAAAAAAAGAGCCAAACAAAATAAGACACAAGGAAACTGAACATGATGCAATAGCTAATCATAAGCAGGAGTACTATCTAAAAAACCCATGTCTAATCAGAAGGACAAGGAGACATTTCTATGATTCTAAATTAGACACAACTCACTGGAAGCAAAAGCATATAACTAGGTTAAGGCAGGATTATTGAAATGCAGACCTTAGACACGTACAAATAATCTGAATGCTTTTTTTTTATGTTACGCAATTGCTATGACTAATGTAAGTACTATCTATGTACACGACTTTACAAGGCCCGCAATATCTTTCTATAAGTTTACAAGAACCAAACCTGCTTCTTCAACTTCCCACTGGAAAATAAAACAAAAATCTAGTACACTACAACAAATCAGCAAAGCCACTTTTCATACTGTACAGGTTCCTCTTCTTTTTTTCCCATCGAATATACAACACCACTAGAAACACAACTTACTCTGGCTTTTTTTTTATTTCAACCATCAATTAATATCTTCTTCCCACACTTCAGTGGCTGATATATCTTCAACAATTTGTAAGTCGTCAAAAAAAACCTGTTAAAATGACCTTCTGAGAGGAACCCAAAATTCTACTCATCTTGTCCTGAATTTTCTTCAGAAGCGGGGCCAGCAGCAGCAATGGTTTCCTCCTCATTTGAGAGGCAACGAATAGGAACATAAACGAATCCTTTGGGTAATCGCTGATTTCTCATAGAAGCCTGATCTGAAGTCATCACCAGCTCTTTCTCAAAAGTCTCGGTAGGCTGTCATATCATAAACAATTTTACTATTTTATGCAAACCCCACAAAAGTTTAAGGGATGTTAACTATAATACCTTCTTACTACATGCAAACCAACATTACGAAGTTTGTGGGTATTATTGCAAAATCCAAAATTATTGGTGATTACACAGAATCACCTCCCTTTATTTATGTAATAATTATATGCCGAGTTTGGCCCCGAATCTGATGATTTCAGACGATAACCATAAGATTGACTAAATTGGACATTAAAAGAAAAGGGAATATCCAACGTCATATAGCAGAAGTCTCCCAAAATAGAAAGAAAAGGAGCATTTTACCCCCCATCGATTATTAAGCTTTCTTCCAATTACTGTGAAACTAATCATTTAAAACTTTCTGTTTCAACCACTCGATGAAGAAGCATAATATATTTATCCGAACATTAAAGCTGCTAAAAGTCCCGATAACCAGAAACATCACAAAGTATTTACCTTTCCATGACGGAAGCACTTTTCCCCATCATCGGATGTGCTGAGTGATGCTGCAGATGAAGGTGGTCTATGTGGAACTTGTTTACCAGAAAGTATTGACCTAGCTGTAGGAGTTTGTGTCAAAATTTGAGATGTTGAGCTATCGTCCGTCTTTTGGTCATTGTCCATTGCCACTTGAAACTTAATACGCCGTTTTCCGGCAGCTGTGCTATCAATGGTAATGTCATCTGATCTTTGGACGGTGTCACTGCAAGACCTGTAACTGTTCGTGTAACCTCTTAAAGAGGTTGTTGCAGACTCGGAACTAACATCAGGGGATACAAAAGCAGGACAAGCACGCATTGAAGAAGATATCGACTCTCTATTCCAATGGAGCATGTCTTGCGAACAAAGAACAACCTCACGCTGCAACAGATAAAATGTCATTAATTCTAAAATAAGAAAAAGCAATACTAAGCACAGCTACACACAATGCAAACTGAAAGAGCAACGGTAGAAAAAAATATAATAAGCCCATATATATATACAACTAACAACACTAAAGATGAAACCCCCCCATATTTACAAAGACTTGACCATAACAGTTACTCTTGTTCGGTCGGATAAACGAGAGTACTAATGGCAACATGAGCAAGGAGCATTTTAGTGAGCAGGCACCACATGAGTAGCCATGTCTGGACACTACACACACCATGCTTAAAAGGGTACAAGACCCTGAAGCTGTGGAAAGCATACCTTCAATTTCTCCCGTTTAATAACTCTTTCACAGATAAGGCGTAACCTCTCCAGTTCAACCTGCAAACAGTGTTTAAATTTGGTTATTGCAATTTTGGAAAAAGGGCACCTGTGCAACATGAGGCAACAAGCTCTCCACAAACCAAAAGGCTTAAAAAGTTTACAGCCATGCATGTGTCAACATAAACAGTGGCTGCTGATCATAAAACAAATGCTCAAAATTAAGATGCACGATTGCAGATTCAGTGAGGAAAATAGTATACAAACTAGTGTAAAAAGATAACAGCCCAAGTTTGGAATCTAACAAACAAGCTAGGATGTTACTCTATACTAATTTTAATATATTTCACTGGGTATAAACCCTTTACCCAAAAAAACTAGGATGTTACTGAAGCAATGTTAAAGCATTGATTAATCAATAGTATAGAACACATAGAAAGAACTGTAACTCACCCTAACTTTCTTCAAAGAATTCCATTCTTCAACACCATGTTTCTGAGTCTCAGCCTAGCAATAAAAAAACACTTGTTAGGAACTAGAATTATCCTTGTACCAACAAAAAAGTAAAAGACCTATACCAACTAAGATCAAGGGGAAAAAAAACATACTACCTTCGTCCTCTCCACCTGGCTATGCTTCTCACAGTAAGACTTGTGTAGTACCTTTCCACCATTAGTCCTCACGTTCATGAGGAACCCAGCTCTTCTTCCACATGCAGGATGAAAAATACTTGAACAGTGGCCATAATGGCACTGTAGAAGATAATTAAAAGCAATTATTATCACTGACAATTTTACCAACAAACAAGAAAAGTACTACGTAATATATTTACTGAAATATACACGTAACTCTATTTCACCTCACCTTTATGCAGACACCTACTTTGCGGTTGCAAACAAGGCAAAAGTCATTCCCCCTTGAGACTGTCTCCTGGCATAGTGACATGACATAATTAAAGAAAGGAAGAGACCACTGAGATTACAATAACTAGCAGAACCCACACGAAAACAGCATCAAGCTATTGTGACAGGATTTGCTTACATGTGACCCATATAAGACTGAAAAAATATACACTTACCGTGAGGTCAATAGGTTTCACTTGCCCCCTTCTGAATGTTGATTCTAGAACCCACTACATCAGAAAAAATGGAACAGAACAATTAATTCACTTTGATCATCATAGAAAGGAAACAAAATTAATATCCATTACAAATCAGCAAAAAAGATGGTCAAAGAAAGAAAAGTAGTTTACTTCAGCACAGAAGGCATGCACCCATCGGCCATCGGTAGACTTCCTAAAAGCACCGGCAGTACAACCGCATAAGCTACACTCAGCAACTAGAGATGGATTCTCTAAGTAACTCAAAGGTTGGATTCCCCTGCTTCTAGATGATCGCAGATCTTCACATAACTCACAAAACCATGGCCCTGTAAATTCTTTGACACTGCCATAGCAATCGATGTGGACTGAGACCTGTTAGCAAACAATATCATTTAGCTCTTTGCCAAGGACGCAGATAAGAAATAGAAAATACTATTCATTTCACTCATCGAAGTTTATAACCTTGCAGCTAGAGCACATGATAATTGGGTTCAAAATCGTCTCTGCCCGGTTACAGACGTCACAAACTCTAGAATGAACTTTATTTTCTATTGTTGAGGGTAATGAATCGAATTTTGTTTCAGGCGAAGTCCAGGTTACAGACAACTTGGTGTTTGTCTCCTTAGGTCGGGGCACTTGTTGAGCGTGAAGTCCAGGTCTCCCACCAAAAGCTTTAATTTTCAACGTATTCTGAAGTAACACAACAGAACGAGAATAGTTATAATTTCATGAGTATATGACTGATAATCACAGTTCTGTTAGCTGAACACCCTGTCAAAAAATCCTTATTCTACAGCGGTGAAGATGAGATCAACCCACCTCTTGAGGAGTTGGTTCATCAATAGCATCTTTTCTGACAGATGAAAGTCTGGATGAAGCTGCTGCAGCAGCAGTTGCGGCAGCAAGAACAGCCTGGGCCTCCTTGTGTCTTCTCTCTTTTCTACCCTGCTTTTTGACCTCTCTAAGATCAGAAAGATACTGACTAACCAACACAGCATCCCAATTTTGCTTCCTTAGAGCCTCAATCTCGTGTGGAAGACACTTCATGATCTTAGAAATCAGAACATCTGCATGTAACACGCAACAGAAGGTAAGTTTAGTCAGCCATGTCTATAGAGCAGAAAATGCAAGAACAAGATCTCAAGGCAAGAAATTGGACGCTGACACCGTGTAAT
This sequence comes from Glebionis coronaria, assembly GCA_025667525.1. Classification (NCBI taxonomy): domain Eukaryota; kingdom Viridiplantae; phylum Streptophyta; class Magnoliopsida; order Asterales; family Asteraceae; genus Glebionis; species Glebionis coronaria. The sequence continues at coordinate 152,301,191 of CM046879.1, read as the reverse complement.
GACTATACAAAAGGCTAAAGGCCTTGAAAAAGAAAAAAGAGACCGTTTAAGTGCTTTCTTGAAGTTGTGTTGCAAAGTAGCTGATGCTGATAGTAAACCAGTTCTCCTTCCACTTCATCGGTTGGAGACATATTTATGATGCCTTTCCGCTTACTTGTTGCCAACTCACTGACCACCTCACAACTCGACTCACTAGATGTTGAATGTTGAACTTGGTGACTGCATACATGATCCTCGTCGGCTTTTATCTCAGACACTAGTTGATTTTGTGCGAGTATAAGCGGATGGACGTAAGTCCCAGGTGATGCTTCTGCTCTACTGCATACCAGATAACTAGCTATTGGTACAATTGATGCAAAACCAAATAATCACAAAATATAGAACGCACATATGTTCACTAACCCCCCCACCTCCCTCTATATCATTATCTGAATTCTAATACTTGGTAAGTTGTAAACATTCAGATTATTGGAGCTTACATGGCATCAGGGCCGTCATTCATAGCAATTGAGCACTCATGGTTCACCAGATCGGATTTTACCCTGGTGCCACCATTGGAGACAACAGCACCTTCAACTTGACCACTGCCAGATTGCCTTGGGCTTGAGCGCTCGACATCCTCACCTGAACAAGATGGTAAATTTATTCTATAACATAAGAAACTTAATTGAGATGAAAAACTAAATTAGACAAAATATCTGCAATTTAACAAATACTTAAAAGACAACCATTCTCCACTTAATTCACATACGTATCACTACAAGGTGAGTTTGGCAACGTTAAATGAAAGACGAGATGCATAGTCAGGAAGCATTGGTATAGCAAGCAAAATATTCATGGAAACAGTAACCTCAGCTATTAGAATGGTACAGTTAGAGAAGAGTGTAGTTGGGTTCAGTGAGTGACTTGGCAGATGTGGACCTTACGTTTAAAAGAAGGAAGATACTGATTTGAAACATATTTGTAGCCCATGTTTTGAAATGATGTTTGTGTTTGCTCAACTTAACGACTAATGGGGAACAGTCATAGTGATAGACTAATAGAGTGCTTAAACTTTGTCTTTCCATCTTTGAAAATAATATAAAAAATCATGTCTAACCATCTTTAGACAATGGCAGAATGTTCTCTCTGACAAACAATCATTCCAACCAGTCGTTAAAAGAAGGTAGCCACTGATTTGAAACTTATCAGTGGCCACATGACAGATATGTCTGTTGCCTGCTGAGCTTAAAGACAAATGGCAAACACACTCCTTGTGATTACTATAAGGATGTTCGGTCCATACAGCCGCGTGGATATTATACAAATTATATCTCAGACATTCAGTCAACTGCGATCAACTGTTTGACAATGGAATTGTCCGTTCTAAGAAAGCTTTGTATTATATTTACCACCAACTGTAAAAGAGGGTCAACTCCATATATAGTAAGCCAGGTGAAACAAAATAAAGCATCGTAAAGCTGCACCTTTATGGTCAGAAGCGTTGACCGCCGATGGTTCAGAAGCCAGACAAGACTCGGGCAATATCTACAGAAACAGAAAGTTTATAAGTTATTTAGATGTTACTTGTATTGAAAATAGAGCATCCAGGAGCAACAGAAAGATCATTGCCGTACGTCAAAACCGTCACAGCCTAAAAGGGGTGTCTGTTTTAGCTTTGTCTTGTCCACTTTATGGGCTTACTGAAATTCTGAAAAGCTAATAACCCAACTTTTAGGGCTTATGAGCATATCAAATTGAGTGCATGAACTTAAACAAGCCAGAAGCTCAAATTGATAAGTTCATAAGCCCTAAATTTGAGCTTATTAGTTTTCAAATTTTAGGTTATCCCGTGAGCCAGACACTTGAGCTAGTTTCAACGTCAATCGCACCACCATAATGGTGGTGCAGTCTTTTTAGATTAGCAATTGCACACAGAACAAGAAGTAAGATATCTACATGGACCTTAGGAAAAGTAAGTAGCAACCCAGGGTGATCAAGACCAATGAACTTCAACACACACACATACTCGTAGAGTCAAACTTAGCTAGTGTCAAGTAGTTCCAGAAAAGAACATATACTAACATTAGTTAATTAGCATATCATCTATTTTGGTCTCGTCTGTTATAAGAAGAAATCATAAAGTTGAGTTATCAAAACCACCGACTTCCTATCATTATAAGCAAACACAATGAACTCGCTAATCATATAACTAAAGTTGATTATATAATATAGCTAAGCATTAACCTTTTCCCTGGAATCAGGGGACGACTCTTCACTTCGTAAGTTCCGATCTTCTCGGATCACACCACCATTTTTATCCTCATCCACCACAACTCCATCATCTCCGAAACTCCTTTTAAGAGACAGTATAAGACCGTTCTCCTTCAGCATCCTAATACTGGTTTTGGTTTTTTTCTTGAGTGGTGCCGACTTCACAAGAGAATTTCCACCATTGTTTTCTGACGCTCTAATAGCATTTTCAACACCACATTCTTTATCACCCTTGGATATGCATGGGGACATAACTTTAAGCTTCAGATTTTTCTGCAACCCACCAACATGAGCATAATTTTTAAGCCATTTAGCTATTTTTCCATGCAATTCAGGAGGCAAGCAGTCATCCTGCAAGAGGAATAAGAATCCCACAAAAGATACGATCATAAGAGAAAGACATAGGCAAGTACAATAGACCAATCTTTTCAGACTATATGCTAAATAAGAGTTATCAAATATAGCATTACAGCGAGATTTGATGCCAGCAGATTGGCAGAAACATTAATCTCTGACGCAACATCTTTCAAATTGACTTTTCCTCGATCAATCAGCTACAGAATCAACACATTAGGACAAAACTGTTATACATGGAATCTTAGAGCAACTGTTGTTTCAGAATAGTGAATCTACCTTCTTCAGAAGCAGTATAAAATTAGAAGAATCAGACACTTTGACATCTTCGACAGTGCTGCTGCCTTTGAATGCCGCCCAATCAAGACTTTCTGGTTGAGTTTTAAAGTTCGACTTAGTGTCTGGCAGCCCATCTTCAAAAGTTGCATTGGCAAGCTTTAACTTAAGTGGTTCATTTGCCACAGAAGACAATGGCCGGTGCTCCAGAATGGTAGAAGAAGAAACAACTCCCACAGACGGGTTTTCCACTTTATGGGTGCCTTCTTTTTGGGTTTCATAATGCTTTAAGCAGTAAGCCCGCAACTCGACCTATATTTGCAAAAAAATAACAGGCATGATGCACTTTTAGAAAGTAAAAAAGAAAAAACAACACATTTTACAGCAGCGTTACTATTAACCCTGACAACAGAACCACTGCGCATCTAGTTCTGGTAAAAGAGGACTTACATCATCGCATCCAAATTTTCCCCAAACTTCCATCCTGTGTCTTGCCTCCCTTGCGCATATAGGATGAAAAGAAGTTCGACAAGATCCTATGCAAGCATCCAGATAAAAAAAGAAATTAAAGTTCGTACAATGGAAGGTGTAAGAACTAAGAAGATCCGTAAGAAATACCAGTGTTTTTCAAACCAAGAAGGCTAAGGAAAGAACAGAAAACAGCAAACACATAAATAACACTCGATTATTTACATTGCAACTTTTTTCTAGCAATTGGCAATTATGACTGCATAGAAAGTCGCCGTGATATCCAACTAAAATATGAAAATAATAGAGAGCTGCAGAGAAACCTGGGGTTAAGTTTTGACCATAACTGCAGACGAAAGCCATGACATTAAGCATGGAAATTTTCACGAGTTTCTGGGAGTGCAGTATATCCCTCTAACGTCCAAATACTCTAAAATCAGCTTTTAGATATATGTATGACCACCCGTTACATGAAAACCCCAAATTAGAGATAATAACTTGATGTATCCAAGAAATCTCAGGCCTGTTTAGGAGCATCACTATGGATGTTATTTAGGAGCTATTAGATTTTTGTTTTAGAAAAAAAGTTTCACTAAAAAAAGATCTTTGCTTGGTATTAAAGGCGGAAAGCTTTTAATATTATGGAACGTTAAACGCTATATGATCAAACATTTAAAGTTTGATAAAGCTTCTACACACGGAATTACATTTGTGCCCTCCATTCCAACCTCCAAGTTCTAATTCCATGTATTTTAGTCATGCAATATGACAAATATATTCTAATCCAATAACATCAGCATCTCTAGTAACTTCCGGTCAGTTAATTTCAAAACTTAATGTTTGAAAAGCTATCAATATATTATTTCCTATCTTGTTTATTTGTATGTTTTTTATACGTTTGTAAATATATTTATGCCACCTCACATTTTTTGAAAACTAGTTTTGCCAAACATACCCCTAAACAGAAGAAAGAAAAAAAAAGGAACGTATTTTCACTTCAAACCAAAGAAATCTAGTTTATTAGATAAACAATTAAGGAATATTGTTTGATTAACTAAATTCTCCATAAGATAACTGTAACCATGAAGCAGCCACTTTTTCACGGCATTTATGTTGAGGCACTAGCAAATGACTTGGTAAATAGGTAAACTGACCTACCATCCATAAAAGTACATGATACACATCCACTTCCCCCTTTGTTTTTGACAGTACACCTTACAGTTCCTCTGTAAGACACCTTCTCTTAAATCCAACCTAAGCAGCTATTTATCTACCAAGGAATCCACTAACAATTTGGTTAATTACACAAATAGTGCTTAGCCTGTTGGGTTTAGCAAATAGAAACTAAATTGAATCATCTACAACAAATTAGCAGGTGCAATCAACTTCAATCCTTCCAATCCTTTAACTAGCAATCAAAGCATCTACAACAGATGTGGCTACTAAAAATTAATGTCCAGGGAGTAGAATTTGAATACTTTACATGCAAACTTTGAGTTAATTATATGATATCATGTTATGTATTTCAAATACCTGCAGACTCCCACTTATGCAGCCACTGACAAATTACGCACGCGAAACTACGGCGAAAGTCACTCGGCTACTAAGCCCCACTAATGATTTTTTTTGCAAATGACAAGAGTTTCTTACTTTGGTTATGTAACTCTGCCAAAACAATCTACCCAACACCTAATTTGTATTCGTAGATCCTTTACCCACACATATTAGGGTACATTGCTTGTCCCTACGACTTACATACCAATCATAAATCTGTTACTATTAGATCTATGATACATGTAAGATGTTTGTGTCTGCTATACTAGTAATTTCCTTTCCCCCTCCGTTTGCCAGTCTGTTGGCTACTTATTTTATATCAGTTTACAAATTGTGTGATTGTAATTTCAATTTCATACCATGTGTTTGGCAGACTGTTTAGCACTTGCATCTACTACTCCTAACCAGTTTCAGCAAGACCCACGATGCTGACGTTTGATACACCCAGTGCACCGGCTCATCAATCAAAGGATAAAATTTAGACCAGTAAATAGGCTTTCAGCCAATCTATCATTTGCAAGCATAACTCTTAATTAGCTTTGTAGAAAACAGAATATATTGTGTGTTTGTGCAATGAATAGTGCAAAGCCAAAGCAGAAGTGTTTTATCTAGACTAGGTACTAACAATGCCACGCACCTCACTTATTTTCAACTCTCTAGTGTAGTATTACCATACTGTTCTTAGAAGAAAAAAAAAGAGTTGAAAACCGTTCAGGTTAGATTCATGTTTTAAGCAAACATTCAACTAACGGGAGAGCTGCAGAGTGCTACAATCTTCACAACATTCAACAATCCAGTGTGATGATTGAGATCCATCTGGATAGTAGTTGCTTACAATAAACTAATTACAGTCTGCAAACCGTGACGCCTCTGGTGGCACTTCAGCTAAAAAATTATAAGCTCATACAGTCATGAGTTCCTACTTTTGATGGTCAGCTACCCATCTTCAATGCAGATGCTCATGAGGGCAAAGTGACCAATAAAAGATAACAACTTGCAGACAATCATTCATCATAAGTTCTAAGGTGTCACGGTACTTAAGTTGAACTTGGTGAATCGGTCATCAATGCAATTGACATTAAATTTGTGTATCAAGAATCAAGAAATAATAAAAAATCTCAGATTGCTACTTGATTGAAGTCATTTAATTTATGCTTATGAATGGAGCTATAACTTCTAATGATATGCTCGGGCTTCAAACAGTACAGAAATACTATGCCAAAATTGATTCTGTATTCCCACTTGGCTGCAAGTCCACCCGCTTCATCAATGGGCTAGTTATTCAAAATTTAAGACATATTCAAAACTAAAACGCCTACAAACGCAAAATGATTGCAGAAACACAATCGGGATGTTTTAATAATTTCAAATTTTTGGACGGTAACTTGCCCCACTGAAGAAAACATGCAACCTGAATTGCCTGAATACAGAAACAAGTTTAGATGAGAAAGGGCTGGCATAGTTTGGCAATGTCTCATTAACCAGTGATTTCTATTCTTGACCTATCTATCACTATTTCAGATACCATATTCCATGACTAGTGATTCACAAAATACAGCACGCACTCAACTCCTCATTAAAAACTACTGCAGCATCACTCTCACGGGTTCAATTTATTCAACAGCATCAAGACACGTTCCAGGTTAAAACCATAAAGAAAAACATAGGCAAATACTTCCATCCAATCAAAAAGGACAGGCTAGCTCCTAGTAGGCAAGATTCAGTAAGATCGCTGAATAAACTGGTTTAGCCTAGACGACTTCAGAATATAGATAAATGCACATAGAACAGGTAGAAACATGAAGTATATGACATTAGTTTGGATCTAACACTATAGCTTACTAATACGAAATAATCTAGATTATGTGTTCATAGCAACAGTGGATGATATAATGTACTATCGGACCATGGAATAAGAAAATAGTGAATCTTATGTAACAACATACCAACACTGCAGCGCAGACAAGCACCACTTCTAATCTTGCACAGATAACAAACCAACTTCTTCGGCATCTCCTTAATACCCTCGACGTTCATAATTGGTTCCATGCTTTTCGTGTCCTCGATATAAACCTCAGGCATCCACTGAGCACAAAACAAATGAGCAAACTCGACAACACCACCGTCATCATTCCCCGCACCCATTTTCCTCACAGGCTTTAACGCACCACCCTTCTGCGGGCAAAGCACACAATTCCCATCACTACTATCCCATTCCCCCTTCAACTTGCACCACGAACATAACCAACAACCCGCCTCGTCATCCTGCTGCACGCCATAACATCTCTGATGCACCGCAACACCACAACGCATACAAACAATCAATCTATTCAACTGATTCCCGGTATCCCCTAAACTACAATAATGACAACACGTTGACACCCCTTGATCTCTTACCGGACGAACAACTAAAAGCTTCTCCAAACCCGCATCCCCTCCCAACAGTTTCCGCTTCTTAGACGGACGCTCGGTAGTCAAATAAACCTTATTCCTCGAACCTAACAACCAGTCAACTCCATTAGCTGTTTGTGGCACACACGAAACAATACTATCCTTGGTATCATTATTATTATCTTCTCGCTCGATTTGTATAACATCTACTTCCATCAAATCCTTACCATCCGTCGTATCATTTACCAAATCATTCGCATTATTCGTATCAATCACGTTATTTCTAGAATACGTAGCGACATTCGGACCAAACTTATTACGGCTTACATCCTTCGCATTATTCGTATCATTTGCGTTATTTCTGGAAAATGAAATCACATTCGGACCAAACTTATTACGGCTTACATCATTCGCACTGCTTGTATCATACGAGTTATTTCTTGCATACGTAGTCACATTCGGACCAAACTTATTACGCCTCACGTCATTCGCATCATTCGTCTCATTGACATTATTCCTAGCATACGTAGTCACATTCGGACCAAACTTATTCCTCCTCACATCATTACTCACACCACTCGCAACATACACGTTAACTCTACTACTCGGAGGCGGAATCGTAACAAACTTATAATCCTTACCAAACGACGACGCAACTTCACGCAACCGTTCCACATCGTCCACACTCACCTCCCTAAAATAATCCTCCGTCTCATACCAAATACTACCCTTCCCTTTCCCTTTCTCCTTGGTATAATGCTTATACTTTGCGCTATCCGAAGCACTCAAATGCGACAAAGACGGCTTCTTTCGCCGCTTATGACCCTCTAAACCACTTTTCGCTACACAACCAGCTAAACTAGCAGGCAAAACACTTTTAACGCTATTTACGCTACTTACGCCAGTCTTTTTATCGCTTTCGTCTAAATCGAAAGGCGAAACATTCGACAAGGCCTTACACGCCTGCGCGTAAAAATCGATACCACTAGAGCTACAACTAGTATCAAGTGAAGATAAATTAAGCCTAGAATTGGGGAAAAAGCGTTGTTCTTGAGTGGCGCAACCACCGTTGGCACTTCTACCCATCATATCGCGACATATTGGGTGAGTCATGCCATTAATGACCAAACCCTAATTTTGACCTAATTTTTTTTTTTTGGGGGAAAGTGAAATTGAAGGGGAGATGAGATGGGTTTGAGTGGTTGATTTGAGTGATTGTGATTGATTGTGTGGATTTGGGGATGGTGAATAAAAGGGGGCTAGGGTTTTTTTTTTTTTTGGTTTTGGTTTGGATCGTTGTTGGTGATAAAGTGGGGTTTGTTTTTTGTTATTTTTTTTTTTTAATTTTTGATTTTTTTGGTTTTGGGAGTTTGGTTTCGTGACGCTGCTGATTTTTTTAGTTTTGGAATGGGGAGAATAAAATAAAGAGATGTGGGGTTTTATTTATGGAAAGCGAAATGAAATTTGTTGTACTTCTTGTTTATTTATAGATATAGATATGTTGCTATGTTAGACCGACTCATCTAGAATTTTAAGCTTTTATGAATGATTAGATGTATATTCGCATATAACTGCGAAAATTATTTAATGGTAAAGAATTAAAGATACATTAATTGATTCGATCGTTGAACCGGTAATCAGGTGATTCGACCAGGTTGACTCGGTGGTCGAATCAGTGAGTTGGTGACTTGACCCGCCCGGTGGTTGAACCCGTGCACCGACGCTTCGACCTGGTGGTCGAATCGGTGACTCGAGCGGGTTGACCCGGTGGCCGAACCCGTGACCCGGTAGTCGAACTCGTGACCCGGTAATTCGATCGGACTGACACACTAGTCGATCCTGTAACTCGTTGACTCAACCGGGTTGACCCGATCGTTGAACCTGTGACCCATTATATTGTGTGGAAAAGTCAATGTTGAAATCTATATAAGGAATTGTTGAAAATTTTTAACTTTTCAACAAAAGAGATACACTTTTTATATATAGTAGAGATAGAGATAAAGATAGAGATAGAGATAGAGATAGCGATAGAGATAGCGATAGCGATTAATCTTTTACTTAGGTCGTGTTTGTTTTTCTCAAAAACATCTGAACCACATTTCACTTTGACCCGTCAAACACGAATCATAAGACTGTTTGTTTTTTATTTTCGGTCAAACACAGTAAGAGGTTATTCATCTGACTCAATCAAATGTGGAGGTAACGTTTGAGTGCTTATTGGCCCTATATACCAAGGAAGGATCTTTAAACCCACCGTCAATATTCGGTATGTACAAACTTACCGAGACTATTGTAGATTGTGAAGCCGAAAATCATAACAACTTGCAAATACATACGAGATTTCAAGGTGGGAACGAGAATTTAGTTTGGTGTTTATGGATCGTGTTGTCCCATTATTTATGATGATTAAACAATAAATAAAGATGAAAATATATGAATTCTAGAAAGAGAAAGTAGAAAGAGAAAGTAGAGAGAAAATGGTATGAAACTTGTGGAATGTTAGATTGAGAGAGAATAAAAAAAAAGTAACCAACCACCTCCTAACATGCTAGGAGGTGTGTATATATAGTCCAAGCTTACATGTAGCTTAATGGACTATATATTGATGGGTCGGGCTTTGCTCTTAGGCTTTAGTTCCTTTAACATGAACTTTTAGCTTAAAGTTAAGCGCGTAATACCAGACTAACCTACTACCTATTACAACGTTCTAAGAATTAATACATAATAAACCTATGACCGAACATTCTTGTTTGACTCAATATTTTGAGGCTAACAATCTCCCCCAATGAGAGGTCATTCCTCTACGACATTTGGAGATTTATAGAGATTACTAATCTCGCCATAAATGAGTCGGAACGTGTAATAGTAGTCTTGTTCCTTCATGATGTGATCTTTGAGCCTTTGTCGTTGTCTTTTGACTTTGTCTTTAATCTTGAGATCTTCAAATCTGTGACCGGATCATTCTTGATGACACAATATTTTGAGACTAACATCTCTATCACTGAGAGGTCATTCCTCTACGACATGCGAGTATTTATGGAAATAATTAATCTTTAGTATTGTGATCTTCAAAATGACTACTTCATTCTTGTTGGTCACTATCCTTAACTTGACTTTGCCATCTTGTGTCTTTAATCTTTGACTTTGCTGAGTACACCATTACGCCGCCTTCTCGAGACAAAACATAGGCACGGACTGAAAGGCTTTGACATTTGTCCTAAATCAGTAGCGTTTTACCTCTGGTCGGTGAAGACCGTTATACGATATTAAATATCGTACTTGTGATTAGCTAGATTCAATTAAGAACCTCCTTGACAGGGTTTCGCGGTTGTACTAGCCGTTCTCTTTACTCGACCGTCTCAAAGCAAGACTGCGAAGGTAAAGAGTGAATCATTTGGATAAATATTTGTTTGATTAAAGTATTCAATTCAAATTCCTGGAACAAGTTTGATTCATAAAGAATCTTACCATTGTTGCTTTCCAATTGACACAAGCTTGATTCATAAGAATCTCGCAAGTCACCTACCATAGCGCTGTTTGAGGTTGACGCTAGAAGGATTTCCATTCGTTATTGTGAATATTAATAAATATCACTCTGAATGTTCTGGCAAGACCATAAAGATATTGCGTAGAAACCTGAAACGAGTTTGAATCAATTCAAAATCAAACAACTGTTGCTTTTCAGTTTACACATGTTCAATTCATAAAGAATCTTACACATGACCTACCGCAGTGCTGTTTGATGTTAGCACTGGAAGGATTTCCACTCATCATTGTGAACACTAAGGAGTATCACTCTCAGTGTTTTAGCAATATCGCAAGGATACAACGTAGGACTCTCTTGTTCGTTATCCGTGTGTCCTAACGAGATTTGATTGATATCTAGGCTCTAGACTCGATTTGTGCACTTTTAGTGGTAGGAGGCTGGATCAGATGCCACCTATTCAATAGCAACTATCTCGGAGTGAGAAAGTCAATAGAAGTCGTGTTGTTCTCCGTGACAATAAAACAAACTTATTTTGAGAAAAGCATGAGTCAACTGGGGAAGGTTTGTGCATTACATCACTAGGTCCATGATGTGTAGTCTTCATGATGTGTTGACCCGGTTTCTGCCTAAGTTGTATGAATGGCTTCTTTCTTTTCACCTTTTATCCTTACATTTCTTTTTCATTCTTCAACCCTTTCAATGCTTACCAGGACAGCATTACTAGCACCTTGTTGTGATTGTTCTAGTGCTAGCTTCAGTACTTAGTCTGCATTCAACTACGTTCACATTCTGCTCTATCTTTCCTAAGGACTTCTAATAATCTATTGGATTGTCCCTGGGAAGATCCCTCCGGTTCTGGTTAGATCATATGACTTATGCCTAACCACCCTTTTGACATCAATAACGTCGTGAATTAAAGATGTTGTGGTATGAGATCGTAACCAAAAAACCATAAACTTTCAAGTGGTTTCAAGAAATGCTCCCCCTTCACATGTGCATCGATAATCGAAAGTGTTTCGCACATGTGGGTAATAGTTAGAAGTGCTTGAGTCTTGCAAAATAGATCACAAGTCTTGAAAATTTTTCGGGAGAAAAATGTGTATTTCTTAGCATGAAAAAATTTGGAACGCTCCCCCTCAAAATTGATCCAACTGAATTGTCATTGTGAGGATGTGATCCACATTTCTCTTTTTGAGGGTAGGAGTTGTTGAACACACAATTTTTGAAAGATTTTAAATAATCATTGAAAAATTCTTGAAAAAATTATGTTCAACGCTTTTTGTAAAACTCCATTTCTTTTTGGGTAAGAGTTTTTTCTAAAGCACAAACTTGAGTTCATAGACTTTGAATGTCTTGACAAATCCACTCAAGTGTAAGAAGATTCCTATTCTTTTGTTAAGGGTAAGAGTACTAAATCGTACACTCTCCGTGAATATAGATCCGGGTTGCAATCTGAAAGTGATTACAAGCCATTGTGTTGAGCTCAAAACGTTGAATGTTTTGTGACAAGCTCAACCTGTGATAGATTGCTCTACCCATTGTTAGGATAAGTTATCTTTAAAGACATACTTTCCTTTATTTGAAGTTCGAGTTACAGTCTGACAGTTAACTGTAAGTCGTTTACATAAGCTTAAAAACTTTGAATGTTTTTATCGAAAGCTCATAACCGAGAAAAAAATAATTTTCCCGTTGTTAATGATAAGTTATCATCCGTGATTGACTTTCCTTTATTTGAGGCACGAGTCACAATCTGAAGTATTTGCAAATCATTGAAATGACATGTTTTGAAAAATATTTACAACTTTCATTTGAGCTTTATGTACACACCCGTGTTGTTATTAAGCAACATTTCTAGGCACGTCCATATTATCGAAACTGAAAGACATGTCGAGAAGAATATTTTTTGTATTTTGAAAGGTTTTTCCATTTTTTATTTTGTTTTTCTATGGATATTTAAGTTTTATTTTAATTTTGTATTTTCTCAAGTTTTTCGAAAATAATCCAAAATAGACCTTTGTACAACAGAATAAGGTGATAACGAATGTACAAAGTTGGAACCCTTGAAGAAGAAGTGGGTTCAGAATCCGTTGTTGTACCTGCAATCAATGAAGAAGAGTTTTCACACATACTAGTATTAGGAGTAACAAATTCCTTTTCAACGTGTAGAACAGTAGCATTAGTGCTGGCGCAGGTTTCGTCACTCTTCTCTATTGGAATCCACTTAATACCAACGTCCTTGAAGATCCTACCCGTAGGTTTCCACTGAAGGCTAGATTTAGGAGTAGTTTTCTCTTGCACAACGGAAGACTTCTTTGGAGAGAAACTATGTCCTTTTTTAATCCATGTTTCAAATTTGTTGTTATTGCTTTTTTTTACGACATGTTTGTATCTCCTTGTTGTCTTATGGGATTCTGCATTCTTTCTTTGTGCAAAGGCACGCGGTTTGGCCTCATAAAGGTATTGCATAATGCAATGGTCATGATTTCCATTGTGAATGCCCTTTTTGCATGTTGGGCATGTAGGGAATTTGGAATTCATGAAAGGCCGTGTGTACCTAGGCTTTGTTGATCTTTCAGTCACAGTGTTCGGTGCACGACTACTCATTGATGGTTGCCATTTCCTAGGTTGTTGGGAAAGGATCCTTGGTTTTGGTTGACTACCATTAGGAGTGTGTTAAACTCTAGCGGTTGTTGGTGTAGTAGGTTTGAATACACAGTGTTTTCTTTTTGAATCTTCCCTTTTTGCTTATCATCATCTAGGTTGTTGTTATGAATTAAGTCCTTTGAATCTATAAATTCTTTTATGGACACAAATGTCACACGCTTGGGGGTATTCCTAGAAGTGTTAGGTTCATTCACATGGTTGGGTTTAGCAAAAGTGTGCTTTCTAAATGGAGGAACATAAGGTGATATGGATGGTTTTGGAACACTTGTTTGCACATCAGTCTTAGGGGGTAACCTAGATTTAACATGAGAAGAATTGGAGAAAGGAGTCGGTATTCCTAAGGTATATGGCTTTGGATCCTTGTAGGCATTGGGTTGTCGAACAACATGTTTCACAACTTTAGGTTCCACAATTTTCCCACCCATTTTGGCAACGAGTTTCTTCAACTCTTCTATCGCTATGTCCTTTTCTTGCAACTGAGTTTCCAAGTCTGTAATTTCCATACTCTTTTCGTTCATTTCTCGACACAAGGCGGAAAGTTTTACTTGCAAGTTATAATCATTTGGACATTTTCCGACTTTGTCTTGCAAAGCAAGTTAAAGAGAATGACAATGTTTTTGAAGGAATTCACATCGCTGTTGAACTAACGCAAAAGCCTTTTTATCAACATTTTCTTTGTGTTTCGAAAGCTCAATTTCAAGACGTTCACACTCTTTGGTCTTAGCAAGATATTTACATGCAACATCATAATATTTATCTATAGTAGCACAAGATGTAACAGCAACATACAAAATATCTTTTAAATATATTCTTTTAAGAGTAGATCATATTCATTTGAAAACTCTGATTTGTCATTTTGAAGTTCATCAATTTCTTTTTCAAAAGACTCAAAGTATTTTAAATCATCAAACATTCTGACCGAATTAATCTTTCAAATTCAAGAACATTTTTTTTATCTTCGTATTCGGTATAAAAGTTCTTTCACAAGCACAGTTATATCGTTAGTGGTCTCTTTTTTTCCATTTGTCATTTTCACGTTTTTGCCAATCTCTTTCAACGATTGATTGAATATTATCAATGTGATGTTTAAGAATACCAAGTGTCTTCCTACTCTTACTTTTAGAGGCATCAAGAGGCAGATAGTTAATAAATTTAGGTACATTGGATTTCTTAGTGGCAAAAATTTTCTTCCATTGAATTCTTCTTTGTTTGCTTTCAAGAAACAATTCCTCATGAGACTTCCGTTTTGTGGGGTGAAAAGACCATAAAGATTGTTTTCATAAGCATAATTATATGGTTTCACAAAATCTTTATTGACCGGTGATCTACTCTCCTCATCCCAAAGGGACGTCTCTTCATTATCGGTCCATTCGGACTCATCAAGATATAAGTGGGGGTTCGCAGCTTGAGCTTGGTCGAGGTACTTAGGACTTTCAAAACTAGCTTTACCCTTAAAAAACGACCGAGGTGCTATCATTCTTATGGTTTGAATAGAGTCATGCGTTTTATAAACAATTTTCTTCAAAAATTCGACTTGTTCTTCTAGTTGCATTACTTTTTCAGTATCTTTGCCTTGTCTATTTTTAAAATCTTGTTTTAACTATTCAACCTCTTGTTTCTTTTCCTCATGAATTTTAGCAGAATCGGTGGTATTCATAGAAAGCCTTTGTTCAAGTTCGTTAACTTTTGTTGTGGCAATGTACGTTTTTTGACGTTCATCACCTAAGAAAACATTATATTGACGTTTTTCTTTAGCTAACAAAGCAAGAGCTTCATTGTATTTATTTTCAAAATCATTCTTTTTAACGTTAATTAAACGACCTTTGTACCCCTCAAGCTCTTTGTCTTTTTTGAAGAAACTGAGCCCTATAACTATCAATGGTCTCACTAGATTTTATAAGAGCGGTTTTGCTGTCTTCAAAGTTTTGAGTGAGCGTTGTGTTTGCCTTTTTTAATTGCTTGTGACTCTTTCTAGTTTCATTGACATCTTTTTGTAAACTAGCAATTAAATTAGCAAGCGCGACATGCTCCTCATCATCATACTCATTTGCATGTTGATCATCCTCAAACTTATTATTACACATGTCTGATGAATGAGGTGTGGTATTGCTATCAACCGTTTCCATCATACACGTGTGTTAGTAATTGTTGTTGGTAGATCACTATGCTCATGTGTATCACCAAACACATTATATTCATCATCATGTGGTACCTTATCAATTGGCTCGGTATCAAAGATGAGACCATTGTCATCTTTAGTGACGTTGAGGACCTCATGAATATTTGCCATGTATGAATAATGTGCCTCGAGTTCTTGGTCGGAGAGTTCATCATATGTGTCGTCAAGCATTTCTTCTTCCTCAGTTGATAACTTGATCCCAGCTTCCATCTTCTTGCATAGCAAATCTTTTCCTTATGATAACGATAATCCTTAACCCTTTTTGGCTGCTTGCATTCCTTAGCCATATGCCTAAAACCGCTACAGTTAAAACACTGAATCCCACTTTGTTGCACAACTTGAGTACCAACAGTTTCCCTATTTCCAACAACAGTAACAACCCTCTGATTATCATACTTAGCGGTTTGTCAATCATACTTTGGAGGACTCTCAGCATGCATTCGTGTGTCATACCTTGGAGGACTTTGAACATAGTTGTTCCTCGTGTTTGATGATGTTTTGAGGTTGTTGTTTGTAACACGATACTCAGCAGTAGAATCCATCTCGATAATCTCTGAAATGATGAAGTGTATACGGATCTTAAGTAGATGTTGTAGTGATTGTTGTTGATGAGAAAAGTTGTTGAAGTCCCCTAACAATGTGTTCTTGATAAACCAAAAAATTCCAAGACCAAATAACTCACGGAATAATCAAATTCGTAAAAATTTGAAGTTTAAATTCGGAAAACGTAACAAAGAATCAGAATATGACTGAAGAATTCGGAATAACTAATTTCGGAATAATCATCAAAGATTTTGGAATACCCCTTATAGAAGATTTCGGAATATCTTCGAAAAGGATTTTGTAATGCACCCAAAATCCGGAATCCCAATACAATCCTGAATAAATCTAGCAACCTAATCTGGAATGCCATTAAGCAGATCCGGAAGTGAAGGATTCCTAAATAACCCCTTTATTCTGAAATTACACTAACTCCAAATCCGGAATCAAACGTATGATGGTTTTGGAATCCTAAGCTAAAGATTTCGGAATGTCAACATAATATAACCATGATTCTGGATTTATCTTGTCTAAGATTTCGCAATATTGAATCCGAAATCTCAAAAGATTTCGGAATGCAAACTCCGGATTCTTTTACTTGAAGATTTCGGATTATGATTAACTCCGAATTCTTTTACTTGAAGAATTCAGATACCTTTCGTTCACGATACCGGAATCTTGTAGACTTAGATTTCAGAATTAATAATTCTGGATTCTGCCTTAATAAAATTGCGGATTAAAACTTGTATTAGACTAAATCCGGCATTCCTTCAGATTTCAGAATAAAATCTAATATAATGATTTCGGAATTGCAAGGACAAAATCCGGAATACGACTAAATCTGGAATAAAACACACTAAATCCAAAATAATGCACACTATATCCGGAATGCAGCCGAAATTCGGAATAACTAAAAAAAATACTTAGATTCGGATTAACCAAATTTTTGAATAAGTCGGATAGAACAATAAAGACGAGATCTTTACCAAAAATCGAGCCAAACGCCCCAAAATCTTGCGTTTTTAACCACAATAACTAACCCAAATCCATACCACAACTATGTAGGATATTTATATAAAGATTTAGAGCCCAAAAAACCTATCCGAGATGTTGATGATGTTTTAAATCACGAACACAAATCAAACCAAACACCAATCACTAATCTACCCCGTAGCGATTGATACCAATTGTTGTCCCATTATTTATGATGATTAAACAAGAAATAAAGATGAAAAGATATGAGAGAGAAAGTAGAGAGAGAAAGTAGAGATAAAATTGTTGGAAACTTGTGGAATGTTAGATTGAGAGGGAATGAAAAAATATAACTAACCACCTCCTAACATGTTAGGAGGTATGTATATATAGTCCAAGCTTATATGTAACTTAATGGACTATATATTGATGGGCTGGGCTTTGCTCTTAGGCTTTAGTTCCTTTAACATGAACTTTTAACTTAAAGTTAAGCCCGTAATACCCGACTAACCTACTACCTATTACAATGTTACAAGAATTAATACAATCACGTCACTTTGTAGTTTAGTGAGAACTAACACACGAGACTTATTACAACATAAGACACATCCAAGTATACACATATAACTCGGATCTACACAAGACTAATCCAAGTATACACATATACCTTAGATTTATACAAGACTAATCTAAGTATACACAAATACCTTGGATCTACACAAGACACAAATAAACGAATTGATGAACATGACTAGATCTAAGAGAGGACGATCTTCATAAAGCTTCATCTTTTATCACATCACAAATGTGTGAGTGATATTCTCTTTGGACAAGTAAAAAAGGGGATTAATAGGATAATCATAAGTAACAATACTTAACAAATTAAGTGAAAGTATAGAAAGAATATAAGAAGTAGAAAACTGTCCAAAATGGTTCTCTTGAAACGAAAATATGATTCACTATTTATAGGGAACAAGGAGCAACGACACTCTTTCGCGAATCATTAAATGGGTTGGTGTCACACCCCAACATGGCGGAATATGGGGCGCGACGTATGTATATCATCACAACATGGCGTGTCTATAGAGATAACTAAATGAAATGGAAATGTCATAAAATGGTGACACAAATGTCATGACAATATCTCCACAAAATGCAGGAGTCTAGGCAAGTAGGTAACAGTCCAACCCCTTACCCAAGACAAACAATTACCACAAACAAAACATCATAAAGGTGTCCACAAAGTATCACTTATTCAAAACACATAGAAATAAACTAAGAAGGAACGGGGATCTCTTTCTAAATGCAATCTTAATGTCTCCAAAGCTAGCCACTTCTATTCTCAAGCTTAACCACATTCTCACCTGAAAGAGACACTAAAACACGTCAACATAATGTTGGTGAGAGTCATAGGTTTAGACTCCAACCGAAAACAGATTATAATAAGTTGTGAAGAACCATAAACCACTACAAATATGGACAATGTGCTACAAATATACATTAACAACTAACATTCAAGATCAATCATTCCAAACAAAATCCAAGGCTCCCAGCCTTACCAAACACCATGGTACCATAGGCGCCCATACACCTATGTACTAATCCCAAGGCCCCGCCTTGTCATTATCAATTGGTCCCATAGATGCTCACACATCTATGTACCTCCCAAGGCCCCGCCTTGTCAACATCCCCTTGGTACCAAGTCAAACCACAATAATTGAGACGGTACGTGTCCCCCGATCCAAATCATAAACAAATCAAGAATCACATAGCAGTTAATCACATAAGTGTACACACAAGTCCATCACAAACCATAAAAACATTCACAACATTAGTTACAAAACCATACAGTGTCTCTTCCATCCCATCTGGAAGTCAAAAATCATTAAAAGACATGGGACTATGAAACTCACCTGATTGAGCTTCTCCAAAAATCCGCGCACTAGCAAAAAGCTAACAAATAAAAGCACACAATCAAAACATGAACCAAACACTAAGATGGCTCAACAACCTATGATGGACATCTAAAATTCTCCCATATATATACCTCATTTATATGCTCTAATAATCTCATTAAACCCCTCTATAAAGCCCTTAACTTAGTTTACTTCATAACCCGTCTCGTTAACATTTTACCCAAAACAGTCCCGGTTTTTAGGTCTCCAAACTATAAGCCAAACGCCCACCTAACCATACCCATGACCTCTGTAAAGGAAACCCTATGCCCTTACATATGTTAGCTAACTCCTCCCTTTTTCCCCAACCTTAAAGCTACTATTAAGGCCCCGATATATATATATATATATATATATATATATATATATATATATATATATATATATATATATATATATATATATATATATATATACATACATATATATATATATACATATATATATATATATATATATATATATATATATATATATATATATATATATATATATATATATATATATATATATATATATATATATATATATATATATATATATATATATATATATATATATATATATATATATATATATATATATATATATATATATATATATATATATATATATATATATATATATATATATATATATATATATATATATATATATATATACTTTTGTCTATCCGGATTTTACTGATTTTGAACATACAAAAAGTTTGTTATGATTAGGGGGTCTTACCCTAACCAATTTGCTTAGCCTTCCTCCAGATCTCTTATTTAATATATAAACCAACACCCATTCTCATTAGAGGGCTCAAGTATACTCCTAACTACCCCAATCACCTTAAAACATTAAATTAAACCCGACTGATTTCAAAACTGTTTTGACCTCCGACTGTTGTAACCTGTTTTTTGACCCACTTCCCGACCTCCAATTTAGTTCTCGTTTCTTACATTTGAAAGCCAACTCAATTACCTTTCCAGGGATACTTGGATCGTAAAATAAGAGTTTGTAGAACTCTATATATGGTCAAAACAATTGACCTAAAATTCTGCCCAGTTTTTAAAAAACGATTTTAACATAATTAGTCTAATTAATTACCTATAACTCCACTAATTACAAGCCCTAATTCACCTAATCATTATAATATCATTAATATACATATTTTTATTTAAACCCTAGCCTAAATCCATCATAAGATGATTGAGAAAGAATTAAAACACTTTAATTAAAAAGGGTTATAAAGATTTACCTTTGATTTATGAAAACCCCAAATTTATGAAGAAACCCTAAAAAAACTCTTGTGACCGTCGACTTTTTTTTTCTCCAGGATTAATTATGTGTTTTAGTTTATAACAATGCTTTATATAATTAACATACTAATCCTAGCCCAATAAAATGTTTCCTTTTTCTCTTTTTTCCTTTTCTTTCCTTCCCCATTTTTTTAATCGCATATACCGACCTATGCACCCATAATTTTGTTTTTTTATTTAATTTATTAATACTTGTAATAATAATATTACCTTAATTTTCCTTAATTTATTTCAGCTCCTAAAGCCTCCAAAACCTCAAAACCGTAAAACTAGTCAAATTTACGCGTATACCGTAAAAGACGTAAAATATACAGTTTTATAAAAACTCTTGAAATATGAAATAAACAAATTAACTAAGTCCTAAATGACTTAAAACCATCCTGAAAAATACTCCCGTGGCTAAATACCTCTTCCGAGACCCTTAAATGCAAAACCCTAAACCGTAAAAATACGATTTTCTATAATACATATACGTATACGTAAAACCACTAAATAACACCATCTCATTTCATAGTCACTACCATGTGAGCTCATGAACATGAAATCATCACACATCGTTTCACTCACAAGGTACCTCGTACCCGAAACGATATCCAAACCACAATCTATACACACTAATTAGCACATAAACACATAAAGACACGTAACTTGCACAAAATAAAACTAAGTGACAAACTCAAAACCGAGCTTGTCACATCACTCCCTCCTAATAGAAATCTCTTCCCGAGATTTACTCCTTAGGATCAAACACACAACCAACAAATCACATGAGGATACTTGTTCTAAATGAACTCTTCTCATTTCTATGTGTACTTTAGTTCAAGTCTCAAATTACCACATATACTAACTACCAATATTTAAATTCATACCCAAACTCTTGACCTTACAGCCAATAAATCTCACAAATGTCTCTTTGATAAAACAAATACTCTTATTAACACAAATCCCGAATAACCGTACATGCAAATATGCATTCTCAAACAACGTTTACCAATCTCATTACATGAAATATATCATGTATACCACTCATTTTCCCCAGGTAATTCCATACTCATAAGCTACTGGTCCGATCTTTCCAAGGATCATAAATGGACCTACACAACTCTACATCAACTTTTCCATTTTACCAAAACATACCACCCGTTACTATCAGTGAAACTTCCTATATAACTTTGTCACTAAACTCTAGTGGTTTCCTCCTTTTCTACATAGCATCTCTTGTTTTCTCTCATCCTTTCCACAAACACTTTTTCCACATTGGTAGTCTCTTTAACCAATTTTAGTCCATCTTAAGGACAACTCACCCTATCCTTTCATATAGTGCCTTGTATAATTAATTTTAGTCTCGTTTGAAATTGTACTTTGGTGAGGACATCTCTCAGGAGATGATTCCATCCCTCACCACGTTCCCCATGAATTAATTTTGGGTCGAGTCAGGCTCGTGACTCGGTTATCAAAAACAAGCGCTCCTCGGGAGGCAGCCCGAGTATCTATCCTTTTCCGTTTAACCTCCTAAGTGTAGCGGGACCTCTTTGGGTGTTTGTTTTGGATAAGTGCACTCTTGGAATCTCTGAAGAACCGTGCTCCCGTGTTATCCGAAATCCGGTTCTATCTCTCAACTATCGTGATTCAATTTTCTTCATACTCACATTTGAAATTGATCACGTTAGTCGTCTTTTCCTTAACTTTAGTTAACCAACGTGCACAATGTCATAAGTGTAGGGGAGACTTTTCCCACATGCTTAAACATTAAGGACAATGTTTATCTTAAGTGTAGGGGGGACTTCTATCGAAGTTTTAAGTGGACTTTTCCATGAAAATGCCTTCATTTAACCGGAAAATCATCTTTTTCAACATTTTTCAAAGTTTTTATTAACTTTGGCCTTTTAGTCATAATTTTTAAAAATTTTATCGTTGCTTTCATATGTATATATCCCGCAATAAAGTCAAAAATATTAATAAAGTGGTGTAGCTAGTTTAGAAGTCTTTGACATATTAGGCCCGTTGCGTTTATTTTGACTCAACCCGAATAGACTTATCCAAGTCTATTCTAGCTAGTATCCTTAACCATGTATACCTTAATTGGTTTATTAGGCTAAGTATCCACGAGTCTCATTACTTGAGATTTTAAATTGTGGAGGACGAGAAATGATAGAGTTAATTATAAGTCGGTATTCTTGCACAAGCTCACTTGGTGTAATTATTTGCCTATTCTCCCATCACTTGCTAATAATTTATCTGCAATAAGTAAGGTCGTACGATTTGAAAAGTTACTTAGCTTCTAGCCCAAGATCGTTTAAAAGTTGCTCGGTAATGATAAGAGTTCATAGCCAAGGCATAACTTATGAAGCGGGGCGCGAAGATTGACGAGTCCGAAAAGGCCCTAACAAGGCATGAGGATTCCATTTTATTGCTAAAGATCCAAAATGATGTGAAAAGCATTATTCCCAAAGTCAATATGAAGGATCAAGACTCACGACGAAAAGCAATCAACTCCCGTAAAGATCATGGAGAAGTCTATCCGAAAAGACCCTAACAAGGTATGAAGATAAGTAGATCCAAGTCCGAAAAGGAGGCGGATCGTTGTATCTCAAAATCCCAATTAGAGATTGAAGAATAATCATGAAGTCGTGGTCAACAAAGTTGGAGAACCCCTCAAAAGTCTCCAAGTGAAGAAACTCTATTAACGATGAGAAGACCATTATCTCAAGCACGTCTCTCAAGATATGAAGTATGAAGTACATGCCAAATATCGGCCCGAGAAAGGTCTCAAATCGTGAACCGAGTTATGCCAAGATATGAACTTTTTGATATCCCGAGAAGCAGTTTTAAGAGATTTTGTCCTTTAGCTAACTATTGATCAAATCATCCTACTTTGCTTTCAGCCTAAATAAACTATCGAAATAAGTCCAAAAATGCATCTTCATGATCATTCTAAGACAAAAACAAAATATAAGAGATACACCTAGGAATAAGGGAGTTTAAGCATATAATTAAGCCATGTGTGTAAGTGTTTGATTTACTAACTTATAATAACAATGATCTCGTTTTTAAGTTTAGTTTGGGGAACGTGAAACTTGAGGGTGATAAATCTTCGCAGCACCAAAGCCCTAATGTAAGTCATTGATTTCTTTGCAAGTTATTTCCATGTAGCTATTTTCAAGTGAAAATGGTTTTCTATCCTTTTATTTACTTTAAAGAATTTAATTTCTCTTAGTACTTAAATTTTTGTTTAGTAGTATTTTAATAAGGCCAAGGTTGATTAATTATGAGAAAAGTGTAAAATTGCTTTATCACTAAGCATTGCATGAGGGCATGACAATGGTTAAGTGTAGGGGATTTGATAGGTGTGTAAACACCCATCCTTTTTCCACTTAATTCTGGCTAAAACGAGACCAAAACACGTATTTAATATCATTTGTTTGGAATTATGCGTGGTTTTGTGTTTATTGTGTTTTCAGAGCCAACCGGATGAATATTGAAGAAAACATGGGATTGCACGGATTTTATCGAAGAAAAAGACTCAAGACGAAGTCTATTGTCCAAGAGATGCAAAAGATTTGAAGTAATTTGGCCCAATTAAGGATTTATCGAAGAAAAGGACCAAAGATAGAAGTTTTACATAAGTCGAAGAAACTCAAGTCTATTAAACGAAGAAATTAAAAGACGAGTTGAATTTAATCGACGACAAATCCCGAATCAGAATCGAAAACGTCAACTTTTCTGAAAAGACGAGAAGACAAGAAGATAAGGAGAAAGCCCACTCACCAACCAAAAGGAAGACCTATAAAAGGAAATCCCCTCACACAATAGTGGCAGTTTTTAGTTTTTTCATTCTCCTTCTTTTTCTCTTTTCTTGTTCGTAGTCATCACCAACACCACTAGGGTGTTTGGTGATTTTGATTATTGTTCTTCCAAATCTTGTAGTTTAATCTTGTCTTTTATTTGTTCAACATTAATCATTAATACAAGTCTTCCTTTAATCTTTTCATTCATCTTGTTCTTCATCATCTTTTTATTTCAAGTTCTAAAGTTCTTATTTAGTTGAGTTTTGATCTTAAGAAGTTGTTGAATTTGTGTTTTTGTGATTGGGATTTGATCCTTGTAGTTGGTAGATGATTTGTGGTTAATTTGGTAAAACCTTTTTGCTTATTTAGCTTGATTTTGGATTAAATCGCCCTTCCCTGTTTTTCTGAAAAAAGTTATTGTTCTTGAGTATTCCCAGGTTCCGAATGAACACAAACTTCCGAATGAACACAAAGTTCCGGATGAACAAATAGTTCCGGATGAACATAAAGTTCCGGATGAACAAAAAGTTCCGAATGAGTTTCAAATCTTCCGAATAAATTTCCTTTTAAAAAGTTCCGAATCAATTCTTCAAAGTTCCGAATGAATGTTCTTTACAAATCTTCCGAATAAACTTCCGAGCCAAAAGTTCCGAACCAACTTCCGGATCAAAAGTTCCGAGTGAACTTCCGGATCACCAACTTCCGAATCAATCTTCCGAACAAAGTTCCGGATCAACTTCCGAACAAAGTTCCGGGTGAAGTTCCGAGTGAAAGTTCCGGGTAAAATTCCGAGTGAAAGTTCCGAGTGAAAGTTCCGAACGAAGTTCCAGATAAACTTCCGAATCAAGGTATATTTCCGAATCAAGTTTATTTTCTTTGAGTATTTTTAAGTGTTATTGTTTCTTACTGTTTCTTCATTTTCATTTTCTTTTTATATTTTAATTCAAGTTTTATTAATTGTTATTAATTGAATTGTTTTTAAGTTTAAGTTTACATTTTCGTGCATTTAAACCTTTAAGTAGAATAGAAAACCACTCTCCTTTTTAGTAACCAAGAACAATCATTCCACTTAGAACCAACATCAATTCGAGAGGATATCGAGAGAATATAGAACCCCATTACAAAATCCTAGTATCATGCCTCAAATGGCATTCATCGACTTCTAATATGATAACTATCATTATATTAAAACTCAGACATCGCTAACGAGTTTCCCACCTCCCTCTAAATCAGTCACCTAAGCTCTCAACACGACTCCTATACTTGTAGCAATTTCTCACTTCGTCCATCCTTTTCCCATTAGCTTGATATACTCGTATCCAATCATGTTCATCAACCCCCTTTAGTCCGTACCCCCAGACTTCTTAAAAATTCCAATTTCCTTATACAAGTGACCTATGACGGTATTTCACATATTCATTAGTTCATCATAATAAGGCTCTTTCAATCCAAATCAACTTATGATCTATACATATCACCAAAAGGATGGTTATCTCAGTTGGTCTATCGACTGCCATCCAAACCCATGCTACAACTGCTTCCAGTAAATTTGGATAGCTCATTAGTAGCACTTATACACATCTTTCTCACTTTTCTCCATGAACAATTTTTTTTTCTTGATACTCAACACTTCCTTCATACCTACACAATGTCTTACCTTCAAGGTCATAGTGCTCCTCTTCTTGTCTCAATTAGACCAAACCCTTCGTCTCTCATGACACATCACGTCTGTAACTCCTCATCCATTCGATTATCGATACTAAGCCTTCCAATCCAACAATATAGGTCAGTGCCATCCCTCTTTTTTTTCAAAACTACAACAATATTAGCCTACTTTGTGCTTTATTCTACTCATTAGGCTCTACCAAAATATTTTTTTTACCTTCGGTTCCTATCTTGACCTCTTTCATTCATGCTTCGCTTCTATTCACACTTCCGTCTTCTTCCTCAATTCATACCATACATCACGATATGATGCTTCCCGTCTATCAATTCATCTATACGCCAAAATTTTCCAAGTAACTTCACTTGTTTTTCTCACGACCAGTTATCCTACTCCCTCCTAATAGGAACAGACAAGAGTTTCCTGTGATTCTATGCGGATCACACTCTCATCTTATACCCACATTAGTTTCCATTTGTCTACTAAGACATGTTCTAAATTATTACTCAAGTCTCATACTTCTATTATGATCTTGCACCTAACACGAGGTACTTCTAGTCATCATCTTCTACGAATACTTGGTTCTCTCCTTCCATGGTTCTCCCTAATTCCAACACTATCCCGTCCAACATAAATTACATACTTCATTCATCAAATCTATGGAAATCGTTAGTGCATTGGATAATGCATAGCTATCTCTTCCAAAGATCTTTCATAACACCTTCACAAAACCGACTCTCTAATCACTTCTCCGTGAACTTATTCAGCTCAGATTCACTACTCATCCCTCGATATTGATTGCCATAAAATTATATCCGCGTAGTTACTTGACTCCCCTTGTTACTTCCACAAGATCTTAATCTCCCATGTTATGTATTCACTTCATCACGATCCACTGGTTCAGCTCTTTGTAGCTCCACCCCGGTACTCGATCTGTCTTCCTTCGTTACAAAACATACGGATATTCCCTTCATAGTGCTTGTCACCTTTCCAGTCCTAGCAAAATCTATGACTCCTTCCAAATCTCTTGCTTTCTTTAGCAGCCCGCACGTAGTCCTTTCAGCTCCTTGCTTCACGATGTAGCTCTTCACGCTCCCCTTCTCGTCTCTATGATGTTACCTAGGAACTTCACACTACCCAGTAGCTTCTAACTTCAACTCATCTACCACAATATTTCTAAAGGTACTTCAACCCCTCAATGGCTCACTCTTCCTTACTTGTTGTAATCACACTTAATCAGCCTCCTACCAATCATTCTTTCACATCCATGTTTTCCTTCACGTGTCTACCAATACCTTGCCTCCATAACTATACTAATTCCCTTGCGTGTTATTTGCCCAATCCTTAGTAGAAAGTTTCTACTCTACCCTCACATCCGCTGGTACTTTCATCAATCTCCTAATGGTACTTCAACCAACTTCTCATAGCATGACATCTCGTTCTCACGACCAATCAACTAACTTTACTTACTCTCTTATTCCTGTAACCAATCTAAGTTCTATGACTCCACAAATGTTAATCATTACTTCAACACAACCTTTAAACCAAAATACATCTCTCTATTCTAATATCTAACCATAAGTAATACTACCAAACTCTATCCTCTCATCCTAAAGTTTCCACAACCGCATAACTAAATCAACCATGACCTGTACCAAAAGAATTTCCAAACGACCGCGTCCCATAAAAAAATAGGGTAAACCTAAAGATCAACCATAATGAACCCAAGCCAAAACAACAGAAAACGAAACAATGTAATCTGAAAGATCAATGGAGTGTGCCAACAACAAAAAATTTAGACTCGTCACGATTAATATTACCAAATTTCGATACCTTAGAAAATTTTAAACTTTCTCCCCAATTAGTTACTTCTCATAAGAACCAAACTCCCATACTACTAAAATCAGTCATACTCATTTTTAACCATAAACTCATCCTTTATCTTCATCATTTTATCAAGATATCAACTAGTTAGTATACTACAATCTTATTCTAACCCTTATCTCGCTTACCCATATTAAATTTATTTCACTTGTTATTATGAAATCAATACATGTTTATAAAATACAGTGTTTTTTTTATTCTGTATTATTATTATTATTTTATATAATCCATTTAGGCTGGTTATAACTAAACTACTACACGTTTACAAGGTGTGGTGTTATTATTATCATTACTATAATAGAATCTCCCTTTTTACTCTTTCCGTCTTAGTTAAATACTTCTAAAAATTTAACTCCACTTAAGAAAATTATTGTAAAATTTCTTTACCCCTTTAAAATGTATGATCACATGTTACACATAAAACTAATCTAATTATTTTCAAGACAAATTTTTTTTTATTACCTTACTACCACAAACTTAAAAAAAAATATGTAAGCCACGATATCATACC
This sequence comes from Glebionis coronaria, assembly GCA_025667525.1. Taxonomy (NCBI): domain Eukaryota; kingdom Viridiplantae; phylum Streptophyta; class Magnoliopsida; order Asterales; family Asteraceae; genus Glebionis; species Glebionis coronaria. The sequence continues at coordinate 152,272,948 of CM046879.1, read as the reverse complement.
ATACACCTACAAATCATTTTCAAAATCGTTTTTCTATAATTAGCCATACTTATTTGCAAGAAAATTTAGTAGTTCTCATTAATTAAAATATATACCCGAATGTAAACACACTTCAAAAAGACTCAAAACGTCGTTGGAACTCCATCAAACTCGAGCACCATAAAACACGAACAACACTAGGTACGTTCAAGTTATAGTAGAACGACCATATATCATAACTTAACGCATACTAGTATATATACATCTGCATATATATGCCTATTAAATCACCCAAAACATACTCGTTACCATACATGTCAGATCAATCAATCGCGTCATACACTCGTTTTCCTATACGAGTAATCACCATCTTACCACAAGGCATAAAGCCTATCACTAAAACCATTCCATATCGTGTGACCCCATAATCACACAACATGAGTATAACCCAATACATATAACACACTAAAAAATAGTCATACCGTAGGCAGCCGTTACATAAACCCATATATTATACATAAACCCATATATTATACATATACCTAAAATCCACATCTCATCATATACAAGCATGTACTAACCCTCTTTCATGCAATCATACTTGAGAACCCATTGAAGTTGTGGTAGTTGTATAACTATGTTGGCCACCATACTTATACAATACCCTTTCCCCAATGCACTCCTTCCTATGATGACACTTATAAGAATCAATACAACATATAACACATAAATCCATCTACTCACATAAGTTCATAACCACATAACCAATAAGGTCCAAAACTCCATCTATTAAAATAACATAGTCAAACTTCTTGCAATACATAAATCCATAGTCTAGCTAAAACAACATAGACAAGCTCCAAAACAACATCATGATCAGTTATAAGTCACGTCGCCCATAAGAAATAACTTAAAATATTTCCTATCCATCTACTCCTAATAACTCGAATCACCACCTAATTCTTAGGGAACATGACTTAAACATCAAAAGAAAAATACTATACATTAGGTGCACAAAATAACTCATCAATTATTATGAAAGTAATTCGTATATTAAAAACAAAACAGAAATTAGCATGTGACTAAGTATGGACGACTAAAGTTCAATCCATAATAGTCAAAACTCACATAAAACGAATCAACAATACTCAGAAAATACAATCAAAACCATACACACATATTCATATGGCGCCTATATGCAGGGATCCTTAAGCTATAGACTAGGCTACTAGACTAGGCAACCTAATTCTCTATAACCATTGGCTCTGATACCATTCTGTCACACCCCAACACGGCGGAATATGGGGCGCGGCGTATGTATATCATCACAACATGACGTGTCTATAGAGATAACTAAATGAAATGGAAATGTCATAAAATGGTGGACACAAATGTCATGACAATATCTCCACAAAATGCAGGAGTCTAGGCAAGTAGGTAAAAGTCCTACCCCTTACCCAAGACAAACAATTACCAGAAACAAAACCTCATAAAGGTGTCCACAAAGTATCACTTATTCAAAACACATAGAAATAAACTAAGAAGGAACATGGATCTCCTTCTAAATGCAATCCTAATGTCTCCAAAGCTAGCCACTTCTATTCTCAAGCTTAACCACATTCTCACCTGAAAGAGACACTAAAACACGTCAACATAATGTTGGTGAGAGTCATAGTTTTAGACTCCAACTGAAAACAGATTATAATAAGCTGTGAACAACCATAAACCACTACACATATGGACAATGTGCTACAAATATGCATTAACAACTAATATTCAAGATCAATCATTCCAAACAAAATCCAAGGCTCCCATCCTTACCAAACATCATGGTACCATAGGCGCCCATACACCTATGTACCAATCCCATGGCCTCACCATGTCATTATCCATTGGTCGCATAGATGCTCACACATCTATGTACCTCCCCAAGGCCCCGCCTTGTCAACATCCCCTTGGTACCAAGTCAAACCACAATAACTGAGACGGTACGTGTCCCCCGATCCAAATCATAAACACAATCAAGAATCACATAGCAGTTAATCACATAAGTGTACACACAAGTCCATCACAAACCATAAAAACATTCACATCATTAGTTACAAAACCATACAGTGTCTCTTCCATCCCATCTAGAAGTAAAAAATCATTAAAAGACATGGGACTATGAAACTCACCTGATTGAGCTTCTCCAAAAATCCGCGCACTAGCAAAAAACTTACAAACAAAAGCACACAATCAAAATATGAACCAAACACTAAGATGGCTCAACAACCTATGATGGACATCTAAAATTCTCCCATATATATACCTCATTTATATGCTTTAAGAATCTCATTACACCCCTCTATAAATCCCTTAACTTAGTTTACTTCATAACTCGTCTCGTTAACATTTTACCCAAAACAGTCCCGGTTTTTAGGTCTCCAAACTATAAGCCAAACGTCCACCTAACCATACTCATGACCTCTGTAAAGGAAACCCTATGCCCTTACATACGTTAGCTAACTCCTCTCTTTTTCCCCAATCTTAAAGCTACTGTTAAGGCCCCGATATATATATATATACTTTTGTCTATCCGGATTTTACTGATTTTGAACATACAAAAAGTTTGTTATGATTAGGGGGTCTTACCCTAACCAATTTGCTTAGCCCTCCTCCAGATCTCTTATTTAACATATAAACCAACACCCATGCTCATTAGAGGGCTCAAGTGTACTCCTAAGTACCCCAATCACCTTAAAACATTAAATTAAACCCGACTGATTTCAAAACTGTTTTGACCTCCGACTGTTGTAACCTGTTTTTGACCCACTTCCCGGCCTCCAATTTAGTTCTCGTTTCTTACATTTGAAAGCCAACTCAATTACCTTTCCAGGGATACTTGGATCGCAAAATAAGAGTTTGTAGAACTCTATATATGGTCAAGACAATTGACCTAAAATTCTTCCCAGTTTTTAAAAAACGATTTTAACATAATTAGTCTAATTAATTACCCATAACTCCACTAATTACAAGCCCTAATTCACCTAATCATTATAATATAATTAATATACAGATTTTTATTTAAACCCTAACCTAGATCCATCAGAAGATGATTGAGAAAGAATTAAAACACTTTAATTAAAAAGGGTTATAAAGATTTACCTTTGATTTATGAAAACCCCAAATTTATGAAGAAACCCTAAAAAAACTCTTGTGACCGTCGACTTTTTTTTCTCTAGGATTAATGACGTGTTTTGGTTTATAACAATGCTTTATATAATTAACATACTAATCCTAGCCCAATACAATGTTTCCTTTTTCTCTTTTTTCATTTTCTTTCCTTCCCCTTTTTTTAATCGCATATACCGACCTATGCACCCATAATTTCGTTTTTTTATTTAATTTATTAATACTTGTAATAAAATATTACCTTAATTTTCCTTAATTTATTTAAGCTCCTAAAGCCTCCAAAACCTCAAAGCCGTAAAACTAGTCAAATTTACGCGTATACCGTAAAAGACGTAAAAATATACAGTTTTATAAAAACTCTTGAAATATGAAATAAACAAATTAACTAAGTCCTAAATGACTTAAAACCATCCTAAAAAATACTCCCGTGGCTAAATACCTCTTCCGAGACCCCTAAATGCAAAACCCTAAACCGTAAAAATACGATTTTCTATAATACATATATGTATACGTAAAACCACTAAATAACACCATCTCATTTCATAGTCACTACCATGTGAGCTCATGAACATGAAATCATCACACATCGTTTCACTCACAAGGTACCCCGTACCCGAAACGATATCCAAACCACAATCTATACACACCAATTAGCACATAAACACGTAAAGACACGTAACTTGCACAAAATAAAACTAAGTGACAAACCTCAAAACCGCGGTTGTCACAGTTGGTGGCTCAATATTTGATATTGAGCCACACACACCTATTTTGAGCCGCGACTACTAGAGTCCGCTCCTTTTTATCCTTTAGTGGGGAAATCCCATCTGGTGAAGTTTATACCTCAAAGGTATATTCTTAGGCCATTTGGAATATGCCATATTAAAATTTTCATTTTCTATTTTAATAAAACATTTTCTTAAAAATAAAGTTTCTTAAAATATTTGTCACATTTGTATAAATGTAAGTTTTGAGGTTAATCACTTTCTATGATCACTAAACATGTATAAGATATGTTGGTGTAAGACTTAAATGATTATTACCTTGATGATAGTGTTTGTTGAATAATTTGTCTTACGGTTATCTTTGACGATATATTTTTACACTTTGTCGTGATCAAAACTAAGAAAGATTAGTTATTACAAACAATGTTTTTAAGCATTGGTTGCATTGACACGTCATTTTGGAAGAGTTACACATTCACAGACAATTTAGTACTTGACATAAAAAACTTAAATGTCAACTGCTAAACAAGAAGAGTATAATGCCTATTTATCATTGTGTGGTGGTTGTCACCAAGGAGATGGGAGGAGTTTAATTTTTATGATGATCATGCCGATCAGGTTCTCGATTGGCCGGGACAAATAAAAGAGTGTAGAAACTAGAAATGAGGGGGGTTGAATAGTTTCTATGATTAAGGTCTCAATTAAAAGTTATTTCAATTAAGTTTGTCTCAAAATCGCCTTTTATATGAAAACTAGTTTCATAGATGTTAAATCAATTTTCAAACCATTTGCTATATCTAGTGATTAACTATAAAACCCGTATTTAAAATCCTCGAATATTAAATACATGTAGTCTCGGCTTAAATTAAACGTTAATATTAAACACACATAATCTCAGCTTTTATTAAACGTCACGAAACTAATTATTCAGAAAATAATTATTAAGTGTCAGAAAATATTGCGTATATATTACGTAAGTATTACTTTACAGAAGGAATTATTACGTTCAGAAATTAAAACACGAGCACAAGCTAAAATTATGTCACAGGAATTAGGTCGAAAAGCAAAACGAAAACTTATATATTATGCTAAGGGGTGGCGGTTTTAAGTAGTAAACAAGAAAGAAAAGTGGGCTTTTGAGCCCGAATCGTTTTAAACACAAACACATGAAACAAAACAAGGGTTATCCATTTCATTTTTACCAAAAAAAAACTAGGGTTCTTTGTGTGTGAATAGCCGCCGGCTAGAAGACAAAAGAAAGGGTTTTCGGGCTTAATTCTTATCTTTGATTCGTGTGTATTGTCATTCCTTTAGCAATCTTACAATGGTAATCAATCCTTTTCCTTTAATTTCAGTTTATATCACGAATTAATGTGTTTTGATCTAAACAAAGGAGGTTATTTTTTGTAAACATGAAATAAATCAAAAGGAGGGTGTCGTGTTTTGCTTAATTCACGAAAACCGAGACCATAAGGTCTCGGTGTGACTGCTGTGGCCAGCCGTGACCCAAACAGGGGCAGCGGTGGTGCTTTGTTCATCAGCCGCAGCCAAAACTGAAGGTTTATAAGTATCATAACAATTATATAAAACCCTAAACGATATCAAAGCACATATAGCGGAAGCGATTTAACAAGATCATAATAATAACACAATTGTAATTATCGAATTAGGGTTACGTACCTTTATGATAAAGTAATTCCACAAGACGAAGAACAAATCACCGATTCGAGTCTAGACCATATATACCAAGATATAGTCTAAAGTAAGACTATATTACGTTCTTGTACACACGTAATACAACGAGCTAACCGTGATTATAGCACGTGTAAACCGAGCTACAACGCTTGTAATTAATCTACCTAACAACCCTAGAGAGGGGCTAGGACTAGATTATGTATACAATCGATCAACCAAGAAAACTGACCAAACACCCCTTTGTGGTGTGTCTTGCGATCGACCCAAAGAAGAGAAGGGGAGAGAGATTTATGATGTTGTGATTATGAGAGGATTATAAGGTGTATTTATAGACTTCCAACCTATTGTAACCCAATAAATATAAGTCAACTTCCCCCCCCCCCTTAGGGCATAACCGGCGGTCGAACACTCCTTAGGGGTGTTCCAGAATCTTCCAAACTTCTTTCCTTTTGTTCATACATACTATATGTTTATTTAACGCTCGTTATAACTTAACTATTAATTATTTAACGATCATTAAGGTTATATAGTTACTTGCTCGGTTAAATTAATAAATTAATAAATACATAAATATATTTATTAAATAAATTAATAAATACAATATATATATTTATTAATTACATTAACTCTTTACGTATTGTGTGCAATCCCATAATCTCGAGTTCGATCCTATCACACGACTATTAAATATAAGTCCATAAACTTACAGCTCCCACTTGGACATATTTCAAATATCATGATGACATTGACTAACGTCTAGTTAAACTAGCAATGTCTTTAGTACAACTCGAGTAAGGTCTCCTGGACAAAACCTTTTAACGATTCTGCATCGTTATTATTATCCTTTTATTTCTAATACAAAGTTAATAAGGATATGGATCTTAGTAATTCCTTTCATTAACCATTATGTTTCTCGTTCAGAGATTAAGCAAGATTACCAAAACAAATTTGGGTGTGGCCACACAAACATCTTACTAATCCCACGAGGGGCCCAACTGTATTAAACTCCAAAATGAAATTAGAGGAAATAAATTCCATATTGACTACGAGCAAAACTTATGAATTTTACAACACTTCTAAAAATAATCCTTATAGTTACCAGTTACGTTTAGCATTAGATTATTCTACAGAGATGCACTAGATTCATAACAGTTTCTTGGTATCTCAAGTCTAAGGATAACTATTTATGTTTTACTTAATGACAAAGATCCATAAAGTAATAACATATAGTCGGGATAAGTCCTATATTCGATTCATCGAATATCATCCAAAATCGATCAATATACTTTCAAGTATACTCTATTACTCTTTGATTTGTCTTAATTTAATAATATTCCCATATTATTAATCGACAACGGACATTTAGCATAACTTTTATTCATGGATTAAAACATGTAAAATAGGATACACTTATTAAATAATAGAAATAAACGAAACCCAATCTTTATTTCTTTATATAATAATGTCATAACATCCTCTATCCAAATACTAATCACAGATTTATTGCATGAGTTCGCTAGCTAGTTGCAGCCCAATCGCCTTGGCATGCTTAACTACCTTTGGTCTAGGCAAAGCCTTAGTCAAAGGATCTACTACGTTATCATATGTGTAAACTTTTATCAATTTGATTTCCCGAGCTTCAACTTGTTCTCAGACGTAGTGATGTCTACGCATAAAGTGTCTGGCGCCTTTCATGACTCCAGGGTCATTGGCAAATATTATTGCGACAGAATTGTCACAATACATATCAATAGGTTCTTTAATTGAAGGCATCACTCCAAGATCTTCAATAAACTTCCTAATCCAAACAGCTTCCATTGCAGCTTCTGAAGCAGCCATGTACTCAGATTGAGTAGCATGCATTGCAATTGTTGTCTGTTTCTTGCTCTTCCAGTCAACTGCTCCTCCATTGATAACAAAAATGTAACCCATCTGAGACTTCGTGTCGTCTTTATCACATTGCCAGGACGCATCATAGAATCTTGTAACATTTAGTTCTATGTATGGTTTTCCACCATATACCAAAAACATATCTTTCGTACTCCTCAAATACTTTAGAATATGTTTAACAACAGTCCAGTGGAGCTTCCCTGGATTCTGTTGGTATCTACTGACCAAGTTCTGAGCAAACGCTACATCAGGCCTTGTGCATCTAACATCATACATTATAGATCCTACAGCCGAAGCATAAGGCACCTTATGCATGTATGCCTCCTCTTTAGAAGTTGATGCATCCATCTTATGACTCAGATTATGCTTAACTTCCATAGGTTGAAAACCTTTCTTGAAATTATGCATATTATACTTCTTCAAAATCTTATCTATATAAGCATCTTGACATAGACCAATTAACCGTCTTTTCCTATCCCGATAGATCTTAATTCCCAGAATGTATGCAACTTCTCCTAAATCCTTCATAGAAAAACATTTACCAAGATAATCCTTAACAGCTTTAAGTCTTGGAATGTTACTTCCCATGATTAATATGTCATCAACATATAGGACTAGGAATACTACATCACTCCCACTAGCTTTGCGATATACACATGGCTCATCACGATTCTAAACAAATCCAAACTTTTTGATTTCTTCGTCAAATCTTTTATTCCATTGACGTGATGCTTGCTTTAAACCATAAATGGACCTTTGAAGTTTGCACACATGTCCTGGATTTTCAGGATCAGCATACCCTTCTGGTTGCTGCATATAGATGTCTTCATTTAAGCGACCGTTCAAGAAGGCAGTTTTAACATCCATTTGCCATATATCATAGTCATAGTATGTTGCTATAGCTATGAGAATCCTAATAGCTCTTAAGTCTGCTACAGGAGAAAATATCTCCTCTTAGTCTACGCCAAAAGTTTGAGTAAAACCTTTAGCTACTAAACAAGCTTTATAGGATTGTACTTTTCCGTCCATGTCGGTTTTCTTCTTGTATAACCACTTATGTCTCACTACTTTAGCATTCGGTGGTGGTTCTACAAGAATGCAAACATCATTTACTTTCATGGATTTCATTTCCTCATCCATAGCAACCATCCACTTATCCTTCTCAGGATCAAGTATGGCAGATTTATAATTAGCGGGTTCACCAAGATCTCCTCACTCATCATCATCCTCTATGTTAAGACACATATTGCTATTTGCGTTTTTAATCCTTGCGGATCTACGCAGAGGAACTAATTCTGGTGGAACCGCCAGACTTTCTAGTTCTGCAGGAATTATGTATCTATATGACTCTCCTCAAGATCATAATTTCTCCCACTGAATTCTTGGTTTACAAGATCAAATTCAAGGAAGTCTCCATACCTAGCAACAATAACTTTGTTCTCAGGTGGATAATAAAAGTAGTAACCCATAGTTTCCTTAGGGTATCATACAAAGATCCATTTTACAGATCGTTGTTGGAGTTTGTCACCCGAGTCACGTTTCACATACGTCTCGCAACCCCAGACCTTTAAATAAGACAAATATGGCTTCTTTCCATGTCATAGTTCACATGGTGTCTTATCGACGTTCTTTGTGGGAACCATATTTAATATGCGAACAACAAATTCTAGAGCATAATCCCAAAAGGATAAAGGTAAAGTTGTAAGATTAAACATATATCGTACCATATCCAATAATGTACGATTTCTCCTTTCGGATACACCATTTTGTTGTGAAGTATAGGGAGAAGTAAGATGCTGAACAATTCCATTCTCACCTAGATAATCTATAAACTATTGACTTAAATATTCACCACCTCTATCAGAACGAAGAGCTTTAATCTTCTTCCCTAATCGCAGTTCTACTTCTGCATTAAACACTTTGAATGTTTCAAATACCTCATGTTTATGCTTAAGTAAATAAACATAACCATAACGGCTATAATCATCCGTAAATGTTAAGAAGTAGCTAGCCCCTTTCCTTGACGTATGTCTAAGTGGTCCACACACATCAGTATGTATAAGTCCAAGTAGATCAGTAGCCCTTACAATATTGCTATTAAATGATTTCTTGGTCATCTTTCCAGAGATACAAGACTCACATTTATCAAATAATTCATCATTGATATTTTCCAAAAGACCTTCACGTTGAAGCTTTTGTATACGAGTCTTCCCAATATGGGCAAGTCTACAATGCCAAAGATAATAAGAGTTCTTGTCAAACTTTCTCTTCTTACTCATGCTAAATACCGATTTATCGTTCTTGGATTCATTATCATGTACGTCTAATTCAAACACACCATTCACAGAAATTGTATTAAAATAGAAAATACCATTTTTCCAAAACAGAAATTCTATAATTATCAATCGTGTGAACGAATCCATTATTTAACAAACAAGAAAAGGAAATAACACTCCTAACAATTGTAGGTGCATAATGACAATCATTTAATCTCAGTACTAAACCCGAAGGTAAAACTAGATCAAAAGTTCCTATAGCTTCAACCGCTGCCTGTGCGCCATTAATTTGTATGTTAAATTAAACAATTCAATCATAAATAAAGTACCTGAAGCTGCAGCGCTCTGCTCAGACTTCTTCTTTATTTCTCACAATTCTTCGAGGTAAAGAGGGCAATTCCTTTTCCGGTGACCACTTGCCTTGCAATGGTGACAAGTCTCATCCTTTTGAGATTGACTCCTCTTAGCAAAGTTCTGCTTGGGTTTCGAATAAGTCGCAACTTGTTTGCCCTTATTACCCTTGCCTTTGCCTTTCTTTTTATTCGCTTGCGGTTTTGGCTTACTCACTCTACCCTTTTGTATGGTTAGTATAGAAGGCGTAGCGGTAGATGCCTTGTCTTTCAACCCCTTTTCATAGTCAATGAGCATTGCATGCAAATCATTAACTGTCTTCCCCGTGCAATGCATATTATAGTTTCTAACGAACTCATTGAAGTCCTTGTTAAGGGACCTATTGATCAATTTGATAGCCATATTATGATCATAGGGTTGTCCGAGTGTAATGAGCTGTTCCATATAACCCCTCATCTCCAAATAATGGGCACTTACAGACTTTCCTGGAGCTTGCTTGCAGCTATGCAAAGCATCTACCAAATCGTAGATCTCCACAGCTTGCGGCTTTTCGAACATAGCCTTGAGCTCATCAAGCATTCACTTTGGAGAAAATAGCTCATACTTCTGTTGAAGTGCAGGAGCCATTTTTCCTAGCATTAAGCAAGCCACCTCAGAGTGCTTCTTAATATTAGTAGCGTGTTCAAGCCTTTTTGCATCAGATGCTCCTTCAGCAAGATCCTCCGGATAGGGAGTAGTCAAGATATCGATAGTACCCGCTGCTCTCAAGACAATTCTTAGCGAGCGATACCAATCATTGAAGTTTGGGCCAGTAATTTCAGGTCGTTTAAAGAAAGCTTTGAACGTAGAACTTATCCTGTTATTGGTGGGTTGAGCTATTTCTACATAAATAAGTTCAAATATTAGTATTTTCGATAACAAAATACTTTCAAGAAAATAAGATTACCCCCGTATTAAAACCATATTATTTTCCTTGAATTCTATAACTACATTGACATAGATCCATTACATCAGTTGATCTGCTAGTAATGAATGTACTCAACATAGCAACTTGTCGAACAATTCAATTGACAAACAATTTTCAGTTTCTAGATTTTTAAGGGATTTACATTGCCAAAAAACGTTTTGCATTGTAAACATGTTTCATCCCTTCTGAATGCATAAAGTTTCCAGATCTCACTGAGTAACTTAATTAAGTCGTTTAATCTGAGTAACGTAAAACCATCATACGAATTCTCATTCTACAAACGGTTTTCTCTCCATCACAACATCATCCAAAAATCTCATTTGATGACGAAGTAATTTCAAGTGTTCGTCAATTAGGAGCATTCGACTTCTCAAAATCTACGTATGGAGAAGCATGCATACAATCTCCATAGCATAAGTTTAATAAAACATTTAGTAAACTTATTCATGAGATTAAATTTTTTCATAAATTATGTTGCGATATTGGTTAAACCAATTAAAGAATTTTGACCCACAACTCATCACATCGTACTTTGCTAGAACTCGGATACGCACAAAAGCAATACCCTTATTCATCGTGGTTCGGATGTAAATTTGTGGTAAATCACCCTTAAGGTACACATCAATTAATAATCGTAGGTAATTTCAATTTTGACGCACAGGCGAGCCGGGAATTTGGTCAGCGACTAATGGCATAACACCTCCTTCCTTAACCGGGTACATGACCAGCGGTGTGTTAAACCCACTTTATAGTTTGTCTAAATTGAGTAGGCCGTTAGATTATTATTGCAATTCACCAATAAACGTAATCTTATGTAATTTAAAATCTCTTAACAAATCATTATTTTTAATATCATTTAGTCCATATTATTTCTTTAAAAAAAAAACCCTTGTTTACAACAATTCAACAATTTAATATATAAACAAGTAAAAAAAACTAAATCATAAACACATTATAATAATTTATATGTGCAACAAATAATTCAAATAGCCACATGCATACGATTTATTCAATAATCATCAAATCTAGGTTTTTATATCTCTATATAAAAGTCTTCCCTAATTTTAGATTTATCGAATCAAATAATGTCGTAGCACATAAAATCATATAAACATATAATTTTACGATCCATGAAAACATGGATGTAATCATGGAATCCCCACAAATCTTAACAATTAAATCTCTACGGATCGTAACCATACATGACATAACAATTAATCATGCAATTTAATCTAAAATTATCCCACATGTAATTTAGGGTTTCAAAACAATTATTTTTTTTTATATTAAAAATAGAGTAAAACCCTAATTTTTAAAAAAACAAAACCGTAATTTTATGAAAAACCTAAAAAACATGTAGTTTTAACTCAAAAAAATTATAGTTAAAAAAACTTTAGATTTTCGATAATTATAACATGTTAAAATGACTCTCGATGCCACTGAAGATTTATAAGTATCATAACAATTATATAAAATCCTAAACGAGATCAAAGCACATATAGCGGAAGCGATTTAACAAGATCATAATAAATAACACAATTATAATTAATCGAGTTAGGGTTACATACCTTTACGCTAAAGCAATTCCACAAGACGAAGAACAAATCACCGATTCGAGTTTAAACCGTATATACCAAGATATAGTATAAAGTAAGACTATATTACGTTCTTGTACACACGTAATACAACGAGCTAACCGTGATTCTAGCACGTGAAAACCGAGCTACAACGCTTGTAATTAATCTACCCAACAACCCTAGAGAGGGGCTAGGACTAGATTATGTATACAATCGATTAACCAAGAAAACCAACCAAACACCCCTTTGTGGTGTGTCTTGCGATCGACCCAAAGAAGAGAAGGGGGAGAGATTTATGATGTTGTGATTATGAGGGGATTAGGAGGTGTATTTATAGACTTCCAACCCATTGTAGCCCAATAAATATAAGGCAACTCCCCCCCCCCCATAGGGCATAACCGACGGTCGAACACGCCTTAGGGGTGTTCCGGAATCTTCCAAACTTCTTTCCTTTTGTTCATACATAATATATGTTTATTTAACGCTCGTTATAACTTAACTATTAATTATTTAACGATCGTTAAGGTTATATAGTTACTTGCTCGGTTAAATTAATAAATACAATATATATATTTATTAATTATATTAATTCTTTATGTATTGTGTGCAATCCCGTAATCTCGGGTTCGATCCTATCACACGACTAGTAAATATAAGTCTATAAACTTACAAAAACAACCCCAAACAGGGGTATCGCGTGATAAAGGGAGGTGTTTGGTTATCAAAACAGTGGGAAATAAGAACAAACAATGGGAACTAAATAGCTAGCAGTGGGTACATATTAAAACAGAAATTGGTGAGATTAAAATCCAGGATTAGCGACAATTTAGCGAAAGAAATTATGTCACAGTTTATATAGACAATTTTTATAATAGTTTTGGTCACAGTTAGCGACGGTTTAACGACAGAAAATTCTGTCGCTAATCCGGTTGTGAATTTATTTAGTATGGTTGATTTGTTTTGGTGCGACCAAAACTTATAAGTCTCGGTAGGCTTTTATTTGACTCGGGTTTTCGGGGTCGCGAAACATAATAAATACGGGGTTCATTTTGTTTACGATTAAAGCATATTTATAAATTAGTTTTAATAGATAAATAGTTAATCAAGTGGTTTTGTTTAAAATAATTTAATTAGTAAAAAAATTAAATTGATTTTTAATTATCATTTTAACCACTTAAAGACCTGTGATTTATTATGATTTAATTTTTAAGAAAAACTAATTTGGAAACCTTTCTAATTTGAGATACTTTCTATCTATAACAGGTAGGGGTGAGCAAAAAAACCGAAAAACCGAAACCAAACCGAAAAACCGAGAAAACCAAACCAAAAAAACGGACCAAATATAAAAACCGGTGGTTCGGTTTTTACGTTTTCGGAAACCAAAAAGTTTCGGATCGGTTCGGTTTTCATCCAAAGACCGAACCGCAAAAACCGAACCGAACCGAACCACTTTATTATATAAAAAAATATAAATATAATATAATACAAATAAATATGTAATATATCAAATTATAAATTAATATTTGTTTTTTTAAGTAAATAGGAGTAATATATTTATCTTATTGTTTATACGGGTGTTTGATATATATATGTACTTACTTGACAATATATCATTACATATGTGACAATAATCGATAATCGTTTATATGCATGTTCACTTGCATGTGTGTTTATCTTATTAATATGTGTGTAATAATATATTATAAATTTGAGATAAAAATTATCAGGCTTAGATTGAAAATAAAGAAAAAAACTATTTTTTCACGCAAAACAAGTTTTTTAATCTAAATTGAACGTACCCAAATATAAATGGTTTTAAAACCGGAAAAACCAAGCCGAAACCGATTAAAAACCGAAAAAACTGAACTACCCAAAATCGAACGGTTTAGGTTTTTGGTTTTTTAAAAACCGAATATGTCGGTTCAGTTTCGGTTTTAGCCAAAAACCGACCCAAACCGAACCGTGCACACCCCTAATAATAGGTTATTAATTATAGCTATGTTATAATATCAGAATATATATTATACTGTAATCAGTAGTGCAGGAATACATTAATCAGAAATATTATAGAACAATCAAATTTATCAGTTTATACACAAACAATAATACAAGAATAAATAAATTAAACTAAGAACAGTTAAGATCAGTAAAATAAACGGATATCAGTCAACTTATTCACGTCCTTTATTCATGTAGCTCACGTGAAATCAGAGTAGACTTTCTGTCAGATGATTTCAGTCGGTTACTGGACACGAGGTACGGATTTTCCGTCCTTCAGTAAGGGCTTCTTTTCTTATGCATGATTTCCCGTCTGCAGCCAAATGTTTTCCCCATTATATGTTATAAAATTTACAGTAATTATCTTAATAACTAGTTAAATTGCCTGAGCTTTATATACAAGCATGACCAATTATATACTAGTTACGGAGGTACCGTAACCATGACACTTGAGGCGCCGGTGTCATGACTCCTTACGAGGGAGTGATTTCTCGCAGCGTCCCATTTATTTCAGCTTGGCCATTTTATTAGTATTATCAGCGGGGCGTATGGGTGCATCCTAGGTTATCAGTTACAACTTATCAGGTGAATGTGGTGTGTGCTCTACATCCTTCACATTGGAGTTGATCCCTCCACCCAACACATTATTTAGAGGTCACGCCTCTACAGCATGACGAGGTCACCCCTCCATCTATTCATACAGACGTAGTTACAGTACATGACCTATATAAGCTCTTGGCATTTAAAATATAGTAATTGCATGTTTAAGATATAACAGATAATAATTCAACTTTACTATTATAAATCAGACTTTTTAGAAAATATACAGTTTTCCGCTGCACTTTACATATCAGTTTCATAGCTTCAGTATTGGTTATCTATTCATTTCAGTATATTCTTGTCATGCTTTGTATCCGTTCACTGGGCGTTATGCACAACCGTAGTTTCCTTTCATGTTCCAAACGGCAGGTACATCGGGACGCTCTTAGGACTTCTAAGAGAGTACGTGTATTGGATGGGAGCTATCTATACTCCTTTATTTTATGCACTCATACATTACTTGGGTTGTTTGGACATTATTTAGTCCTTTCTTTCAGTACTTAATCTTTTATATTTGAGCTTATGTTTGGACTACCGATGTTTGATTCCGGTATTTCCGTTATGGTCAATTAATGTTTTAAGACATTTGCCTTGCATGCTTTGATGACACGCCATAAGTACATGTAACGGTCCATTTATCCAAGTGGGGTGTTACATTAACTGATTATGAAAGTGCTATGCATGAAAGTAGATATGAATGAGTAAAAAGTAAGGAAAGAAACAACCTATGGCAAGACACCAAGATTTATAGTGGTTCGGCAATGAAGCTCTCTCTCCGTTCCTACTCCACTCCTCGAGTACACCTTACTCGAGATTTCCACTATATCCACAAGCTCCCTTCTTGGTGGAGAAAACCTTACAACTTCGCTTACATTGTTTTCTGACACTAAGCTAAATGTCGAGACTTAATCTTAGCTAGGACCAATCTACACACATCACGTACTTCACAATTTTTCGACACAAGGCTAGATGTCGAGTTCTAATCTAAGGCTAGAACCAATCTTCGTCGCCCATCTTCTTTTCCTACACAAGGCTAGATGTAGAGTCCTAATCCAAAGCTAGAACCAATCTTCATAACTCTTCACTTTCAAGTTGTGTGAGAACTCACAAGACACACACACACATCACTTTGTAGTTTAGTAAGAACTAACACACAAGACTTATTACATCACAATACACATCTAAGTATACACATATAACTTGGATCTACACAAGAAAAATCTAAGTATACACATATACATTGGATTTACACAAGACTAATCCAACTATTCACAAATACATTAGATCTACACCAGGCTATTCTAAGTATTCACAAATACATTGGATCTACACAAGACTAAAGTATACAAAATGATGAACATGACTAACTCTAAGAAAGGAATGATCTTCATCAAGGCTTCATCTTTAATCACTTCACAAATGTGTGAGTGATCTTCTCTTTAGACAAAGAAAGAAGAGGATCAAGAGGATAATCATAAGTAAACATACTTAATAAATTAAGTGCTCATTTACTAATGACTGGAAACATAGAAAGAAGATAAGAAGCTGAGAAAATTGTCCAAAAAGTTTGTTTTGAAAATGAAAATATGATCCACTATTTATAGGGACAAGGAATAACGGCTCTCTAGGCGCGGTTCAATAAATAGGTCTGCGGTTTCATATCACTAAGGAACCACAACCCCCTATTTCGAACCGCGGCACTAGAGTCTGCTCCTTTTGTCCTTTAGTGGAGAAATTCCATCTGGGGCAGTTTATACCTCAAGGGTACATTCCTAGGCCATTTGGAATATGCCAAATTCAAAATTTTATTTTCTATTTTAATAAAACATTTTCTTAAAAATAAAGTTTATTAAAATATTTTGTCACGTTTTAAGGTTAATCACTTTCTATGATCACTAAACATGTATAAGACATGTTTGTGTAAGACTTAAATGATTATTACCTTGATGATAGTGTTTGTTAAATAATTCGTCTTTCGGTTATCTTTGACGATAAATGTTTTACACTTTGTCGTGATCAAAACTAAGAAAGATTAGTTATCACAAATAATGTTTTTAGGCATTGGTTGCATTAACAAAGAGTTTCGAGATTTCCAACTCTATTATAGTGGTAGGAAGTAATGTCTTTACTTCTTTTGGTATGTGGTAAGGAGGGGTTTGTCCTTCATATATAGGTTTTTGTTTATGGCTTTTTATATGCATGGTTGTTGCCTATGTAACGGTCTGTGATGTAGGACTTCACCTACATCCGTTGTACTTCAACGCTTTTTTGGAGTAATATATTTACCGGGGAATGTCCATTTACCCCAAAAAAGCTAAACAAGAAAATTAAAACCCGACTCGAATCGAATAGCTACCGTTAAACGTGCATAGAGCTAAGGTCGAGCGAGGCTGGGACCGAGTTGAAAATAGCCTGGGCTTTTATAGTTTGCAAAAGTCGAGACTATAAAAGCCTCACCATAGGCTATTACCAAAGTATTGGGCCTATTTTGACCCTAAGATCCGAACTAGGCTTTGCTCGACCTACCCTGGTTTCTTTTAGGCTTTTTATATATTTATAAATAAAATTATAGCTATTATATATGAGAATATTAGATCACCGTTTATAAATTACATTACTACAATTTAATAAAATAAAGGTACATATAACACGTAATTTGAGTCTTCTTTTAGAAAAGACTAGACTCTTAGTAACTATCTCGGGCTTTTGGATTTTTTTGTGCTCTCAGGCTTTTTGGGGCTTAACTTGGGGGACCGGGATTTAGTAAAAACAATATTAGGACAATTGGGTTGGGTCAGATCGGGCTTTAGGACTGCTTTTTTGGGCCATGATTTTCTAGACCGGCCTAAGCCTGGGCTCGGGCTTTAGCCTATTTGTGCACCTCTAGGTACTATTATTAACTATTTTGATGAATATGAAGTGGCGAATGGTGAAAGTTACACGGGCGATGAAAGCCATGAATATTTTATCTATTTCTATATCATAATACATCAAGTACAAATAAGTATCTCCTTAAAATTTAATCTATTTAAATCATGATATAAATGTCCAAGCTAGACAAAACCATCAAACAAGTCACACATAAACACATTTGATTTAGGACTTTTGTACCAAGTATTATATTTTGTTTAATAATAATATAACCCACACGAATATGTGTCCTACAAGAGCTAATATAACATGACTCACATATTAAGTGTCTTATAAAGGTTCGTAGTAATAAAGCCATGACGAATAAGTGTCTTACAAAATATAATATATTATTATATCAAGTATCATATTATGTATCACCATAATAGGACTCTACTATAAATGTGTAGGTCCACGGAATCCTTGGATTGTCTATGTGTTATAAAGATCTAAAGAGAGGGAGAGAGATGAAGAACTTAGAGAGACAAAGATAGAGAGAGAAAGGAGAGGATGGAGAGAAAGATGTTTGATTGAATGAAATGCGAATCAACCACCCCTCCTAACATGCTAGGAGGGGGTATATATAGGCCACCCTACATGTGGGCTTTATGGGTTATATGTTTACATAACTAGATCACAAGCCCATACTATGTATATATCGTTGGAGTGATCGATCCTTTCTAAATACGTAAAACGTATTTCCAATAATCTCCCCCTAAGGGAGGTCACTCTAAGTTACAAAGTCCTAACTAGTCTATAGCTCGCGATCTTTAGCTATCTATGCTAATAATGATGTGACAAAGACTTTCTTTGGAAAAACGTATTTTTTAACAATCTCCCCCTAAGGGAGGTCACACCATTTTTTAAAATATTAAACCTAGCATACTATGCTTGAGTCTTCGATCTTGTTCTTGTGAGTATGCTGATGAGATCTTTGACTTTAGTCTTGAGCATGTTTCCTTGCCTTGACCTTGTGCATTCATCATTTATGAAATTTGCCTCCTCGTGACTTCATGTTCCACATACTTACACCTTTATAAATTCTTGAAAGCTTCAGAGTTTGATACAGCGGAAGACTTAACTTTTTAGGCTTTCTTGAATTTGTTGAAGTAGTAAGTGCAGAAAGTATAAGCATGCGTGGATGACTTCTTATCGGATACCTCAGTGTCACCTTCTTGTTACGCTGCATAAGACAATTAGCAACAAAACAAAGACACAGATGAAATGACTTTGAACATTTCAACCTAATTAGGTAGCATTTTACCTCCGATCGGTGAAGACCGTTGGACGATATTAAATATCGTACTTGTGACAGGTATTTTCAATTAAGAACCTCCTTGACAAAATTTCGCGGGTAAATACGTTATCTTTACTCGACCGTCCAAAGCTGACTGCGAACATAAAGAGTGAATCATTTGGATAAAATTATCCGCATGATTTGAAGCCGTCAAATCCGATTTCTGGAACAAGTTTGATTCATTAAAGAATCGCACCATCGTTGCTTTCCAGTTGTCACGAGCTTGATTCATATAGAATCTTGCAAGTTACCTACCAAGTGTTGTTTGATGTTAACACTAGAAGGATTTCCACTCATCACTGTGAACACTATAGAGTGTCACTCTGAGTGTTCTGGCATGATTACTAAGATATTACGTAGAGGCCTGGAACGTGTTTAAGTTCAGTTAAGAATTAAACCACTGTTGCTTTCCAGTTATCACAAGCTTGATTCATAAAGAATCGCACAAGTCACCTACCATGAGCTTTTTGATATTCGCTCAAGAAGGATTTCCATCTTCATTGTAAATACTTTCGTATTACTCGGATGTTCAGGCAAGATCATGAAGATTTTTCGTAGGACTCTTAAGATCTTCCTTACTTTTCACAGTGTGTGAAGAAGCAAGGAAATATGAAAGTGTGTCCTAATGAGATATTTGATGATCTCAAATGGCTCTAAACTCGATCGTGTATTTTGGATTTTAATGATCGGAGGCTGGAGAGGAGTGTCACCTTTTCAATATCAATATATTCGGAGTGAATAAATCGATAGATAATGCGTTGTCTCCGTGTGAATAAAACAAATACCTTTTAAGAGATATTTGAGTTAGCTGGGATGGGTTGTGCTTTGCATCACTGGGTCCATGATGTCTTATGTTCAATATCAAGCATCATTGAAAATGATCACAATAGCATATGTATTGACCCGGTTTCTGCCTAAGTTGTAAGGAGGGCTTCTTTCTTTAGACCCTTTATCTTTGTAATTCTTTTTCATTCTTCAACCCCTTCAATGCTTACCAATACGTCATAACTAACACCTTGTTGTGATTGTTCCAGTGCTAACTTAAGTACTTGGTCTGCATTCAGCTACATTCACAATCTTTCTCCATCTTTCCTAAGGACTACTATTTATAGCTATGGAATGTCCTTGGGAAGATTCCTCTGGTTATCGGAAGAATCATTGGACTTAACCTATACTACCATCCTTATGTCACCACAATCTTCACCGTCGTGAATAGAGATGTTTTGGGTAAGTGTATGTCACCATGAAATCCATTTTGATATCCAAATCTATTTTGCTCCCCCTTAACATATGCCACGATATCCGAAAACATTTAGCACATGTCAGGATGAGCTATCACGTTAAGTCAAACCATTTCTGATTAATCATTTCCCATATTAAATCACATTTTCTCCCCCATATTTAAAATATTAACCCAATCGATGTTTTTAATATCAATAGATTTAATAGCATTTTAAGAAAATTTGAGAAGAAAAATGCAAATCTAATTATCTTCATGATTTTCATAAACTCCCCCTCAAAATAATGAGGGTGTACTTGAAACATAAATTAAATACCTTTTAAACACAAGTGTAAGGTATTTATCACGTGTAAAGATCATATATGATAATGTATTCACAAGATTAGCAATTTATGAGGTTGGACTTGAATGATGGAGAACATCATATGATAGAATCACATGGTTCTTGCTCACGAATGTTGGTCGCCTCGTCACGTCTGAAGTTATATCTTGACACCATGTGTACGATTGATATCGTTGTCTTGACACCAATTTGTGAACTTGGCACTTTCGGCATCAAAGATTCTGAATGCTGGACAATTGCTCCCCCTCAATTGTTAACCCGTGTTCTATCGAAAGAGTTGTAGTCGCCTTTTGAGTAGTCGCATCGTCGAGTATGTAGATATCAATTGTAAATTGTTGCGGATTATGGAGATGATAACTTCATAAAAACAAGATTTCTCTTGTTTTAACAAATAAATGCACTGACACATACATATATTCGTGTTAGATTGTGTTATTACGTAAACAAAATCCCTTACATGGTTATAAAGTAAACCATGCCCGAGAAAATTAATTCTCGTTGTTGAGTCAAAGCTTTCCGGTGAAATGCTTGACTTGAATATGAAAAGCGGGTTACTATCTGAAATAATAGCAAACCATAATTGAGCATGTTTTAAAACATTTGAACTTCTGCTCGAACTTTATTTATAACCCCGTGTCATTATTGAATGACATTTCTAGGATCGTAAATATTATCGATTCCAGAAGACATGCTCTTTTTATCAAAACATTTTTGAACACACAATTTTGAAAGATTTAGAAAAACCTTTTGAAAAATTCTTGAAAAATTGTGTTCAACGTTTTGAAAAACAATTACTTGAGCTTAAGAATTTGAATATCTTACGAAACGATCTCAAGTCCGAGAAGTTGTAAACTTCCCGTTGTTAAGGATAAGTTACCATCGGCGATAAACTTTCCTTTTAACCAAAGAACGAGTTCTAAGCTGACATTTACTTAGAAGTCATTTTCATGGGCTTGAAAAACTTTTGAATGTTTTAATGTAAAGCTCATGACCGAGAAAGATGAATTTCTGTTATGAGGAAAAGTTTTCTTATTTAAAAGATACACTTTCCTTTCTGAGCTTAAAAATTGGAATGTTTTAATACAAGCTCATGGCCGAGAAAAATTAATTTCCCGTTGCGAGGATAAGTTATCATTAAAGATAAGATTTCCTAAAATTGAAATTCGAGTTACAGTCTGATATTTAACTGTAAGTCATTGTGCATGAGCTTTAAAAACTTTGAATGTTTTAAATATAAGCTCATGTCCGAGAAAAATTAATTTCTCGTTGTGAAGATAAGTTTATCATCAGAGATAAACTTTCCTTCTTTTAGGTCCGGGGCATAATCTAAAATATTATCATACGCCATTTATACGAGCTTAAAACCTTTGAATTGTTTTAATGCAAGCTCGTGTCCGAGAAAATTTAATTTCTCGTTAATGAGGATAAGTTTATCATCAGTGATAAACTTTTATTTGAAAATAGGGTCATCGTCTGTTATTTAACTATGAGCCATGTACACGAGCTTAAAACCTTTGAATGGTTTTAGGATAAGCTCGTGTCCGAGAAAACTTAATTTCTCGTTTGTGAGGATAAGTTTATCATCGGCGATAAACTTTCCTTTATTTGAAGATCGGGTCATCGTCTGATGTTTAACGATGAGCCATATACATTGTAAGCTTAACTGCAAATCCCCTGAGACACTTGTTTCTCTGATATCTACTTCTTCAGTAACCAAACTCTGAGAGTGTCCTTAGTTGAACGGTGCATAAAGATCGGACCAGTTTGTTTTTGTTGATCCT
Source organism: Glebionis coronaria (assembly GCA_025667525.1). NCBI lineage: Eukaryota > Viridiplantae > Streptophyta > Magnoliopsida > Asterales > Asteraceae > Glebionis > Glebionis coronaria. The sequence goes on along the minus strand of CM046879.1, from coordinate 152,250,145 downwards.
TGACTTTGGTGTACCTGCATTCTCATTTGGAGTTTGTATGCTTTTATATGGGTTAGCGATATCTATCTTAGAACCATGCGGGGATTCACAGTTTTCTTTTCTTGTACCAGAGGTGACCTGAGGAGATGAATCACTTATATTAGCTGACAAACGTTTCCTTTTATAGAATACCTTAAGTTTAGGCTTAAGTGATGTATCATCCTTTTAAATTTCCTCCCTATTAGTCTTAGTAGAATCGGAGGCTATCCTAGTTAAAGGGCACTCGTTTCCTACAAGCGTGAAAGTTCTACCAGTGGGGCGCCAAATTTTACCAACGGGTTTGATTTTAGCTAGCCACTGGGATTTAATTCGAGCATGGGAGTTCACCTCATGAAGGAATTTCTTGACATAAGAGTCATGATTTGCCTTAAAGACACATTTCCTACATGTTTTGCAAGTAGCATTTTAATGTCCGAGTAAGATTTAGAATTCCTCGATGATTGATTGATGCTCCTAGGATATGACATGTTACGGTTAGCAGTGTTGGGTAAACTAGAAGGCATCTGACTAGGTTTGAAATTCCTATCTCTTACTTGTGTCTTTTGATTAGCTTCCCTTAGACCAAATTTATGGTGAACGTCATTTGAACTAGTTCGAGGCGTGTTCTTTGGACTATGTATAGGGAGACTAGATGCAATCATGTGATTAGGTCTTACAAAAGCTGTTTTAGTCACATTGGCCCTAGTTGGTGGAGTGATTGGTCTAGAAAGATGAACCATATCAACTTGGGAGGCAAACCGCGGTCTCGAGGATTTTGGTCGCTCGGATCTAAATGCAGTCGGTTGTCTAACAGACTGAATTTGAGGCGGTTTCCCCAAGATTGATGGTTTTTCAAGCTTAGTGTCCACACTAGTTCCTTTAGTTCTCCTTAATTCATTTCTCAAAGCAGTTATAGCAAAAACCTTTTCTTGAACCTGAGCTTTTAAAGTCTCATTATCTTTAAGCAATTTGTCTTGGGATGCCAACTTAGATTCTAGCAACTTAATTTGTTTCAAAAGATTATCCTTTTCAGCTTTAGAATCTAGAACTTTTTGATCCAACTTTCGTTCAAGAACAACCTTTGCCTTTTCAAGTTTTTCAAAATATGTTTCAAACTTGTCAGTTCTCTTAGAAAATTCTAGTTTGACATCCTCAAGATCTTTTGATTGCTGAGCTATGATCGTTTCAAGCTCTTTAATCTTGGAATCGGAATCAGTTAACGAAGCAGTCATAAAGCAATTATCATGATTGTTAGCATTTTGAACATTTTCTCCCCCATTATGACGCACATCGGATGGATCAGAAATGGTATCGCTATCCCTCTTTTCCATCCCATGTTTGTCATAATTAGGTTCGAAATGCTCAATATGCGGCATTTCACCAGCATATACATCATATACAACATTACATTGTACCATGTTTGTAGGCTCTTCATCATAAACGGGTATGGTGTCATCATAAGAGATGTATGTAACATTCCCAGACGTGTTGTTGATATCATGCTTAACTGTTGATTCCATGTCCTTGCAATCTTTAGCAACCTCCAATTTCTCAACCATGTGACCAGTCTCCTCTTGCATCAGCATCGTAGATTCTTGTATTCCACTGTCATTCGATAGTTGAAGTTGTGAACGTGCGTGAATCAAATATTCAAGAGATTCTACGTATTTGAACACTTTGCCACGAAAGTCTTGAATGTCGGTATGCATGTCTTCAAGGAAGTACTTGCAGATCACTAAATTTTCTTTCTTAGCAACATCGAATTGAAGAAAAGTGGACAATTGTTGTACGAGAACTTGCAGTGCATACGCGGATGCAGATTGATTAAAGGTATCTTTGTGAAGTTCCTTGTTTAGTGTAGCAAGTTTATCATCATGTCATCGATGAAAAATAAAGAATGTTGACCAAAGAGTGCCTTAGAGGTTGGTCTGGCCGTGAGCTTTGTGAGCTAGAGAAGATGACGTTGAAGTTTTCCAAATAAGACCGTGCACCGTATGCTTACCTCTTGTTGTAGTGTATGCAATTCTCTCTCTTGAGACTTTAAATTCAGCGATTCCATTGAAGTTCGATAAAGATAAAGATTAATGATCGATCGAACAATGAAAGGAACAATTATGTTTGAATTCTCCCTCTTTTTCTCGTTACTTTATCACTTTTAAAATCGTTAATCAAAATATTAACATTTATCAAATAAAATGATAAATAATATTTAGATATAACAATTTTATCAAAATTTGTTACTATACGGTGCTTAAAAGATAACCAAATTCATATAACCATAAAAGCGTAACATGTTTTACGAGGCCCACATTTAGTTTCACAAAGCAACCGACTTGAAGCCCATCTTGGTCTAGATAATACCCGGTCCAACTATAAATAAGTTAAGGATATATAACACTCACAGTCTTAACCTAATCCTTGTTATCACTTAGCAATCTCCGATCCCATCTCCAACTACTCCCATCTGTCTTGATATTTCCAAAGTAAATAATAAACTCCTCATCGCAGACACAACCAGATCTCATTATCATCACTGCCTAAACTAATCAATCGCCTTCTTTATTCCATCCATCTATAATTCCAACGAAATACACCACTAATCCATTCTCAAAAATATTTCTTTCATAAACGAAATACACGAGCCACTTCAAAATCATTGATTGAATTACATCAGTAATAAATAGAAGAATAATATAAACCTAGGATTCGAACCCCGTTTGAAACGAAATATTACTTTGTATTCGAGCCATGAAACGAAGAAAGGCACGACCTCAAGATTAATCTTTTGGTCTCGGGTAGGTATATCATTTGTTTTATTGTTGGTTTGAGTCTTGGATCGAGGATATTTTAGGACAGAGATCTTGAGTATTGAGTTTGTGTGAGTGTGAGTCTTGAATCTTGATTCTGTGTTTGGGTGAGTTTGGATAATGGGTGAGTTTGTGATTCGAAATGATAGAAAGATAGCGCGTCAAGTGAAGATTTTTCAAGTCAGTTGTCTGTTTGAGTCTTTGTTCGTGAGTTGAGTTGATGGAGTCCAATCCAGTTTGTGTTGAGTCAGTGGTTTTGTTAAGTTTTTATTCGAGTGACGTGATGGTGAGGCAGCAGGTGTTGATAGATCTGGTTTTAAGTGTTGTTAAGGTTTTTCGAATCTGTTTTGGTTTTGCGAGTTAGGTTGAAAAATGAAGTCTTGTGTCTGGTTTGGTTGGTTTTGTTTTAGGTCGAGTTGAGACAGGTTGTGTGTGTCGAGAGTGAGGGTTTTTGGTTAGAGTCTTTTTGAGTCAAGAGTATCAGGTTTAGGTGAGTCTTGAGTCAAGTCGAGAGTGATTCTGGGTCGAGTCTGTTGAGTCGTGGTTTTGAGTCAGTCCGTTTTGACGATGCGAGAGTCGATAGTGTTTGTGTTTTTGTCTGATTTTTTGTTCGGAATATGAAAAGATAGTTCAAAATATGGAATCTAAACACAAGTAGGAATATGTAATCCAAAAATAATTCAGAATATGTATTCCGAATAACAAGTCGGAATATGACTCTTGTAATATGTTGTCCCGTATATTTAGATGATATAATATGAATTTAAGAAAGATAGATGAAGAAGATGAATTCTAGAGAGAGAAAATAGTGAGAGAAAGTAGAGAGAAATGGTTGGAACTAGGTGATATTAGATCAAGAGAAGTGAGAATAAAATGAACCAACACCCTTCCTAACATGCTAGGAAGGGTATTTATAGTCCCCCTACATGTGGGCTTGTATAGACTATACTACATGGGCCGGGCTTTCCTTTAGGCTTTAGTTACTTATGAATGAACTTTAGCTTAAAGTTGAGCCCGTAAAAACACGACTAATCCTACTACCTATTACAACGTTCTAAAATACGATACATAATGAACCTATGACCGATCATTCTTGTTTGACTCAATATTTTGAGGCTAACAATCTCCCCCACTGAGAGGTCATAAACCTTGGTCATTTAGGAAATTTGTAGAGATTACAAATCTCGCCATAAATGAGTTTTGAACGTGTAATCGTAGTCTTGTTCCTTCATGCTGTGATCTTTGAGCCTTTGTCATTGTCTTTCGACTTTATCTTTAAGTTTGAGATCTTCAAATCATCCTTGACTTGTCTTTACCATCTTGCGATCTTGTGTCTTCATCCACATGCTCACACTATTAATTGTCGAATATGTCTTTAGGCATGAGAATGTGTTTTTGAATCTTTGACTTTGCTTAGTACACCGTAACGCCACCTTCTTGAGACAAAACATAGACATGGACTGAATGGCTTTGACATTCGTCCTAAATCGGTAGCGTTTTACCTCCGGTCGGTGAAGACCGTTATACCATATTAAATACCGTACCTGTGATAGGTAGATTCAGTTAAGAATCTCCTTGACAGGGTTTCGCGGCTGTACTAGCCGTTCTCCTTACTCGACCGTCTCAAAGCAAGACTGCGAACGTAAAGAGTGAATCATTTGGATAGATATCCGCTTGAGTAAAGTCGTCAATTCAAATTCATGGAACAAGTGTGATTCGTAAAGAATCTTACCATTGTTGCTTTCCAGTTGACACAAGCTTGATTCATAAGAATCTCACAAGTCACCTACCGTAGCACTGTTTAAGGTTGACGCTAGAAGGATTTCCATTCGTCACTGTGAATATTAATGAATATCACTCTGAATGTTCTGGCAAGACCATAAAGATGTTGCGTAGAAACCTGAAACGAGTTTGAATCAATTTAGAATCAAACCACTGTTGCTTTTCAGTTTTACACATGTTCAATTCATAAAGAATCTTGCATATGACCTACCGTAGTGCTGTTTGATGTTAACACTGGAAGGATTTCCACTCATCATTGTGAATACTAAGTAGTATTACTCTGAGTGTTCTAGCAATACCGCAAGGATATAGCGTAGGACTCTCTTGATCTTCATCCGTGTGTCCTAATGAGATTTGATTGATCTCTTGGCTCTAGACTCGATTTGTGCACTTTTAGTGGTCGGAGGCTGGAGCAGATGCCACCTATTCAATATAAACTATCTCGAAGTGAGAAAGTCAATAGAAGTCATGTTGTTCTCCGTGACAATAAAACAAACTTCTTTTGAGATAAGCCTGAGTAGCTAGGAAAGGGTTGTGCATACATCACTGGGTCCATGATGAGTTTGTCTTCATGATGAGTTGACTTGGTTTCTGCCTAAGTTGTATGGAGGGCTTCTTTCTTTACACCCTTTATCCTTACATTTCTTTTTCATTCTTCAACCCCTTCAATGCTTACCAAGACATCATTACTAGCACCTTGTTGTGATTGTTCCAGTGCTAGCATCAGTACTTAGTCGGCATTCAGCTACGTTCACATTCTACTCCATCTTTCCTAAGGACTTCTAATAATCTATTGGATTGTCCCTGGGAAGATCCCTCCGGTTCTGGTTGGATCATAGGACTTAAACCTAACCACCCTTTTGACACCAATAACGTCGTGAATTAAAGATGTTGTGGGTATTTGATCGTAACCATGAAAACCACTTTAAATTCTAACAAAGTATTTGAAAAACATTTAACACATTGCTAGTTTTGTCGTTTCATAAATGCTCCCCCTTCACATGTGCATCGATAATCGAAAGTGTTTCGCACATGTAGGTAAGAGTTAAAGTGCTTGAGTCTTATATAAGATCACATTTTAAACACATTTTCTCCCCTATCTCTAATATATAAAATCTTTTGATATTAGAGATACCAAATTTGATTAAAATATATTTTGAAAAATAGTCTTGAAAATCTTCGGGAGAAAGATGTGTCAATCTTTGCATGAAGTTGAAATGCTCCCCCTCAAAAACTGATCCAATTGAATTGTCATTGTGAGGATATGATCCACATTTCGCTTTTTGAGGATGGGAGTTGTTGAACACACAATTTTTGAAAGATTTTGAATAATCATTGAGAAATTCTTGAAAGAATTGTGTTCAACGCTTTTTGAAAAATCCTATTTCTTTTTGGCGAAGAGGTTTTTCTAAAGCATAAACTTGAGTTCATAGACTTTGAATGACTTGACGAATCCACTCAAGTGTAAGAAGATTTCTCTTCTTTTGCTGAGGGTAAGCGCACTAAATCGTACACTCCCCGTGAATAATGATCTGGGTTGCAATCTGAAATTGATTACAAGCCATTGTGTTGAGCTCAAAACATGGAATGTTTTGTGACAAGCTCAACCCGTGATAGATTGCTCTACCCGTTGTTTGGAAATATTGTCCAAAATAGACAATTTCCTTTATTTAAAAGAAATGACATGTTTTGAAAAATATTTACAACTTTCATTCCAGCTTTATGTACACACCCGTGTCGTCATTGAGCGACATTTCTAGGCACGTCCATATTATCGATACTGAAAGACATGTCGAGAGGAATATTTTTGGATTTGGAAAGATTTTTTTGTGTTTTGTTTTTATATGTTTTATATTTTTGTATTTTTCTTTTTCAAATATATTTACAGGTTGATGTTTGATAGATAAATCAAGCAGGCACCTTTGCCAAAATCTCCAGGTCTGCTGGAGTCAAACATCTCATACCAATTTTCCTAACGAGGTACTCAAACCTATCTTTCGACAGAGCTTTCGTAAACAAGTCGGCTAATTGGTAATCCGTTCCAACAAAGTATATTTCAACGATACCTCTTTCAACTTGTTCCTTTTGAAGTGGTATCTGACATCGATGTGCTTCGTGCGGGAATGCTGTACCGGATTGCAGGAGATGGCTATGGCTGACTTTGAGTCACAGTACATAGGTACTTTATTAAAGTGGAAGCCATAATCCGTGAGTTGTGTTCTCATCCAAAGAACTTGAGCATAACACGCAGATAGAGACACATACTCCGCTTCGGCTGATGAAAGTGACGTGCAATCCTGCTTCTTGGAAGACCATCCCACAAGCTTATCTTGACCTAGAAATTGTGCACCACCAGAATTACTTTTTCGTGTATCAAGACACCTGCATGATCAAAATCTGAATAGGCCGTTAGAAAGAAACTGGTTTCCCTCGGATACCAGAGTCCCAAATGAATGATATTCTTGAGGTACCGAAAGATCCGTTTAACCTCCTTGAGGTGCTTTTCAGTGGGTCGTGCTTGATATCATGCACAATAACACGCAGCATGTGAAATATCAGGTCTGCTTGTTGTCAAGTACATGAGGGAACCAATCATGGAACAATATCTCATTTGATCGATGACATTTCCCTCCAAGTGAGCATCTAGTGATGTGGTTGATAATGGTGTCCCAACGGGGTCACATGAAGTCATACCATGCTTTTTGATTATCTCTTGACAATACAGCTTGGTTTATAAAGATACCACTTGGGATTGGTGAACTTGAATTCCTAGAAAGAATTTTAGTTCGCCCATCATTGACATTTCAAATTTGCTGTGCATGATTTTTCAAACCATTTTGAAAGTTTTGGGTTTGTAGACCCGAAAATAATGTCATCAACATAAATCTGCACAAGAAAATGTCATCCCCATATTTATAAGTGAACAGAGTTAGATCAATGGAACCTTTTGAGAAACCTTTGGATACCAGAAATTTTGAGAGCTCGTCGTACCACGCCCTTGGATCTTGCTTGAGTCCATATAGTGCCTTGTGGAGACGATACACCTTGTCAGGATAATGAGGATTGGCGAATCCTTCCGGCTGTGTGACATAGACTTCTTCCTTCAAAGGACCGTTAAGAAACGCCGTCTTTACGTCCATTTGATAGACAGTGAATCCCTTATGTGCAACATAAGCAAGGAAAATCCTGACCGCTTCCATACGAGCAACTGGTGCAAATGATTCGTCAAAATCAATTCCCTCTTTCTGGCCATACCCCTTAGCCACTAGCCTAGCTTTGTTCTTGATGATCGTGTTCTCTTCTTCCATCTTGTTTTTCCAGATCCATCAAAGATTTAATGGAATTACATCGTATGGTCTGTCAACAAGTTCCTAGACTTTAAGTCTTTCAAATTGTTGAAGTTCATCCGTCATCGATTCAATCCAAGCATGATCAGCCATGGCTTCTTTGATGTTTTTCGGTTCAGTTGTACTCACGGCGAGTGCGAACATACAAACATCGCCATCGGTGGCTAGTTGTCGTCTTGTACGAACAGGCTGTGAAGGGTTTCCAATTACCTGAACCAAAGGATGTTCTCGGGTCCAATGATGTGTTGAAGGATGTCGTTGATAGAACGTGTGCATATTTGACGGATCAACATGGTGAGTGGAAGACTCTCTAGTTTCGTGTACCGGTGTACCGAATGGGTTGATAAATTCATCTTCGTCAGATAATGCATCGTCTGCTTGATTTGTGTTCTCCGGAGCAATGACAGTAGTTTTTGATGTTGTAGGAGCGATTGTTGATGTGATATTCTGAGGAGGTAAATTTGCAGCAACCCGTGTTGAAGTAGATGAAGTTGTATCCTTTTGTTGATGATGATCGGTATCATCATTCGTATCATGAGTGACAACGGAAGACTTTGATACAACATGTTTCTCCCCCGTGAAATATTCATCAAACATTGGTCCATATAACATTTCCAACTCTTCAAGTGTCGTGTCCACTGTCATATCTGCTCTAGGAACATGTTCAGGAACTAGCTTTGAACTTGACGGTTCATTGCTGTGATCTTGAGTTTCGAGTTCCGTGCGGTTGTGAACGGAAGTCGTTTGTCGTTGTGGATCGGGACTTAAACTATTTTGTTCAAGTGCCATTTCTTGCAATTCATCAAATCTGATATGAATAGTCTCGACTATCAATTTTGTTCTCATGTTGTACACTCTGTATCCCTTAGACTGAGTTGCATATCCCACTAAAATGCATGCATCACCTTTCTCTTTCATCTTGTCCAGATTTTCACCATCGCGAATAATGTAACACGTACATCCAAAAACATGAAGGTGTTTGAGGAAAGGTTTGCGATCATTAATTATGTGATATGGTGTCTTTTCGTGTCTAGGGATAATTAAGGATCGGTTTTGTGTGTAGCATGCGGTTGATACGGCTTCGGCCCAAAAGAATAATGGTAGTTTTGAAGCAGATAATAATGCTCGAGCAGCCTCAACTAAAGTACGGTTTCGTCTTTCAACAACACCGTTTTGTTCAGGTGTTCTAGCAATAGATGTTTCATGTTCAATTCCTTCGGCTTCAAAATACTTCTTTAGAGTTGAATTCAAGAATTATGTGCCTCTGTCAGTACGTACCACTTTTACTTGAGCTTGAAGACCACGTTGTATCAGCTTAAGGAAGTTAATGAGAACCTCAGGTGTTTCATCCTTGGACCGTAAGAAGAGAATCCACGTGTACCTTGAGTAGTCATCGACAATTACCATAACATATTTTTTCCCATTGATGGTTTGAACACGCATGGGACCACATAGATCTATATGAAGAAGATCTAACCGTCATTTAGAGCTTGGTGTAGTCTTTGTCTTGAAACTACTCCGTTTAGCTTTACAAAGCTCACAAGAAGAACAAAGATGATCTTTGATGAATTTCAAGTTAGGAAGGCCTCGCACAATATCTTTCTTGGAGAGCAAGTTGATGGTATCAAAGTTAAGATGAGATAAACGTTGATGCCATAACCAAGCTTGAGTCGTTGAAGCTTTAGCCATGAAACAGATTGGAGTTGAAGATGTGGAGTCTTATAGTGAGATAGTGTAGAGATCTGTACCCCGTGTTCCAGTAAGTAAGTCATTCCCAGCATAATCACGAACAAAACATGTCTTCTTTCTAAACGCAACCTCCAAATTCGCATCACAGAATTGACCAACCGAGAAAAGATTGTGATTGAGCCCTTCGACGTATTAAACCCTTTTGATAGTGATATTCCCTTGAACCAAGTCTCCATATCCTAGGATCGGTGCAAATTGATCATTTCTGAATCGGACCGTACCCAGGAACTTCTTCACGAAATTAATTAGAAGCTTGAGATTCCCCGTCATGTGCTTCGTTCATCCGGAGTCCAGTATGAAGAGAATTATTTCGATCACCTACAGAAGAATTAGAACACGATGGAGCAGTTGCTAAATTGGATTCCATGTTAGTTGTGATTTCCGATTCATTAGTTTCCCTAGTTTCATCACTTAGAGGCACACTAACGCACGTAGTCACATTTTCTGTCCTAACCTTAGGCATCTATTTATATCCTGGAGGACATTGATTAACAAACCACCATTTCCAAGGCTTGCTAGCAGACTCATATAATTCCCTAATTTTGCTTCTAGGGTTCTTAGTGGTGGATTCTGATGCAATATTTTTCTTAGGGGGGTTGCACCAGAATGGTTCACTTTGCATTTGGGTTTTCTAGCACTATTAGGCATCGCAGTTTGCTTCTAGTTCTAGTTTCTACGCCTTTGACATTATTCGAAACACACATAGCATGATTAGCATTAGCACACTTTCCACATTTCACATAAACAAACTTAACATTCAAAGCATTCAAAGTCGAATCATTCATATCGTCATTACACGCGATTACAGACGTTTTATTCTTAGAAACATTGAAAATCCTAGGGTGGTCTTCTACTGTCTTCATCTTCCCTTGACTTTTGTTTTGCCAAACCTTTTCATTCATGCGAGTGCTCTTAAGCTGGGGCCGGCTAACACAATCAGTGGGGACTACTCCTGTAGTAAAAGACACACGTCTATTAGTGTTTCTAGAAGTCTAAGGTGATTGACTTTCTTTGTTGTGTGTAGGTGTAGTGGCCAATCTATACATCCCTAGTTTAACCACATTTGTGTTCTTAATGCTTTGTGATCAAATATGTGTTTTGGGAGTGTTTTGTGGTAACCTATCCTTCCCATCCGTCTTGGGGGCACACACAGGTTTTGCAAATGCAGAATTAGAGAAAACATATGGTTTTCCCAAGACAGAGGGTCTAGTCACTTTTTCGCATTGGGTTGTCTTACAACAGGTTTCTTAACACTAGGTTCCACAATTTTCCCACCCATATTAGCAACGAGTTTCTTCAACTCAGCTATCGCTAGTTCCCTGTCTTGTAACTAAGCTTTCAACCCTTTAATTTCCAAATTCTGTTCATTCATTTCTCGAAACATTTTGGAAAGTTTTTCTTGCAAGTTATTATCATGTGGAAAACTACCAACGTCTTTTTGCAAAGCAAGTTCAAGAGAATGACAATGTTTTTGAAGGAAATCAGTTTTGTGTTGAAGTAACTCAAAAGCCTTTTTATTAACATTTTCTTTACATTTCGGAAGCTCAAGTTCAAGACGCTCACATTCTTTGATTTTATCAAGATATTTGCATGCAACATCAGAATATTCATCGATATCAGCACAAGATTGAAGAGTAACACACAAAATATCTTTGGAGAGACATTCTTCTAAGAGTAGATCATATTCGTTTGAAAAATCTGATTTGTTATTTTGAAGTTCATCAATTTATTTTTCAAGAGACTCAACATATTTCAAATCATCAAACATTTCAGACCGAATCAAGTTTTCAAACTCAAGAACATGTTCTTTTATTATCTTCGTATTTGGTATTAGAAGTTCTTTCACAAGCACAGTTATGTCGTGAGGAATCTCGGTTTTCCACTTATCCTTTTGACGTTTTTCCCAATCGCTTTGGACAATTGATTGAACATTTTCAATGTGGTGTTTAAGAAAACTAAGTGTTTTTCTACTTTTGCTTTTAGGAGCATCTAGAGGCAAATAATTAATATATTTAAAAACATTAGTTTTCCTCTTAGCGGCAAACACTTTCTTCCATTGAATTCTTTGTTGTTTGCATTCTAAAAAGAATTCCTCACGAGACTTCTGTTTTTATGGAGTGAAAAGACCATAAAGACTGTTTAGATAAGCATAGTTATATGGTTTCACAAAATCTTTATTGACCGGTGATCTACTCTCCTCATCCCTAAGGGACGTCTCTTCACTATCGAGGTTAGCTACTGGGCAGTCATTATCGGTCCATTCGGACTCATCAAGATATAAGTGAGGGTTAGCAGCTTGAGCTTTTTTGAGGTACTTGGGGGTGGCAAAGCTAGGTTGACCCTTGAAAAAAGACGGAGGTGCTATCATTCTAACAGTTTGAATAGAGTCATGAGTTTTATAAACAACTTTTTTCAAAAAATCGACTTGTTCTTCGAGATCCTTTACTTTTTCAGTATCTTTGCTTTGTCTATTTTTGAAATCTTGTTTTATTGTTTCAACCTCTTGATTCTTTTCGTCAAGAATTTTAGTAGAATCGGTGGTATTCATAGAAAGCCTCTGTTCAAGTTCATTAACTTTTGTTGTGGCAAGGTACGTTTTTTGACGTTCATCACTTAATAAGACATTAAATTGACGTTTTTCTTTAGTTAACAAAGCAAGAGCTTCGTTGTATTTATTTTCAAACTCGTCCTTTTTAACGTTGATGACACGAATTTTGTACCCCTCAAGCTCGTTGGTCTTTTGAAGAAGCTCAGCCCTATAACTATCAATAGTCTCACTAGATTTTATAAGAGCGGCTTTGCATTCTTCAAAGTTTTAAGTGAGCGCTGCGTTTGCCTTCTTTAATTGCTTTTGACTCTTTCTATTTTCATTGACATCTTTTTGTAAACTAGCAATTAAATTAGCAAGCGCGACACGCTCCTCGTCATCATACTCATTTTCATGTTGATCATCCTCAAACTCATTATTGCACATGTCTGATGAATCGGGTGTGGTATTGCTATCAACCGTTTCCATCATACACGTGTCAGTAATTGTTGTTGGTAGATCACTATGCTCATGTGTATCACCAAACACATTATATTCAGCATCATCTTGTACCTTATCAATTGGCTCGGTATCAAAGATAGGACCATTGTCATCTTCAGTGACGTTAAGGACCTCATGAATCTTTGCCATGTATGAATAATGTGCCTCGAGTTCTTGGTCGGAGAGTTCATCATCTGTGTCGTCAAGCATTTCTCCTTCCTCAGCTGATAACTTGATTCCAGCTTCCATTTTCTTGCACAGCAACATCTTTTCCTTATGATAACCATAAACTTTAACCCTCTTTGGCTGCCTGCATTCCCTAGACAAATGCCCAAAACCTCTGCAGTTAAAACATTGAATCCCACTTTGTTGCACGACTTGAGTACCAACAGTTTCCCTATTTCCAACAATAGTAGCCACCCTCTGATTATCATACTTAGGTTGTCGATCATACTTTGGAGGACCCTCAGCACGTCTTCGTGTGTCATACCTTGGAGGACTCTGTGCATGGGTGTTCCTCGGGTTTGAAGATGTTCGAAGGTTGTTGTTGGTGAGTTTGTAGATTTTCTTATATTGCTTCATAATGAAAGCCATTTGTTGCTTGAATTCCCTATCCTTTTGAGCTACTTCTTCATCAATGTCTTCTTCGGATGATTGCTCAGGTGTGGGTGATGGTGCTCTTGCAACTTCTTTACCTCGGGATCGTGTTGGAGCATGTGACTTGGAGACAGTGGATGATCGTGGTGATGATGATTGAGTAGAGTAGGTCTTTGAAGTACAAGAGTGATAATCTGGGTAATGTTGAGTGGCAGACACCAAAGCAAGTGGATTGGAAACCTTTACAACTCGTTCAACTCGAAGTTCATTTGCCTCATTTTGAAATTGTTTCAAAATGTCAAAGAGCTTGTGGTATGAAACTTCGTCTAACATTTGTTGTTGTTTTACCAAGGTGACAAACCGTGTCCACTCTGGTTGAAGTTGCTGTAGAAATTGGACATTGACTTGCATGGTGGAAACTTGCAAGTTGTTTCGGGTCATATCATTCATCATCTTGTAGAATCGAGAGTAATAAGAATCAATTGATTCCCCATCCTTTGATGTAAACTTGCCAAAGTTCCAAAACATCTTAGTTTTCACATCTTGTTTGTTAAGTGATTCACCTTGTTGCAATCTTTCAATAGTCGTCCACATTTCTTGAGCAGTAGGGCATGCATCAACCATGGAATAAATATCATCTCCAATTCCACTGAGAATTAAGTATATTGCTTCCCTCTCTGCATCAAACCAAGCACGGTTCTCTGGTGTGAGGTCGTTCCTCTTTTCATCACGTTCATAAGCCGGTTGTTCTTCAGTAGTGTCTGTGGCTGGTACTCTAGGAACTTGAATCCTTGAGAGTTTATAGGGTCCTTCTAAAATACATTGCCTTAAAGCATCACCGTTAGGTTTTGTGTCAAGATAACGTAGAAAACGGGACTTCCATTGATCATATTGACCTGACACAAGCATTGGTGGTCTTTCTTTGTTACCCGCCACCATTATGTTGTTGTTCGTCATGTGACAATCCGTCAATTTATGGTTGAAATTTTATTCTCAAATATTATTTAAAAACATTATTTTAATGTTATATTATGAACTCACTCATTTCTGGGAAGAAATTTGGATTTACGTCTTGAAGTAGCATCGACTACGTCTAAACCGGAGGATTCTACGTTACGTGCTTACGTTTACATACACCGTTTTGGTGACAGTCTGACACTTTAGGAAATAATCCATGAATATTATTTTGGAATTTTAAATTTGTGTTGGTTCATAAACTCACTAATTTACGAGAAGAGATTAGGACTTACGTGAATAATTTAACGTCCTTTAGGAAACCTTAGGATTATGTATTTACGTTTTTGAACTCCGTTTTTTATGAGACAATTTTTATTAGATTCATTTTGTGCCGTTGGTTCATAATTTATAAAAACGTTTTTCGTAAAACGACCCGAGGGCACGCAAATCGAGGAAACTAGAATCGAGGAGTACCCGTAAATTAGTGGGATGGGACAAGTTTTACACTTGCCCATCCCACTAACATGGGACGGCCAAAACCATGACACAACACCATGAGGTGTCAAGTTTGTAGCTTACAAGCTACACTTGTTAGCCTAAGCTTAACAAGTAAGCTATCAAACTAACAAAACCATCTAACACAAACCATTTCTTCATTTACACATGCAAAACCACTCATACTCTCCTCCCTCTCTCTCTCATTTCGTCCCACAATCATCAACAACAACCCTCATTTGATCTATTTTAGCCATAAAATCATGTGTTACTCATACACATGATGATGCTCCTTTGAAGCCTTGAAGATTGGAGGTGATTCTAACATCCAAGGAGGTGATTTGGTGATGTCCAAGGGCTGATTTTTACAAGAAGTTTACAAATATTGGTGGTCTTCAAAGTTGGTGTTGATCTATCACAAGTTTTTCCATTCAATTCCAAGCCTTGATCATAACCTACACAACCTTGGTGGTATAGAGATTGTTCTTCCTATCCTCTTGTTATTTTGATTATGTAATCTTGTATTTTCTTTATTTATGTATATGTATATGATGATGAATGATGATTAAAAATATTATGTGGGGATTTGGTGTTGATAGATTTGATAAACATGGGTAAAAAGATGGAAAATCACATGTAAAATGGTTAAATCTTGCTTAATAAGATGGCTGTATAAAACAGTAACTAACCAAATGATAAACTGATAAAATGGCAAAGTTGAATCAATATACAGTAAGTGTTAGGTCTTGTACACATGTGAGAGTTGGCCATGCAATGGAATCATTATAATGAGTGAGATATGATCAAACCAAGATTGGAGTGTAAATCTGCCTACACTGTTTTGGACGAATTTATTAAAATACTTAGAGGATGATTCATCAGTAGCTATAGAGAAGTTAAATGAATCACATATCATGTTGTTTCTGTCATAAAAATTTGAGTTCCTATCTCATTATAGAACTCTAGATATGGACATTTTAGTGGACTTAAAATTTATGACTGATTTTGTAAATAAATAGTATATAATATAAGCACTCAAAAATTTATATAAAATATACATATATAAAACCCACTAGTTGATAATAATCATAAATAAAGATATATATATATATATATATATATATATATATATATATATATATATATATATATATATATATATCTTTATATTATATATACGTATAATTATGATTTGATACCACACCTCTAATCCATGTCATATGTGACATGGCACCTATTAGCCAATAGTATTTCAGAAATCCCTAAAAACTCTCCATTTTCCACGTTTTTGGTGATTTGAAATCGCAGGTTTTTAAAATTCATGTTTTGAAAACGCAGTTTTAAAAATCGCTCTTTGAAACGTAGTTTTGATAAAGATTTTCGGAAATTAAGTAAAAAAGTGATAAATGGAAGATTTGAACTCATGACCTATGGTTAACAAGTAATAAAGTTTACCACTAAACCAAGTTACTTTTGATGATTTTCTATCGAAAACAATTTTAATAAATTCTATAAAAATCAATGCTATTAATATACATCATAATTACTTTATAATTACACATTACGGGGTCTCC
The DNA here is from genome assembly GCA_025667525.1 of Glebionis coronaria. NCBI lineage: Eukaryota > Viridiplantae > Streptophyta > Magnoliopsida > Asterales > Asteraceae > Glebionis > Glebionis coronaria. The sequence goes on along the minus strand of CM046879.1, from coordinate 152,233,791 downwards.
TTTTTTCAAAACCCCTGATATCATTCCTAACCCTAAAATCAACAAAAAACTACGCCTCTTTTTAATGTAACAGTATCTATTGTATCACAGGTATTTGAATTTTATATTTTCATTCAATCATTATTTGTGTGTGTAGATTAACAAACAATCACCCAACCGTAATCCATCAAGCAGTTGATCATTCAATCAGTTTTTTTAGTTTTTTTTTTATTTTTTTTATTTTTGTTGATATTGAGTAATTAATCAACCCGGAAATTAGTGATGATACAACAAAAGATACATTTTTCAATATTAACCTTATGATGTTTTAATTGATATTTACTAATTGCATATATGGAATGCTAATGTTAGCGTGCACCATGTGTTTAATGTATTTATGATATGCGTAGGTTATGGTAAACGGACTCCTCTTTTACAGTTTTTTTTAACGTTGTAGTTCTGACATGTATGTGCAGACGTGATATTTGAAATTCAGAGTGTTCGCATGAAATCACTTTTTGTCGCGGAAGGTTATTCCTTTAAAAAAAATTTATGTAGTTAATCAACTCAATTGTCAACAATAATAATCTAAATACTTCACAAACACTCAGTATACACCTACTTTACCTTAATTGTTTGATGCTCCTATGCTTCCATTCAATCATGCATCTCATATGTTTGATTTTCATTGCTAGCCACTTCTCCACTGCAAACCGTTCACAATGCAACAACCAGTAGGTCTACTCAGGCAATGGTGTGCACAGGTTAATAATGTTGTTAATTACCAATAACAATATATTCAACCCAATTTTACTAACTATTGTTGATATTGCAGGTCCACCTTCCAGTTACGCGTACATTGGAAGATGTGACCAAAGTTATGACCACTGTGGTGCGCGGTTCTTGTATGAAGAGCGTATAAAAGACAACCCTAAAGATGCTCGCCCAAAATACCATACCTGCTGTATGGGTAGACGTGTTAGGAATACGTGAAGCTCTTACTTGAAGATCGCTGGCATGGCAAGGTACGTACTTATGAATGGGTCAACTTGTGTTATGTTAATTTTCGACAGCTAAAATAAGACGGTCAAACGACTTGGACATTTTTTTTTTCGAATGACTTTGAATAAGAGTTAAGTCAAATGACTCAAGCCTGGTATTATAACTTATTCATAACAACATTTTAAAAAAAAAGGAACAATCATTCAAGATGTGCAGTGAGGTTCTAACATGTTATGAAGAATATGATTGGAAAAGCATATTGATACCTTTCAAGTTGAATGTAATGCTTTCCTGGTAGTGTTTTGGAAGGCCACATGGTGGTGCTGGCGAGGATTTGCAAGGGGCTGTGGAGGTTGGAGAGGAGGCCGTGGAGAGAAGATATAGATATCTGCAGATGATCTTGATGCTGATCTAGAGAAGTACCATTCAGAATCAATGCAAACTAATGAAACGTGGTGCTGCTGCTTATGCAAACTAATTAGCAGTCACTATAGGAGGAATGACTTATACATATCACTTTTTAACATATGGCCTCTGATTGTGTCCTGATCTTGATGACTTCTTATTGGTTATGATGTTAGAATCATGACATCAACAACATTCTGGAAACCGTTTTGTAGTTATTTCGTGAAGTAGTTGTTTTGTGAAGCTGGAACAAATTAAGATGTGTTGGAATAAACGAAGTCCTCTATTAATGTTTTTGTAGGAGATTTGTGAAAGGTAAGATGTTTTTAATATTATTTATTTTGCCCATAAGCATCAACTATCCCATAAGCTGTTTAGGCGTGCTTATTTAAGTGATCGATTTTTTTCTTTTTTTTTATCTGTAGGTAGTTACTTATGAGTGTTTGCTTATCAGTTTGGTTGTCTAAGATGACAAACGACTCTAATTTGAAGTCATCACATCATGCGCGAAAAAGGTATACTCAAGATGGAAGAAAATAAACCTTGTATACACTTTCTCATGAGTGATTTATTTGCAAACATGAGTAAACCGTAAAGAAGACCAGTTTTAGGAGTTTGCTTTCAAAAGACAACTACTGTCTTAAGGTACTTAAAGAATCTCCTTGACCCATTGCACTTTTTCAAAGGGGTCTTTACTGATATTAGTGGTGTCTATGTATCGATTTATGCATCTAACAATGCAAGTTACGTTTTCTGAATAAGAACGATATTGTGAACAGTCAGTTATAGGGACAAACATGAAATTACATTCAACCTTTAGCTGAATATCTAATTTTTATTAAGTTATGAATTGCAACGAAATTTTTATTATTTTGGTTTTGGAGGTGGGATCCTACTCCTAGAGCATAGGATGGTGCACTGTTGCATTACCAACACAAGCTAAAACATCACCTCAATGTAAAAATAAAAAGAATTAAAAGTTGGCCAGTCGAACTTTTTCATTAATGTATGGTGTGTTCGAGAATTTAACTCATTTGGTTGCAATTTAAACTTAGCAAAGAAAAAAAAGGATAGGTAGATTAACCGTAACACTTAAATTTATTTGATTGTTTTGTTCCACAAAATCATACCACACGATTTCATAAAATGGTTAGTATACGTCTGAGGGTAGCATTTAGATCTTTGTTTTGCATGTTAGTTGTAAAAGTATTTTTCTGTACAAACATTTGATTATCCCAAATTATTGATTCTAATTTGAGTGGGCAAAATTGACTGTTTGTTTGAAAGTGTTTGCACAATTGCACGTGTAATAGTCTTTGGAATCAACGACCTACTATGCTTGAATAGTCTTCGGGATCAACGACCTACAATGCCTAAAGTCATAACAAAGTTTGATGTTGCGTTAACTGTACATAAAAAGATGGACCAGTGGCTATTCAGAAATGCTTCATTCAAATTGTGCTTTAGGTTCTGGATTTCATTGTTGGATCAACTCTTAATTTTTTCTTTTCTTTTTTGACAGCTTTTGTTGATTTGAATTGGTGGATTTATTTTAGCTATATGATGATTTGGTGGGTTTATTTTTTGACAGCTGGATTTGTTGATTATGTACATGATCTTAATGAAGATCATGTCGATAGGTGGGATAATACTGTTAAGTTGATCTTGCGCCAGTCTTAAGGGACCCTTAAGTCAGCACCTAATATATATCTTCAAGTCAGCACAATCAGTCAAGCCTAGATTTTGTGTGACGAGGTATCCAAGATGGTCGTTTGTGGAGCGTCCTGGTAGCAGAACTTCTAGAGTATCCGTGGCAGGTTCCTGTCCACCAAAATGCTTGGAAATGGATAATTCTCAGCGCTGCTAACTTAAATGTATTTCCGGAAATGTGTAATATAGTTTGTTTCGCTTATTGATTAGTGTTTTTCATTGCAGATTGCCAAAGAAGGGATAAAGGGTGTCTACCTAAACTTCTTGATGTTTGAACCGTATCCAGTCCAAAATGTAGATGTTTGATGGTTCGTACTTTATTCTCTTATTCTCATCAAAAGAGGATGCTGTTTTAACTTTACTATGTAAATTATATGACTTGAACTTGTGAATTTGCAATAATCAAAATTTATGATAATTTTTTTTTTAATTTCTCACCATTTTTCCTGATAAATTTATTATATAAATTAATTTTGGAACCCTCATCAAGCGGAAGATCTCACTCTGCATTTAGAGTCGGCAGTTCAGCAAACGTGGAACCTCAATAATACATCATATTAAATTCAAAAAAAGTTAAATCAGAATGTGAAAACTTACCTATAGAAGAATCTAAGTATGAATCTGAATTATGAATCTCTGAAGTGGAGCCGAAAATAATGATCAGTAAACCCTTTACTGTTACCCTGGAACCCCTTTTCCTTTTATTTTCATACCTTGGGTGAAAAGCTTCACATCAATTAGAGAAACAAGTTTCTTCATTACTACTGTTTTCTGTCAAGTAGTAGTTTCCTTTTTAGAATAGTAGAACACCAACAATGTCAAGTTATGGTCTTGCTGAAACACTAATGACACATTATGCTCGCACTTAAAAATATATGTAATGACTTAATTACAATAGTGTTTTAATAATGTTACTGAACTCTAGGCTATGCCATCACTTGGTTGTTAATGTGTAGTAGCATAAATCTTAACAAGTGCCAAGTTAACCCATATGGTAGACTTCACTGTCTAGAAGTCACACAAAGATGAAAGACATTCTTGAAATGGCTTCCAATACAAGTTGTAAGTAACATCAAATTTTCTATGCTTAATAAAATTTGAATTTGGTATAATGATAGCAGCTCAGATCTGGGCATTGGTCGAAACTTATAATTACTTGCAATCAGAATAGGGAGTCGACTTAGAGGACATTGCGTTAGCCATTGAGTTCGGGTAAGGCTAACCAAATATCGCGTGACTTTTCATTCTTATATATGATTCAAAGTAGGTTAATCCTTATTAAATTTGGCATTGCTGCTCGTGGCAACATCTTCTTCCTCTCACATTTATAGACCATATCTCAGAAAGAATGAAATACAATTAACTCAAGTGTAATTACCTATGACTCTTGGTATTCCTTTTAGGTCCATATATATAACTACTTCTCTGACTGATGCTAAACTCGGTGCCGTTTAGACTCATCATCTAGAACCAAACGGCCAAACCCATCTAGACGCGTAGCCGGTTCCGACCCAAGCCGATGCGCATCTTGCCACTGGTAGTAATAACAGCCTGTGTAACGGTATATGTTTCAACACCAGACAAAAGAGACCCGATCATCATTTTTCTACTAATAAATACCAGAATTTATCCACAAGAACCCATTTATGACTAAGCATTCTAATATCAATTTCTGTATATATGCAGTTTTTGTAGTTCGATGAGTAGCAAGTGCTGCTATGTTTAAACCAAGTAGCTTGAGTTGTAATAATACACTTTAGAACTGAGTCGATTATGCTTAAACACTTCACAGTTGACTGATAGTTCACGGTGGAGGCTCAAAAGTGGTGTCTGACATTGTTATTGAATAATATTATATTTAATGTAGAACCTATACTTCCTAAAAAATTTTACAGCGGAGTGCGCGATGCACAGCTAATAGGCGTGTTTTTAGAAGTATACGTGCCTTTGAATTTGTCTATTTTTGTTGAAATTATGTCTATATTTAGCTACTAATCACTTAATATGGGCTTTTTTTTTAACTGTGAAATTGTTTTTGTGTTCTCAGTTGCAATTAAAAGGTCAACATGTTAAGAAAATGGTGACAGCTTAGACTGGTTTTACAAGTAAGCCACCGATCTCGGCATCATGCCACATAAAGTGAAGAGATACCCTATCGAGTTTCTTATCCAGTATCGCAAGCGCGGGATGAACTATGGATCTAGATTCAGTGAAAGAGCGAATCTAGAGTATGATCAAACTGGTAGCTCTAATAGAGGTATGTAATTCATTGTATGTAAAACTCTATGACATCACATTTCATACTTCCTGGCTCTCACAAAAACAGTAATGTTTGACCTGACATATAGGTGGGTAAGTAATCGCGTTCAAAGATGTATCACAAGAGGGGTCTTTGGTGCATCAAGGCCAGGAATTGCACTGCTTTCTCTAAACATGAGAACAAAGTTACTGATGCTGCTCCAACTGTGAAGCCACCAAAGTTTCTATCTAGATGATGATTTCAAGAAGCCCCTTTGTCAACAAATGCAAGGCCAGACCCACCAAGCAAGATTTTTTTTACATAAGCTGCTTTTGAGAATGATATTGGATTACAACTCATAATTTGCATTATAACTTTGCAATTTTTGTAAGGTCTATTGTGCACCAATAAAACGAGTACAATAACCGTGCGTTGTCCGGGTATAACAACTAAAATTTTTAAAAGATTATATTAAGGACTTGATGTATAATCAACACCATCCACCTAACATATATAAAAAATTCCAAATTAGATATATATATATTAACTTTTATTGGATTTTGAAGTGATAATAGTCATAATACAAATATTTTTTGTCAAATTTGCATCTTCATGTGTAGCATCATCATGATTATCCTAATAAAAATACTCTCGTCATTTGGACTTTCAGTTTAAATTACAACGTTCCCTCTATATGGCCAAATTTGCCTCTTTTCTTTGTATTGGTGTCTAGCCAGGATATAATATGTTCTATTATTTTCTTTTTAAATCACTTGTGTTTAGCAATGAAGTAGTATCAAAGTAGAACCATGGTAGAAGCACAAGCTCCTTTCAAGCATGATGGCTTCCCATTCTTGATAATTCAATATTTGTCTCATACATGCATAAGAAATCAAAATCAGGTAACATTACTAAAAATAATCATATTGATTCTTGCACATAAAAGTTCCTAAATTTATACAGTAATATGTATATACCAAGTTTAGTGTTCTGTTACAGCATACTACATAATATGTCAATAGCTATAAATACGGATGAGGATGAAACAATAATGATATAGTTTGGATGCACAATAAGCAACGAACGGGTATATGACGGAGCTAGGGATGTCCCGTAGGTGCCCGGGACACCTATGGATTTTTTCTATTAGTGTTAATTTTTGAAAAAAACATCGATTTCTCTCAAATATATCTTAAATGTGTACCCGGTGCATCGAAATGTGTTTCTAATCTTATTTAGTTAGTATACTTACAAAAAACTTGAATTCTACTATATTAAAGTTCAAAAAGTTTTGTGCCACCCATCATATTTCATTTTTTTTTGAACGGCAGTTTGTTGCAGCGGAGTATCTTGTGTGCCACCGAGGCACCAAATCTCTCAACCCGAGTTCGAATCATCTCACGAAGAGAATATCATATTTCACTTCATCCCTAGGTATATCATTTAGACATGGTTGGTTTTAGAGAAGGAAAGCAATATTAGTCTAGACCTTCATACGAATATGAGGTTCTTATGTTAAAAAGCAACACCGAAAAAGTGTATAACTTGAATGTTCTCTTATGAGTTTCAACATCGACATAGTCCCCGACTTGCTATTCAATGGGGAATAATCAGAGTTTCATAAAAAGTATCAAAAAAAATGACTTGAAATGTTGACGTATAGCCGGTTTAGACATGCATAAACTTTACCTTGATTTCATCATTGACAATGATTTTAGCGATGTCGATTAACACGGTTTGCTTCTTGTGAGAATCTAATGTTAAAACTTAAAACTAACACTCTAAATAAAAATTATTTATTACTTCAATTCATGAGAGTGTAGCATGTGAAAGAAACTATGCTAAATTACATGCTTATTTTAGTTGTCACTTGCTGATCGTTGAGCAGTGTGAACAAATCCAACCGCAAATTTGTGTTCGCTATAGTCTGACATATGAAAGCATCAATCACAGGTTTAGGAAATTGCATACAGTAACTTTGAATCATATTAAACAACTATTTTGAGCCAGTTTAGTCATATTTTTTTTTCTAAATTTTGAAGTGGATAGCTAACGTTTAAACAGTTCTGAATTTTTTTCGTACACTTTATATTTAAAACTAAAATAAACTTTAAAAAAAATCTTACGAAAAAATTGTTTTTCACAAGACTCAGAACTATTATTTTTCGTACCTTTCTTTACAAAATTGTAATTTTTTTCGCATTTTTTATGTACTAAAGTCTAATCCTATCAAGGATTAGTTTAAGTTTGACAAACTAAAAAAAAAAACAAACCGACATTTGTACAACTAAATATTCACATGAGACAAAACACAACCATTAGGTGAGCCAAGGCCTTAAAATATAAAATATTATTTTATTTTATTTTTATTTTAACAAAAACAGGTCCTACTGTCAATAGATATAACTAATACACAAACATACTTTTAGAAATATTTCAATCTAATTAACAACTAACATATTATCGAATTACTACAAGTTAAGAAAACATACATCACATTAATATGATTAAAAAAACACAACCAAAAGCACAACAAAAATATTTAAAAAATACGCACAAACCAAAACGCTCCAGATCGAGAGAAAAAAATAACCCCGCCCGTTGGGCGGGTTACGACACTAGTATATATATATATATATATATATATATATATATATATATATATATATATATATATATATATATATATATATATCTTGATATTAAAATGAGACATGTTATATAAATTACAAGTATAAATGTTTTTCCAAGATTATAAAACTATAGACCTAAGTTTTACGTCTTTTCGGCTAAAACCGAAAGATTAACGTTTTTGTCAAATAAAACTTAGACGGTCGGACTCGTCTAATGTAAACTTTTATAAACTCACATACTGATGTATAAACTTATATAACAAGTAAAAACCGATAAAACCCGAGCTATACAACATATAGACATTAACGGGCCAAAGTACCCTTATTGGACTATTAACCCGACTAGTTTGGTAAAACACTTATAAACTTACTTATTGTGCTTAACCCACTTGGGCTCAACATGTAAAGTGTAACACTGATAATAAAAGTGTAAAATGGACTAATATAAGGTATTGGGCTTATAATAGGCTTATTGGGCCTAAAACATGTAAATAAGTAAAACTAGTAAACTAGTATAAAAGTTACCAATACATAACACTAAAATGAGTAAATGAGAATGTATAAACCCACTTGATCATCATCATATATATAAAATCATCATATGTATACATAATTGTTATTTTTATAAAGTCATTGGACAAGAGTCTAAGACAAGTATTATTTGTCTAGGTTTCCGTGATTGAAGCACGTACCGTACATCCAAATCGCTGATAACCGCCTTCCCACATCAAAGTGAGTTCATATCCTCGCACTGTTTTAAATGTTTTTATGAAATGTTTTATAAACCCGCGAGGGAGATAACATGTTAGTTTTTGATAAAATAGGACACAATTTGTCCCGATTATTTGTTTATTGATTTGGACCCGAATGATTGTATGACCCGATGAATGATATATGACCCGATGTATGAAATGAAATGGATTATTAAAGTTAGGTTATGTCACTAAAAGTCCCATTAGCATGAATTGTGAACTACCGGGATTTGGTAGACGCTTATGCATATAATAGTACTATTTGGGGACGATCACCCCAGTTCGCGCCTTGACGGTTGATCCCCGTCTTGCCACATTGATTGGTAAGCGATTTTATATATGAGAAGATTTCCATAGCGTGATTTTTGTGACGACACGCTAACTTAGATGGGCAAATTGAGTTTCGGGTTAGCTACCCGTTGTTTGTTGTAGTAAGGTAACAATGTCATGCGGCTTATAATAATCCAAATAACGAAATACTGCTATACACACTGAATTACAATATATTGCCTGACTAGCAATACGGGGTCTTATTGTAGGTCCTCGTAATCCTTGGATTATTCTTGTGTTGTGATTATCTAATGAGATAGAGAGATAGATGAAGATGTAGAGAGATAAAGTAAAGAGAGGTTGGAGAAAATAAGAAATATTAGATTGAATGTGTGTGAAAAGTGAATGACCAACCCCTCCTAACATGCTAGGAGGGTATATATATATAGCCCACCCTACATCTGGGCTATATGGACTATATGTTTACTAACTAGATCACGAGCCTAATACATTAATATATCGTTGGAGCGACCGATCCTTCATAAATACGTAAAAACGTATTTCCAACAATCTCCCCCTAAGGGAGATCGCTCCAAGAGACAATGTTCTAAATATTCTATATCTCGTGATCTATGCTAACTAAGATGTGACCGAGACTTTATTGGGAAAAACGTATTTCCAACAATCTCCCCCTAAGGGAGGTCACATCTTTTTATAAAATCTTAAACCGAGCATCTATGCTTGAGTCTTCGATCTTGTTCTTGTGAATATGCTTGATGTGATCTTTGACTTTAGTCTTGAGCATGTTTCCTTGCCTTGACCTTGTGCATTCATCACTTGTAATGTTCGCCTCTTCGTGACTTCATGTTCCACATACTTATACCTTTATAATTCTTGAAAGCTTCAGAGTTTGATAAAGCGAAAGACTTGACTTTTAGGCTTTCTAGAATTGGATGAAGTATTAAGTGCATAAAGTATAAGCATATGGTGGCGACTTCTTCTGGATTGTATACCGCAATGCCACCTTCTTGTTACGCTGCATAAGACAGTTAGCAACAAAACATATACACGGATGAAATGGCCTTGAACATTTCATTCTAATTTGGTAGCATTTTACCGCCGGTCGGTGAAGACCGTTGGACGATATTAAATCTCGTACTTATGGCAGGTAGTTTCAATTAAGAACCTCCTTGACAAGATTTCGCGGGTAAACCCGTTCTCTTTATTCGACCGTCCAAAGCTGACTGCGAACTAAAGAGGAAATCATTTAGATAATAATATCCGCATGATTTGAAGCCATCAATTCATGTTCCTGGAACAAGTGAAATTCAATTAAGAACCGCACCATCGTTGCTTTCCAGTTGTCACGAGCTTGATTCGTATAGAATCTTGCAAGTTACCTACCAAGTGCTGTTTGAGGTTAACACTAGAAGGATTTCCACTCATCACTGTGAACATTAAGGTATCACTCTGAGTGTTCTGGCAAGATCACTAAGATATTGCGTAGAGGCCTGGAACGTGTTTAAATTCATTTAAGAATTAAACCACTGTTGCTTTCCAGTTATCACAAGTTTGATTCATAAAAAATTGCACAAGTCACCTACCATGAGCTTTCTGATATTCGCTCAAGAAGGATTTCCATCTTCATTGTAAATACTTTCGTATTACTCGGATGTTCAGGCAAGATCATGAAGATTTTGCGTAGGACTCTTAAGATCTTTCTTACTTTTCACAGTGTGTGAAGAAGCAAGGAAATATGAAAGTGTGTCCTAATGAGATATTGATGATCTCAAATGGCTCTAGACTCGATCGTGCACTTTGGATTTTAGTGATCGGAGTCTGGAGGGGAGTGCCACCATTTCAATACCAATTTATTCGGAGTGAATAAATCAATAGATAATGCGTTGTCTCCGTGTGATTAAAACAAATATCTTTTAAGAGATATCTGAGTTAGCTGGGATGGGTTGTGCATTGCATCACTGGGTCCATGATGTCTTATCTTCAATATCGAGCATCATTTAAAATGATCTCAATAGCATATGTATTGACCCGGTTTCTGCCTAAGGTTGTAAGGAGGGCTTCTTTCTTTACACCCTTTATCTTTACAATTCTTTTTCATTCTTCAACCCCTTCAATGCTTACCAATACGTCATAACTAGCACCTTGTTGTGATTATTCCAGTGCTAATTTAAGTACTTGGTCGGCATTCAGCTACGTTCACAATCTTTCTCCAACTTTCCTAAGGACTACTATTTCTAGCTATGGAATGTCCTTGGGAAGATTCCTCCGGTTTAAGAAGAAACATTGGAATTTAACCTATCCTACCATCCTTATGACACCACAATCTTCATCGTCGTGAAATAAATGGGTTGTGGGTAAGTATAAATCACCATGAAATCTATTTTGATCTCCATTATTGATCCAATATTAAATCATATTTTCTCCCCCATATTAAAAATATTAACCCAATCGATGTTTTTAATATCAGTTTATTTAATAGCATTTTAAGAAAATTTGGGAAGAAAAATGAAAATCCAATTATCTTCATGAATTACACAAGCTCCCCCTCAAATTAATGAGGGTGTACTTGAAACGTAAATTAAATACCTTTTAAACACAAGTGTAAGGTATTTCTCACGTGCAAAGATCATATATGATGATGTATTCACAAGATTAGCAATTTACGAGGTTGGACCTGAATGATGGAGAACATCATATGAAAGAATCACATGGTTCTTGTTCACGAATGTTGGTCGCCTCGTCACGTTTGAGGTTATCTCTTGACTCCATGTGTACGATTGATATCGTTGTCTTGACACCAACATGTGAACTTGGCACTTTCGGCATCAAAGATTCTGAATGCTGGACAATTGCTCCCCCTCAATTGTTGACCCGTGTTCTATTGAAAGAGCTGTAGTCGCCGTTTGAGTAGTCGCATCGTCGAGTATGTAGATATAAATTGTAAATTGCTACGGTTGGTGGAGATGATAACTTCATAAAAACAAGATTTCTCTTGTTTTAACAAATAAATGCACTGACACGTACATATATTCGTGTTAGATTGTGTTATTCCGTAAACACAATCCCTTACATGGTTCTAAAGTAAACCATGCCCGAGAAAATTAATTCCCGTTGTTGAGTCAAAGCTTTCCGGTGAAATGCTTGACTTGAGTATGAAAAACGGGTTACTATCTGAAATAATAGCAAACCATTTTGAGCATGTTTTAAAACATTTGAACTTCTGCTCGAACTTTATTTACAACCCCGTGTCATTATTGAATGACATTTCTAGTATCGTAAATATTATCGATTCCAGAAGACATGCTCGTTTTATCAAAACCTTTTTGAACACACAATTTTGAAAGATTTAGAAAAACCTTTTGAGAAATTCTCGAAAAATTGTGTTCAAAGTTTTGAAAACCAATTACTTGAGCTTAGGATGTTGAATATCTTGCAAAACGAGCTCAAGTTCGAGAAGTAGTAAACTTCCCGTTGTTAAGGATAAGTTTATCATCGGCGATAAACTTTCCTTTTAACTGAAGAACGAGTCCTAAGTTGACATTTACTTAGAATTCGTTTTCATGAGCTTGAAAAACTTTGAATGTTTCAACGTAAAGCTCATGACCGAGAAAGATGAATTTCTCGTTGAGAAGAAAAGTTCTCTTATTTAAAAGATACACTTTCCTTGATGAGCTTAAAACCTGGAATGTTTTACTACAAGCTCATGACAGAGAAAAATTAATTTCCCGTTACGAGGATAAGTTATCATTAAAGATAAGATTTCCTAAAATTAAAGTCCGAGTTACAGTCTGATATTTAACTGTAAGTCATTGTGCATGAGCTTTAAAAACTTTGAATGTTTTTAATATAAGCTCATGCCCGAGAAAAATTAATTTCGCGTTGTAAGGATAAGTTTATCGTCGGCGATAAACCTTCCTTTCTTTGAAGATCGAGTTATAGTCTGTAATGTGACTATAAGTCCTTGTACATGATGTTTAACTACGAATCCCCTGAGACACTTGTTTCTTTGATATCAGCTTCTTCAGTAACCAAACTCTAAGAGTGTCCTTAGTTGAACGATATGTAAAGATCGGACCGTTGTGTTCTTGTTGAACGTGGACTTTGGTACCTGCAATCTCATTAGGAGTTTGTATGCTTTTATGTGGGTTTGTGATATCTATCTTAGAAGCAAGTGGGGGTTCATAGTTTTCTTTTCTTGTGCTAGAGATGACCGGAGGAGATGATTCACTTGTCTTAGCTGGTAAACGTTTCGTTTTATAGAAAACCTTAAGTTCGTGCTTAAGTGATGTATCCTCCTTTTCTATTTCCTCCCTAGTAGTCGTAGTAGAATCAGAGACTATCCTAGTTAAAGGGCACTCGTTTCCTACAATAGTGAAAGTTCTACCAGTGGGGCGCCACATTTTACCAATGGGTTTGATTTTAGCTACCCACTGAGATTTAAGTCTAGCACGGGAGTTCACCTCATTAAGTAATTTCTTGACACAAGAATCATGATTGGATTTAAAGACACATTTCCTACATGTTTTACAAGTAGCATATTTAATGTCCGAGTAAGACCTAGAATTCCTAGATGATTGATTGATGCTAATAGGATGTAATATGCTACGGTTAGCAGTGTTGGGTAAACTAGAAGGCATCTGACTAGGTTTGAAATTCCTATCTCTTACTTGTGTCTTTTGCTTAGCTTCCCTTAGACCAAATGTATGGCGAACGTCATTTGAACTAGTTCGAGACATATTCTTTGGTCTATGTCTAGGGAGACTAGATGCAATCATGTGATTAGGTCTTGCAAAAGCTGTTTTAGTCACATTGGGCCTAGATGGTGGAGTGACTGGTCTAGAAAGATGAACCATATCAACTTGGGAGGCAAACCGCGGACTCGAGGATTTTGGTCGCTCGGATCTAAATACAGTCGGTTGTCTAACAGACTAAATTTGAGGCGGTTTCCCTAAGATTGATGGTTTTCCAAGCTTAGTGTCTGTAGGATTGTAAATCTTGCTTATGTATCTAGAGAGAGAAAGAGATAGAGAGATGGTGGATTTCACACAAAGCTAGAGAGAGAAAGTAATGTTTTCTATGTGAAAAATAATGAAACCACACCCCTCTCCATCTAAGGAGAGGGTTTATATACCCAAGCCCTTGACATGGGCTTGGGCTTACATTTTGGGCCGGCCTACACATGTTGTAGGCTAGGCTTGTTCTTGTTAAATAATTAAAGAAAGTTAACTAAACTACGAGCTATTAAATGGACTATCGTTGGAGTGACCGATCCTTCTTAATACGTAAAACGTATTTCCAACAATCTCCCCCTAAGGGAGGTCACTCCAAACAAGGGCGTTACCCAAGTTACAATAATAAAATAAACCTAGCATACTATGCTTGTCTTGAGCTCGTAGTCTTCGTCTTTCTTTTTCTTTTTCTTTTCTGGCGAACATGCTGATGTGATCTTTGATATCAATCTTTGGGCATTAATCTCTTGCCTTGATCTCGTGCATCCATCACTTGTGATCTTCGCCTCTTCGTGACACCATGTCCCACATACTTATACCTTAGTAATTCTTGAAAGCTTCAGAGTTCGACACAGCGGAAGACTTAACTTTTAGGCTTTCTTGAATTAGATGAGGTATTAAGTGCATAAAGTATAAGCATGCGGGGACGACTTCTTCTCGGATTCCGCAACGCCACCGTCTTCAAATGCCGCAACATAAGTAGACACGAACGAAATGGCTTTGAACATTTCATTCTAAATCGGTAGCATTTTACCTCCGGTCGGTGAAGACCGTTGGACGATATTAGATATCGTACCCGTGACGGATAGTTTCAATTAAGTAACTTCCTGACAGGATTTCGCGGGTAAACCCGTTCTCTTTATTCGACCGTCCAAAGCTGACTGCGAACATAAAGAGTGAATCATTTGGATAATAATATCCGCATGATTTGAAGCCGTCAATTCATGTTCCTGGAACAAGTGAAATTCAATTAAGAACCGCATCATCGTTGCTTTCCAGTTGTCACGAGCTTGATTCGTATAGAATCTTGCAAGTTACCTACCAAGTGCTGTTTGAGGTTAACACTAGAAGGATTTCCACTCATCACTGTGAACACTAAGGTATCACTCTGAGTGTTCTGGCAAGATCACTAAGATATTGCATAGAGGCCTGGAACGTGTTTAAATTCAGTTAAGAGTTAAACAGCTGTTGCTTTCCAGTTATCACAAGTTTGATTCATAAAGAATCGCACAAGTCACCTACCATGAGCTTTTTGATATTCGCTCAAGAAGGATTTCCATCTTCATTGTAAATACTTTCGTATTACTCGGATGTTCAGGCAAGATCATGAAGATTTTGCGTAGGACTCTTAAAATCTTTCTTACTTTTCACAGTGTGTGAAGAAGCAAGGAAATATGAAAGTGTGTCCTAATGAGATATTTGATGATCTCAAATGGCTCTAGACTCGATCGTGCATTTTGGATTTTAGTGATCGGAGGCTGGAGAGGAGTGCCACCTTTTCAATACCAATTTATTCGTAGTGAATAAATCAATAGATAATGTGTTGTCTCCGTGTGATTAAAACAAATACCTTTTGAGAGATATCTGAGTTAGCTGGGATGGGTTGTGCATTGCATCACTGGGTCCATGATGTCTTATCTTCAATATCAAGCATCATTAAAAATGATCTCGATAGCATATGTATTGACCCGGTTTCTGCCTAAAGTTGTAAGGAGGGCTTCTTTCTTTACACCCTTTATCTTTATAATTCTTTTTCATTCTTCAACCCCTTCAATGCTTACCAATACGTCATAACTAGCACCTTGTTGTGATTGTTCAAGTGCTAACTTAAGTACTTGGTCGGCATTCAGCTACGTTCACAATCTTTCTCCATCTTTCCTAAGGACTACTATTTCTAGCTATGGTTTGTCCTTGGGAAGATTCCTCCGGTTCTAGAAGAATCATAGGACTTAACCTATCCTACCATCCTTATGTCACCACAATCTTCATCGTCGTGAAATAAATGGGTTTTGGGTAAGTATTTGTCTCCATGAAAATTCATTTTGATATAGCAAATCTATTTTGCTCCCCCTTAACATATGCCACGATATTCGAAAACATTTCGCACATGTCAGGATGAGCCAGCACATTATGTCAAACCATTTGTGATAATATCCCATATTAAATCACATTTTCTCCCCCATATTAAAAATATTAACCCAATCGATGTTTTTAATATCAATTGATTTAATGAAGTTTTAACAAAGGTTTTGGGAAGAAAAATGCGAGTCCTTTTTATCTTCATGGTATCAAATGTATGAGATATGATACCGATTTGTAACATGATCACATATTCACCATATTAGAAAAGAATTGACAAGGTTGGACCTGATAGATGAGAACATCAAATGATAAGATCAAATGGTTCTTGTCAGCATATGTTGGTCGCCTCGTCACGTCTGAAGTCATCTCTTGACACCACGTATACGACTGGTATTGTTGTCTTGACACCAACTTGTGAACTTGACACGTTCGGCATCGAAGATTCTGAATGCTTGACAATTGCTCCCCCTCAATTGTTGACCCGTGTTCTATCGAAAGAGCTGTAGTCGTCGGTTGAGTAGTCGCATCGTCGAATATGTAGATACCAATTGTAGATTGCTATGGTTGTAGAGATGATAGCTTCATAAAAACAAGACTTCTCTTGTTTTAACAAATAAATGCACTGAAACGTACATTGATTTGTGTTAGACCAAGTTATAAAGTAAACTTGATCCCTTACAAGGTTTTAAAGTAAACCTTGCCCGAGAAAATTAATTCCCGTTGTGAGCCAAAGCTTTCATAAGAAATACTTGACTTTAATGTGAAAACCGGGTTGCAGTCTGAAATAACTACAAGCCATTTAGGCATGTTTTATGAAATATTTACAACTTTTGTACGAACTCTATTTATGGCGCCGTGTCGATATTAATCAACATTTCTAAGGTCGTAAATATTATCGTACCAAAAGACATGCCTTAGAAAAATAAAGTAAAAATATTTTTGGATTTTTCTAGATTTTTCAATTTTTATGGTTTTTATATGGTTTTATATTTTTGTATTTTGCTTTTGTGGATAAAAATATAAACAATATATACAAATGATCACCAAGGATACGGAGAATAGTTTTACCACCACTATTCTATCGCTTCATCTGCTAGTTCCTTAAGAGTCTCAGGCGAGAAGGTTCTCATTCCTAGCTTGTCGGCCAAAAATTCAATTCGAGCGCGATCTAAAGCCTTCGTGAAAATATCCGCCAATTGATACTCAGATCGGACAAAGTAAAGCTCGATTACTCCATTTTCCACTTGCTCCTTGATGAAGTGGTAGCGAATGTCAATATGCTTCGACCGGGAGAATTGAACGTTGTTGCAGCATAAGGCAATTGCACTCTTGTTGTCACAGTACATCGAAATCTTGTTGAAACCTAGACCATAGTCGGTTAATTGCGATCTCATCCAAAGAATTTGAGCACAGCAACCGGACATAGCTATGTATTCTGCTTCCGTACTTGAAATTGCAGCGCTTTTCTGCCTTTTCGATGCCCAACTGATTAATCGATCTCCTAGTAGTTGCAAAGTTCCACTCGTGCTACGCCTTGTATATTGACAACCCGCGTGATCCGCATCTGCATATGCCATTAGTGCAATAGAAGAGTCCTTCGAATACCAAAGTCCCCGATTAATGGTTCCTTTAAGATATCAAAAGATCCTTTTAACAGTAGCTAAGTGTAACTCAGTAGGCCTAGTTTGATACCTGGCACACATACATATGGCAAACTGAAGATCAGGTCGACTGGCTGTGATATACAGAAGAGTACCGATCATTCCACGATAAAGTGTTGGATCAACGGCAACTCCATGTGGATCTGCATCAAGCTTAGTTCGTTCCACCATTGGAGTGTCCACGGGGTCGCAAGATTCCATCTTATACTTCTTAAGCGATTCAAGGGCATACTTGGATTGATTGATAAAGATGCCTCTGGGACTCTGAGATATCTGAAGACCTAAGAAGAATGATACCTTGCCCATCATTGACATCTTAAACTTGGAAGACATGAGTGTCCCAAACTCATCCGATAAGGTTTGGGTCGAGGCTGCAAGTATAATATCATCAACATATATTTGTACCATAATCATATCTTTACCTCGTTTCTGAATGAACAGCGTAGGATCCACCTTGCCTTTTGCGAAGCCTTGGGTAATGAGGAATTGTGACAAAAGATCATACCATGCGCGAGGAGCTTGCTTCAACCCATAGAGAGCCTTCTTAAGCTTGTACACATGATTAGGATAATTAGGATTCACAAAACCATCCGGTTGTTGAACATAGACCTCTTCCTTGAGTTCACCATTAAGAAATGCCGTCTTCACATCCATCTGATAGACGACCATATTCATATGGGCTGCATAAGCGAGGAATAGTCTAATAGCTTCCAAACGGGCAACAGGTGCAAAGGATTCCATAAAGTCGATGCCCAATAATTGCTTGTATCCACGAGCTACTAGACGAGCTTTGTTCTTCAATATTCCGCCTAACTCATCGAGTTTCACCTTGTAAACCCATTTCAAAGTGAGTAACTGCACTTGATCCGGGCATGGGACAAGTTCCCAAACATCAAGACGTATGAATTCGTTAAGTTCTTCTTGCATAGCTTCTATCCAACAGGATTGAGTAAAAGCTTGTTGCCATGTCTTAGGTTCAACTTCAGTGAGAAAAGCATCAAAGTGACAAAACAGTGCAATTTCTTGTAACTGACTTCGTGTGGATACTGGACGATTAGGGTCACCAATAATAGAATCTATAGGATGATCCTTTGTCCACTTGCTGTCATGTTCACGAATCCGTGGATTGGAGTAAACTGTAGAAGGAGCTTCCTCTGAGGTGGACGACCCGGCTTGATTAGGGTCGGGAATAGATACACCAAAGAATGGAAGTTCATGCATTTGAGCGAATTCCAAATCGTGATCATCATCATCCTCTTCATCATCAATAGGCATGACATGGGTAGTTGAAACATGTGTTGGTTGAGAATTACTTGTTGAAGGTATATCTTGACCAATTGTTGGTGCAGATGTATCTGATTGTGCAACGGTTGCTGGAGCGACAACTTCGGTTACCGGAGCTATTACTTCAGGTTCTGGAGCAACAATACTTGGAGGAGTAAAGAATTCATCAAAGAACGGTTGAAACAACGTATCCCATTCCTTCCTAGTAGGTGGTGTAAATGATGATGAAGTAGGGTTGTTTGGGACAAGACCAGAACTAATATTACTGGGTCCCATTTCATGAAGTGCGGGTTGAGAGCTGCTTTGCTCAGAAGCCATTGCTGTCAGCTCATCAAAATCAACATCCATAGTTTCGAGGATCTTGCGAGAGTTATGGTTGTAGATTCGGTATGCCTTCTTTGAGGGTGCGTAACCAATGAAAATACCAATATCAGCCTTTGGTTGAAGTTTTCCCAAATTTTCACCATCATTATTTGGATAGCAAAGAGAACCAAATACATGAAGATATGATAAATCTGGTACTTTTCCATGGAGAAGCTCATAAGGTGTTTTACCATGGCGTTTACGAATTAGTGACCGGTTTTGGGTGTACACTGCTGTAGATACTGCTTCTGCCCATAAAAACAATGGAGCCTTTGCGTAAATTAACATCGTTCGAGCAGCTTCCATAAGTGTGCGTGACTATGATAACTAACGGGAATTCTTAAATGTCGTCACATAAAGTGAGTTTCCAACAGTGTCCACACTAGTTCCTTTAGTTTTCCTTAATTCGTTTTTCAAAGCAGCTATAGCAAAAACCTTTTCCGGAACCTGGCCTTTAAATTCTCATTATCTTTAAGCAATTTATCTTGGGATGCCAACTTAGATTCTAGCAAAGTAATTTGTTTCACAAAATTATCTTTTTCAGCATTAGAATCTTGAATTTTTTGATTTAATTTTCTTTCTAAAATAACGTTTGATTTTTCAAGTTTTTCAAAATACTTTTCAAATTTATCCGTTTTCTTCGAAAATTCAAATTTGGCATCCTCAAGAGCTTTAGATTGCTGAGCTAAGATCGTTTCAAGCTCTTTAATCTTGGAATCAGAATCGGTTAGAGAAGCAGTCATGAAGCATTTATCATGATGTACTATAGCATTCTGAACAATTTCTCCCCCATTTTGACTCACATCGGATGAATCTGAAGTGGTAAAACTATCACCCTTTTCCATCCCATGTTTGTCATAATTAGGTTCGGAAAGCGCAACATGCGGTAGTTCATCGGCATAGACATCATATACCACATTCCTTTGTACCGTATTTGTAGACTCTTCGTCATATACGGGTATGGTGTCATCAATCCCTGACATGCTGCTTGTATCATGCTTTCCTCATTAATCCTTGCTCTTGCAATCTTTAGGCTCCAAGTTGTCAACCGTATGATCATTCTCCTCTTGCATCTGCATCGTAGATTCTTGCACTCCATTATCATACGCTTTCTGAAGTCGAGATCTTTCATAAATCGAAGACGAGACCGATGTCATTAATTTCAACAATGTACCACAGAACTCTTTAACCTCCGTTTGTGTGTACTGAAGAAATGACTGACATATCCCTGAATTGTCAGACTTAACGATGTTAAATTTGAAGAAGTGCGTAAGTTGTGTTACTAGAGCTTGATATGCAGATGCTGATGCAGAGTGATTAAAGTATTCTTTGTGAAGTTGCTCAGCTAGTTGGTTCAAGTTGAGGAATATTAAATCGATGAATTTATAACAATCTTGACCGAAGAGTGTCAGAAATTTGCGTCCTCCTTGAAACCATGAAATGGTCACTAGATGAGACTGGAGTAGTTGAAACAAAGTTATACCATTTTCTCTAGCTTTGTCTTGCATTCGATGCAATTCTCCCTCTTGAGATGTTGAATTAAACGATTCCATTGAAAATCGATGATATATGAAGATAAAGATTACTTGTCGATCGATCAAGGAAAGAAAGTTATTGTGTTTGTTGTCGTCGATTAAATCCCTTGAGTATTGAAGAAAAATGATTAAATCCTCTAAATAGGTGTTCTCGAGAAACCAAAAATCTCCAAGGCAAAATTACACACGATTGTACGAAATTTTCAAATCACGTTTTTCGAAAATCTTGAGAAATCTTGAAAAAATTTCAAAAATTTCGCATGATTTAATTCCGCAATCCTCAAGAAACACAATTCCGCAATCGGAAGTAAGTTTCAATTCCGCAATATCCAATTACCACAATTCCGCAATGCAAAAAACAAGAATTCGCAATTAAGAAATGATTCCGCAATAAATGCGTAATCCGCAATAGGCAAAGATTTCGCAATGATTCTTCAATTGTGAAATGTGGTAAAGATTTCGCAATAGCTTAGAATTGCGAAATGTGGTAAAGATTTCGCAATACCTAGAAACAATTCGATTACGCAATAGAAGACGACGATACAATTTCGCAATGTTGCTCAAGATTCCGCAATGGTTTATTGCGGATTTATACAATGATTCCGCAAATGGCACTAAATCCGTAATACCTCACAATTTCGCAGTTTATCACAAAAAATTGCGAATTTGTACCAGAAGTTGCGAAATGTGGAGAAAATCAAGGAATTCGTATAGTACTTTAAAAAAACGAATCTTGAAGCTCAAAATGAATCCAAACACCAAAAACTTTTGCGTTTTTGAGCGATCCAAGTAACCCAAATCACTAACACGTATATGTAGATGATATTGGTGAAGATCAAACCACAAAAAAAAAACACACAAAAAATTTAACGTGGGTTTTTAAGATAAAAAAATCACTAAAAATCAAGAACACAAGAACAAACCAATCAAACCAAGGCTCTTGATACCATTTGTAGGTCCTCGTAATCCTTGGATTATTCTTGTGTTGTGATTATCTAATGAGATAGAGAGATAGATGAAGATGTAGAGAGATAAAGTAAAGAGAGGTTGGAGAAAATAAGAAATATTAGATTGAATGTGTGTGAAAAGTGAATGACCAACCCCTCCTAACATGCCAGGAGGGGTATATATATATATAGCCCACCCTACATGTGGGGTATATGGACTATATGTTTACTAACTAGATCACGAGCCCAATACATTAATATATCCTTGGAGCGACCGATCCTTCATAAATACGTAAAAACGTATTTCCAACAATCTCCCCCTAAGGGAGGTCGCTCCAAGAGACAATGTTCTAAATATTCTATATCTCGTGATCTATGCTAACTAAGATGTGACCGAGACTTTATTGGGAAAAACGTATTTCCAACACTTATTATTGATATTATGTTCGTGTTTTGGTTTTTCATAACCATATTCATATAACGGTATTTATTTAACTCTATACAACGTTATAAAACGTATTGTATGATGTTTTTACGACAATGGTTCGTATAGTGATTTTGAAGGCAAAAGCCTATATTATGATTTTAATAAGGATTTGTATAAAATGACTTTGGCTATTTTATGGCCTATTACAAAGATTTGTGCAAAAATGATTTTCGGTAATAATTATATAACGATGATATATTAATGGTTTTTATTAAACTCTATGAATTCACTCGGCGTTTTCGCTGACCTTTTCTTTTAACATGTTTTATCTCAGGTACTTGAAGGTAATTCTCGGGAAGACAACAAGAATTCATGGCCCGCACTTAAATAATAATTTCCATTCAAATGCTTTGTAAAACCTGTATGAAATACTATGACTTGGGACCTATGTAAATCTGATATTTATGAATGGAAATGCTTTATTATTAAACGACGCGATTTTTAAGCGTTGTATATGATGTGAGTAACGTGCTATCTCGTAACACCAACGAGTCTTCCGCTGTACTGAATTGTGTATATTTGGGGGTGTTACAGTTTTCTACCAGAGCTCTCGTTATAGAGAATGAAAGATTTTTAAAACCAAGGTTTTGAATAAAACATTTCAAAATCTTTTAACTATAAACATTTTTTTCTAAAAATGTCTAAAAATCTTTTGACTATAACGGTGCCGAAGAATTCCCGAGTTACCGACAAGGCCAGACTGAGAAGTGTTATTTTAATATATATATAACTTGGATTATATATATATGTTGTAATTTGATTACATGATTATTTGATGATTAGTTCTATATTTATACGAGGTATTTATACGACGTAGATTGTCACAAGAAACCTTAACTTCCCTAGCAAATTAATCGAAGCTATTTCTGTAGGAATTCTAGCTATTTTAGATCTAAACCAAGTTGTGGATATTTATGATCCCAACAAAATGGTTGACATTCGTAGAAATGTTAATAGTAGTTGATTAAGATCTTGAAGAAGAATTGGCGAGATTAAATCTGATATCGATGACACGACGATCTTTCCTTATAGAGTGGAGTTTGACAAAACGTTACCACATGGAAAGGTGTCATCTGATTCAGTGTCACCCAATTCTTAAATTTGAAAGAAATTGAAAGGGTGAATGTTGCACTTGAGGCTGTCATTGGAACCATTACCCAAAAGCCTCATGCCACTAGAACTTTTCCGAGAAGTCTAATTAAATGTGTGAGTCATTTCATACTAGTGACTCATTTGATAACTATTGTTGTAAGAGCTATAGGATTGGAAATTAAGTGTTATTCATATCGAACTTTATTGCCCTTTTAAGGTTTATGAATAAGGTTGAAAGTATTGAAAAATGAGGTAGGATGTCGCATTGAGTATAAGTTGATTGAAAACTTGAATAAAGTAAAATTTAACTCGTATGGAATATGAGATTGTTAAGAGGAAGTAGTTAATTCCTGTGATTGAATTATAAGGTTTTAAATGATTGTTGGTTCGTGTTAAGGGTTGTTCCTAGGCCATTGTCCACTGACGAGGATGCCCAGTGTCCAAGAAATAAATTGAAGAAATCTTCTTCTGAATTGGGACCGATGGATCTTTCGGGACATATGGAACACCTGATGACTCTTGTAGATTAGTATTTATTGTGGTATCTTTTAAAAATAATCCCTAACTTAACTGAGACATCAGTTGGTAGGATGAGTTCTTGGAATTGTATGACATAGTGACACATAATGTACGGTATAATTTTGACTTGTTTGTGATTAATGAAAAGACTACCATTGATTGCTAAATCCTAGATGTATCGATGTTATCTATCTTTTATTGCTTCATCCTAATGATCGAATTAGTGATGCAGCCATTGAACAAGCACTCATCTCGATTTGAGTTGCGTTGTGAATTATTCTTTTTGAGTGCCATCAAGATCATGAACCTCATGATTATTTGGCTAAAGCTCATTTCCTATCAGATTGTAGTTAGTTCTTGTTGAACAACTTTTCATCACTCTTTTGCAGATCACTCATTGTTTTTATAAAGTTAAAACAGTACCCTTTGAGAAAATTAAATTTTCATCACTAAAAGGATTATTCAAAGTGAGATTTATAAGTAATTGTTATCGAAATGAAGTTGTTTATGAAACACCTTGGAAAACTTAATTGTTTCCATGATAAAGAACATATCTGTAAATTCATTTTGAATTAAGCATGAATATATATTTTAAACATGATGACAAAGTTTTGACGAACTGAGTATTGCACCGTTAATCTTGAAATTGTATATAGTTGCGCGCCTACATATAATTTGGAAGTGACCATGCAAGGCTGATTAGTAGTCACCATGAAATTATTAATAAACACTAAATTTTCTTTGAAGATTGTGAAAGATTAAATTTTATGAGATCTGCAAGAAGTGAAAAATAGGGACATATTGATAGGGACACCTACATATGTGCTCGTACTATTTATTCTTCTGAGTCGAATTTACTCATCTGTGGAATTTGTCTTATTTGACAATTGATATTCCCTTCTTGTCCAATTCTCCCGTGGCGAGATTCTTTGGAAAAGTATCTGATTACCGAGTGTTGATACCCGACTGGATGTATCGACGTTCCTATCATTTCTTTTGATTAGATTTCATTCGAATGACCTGGGTAACGATCTGAGGAGCTTTCGAATGCGTACTCAAATTATGAAAACATGGGATATATTCATATTCGTTAAATGTTTTCCGTCTGTATCTGATTTGAAATTCTATCGCGTAGATTATGCGTTGACCTTACTCTTTTAATGGTAGTTATGTCTCCATATATCCTTGAATTTGTGAAGGATTATGAGTTATTATTAGTCTTTTGAGAAGTTCACATCTTATCGACGACAATAAAACTGGAAAGTTGGTAGTGCCAGTAGAGTGGATTGATTGATTATGACATGAAGACATTGTCTTAATTGATGGGAACTCAAGTAGAATTCCCCTAAATGATAAGATGCTGATTATCAAAAGTGATCTAAATAATTATTGATGGATGACCATATCCTGCATATAGACTTGAAATTATACCGTGAATGTTTGTGAACTAGTCATAGATATTGTAATCTAGAAAGAACTTAAAGTAAATTTATTAAAAAGATGTTTCCGTTATCTGAAACTTTAGGAGGTATTTGCTGGTGAATTACCTAGACTTTCGCCATTAAGGCAAGTTGAATTTGGTATTGATTATATTCTTGGTGCTGCACCTGTACGTCAGTACCATCTGAATTAAAGGAATTACCGTACAACTGAGAGAGTTGTCGGAGAAAATTTTTATTCTACCGAGCTCGTCATCATGAAGAGATTTGGTGTTATCATTCCTTATGTTTACTGATTACCGTGAACTAAGTAAATTGACGATCGAAATCGATATCCACTACCCAAGATGATAGATTTGTTCGATCAATTACAAGGTTCTAGCGTATATTCAGGAATTTGATCCACGACATGGTTATCATCAATTTCGCGTCCGCGATAAAGATTATCTATTCCAATCACTACATTCAGAACTTGTAATGAACATTATGAGTTTCATGTTATGTCGTTTGGATTGACCAATGCACATGTAACATTCATAAATTTGGTGAATCACGTGTATAGGCTGTAATTTGATAAATTCATACTCGTGATCATTAAGGACCATTTGTTTGTATATAAGAATAAGAAGGAGTTAATAATTATTTATAGATTGTCCTGAATTGGCCGAACAATGAAAATCTGTACCTTTAATATTTAACATGTGATTTAAGGCTTGATCCTTTACATAAAATGGCCGTTTGATTAATGATGGTAAGATATATATATTGACTCTTCAAAAAATTAGAAGCCATTTAAGACTTTGGGTTTTACCAAAAAGAAAGTGCAAATATGTTTTGACAAATGTTTTATCAAAAGAATTTTTAAGGGATTATTCTCTTATACCCAAATCATTTAACTAAACTTCTGTTTAGGGGTAAATATTTGTGTATACCCCAAGACAACCTAAGAAGGATTGAGGAAACCATTTAAACCCTGACTTGAAATTTGAAACGACAATTTTTGCTTGTCAACTAAGAAAATTTTGACCAAAGTATAAACCAAGATTTTTCGAACATTTACGAATCTTAATAATTATTTTCGATAAATCAACAAAAATCGTGTTAATTAAATTCAAATTTATTTTGAACATTTTTATATAATTGGTCGAACTAAGAAATTTAAAACTTTTTACGTTTACGTTTCATAAAAATTGAATACTTTTTATTTAATTACTTGAAATATTTATGGACGCTTTAAACGTCGGATTGAGCAAAACTGATAAAAATAATAGTTGAGACGAAACTAAAACTTAGAAAATATGAAGAAGAAATTTTGAATGAATACGGTCATGATAATTATTTCATCAGGGAAGATGAATGTAGATACTGACACATAATATAGAAAGGATAAAGAACCAATTAGGATGTATTTCTTGATAATGACTGTGCAAAATAAATTGCCGAACAATTTGAAATATAGCCGATGCTTGTAAAAAAAGATAATATAGATAATAAAAGGGGTTCGCGGCTAATGTGAACCATTAGAATTGAGAAGCCGATGGCGTTAAATGTATAAAAGGCCACTCGAGGTTGCCTAAATATAGAGGATATTGAGATTTAGTCGTGTTGGATTAAGTATTCTATTCATGACATTTCAGATTTAATGTATCTTTATCTGAAGAAGTTGTACTGATGGCAAATTATGAAGGCAGACATCGCCTCATACATTAGTAAACGTCTAACTATTGCAAAGGTCATCATCTGAATTTGATTCGATTTGGGTCATCGTCGACAGACTGACCAAATCTGCTAGTATCATTCCTGTTAATGATAGATTCTCGATGAAGGAATTGACCCTTTTTGTATTTAAAGGAGTTGTGAAAACATAGTGTGCCGTATCAATCATCTCTATCAAGATCCTCGCTTCGCATCGAATTTCTAGAGATTTGCTCAGAAGTCATTGAGAACGAATCATGATGAGAGTACTGTTTACCACCCCAATCGAAGGGACGAGGTAAAGTAATGATACAAAATACTATAAGTGCTGTTTTATGCTTGAATGATTGACCTTTGGTAATGAACCGTATAATCGTTTTCCTTTGGAGAGATTATCATTGATAATTATCATATTAGGATCGAGATTGAATCTTGTGAGGATCTAAATATGAGAGCATCTGTAAGCAGGAGTTGGGATGAAGACACCCGACATACACCCATTGTGAGTTGGACATGTCTTTTAGGTTTAAGGTTGCCTATAATGCCGAACCTAACCTTACAAAATACCCGACCCGCGAGACCTGAATTGATTGTTGAAATTATGATCTGATTATTGACTTCCAGTAGTGGGCAGAAGGTTATATGAATATGAAATGTAGATCTTGAAGTGCAGGATGGGTAGCGAAGTTATGCCAAAAAATTTCACCATAGAAAGATGAATTGAAGATCTGAAAGATCATGGGAATTAAGTCCCCGTTGTATGAGACCATTGAGATGATGTAAAAGTTGGTTTGAAAGGCATATAAGCTGGATCTACCCTAGGACTTCAGGGGCTGCGTAAATTATGTATCGTATATCGAACTTGATGAAATATCTATCAAGTGAAAATCTGATTGTTTCTTAGTGAAATTTAGATCGGCGAAAAGTTGCATTCATCAAAAACCCGTGAACATCATGGATAGAGAAAGTAAGTCAACATTAAGCCTGATCTTATTCCCGTAGTTATGTTTGATGAAACTCGCGTATTGTAATGAATTACACTTGTGAGGAAAGACCGAATATGGAGGAAATACCCACATGGCTCTAACTATATAAGAAGCGAGTAGTAAGATAAATCAATCTTTGAGGACAAAGATCCTGTTTAGGGGTAAATGCTGTGACAATCCGTCAATTTATGGTTGATATTTTATTCTCAAATATTATTTAAAAACATTATTTTAATGTTATATTATGAACTCACTCATTTTTGGGAAGAAATTTGGATTTACGTCTTGAAGTAGCATCGACTACGTCTAAACCGGAGGATTCTACGTTACATGCTTACGTTTACATACACCGTTTTGGTGACAGTCCGACACTTCAGGAAATAAATTTATCCGTGAATATTATTTTGGAATTTTAAATTTGTGTGGTTCATAAACTCACTAATTTACGAGAAGAGATTCGGACTTACGTGAATAATTTAACGTCCTTTACGACTAAACCGGAAACCCTAGGATTACGTATTTACGTTTTTGAACTCCGTTTTTTATGAGACAATTTTTATTAGATTCATTTTGTGCCGTTGATTCATAATTTATAAAAACGTTTTTCGTAGAATGACCCGAGGGCACGCAAATCGAGGAAACTAGAATCGAGGAGTACCCATAAATTAGTGGGATGGGACAAGTTTTACACTTGCCCATCCCACTAACATGGGACGGCCAAAACCATGACACAACACCATGAGGTTTCAAGTTTGTAGCTTACAAGCTACACTTGTTAGCCTAAGCTTAACAAGTAAGCTATCAAACCAACAAAACCATCTAACACAAACCATTTCTTCATTTACACATGCAAAACCACTCATACTCTCCTCCCTCTCTCTCTCATTTCGTCCCACAATCATCAACAACAACCCTCATTTGATCTATTTTAGCCATAAAATCATGTGTTACTCATACACATGATGATGCTCCTTTGAAGCCTTGAAGATTGGAGGTGATTCTAACATCTAAGGAGGTGATTTGGTGATGTCCAAGAGCTGATTTTTACAATAAGTTTACAAATATTGGTGGTCTTCAAAGTTGGTGTTGATCTATCACAAGTTTTTCCATCAAAATCCAAGCCTTGATCATAACCTACACAACCTTGGTGGTATAGAGATTGTTCTTCCTATCCTCTTGTTATTTGTATTATGCAATCTTGTATTTTCTTTATTTATGTATATGTATATGATGATTAAAAATATTATGTGGGGATTTGGTGTTGATATATTTGATAAACATGGGTAAAAAGATGGAAAATCACATGTAAAATGGTTAAATCTTGCTTAATAAGATGGCTGTATAAAAACAGTAACTAACCAAATGATAAACTGATAAAATGGCAAAGTTGAATCAATATACAGTAAGTATTAGGTCTTGTACACATGTGAGAGTTGGACATGCAATGGAATCATTATAATGAGTGAGATATGATCAAAACAAGATTGGAGTGCAAATCTGCCTACACTGTTTTGGACGAATTTATTAAAATACTTAGAGGTTGATTCATCAGTAGCTATAAAGGAGTTAAATGAAGTACATATCATGTAGTTTCTGTCATAAAAATTAGAGGTCCTATCTCATTATAGAACTCTAGATATAGACATTTTAGTGGACTTAAAATTTAGGACTGATTTTGTAAATAAATAGTATATAATATAAGCACTCAAAAATTTATATAAAATATACATATATAAAACCCACTAGTTGATAATAATCATAAATAAAGATATATATATATATATATATATATATATATATATATATATATATATATATATATATATATATATATATATATATATATATATATATATATATATATATATATATATATTGATATTAAAATGGGACATTTTATATAAATTACAAGTATAAATGTTTTTCCAAGATTATAAAACTATATACCTAAGTTTTACGTCTTTTCGGCTAAAATCGAAAGATTAACGTTTTTGTCAAATAAAAAATAGACGGTCGGACCCGTCTAATGTAAACTTTTATAAACTCACATAATGATGTATAAACTTATATAACAAGTAAAAACTGATAAAACCCGAGCTATACAACATATAGACATTAACGGGCAAAAGTAGCCTTATTCGACTATTAACCCGACTAGTTTGGTAAAACACTTATAAACTTACTTATTGGGCTTAACCCACTTGGCCCAACATGTAAAGTATAACAATGATAATAAAAGTTTAAAATGGACTAATATAAGGTATTGGGCTTATAATAGGCTTATTGGGCCTAAAACATGTCAATAAGTAAAACTAGTAAACTAGTATAAAAGTTACCAATACATAACACTAAAATGAGTAAATGAGAATGTATAAACCCACTTGATCATCATCATATATATAAAATCATCATATGTATACATAATTGTTATTTTTATAAAGTCATTGGACAAGAGTTTAAGACAAGTATTATTTGTCTAGGTTTCCGTGATTGAAGCACGTACCGTACATCCAAATCGCCGATAACCGCCTTCCCACATCAACGTGAGTTCATAGCCTCGCACTCTTTTAAATGTTTTTATGAAATGTTTTATAAACCCGCGAGGGAGATAACATGTTAGTTTTTGATAAAATAGGACACCATTTGTCCCGATTGTTTGTTTATTGATTTGGACCCGAATGATTGTATGACCCGATGAATGATTATATGATCCGATGTATGAAATGAAATGGATTATTAAAGTTAGGTTATGTCACTAAAAGTCCCATTAGCATGAATTGTGAACTACCGGGATTTGGTAGACGCTTATGCATATAATAGTACTATTTGGGGACGATCACCCCAGTTCGCGCCTTGACGGTTGATCCCCGTCGTGCCACATTGATTGGTAAGCGAATTTATGTATGGGAAGATTTCCATAGCGTGATTTTTGTGACGACACACTAACTTAGATGGGAAAATTGAGTTTCGGGTTAGCTACCCGTTGTTTGTTGTAGTAAGGTAACAATGTCATGCGGCTTATAATAATCCAAATAACGAAATACTGCTATACGCACTGAATTACAATATATTGCCTGACTAGCAATACGGGGTCTTATTATTGATATTATGTTCGTGTTTTGGTTTTTCATAACCATATTCATATAACGGTATTTATTTAACTCTATACAACGTTATAAAACGTATTGTATGATGTTTTTACGACAATGGTTCGTATAGTGATTTTGAAGGCAAAAGCCTATATTATGATTTTAATAAGGATTTGTATAAAATGACTTTGGCTATTTTATGGCCTATTACAAAGATTTGTACAAAAATGATTTTCGGTAATAATTATATACCGATGATATATTAATGGTTTTTATTAAACTCTATGAATTCACTCGGCATTTTCGTTGACCTTTTCTTTTAACATGTTTTATCTCAGGTACTTGAAGGTAATTCTCGGGAAGACAACAAGAATTCATGGCCCGCACTTAAATAATAATTTCAATTCAAATGCTTTGTAAAACCTGTATGAAATACTATGACTTGGGACCTATGTAAATCTGATATTTATGAATGGAAATGCTTTATTATTAAACGACACGATTTTTAAGCTTTGTCTATGATGTGAGTAACGTGGTATCTCGTAACACCAACGAGTCTTCCGCTGTATTGAATTGTGTATATTTGGGGGTGTTACACGTCACACGCTATTCGGCATTAGAATCCATCTCAATGTTCTCTGAAATGATGAAGTGAATTGGATCTTAAGTAGATGTGTTGTGATTGTTGTTGTGGTTTAAATTCCGAAAATTGTAATTTTTCTTCAGTCCGACAATAAATTCTCCAGTCCGATAACACGGTAGACCAAAAATTTTGTAATCGCCATTTTTTTTATTTTTACTTTTTTTTAACTTCGTGTAAACTATGTTCCGGGACAAGTCTAGATAGTGGCTAAGTCTAAAAAATACTCAAACACAATTTAACCAAACAAATCTCAATATCCCATCGCAATGTTGTCCCATCGCAATGTTGTCCCATCGCAATGTCTGTCGCAATCACCTGTCGCAATGTCTGTCGCAATGACCTGTCGCAATATCCTATCACAATGACCCCTGTCACAATGACCCCTGTCGCAATAACCCTGTCGCAATAACCCTGTCGCGATGACCCCTGTCGCAAAGACCCCTATCGCAATGACCCCTGTCGCAATAACCTTGTCGCAATGACTCCTGTCGCAATATTAAATACAACACCAATCGCAATATGAATCGCAATGTTGATAGCAATGATAAACCCAAGCGTATTGCGATGGAAGGCAAGGTTTTCTGTCGCAATAAGGGTATTTTTCCGAAATTTTAGGCCAAAAATCGAGATTTTTACCAAGAAAAAACGTGATTTTACCCAAACCAAAGCAACCAAATCCCAACCACAACTATGTAGGAGATTTAGATCAAGATTTAGAACATGGAAAACACAAAAAAAATTGAATTCGAGAAATGAAATAAAGATCAAAACATTCGAATCAAATAAAAACACCACAACCAATCACAGATCTACCCCATGGCGATTGATACCAATTGTTGTCCCATATATTTAGATGATATAATACGAATTTAAGAAAGAAAATAGATGAAGAAGATGAATTCTAGAGAGAGAAAGTAGTGAGAGAAAGTAGAGAGAAATGGTTGGAACTAGGTGATATTAGATTAAGATAAGTGAGAATAAAATGAACCAACACCCTTCCTAACATGCTAGGAAGGGTATTTATAGTCCCCCTACATGTGGGCTTGTATGGACTATACTACATGGGCCAGGCTTTCCTTTTGGCTTTAGTTAATTATGAATGAACTTTAGCTTAAAGTTGAGCCCGTAAAAACACGACTAATCCTACTACCTATTACAACGTTCTAAAATACGATACATAATTAACCTATGACCGATCATTCTTGTTTGACTCAATATTTTGAGGCTAACATAATAGTTCGGAATATGAATTCCTTAAGTCAAAATATGGACTCAATTTGGAGGGAAAAAATACAGAGTCACTATTCGGAATACAGAGTTTGATAATTCGGAATACAGTTTGGAATGTGGAAATGACTATTCAGAATAATGGATTTATTTTGGAGGGAAAAAAGAAAAACTAGTTCGGAATATGGTTAAAAGAAATAGTTCGGAATATGATTAAAAGAAATAGTTCGGAATATGGTTAAAAGAAACAGTTCGGAATATGAACTTCCTAAAATATAATTCGGATTATGAGATCTTGAATAATTCGGATAATGATGAGAACAAATCGGAATATGGAAAAGACAATTCGGAATATAGTAAAATAAACAATTCAGAATATTGGACTGTAATACTATTCGGAATGTGTAAACCCTCTTATTCTGAATTATACCAAAAAAATTTCAAACACTTGTAATTTTTACCCAAAAATCAATCCAAAAATTTCCAACTTTTTCGTGTTTTTGACCAAAACAAATACCCAAAATCACTACCACAATTATGTAGATGATTTTTAGGAAGATTAAACCACAAAAAAAACACAAAAAAATTGGATCGAATGATTTTAGATCAAAACTCACAAATCAATGATGAACAAACACAAGAACAAACCAATCATCCATGGCTCTTGATACCAATTGTAGGTCCACGAAATCCTTGGATTGTCTATGTGTTATAAAGATCTAAAGAGAGGGAGAGAGATGAAGAACTTAGAGAGAGAAAGCTAGAGAGAGAAAGATGTTTGATTGAATGAAATGAGAATCAACCACCCCTCCTAACATGCTATGAGGGGGTATATATAGCCCACCCTACATGTGGGCTTTATGGGTTATAGGTTTACATAACCAGATCACAAGCCCATACTACGTATATATTGTTGGAGTGACCGATCCTTTCTAAATACGTAAAAACGTATTCCAACAAAATGTGTCTTATAAATTAGTTTATTAGGATCCGTATATTATGTGTCCTATTAAAAAACGATTTAATGAAACTTGATATTTAATTGGTCATATAGATTGTTTGCTAGGACGTTGTCTTAGAAGGCGTCCTACAAAAGGGTCCTAAAAGCATCCTTTTTTTGTAGTGATACATTTTTAATTGATTATGCGTTATCTAAAATCTTAAGTCCAAAATCACAATATGCTACATTGGGAAATACTGACAAAGTTTCGTTTCATTTTTTCTTAAATATAAGTCTTCAAACCTGTGTAGAACGACATTCCGCTAGCAACCTAGAATGACATTCCGCTCCCAATAGAAAATGACTTTCTGCTACTTGCTCAAAAAGACATCCTGCTACGCATTCAAAAAGACATTCCACTACACAAAAATCGATAGGACAGAGTAACATTTCTATAATTTTTTCTATATATAATCTTCAAAAACCTATAAAACGTCGCTCCGCTACACCAAAAACGACATTCAACTACCAAAATAACAATCTTCCGCTATGAAAATAACAAGATTCCGTTACAGGAGAAAAAACAACATTCTGCTACACTAGAAAAACCACATTTTGCTACAAGGACAATCCTTTTTCCTTTTTTTGAAAACCGTCAAACCTGCACTACTTTTCTTTCTACAAACCTCTACCCTAACTAAACCAAATAAGCTTACAAACAAGCTGACCATGAAATAAGCCACGAAAAGATTAAAATAAGAATCTACTTATGATTCTACCAAGAAAAGTACAACAGTTTTTTATTCAATAAACAAAAACTCAAATTAACCGAACAAAAATAAGCCGAATAAAAATAAGCTAGACTAAGCTTTGAATAAGCTCAACGACCACAACCACAAATCACCATCTACCCCTAGGCGATTGATACCAACTGTTATTCAATATAAATCATATCATTATCACTTCACGATACACAATACACGAATTCAAACTAAATATGGAAGAAAACAAAATAAAATAGAAAGAAGTTTTAGGGAGAGAAACAAGAATGGAAGGTCAGATTACTAGGTGAGAAAATAATACAACCAACACCCTTTTCCATGGAAGGAAACGGGTTTATATACTTAGCGATAACCTTAGTGGCGTTTGGGCTTATGTAATGGACCGAGCTTGGCTTAATGGGTTTAAAGGTCCTAAGCATTGACTAAATTAGCTTAAAGTCCAAACACGTAATTCTCGACTAGCTTATTACAACGTAAGATAGGATGACCCATAATTCCTAATTGACATAGCAAGACTAACTATTACATAATAAATGAACTTTCTTATTCGACTCAATATTCTGAGGCTAACAATGATTTTGGAAGATCAACATAGCGCAGTGAATTTAAGAGATATGTTCGTTAATCCACAACCAATCATAGTTCAAACTTGGGTAGAAGTGTAGAACGATTCGATATACACTAATAAAAACCAAAGAACTTCGATATAGAAGAGTGCACAACGAACTTAAGCAAGACCTTGTGGAGCATTTATGAAACCTTAATGAATAAATTTTTATTTTTATTTTTCTTACCTATGTTTTTATTTATACGTAATGTCTTCTTTTAATTGTTTAATGTAATGCATTTTTAACTTAATGAAGTTTATTTACGATATATTGAGCATTTTGATTATATGTAAATGAAAATAAATAAATAAAAAATCATATGCACTACATTTTGATGCCATAATAAATTTTGTTTATGTAACTGTACTTTTCTTTTTTGGCACTACAAGTAGCAACTGCTATAAGAGCATGAGCAATACATCAAGTTTCTATAACTTGATGCATTTAATACATTTGACTAAATACACATTTAATAGGTAAAACTTTTACAAAAGATTTGGTTTATCAAATTCTTATAGAAGGTGATCCAAAAAAGCTTTCATTGAAATAGCTAAACCCATTAAAAATAACTAAATTTTTTTTGAGAGTATTTTCTAAGGAAATTTGCATGTATATAAATCCTGAAATTCAATATTACATGTATATCATTATCATTTACATTAATACGCTTCTCATTTTTATAATTACATTCATCTCTTTCTCAAACTTTTCTAATTACATTAATATCATTCTCAAACTTTTAAATACTCTTATATAATAAAAAAGTAATTAAATCATAATAATATTAAATTTAAAATTTAAAACTATTATTCTCTTATTTATCTTTTATATTAATCATAATTATATTCATATATATATTTTTCAACTTTGAATGATGTAAAAACATGATAACATAATTACGAAAGTGTATATATGGATATAAAAACCATTAATCATATATACTAATTTGTTCATATTTATTTTTTTTCTCGAGTAATGAAAGACCATGTTGATCTTTGAATATACATATGAATTTAAGTGTTCGAGAAAAATATTGTTATGATTACAAATGTTTGCGAAGGATATTAATGTAATTACAAATGTTTAAGAATGATCTTGATGTAATTACAAAAGTAAGAAGAACATTAATGTAATATTGTACTTTCAAAAGGAAATATATGTAAATTTCTCTTCCTTTCTATCGTGGATGCTCACAAATATTTAATATTTAAATATTTGTTTAACTGTTATTTATAACTGAGAAGTTACTTTCGATATCATACTTTTCTTGGATACCAGGGAACTCATCTCAACCATCCTTCTTCGTCATATTTAATGGATAAGATTAAAAATATTTTATTATTTCAATTATTATTATAAATTAAATATCTCTTAAACTGTTAAGTGTTAAAGGAAAAAAATATACCATCGCGACGGGTATTTATTATCTTTCTACAGATATACACTATGATATATACATTTGAAGGAAAAAAAATCGCTTTTTTGTTGTTAAAACTTGCGTGAATTATCATAAATGATAATAGTGTTTCATCATGTATAATACTGGTGTTAAATCATAAATTATCAATAAATCGTATATGATATTAGTTTTAAATCACATATCGGTGTTAAATCACACATGATACTATTGTTATATCACATATGATAAGTTATACTGTATCATATATGATACTCGTGTTACATCATATATGATATTAGTATAGTATATGATAAGTTTCGACAATGAAAAAGACATAAAAAAACGAAAAAAAAAATTGTCAAAAGTATAGTGCATATTTATAGAAAGATAACTAGATGCTCGTTGTGATATTATATTCTTTTTACATAACGATTAATGGTTTCAAGATAATGATATTTGAAAAAAAGTAAAAGTGAGTTTTTGATTTAATCTCATTTATTGTATTAAATTATAATGTTTGTAAAAGGGATGATTTATCCCTATGTATCTAAATAAAAGAGTTTATGAGTCTCTTATAAGTTTATAAATTATTTTAGAAAAGAGTTTATAAAAATTTGTAATACGAGCTTATGGGGTGTTTGTTTTAGCTTATATAGTGAGCTTATAAGCTTATAAACCAAAACCAAGTGTTTGGTTAAACTTATATAAATAGGCTTATAAGCTTATATAAGGAGGTTTTGGTAAGCTAAACATTTTTTATTTTTATAAAAGAGTGTTGATATATGGACCAAATAAAAAGACCTAAAAATATACCTAAGCTTACGTGTCGTTTTGTGATTGGTTAAATTCATGGGGGCCGGTATTTCATATTCTTTTTTTCCTCATCTCAGCCTTTCATTCAACCATTTGTCATAATCCTATGATTAGGCCTTGTTAGTGCAAACATTACGATGCTTTGTCGATATAATCTCTTTGTGTTTTGTTGATGACAAACGTATAATTCGCAATACATTATGTAAAATGTTAAGGTACTCGTAATCACTCAAGAATACATTTGTATACTTCTCTCGACACCTCCAAAACCGCATTCGGCATGAATCACTCAAGGTATGTACAAACATGTCATTAACCTAACTAAGTGATCAAGGATTAATATTTTCTTAAAACTCACATTTTAATCAAATGTGACAAAAGATTTTAATTAACTTTATTTTTAAGAAAATGTTTTATTAAAAAGAAAATGGAAATTTGAATTTGGCATATTCCATATGCCAAAGGAATATCCTTTGAGGGTATAAACTACCCCAGATGGCATATCCCCACTAAAGGACAAATTTGCACGGACTCCGACGCGGAGGTTCCTTAAAGGAACCCGCGGTTCCTTATTGATAAGGTACCGCGGGTAGAGATAAGGAACCGTGGGTGTTTTTGACCGTGGTAATGTTGTCCTATAAATAGTGGATCATTTCCAGGTTTTATTTTCAACCCTTTTTGCATAGTTTCTTTCAAAACCATCTTAGATCCTTGATTAGTTAGTTTTGATTAATATTGTTTAAGATGTGATTCTATCCTCAATCTCCTCAAGTGCAAAGAGAAGAACACTTTCATCACTATGAAGTGTTGGGTTCACTACATGATGAAGATCTATCCTTCTATAGATCTAAGTTATGTTTTTAGTCTTCCTACTATGTATATGTAGAAGATCCAAGTGTTGGGTACACTTGGATGTGTTTGTAAGGGTAGAATATCCATGTGATGGGTATCCTTGGATTAGGTGTTAGTTGTGTAGATCCAAGTCTTGTTAGTACTTGGATATAGTGTTAGAGTTATAGATCTAAGTGATGTGTGCTTAGATCTATATGGTTTATGTGTTTAGGCTATAAAACACAAGGTTTGTTATGTTGGGCCATAAAACATAACTAGTGGGTAGATTAGGTTGTGTCTTGGTAGTTCTCACTAAACTCTAAAGTGATGTGGTTGTGTCTAGGTAGTTCTCACTAAACTCTAAAGTGATGTGGTTGTGTCATGTGAGTTCTCACTTAGCTTTAAAGTGATTAGTAGTTGTGTTGTGTGAAGTTCTCACTTAGCTTCAAAGTGAAGAGTCGTGAAGATTGGTTATAGCTTTCGATTAGAACTCGACATCTAGCCTTGTGTCGTTAAATGGTGAAGTGGGCGACGTTGTGTAGATTGGTCCTACCTAAGATTAGGACTCGACTTTTAGCTTAGAGTCGGAAATTGAATAAGCGACGTTGTGTATGGTTTCTCTGTTGGGAATAAATTAAGGCCAGATCACTTGAACGCTGACAAGAACAACTCAAGCGTTGACAAGAGCAAAGTGAGCGCTGACAGCTTAAGCGTTGACAAGTTAAAGTCAAGCGTTGACAGATTGAAGACAAGCACTGATGGAAGATGTGAGCTACACGTTTATTATGTTCTAGAATACTTCTAGTAAGGATAGAAACGACAATGTATTTTCTATGTTTATCTTTACCTAGAATAGTTGATACGTAGCTTATTGTACAAGGCTTCTTAGTCTATAAAAGAAAACCTTTAGGTTAATGTTTAAAATAAAGTTTTCATTAAGTTTTCATTCGTAAACATCTTTCATTGTAAGCAAGTTCGACATTGATAATCAAAGTGAAAGTTTTGTTTACATCTTGTGTTCTTGTTTAAGTATTAAATTCCGCATAATACTTAGATTCACAAAGCATATAACAAAGGTTTCTCTACGTGTTATACTTGATCTAATCTCGTATACACAAAGCTAATCGATCTAAGTTTGGGATCAACAAGTGGTATCAGAGCTTGTTGAGGAACTTTTGATCTTTGAAGAACACCAGAACGATATACGAACACCAAAACCCTAATTTTCTCAAAACCCTAAAAACATCATGTCTGAAGCAATAACCTCCTCCTCCTCATCCTTACCAAACATCAAGATTCCCATGCTTGATGCAACCAACTTTGACTTATGGAGGTTCAACTTTGAACAATATCTGGGGATCTTTGACTACACACTCTGGGACATCATTGAATATGGAAACTCATTCAATAAAGCTCAAAAGATTCTGAATGCCATTGCGACAAGAACAGCTGTTGAAGGATGTCCTGATGAAGATAAGAAAGAAAAACCTGGAGATGGTAGAGCTGTAAGTGCTGAAGATATTGCAAAGAAAAGGGCTGACATGAAAGCCCTAAATATTCTGAAAGTATCTTTGGGACAAGAAAATCAGCACAAATATAGAAGCTATGAATCTGCTAAGGATCTTTGGGAAGAAATTGAAGTTGCATATGGTGGTAATGCAGAAACTAAGGAAGAAAAGAAAAAGCAACTTCTGCATGATTATGCTGTCTTCAAAGCTCAGCCCAATGAGAAACTGAGCAGTGTGAGAAGCAGGTTGCTTGACATCACAAGCAAATTGTCCTTCATGGGGACACAAGTTGGTGATATTGACACCAATGCTACTTTTCTGAAAAGTCTTGGTGAGACATGGAAGATTGAGGCAAGATCTATTCTTGCCAATAATACTCACAAGAGCTCTTCGTTTGATGACATCTACAACAAACTAAGACTGTTGGAAGATGAAACTCTTTCAAGCAAAGCTAGCACCAGCAACATGGCCTTCTTCTCTCATAGTGAAGGTCAATTCAATCAGAAGGACTCTTTTATGCATCCAGTTACTGGATCATCATTTGTCAGTGCTGGGACAAGTCCTGTCAACGTCTCCTTTTCAGACGCTGACACATTCATAAATGACTCCCCAAGAGTTAAACCTGCTGGTTTGGATTTGGATACTGTTTGTGCTTACATTGCTTCTTTGCCCAATGGTTCAGTGATTACATATGAGGACCTTGAGCAGATAAGTGATGAACACTTGGAAGAGATGGACATCAAGAGGAACATGGCTCTTGCTAGTATAAGAGCAAATAGGTGGAATAGAAGGTTCAAGAAGAAGATGACCTTCAATGCTAAAGACACTGCTGGATTTGATAAATCCAAAGTTGAGTGCTACAACTATCATCGCATGGGGCACTTCATGAGGGAATGCAGATCTCCTAGAAGATCTGATGCTGGTAAACCCTCAAGTCAGGTGGTTAAAGCTCAAGACTCCAAAGCCATGGTTGTAGTTCAAGGAATTGATGGTACTGGATGGGATTGGAGCTATCTGGATAAGGATGTTGAAGAGGACAAAGCTTTGATTGTTTAATCATATGAACAATGATCATTCCTAGTAGCTTAAAAGATCATTCCTACTTCTACATCAAAAATGTTATATTAATTGTTCTTCAAGATCATTACATAGAGCCTACTTCTGGAGAATCTTCAACATTGCATACATTGTTTACTTCCTTGTTGATGTGACAAAAAGGGGAAGAAAATACATGCTACACTTGAGGGGAAGCAATTTGAAGATCATGTACAACTTACAAGAGATACACATAGTAGTTTTGCCACTATCAACTAGGGGAAGATTGTTGGGTCAAAAAGTTGATGTGGCAGAAACTCAAAAATGAAGAAAACGTGAAGTATTTATCTAGGCGTTGACAAGAGCATTCCAGGCGTTGACATGTACAATCTAGGCGTTGATGGAATCAAGCATTGTCAAGAGCAATTCAAGCATTGTCACATGCAATTCAAGCATTGACAAAACGTAGACAAAGAAGCTTATGGAAGCTTCTATTTAGATAAACATGCAAAAGATATTCTGCATAAGTTTATTTAAATAGAAGATTTACTTGTTTATTCATCATTATCTCTTGTAAACCCTAATCCTTACACTATAAAAGGAACCAAGGGTCATAGGTTTTATTCATTCAATTCATTCACAATGTAAACCTAAAGTGTGTGTCGACTAGACGTGGGATTCAATGTATACACGTCTAGTGGTTGTTGATTATTAATATAATTAGAAATCCATTTGTTTTAATTCATGTTATTCGTGTCTAAACACCTTGTTAATGGTTGTTGTTCTAATTCCGCTTTGATTGTTTAATCATATGAACAATGATCATTCCTAGTAGCTTAAAAGATCCGGAAACCAAGGTTTCCACATTCTCCACCTTAAGGAGTTTGTTGACTAGTGAAGTAACTCTCGAGTAAGGTGTACTCGAGGAGTGGAGTAGGGCGAAGAGGAGCTTCGTGACCGAACCACTATAAATCATCGTGTCGGTACCTTCATTTACATTTATGTCTTTACCTTTTTAGATATATTTATAGTTGCATACTTGTTGTTCTGTGTTGTGTGCATCTCATAATCTAAACATCTAAGTTGCGTAAAAGCTAAGGCTTAGTACGTGTGTGCTTCATGTTTAGATTATGGTCAAGTGTACATCACTTAGTCTAAACATCATAGTTGCGGAAAAGCTTATGCTTAGTACGTGTGTGCTTAGTGTTTAGACTATTGCTTGATGTACTCTTGATTTGATGTGTTTGTGTGTTTACTTACTTGTAGTATTTATCTTTCAATCAAACGCATCTCATATCTAGTCAAGCTTGATCGAGAATTTGATACAAAGGATTGTTGATGTTTAACATGTAACAAATGGCATCGTCTACTGTCAGCGGTTCCATAAGTGGACCGGCGGTTCTTTATTGATAAGGAACCGCGGGTAGACATAAGGAACCGCACACAGTGGATTAAGCCGAAATGTTTTGATAACTAACTAGAAACTATTCAAACCCCCCTTCTAGTTTCTACAATTGGTATCAGAGCGAGGTTA
The DNA here is from genome assembly GCA_025667525.1 of Glebionis coronaria. Classification (NCBI taxonomy): domain Eukaryota; kingdom Viridiplantae; phylum Streptophyta; class Magnoliopsida; order Asterales; family Asteraceae; genus Glebionis; species Glebionis coronaria. The sequence goes on along the minus strand of CM046879.1, from coordinate 152,191,272 downwards.
TTCAAGATCTTTGAAGTATATTGTACTTTAAAGCTTGGATCGATCTTTGCTCTCTTTTTCAAAACAAATGGTTTTTAAAAATATGAAAACGGTTTTTAAAAATAGAGACGATCTTTGTATCAAATTGTTCATGAAGAGTGATTACTTATGAAATGTGTTTTGTTGTTTCATTCGTACAAGTTTTGGTGTTAAATAAACTTTGTATAATAGCTTGAATTAAATCTTTTCATGTTTGGAAGTATAAAAATCTTTTATGTCATAACTAACTCTAAAATACGAGTTCTATGTGTCTAAAATGATTTTTTAGAGTCCTAAGTCCTTCCAAAAAGTTGCCAAATTATTTTGGCCAAAAACTCTTTTTTTGTCCTCTGAACGCGGTTCTTTATTGTTCCCCGCGGATCCTTATCAATAAGGAACCGCAGTCAGTCTGACTCAGATTTTTGAAATCTTTGAAAAATCATATAAAATCAACCGTAAGTCCGTAGAAGTCGTGCCACCCGTCATTTCGAACATAATTGAATTTTCTTTCAATTAAAAATGCTTCCAAACCTTTATTCAAACTTTAAAATTTGGATGGTTTCTAAGTTCCATACTTTGTCCAAAGTATTGAGCGTCGGTTTGTCGTAAAACTTGTGTTTTATTCTTTTCTATTAAGTGGGACATCTCTTGGTGATATATCTTTGAAAATTGATATATTTACAAAGTGTTAAACTTAATTAAATTTTAAATGGGTCAAAGACTATTTTCAAATAAAATCAAGCTATGAATACTTTGTTGTATCTAACACTCAAAACATGGACGAATGCTTTTATGTGTTAAGCTAATTGTTTGTGTGTGTTTCCTTGTGTGTTATTATTATATGTAGACATTATTAAGTGTTCCTTGCTATTTTTAGTAGTATTGCTTATATGTCTAGTCTCTTGTGCCTTGCTTGGTATTTGTTAGTATCTAGTTTTTCCTAATTAGGATGTATGCTAGATTTCTTGCATTTTAGTTGCAACATTATGTGTGCATTGCATATAGGATTAACATCTCTTGGTTTAAAAATGTTACATAAACATCTTGTACACCTCGGCATGTTCTTTAACACTTTTAGGTTTGAAAGCTTTGGGAGCTTGTCAAATCTATTGATTTAGGTCGTCTTACTCGATCATTGTGTTATTAGTTCAAGTAGATAAATGTCTCACTATAAAACATGTAACACCCTTTGAAAATCTTAGCTATTTTCTCTTAAAAGAGTGTTTGTGGGAATCAAGAAAGATTTCGATTAAATATCAATGTATTATTCAAACTATGATTGGTATCATTATCGAATCTAATTGACATGTTTTTTAGTGTAGACATGAATGTGGTTTATTAATAATATACATCGGATCATAACTCACACTTGTGTTGATGGTGTTATATTGAATCTACTTGTTCAAATTGTTAGACATATTTTGTTTAATAATTACTTATAATGCACAATAGAGTCGGTTTGATAACTTGGATGTTTCATCCGAAATACTCAAGTAATTTACATTGCTATGCAATTTATAAATGTGTCATTTCCGAAAGACCAATCAAGAGTGTTCCTTTGGTTTCTATAAACTTTGTTTATACACTTCAAAGTTATTGGCCTCAAGTTCTATTAAGGTAAATAACATTAACTAGACTTGTTTGACAAGATATGCAATGGTGCATTCTTAACCCTTATTAGGTCATGCATTGTGTCGCCATGCAAGTTTCATCCTTGCTAAACTTTATTAGGCAATGTTGGAATAACATTTTGTCTAACTTGAGAATGACTACTAGAGAATTTATGCACTAGGATCTTAATTTGACCTAACGGTTGAATTACTTCCATGTGGGAAGTTGAGTTGGTGTATAACTCGTAAAAATGGTCGTGTTTAGCCTTAATTGAGCGCCTCTAGTGATAGTCTCATACTCATTCTCTAAATTGGCTAAATGGCTCTTCCTATATATGACTAATGATAGGTTACTTTGATGAACTTTGTATGTCATTAGGAGTCTTTTTCTTTTGTAGCCATTAGGTTTTTCTTAGCTTTCCTCTTACGTGCTAATTGAACCTATGTGTCTTTCCTTTGTGTGTGTTCTAGTTTTTATTGCTCTTAAGCATGACTTTATGATAAGTTAGACTAGAACATTAGGATTTGTTGAATTGGAAAATCCTCCTTCACCACCTAAACCTAGCCTCTGTAGGCGGTTCTTTAAATAGACCGCGGCTCCATATCAATATGGAACCGCCGGTGGAGATAAAGAACCGCGGGCAAAAGCTCTCAAATTCGGGTTTTCTGAAACTTCCCCATTGTTCCAACACCCTTTGGAATCTTTGTTTCAAACCTTTGATCACTCCCAAAATATCTTGGGCTTTCCCTTTTTAACCCATTACTAGTTTGGATCATCCCCTCACCCTTTTAAACCCACCTTGTTAGCCATGTTCTTCACACCTCAAACCATTCATCCTTACCCCTTAAACCACCCATTACTACCATGGTTTCTACAAGAACCTCCAATTCATCCAAAACCTCCTCTTCAAAGAGGCACCTCAAAATTAAGATTAAGTTACCCAAACTTAACTCTTCATCCTTTCACACACCCAAGAATGAGATTGTTCCAATTCTCATCTCTTCATCACCCTCACCACCTCTTGCTCCATGCAAGACTACCTCAACCCATGGTACCAACCATTCTCATGGTTCTACCTCCTCTTCATTCCAATCTAGAATGAATGAGCTAACCTCCCCTTCACTCCAAGTACTCTCTTGGATGTGACTACCTAACCTCAACCCATCCAAAGCATTCCCATTGTGAATGACTTTGTTGAACCCTTGGTGACTTCACCTTTTACCCCACCAAATTCCGCCACCACCCTTGTCTTTCATTTAAGCATGTGGATTGCTTATTGCTAAGACATCTAATTTAAGCAAATCTTAGGATTATAGTGTAACTAAGATTAAAATTATGCTTAAGTTTTAGGCTTGTGTTTCATACATCTTTGTATGATCTTTATTGTCTTGTTTTTCCCTTTCATGTTTTTTGAAACATGTTTTATCTTTGGGTCTTGGATCTCGTTATTCTCGTGATCTTTCTTTTCTTCTTTATTTTCTCACTCGGTTGTCAAGGAAAGTTAGATTTTAATCTAATTCCTCTCCTAGTAAGATTGACAACTTAAATATTTCTTTTGAAATATTCAAGTAATTTTAACTTGCAATTGCAATTGTTAAAAGTCATATCCGAAGCATTGACTTTCAATCCATTTAGCATCTTATGTTAAATTGGTTGACCAAGTGATTTTCCTTTGAGTCGATAATCGGTTTTGGACATCCAATGTCCACGGTTCCTCAAATAACCTTGGGTCTCATTATTGATAATGAACCACGGACCTATTTGTAACACTCTCATTTTTCGTATCGGTACAGCGGAAGGGTCTTTCAGAGTGTTACGGGATAGCACAATAACTCCAATCATAGACAACACATAAAAATGGTTGTACAAGGTTTAACAAACATTCATTCGATAAAAAGGTTTAAAAGTGTACAACAGGTCCCAAATTATACAGGTCATTAAGTTTACAAAACACAGATCGAATGAACATTTTTAATATTAAGTGTGGGCCATCAGAGTCGATCTCCATCCGGATTACCTTCAAGCACCTGAGATAGAAAACATGCAAAAATCATATCAGCGAATGCCGAGTGAATTCATAGAGTTTAATGAAAACCGTTATATAAAACAATCATTTACAATCATTTAAAATCAGAACACAAGTATAATATCGGAAGTAAGTCCACATATTGCTAGTCAGGCAATATATAAATCAAGCATACATTTGAAACCGTCCATGAGACCGTAGTCTCTATATTACCATGATAGGTAATATATTCATCGTAAAAGCGTCTTATCGTTTATTATTTATGTCTTATATTGTATTATAGGATTATTATTAGCCGCATGACATTGTTACCTTACTGTGAAAACAGCGGGCCGCGAACCCGACAAACAATTTGCCCATCTAAGTTAGCGTGTCGTCACAAAAATCACGCTATGGAATCTTCTCATACATAAATTCGCTTACCAATCAATGTGGTACGACGGGGATCAACCGTCAAGGCGCGAACTGGGGTGATCGTCCCCAAATAGTACTATCAAATGCATAAGCGTCTACCAAAACCCGGTAGTTCACAATTCATGCTAATGGGACTTTAAGTGACATAACCTAACTACTAATAATCCTTTTAGTCTCGAATATAGGGTCATAGCATCATTCGAGTCCATCTCATTAAGCATACAATCGGGACTACTTGTGTTCTATTTTTATAAAAATCTAGCATGTTATCTCCCTCGCGGGTTTACAAATCATTTTATAAAACATTTAAAAGAGTGCGAGGCTATGAACTCACGTTGTTAATTAAAGGCGGATTATCGGTTACGGGCGTGCTTCGGTCACGGAAACCTATATAAATAATAATCGGTCTTAGACTCGGTCCAATGACTTTTATCAAAATAACAATATACATATATATGATTATTGTACATATGATGATGATCAAGTGGGTTTATAAATCCTCATTTACTCATTTTAGCGTTTACGTTTTAGTATCGTCTTACTAGTTCACTAGTTTTACCGATTTTACCTATTTTAAGTTCATTAAGTCTTTTATAAGTTCTTTTACTTGTTTTTACCCATTATATACTTATATGATCAGTATATATACTTTTCATGTTGGGCCCTATTGGGTTAAGCCCAAATAATTCTTTTTACAAGTATTTATCTTATTAAGTCCAATTATTAGTCTAATAGGTTTAGTTAGCTCGTAATTGTCCGTAATTCTTATAGTTCGGGTTTTATCGGTTTTTACTTGTCTTAGTTACTTATACATCAGTATATATCTTTTATAAACTTTACATTAGACGGGTTTGGTCGTTTAAGTTTTAATTGATGAAAAACGTTAATTTCACGGCGATAGCCGAAAAAGTCGTAAAAATCAAGTTTATAGTTTTTATTACTTATAAATATTACTTTTACCACCATTTATATATTTTACCCATTTAATTAACCTTTTATACATTTATATAAATAAGTTTTATAAGTTAGTGGGTTTATACTTTACATTTTATAAATTATAAAGTGAGTGCTTATATAATAATAATAAACATTATTTCCAAAATCTGATTTTTAACTTCACATTCACCATTTTTATCATATCTAGAGTTCTACAATGACTTAGAAGCTCATTTTTAGATGACAACTTCTTCATAATATGTGCTAAATATAACTTAGTTATAGCTACTGCTCATTTTGAGTTTAAGTTGCCTTAACAGTCCCTATAAAACTGCTTATTCAGATTGTACCACCTAACTTGTTTTGATCATATCTCACTCATTATTTTGATTCCATTGCATGGCCAACTCTCACATGTGTATAACATCATATAATTTACTGTAAATAGATCAAACCATGCATTTTTATTAGTTCTTCATTTAGTTATCTACTGTTTTTATACAGCCAACTAATTAGACATGATTTTAGCTTCATTTCTTATGGTTATCATCATTTTTAAGCATGTTTATCAACACTTGATCCCCACACAACATTTTTATCATCATATATACATCATATACATATACAAAATGAAATAAAATACATTTGTTCTTTACAAAATAATAAGAGAAAAATGTAGAGGATGATCTTCTTTACCAATCCAAGTGGATTTCTTGTTTTAGGAAGGCAAGAACTTGATGAACACAACAAGTATCTCCAAGACCATCAAATAGCAAGATCATATGTTGGAAAATCAGCCCTAGGACACAAGCAAATCACCTCCAAAGTTGGTTATATGGCCACCAAATGATCAAGGTTTCAAGGAAACACCTTAATAGGACTAGTAAACATGTGGTTTGTAGTTAGAAAAGATCAAAGATGGTGTTTGTGGCTTGATGTGGGACGACACAAATGGTGGAGTAGAGAGAGTTTTGAGAGTGAAATGCATGGGTGAAATGGTTAAGTGAAAACCATTTGTTGGTTTTGTTAAGTGGTTGGAAGGTTTAGCTTAAAGTGTAAGCATGAGCTTACACTTGTATAAACAAGTTAAGTTTTGTGCCACCTAAGGGTGGTGAGGTGTTCTTGCCGTCCCATGTAAGCTAGTGGGATGGGGCAAAGTGTTTTGTCCCATCTCACTAGTTTATGGGTATTTCTCGATTCTAGTTTTCTCGATTTGCGTGCCCTCGGGTCGTTTTACGAAAAACGTTTTTATAAATTATGAATCATCGTCATAAAACGAATCCAATAAAAATTGTCTCATCAAAAACGGAGTTCAAAAACGTAAATACGTAATCCTAAGGTTTCCGGTTTAGTCGTAGAAGACGCCAAATTATGCACGTAAGCCCAAATTTAAATCCGTAAATTGTGAGTTCGTCAACCAACATAAAAATAAGTTTCAAAATATTATACGAGAAAATATTTAACTACCTGAAAATGTTAGATTTGTCACAGCTTTTCCTCCTAAAAGGGATCAACGTCCTCGTGATCCATTTCATTTGGATGTCCGTTTCTTATTGAAATCGAAGAGGTGCGGATATTTCTTCCACATTTCATCCTCTCGTTCCCAAGTATACTCCGGTCCATGCTTTGAATTCCATCGGATCTTGACAATAGGTATCCGACTTTGTTTCAGTTGCTTTACCTCACGGTCCATAACTTCTACGGGCTCTTCGATAAAATGCAACTTCCCATCTATTCGAACCTTACCTAACGGAATTTTCTCATCACTCACTGCTAGACATTTCTTCAGATTAGATACATGGAATGTGTTGTGAACACCATGAAGTTCTGGGGGTAACTCTAGTTTGTAAGCCACCGGACCTACTCTAGATAGAATCTTAAAGGGTCCAATATAACGGGGATTCAATTTTCCTCGTTTTCCAAATCTTATAACGCCTTTCCATGGCGATACTTTCAACATTACTCGGTCACCCACTTCAAACTCCATTGGCTTCCGCCGCACATCCGCGTAACTTTTCTGTCTACTACGGGGAGTCAACAACCTCTTCTTAATCTGAACTATCATCTCCGTAGTCTCCCGGATCAATTCCGGTCCCGTGAGCTGGGTATCTTCAACTTCACTCCAACATACAGGAGATCTACACTTCCTACCATACAAAGCTTCAAACGGTGCAGCCTTAATACTAGAATGGTAACTATTGTTATACGAAAACTCTGCTAACGACAAATGTTTATCCCAATTCTTACCAAAGTCTAACACACAAGCTCTCAACATATCTTCAAGTGTTTGTATCGTCCTTTCACTCTGCCCATCAGTCTGGGGGTGATAAGCAGTGCTCATGTCGAGATTCGTTCCCAAAGATCTTTGGAGAGATTTCCAAAAATTCGATGCGAATCTAGGATCTCGATCTGAAATGATCGATACAGGCACTCCATGCTTGCATACGACATTATCCAGGTATATTCGAGTCAGCTTCTCCAGTGAGAACTGCTCCTTAACCGGAATGAAGTGTGCTGATTTGGTCAGTCTATCGACAATAACCCAAATCAAATTGTTTCCAGATGATGTTCTAGGAAGCTTGGTGATAAAGTCCATTGTAATTCGCTCCCACTTCCATTCAGGAATCTTTGGTTGTTGAATTAGTCCTGATGGCTTTTGATGTTCCGCTTTAACTCTAGCACAAGTCAAGCATTGAAGAACATACATAGCTATGTCAGCTTTCATATTCGGCCACCAATACAACTTCTTCAAATCATGGTACATCTTATCAGATCCCGGATGAATGGAATACTTAGATTTATGGGATTCTAACATAACCAAATCTCTTAAGCCTCCAAACTTAGGTATCCACATACGACCTCTTAAACATTTCACTCCATCAGCTCTAACCTCTAAAGGATCTCCTTCTCCTCGGAACCCTTTATTAACAAAATTCTCCTTCTTACAAGCTTCTATTTGCGCATTTCTAATTTGCTCAGGCAAATTATTGTGCACGGTCAAGACTAGAGAACGCACCCTGATAGGCTCTCTATCTTTCCTACTCAACGCATCAGCAACAACATTGGCTTTTCCTGGGTGATACTTTATATCACAATCATAATCACTCAACAACTCTATCCATCTTCGTTGCCTCATGTTCAACTCTTTCTGGTCGAGAATATACTGTAGGCTTTTGTGATCGGTGAATACCGTACACTTGGTGCCATACAGATAATGTCTCCACAACCTAAGAGCAAAGACTACAGCTCCTAGCTCAAGATCATGAGTAGTATAATTCTCCTCATTCTTCCTTAATTGCCTAGAAGCATAAGCTATCACTTTCTCTCTCTGCATCAACACAGCTCCATAACCTCTAAGAGATGCATCACAATACACTACAAAATCTTCACTCCCTTCGGGTAATGATAAGATTGGCGCACTACATAATTTTTGCTTCAATGTCTGAAATGCTCCATCTTCATCACTTCCCCAAACGAAAGGTTTATTCTTCTAAGTAAGCTTAGTCAAGGGTTTAGCTATCAAAGAAAATTTTTTAATGAATCGCCTATAATAGCCAGCTAATCCTAAGAACTGTCGCACTTCCGTTGGCGTTGTCGGTGCAGACCAATTCTTAATAGCTTCAACCTTTGCAGGATCAACATGAATTCCATCTCTGTTAATCACATGACCAAGAAATTGCACAGAATCTAACCAGAAATCACACTTCGAAAACTTAGCATACAACCTTTCATCCTTCAACAACTTCAAAACAATCCTCAAATGTTCTCTATGCTCATCTTCATTCTTAGAATAGATTAGAATATCGTCAATAAACACAATCACAAATTTATCCAAGTAGGGCTTGCACACTCGATTCATTAAATCCATGAAAACTGCAGGTGCGTTAGTTAACCCAAATGGCATTACTTGAAATTCATAGTGTCCATAACGAGTTCTAAATGCAGTTATAGGAATATCTTCTTCACGGACGCGAAGTTGGTGATATCCTGACCGCAAATCTATCTTAGAATACACACTAGATCCTTGCAGTTGATCAAACAAATCATCAATCCTAGGTAAAGGATATCGATTCTTAATTGTCAACTTATTCAGTTCCCTATAATCAATGCACATACGAAAAGATCCATCCTTCTTCTTAACGAACAAGACTGAAGCTCCCCAAGGCGACGAGCTCGGTCGAATAAAACCTTTATCAGACAACTCCTTAAGTTGCTCAGATAACTCCTTTAATTCAGAAGGGGCTAATCGGTAAGGCGCACGTGCCACCGGTGCAGCACCAGGAATTAAATCGATTCGAAACTCTACTTGCCTTATCGGTGGAAGTCCTGGTAAATCTTTAGGAAATACCTCAGGAAATTCACAAATAATAGGTACATCTTCCAATCGTTTCTCCCTAGACTCATTCCCGGTCACTTGAGTTAAGAATAACTCACAACCGTTCCTGATGTACTTTTGGACTTTAATACATGAAACGATTTTCAAACGGGATTCACCTCGACTACCATCAATTACTAACGTCCTATTCCTAAGAGGAATCTTAACCTTCTTCTCTCCACATAAAATAGTAGCATTATTCAACGACAACCAATCCATACCAATAATAACATCGAAACTACCTAATTCTATCAACATCAAATCAATCGGAAAGGAATGGTTCAAGAGATTTAGAGAGCATCCTTCTAATAGCTTATTAGTTTTCACTAATTTACCATCAGCCAATTCCACCTCGTAACTGGTACTTATCTCAACAGGTTCAATATCAATAAGGGCACTAAATTTAGTGGATACAAAGCTCCTATCGGCACCCGAATCGAATAAAGCAACATCATAATGATTGTTGAGTAAAAACGTACCGGTAACGACATTCGGATCCTCTTTCTTCACCTCAATTGTTCCAAGTTGGTAGATACCACCCTGGGGGTTTCTTCCAGGTACAATCGCTTTCAACTTGGGGCATTCCGATTTCCTATGACCTTCTTCATTACAGTTGAAGCAAATCGTTCCCTTCTTACACCTTTCAACCTTGTGTCCAAGCTTTCCGCAATTTCGGCACTTCCAGCAGTCGCCAGGATGCCTCTTGTTGCCACACTTAGGACATCTATCATCGTTGCGCGGTGCATTGTTGGTAATAGCATTTGCATTCCCCTTTCTCTGGTTCTGACGGCGATTGAAATTCTTCCTATAATCACCTCTATCTACACGATCACCGTCTCCCTTTCTTTTCTCACCTACACGGGCTTCATCTTCCTTATCCTGAATTATCTGTCCAATGAGTTGGTAAGCCATTCGAACAGCAACATCAATGGTCAGTGGTTTCGATGATGTCACGTCCCCCCGGATATTCCTGGTCAACCCTTTCACATATTGCTCAATTCGGATCTCTTCGGGTTCAACCAATCGAGGACATAGCAAGGCCAACTCATGGAATCGATTCGTGTAACTATCAATGTCCACACCTTTCATTCTCAAATGAATCAACTCTTGTTCTAACCTAATGATCACACTACGAGGACAAAACTCCAAAGTCATCCACTTCTTAATTTCAGCCCAAGGAGTAGCATTAGCAGCATCAAGACCCATGAAAGCAATTCTCCCGTTCCACCAAGTCAACGCACGACCTTTAAGAGTAGCCATAGCAAAAGTCACCTTATCTTCCTCCTTACACTTACTAATCCTAAACACCGATTCAATCTTCTCGATCCACTGGCTTAATCCTACAGCACCTTCAGTTCCATTAAAAGGTAGAGGTTCACACTTCATGAACGTCACATAAGTACAGCCACCAATTTCAGGTGCATTCGTTCCAAGTACTCCTACATTTCCTCCAGCATTAGCATTCACATTATTAGCATTTACATTCACATTAGTACCGCCAATTCCATTACCGCCAGCTCCACTACCGCCAGCTCCACTACCGCCAGCTCCACTACCGCCAGCTCCACTACCGCCAGCTTCATTACCGCCAGCTCCACTTATAGCATTTGCCATAAATTCAGTCATAGATGCGGTAACTTGCTCCGTAATAATCCTACGTACATCATCCTCAGTCACAGCCTTCTTGGGCGGCATAGTTCTATAATTCCACAATTTCAAAGTATTAAGCATTCTCCTAACAAAGGATTCATATAATATGGATCGAATTCATAATCAAGATACAAATAAGGCACAATATGGAATTCAAGACAAGATACATATTTCATTCGATCTGAAACAAAAGTATTGTCTTAGTACATCCCATATCAAAGTTCTAACACTATATACACTCAAAATTCGTGCCAAGTCTACAACTAACAAGTCGGTTCAGTCAAAGCTACAAACACAAAAGATCTAAAGGTCACTACTAAATACAGACTGGTCTACTGAGAACCGCTAGATGGTCCATCATCCATTGTCTTCTAGATCTTCGCCGGACGATCACTAGACACATCTTCAGCTGGGCGCTTACGGATTACTCCTCTTTCAACCATGTCAGCATAAAATCTACTGTTCCAACCCACTGATATATTCAACTCCTTTTCGGCTTTCTCACGCATCGCACGAGCCACACTCAACTGAATTTCCATAGTATTCACCTTTCTCTTCATCTCAGCATACTCACCACTTTCCAACACTGATAACCTCCTAAAAGCCTCATTCAATCCACGCTCTACATCACTCAAATCCAAACTAAGCAACTCCCGCTCTTTCTCGCCAACCTTAGCCTTCGACTCCAAATAAGCAACCTGAGTCTGAACAACACCTAATCCAACCTCTGTCACACAACTCTTAACACGGGAAGCATCTAGATCACGTCTTAAGGCCCATGGTGCAAGACCATCAATATGTGTAGCCTCTCGAGCACTAGACGACTCTCCTATCTCTCGTCTACGAGTAGCAATACCATCGGTACCGTCAGGTGCATCGTCATCCTCATCCTCCTCTGATTCGGAATCAGATTCAGACGATTCAGACATTTCATCCCTAGGTAACTCATCCTCAGAATCAGACAAACAAACTGGTGGGGGCAAAGGCTCGCCCTCTGGAACATCATACGGATATATAAGCTCAGCTTCCTCATCGTCATCAACCTCAACATCTACACCTACATCTTCCTCGACATCCTCGTCGTCAATCTCATCATCTAACTCATCTAACCCAACCTCATTCTCATTCTCAATATCAACATTCTCAATATCCACGTCCTCATTACCCACATTCTCAATCTCATTCTCTACTAAGTCAACCTGAGGGGCAATCTGATCTCCTAGTCCTAACTCGGGCTCGGGATCCTCAAATGGTTCCTCCTCGTCATCAATATCAAAATCTACTAAGTCTAAATAAGGATCATCTTCTATATTAGGTTCGGGAATAGCATGGTTTTCTACAGGAATATTAGGGTCAGCCATGACAATCTGCATTTATATATATTTATCTCGTATTAGGATAACATACTAGTTAAACAATTACATAATGAAATCACGATATATACATATATATAAATTAAATTATATATATCAAAATATATATCTTCTCAATAGGGCTTGTTGGTAACGTCGGAGATCTCTGGCACCGTTATAGTCAAAAGATTTTTCAAATATTTTCTCAAATGTTCATTGTCAAAATATTTTGAAAAGTTTTGTTCAAAACCTTGGTTTTTTAAAATCTTTTGTTCTCTACAACGAGAGCTCTGGTACCAAACTGTAACACTCTCATTTTTCGTATCGGTACAACGGAAGGGTCTTTCAGAGTGTTACGGGATAGCACAATAACTCCAATCATAGACAACACATAAAAATGGTTGTACAAGGTTTAACAAACATTCATTCGATAAAAAGGTTTAAAAGTGTACAACAGGTCCCAAATTATACAGGTCATTAAGTTTACAAAACACAGATCGAATGAACATTTTTAATATTAAGTGTGGGTCATCAGAGTCGATCTCCATCCGGATTACCTTCAAGCACCTGAGATAGAAAACATGCAAAAATCATATCAGCGAATGCCGAGTGAATTCATAGAGTTTAATGAAAACCGTTATATAAAACAATCATTTACAATCATTTAAAATCAGAACACAAGTATAATATCGGAAGTAAGTCCACATATTGCTAGTCAGGCAATATATAAATCAAGCATACATCTGAAACCGTCCATGAGACCGTAGTCTCTATATTACCATGATAGGTAATATATTCATCGTAAAAGCGTCGTTATCGTTTATTATTTATGTCTTATATTGTATTATAGGATTATTATTAGCCGCATGACATTGTTACCTTACTGTGAAAACAGCGGGCCGCGAACCCGACAAACAATTTGCCCATCTAAGTTAGCGTGTCGTCACAAAAATCACGTTATGGAATCTTCTCATACATAAATTCGCTTACCAATCAATGTGGTACGACGGGGATCAACCGTCAAGGCGCAAACTGGGGTGATCGTCCCCAAATAGTACTATCAAATGCATAAGCGTCTACCAAAACCCGGTAGTTCACAATTCATGCTAATGGGACTTTAAGTGACATAACCTAACTACTAATAATCCTTTTAGTCTCGAATATAGGGTCATAGCATCATTCGGGTCCATCTCATTAAGCATACAATCGGGACTACTTGTGTTCTATTTTTATAAAAATCTAGCATGTTATCTCCCTCGCGGGTTTACAAATCATTTTATAAAACATTTAAAAGAGTGCGAGGCTATGAACTCACGTTGTTAATGAAAGGCGGATTATCGGCTACGGGCGTGCTTCGGTCACGGAAACCTATATAAATAATAATCGGTCTTAGACTCGGTCCAATGACTTTTATCAAAATAAAAATATACATATATATGATTATTGTACATATGATGATGATCAAGTGGGTTTATAAATCCTCATTTACTCATTTTAGCGTTTACGTTTTAGTATCGTCTTACTAGTTCACTAGTTTTACCGATTTTACCTATTTTAAGTTCATTAAGTCTTTTATAAGTTCTTTTACTTGTTTTTACCCATTATATACTTATATGATCAGTATATATACTTTTCATGTTGGGCCCTATTGGGTTAAGCCCAAATAATTCTTTTTACAAGTATTTATCTTATTAAGTCCAATTATTAGTCTAATAGGTTTAGTTAGCTCGTAATTGTCCGTAATTCTTATAGTTCGGGTTTTATCGGTTTTTACCTGTCTTAGTTACTTATACATCAGTATATATCTTTTATAAACTTTACATTAGACGGGTTTGGTCGTTTAAGTTTTAATTGATGAAAAACGTTAATTTCACGGCGATAGCCGAAAAAGTCGTAAAAATCAAGTTTATAGTTTTTATTACTTATAAATATTACTTTTACCACCATTTATATATTTTACCCATTTAGTTAACCTTTTATACATTTATATAAATAAGTTTTATAAGTTAGTGGGTTTATACTTTACATTTTATAAATTATAAAGTGAGTGCTTATATAATAATAATAAACATTATTTCCAAAATCTGATTTTTAACTTCACATTCACCATTTTTATCATATCTAGAGTTCTACAATGACTTAGAAGCTCATTTTTGGATGACAACTTCTTCATAATATGTGCTAAATATAACTTAGTTATAGCTACTGCCCATTTTGAGTTTAAGTTGCCTTAACAGTCCCTACAAAACTGCTTATTCAGATTGTACCACCTAACTTGTTTTGATCATATCTCACTCATTATTTTGATTCCATTGCATGGCCAACTCTCACATGTGTATAACATCATATACTTTACTGTAAATAGATCAAACCATGCATTTTTATCAGTTCTTAATTTAGTTATCTACTGTTTTTATACAGCCAACTAATTAGACATGATTTTAGCTTCATTTCTTATGGTTATTATCATTTTTAAGCATGTTTATCAACACTTGATCCCCACACAACATTTTTATCATCATATATACATCATATACATATACAAAACGAAAGAAAATACATTTGTTCTTTACAAAATAATAAGAGAAAAATGTAGAGGATGATCTTCTTTACCAATCCAAGTGGATTTCTTGTTTTAGGAAGGCAAGAACTTGATGAACACAACAAGTATCTCCAAGACCATCAAATAGCAAGATCATATGTTGGAAAATCAGCCCTAGGACACAAGCAAATCACCTCCAAAGTTGGTTATATGGCCACCAAATGATCAAGGTTTCAAGGAAACACCTTAATAGGACTAGTAAACATGTGGTTTGTAGTTAGAAAAGATCAAAGATGGTGTTTGTGGCTTGATGTGGGACGGCACAAATGGTGGAGTAGAGAGAGTTTTGAGAGTGAAATGCATGGGTGAAATGGTTAAGTGAAAACCATTTGTTGGTTTTGTTAAGTGGTTGGAAGGTTTAGCTTAAAGTGTAAGCATGAGCTTACACTTGTATAAACAAGTTAAGTTTTGTGCCACCTAAGGGTGGTGAGGTGTTCTTGCCGTCCCATGTAAGCTAGTGGGATGGGGCAAAGTGTTTTGTCCCATCTCACTAGTTTACGGGTATTTCTCGATTCTAGTTTTCTCGATTTGCGTGCCCTCGGGTCGTTTTACGAAAAACGTTTTTATAAATTATGAATCATCGTCATAAAACGAATCCAATAAAAATTGTCTCATCAAAAACGGAGTTCAAAAACGTAAATACGTAATCCTAAGGTTTCCGGTTTAGTCGTAGAAGACGCCAAATTATGCACGTAAGCCCAAATTTAAATCCGTAAATTGTGAGTTCGTCAACCAACATAAAAATAAGTTTCAAAATATTATACGAGAAAATATTTAACTACCTGAAAATGTTAGATTTGTCACACTATTTAACGAACCGCGACCATTGAGTCCCTTTGTTCGTTTTGGTCTTTTTCTCTTTGGACGAGTTTTCTTGAAGATTCCTTCTTTTCTTCTGTTTTGAGTTTCTTCTCTAGTTTCGTGAAGTTATCCCTAACTTCTTTGTTGAGTCTCTCTCAATTCATTTTAATCATGCTCTTCTAAGTCGAGTCTCTTTCTTCTAGTCTTTCTAAACTAAGTTGAGTCGAGCCTTACCCTTTCCTCATCATGTAATTGTTCTTTGAACATCCATAATGATTGAGAAGAGCTACGAAACTTTGAGCATGTAGTTTATCGTATGCTAAACACCATTTGGTGTCGACATTCATACGTATTTTTGCCTATAATGTCATATATCCCTTTTTTTTAAAGCGTCGATTTATCCGCTTTTGGTTTTCCTTTATTTTTTTTGGTCAAAAATGTCTCTAGGTTGAGATATTTTTGTTCCTCTTTTTGAGAGTTGATTGCGGTTAAAATTTACAATTGGTATGGGTGATTCCATCAATTCTAATTTTTTTTTAACCCCTTGAGATGATATCTTCAAATTCTTGGATGTATCTTTTCTACATCTATTCCAACAATTTTGAATTGATTTCCTCAAAATCCTCTCCTTGTTTTTTTGAGAGTTGATGGTTAAATCTTGAATTTTCTTGGGTGATTCCAAAAATTCTAAGCTTTTTACCCTTTGACATATTATCATTACAATTGGTATGGATGTTTCTTTTATATCTCTATTCCAACAATTGTGAATTGATCTTGTCACGATCCTCTCCTTTATTTTTTTTTGGTTGATAGCATCGCGTGCACACTTCTTTCTTCAATGATTGTCATTGTTTGTGCAAATGACTTGTTTATCATCCTCTTTTTATATATGCTCTTGTCTACTAACCTTGTTTTGTAGGACACTTCTAACCCATTTTTGTAGCTCGTCACTATTCTTGCTTTGTTGGTATCTCAAGCAAGGGGGAGCTCATATCAAGGGGGAGCATTTGAAAGAGTTCAAGTCATTACATTTGCGATCATTCAACGAATATCTTGCTAGTAATGAATCTTGGAATCTTGAAGATAAGCATTTTATTATGCATGGAGTTAGTTAACCTATGGTGATTGAAGACTTCACTAGGATGACGCAAGCTCAATATTTTTGGATGATGGGTTTATGGTTTAGATTCTCGCCTCTAAACCGTCGACCACAAGTGATGATTAGCCTTTTGGATGCATGTTCTCTCGAAGTCAATCTTCCTCCACAAATGAAAACTACCTTTTGGATGCTAGTTCTCGTGACGTCAATTCTTCTCTTCTTCAAATGACGTGCTATAGATGACTATCACTTTGGACGTATGCTCTCTCGAAATTGATTCTTCTCTTCTTTAAGACGTTGACTATCTTTTTGATTCGACAAAAGGGGGAGAAGTAAGTGCAAACTAGTAACTTATGCATTTTAATATGTGTTGCGGTTTACTTATTTGTCATCATCAAAAAGGGGGAGATTGTTAGTGCAAACATTACGATGCTTTGTCGATATAATCTCTTTGTGTTTTGTTGATGAAAAACGTATAATTCGCAATACATTTTGTAAAATGTTAAGGTAATCGTAATCACTCAAGAATACATTTGTATACTTCTCTCGACACCTCCAAGACCGCATTCGGCATGAATCACTCAAGGTATGTACAAACATGTCATTAACCTAACTACGTGATCAAGGATTAATATTTTCTTAAAACTCACATTTTAATCAAATGTGACAAAATATTTTAATTAACTTTATTTTTAAGAAAATGTTTTATTAAAAAGAAAATGGAAATTTGAATTTGGCATATTCCATATGCCAAAGGAATATCCTTTGAGGGTATAAAATACCCCAGATGGCATATCCCCACTAAAGGACAAATTTGCACGGACTCCGACACGGAGGTTCCTTAAAGGAACCCGCGGTTCCTTATTGATAAGGTACCACGGGTAGAGATAAGGAACCACGGGTGTTTTTGACCGTTGCAATGTTGTCCTATAAATAGTGGATCATTTCCAGGTTTTCTTTCAACCCTTTTTGCACAGTTTCTTTCAAAACCATCTTAGATCCTTGATTAGTTAGTTTTGATTAATCTTGTTTAAGATGTGATTCTATCCTCAATCTCCTCAAGTGCAAAGAGAAGAACACTTTCATCACTATGAAGTGTTGGGTTCACTACATGATGAAGATCTATCCTTTTATAGATCTGAGTTATGTTTTTAGTCTTCCTACTATGTATATGTAGAAGATCCAAGTGTTGGGTACACTTTGATGTGTTTGTAAGGGTAGAATATCCATGTGATGGGTATCCTTGGATTAGGTGTTAGTTGTGTAGATCCAAGTCTTGTTAGTACTTGGATATAGTGTTAGAGTTATAGATCTAAGTGATGTGTGCTTAGATCTATATGGTTTATGTGTTTAGGCCATAAAACACAAGGTTTGTTATGTTGGGCCATAAAACATAACTAGTGGGTAGATTAGGTTGTGTCTTGGTAGTTCTCACTAAACTCTAAAGTGTTGTGGTTGTGTCTAGGTAGTTCTCACTAAACTCTAAAGTGATGTGGTTGTGTCTTGTGAGTTCTCACTTAGCTTTAAAGTGATTAGTAGTTGTGTTGTGTGAAGTTCTCACTTAGCTTCAAAGTGAAGAGTCGTGAAAATTAGTTCTAGCTTTCGATTAGAACTCGACATCTAGCCTTGTGTCGTTAAAATGGTGAAGTGGGCGACGTTGTGTAGATTGGTTCTACCTAAGATTAGGACTCGACTTTTAGCTTAGAGTCGGAAATTGAATAAGCAACGTTGTGTATAGTTTCTCCACCTTAAGGAGTTTGTTGACTAGTGAAGTAACTCTCGAGTAAGGTGTACTCGAGGAGTGGAGTAGGGCGAAGAGGAGCTTCGTGACCGAACCACTATAAATCATCGTGTCGGTACTTTCATTTACATTTATGTCTTTACCTTTTTAGATATATTTATAGTTGCATACTTGTTGTTGTGTGTTGTGTGCATCTCATAATCTAAACATCTAAGTTGCGGAAAAGCTAAGGCTTAGTACGTGTGTGCTTCATGTTTAGATTATGGTCAAGTGTACATCACTTAGTCTAAACATCCTAGTTGCGGAAAAGCTTATGCTTAGTACGTGTGTGCTTAGTGTTTAGACTATTGCTTGATGTACTCTTGATTTGATGTGTTTGTGTTTTTACTTACTTGTAGTATTTATCTTTCAATCAAACGCATCTCATATCTAGTCAAGCTTGATCGAGAATTTGATACAAAGGATTGTTGATGTTTAACATGTAACAAATGGCATCGTCCACTGTCAGCGGTTCCATAAGTGGACCGGCGGTTCTTTATTGATAAGGAACCGCGGGTAGACATAAGGAACCGCACACAGTGGATTAAGCCGAAATGTTTTGAAAACTAACTAGAAACTATTCAACCCCCCTTCTAGTTTCTACAGGCCTCCTTTTAGGTATACAACTTAGGTCCCTCTATCATTTTTCTTTATACAAAAAAGATAGGCTTATATAACAATAATATATAAAAAAATTTATACCCATATTTAATAACTATATCATTTAATATTCACGTGCTTTTTGTCATTTTACTTTATTAATTTTAATAAGCTTAACCAAACACTAAACATGAGCTTATAAGCTTATGATATATAAGATTATAAGCCGATCTAAGTGTTTGGTTAAATTTATATAAGTAGGCTTATAAGTTTATATATGGAGGTTTTGGTAATCCCAAAATTTATAACTTTTATAACAAATGATAAGCTTATATAACAATAAGAGGGAAATGCATAATTGCTCCCTATGGTTTGCCCAAAATGCAGACGGCCTCCCCGACTTTACGAAAGTGCAAGCAAGCTCCCCAACGTTTAGGATAAGTAGGCAGGCGGCCTCCCTAGTGTTAGCTTTGACCCGTTATGTTATTCTGATCAAGGGCATGACTGTCATTTCCCTCTTTAAATAATAATAAACCCAATGGGGTTTAACCCGTACCCATTTAAACGGATTTACAACCTGTTTGTTTAAAAGGTCATACACCATCACTCATTCCAAAACAAAAACCGTTCATTACTCCCTCTATTTCTTCCCCCATTGATTAAACCCCCCCTTCAAGATTATGAGTGACCCAGATAATCATTTTCCAGGGGATGAAATGTTCCAAAAAATTTCAGTTAGGCCAGAGGGAGAGGATTTCGATATTGCATTATATGGTAATAACACTTCTAATCGATTTCTGTTTTTTTATTTTATTTTAATGAGGGACTCATTCGAGCTATCAGTTACGTTTTGCAGATACCTACACGTAATTATTTTCTTTGAAAGTGCATTACTATGGTAAGTTTACTGATTCGCCTAATAAGAAGTATGTAGATGGTGAGGTATGCTTTGTGGACATGGTAGAGGTAGCTACATTTAAGATTGATATCATGAATTCCGTCTTGAATAACCTAGGTTACGATCTGCAAACTGAAGTGCGTTTTTTTACAAACTCCCACTAAAAACTTAGATATAGGCATTAAACCTTTGCTGAATGATAAAGACTTTAAAAGCCTATTAAGTTTTGTGAATATGCATAAGGTAATGTATGTGTATGTTGAGATTGTTGAAAAATAAGTTAGTAACTCTAAGGATGATTCTGATTCTGAAACTGATAGTGATAATCAACTAGAGGATGAAGATCATATAGTTGATGAGGTTGAAGTGAATATGGATAACTTTAAGTTTCAAATAGGACCTAATGTGGAAGAGTGTGTTGACCCAATTCAACCTAATGTGAGTGTCACAGAGGATGATATAGATGTGTTAGACTTTGATGAATTTGATAGTGATTTAGAGAGTGATTTACCAGAAAATGCACTAAGTTTAGGACTTAGAAATTTAAAGAAGAGACACAATTCATATGGTTCCAAGATTCAATTTTATGTTGGGAAGGAATATCCAAATAGGGATATAGCCAAAGACTTGATTAGAACACATGCTGTTGAGACAAGGAGGAATCTGCATTTCATTAGGAATGATAAGAGACGAATTAGAGTAACTTGTAATGGTGTTGTGCCAACTTTGAACAACTCCAACGTTCAAGGACCATAACATGGCAATTGTAAAAGAAAAAAAGTGGTTGGTAGTGCAGAAGAATACAAAACTGGTTGCCCATGTCTATTATATTTATCTGTTGGTCATAAAGGAAAGTGGGTGGTCAAAACTTCCTATGAAGAACACAAATATCTTCAATCCAAAAGGATTAAATACTACACATCCACTTTCCTTTCCAAACATATCATAGATCTCACATCAATCCTAAAATGCATGTAAAAGCCATTCAAGAACAAATGCACAAGAAATTTCATGTTACAATTTCAAAAGATAAGGCTTTTAGAGCAAAGTCAAAGGCACAAGTCTATTTAAAAGGAGATGAACATGTTTAATACTCCTTCTTAAGAGATTATTGCAATGAGCTACAAAGATGTAACCCATATACCATAGTCAAAATAGATGTTTATGGAGAAGAAAATCCTGAAGTTACTACTAGGATTTTTAAAAGAATTTATGTTTGCTTGGGGGATTTGAAAAGGGGTTTTAAAGAAAGTGGCAGGGAACTGATTGGTCTAGATGTAACTTTTATGAGAGGGCATTATCCTGGACAACTGCTAACAACTGTTGGGGTGGATGCCAATAATGGTATTTACCCTTTGGCATATGAGATTGTATAATCAGAAAACCAGTATTCATGGACTTGGTTTTTAAAGTGTTTGGGTGATGATTTGGAGCTCAATAGCAATTCAAATTTCACATTCATTTCAAACAGGCAAAAGGTAACTAATTAATTACTCATCTATACATTCATTGTATTTTGTCCAATATAGTAGTTCTAGTATAGTAGTGCTAATCCAATGCATGTATTCTGTATGAATGTAGGGGTTATCACCAGCATTTGCTAAGCTTTTTCTAGCTGCTGAACATAGATATTGTGTTAGGCACATAAATGAGAACATGAACCAAACTTGGAAAGGAGTCGAGTACAAAGAAATGCTTTGGAAGTGTGCAACATCAACAACCATTGTTAGGTTTGAAAGGAATATGCTTGAGCTGAAAAATTACAACAAGAACTGTTATGAATGGTTAAACAAGATAGCACCAGAACATTGGTGCAAAGCTTACTTTTCGGGTATTCATGTCTCTAAATATCAACATTATACATTTTGTCCACCTACTGTTTTATAGTACTTATCATATGGAAATTTGTTTAGGAAGAGCCTACTGTGAAGTCTTAACAAACAATGTATGTGAAGTCTTCAATAGGAAATTGTTAGATGCTAGGGATAGTCCCATCATAACTGCCCTAGAGTATTTAAGGGAATACTTAATGAAGAGAATTGTCATTGTACAAAAGGTGATTGAGAAGTCTGATGGTCCACTTGCTCTAGCAATAAGTTAGTTTTTTTAGAAGATTAAGTTAGCTGCCACACAGTGTACTGTTGATTGGAATGGGTCATAGTTGTATCAGGTTAAAGGTCCAGTCACATGCCCAAATCAGGAACAATATGTAGTTAAATTGGTACAAAAGACTTGTAGCTGTAGAAGGTGGGAAATATCTGGAATCCCTTGCAAGCATACTATTGCTGCCATTTATGATATGGCAGATAATGGTATGGAAGTTGGTATTCCTGAAGATTGGGTACATGAATCCTATAAGCTTCAAACATGGAAGAATGTATACTCTCACAAGATAAATCCAGTTAATGGAAGGGAAATGTGGGCTAAGGTTGACTGTCCAACAACATTGCTACCACCTAAAATCCATCCCTAAATTGGAAGGCCACCAAAAACAAGAAAGAAAAACAAATGTGATATTGAAATGGTCAAAGGAGGTAAGTTGACTAGAAAATGGAAAAGTGCTACTTGTAGCAATTGTCTTGCTGTAGGTCATAATAGAAGGGGATGCAAAAGTTCACAAACTGAAGGTCAAAGTTCACAAGCTGGAGGTCCAAGTTCACAAGCTGGAGGTCCAAGTTCACAAGTTGGTGGTTCAAGTTCACAAGCTGTTACATGACAAAGGAATAAAGAAGTGTAAGTGTTGTTGGTAAGAGTTCACAAGCGGCACCTATGAGTTCACAACAACCTTCTCCAAGGAAAAGGACTAAAAGTACTGCAAGAAGAATTTGATGAATATGTTTTTTTTTCTCTAATGTTGCTTAGGATAATCTTTGTAAGGATATTTTATGTAATGTTTATATGGATTATGCTTCTAGGTCGAATTCTGCAAGAACAAAATGTTGCTTTAATTTTGAAAGACTAATGTTTGTAAGACTAATGTTTGTAATCTTATTTCACATGTTTGTTTTGGTCAATAACATGCTGCAATTTCTATTCCTTTCCTTTTGACCAATTGTAAATTGTGTCAACATTGGTCTTGCCATAGGTTTTGACCCATTTATGTTACTGACTAAGTAGTTGAAGATATGGAGTAAATTCTCTCAATTAATTCCTCACTTACCACACTTGTTAAATAGGAATGATTAACCTACATTTTAGTCATTTTGTTTCACTAAACCTTTTCTATCAATGGCAAACCTCCCACCCTTTTGGATCACCACAAAGACCCATACCTGTTGTACCAAAAAGTCTTGCAAAACTCTTTAAGGATGGCAATGTTTCAGATGAAGATGTAGCAGACTATGGATATGTTGACTACTATGAGTATCTTGATGATGAATACTGGTATGAACTCTCCATTCATTCTAGTAAATCTAGTACAGAAGGCTTAGAAGACAGTAACAATCAAGGCCAATCATCTAAGCCAGTTACAACTACTAGCAAATTCAGTCCTGCTGCTAAGTATATACCTGTTTCCGAAAGTACCTCCTCAAAACCAATCACCAAAAGCCTTGTACCCATAACTGGGGTCGTGCTGGGACTTCCAAGTCAAAGGACTTGGTATTCCATAAAAGACAAAGTAAGTAAGAGGCATATGAACTTCAAAAATGATGAGAAAAACAAGGGAAAGGGAAAAATCTAAAAGGCTATGATGGTTTTATGTGCTTATGTTTTTCTTTATGCTTATGTTTTCTTTGATGTATGCTAATGTGTTCTGTTTTGGGACTTCATGTAATCGTTTTTTATGAATGAATGAATACATTAGCTAATCTTATGAACACCATCATAGAACTTTACTAGAACTTCATTAGAATCTGGAAAATTATTTGACCATTACATAATTAACTTGTCAATTCGAAGTTCAATAAACTTAACATTCCAAATTACTTTGAAACTAAAAACCAAACCAAAAACAACAACCAACTAAACATGAGGAGTTTCTTGAGTCTTCGGTTTGCAGCAACAACAACCTCCATATCATTTTCCATCGCGTTTCTATCTCTTAATAATCCATGGATGATAGCAACTGCACGAGCACACATTGGAGGATCGACCCAACTAAAAAAATGACAATGTGACGTTGAACACGAACGAAACCGACGTCATGGGTTTGTATCAGTCCAGGACGTATGGACAATGCTTCGATTACCACAAAAACAATTCATTCTTGGTGTTTAGAGGTGTTTAATCAAAAATTAGGGTTAGTAAGAAAAGGGGATTTCTCGAAAAACAAAGTATGGATCGATTGTTCTTATAGGATTGATGGGAAAAGTGTTTAACAATTTTTAATAGGTAAAAAGATGGTCCTGCCCTCACATAACGAGTCAAACTTAACAGTGTTAAACACTGGGGAGGCCGCCTGCCTACTTATCCTAAACGTTGGGGAGCTTGCTTGCACTTTCGTAAAGTCGGAGAGGTTGCCTGCATTTTGGACAAACCATAGGGAGCAATTATGCATTTCCTTCTAACAATAATATACAAAAATATATTTATGCCCATATTTAATAGCTACATCATTTAATATTTATGTACTTTTTTTATCATTTACCTTTATTAATTTTGATAAACTATATCAAACACTAAACATAAACTATAAGCTTATGATATATAAACCATAAATAACTTATTTAACATAAGCTTAAGCCAAACTCATAAACTTAAAAGTAAATTACAATGTTCGTCCTTGTGGTATACGTTGACCGACACGAATCGTCCCTTGACCAAAATTAATGCACCATCTGTCCGCAAGTGGGAAATGTTATATAGCGTTGGTCCCTTACTTTAACAACCCTCGTTAATTGTCATTAAGTCATCCCACACAAGGGTACTTTTGTCTTTAGCCTCACTAAAGTAAAATGATTTCATTTAGTTCTTTTATTTAATATGTATGACATATCATAAAAGCTCTCCTATTACAACTAACTTCATCATCTACAGAGCTTCATCCACATCTTTTACAAAAAATAACTACCACCATCATCTTGGAGAATATATATCTTTTTTTTAACTCGTTGTATATTATCACACATTCACGATGATAATCCCACTCCATAATTGTAAAAAACATTTATTCATCATCAACCCATCATCTTCTTAAAAAAATAACAAATACCAAATCTTAAGATCCAAAATCTCAATATCATAAATCCTATATGATGAATCCGATAGTAAAAAGCTTAGAAAACATTTAATGGCCAACCCATCTTCATATAGGGAGTTCATTAGAATTAGGTACATGAAATATTTGTTAATGGCCATGATATGAGTGAAATCTCATATCAATAATATCACAAATCACCCTAAAACACAAAGCAAAATACCTAATTTTATTCATAAAAGCAGTATTATAGGTATGTTTTGTTGTTTGTGCTTGTGTAGGTAACAAAGATACAAATTTTGAGCAAACAAGTGAAACAAGCCTTAATGATAAAGAAAAGACAAAAGGAGGATGAAAAGTGACAAGCATTGCAAAGACAAAGGACATTTCTTGATAACTTTCAAAGATGAGGGACTAAAAGTGTTATTATGAAAAAGTAAAGAACAAAGTCAAATTTGGTCAAATCTCAAGTCAACAAAGTCAATGGATGATTTTTGAACAAGTTTGAAGTTGGAAGGACCAAAAATGTCAAAGAAATGAAGCTTGGAGCTCAATTTAACAATCTGTCAAGTCAAAGGGTTAAACTTGCCAAATTTCACACAAGTTTGCTACTAATCCATATGTTACTAATATCAACCAATGAGAATCTTGCAAACAAATCACACGGATTGCCAAATCATTGACACATCAGCCCACTATCGGCGCCACATTTAATTCCACCAATCATAACAGTAATATCCACTCACTCACTTTCAACCAATCAAAAATTACTTTTCAGATAACGATCCACAACTCATCCATACCACCAATTACATCATTCCACCTGGCACATTCAAACTCATACGAACCAAGGAACGAATTTGAGCAAGAGTGCATATCAGAGAAAGTTCTCAACATGAAATCAACTCCAAATCAAGAGACTAAGACAACCCAACTACCTAATTAGACTGAAAGTGACTACATCAAAAACCCCCAATTCAAGTTCTTCAACGGCTATATCAAATTAGAAGATTCAAGCCACGTGAAAGATTACTATTGCTTGGAACACGTCACCAACCTCCAACGAACTCCATCCCAACTGCTATAAATACCCCTTTAGTGTTTCATTTTGTGTATGTAGTTAGTGTGTGTAATTTTCACACACTTGTTAAATCCTCTCATTTCTAGTTAGCAATTTAGTTAAAAACTTCTCTCAAGTGATTGATAATCACTTGAGAGTTAGTTAGTTAGCTATAACCGATTGTAACAAACTTTCCCCCGTTAATAAACGTTCAAGTTCATTTTCACTCAATCAACTTCTCATTACCTTACTATCTACCTCCTACTGTTACTATTGTGAATATATTGATCAAACTTGATCAATGGAATGTGTTTGAAGTCTTGTTGAAGCCTGTAGCTGGTTCAGAAGCATTTTCAGTTCATTTCATACTAGTTGTAGCAGTTGTAGCAGGGGTGTTGATTTCTAGTAGATGTTGATGATATAGTGGTTTATGGTGGTAGATTCATGGTGATTTAGTTGATCTTAGTAAGCTCAGTGCTTCACTACTTCATCAAAGGCTCTTCAAGCTAAAAGGCACTTAGTTTCTTGTTTAAAAATTCCTCTAAACTATTCTACATGCTAAATTCCTAGAAATAGCTTCTAATTGCTGAATTGAGTATGTGTTAGAGTTCTTGTAGTATAACTAAGATAATATGATATTTTACTTGTAGTGTGATAGCTTATCATTCAGTTTAGCTTGTTAAAATTTGGCTTTCATCAGTTGTCATTATGAGCTCTTATTAGAAAACTTGCTGGATTTTGGTTTCAAACTGGTTCATTTGAGTCTACAAACAAGTCTTGACAAGTCACAAATGCTGTCCTAAGCTTTTACTCAAAAAGACTTCACTAAAGTTTCATAATAGATTTTAAACCAGTGTTTGGATTAAGATCATTTTGGTGAATTAGTTTGTTAAACATGTTACTTTGAGATCACTTACACTCAACAAGTGAGTGTAAGTCTTTTGGTAAACTTTTGTAGTCAACTTCTTGGTCAAACAGGCAATTAGCTATTAAAAAGTCTGGATCACTTTTGGTAAAAGTTCATCAGCCCAAACTATCAAACTTTAATTCATTGGCATTTGTTTGTTAGTTGATGAAATTGGTTGCTTTTTGTTCTCAAAGTTAGCTTATCATATGATCTTTCAGTCTTTGTGAGGAAACTATACAGTATTGAGTATTGAGCTAGTTGCAAGCTTAATAATAAGCACTATAGCATTTGGAAGTTACTATGATCATAACAACCTGTTCTAATCAGTTCTCTTAATCCTCTTCATAAAACACCAAATTTTCTTTCACAAATCCATTTACAAACATGTCCTGAGTAGGTTCTGTGAATTTGAGCTTTTTGGAAAAGTTAGTCAAACTTGGTCAAAATAAGCACATTTGGCTTATTTCAAAATAAGCACATTTGATTAATAATCTCAACAAGAAAATCTAAATGTGGATGTTTGAATAAGCTTTTAGCTTAAATTGAGCTTATTGAAATAAGCTACTTTGAGTTTTACTTGGTTTTAACTAGATTCCTTGAACAGGTTTAGCTGATTTTTGATTTTAAGCACTTTAAAGAAGACTAGAGTCAATTTGGTGGATTAATAAGCTCACACCAGCTTATTCGACCTTTGTCACACGATTTTGGTGAAAAGTCATGTTTAATTGCACTTTGGTCCTTGGTATTTCATAAACTTGCTAATCAGCTTTGTTAATTCAAGTTTTTAGGTTTTGCATGTGTTAGTCCCTATATTTCAGTTAGTTACACAATTGGTTAGTCAGTTTTGTTAATTTGTTAGTTTGTTAACCTAGTTTGTTACTATTTTCACTTTTGGTCCTTAAACTTTCTGATTTTACACATTTAGCCCTTTAACTTTCATTTTCTTTACATTTCAAGCAATTTTACATTTGTGCATTAGAGACTTGTACTTTGTGCTATCTTTTTGGTATTTGCAATATGTTTTACGGTTAAGTAGCTATAATATTTTCCACTTTTTACGTGTTTGTTTAAAATAGACATATAATCTAAATAATCTTGTAAAACCAAAAACAATTATAACTTGATATTAGTGGGACTTTCAATTTGTCTTGAGTCGAGAAAAACGAACTTGCATAAATACTCAATATTAAATGGCGCCGCTGCCGGTTCATGACATTACGACAGACTATTGATTGACGGTTTCGATTGGATTTTGGGATCCGTTCACCTCGTGAGCGTTCCTTTTACTTATCATAAATCCAAAAGATAAAAAAAATCAAAAATATAAAAATATAAAAACTAAAAAACCACAAAATCAATTCTTTTCCTAAAGTATTGAACAAAAAAAAATAAAAAATCCAAAAAGTAATCTTTTTGCTAAAAGATTACACCCAAAAATATATTGTATATATCGGTTTTCATCGTTTTTACGTACATATAGTATTTTTCTTAAAAACCCAATAAATACAAAAATATTTTTCTCTATATTATTATATGTAGATACATATACGTACACGAACACTCAATACACATACTTCCATAAGTATTTCTTTTGCAATACACCGTGTTCGGGAGCGTTCTGGTCCTTGACACGTGTATCGATCAAATTTAGTTGAGGCAAAAATAGATAAATACTTCCAATAGGCAAGAATTCGAAGAATACAAACTACAAAAGTGAATAGAAAGACGACAAGCTATAAAATGACGTCTAAGGGTTAATAGGTACTTAAGTGCTTCGCGCCACCTAACCCCCCGTTCACTAGTGAGTATTCTAGGAAGGAAAGCTTGATTGGGGGTTTTGCCACCCAAGTATTACTTACATATACTATATTTTCTTGTGGATATTACTTATTGAATCTCGGAAAGGATAATCCCTTCTTTTCCAAAGTCGATCGAGAGCTCCTCTCTCACTCCTTGATTTGAGTTGCATGCTCACCCGAGGGCGTGCACAAATACTTTTTGGTGTACAACCCCTTCCTCCCAAAAGGAAGAAAAAGAGAAAGAGTAAGAACAATACCATCCATCAAGCCGATCCCGATAATCGTGATTTGAACAACACACAAGAAGCCATGGCCGCCGTTGACAATAGACCATTGATGGAGTACCTCCAATCAAACGTGGAAGGATATGCTGATGCCATTGTTATACCCGAGAAACCCGCAAACACTTTTGAGCTTAAGACACCTGTGATACCTTGGTTTCTAATACACCCTTTTTCGGGAGACCCAATGATGATCCACATGAGCATATCAAGAAGTTTCTATCCATTTGCAATACAATTAAGTACAATGGGGTTCCTCATGATGCCATTAAGTTGATTTCGATTCAATTCTCCCTAGAGGGAAATTCTAGGTATTGGCTAGATAGACTACCACCTAAGAGCATTACCACTTGGGATGACTTTACCAAGAAGTTTTTAAATAGGTTCTTTCCTCCATCTAAGACCACGACTTTGAGAAACCTAATTATTTGATTTCAACAAAAACATAATCAAACCTTTAGTGATGCTTGGGAAGAGTTTAAGGAGTTATTGAGAAAATGCCCCAATCATGGATTCAATGAAGTTCACCAAATCAATACCTTCTACAATGGATTAAGACCACATCATCAAGATTCCCTCAACTCCTCAACGGGTAGGAACATTCTTTCCAAATCCATACGAGAGGCATGGGACATTATTGAGACTAAATCTATGGTGCAAAAAAATAACCAAATTGATGAGAGGGTCCATGTTGTGCAAGAAGGTTCTCACACATCTATTGATAATATACTTCTTAAGAGTCATAATGAGATACTTCAAGCAATGGAAAAGCATCAAAAGTCTAATCAATAGATAATCCAAGCCCTTGTGAAAATTTCCTTGAACAACTCTTCCGATGATGTGAATGCCATTACTTCATCATGTGAAACTTGTGGAGGTCCTCATTCTTACCTACAATGTGACAAGGTTCAAAATTACCAAGGTGAATGTTATGCTTATCAAGATGAAAATAGAGAGCACTTCAAACCTAACATCAACCCCAACAATCTCTCTTACAAGTCAAATAACTACCTTGCTCCACCCGGCTTTCCACCCCATCCACCCACCCAAAATCAAACCAATCCTCCTCAATTGCTTCAAATAAATCAAGGGCCTAGGCCAAACTACCAAGGAAACAACTATAGAGCACCCAACAACTTTCAACATCAAGGAAATAACTTTCATGCAAACAATCAAGGATTTAACCAACCACCTCCACCATTTCAAAATCAAGGATACCATCAAGGTCACAATCAAGGATATGGGCAAAATGATACCTTTGAGCTACTTCAAAAGATGAACCAAGAAACCGAAAGAAGAATTAGTGAAAGTGAAAAGAGAACACAAGATCAAGTAAGAGCCATGAATGAGGAGACTGATGCGTCAGTCGTGTGATGGATTTGGAGAACAAGTTTTAAATTTATAAACACGAATTACCGGGTTGACTAAAAACGCACGGGCAAGTATAACCCTTTCGTTTGTGTATAGCTTTTGTATGGTAATACCGAGATCGTTCACGGGGATTTGGAAAACCTATGATCATTTAAACATAAAACTATAATCGTCGATTGTAGCAATTGGTGACAAACAAATAACAAGTAAAAATGATGAGATGAATAATAAGATTAAAAGCAACACTTGGTAAAGACTAGTTTGAGCATCCGTAGTGGTATGATTGTGATGACACGTTTAACAAATATAATTATGATAATTAGATGGATAATCCAATCTATTTTTTTCAAAAGCTTCAATCCTCGTCAAGACTTTGGTTAAAGAAAACAAGCATTAGACTCAATCACTCAATTCAAGACTTAATCTAATTTCAACACATTTGATTCACGGTCGTTTCACGAATTTGCTAACACTTATAATTATGTTTCTTGATAATCAAAATTTCTTAAGAAATGATCAATACAAAAGATAGCCAATCATAGACAAACCGGCTATGAGTTGTTGATAGAAAATAACCCTTTCGACCTATTAAATCTTTACAAACAAATTAAGTTTTGATAACAATTGTCACGTGAAACATAAGTACTAATGGTTCAAAGAAAGCTTGACATTGAAATAAACATAAATAACAATTACAACCACTACTTCATACCACAAACATCATCCTACCAAGTGTAGAATGAGATTTAGCTACTCATAAAAAATGATGAAATAAACTCTGAAATAATAGTCTTACAAGTCATAATCAAGAGTCTTACAAAGTGTAAATATGTTGCTAATGATTAGGGTAATGATCCCTAAGAGTTTCGTGATGTTAACTTTTCTTTTCGGACTCCAAAAGTGACTTTTCTTGCGCCACCTTGCTCAAATCCGGGAATGGAGGTTTAGACAAGGTTGAGAGAGTTATTTATGAGATGATATGAAGAGATATTTGAGTTGTGAAAAGATATATGGTTACAAGATCCCAAGGGTCTTATTTATAGGCAAAGTTGATGGCATGGAGTGAATGCATGGCTTGGAGCCAAAGACAAATACTTGGAGCCAAAGACAAATGCTTGGAGCCAAAGAGAGTCTAGAAGGTTCTTGTATGAGCTTGCATGTATGTAGACACAATTTCTGCCTACACAAATGTTGGTGGCATCTTCATCCTGCTGGTGGCTTCTTTGATGATTTATGCAAGTGGCAACTTGATGGTGCTGGTGGCATCTTCATGCTGAGTGACTTGTATGCTCCTTGGAAATAGTTGTTCTTGCACCCGAAATTGATCTTTAAAGGCTTGTAACTTGTACACGGGTCTTGAATATGACTAGGATTCTTCGTACTCGTACTAATCTTCACCTTTGCGTTGTTTTACACTTCATCCCTACAATTGGCTACCCAAAGACTTGCAAACACAATTGGGCACAAATATGCACAAAAGTATCATAGATATAACCAATATATATGTACAAAAGTATGGATAACGCTCCCAAAAACATGTTGGATTTGGGCGTTATCAAATCCCCTCACACTTAAGTTTTGCTTGCCCTCAAGCAAGAAGAAAAGAAAATTAAATCCAAAGGTACATGTATTTTATAAAATTCGATGCAAGTCTACCAAGTACAAGTACACGATAAAACTCATCGACTTAAGTTTTTAAGGTTGAAAAATTGAGATATAAAGTCAATACCCATAAAAATCTAGAAAGTCTTTTATTTCTAACTACGCTAATAACATATGAATTGAAGCAACATGTATCCCGACTTAGCACATTGGCTAATCGATACCTTTTATTTCTTCTTCTTCCTTCAACTTTATAATATTATAGCTCATTGGCTATTTATTTGTCTTTTTGACTTTTTCTTTCTTTTTCTCCTCTTTTTTTTTCTTTTATATTTTTTCTTGGCTAAAACTCCTAGCCGTGGATCAATATACTTGCAAAGTTCATGTTCTATTGACAAACATGGAACTTGCAACTTTATCCTAATTTATTTATTTATTTTTCTTCTACTATTATATGAGAGTTTGACTTGGGTAAGTTTGACACAAAAATATATCTCAAATTTTCAAAAATTACCAATTAGATAATTTCTTGATTATTTATATACATTTGCTTGAAACTTTTTATTTACGAGGGCAAAACAGAACAAAATTTTAAAATAGCCCAAAAATATGGCAATTGAGCATCTTTTTCTCGATTTCCATACAACCCCCTCACACTTAAGTTTAGCATTGTCCTTAATGTGATGAAATTGAACAAAAGTATAGGAAATGAGAGAAAAACCAGAATCATGGGCATATCGTGCATCATACAGTAGTCTTGTCTTCGCCTTCAACTTGCGGTACTAATAAGTGTGTAAACACTTATCCTTTTGCCACTAAAATCAAGGAAAAACAAGACCTAATCATGTGTTTAACATCGTAAAAGTCGGAATTACGCGTGGTTTTGTGTTTTTGTGTGAAATAGGTACAAATGATCAAAAGGAAAGAAAACACGGGATTTCACGGTCAAATGTTGAAGAAAAGTCCATGAAAGAGACGAAGACAAAGTCAAAGAACCAAAAGTGTGCCTAAGATCACGAAACCGACAAATTCGACACAACACTGAAGAAATGATCAAGAAAGCCGAAATCGAGCTCGTTTTAGTGGATCTAATCATTTACGAAGATAATTGGACCAAGTGGGTCCCACATTGGATCTACTGGGCTACAAAGCCCATTTGCTTATTATAGATGGATGGAGTTAGGCCACAAAGCCCATTTTGTTTATTTAATAAACGGATGGAAAATGTTTAAAACAAATTGGGCCAAGCCCATTTACCTTAAAACTATTGGGACGGAGAAAACAAGAATTGGTCAAGTTTTCGGTCAACTCCTATCCAACCCCCACACACGTTTTTAATAAAAACGATTTACCCATTCCCCATTATTTTACCCACACACATTTTTCGATAATACCTAGAAAACACTTTCTCTCCCACAAAATAAGCAGCCACCATTTTTACTGTACCCCTAAACCCTGGATCACAATTTACCCACTAAAAATTGGGGGTTTTCACTTATTCTTGTGATTCACACGAATACCAATTAAATCCCCCCTAATTCAGAAGCTCCATGATGGTGGTCCTCATCCTTAATCCTGATGTGGCCTCTTTTCCTTGATTTGATTGGTAAAACCACCTCATCTAAACAATCCCTCCAATCAAAAGACTCCACCTAGGCAGCAAACAAACACAAGAAGCACATCTTTCCATCCAGGTTGGCAATCCGTG
The DNA here is from genome assembly GCA_025667525.1 of Glebionis coronaria. Lineage (NCBI taxonomy): Eukaryota > Viridiplantae > Streptophyta > Magnoliopsida > Asterales > Asteraceae > Glebionis > Glebionis coronaria. The sequence goes on along the minus strand of CM046879.1, from coordinate 152,157,245 downwards.
GCACAAGATGATTTTCCAGCCGTAGATGAAAAAAAAGAAGAAATAGAAAAGAAGAAGAGCGGCTCTGATTGATTGTCGTGGGCACCAAGTTCATCAAAAGAATTTTTTAGAGTTTTCCTATAAAAACCCCATCATTAGTGTAATTTCATTATGCTTCTTTTTATTTTAATTTTTATTTCTGCAAAATAGATGTTAGGATTAATGTATTTTTCTTTTTTTTAAAAGTATTGTAATCGATTTTTAATTATTAATGAAATTTATATTTTGTTAAACTTTGTCTCTTTTTAATTTACTTGCAAGTTAATTCTTAATCTATTTTATTTTAATAATCATTAAAATAAAAGGTGGTAACAATCTTTCCCCACTGGAAAGATCTTAAAAATTGGATCGGTTTGGTTCATTGTTTGGTTCGAAGTAGATGATGATGATATTTGGTGGTGTTTGCTTCGGTTCTTAAGGGGGTTCAGCACTTCCCTTCTACTCAAAGGAAATCATCACCAGGTTTGTTATCTCTTTTAATTTTTATGTTAATTTTAGATTAATATTAGTTATTTGTTTGGTTTAATCTGTTTTTGCTTTTTTAGTTTAAGTGTATTGTTTGGATCTGCTTATTCATCTTTATTATTTGCATATTTTTATCTGTTATTGATTCCGTTTTTTTGTTTGACCTGCTTACTGTTTAAGTTTCAGTAGTAATAGGATCTGCTTATGTTTAGATGTTTCATGTTGGTTTTTGGTTAGTTATTTAGTTGTTTGAATTTGCTTTGTTTGGTTTATTTTTGTTTAAATCTGCTTTAGTTTTATTTCGTTTGAGTTATATCTGCTTATGCTTATTTATTTTGTCTGCTTGAATAATTTTTATCTGCTTACTGTTTGGATCTGCTTATTTTTTGTCATAGTTTTTTTAGCTATGTTTGCTTTTCGTTTTCTTCATTTGTTATAATTTGCCTATCTGCTTTTTGCTTATTGGTTTTCAGCTTTTAACTGCTTATTTGGTCCTTTGTTATAGCTTAATTGATTTATCTGTCTTGCTGATATAAACTGCTTAACTCACAGACCCTTTTGGTCTGAGATTTCATAAGTCCAAAAAAATTAATTAGCAAAAAAATTGGTCCATACAAGGGACTCGAACCCTCGACCTCTCGCTCACCTGACCAACTCCTCTAGACCTTGCTTTGTGTTTTACTTCTCAGCTTTAAATTAATATAGGGTATTTAGATCTGGCAGATTTATTGATTTAGTTTAATTCAAGTTTAAAGTTTATTTAATCTTAATTAAAAGTATTTTAATACTTTTTCTTATATTCAGTTTAGATAAAAAAATAATAAAAAGAAAAAAAAATATTTTATTTAAATTTTGTTTAATATAGATTAGTTTTAAAATTAGTCTTCAATTAATATAGTTTTGTCTAAAACTAGATTTCGTTTAAAGTTTTTATAAATTTAAGTTTTTAGTTAGTTTATATTTTTATTAAAAATAGATTTGTTTTTAATTGGTTTAATTAGTTTCAAAGATTTTTATTAGATTAAATCATTTTTAGTTTTATTTAAATTTAAAATTAGCTTTTAATCAAATAGTTTTTAATTAGTTTTAAAAATACCAAAATTAGTAATTTTACCAAGAACAAATAAGTCTTACGTTTAGTCCGATTTCAATTCGAGTCGATTTGTGGAACGATAAATAGACATAAAAAGAATTTGCATTGCAAAATTCTTACATTAAAATGGTGCCGCTGCCGCTTCGCTCGTTACGATTGACGATTTCGTGAGACGTTTGGATTTTGGGATCCGTTCATTTTGAACGTTAATTTTCTTGCACAAAAATCAAAAATACAAAAAAAAATCAAAAAAATTAAAATACAAAAAAATTAAAAAAGCACAGAAGCGAATTCTTTCCTAAGATTTGCAACAAAAAAATTAAAAAATACAAAAGTAATACTTTTTCCTAAAAGTATTACACCAAAAATATTACGTATTAGTGTTATTTTTTAGTTCGATTTCTTTCGATTTTTATTGTGAATATATATTTTTCTAAAAAATACAAAAAGATTTTTCTTTTACTATATTGTAGTACGTAGAACAATTAATTTACATACTTTTCAAATAAGGCCTTAGTTGGGATTTCATCACCTAACTATTGTATTCGCATCCTAAACAAAATAAAAGGGCAAAATAGATAAATACTAGTAAGACGTTTGAACTCGACATATACAAACTATAAGGTGGGTATAAGGCGACGCGCTATAAAAGGCCGTCTAAGGAAAAAGGTTTTTAAGTGCTTTGTGCCACCTCGTTTTCCCGCTTGCTTGTGCGTATATTGAGAGGGACGACCGATTATTGGTTTGCCAACTCAATTAGTATTAAGTATATATTTTTGTAGCTTTTTCATATTGCACCTCGAGAAGGATAATCCCTTTCCTCTCAAAGTCGACCGAGGTCACCTACCTCATTCCAAAGTTCTAATTGTATGCGCACTCGCGCGCGTACATACATACCGATTGGTGTACCAAGTACTTCTAATTCTTCCAAAAAGAAGAAGAAGAAAAACAAAAAGACCGTCATTAAAGCCGATCCCGAGAATCAAGCTTTCGACAATACGATGGCAACGGATAATCGACCAATGATTGAGATTCTACAATCTCACGTTGAAGGAAACGATGACGTGATTGTGGTGCCGGATATTGGAGCAAATCATTTTGAACTTAAAACAGGTTTTATTCAAATGGTTTCCGCTACACCATTTTTAGGCCGTACTAATGATGATCCACACGCTCATATCACACGTTTCTTACAATTAGCCAACACCGTCAAATACAATGGGGTGCCACAAGAGGCTATTCGTTTACAACTCTTTCCTTTATCCCTCGAGGGACAAGCCCGGATTTGGCTTGATAAGGAACCACCCCAAAGTATTACAACATGGATTGACTTAGAGACCAAGTTCATAAACTACTTTTTCCCACCTTCACAGACCACCGCTTTAAGGAATGAAATCATTACCTTTGGACAAAAATATGGGGAAACGTTTAGTGAGTCTTGGGATCGACTTAAAGAGCTTTTAAGAAAATGTCCACAACACGGTTTCACTAAAGTGCATCAAATTAATACGTTTTACAATGGTTTAACTCTAAATGACCAAGACTCACTTAATAGTGCCGCGGGGGGCAATATTCTTGTGAAATCCATGAACGAGGCTTGGTCCATAATTGAAAACAAGGCTAAAGTGCAAACCAAGAGTGTTCGGACTACAATAGCTAGTGCTAGTGATAATGAGGTGACTAATCAAATTAAGGAGCTTACTTCAATTGTGAAACACCTTGTTTTAAGAGATAACCCTCCCACTACACATGTGAATGCCGTTAAAGAAACTTGTGAAACGTGTGAGACTTGTGGTGGACCACATTTGTACTATAATTGTGACAAGGTTTACAATAAACAACAACAAGTTTGTGCTTATAACACCAATGCAAATGAAAGGGTTCAATTCAAACCAAATGTTGATGTTAACCATTTGTCTTATAAGAGTACTAATTATTTGGATCCCCTGGGTTTTGTAGCTCCACAAAGACCACCCCCACCCGCCCAAAATTCCCAATACCAAAATAGGAACCAAGGTCCTCAAATGGGTAATTTTCAAGGGAATGTAAATCAAGGGAATTTTAATGGTCAAAATCAAGGTTTTCAAAATAATAACCAAGGTTTTTATAACAACAACGGTTTTCAATCTCAATATCATAACCAAGGTTTTCCTAATCAAGGGGTTAACAATCAAGGGTTTAATAAAATGAACATGCACAACCCTCAAATGGACTTGGTTCTACAAAAATTGACCGAACATGAGAAAATCATGAAAGCAATGCAAGAATATACTAGACAAATGCAAGAGTCCAACGATAAGAAATTTTTGACAATGTTGCAAGCCCTTAGACCCCAAGGAGCCTTACCTTCTAATACCGAGATTAACCCTCGTGCTAATGTGAGTTCTATCAATACTCGAAGTGGGGCTACTTTAGTGGGACCTTCCATCTCTTCGTCCATAAAGGAGAGACAAGGCCCGGAGGTCATAATGAGTAATCCTACTCCCCCTTCGGTGATTCCTCCCACTACCACTCCTAGTACTAGTGCTCCATTGCCCAACGAGCCCAACCCTAAGGTTGTTCAAGAAGCGAGTCCTTCTCCTTCTCAACCTTCAAAGTCTAAGCCTAATATCCCTTATCCCTCTAGGTTAGAGAAGGCTAAAGTGCTCACCAAAGATAACGTTCATATCTCCAACTTTTTGAAAATGATTTCCAACGTCAATGTTAACATTAGCCTTATTGCAGCACTTGCTCAAATGCCAAAATTTGTCAAAATATTTAAAGATTTGCTTAATAAGAAAGAAAAAATGGTTGAGCTCGTTAACACCCGTTTAAATGAGAATTGTTCCGCGATTCTTCTCAAAGAGCTTCCCGAAAAGCTAGGATATCCCGGACGATTCATGTTACCTTGCTCGTTTCCTCAAATCGATGATTGTATGGCTTTAGCGGATCTCGGCGCTAGCATCAATCTCATGCCACTTTCGGTATGGAAACAATTATCATTACCCGACCTTGTACCGACTCGCATGACTCTCGAGTTAGCTAATCAAACTCTCGCATACCCCGTTGGTATTGCCGAAGACGTTTTTGTTCGAGTTGGTACCTTTACTTTTCCCGTGGACTTTGTCATCGTCGACTATGAGATGGATCCTCGTATTCCGTTAATACTTGGTAGACCATTTTACGATCCGGAAGAGCCTTAGTTGATGTGGCCGAAGGGGAGTTAATTCTTAGGGTTAGGGATGAACAACAAGTTTTTAAAATGGGAAAAATCACAACAAAATCAAATGGAAAAGAGTCGGTCAATATGATTGATGTTCTTAATTATGATAATGAAGAGATTTTTATTAATCCTTTTGGAATTGAAAAGTCTAATCAAAATGATTTTGTGATAACTTCATCCCTTCCCTTAGAGCCTCAAATTTTTGAAACTCCTATTTATGACACCTATAGTGATGACACTTCTTCAAGTGATCACACTATCTTCGATTTAGACGACTTATCTTTTGACCCACCCACTTTTGACCCACCCATTTTTGATCAACCAATCTTTGATACTTACGATGATGACACTTCTTTAAGTGATCTCATTAATTTTGATGACCCACCCCATGATCTTAATGCACCTCATATCTCTATGAGTGATTCTTCCATTATGGAAACTCCTTTTGACTTTTATACCCCAATTTTAGAAGTCATGACTTTCGAAGAGGATCCTCCACTCTTAGAGATCACTCTGACTTTAGAGGTTATTCCATTTGAGGAGGATTTAGATATCTTTCTAAATACCTATTTTCCTCACGAGGATGAGTTTTCCTATGACTCTGATGATACTTATGTTTTCACATCGAGTTTGGAAGAGGACGACCTCCCCACTTTGGATTTTGATGATATTTTGAGCTTAAATGTCAACACCTCTTGCTATTTTCCCGTTAAGGAATCGGTGTTTGATCCCGGAATAAAGACTTTAGTGCTATCATTTCCAAATCACCTTACCCTTCCTTATGAGAGACTTTTGCCTAAGGATACCCCACTTTTCTTTGACTTGCGTGATTTTACCACCTCGGGGTTTATTTCCTTTTGTGATGGAAATTATGTGTTTGACCCGGGCGTATTTTCATGGGGTATGCCTTATATGACTTTGTTTCACCCCTTTAGCATGGAGAGATTTTCCTCCCTTGGAGGTCTCGATTTTTCCGTGATTTTCCCATTTGAATGAAGACATTCGGGAAATCGAGTCGAGCTAGAGACTCGTGATAAATAAATCAAGCATCGTTTAACTAGGTTAGATTTTTACCTTTTACATCCTTTCCACCCTTTTTACCTTCACCCATTTCCGCCGATAAGTGTAGGGGGAGCCAAGTAGGTTGTTTGTGTTGTGATGTTGTGTGCAGGGACATGTGCTTTAATAATCCACTTTTGGGGTTTTTGACACGACCCGTGATCCCGTGTTTCCCTTGTACCCGGTTCCTTCGATAAGTTTTTGCTATTGTGATTCAATCTTGTATATAAATAAAACAAATAAATGTAATCACTTTAGTTGTCTCTTCCTTAGCTCGATTTTAAACAACGTACTCAATGTCCTAAGTGTAGGGGAGTTTATTCTCCCACATGCTTAAACATTGAGGACAATGTTTATATTAAGTGTAGGGGGGATTTCTATCGAAATTTTAGTGGTCTTTTCCATGAATTTGACCTCATTTAACCGGAAAATTTAAAAAAATTTCAACGTTTTTCAAATTTTTGATCTATTTTGGCCTAGTAGTATTTTTCATTCATTTTCTTTCCTTTTATCATCGCATCTTATTTATATTTTTCATTTCAAGAATAAAGTCAAAAATAAATAAATGAATAAAATGGTTTTAACAAGTTTAGATATCTTTGATATATTAGGCCAGTCGTGAATATTTTGACTCAGCCCGAGTTTACTTATCCAAGTTTACTCTAGCTAGTATCCTTAACCATATGGACCTTAATTGGTTTATTAGGCTAAGCATCCACGAGTCTCATTCCTTGAGATTTTAAATTGTGGAGAACGAGAGATGATAGAGTTGATAATAAGTTTAAGGGTTAATTCTTCCTTATATGAGTTTTTGTGGCTCTTTCTTCCCGCTTGTATATTTAATTGCTTAATAAATGAGGATTTTTGCGGTGTCGATTCGATATCTTAACTCTTAGCCAAGTCTTTATTCTCCTTGTAATTAAAGCATGAACACATTGAGGGTGCCAGCGTTTTGGACTTCCGACTAAGGTGGCTCATAACCACTAAGTAGGAGGTATTTAGACCATGGGACCGCGGAATTTGGCTTACTATATATATCATAAATAAATAAAGAATAAGATTAAAACATGACCTCTAGGAGCCTTAGGGTGTGGGGCATGTAGCACGAACCTTGTAATTAGAGCCTTAGGGTGTATGGCATGGTAAGTGTTGAATAAAAATTGATCAAAAATCAATTCCCTCGTTTATCGTTCAAGGAGCCTTAGGGTGTGGACAATAGATGAGGAGCATTTTTACATCTTAAAGAGCCTAAGGGTATATGATGTGAACTTGCTAAACTCCACATAAAGTCAACTTGACTTTGGAGGAATAATTAATAAGTAGTACTATTGGCCAAATTTTGGGTCCGGGAATTTATTCCCCAAATCGTGTTAAATCATCCTTGATGTGGGCTTACTTTAGTGACAACATTTTTGAGGACGAGGTTAGGTTTTGAGTGTCGGGTTTGCACCGTTTGGCCTTCATTTTTGGACTAATAATTATCAAATAAGTCAAATGAGCCTACGGGTGAATGACAATCAATAAAATCTAGAGATACAACGTAGGAATTGGAGAAAGAGTTTACACAATTGTCTTATATAAGTGGTCTTAACCTAAGAACTTATGGTAAACAGATCTCGTTTTTAAGCTTGGTATGGGGAACGTGAAACTTGAGGGTGATTAATATTCATGACACCAAAGCCCTAACTTAAGTCTTAGATTTCTTTACAAGTTTCTTCCATCAAATAAATTTCAAGTTAATAAATTGTTAAAACTCTTGTCTCCTTTTAAATTTTTATCTTTTCATCGTAGTAGTAATAGTATCTCTTAATAAAGGCCGGGATGGATTAAATATGAGGAAAATGTAACTTTAAGCTTTAAAATAATGCATTGCATGGGGTCATTGCAATGGTCAAGTGTAGGGGATTTAATAAGTGTGTAAACACTTATCCTTTTGCCACTAAAATCAAGGAAAAACAAGACCTAATCATGTGTTTAACATCGTAAAAGTCGGAATTACGCGTGGTTTTGTGTTTTTGTGTGAAATAGGTACAAATGATCAAAAGGAAAGAAAACACGGGATTTCACGGTCAAATGTTGAAGAAAAGTCCATGAAAGAGACGAAGACAAAGTCAAAGAACCAAAAGTGTGCCTAAGATCACGAAAACCGGAAAATTCGACAAAACTTTGAAGAAATGATCAAGAAAGCCGAAATCGAGCTCGTTTTAGTGGATCTAATCATTTACAAAGATAATTGGACCAAGTGGGTCCCACATTGGATCTATTGGGCTACAAAGCCCATTTGCTTATTATAGATGGATGGAGTTGGGCCACAAAGCCCATTTTGTTTATTTAATAAACGGATGGAAAATGTTTAAAACAAATTGGGCCAAGCCCATTTACCTTAAAACTATTGGGACGGAGAAAACAAGAATTGGTCAAGTTTTCGGTCAACTCCTATCCAACCCCCACACACGTTTTTAATAAAAACGATTTACCCATTCCCCATTATTTTACCCACACACATTTTTTGATAATACCTAGAAAACACTTTCTCTCCCACAAAATAAGCAGCCACCATTTTTATTGTACCCCTAAACTTAGATCACAATTTACACACTAAAAATTGGGGGTTTTCACTTATTCGTGTGATTCACACGAATACCAATTAAATCCCCCCTTATTCGGAAGCTCCATGATGGTGTTCCTAATCCTTAATCCTGACGTGGCCTCTTTTCCTTTATTTGATTGGTAAAACCACCTCATCTAAACAATCCCTCCAATCAAAAGACTCCACCTAGGCAGCAAACAAACACAAGAAGCACATCTTTCCATCCAGGTTGGCAATCCGTGGCACAAGATGATTTTTCAGCCGTAGATGAAAAAAAAGAAGAAAGAGAAAATAAGAAGAGCGGCTCTGATTGATTGTCGTGGGCACCAAGTTCATCAAAAGAAGTTTTTAGAGTTTTCCTATAAAAACCCCATCATTAGTGTAATTTCATTATGCTTCTTTTTATTTTAATTTTTATTTCTACAAAATAGATGTTAGGATTAATGTATTTTTCTTTTTTTAAAAGTATTGTAATCGATTTTTAATTATTAATGAAATTTATATTTTGTTAAACTTTGTCTCTTTTTAATTTACTTGCAAGTTAATTCTTAATCTATTTTATTTTAATAATCATTAAAATAAAAGGTGGTAACAATCTTTCCCCACTGGAAAGATCTTAAAAATTGGATCGGTTTGGTTCGAAGTAGATGATGATGATATTTGGTGGTGTTTGCTTCGGTTCTTAAGGGGGTTCAGCACTTCCCTTCTACTCAAAGGAAATCATCACCAGGTTTGTTATCTCTTTTAATTTTTATGTTAATTTTAGATTAATATTAGTTATTTGTTTGGTTTAATCTGTTTTTGCTTATTTAGTTTAAGTGTATTATTTGGATCTGCTTATTCATCTTTATTATTTGCTTATTTTTATCTGTTATTGATTCCGTTTTTTTGTTTGACCTGCTTACTGTTTAAGTTTCAGTAGTAATAGGATCTGCTTATGTTTAGATGTTTCATGTTGGTTTTTGGTTAGTTATTTAGTTGTTTGAATTTGCTTTGTTTGGTTTATTTTTGTTTAAATCTGCTTTAGTTTTATTTCGTTTGAGTTATATCTGCTTATGCTTATTTATTTTGTCTGCTTGAATAATTTTTATCTGCTTACTGTTTGGATCTGGTTATTTTTTGTCATAATTTTTTTAGCATTATTTGCTTTTAGTTTTCTTCATTTGTTATAATTTGCCTATCTGCTTTTTGCTTATTGGTTTTCAGCTTTTAACTGCTTATTTGGTCCTTTGTTATAGCTTAATTGATTTATCTGTCTTGCTGATATAAACTGCTTAACTCTCAGACCCTTTTGGTCTGAGATTTCATAAGTCCAAAAAAATTAATTAGCAAAAAAATTGGTCCATACCAGGTACTCGAACCCTCGACCTCTCGCTCACCTGACCAACGCCATAACCAACTCCTCTAGACCTTGCTTTGTGTTTTACTTCTCAGCTTTAAATTAATATAGGGTATTTAGATCTGGCAGATTTATTGATTTAGTTTAATTCAAGTTTAAAGTTTATTTAATTTTAATTAAAAGTATTTTAATAGTTTTTCTTATATTCAGTTTAGATAAAAAATAATAAAAAGAAAAAAATATATTTTATTTAAATTTAGTATAATATTAGTTTAATATAGATTAGTTTTAAAATTAGTCTTCAATTAATATAGTCTTGTCTAAAACTAGATTTCGTTTAAAGTTTTTATAAAATTAAGTTTTTAGTAAGTTTATATTTTTATTAAAAATAGATTTGTTTTTAATTGGTTTAATTAGTTTCAAAGATTTTTATTAGATTAAATAATTTTTAATTTTATTTAAATTTAAAATTAGCTTTTAATCAAATAGTTTTTAATTAGTTTTAAAAATACCAAAATTAGTAATTTTACCAAGAACAAGTAAGTCTTACGTTTAGTCCGATTTCAATTCGAGTCGATTTGTGGAACGATAAATAGACATAAAAAGAATTTGCATTGCAAAATTCTTACATTAGGTACCTACAAAAAAGATAAAAATACACAAAAATACGAAAACACTCTATTTTTGGTTTTTATAGGTTTTTATAAAAGCGACACATGCTACACCCCCTCACACTTAAGCAAAACATTGGTTAAAAATTGTGGGGTGTAAGCATGAATTTATTTAAAAAGGGAAATCACACTTTAAAAAAAAATAAAAACACACGGGTTGCCTCCCGAGAAGCGTTTATTTTATTATTGAGTCATCAGCCTGACTCGTACTTCTTTTTAGTTTTCTTTATTTTTATCGAGCAGAAAGTGTTCACTCCACTCATCATTGTATAGTTTAACACGGTGTCCATTAATAATGAAGCTTCCTCCATTCTTGTCATACAATTCAACATAACCGGACGGGTATCCATGTTTTACTATAAAAGGACCGTACCACTTTTGTTTAAGCTTTGGAGCTTTGAATTTATATCGCATATTAAACAAGAGAACTTTGTCTCCCTTCTTGATTTCTTTTCGGATTCGAAGTTTCCTGTCATGATAAGCTTTGGTACGTGCTTTGTATAATTTGAAATTCTCATAAGCTTGGAGTCTTAATTCATCGAGTTCATGCAATTGCAAGAATCGGTTTTCTCCAGCGATTTTGAGATCGGGATTACAGCTTCTCAATGCCCAATAAGCACGGTGCTCAATTTCGAAGGGCAAGTGACACGTTTTACCGTACAATAAACGATAAGGTGTTGTGCCAATTGGTGTCTTATAAGCTGTTCGGAATGCCCACAGCATCGTCAAGTTTTCTTGATCAAATGGAAGGATTGTCCTTAACCGTTTTTTCGAGTATTCGTTTTAAGGCTCTGTTGGTATTCTCAACTTGTCCACTTGTTTGTGGATGATATGCGGTGGCAAAGCGATGGGTGACTCCATAACGCTTTAAGATTTTCTCCATTTGTTTGTTACAAAAATGGGAACCTCGATCGCTAATTAAAGCTTTTGGCATTCCATAACGAGAGAAAAGCGTTTTTAGAAAATTAATTATGGCTCGTGAATCGTTCGTGGGTAAAGCTTCGGCTTCGGCCCATTTGGACACGTAATCAATAGCGACTAAGATATATTCGAACTTATGGGATTTGGGAAAGGGTCCCATGAAATCAATTCCCCATATGTCAAATATTTCGCTAACTTGGATGTTGTTTTGAGGCATCTCATCTCTTCGTGAGAGGCTACCAGTACGTTGGCAAGCATCATAATTTTCGACTAGAGTATAGGCCTCTTTAAAAATTGTTGGCCAATAGAAACCAGCATCAAACACTTTTTTCGCGGATGTGAAGGACCATAATGTCCCCCAGTAGGGCCATGATGACATTCATCAAGGATCTTTCTTGTTTCCGCACCATAAACACATCTCCTAATCATGCCATCGGGGCATACCTTGAAAAGGTAGGGATCTTCCCAGAAGTAGTGTTTTAGGTCGGAAAAGAATTTACATCGTTGGTGATAGGTTAAACCTTTTCTTAGAATTCTTCCAACGAGATAATTTGCAAAATCTGCAAACCACAGAGATTCTTCCGTAGAGATTTGCATAAGAGTTTCATCGGGAAAATAGTCATCGATATCTTCGTCCCTTAACTCTTCCATGTTTGGATTTTCAAGTCGCGATAAATGATCGGCTGCGATGTTTTCAGCTCCTTTCTTGTTTTGAATTTCGATGTCAAATTCTTGGAGTAGTAAAATCCATCTAGTAAGACGCGGCTTAGCATCTTCTTTAGAGAATAGGTATTTCAACGCGGAATGATCGATGAATACAATCATTTTCGACAATATGAGATGCGATCGAAATTTGTCAAAAGTAAAAACTACAACAAGTAGTTCTTTCTCGGTGATCGTGTAGTTGAGCTGCGCGTTATTTAGAGTTTTGCTCGCAAAATGTATAGGACGGAAATGTTTTCCTTCGCGTTGTCCTAATACGGCTCCTACAGCGAAATCGCTTGCATCACACATAAGTTCAAACGGTCGCGACCAATCCGGTGAAACCATGATTGGTGAATTCGTTAACTTGTCTTTAAGCTTTTCAAATGCCTTTATGCATTCTTCATTGAAATCAAAGACTATGTCTTTTTCAAGGAGTTTGGTCATCGGTCTAGCGATTTTGGAAAAGTCTTTTATGAATCGGTGGTAGAATCTCGCATGACCTAGAAAACTTCTAACGGCTTTAACGTTAGTGGGTGGTGGTAATTTGGATATCACTTCGATATTGGCTTTGTCTACTTCCAATCCGGCTCCGGAGACTTTGTGTCCAAGTACAATTCCTTTAGTCACCATAAAGTGACATTTCTCCCAATTGAGCACGAGATTAGCTTGTTTGCATCAGATGAGCATGTGCTCTAGATTAAAAAGGCAAGACTCGAATGAGTTTCCGAAGACTAAGAAATCATCCATGAAAACTTCCATGGATACTTCGATCATGTCTTGAAAGATCGCGATCATACACCTTTGAAAAGTCACATGTGCATTGCAGAGACCAAAAGGCATACGCCTATAAGCAAATTTTCCAAAAGGACACGTGAAAGTGGTCTTATCTTGATCAGATGGTTTGATAGGTATTTGGAAATATCCGGAAAAGCCATCGAGAAAACAAAAGAATTTGTTCCCCACTAGTCTTTCCAACATTTGGTCCATGAATGGTAGAGGAAAATCATCTTTTCGTGTGGCATCATTTAATTTGTTGTAATCAATAAACATACGCCAATCGGTCACGGTTCTTGTAGGAACAAGTTCGTTATGTTTGTTGGTCACGACAGTCATTCCTCCTTTCTTAGGAACGCAGTGAATAGGACTAACCCAAGGACTATCTTCTATGGCAAAGATGATTCCTGCCTCAAGGAGTTTGATTACTTCGGCTTTTACAATCTCCTTCATGTTTGGGTTAAGTCGACATTGCCTCTCAATAACGGGCTTGGCATCGTCTTTAAGAATGATCTTGTGTTTGCAAAATTGCGAATCAATTCCCGGTATATCAGATGTTTTCCATGCAAACGCTTCTTTGTGGTTTTTGAGCATAGAAACAAGACGTTTCTTCTGATCTTCCTCGAGTGAGGCTGAGATAATCACCGGAAGGAGTGAATCCTTCTCTAGATAAGCGTACTCGAGATGTTCAGGAAGAGGTTTCAATTCAAGATCCGTCGGTGGATCATGAATAGATTTGTGAACTACAAAGTTCGACTTCGAAGGCAAAAATTCGAAGGGTTTGTTTTCCACTTCTTCGAGAGTTACTTCAGAGTCAATGGTCATGAATACTTCGAATTCAGGATCACGATCGGTATCGCTAATCTTTTCTGAAGTTGTTTGGAATGGTGCGTTTTCATCAAGCAATGCATCCAACTCTTCCTCCATTACTTCGTCGATAACATCCACGCGGAAACATGTGACATCATTTGAATAAGAATGTTGCATAGCTTTATCGACTAAGAATGTGACTCGATCGTCACCAACTCCAAGGTTGAGTTCTTTATTCTTCACACGAATGATAGCATCGACGGTGTGCAAGAATGGTCGTCCTAAAATGAGAGGGACGTGATGGTCTTCCTCCATTTCAAGGATTACGAAGTCGGCGGGAAATATGAACTTGCCAACATGAACAAGCATGTTCTCGGTTATCCCAATGGGATATTGGTAGGTGTGCTTAGCCAAACGTATACTCATACTTGTAGGTTTCAAAGTATTGTTAGAAATATTCTTGTATAATCAGTATGGAATAAGATTGATACTCGTGCCTAGATCGGCCAAGGCGTGACATTCAACATTGTTGGCTAGGGTACATGGTATGAGAAAGCTTCCCGGATCTCCGAGCTTTGGTGGAAGTTTGCTTTGCAAGGATGCAGAACATTCTTCATTCATAAACACAGCAGAGATTTGCTCCGTCTTACTATGGTTGCTCACAAGATCTTTGAGGAATTTCCCATAGTTGGGCATGCCGGTTATAATATCAACAAGGGGCACGTTGATCTTAACTTCTTTGATCATCTTAAGGAATCTGGCTTTACGAGCCTCCATCTTTTCTTTTTGTAAACGTTGAGGATATTGAATTTTGGGTGTATACGCCTTTGGTGTTAGTGTTGGAATGAGTGTTGTTTGTTTTGGTTTGGGTTTGGAAGGAGGAACGGTTTCTTCCTTCTCGGGCTCATCGGCTTCATCTTCACTTTCATCGGCGAAAATAGGAGCATTGGTGTTTGGGTTTTGTGGTGGATCATAACTCAACCCACTCCTTGTGAATACGGCATTCACATGTTCATTACGGGAGGAGGGTGGGCGTTATGGTTTATCCGTAGATGGTTTTGGGTTTATTTGAGTGTTGCTTGGCAACGAACCACTTGGTCGATTAGCTAATTGGTCGTTGATTCAACCGATCTTGGTTTCGAGATCACTAATAATGGCGGTGTGGTGTCTTTGTCCTCTTTCAACGTTGGCTTTGAGATCGAAGAATTGGTTCTTGATAAACGTGTTTGTTGATTTTTGAGATTCTATGAAAGCTAACAACGTTTTTTCTAAGTTCGATCCTTCGGGTTTCTTCTCGTTTGATGGAACGGAATTATCGTTCTCACGAGGTTGTGAGTTACGATTTTTGTTTTTGGGGTACTCACGCCAAGTGTCGGGGTTTCTACCGTAGTAGTTACCTCGATAACCACCTACTCGGTATCCTTGGGCGTAGTTTGCTTCTTTTGGTGGTTCTCTTATTGGTGTGTCATCACACTCCGTAGATGGGTGTGGTCCTCCACAAAGAGTACATTCGCCTCGCATCTCTTTCATTTCGTCTTTGATAGTTTTGAATTGCAAGTCGAATTTATATGTGAGAGCGTCCATCTTTTCCATGAGTTTAGAATTTTTGCTAATTTCAACGAAAGCAACGATTTTCTTGAAAGGTTTGGGACGGTTATCTTTGGACCAATCAAGTTTTAAGAGAACTCGGTCCTCGAGCAATTGATATGCTTCGTTGGGAGTCTTATAGAGAAAGAGTCCACCGCCGTCAAGGATTGTTTGCGTCGGTTCATTGAGACCATGATAAAAGATTTGGATGATGGTTCCTTTTAATAAACCATGTCCATGGCAACTACGAAGTAGGTCTTTCATTCGGTTCCACGCATCAACGAGTGTTTCTTGTGGAAGTTGGGTGAAACCTCGGATTTCTCCCATGAGTCTTTCGTACATTACGGGTGGAAAGAATCGGCTAACAAAAGCGGTTCTCATTTGTTCCCATGTTTCAATGGTACTGGGCGTCAACTCGTTATACCAAACTCTTGCATCTCCGGATAGAGATGATGGGAAGAGTTTGAATTTTATAGCATCCATCGACGTCGGCTCCATATCGGAACATGCCACATATTTCTATAGATTCGGATATGTGTTTATGCGGATCGGCCCGTGTACGGCCGTCAAACTGGCGGTCTTTGATCATTGAAAGGTGATGACCTTTCACGGTGAAGTTTTCTCCAAGCTCAACTTGAACAATAGCAGCCTCAGGGGTAGGTGCTACTACTCGGTTGGCTGCCCATATAGATTGATCGTCGGCCATTGGGAATGTAGATCGTTAAATGGGTTATAGACGACAAATGCGTCTAAGAGATTATCAAACGGTGGGTTTTTGGTTTTTGGAATTCGATTTTCAAAAGAAACAAAGGGTTGCTTCTTGTGGTTTTTCTTTCGATATTGATGAATATAACATTCGGGATCGGTGTATGGACTAAGTAATTATTGACCGGAAGAACGTGTGTTCATTCAAGTCTTGAAGAACTTTTGAAAAAGACTACAAGTAACAAAAATAAAAACAAACAAAATATAACTAATAGGAAAATAAGTAAATAGGAAATTAAATAAACCAAACAAAATAAAAACATAAATTTTTTTTTAAAGATGCCGGCGGCAAAGAGGGATGCCGGCCGGTAAATTAGGGACTGTTTGGGCGATGTCGGCGGCAACTATCCGTGCCGGTCGGCAAAAACCTTTCTGTTTGGGAGATGCCGGCGGCAAAGTTGATTTTGCTGAAAAAAATTGTTTTTTTTTACTTTTTGATTTTTGGGCTTTTTGGCAACAAGAACGCTACAATGGGTTTGATTATAGGATGATTTTGAAACTAAGAACACAATCAAATCCCTGGCAGTGGCGCCAAAAACTTGATGCGTCAGTCGTGTGATGGATTTGGAGAACAAGTTTTAAAATTATAAACACGAATTACCGGATTGACTAAAAATGCACGGGCAAATATAACCCTTTAGTTTGTGTATAGCTTTTGTGTGGTAATACCGAGATCGTTCACGGGGATTGGGAAAACCTATGATCATTCAAAAATAAAATTATAATCGTTGATTGTAGCAATTGGTGACAAACAAATAACAAGTAAAAATGATGAGATGAATAATAAGATTAAAAGCAACACTTGGTAAAGACTAGTTTGAGCATCCGTAGTGGTATGATTGTGATGACACGTTTAACAAATATGATTATGATAATTAGATGGATAATCCAATCTATTGTTTTCAAAAGCTTCAATCCTCGTCAAGACTTTGGTTAAAGAAAACAAGCATTAGAATCAATCACTCAATTCAAGACATAATCTAATTTCAACACATTCGATTCACGGTCGTTTCACGAATTTGCTAACACTTATAATTATGTTTCTTGATAATCAAAACTTCTTAAGAAATGCTCAATACAAAAGATAGCCAATCATAGACAAACCGGCTATGACTTGTTGATAGAAAATAACCCTTTCGACCTATGAAATCTTTACCAACAAATTAAGTTTTGATAACAATTGTCACATGAAACATAAGTACTAATGGTTCAAAAGAAAGCTTGACATTGAAATAAACATAAATCGCAATCACAACCACTACTTCATACCACAAACATCATCCTACCAAGTGTAGAATGAGATTTAGCTACTCATAACAAATGATGAAATAAACTCTGAAATAATAGTCTTACAAGTCATAATAAAGAGTCTTACAAAGTGAAAATATGTTGCTAATGATTAGGGTAATGATACCTAAGAGTTTCGTGATGTTAACTGATAGTTGTATATTTACCCTCTTTAGGAAAAGGACGGTAAAATAGTGGTAAGCGTTAACGAGTGATTTAGGAAAACCACAAGTTATGACCCAATGAGTGAGTTCGTTCTCGAGGAGGTATATGTGTGTGAAAAACTTGCCAAATGTTTGTAATTAATGATTGGTTTAGAAGGGGTTTAGAAGAGAAATTGACGAAGTCGTAAAAAAAAATTAACTAAAAATCACTATTAGAAAGTTAAGACGTAGACCCTAAAAAATCACCAAAAATAAAATAAATTCTAAAAATTACCAAAAATTCACCAAAAATCAAAAATAATAAACTAAGAGTTTACCAATTATCAAAACTTTTTCAAACCTTTTAAATAATTAAATATTCAATTTTTAAATGCTAATTAAAGCCCTAAAAATCAAATAAATTATCAAAAAGCCCAAATAAAGATTTTTCAATTGATAAACCTCTAAAATGACCTAAATTGACTAAAAACTATTTTTAGAAATTTTAAAACTAATAAAAACTATTTAAAATGATTTAAAAACTATTAAAACTTAAAATAATTATAAAAATTAATCTATAAGTGATAAAATTATTCTAAAAGTTGCTAAATTCCTATTTTAATGTATTTAACCTAAGAAAAATGTAAAAAGTTGAAAAAGTGAAATTTTAAAAATAATAATAAAATAATATTAAAAATCCAAAAATTCTAAAAAATTCTAAAAACTTGCAAACTAGTTTATTTTAACCTAAATAATCAGAAAATGAAAGTGAAATTACCAAAATACCCCTAATGGGCCCTCAAATGGGCCAAATCCAAAAACAGTCAACACAAATGGGCTTTTGGGCCCAAAAAGTCAAACTTGGCCCAATTGACTTGGAAAAGCCCTATCTGACTTAAAATTTAATTCTAAGAACAAAACTCTAAAGGCCCAAAAGCTGAAAATGTGCTTATCACAGCTTATTGAACACAAAGCTTATTCTTATTGGGCTTTTCAGCCCATTAAGCCATAAGCTAATGCCATAAGCTCTAATTTGACACACAACCCTCTTTTTGGATGCTTAAGAGATCTGTCAAAAGAAATTTTCAATAAGCTCACTCAATAAGCCAGAAAATAGAAAAGCAAAATTCCATAAAACGACAAAATAGTCGGGTTTGAGATTTAGGACACCTCAGAAGCTCTAGTTTGTTGCAAAAGCTCACAAATAGCTTAACTAAGAATAATCAATCAAGAAAATCACAAAAAGCCAAGTAGAATAAGCTGTAGAAGCAAATAAGCTGGCTGAAAAAGCCAAATAAGCTAGTTTTCTAGCAAAAGCTTAACCAAAAGACTTGTAAACTTCCAGACTTGATATTAAGCTAAGAAAAATGAGTTCTATTACAAAAACTAAGTTGTTGCATGTACCAATAAGCAAAACAGATTCAAATAAGCTGAAAACCAAGTTTGACCAAAAGTCAAACGCTGATAAGTTGAAATCAAACGCTGACAGGAACAAAGAAGGCGTTGACATACTTAATGAAGTGTAAGAACTTGTTTTTCACCCTGCTGGTCAAGGTTTGAGTGCAAACCTTGTGAATCAAGGCTTACCAGTTGGGTAAACTTGTTGTATTTTGGCACAAATAAGCCAATAAGCCAGTGAGCTTATAAGCTATGAACAAAGCAATCCAAATACCCAAATATCCTCACAAGCAGCAAACAAATAAGATCCAAGCAGCAATACAACAATCCTAATGCTAGAAATCACAATGCAACAAGAATCAAACACTGAATCAAAGTAAATAGCAAGATCAAAGCATAAAAAGTTACTGATGAACAAAGAACTTATGCAGAAACAAGTTTGCTGATATACTTGACACTTGATCCAATTTCAAGCCTCAGATCCCTCTACCCTGGTGTGATTAGCTATGATTTAGCACTTGTTACCCTTAACCTATGCTTAGATCTAGGTGTCCTCAAAATCCTAGCCAATTTAACCAAGTTATGAAGTTTTTATAGCCAATCTATGAATCAATGTGTTTAATACCACAAAACCTGCAAACAGATGCACAAATACTCCCAAATAACAGATACCAATACTTGCATACAACACACAAGCACTTATCACACCTCA
Source organism: Glebionis coronaria (assembly GCA_025667525.1). Taxonomy (NCBI): domain Eukaryota; kingdom Viridiplantae; phylum Streptophyta; class Magnoliopsida; order Asterales; family Asteraceae; genus Glebionis; species Glebionis coronaria. The sequence continues at coordinate 152,137,685 of CM046879.1, read as the reverse complement.
AATCCAACTTATGCAGTAATCCCAAACACCCTTTTAAAACTTATTTTCACAAATTTTTCAAAGGATCATTAAGATTCAACCCACAAATTAGATCAATAACACCTTATAAACATCAAAACAAACCAAATCAACAATAAACATCCACAATAACACAGATTCAAGCACAAATCCACAAAAATCACAAATATTCAGAAACTTAAAGAGAAAATGAAAAGGGAAGAAGGTGCAAACCTCCAAGACCTACATCCAGGCCCTGGATTGTTTGAGCTGAGGTACTAGCAAAACAAGTACCAGCTTCCAATGCTGCTAAGATGAACAAACACAAGGGTGAGATCAAATAAACAAGGACTTTCTGATTTTTTGATGCACAAGTCTTATCACTTAAAACTTTGCCTCAAAAACCTTCAAACATGTAAATGGAACTCAGATTTTAGCTTCTCAAACACCAAACTTTTATAAACAAGAACAAGATTTCTCAAAATTTCTGAAAATCAAATTTTATTTCATAAAAAGGAATTACAAAGATTAAAAGCTAAAATCTGGAACAAAAGCTCTCTCACATGTTGAGGAGTCTTTTTATAGGCAAATGCCAAGGTTACACTGTTCATAAACCCTAGAAGTGAAATTCCCTAAATGCCCTAAGTCCTTGAGTACGTTTGTTGTTGTTGAGCTGTCCAAAATGATCCTACACGTTCATTTTAGCTTTGTGATCAAGCAAAGGCTCTCAGCTGTTGATCTTGACACGTGGCTAAGCTTGGAGGCTAAGTTGCTTGCTGATTGGTGGAAAGGGTATTGGGGTGGGGTCCATAGTGAGTGGAGATGAGGGTTTTGTGTGTGGGATAGGTTCCTGCATGTGTGAATCAAACGTGTGCCTGGGTAATTTCATTTTACCCTTTGTTTTAAGTTGTGTAAAATCTGGGTTGTAAAGGTGAATAGTTGTCCTTTTGATCCGTTTTTGGTGGAGTGGAGTTGTTTGGCGCGTGTTTGTGTGTTTAAATGTTTCAGTATGCACACATTCAGCCCTTGTCTTTCCTTTCTTTTGTCACTTGGATGCAAACTTCTATCAGCGCCCATTTTACATGTATCAACGTTTCACCTTTTGTCATTTTTGGCACAAACTTTACACAAAAGTGTTTCAAGGGTTTAATTTGATATTTTTGAATATTGCAAGGGCTGATTTTGGACAATGTTGATCTTCCAAGGTCTTCAATGTATCTTAATCTTCATGAGGGACCATTGTTGGCAATTTTGATTTGTTGAGGGACTAATCTTGCCATTTCTTCAAAGTTGAAGGACTTTTTGTGTAATTTTGACAAACTTAAGGGACCAAACTTGTAATTATTAATATACAAGGGTTTTAAGTGTCATTTCTTCAATAAATGAGGATCAATCTTGTTTGTCTTCAAGTCTTCAAGGTATTTTGTTGAGAATTCCATGATTAGGGCCCGGTTCTTTGTACGGCTTCGTTTCTCGTGTCCGTTTTTCCTTGTAACTTGTGATCTTTTATCTTTTTCACGATATCCATACCTAAAATACACAAGTAAACAAACACAAGCATATATATGGTATTTTATGACATTTTTGTGCATTTAAAGCCCGAAAAGAACGATGAGATCATGTATAAATGCCATCTCATCACTCCCCCATACTAAGCCATTGCCGTGCCCTCACGCAATGCTAGAATAAAGTATCTAAGCATCACCAAAGTTCAAATTTTATTATCCTTTATTGAAGAGTAAAAGACTTGCAACATACTACGATGATGAGTAAAGACATAATGTATGATTTTCATCACAAAAAGTGACTTTTAGGGTCAAAGAATAGAAACAAGTTAATGTCCCTTAGAGTAAACTTCGTCATCCTTGATTGTCATACATTCCATGCTAAGTGCAAAAACAAGATCATTGTTGGTACAAGTCACAATGCTAACACTACTCATACGTCCAAATTGTGTAATACTTTTTCTCCCCGCAATCCTAGTTATTATGAAAGAAATGGGTTTCTAGCATTTTTTATCTATTTGTCATGGATCACAAGTGATACATATTGACTTATTTGAGTAGTTATTAGTCCGAAAGCAAAGTAGCACGATTTGATCGATAGTTAGCCGAAGGACAAAATCTTTTAAAACGGCTTCTCGTGTATCTCCTTAAGTTCATATCTTGGCATAACTCGTTTCACGATTTGAGACCTTTCTCGGACCGATATTTGGCATGTACTTCATACTTAAAATCTTGGGAAGACGTTCTTGAAATTATGGTCTTCTCTTCATATATTTGGAATTTCTTCACTTGACGTTTTTGAGAGATTCTTCATATAGGACCACGACTTCATCATTTTTCTTCAATCTTTACTTTAGATTTTGATATACAACGATCCGCCTCCTTTTCGGACTTGGATATATTTATCCTCATACCTTGTTAGGGTCTTTTTGGATAGACTTTCTCCATTCTTTAGGGGAGTCATTGCTTCTCGTCGTGTGTCTCGATCCTTCATATTGATTTAGGAATAATGATACTTCACATCATCTTTGGATCTTTAGCAAAAATAGAGCTCCTCATGCCTTGTTAGGGCCTTTTTGGATAATCGCCAATCTTCGCGTCCCGCTTCAATAAGTTATGCCTTGGCTATGAACTCTATTCAACCCCGAGCAACTTTTAAACGATCTTGCGCTAGAGGCTAAGTAACCTTTCGAATCGTACGACCTTACTTATTGCAATTATGATTTATTCCTAATGCATTGATCTTATGGGAAGAAAAAGCCACAATTAAAAACATATGAGTTTTTGAAAGAACACTTTCATGTTCTACGTTTAGCATGATCACTTGTCTAACTCTATCATTTCTCGTTCTTCACTATATAAAGACCTCTAATTAAAGAGACTCGTGAATACTTAGCCATGCAAGTCAAAATTAAGCCAAATTTGGATTAGCTTTCATTAAGACTATATCAAATCAAAGTTTTGGGTTTTCAAGCCACCTATAGGATCTTGCACTTTCTTGGACTTTTTCAAGTTTAGAGAATGCGTTTTAAAGTTCCCTTGATAAGTGACTTTCTAGAATCAATTATAGGAACTTGCGAAAAGTTCTTGTTCTTAACCCGAATGAATTAAGACTTTCGCGTTTTAAAGCTCCCTATATAAAAGTCTAGCAAAACTTGAATCGAGCAGGTTAAGGAATGTAAATGGCTCCAAATGCCCATCAAGTCAAAAATTAACTCTTATTCTACCCATCGGAAAATATACATTCGTGTCTTAAAAACACTTATTAAAACTAAGAAAAATTTTAAAATTTTGGCCATTTTTAGCCTTATTAGCAAAAAAAAACATTGAAAATTGAAAAGCGTGAGGGCGTAGCAAAGCAAGTATCTATTCACCCCCCCATACTAAAAGTAAACATTGTCCTCAATGTTTCGAGTCTAAAGGTGGAGCACCCCCATACTAGAGACGAAGAATCGAATGCTTAGGATCTAGCATGGAAAGGGTGATCAACAATATATCTAAAGCCGTTTATTAATTATGCTAAAAGATAATTGTTAGAACAATAAAGGATATGTCATGGATTCGTGAAAAACTTCTTCAAACGAACGATGGAGGCTTACGTAAACGAACACGAGAGTCTTCAACCGTAAATAATGATGATGATCTAGATAACACAATCACAAACAACCACGAGACAACGAGTTGAAAGGGTACAAGTCCCCTTATTAGTAAATAGTGAGCATAAAAGATAAGCATGGGATCTTCCCCACGAGGCACCTCGTTTTTGATTACCGAGTCATGAGCTCGACTCGATCCCCTCAAAATGTGATCATTTAGGGAAAATCATGGTATGGTCAATTTTTGATGGGGCTTACATGATAAACAAGGCCCAAAAAGCAACCGGTATTAAGGACTAAGTCCTTAGATGATGCAAAATACCGGGGTCGAAGATGGCGTTTTCGTTTTCATTGGAAAAACAATTTAACACCACTTCAACATGTGCCATAAACTCAAAGAGTTTGAAGAAAATAGATGAGAAGTAGAAGGGTGAGACAATTGGTAAGACAAACTTTCGAGCTACTCGAGGTAGACTCGCACCAAGCAAATAGAAAGATTTTCCATTTATTGCATCGGTGGAAGACCGAGATTTCCCTTTACACGAAATTCCGGGATCGAATATCTCGTCCTCGGTGGACAAGGATGAGGGAACATAAGGGGCTTCCCCCATACTAAGACCACACAAAGCATCGTCAAAAGGGGTAGACGAGCTTGTAGCACTCAAAACACGTGGTGATGACGGAGTTAGATTTGTAGAAAAATCAATTAAATCACATTTAAAATCTTTTCCTTCTTTATCTTTTGAACTCTCCTTATGAAAACCCTTTTTGATTATGTCGAAAATATTTGGTGTTTCTAAGATGATGTTAGTTACACTAAAAATTCTCACATTTTGAAACCGTTTTGGTTTTGGTGGTGGCAAGTTCTCAAAACGTTTATCGACGAAGAAAACCTCCCCATCGGGGTCTACATATTCATCATCCGAAATATCTTTCGTAGAAACCGGCAACTTATCAACACTTTTCAAGAATGAATGTTCGAGGTGAGGCGAAGGATTTTTCAATTCAAGTATTGACGGTTTCTTCTTTGTAGGCTTTACACTCATAACCTCCACCGGCGGAGGAAATGGTAAATTGTTTTTGGCGACATTCCCTAAAACTCTTGGCGAAAATTCTTTGCAAACGACATTGGTTGAATCACCATGGTTTAAAGTAGCAATAGAATAGACATGAGAAAGATTGGAGTTTTGTGTTGCATTGATAACAAGTTCCTCCTCATTGAAACGAAGGGTGATTTTTCGAGCATGAACATCGATAAGTGCTCTTGATGTATCCAAAAATGAACGACCCAAAATGAGAGGAACTTTTCGATCGATAGGAATGTCTACAACGATAAAGTCAACGGGATAGTAAAACTTTCCGACTTTAACGAAAACGTCCTCGGCTACTCCACATGCTAAAATCGTAGAATGATCGGCCATCTCGATAGACATGTTCGAAGGAGTAAGAGCCGGAAGCGAAAGCGATTTGAAAATCTCAAGAGGCATTAAATTAATACTAGCGCCAAGATCGGCCAAGGCATAGCATTCCTCCATATCTTGAATTGCACACGGAATCAAAAATTTACCGGGATCACCGACTTTTTGAGGTATGCGGCTTAGAAAAACCGAAGAACAACTAGACGATTTTTGCAATTTCTCTTTGTTATTCAACATACTTTTGAAGTTCGCGGCAAATCGAGGCATCATGACTAAGGCGTCGACAAAACTTATATTAAAATGCAAGTCACGAAACATTTTCATAAAGAGTTCAAATTGATAATTATTTCGTTCTTGTGCCTTTTCCTTGTCTCGTCTTGATGGGTAGGGTAAAGGTGGTGTGGGTTGGGGCAAATTAGGCATAGGCATCGGCCTTGGAATCTCGGGTTCCATGATTGGTATTGGTTCAACCGTAGGTGTGGTTTGAGCGGTACTTCGTGGGCTTGGAATTTGCTCCTTTTCAACCACGACCTCGGGTTCTTTCTCTTTTTCCTTCTCCATAGAAGTACTTGGACGAGAAGTGGGTTCTTTGAAAGTTTTACCACTACGAGTGGCAACAACCTTCAACTCTCCTTTCGGGTTCACGATGGTATCACTAGGAAGACCACCCGAAGAAGAAGGCTTACACATGATAGCTTCAAACATTTTAGCCATACGGTCTTCAAACTTAGATTGCCTAGCATCCGCTTTTAACAACTCTTGCTTAATCTCATGTTGTCCTTGCTCCATTTTTTGTTGATTTTGTTGGAGTCGTGTGACATTTCCTTCAATTTTATTAGCATGAGTTTTAAGTTCATTAGCAAGTTCGTTTTTTAGCTCGTTTTTCAACTCGGACCTTAAGCTAACCATCTCACGTTGCATATTATCAAACTTAGCATCATTAGCCTTAGCATAATTCAAAAATTCTCCTTGAAGATTTTTGGTGTGATCGTTTTGAAAACCTTGGGCATTGTTTTGAAAATCACGGTTTTGGTTTTGATTAGAAATTTGCCCATTTCCACTTTGGTAATTACCTTTGTTATAATTTCTTTGATTTCCTTGGTAATTTCCACCTTGGTTGTTGTTGCGATAATTATTAGCATTTTGATTTGGTGGAGCTTGATTTTAACGAGAACCTTGACCGATTTGGTTATAAGTTCTCGTGGCTACAAAAGTATTCGAAGTGTTACCATCCGCGGTAATGCACTCGGAAAGATCATGAGCTCCCCCACACGACAAACAACTTTTAGAAACCGCTTTAACCGAAGCGGAATTGGAAGCTTCTTGAGCCTTCCAATGGGACATAAGGTTAGCAAATCTATCGAAAAATCGGTTTTCTTCATTTGCTTCATCATGTAATGCATTGATACTACGAGACGATTGTGACGAAGATGACGAACCCATATTGGCAACACTCGGTGTGTTACGAGGGTTATAAACCTTAGATCTATTTTCAATGATTTGTAAAGCCTCATTTGTCGTCTTGCACAAAAAATTACCACCCGCGGCGGCATTCAAATAATCTCGTTCATGATCATTAAGCCCATTATAAAAAGTATCCACTTGATGCAATTCCTTAAAATCATGGTGTGGACATTCGTGTAACATCTCTTTAAATCGTTCCCATGCCATTGAAAAACTTTCATTATTTCTTTGCACAAATCGTGAAATCTCATTTTTTAAGTGTGTTGTTTTAGATGGTGGAAAAAACTTGTTCACAAACTTAGAAACGAGATCGGCCCATGTCAAAATCGAATTTGGCGGTTCTTTCTCGAGCCAAATTTTTGCGGGTCCATCCAACGAGTATGGAAACAACATCATCTTAATGGCGTTATGTGGAACATCCTTAAATTTGCTAGTGGCGGTGAGATGGTTGAAATTCCTAATATGGTAATGCGGGTTGTCTTTCTCGTGACCTCTAAACTTATTTGCTTGCAACATCGACATTAAACCCGTCTTAATCTCGAAATTCTCCGCAAGGATAGCGGGAATTACAATAGCCTCTCCAAAACCCTCGGTGGGTGCTTGTAGCAACTCCATCATAGTACGATTAGCCATGACGACTTCTTGTTCTACAATAGGTTCAACAATTGGAGGTTCTTCAACAATCAACGTCTCTTGATTGGCTTGCTTTTGAAGTCGTTTACGAGCTCGTTTTGCTTGATTACGAGTGATCATAAACTTCACGAACAATGGGAGGTGAGCAAAGAAGATTCTTTTTGGGTGTTTTGTGAATTTTCAATTTTTTTGTGTTTTTGATGATATTTAATTTTTTTGGATTTTGGTGTATCTTCGTAGACAACAATCTACAAAATCTCTCCTCGAATCAAACTCTTGATTAAAGAAGCCTCAAAGGAATGAAAACGATCACGTGGAGTGAACGTCTTCTAATGAATTTAGAACCTTGGTGAAAACCAAATTGTTCAAGAGGGTTTAATCACAAAGAAACCAAGCAAATATAGTATACGTAATAATACTTTGGGCGGCAAAACCCTCGATTAGCCTTCAATCTCAAAATACTCACAAGCAAGCGGGGAAACGAGGCGGCGCGAAGCACTTAAGAGCCTTTTTCCTTAGGGTATATTTTATAATACCCGCCTTATACCCACCTTATAGTTTGTATTTTTCAAAATCGAGCTTCACGAAAGTATTTATCTATTTTTGCCTTTTTCTTTTTGTTTGAGATTCGAATACAATAATTAGGAGATCAAATCCCAATTAAGGTTGTGTTTTCACACTTTTGGAGATACTGTAAATTTATTGTGATACTTAATACAATATATTAATAATATTTGTACAAGAAAAACCAAGAAAACCGATAATACGTATTAGTAGAGTTCTACTAATACAAATACTATTTGGTTAATATTAAAAATAACAATTCAAATTAATCACGACACACCTCCCCGGCAGCGGCGCCAAAAATGATAGTTGTATATTTACCCTCTTTAGGAAAAGGAAGGTAAAATAGTGGTAAGCGTTAACGAGTGATTTAGGAAAACCACAAGTTATGACCCAATGAGTGAGTTCGTTCTCGAGGAGGTATATGTGTGTGAAAAACTTGCCAAATGTTTGTAATTAATGATTGGTTTAGAAGGGGTTTAGAAGAGAAATTGACGAAGTCGTAAAAAAAATAAATTAACTAAAAATCACTATCAGAAAGTTAAGACGTAGACCCTAAAAAATCACCAAAAATAAAATAAATTCTAAAAATTACCAAAAATTCACCAAAAATCAAAAATAATAAACTAAGAGTTTACCAATTATCAAAACTTTTTCAAACCTTTTAAATAATTAAATATTCAATTTTTAAATGCTAATTAAAGCCCTAAAAATCAAATAAATTATCAAAAAGCCCAAATAAAGATTTTTCAATTGATAAACCTCTAAAATGACCTAAATTGACTAAAAACTATTTTTAGAAATTTTAAAACTAAGAAAAACTATTTAAAATGATTTAAAAAGTATTAAAACTTAAAATAATTATAAAAATTAATCTATAAGTGATAAAATTATTCTAAAAGTTGCTAAATTCCTATTTTAATGTATTTAACCTAAGAAAAATGTAAAAAGTTGGAAAAAGTGAAATTTTAAAAATAATAATAAAATAATATTAAAAATCCAAAAATTCTAAAAAATTCTAAAAACTTGCAAACTAGTTTATTTTAACCTAAATAATCAGAAAATGAAAGTGAAATTACCAAAATACCCCTAATGGGCCCTCAAATGGGCCAAATCCAAAAACAGTCAACACAAATGGGCTTTTGGGCCCAAAAAGTCAAACTTGGCCCAATTGACTTGGAAAAGCCCTATCTGACTTAAAATTTAATTCTAAGAACAAAACTCTAAGCCAAAAGCTGAAAATATGCTTATCACAGCTTATTGAACACAAAGCTTATTCTTATTGGGCTTTTCAGCCCATTAAGCCATAAGCTAATGCCATAAGCTCTAATTTGACACACAACCCTCTTTTTGGATGCTTAAGAGATCTGTCAAAAGAAATTTTCAATAAGCTCACTCAATAAGCCAGAAAATAGAAAAGCAAAATTCCACAAAACGACAAAATAGTCGGGTTTGAGATTTAGGACACCTCAGAAGCTCTAGTTTGTTGCAAAAGATCACAAATAGCTTAACTAAGAATAATCAATCAAGAAAATCACAAAAAGCCAAGTAGAATAAGCTGTAGAAGCAAATAAGCTGGCTGAAAAAGCCAAATAAGCTAGTTTTCTAGCAAAAGCTTAACCAAAAGACTTGTAAACTTCCAGACTTGATATTAAGCTAAGAAAAATGAGTTCTATTACAAAAACTAAGTTGTTGCATGTACCAATAAGCAAAACAGATTCAAATAAGCTGAAAACCAAGTTTGACCAAAAGTCAAACGATGATAAGTTGAAATCAAACGCTGACAGGAACAAAGAAGGCGTTGACAGACTTAATGAAGTGTAAGAACTTGTTTTTCACCCTACTGGTCAAGGTTTGAGTGCAAACCTTGTGAATCAAGGCTTACCAGTTGGGTAAACTTGATGTATTTTGGCACAAATAAGCCAATAAGCCAGTGAGCTTATAAGCTATGAACAAAGCAATCCAAATACCCAAATATCCTCACAAGCAGCAAACAAATAAGATCCAAGCAGCAATACAACAATCCTAATGCTAGAAATCACAATGCAACAAGAATCAAACACTGAATCAAAGTAAATAGCAAGATCAAAGCATAAAAAGTTACTGATGAACAAAGAACTTATGCAGAAACAAGTTTGCTGATATACTTGACACTTGATCCAATTTCAAGCCTCAGATCCCTCTACCCTGGTGTGATTAGCTATGATTTAGCACTTGTTACCCTTAACCTATGCTTAGATCTAGGTGTCCTCAAAATCCTAGCCAATTTAACCAAGTTATGAAGTTTTTATAGCCAATCTATGAATCAATGTGTTTAATACCACAAAACCTGCAAACAGATGCATAAATACTCCCAAATAACAGATACCAATACTTGCATACAACACACAAGCACTTATCACACCTCAAATCCAACTTATGCAGTAATCCCAAACACCCTTTTAAAACTTATTTTCACAAATTTTTCAAAGGATCATTAAGATTCAACCCACAAATCAGATCAATAACACCTTATAAACATCAAAACAAACCAAATCAACAATAAACATCCACAATAACACAGATTCAAGCACAAATCCACAAAAATCACAAATATTCAGAAACTTAAAGAGAAAATGAAAAGGGAAGAAGGTGCAAACCTCCAAGACCTACATCCAGGCCCTGGATTGTTTGAGCTGAGGTACTAGCAAAACAAGTACCAGCTTCCAATGCTGCTAAGATGAACAAACACAAGGGTGAGATCAAATAAACAAGGACTTTCTGATTTTTTGATGCACAAGTCTTATCACTTAAAACCATGCCTCAAAAACCTTCAAACATGTAAATGGAACTCAGATTTTAGCTTCTCAAACACCAAACTTTTATAAACAAGAACAAGATTTCTCAAAATTTCTGAAAATCAAATTTTATTTCATAAAAAGGAATTACAAAGATTAAAAGCTAAAATCTGGAACAAAAGCTCTCTCACATGTTGAGGAGTCTTTTTATAGGCAAATGCCAAGGTTACACTGTTCATAAACCCTAGAAGTGAAATTCCCTAAATGCCCTAAGTCCTTGAGTACGTTTGTTGTTGTTGAGCTGTCCAAAATGATCCTACACGTTCATTTTAGCTTTGTGATCAAGCAAAGGCTCTCAGCTGTTGATCTTGACACGTGGCTAAGCTTGGAGGCTAAGTTGTTTGCTGATTGGTGGAAAGGGTATTGGGGTGGGGTCCATAGTGAGTGGAGATGAGGGTTTTGTGTGTGGGATAGGTTCCTGCATGTGTGAATCAAACATGTGCCTGGGTAATTTCATTTTACCCTTTGTTTTAAGTTGTGTAAAATCTGGGCTGTAAAGGTGAATAGTTGTCCTTTTGATCCGTTTTTGGTGGAGTGGAGTTGTTTGGCGCGTGTTTGTGTGTTTAAATGTTTCAGTATGCACACATTCAGCCCTTGTCTTTCCTTTCTTTTGTCACTTGGATGCAAACTTCTATCAGCGCCCATTTTACATGTATCAACGTTTCACCTTTTGTCATTTTTGGCACAAACTTTACACAAAAGTGTTTCAAGGGTTTAATTTGATATTTTTGAATATTGCAAGGGATGATTTTGGACAATGTTGATCTTCCAAGGTCTTCAATGTATCTTAATCTTCATGAGGGACCATTGTTGGCAATTTTGATTTGTTGAGGGACTAATCTTGCCATTTCTTCAAAGTTGAAGGACTTTTTGTGTAATTTTGACAAACTTAAGGGACCAAACTTGTAATTATTAATATACAAGGGTTTTAAGTGTCATTTCTTCAATAAATGAGGATCAATCTTGTTTGTCTTCAAGTCTTCAAGGTATTTTGTTGAGAATTCCATGATTAGGGCCCGGTTCTTTGTACGGCTTCGTTTCTCGTGTCCGTTTTTCCTTGTAACTTGTGATCTTTTGTCTTTTTCACGATATCCATACCTAAAATACACAAGTAAACAAACACAAGCATATATATGGTATTTTATGACATTTTTGTGCATTTAAAGCCCGAAAAGAACGATGAGATCATGTATAAATGCCATCTCATCATTAACTTTGCTTTTCGGACACCAAAAGTGACTTTTCTTGCACCACCTTGCTCAAATCCGGGAATGAAGGTTTGGACAAGGTTGAGAGAGCTATTTATGAGATGATATGAAGAGATATTTGAGTTGTGAAAAGATATATGATTACATGACCCCAAGGGTCTTATTTATAGGCAAAATTGATGGCATGGAGTGAATGCATGGTTTGGAGCCAAAGACAAATACTTGGAGCCAAAGACAAGTGCTTGGAGCCAAAGAGAGTCTAGAAGGTTCTTGTATGAGCTTGCATGTATGTAGACACAATTTCTGCCTACACAAATGTTGGTGGCATCTTCATCCTGCCGGTGGCTTCTTTGATGATTTATGTAAGTGGCAACTTGATGGTGCTGGTGGCATCTTCATGCTGAGTGACTTGTATGCTCCTTGGAAATAGTTGTTATTGCACCCGAAATTTATCTTCAAAGGCTTGTAACTTGTACACGGGTCTTGAACTTGACTAGGATTCTTCGTACTCGTACTAATCTTCACATTTACGTTGTTTTACACTTCATCCCTGCAATTGGCTACACAAAGACTTGCAAACACAATTGGGCACAAATATGCACAAAAGTATCATAGATATAACCAATATATGTGTACAAAAGTACGGATAACTCTCCCAAAAACATGTTAGATTTGGGAGTTATCAGAGACTAACAAGAGGATTATGATGATTCTTAATCAAAGGCCACAAGGAGCTCTACCTTCAAACACACAAACAAATTCAATAGCTAATGTCAATGAAATCACAACAAGGAGTGGAAAGACAACTAATGATCCTTCACCTCCTACACCTCCTTCGGTTAAGCCTACTATGGTTCCACCTTGTGATAAGCCTTCAACATCAAACTCACCACCTTCAAGCTCTACAACTTCAACACCTACACCTTCTCATCCTACACCCACTACTCCTTTACCTTCCACACCTCCCAATGAAGAAACCAACAAAGAGAAACCTTCAACAACAACTACTCAACCTACACCAAAACCAAGCATTCCATATCCATCAAGATGTAGAAAGGAGAAGCTTAAAAACAAGGATGATATTCAAGTGTCAAACTTTTTGAGAATGTTCAAGCAACTAAATATAAACATATCCTTTGCGGAAGCTCTTGCCTATATGCCAAAGTTTGCTAAAATGTTCAAAGATCTCCTCTCAAAAAAGGAAAAGTTGGTGGATTTGCCTAACACATCACTTAATGAGAATTGCTCCGCCGTGTTGCTCAAAACCTTACCTAAAAAACTTGGAGATCCGGGGCGATTTTTGATACCTTGTAATTTTCCCGGGGTGGAAAATTGCATGGCACTAGCGGATCTTGGGGCAAGCATTAATCTCATGCCTTTATCGGTTTGGAAAAAACTCTCTCTTCCCGAGCTCACTCCTACTAGGATGACCCTTGAGTTAGCAAACCGTACCATAGCTTATCTGAGAGGCATAGCGGAGGATGTGTTTGTAGGGGTTGATAAATTAACGTTTCCCACGGATTTTGTAGTGGTTGATTATGATATGGACCCGAGAGTTCCTCTTATTGTTGGTAGACCATTTTTGAGGATGGGTCGTACTCTTATAGATGTGGCGGAAGGAGAATTAATTATGAGAGTTGAGGATGAGAAAGTGGTGTTTAAGCTAGGGAAAGTTACTAAGAAATCTCAAAGTTGTGAAACAATTAACATAGTGGATGTTCTTGATGAGGTGTGTGATGAGCATTTTCATGAAGCTTGTAAGAATAATAGTGAGAACATGCCTCATGTAGAGACCGTTGCCTCAATTGCTCCCTCCTTAACACCATTTGGAGAGAGAGATTTCCTCTTGGAAGAATTTGAGTCCAACTTCCTTGGTAATGATGATTCTCCCATTAATTGGGAAGAATACATTCTAACTATCCAAAATTTGCTCAATGAGGATCCCATTCCTTCACCTACTCCACAAGAAGTTACCATTGATGATCCATCTATAGTAAAACCTTCCATTAAGAGTCCATCTTCCCTAAAACTTAAGGATCTCCCATCACACCTTGAATATGCTTTCTTAGAGGGAAAGGACCAATTACCCGTGATCATATCAAAAGACTTGAAGGATGATGAGAAGGAAAAACTTATAGAGGTGCTTAAGAAACATGAGAAAGCTATAGCATGGAAAATATCCGACATAAGGGGAATTGAATTAAATTTTTGTACACACAAAATCCTTATGGAGGATGATTATAAACCCGCCATTCAAAGCCAAAGAAGGGTTAACCCAAAAATACATGAAGTCATCAAAAAGGAAGTTATCAAACTCCTTGACGCGGGTATGATTTACCCCATTTCCGACTCTCCATGGGTTAGCCCGGTGCATTGTGTTCCTAAGAAGGGTGGAATCACCGTAGTGCCCAATGAGAACAATGAGCTTATCCCTACTAGACTTGTCACCGGTTGGAGAGTTTGTATTGATTATAGGAAACTCATTGATGCTACTAGGAAAGATCATTTCCCATTGCCTTTTATGGACCAAATGCTTGAACGCTTAGCAGGAAATAAGTACTATTGCTTTCTAGATGGATTCTCGAGTTATTTCCAAATACCCATTGATCCAAAGGATCAAGAAAAGACCACATTCACTTGTCCCTATGGTACATTTGCTTATAGGAGAATGCCTTCTGGCTTATGCAATTCACCGGGGACATTCCATAGGTGTATGATGGCAATATTTCATGACATGATTGAGCACACTATGGAAGTCTTCATGGATGATTTCTCGGTTTTTGGAGATTCATTCACTTCTTGTCTCTCCCATTTGGGACGTATGCTTAATAGGTGTGAAGAAACACGTCTTGTTCTTAATTGGGAGAAGTGCCATTTCATGGTCAAAGAGGGGATAGTTTTGGGACATAAGATATCCAATAAAGGTTTAGAAGTGGATCGAGCTAAAATTGATGTTATTGCCAAACTTCCCGCACCTACTATGGTGAAAGGAGTTAGGAGTTTTTTGGGTCATATGGGTTTCTATAGACGTTTTATACAAGATTTTTCTAAGATAGCAAGACCCATGACCCACCTCTTGGAAAAAGAGTCTTTTTTCATTTTCACACAAGAGTGTTTAGACTCTTTTGAGATTCTTAAGGAAAAATTAACAAAGGCTCCCGTTTTGGTTTCTCCAAATTGGGATTTGCCTTTTGAGCTCATGTGTGATGCTAGTGATTATGCCGTGGGGGTCGTGTTAGGACAAAGAGTTAATAAGCATTTTCAACCTATACACTATGCGAGTAAGACAATGACGGGTGCTCAACTTCATTAACCACCACGAAAAAAGAGTTGCTTGCTATAGTCTATGCCTTTGAGAAATTTAGACCCCATCTTGTGCTTTCTAAGACCATAGTGTATACGGATCATTCCGCTCTCAAATACCTCATGACAAAGCAAGATGCTAAGCCTAGGCTTTTGAGATGGGTTTTGTTGCTACAAGAGTTTTCTATTGAGATCCGTGATAAGAAAGGAGCCGATAATTTAGCGGCGGATCACTTGAGTAGACTTGAGCATCCTTTTCAAGGTGAATTACCTCATAAGGAAATTAATGAATCCTTTCCATTAGAGGAGCTCATGTCTATCTCTTCACAAGAGGATGCCACCCCTTGGTTTGCGGATATTGTAAACTATCTTATGGGGGATGTGCTAATAGAGGGTCTCACTTCCCAACAAAAGAAAAAGTTTCTTAAGTAAGAAAAATACTACTTTTGGGATGATCCTTACCTCTTTAGGCAATGTGCGGACCAAATCATAAGACGGTGTGTAGATGGCCCCGAAGCATTTAAAATCTTAGAAGCTTGTCATAAGGGACCTACGGGAGGCCATTTTGGGCCCAACTACACCGCCAAGAAAGTCTTTGATTCGGGTTTCTATTGGCCTTCCATATACAAAGATGCCAAAGAAATGGTGAAGTTTTGTGATGTTTGTCAAAGACAAGGAAAGATTAATCAACGAGATGAGATGCCACAAAATTTCATACAAGAGTGTGAGATTTTTGATGTATGGGGTATAGATTTCATGGGACCTTTTCCATCATCAAAGGGCAATAAGTACATACTCGTAGCCGTGGACTATGTTTCAAAGTGGGTTGAGGCTAAAGCCTTGCCTACTAATGATGTTCGAGTTGTAGTGAAATTCTTGAAGCAATTATTTGCTAGATTTGGTGTACCTCGGTCTATCATAAGTGATCGTGGGAGTCATTTTTGTAATGATCAATTTACAAGAGTCATGAAAAAGTATCGTGTTAACCATAGACTTTCTACCGCGTATCACCCTCAAACCAATGGGCAAACTGATGAGATGGCATTTATACATGATCTCATCGTTCTTTTCGGGCTTTAAATGCATAAAAAATGTCATAAAATACCATATATATGCTTGTGTTTGTTGCTTGTGTATTTTAGGTATGGATATCGTGAGAAAGACAAAAGACCACAAGAAACAAGGAAAAACGGACACGAGAAACGAAGCCGTACAAAGAACCGGGCCCTAGATCATGAAATATTCAACAAATACCCTTGAAGACTTGAAGACATGCAAGATTGATCCTCAATGAATGAAGAAATGACACTTAAAACCCTTGTATATTCATAATTACAAGTTTGGTCCCTTAAGTTTGTCAAAATTACACAAATGGTCCTTCAACTTTGAAGAAATGGCAAGTTTAGTCCCTCAACAATTCTAAATTGCTAAATATAGTCCCTCATGAAGTTAAACTTCTATTGAAGACCTTTGAAGATCAACAATGTCCAAGATCAGCCCTTGAATTATGCAAAAGTTCCAAAAAACAACCCTTATAACCCTTTTGGAAAAGTCTTGTGCCAAAATTGTCAAGTTGTGGAAGTTATTTACAAAGGAAAAGAAGTTTGTTGGCTGAAAAACACGTTTTACCTATTTTCCCAAAGAACAAGGACTGAATTGGCCAAATTGAAACATTCAAACCCATAACACGCGCCAAACACACAACTTCCCCCAAAATCGGATCGAATGTACTACTGTTTACCCTTCTTCACCCCCAGATTTTACACCACTTAAACTTAGGGTAAAAATCAATTACCTTTGCACACACTTGATTCACATGTGCAGAAACCCATCCCAACCTTAAAACCCTTAATCCCACTCACTATGGACCCCACCCCCAAATACCCGTCCACCAATCATGTGACAACTTAACCTCCAAGTCATCCTATGTGGCAAAATCAACAGCCAAGATCCTTAGCTTCATCCTAAAGCTAAAATGAACGCCCTTGATCACTTTGGACAGCTCACACCAAGGATTCGTCTAGAAGACTCAAGGACATTTAGGGAATTTCACTTCTAGGGTTTGTGAATAGTGCTAGCCTTGGCATTTGCCTATAAATAGACTCCTCAACCTGTGAGAGAGAGCTTTTGTTCCAGTTTTAGGCTATCTTTCTTTGTAATTCCTTTTTAATTAATAAAATTTGATTTTCTAAATTTTGAGAAATCTCTTTTATATTTTGTTAAAAGTTGGTGTTAGAATAGCCTGATTTTGAGTTCCATTTACATGTTTGAAGGTTTTTGAGGCAAGGTTTTAAGTGATAAAGCTTGGGTCTCAAAAATCAGAAAAGTACTTGTTACTTGATCTCACTTGTTGGTTTGTTCTTCTTAGCAGCATTGGAAGCTGGTACTTGTTCTGCTAGTACCTCAGCTCAAACAATCCAAGGCCTGGATGTAGGTCTTGGAGGTTTGCACCTTCTTCCCTTTTCATTTTCTCTCTTATTTTTCTGAATTTTATGATTATTGCATGATTATTGGTGAATCTGTGTTATTGTTGTTGATTATTGTTCATCTGGCTTTGTTTGATGTTTATGAGGTATTGTGAGTTTGATTTGTAGGTTAGAACTGGATAATCCTTTGAAAAATTGTGAAAACATGTTTTTAAGGGGTGTTTGGGTCAACTGCATAGTTTGGATTTGTGGTGTTTTGAGTGGTTGGATTGTGTTGTTATCTGTTGTTACATGCTTATCTGGTATACTTGGCTGTTTTGCTGCACATTTTGCGGTTTGAAACACCTTGATTCATAAATAGGGTATAAAATCTTTGTTACTTGGTAAAATTGGCTAGGATTTTGAGGACACCTAGATCTAATCATAGACTAGGGTTAACAAGTGTTAAATCTAGGTTAACTACACCAGGGAAAGAGATTTGAGTGCCTGAAATTGGATCTAGTGTCAAATAGATCAACAAACAGGTTTCTGCATATGCACCTTGTTCATCAATAACATTCATCTGCTTTGATCTGCTTATTTACTTTGATTCAGTGTTTGATATAAGTTTATTTGTGCTTATTCATAGTTTATATAGCTTGTGTATGCATCCTGTTGAGTTTGGTTGGCTTATTCATGCTGAATCTGCTTATTAAGTGCATAACTGCTTATTTCACATGTCTGTGCATGATCTAGTGACTGTTTGATCATTTCTGGCTTATTGTGTGAACCATATTTGGATTTTCTTGTTGCTATTGACTTCTTGTGATTCACTGATCACAAGGGTGCCCTTGTTTCCAATTGAATCCAACTAAATCTCTCTAAAAAGCTTGGTCAAATAGTCAAAGCAGTGGGAACTCCTTTCCCCTGCTGGTTCCCCCTGCTAGTGTTAATTGAGTTTCAGCTTATCAATAAGCTATAATAGCTTATTTTAACTAGCAACAACTTGAATTTTGTAATAGGTGCTCATTATTTGACCCATTTGTTCATACTGGAGCATTTGGTAGGTTGACTTTAGGGTTTGACTAGAAAACCAACTTAATTAACTTTTTCATAAGTGCTTATTGGCTTATTCTGGCTTATTGGTTTTGCTTATTGGAATTTTTTTGATTGTTTTGGCTTATTGAGTCCATTTGTGACATTTTGCAAGTTGAATCAAGTCCTGAGGTGCCTTATTTCTCAAAAACGAATATTTTGTCTTTTAGTGAAATATTACTTTGCTTATTTCTGGCTTATTGAGTGTGTTTTTTCAAAATTTATTTCTACAGATCTCATAGGCATCCCAAAAGAAGGTTGTGTGTCAAATTAGAGCTTATGGCATTAGCTTATTGCTTAATGGGCTAAAAAGCCCAATAAGAATAAGCTGTTTGCTTATTAAGCTATGATAAGCTCACTTTCAGCTTTTGGGCCTTTAGAGTTTTGTGTTTATAATTAAATTTTGAGTCAGATAGGGCTTTTCCAAGTCAATTGTGACAAGTTTGACTTTTTGGGCTAAAAAGCCCATTTAGGTTGACTGTTTTTGGTTTTGGCCCATTTGAGGGCCCAATAGGGGCATTTTGGTCATTTCACTTTCATTTTCTAATTATTTAGGTTAAAATAAACTAGTTTGCAAGTTTTTAGAATTTTTTATAAATTTTGGATTTTTAATATTATTTTATTATTATTTTATTATTATTTTTCAAATTTCATATTTTTCAACTTTTTACATTTTTTAGCTTAAATACATTAAAATAGGATTTTTGCAACTCTTAGAATAATTTTATCACTTTTAGATTAATTTTTATAATTATTTTAAGTTTTAATAGTTTTTAAATCATTTTAAATAGTTTTTATTAGTTTAAAAATTTCTAAAAATAGTTTTTAATCTTTTTAGGTTATTTTAGAGGTTTACCAATTGAAAAATCTTTATTTGGGCTTTTTGATAATTTATTTGATTTTTAGGGCTTTAATTAGCATTTAAAAATTGAATATTTAATTATTTAAAAGGTTTGAAAAAGTTTTGATCATTGGTAAACTCTTAGTTTATTAATTTTGATTTTTGGTAATTTTTAGAATTAATTTTTATTTTTGTAGATTTTACAGTTTTACGTTTTGTCGTCGTAGTATTAATTTCACCTCTTCGTCATCTTCTTTTCTCATCCCCTTCTAAACCAAATATTAATCTCAAATCATTTACATCTTAGTCACATACATATACCTCCTTGGGAAACGAACTTCATTGGGTCATTAGTGCTTGATTTTCCTAAATCATCACTTAATACTTACCGTTTTTACGCACCTTTTCCTAAAGGTCGTAATTTACCACAATCACAAACCGAGGTCACAAATCGTGGTTTAAAGAGAATTTTAGAAAGAACGGTGGGAGAGTATCGAGCTTCTTGGTCGGATAAGCTTGATGATGCTTTGTGGGCTTTTAGGACGACTTTTAAGACACCAATTGGTTGTACTCCATATAGGCTTGTCTATGGAAAAGCATGCCACCTCCCATTCGAGTTAGAGTATAAGGCTTCATGGGCTCTCAAATGGGCAAACTTTGATTTAAACCAAGCCGGTTCACATAGAAAAGACCAACTCAATGAGATAGATGAACTGAGAGCCAATGCTTATGAAAACTCGTTGCTTTACAAGGAAAATACTAAGCAATTGCATGATGCTAAGATCAAGAACCGTGAGTTCAAAGTTGGAGAGTCGGTTCTACTCTTTAACTCAAGGTTGAAACTCTTTGCGGGCAAGCTTAAGTCAAGATGGTCCGGTCCATTCACTATTTATCAAGTGTTTCCATATGGGACTATTGAGTTGTCACAACCAACTGGCCCAAATTTCAAAGTGAATGGTCACCGTGTTAAGCATTACTTTGGGGAAGACATTTCCGTGGAAATGGTCCAAGAGATCCCTATTTTCCCCATGAATTAATTCATTGAGGGAAGAGTCGAGCTAGAGACTCCATAAATCAAGCTTGAATAACTAGGATTAGAGTTTTTAGCCTAGAGTATGGAAGGATAGGAATAAGGATATAGAGTTGAGGATAAGTGTAGGGGGTGCCTTCCTTTTGTCTTCATGTTGTTTGTAGGGTTGCTCTCTCTCATTGCATGCATTGGAGCTTATGGAGGAGGCCCTTGTATCGGGTTCACTTTGTTACTATTGTGATTTTTCATAACCATATTGTGCTAAAAATGAATTCACTATAGTAGACCTTTCCTTAGCTTGGGTTAAACAAAGTTATCAATGTCATAAGTGTAGGGGAGTTTACTCCAATACTCTTAAACATTGAGGACAATGTTTATCTTAAGTGTAGGGGGTCTTCTATTGAAGTGACCTTATCTAGAACTTTGTCATTGACCTTCATGATAACTTGGAAAATTAATTTTTTTAAAAATTTTCAAATTTTTGATCTACTTTGGCCACCAAAAATATGCATTCATAATTTTTGCATTAATCATTTTTTATTTGCGTAACACATTTGCAGTGTATATATTTCTTCTTTTATTTTTCATCAAAATATATAAAAAAGAAAGAAATATAATAAAGGATATGGTTTAACAAGTTTAGATATCTTTGACATATTAGGCCCGCCATTGATACTTTGACTCAACCCGAGTTTGCTTATCCAAGCATTCTCTGGCTAGTAGCCTTAACCATGTAGACCTTCATTGGTTTTTTAGGCTAAGCATTCACTAGTCTCATTATTTGAGATTTTAAACTGTGGAGAATAAGAGATGATAGAGTTTGAAGTAAGTGTAAAGGGCTAGATAAACCTCAAATTAATTAATTGTGGCTTTTATATCCCCTTCCGTAACCTTTACTTTCTTGTCAACGCATGTATATATGTTAATAAATAATCAAGAACGGCTTTAATCGGTTTGTAGTCTCTTATGCATTTTTGACTAATCATTCGTGGTTGGTATAAGTACGTCTTAAGATTCTAAGTTAGAACGTTTTATGTGTACTAGACTTATGGCATGCTTAATACTTAGCGGGTGTTTTTCCTTTTATTCTTTTCAACTTTCTTTGTGAGGAATAAAGAAAAATAAGAGCGGCTTATAAAAAAATGAGTGGCTAAAAAAAAGAAAAATAATAATTATACAAGACTTCCAAGAGGGGCAGTGAAGTGTTAATTATAGTAGTTATTGAATTCCAATATTACTCTCACAAGGGTTGCGGGGATTTAATAGTTGCTCCAATCCAATATTACCTTGACGGATTGCGAGACTGAAGATCCAAAGTCCCAAAAAGGCGGCGGATATAAGTTTTTGCGTGAGTTTTATTTTTCTTTCCTTAGCGAGTGTGTAGCTACTTATTAATGCATGACATAAGGATCTTACACATAAGGCGAATGACTTATTATTCTTGAGTCGGACTTATATCAATTGTGGGCGGTTTTTCGAGTAATGGATAAGATGGTTACTTAGGATTGAAACTATGCTTCCTTATTTTGAGATTTTACATTTCTTATATTTCACGCTTTAAATAAGGACAAATTTGCTCTCAAGCAATTTGCTCAAATAATAACCGGTTTTAGAGGCATAATAAGTGGGGGTATAAGAGTAACACAATTAATCTATATGAATGAGTTGACGCACTTTCACTTATGGAAAACAATTATCTTATTTTTAAGCTTGGTATGGGAAAGTGAAACTTGAGGGTGATAAGTGTTCATGGTACTCAAAGCCCTAATCTAAGTCCTTGATTTCTTTATGAGTTATTTCCATCAAAAAAATTTCAAGAAAAACCAAAAATATATAAATAGAATTGCTTTCCTTTGCATTGCATTGTATAAAATCAAAATCATGCATCATGTAGTGTAAAGTAGTATAAAAGCATTTCATATTGGCCAAGGTGGATTAATTATGAGAAAAGTGGAAATTGGTGCTTTAAAACGTGACATTGCATGAGGTCATGGCAATGATCAAGTGTAGGGGATTTGATATGAGTGAAATCTCATATCAATAATATCACAAATCACCCTAAAACACAAAGCAAAATACCTAATTTTATTCATAAAAGCAGTATTATGGGTATGTTTTGTTGTTTATGCTTGTGTAGGTAACAAAGATACAAATTTGGAGCAAACAAGTGAAATCAAGCCTTAATGATGAAGAAAAGACAAAAGGAGGATGAAAAGTGACAAGCCTTACAAAGACAAAGGACCTTTCTTGACAACTTTCAAAAATGAGGGACTAAATTATTCAAAAGTTAAGAACAAAGTCAAATTTGGTCAACTCTCAAGTCAACAAAGTCAATGGATGATTTTTGAACAAGTTTGAAGTTGGAAGGACCAAAAATGTCAAAGAAATGAAGCTTGAAGCTCAATTTAACAATCTGCCAAGTCAAAGGGTTAAACTTGCCAAATTTCACACAAGTTTGCTACTAATCCATGTGTTACTAGTATCAACCCATGAGAAGCTTGTAAACAAAGCACACGGATTGCCAAATCATTGACACATCAGCCCACTATCGCCGCCACATTTAATTCCACCCAATCATAACAGTAATATCCACTCACTCAGTTTCAACAATCAAAAATTACTTTTCAGATAACGATCCACAACTCATCCTTTGTTAGCCTCAAAATATTGAGTCAAACAAGAATGCTCGGTCATAGGTTATTATTGTAACATTAGTTAGAACGTTGTAATAGATAGTTAATTAGTCGTGGTTTACGGGCTTGGATTTAAACTAATTAAAGTCCAAAAAGACAAGCCCGGCCCAATATATAGTCCATTAAAGCCCGCATGTGGGTGGACTATATATACTACCCTCCTAGCATGTTAGGAGGGTGGATGGTCATTTGTAACAACTTCTTTTCTAATCTAATCTCACCAAGTTAATCATCTCTTCTC
This sequence comes from Glebionis coronaria, assembly GCA_025667525.1. NCBI lineage: Eukaryota > Viridiplantae > Streptophyta > Magnoliopsida > Asterales > Asteraceae > Glebionis > Glebionis coronaria. Next base: position 152,114,355 of record CM046879.1, on the reverse strand, counting down.
TACTTTATCTCACTACTTTCTCTCTCTAGGAATTCATCTCTTCTTCATCTATTTTCTTTCTTTATTCATTGCTTAATCATCACAAATATATGGGACAACATTTGGTATCAATCGCCATGGGGTAGTTTTGTGATTCGTTGTTGATTTTACTTGGTTCGTGTGATTTTCTCTTATAATCATCTCGAATTCAAGATTCTTTTTGTGTTTCTATGATCTAAATCTTGATATAAGTCTTCTACATAGCTGTGGTAGGGATTTGGTCGCATTTGGTTGGTTAAAATCGCGGATTTCTTGTCGAAAAATTCATTTTTTACCCCAAAATCTCGTAACAGCACTATTATTCCGATTGGTGTAATCGAAAAAGGGATTATAGATTCCGATTGGGATTCCGATCAGTATCATCGGAAAAGGGTTTTAACATTCCGACCAGCTTTCCGATCAACATTCCGATTGGACTTCGAATATTCCGACTGGACTTCAGATATTCCGATTTGGCATTCCGACAAGGTATTCCGATTTGGCATTCCGACAAGGTATTCCGATTTGCCATTCCGACAAGGTATTCCGATTAGACATTCCGACGAAGGGATTCCGATTAGACATTCCGATAAGACATTCCGATTGGACATTCCGATTAGACATTCCGATTGGACATTCCGATTAGACATTCCGACGAAGTGATTCCGATGATGTGTTTTGCTAAATTTTGTTTGAGTATTTTTTAGACTTAGCCACCATCTAGACTAGGTTCGGAATATCGTTTCCACGAAGATTAAAAAAAAAAAAAAAAGAGTTAAAATTTTTTCGTCAAGTAAATTCAAAATTTTTCCATACTAGTTTTAGGACATTTCTAGCTCGATTTCAAATTTTGGCGATTACAAAATTTTTTGGTCTACCGTTTTGTCGGACTGGAGAATTTATTGTCGGCCTGGAAAAAAAAAATTGCAATTTTCGGAATTTAAACCACAACAACAATCACAACAAATCTACTTAAGATCCATATTCACTTCATCATTTCAGAGAATATTGAGATGGATTCTACTGCCGAATATCGTGTGACGAACAACAACATAATGGTGGCGGGTAACAAAGAGAGACCACCAATGCTTGTATCTGGTCGGTATGCTCAATGGCAATCACGTTTCATACGATATCTTGATACAAGACCTAATGGTGATGCCTTGAGGAAATGTATTACTCATGGACCATACATATTTAAGAAGATCTCAGTTCCTCCAAGAGCAGCCACAGATACTACTGATCCAATACCCGCAAGTGAACGTGATGAAACAAGAGCTGATCTCACACCTGAAAATTGTGCTTGGCATGATGCGGAGAAGGAAGCCATCTATATGGTTTTAACTGGGATTGGAGATGATATTTACTCCACGGTTGATGCATGCCCTACAGCACATGAAATGTGGACTGCTATTGAACGCTTGCAACAAGGAGAATCACTCAACAAACAAGATGTCAAAACAAACTTGTTTTGGAATTTTGGAAAGTTTACTTCAAGGGATGGAGAATCAATTGACTCTTACTACTCCAGGTTTTATAAGATGATGAATGACATGACAAGAAATAATCTGCAAGTCTCCACCATGCAAGTCAATGTCAAATTTCTTCAACAACTTCAACCCGAGTGGACACGGTTCGTCACTTTGGTGAAACAACAACAAAAGTTAGACGAGGTCTCATATCATCGACTCTTTGACATCTTGAAGCAATTTCAGAATGAATCAAATGAGATTCGAGCTGAACGTGTTGCCAAGACGGCTAATCCACTTGCTTTAGTGACTACCACTCAACATGTTCAAGATCCTCACTATCGTGCTCCTAAGCCATACTCCAATACATCATCTTCACCACGATATTCCACATCATCTAAGTCTTCATCTTCCACAAAATCTCGAGGTAAAGCGCCAAGAGCACCATCACCACCATCTAAGTCATCATCTGAAGAAGATAGTGATGAAGACCAAGCTCAAAAGAACCGAGAGATGAAACAACAAATTGCTTACATAATGAAGACTTACAAGAAAATCTACAAACCCACCAACAACAATCTTCGCACATCATCTAACATAAAAAACCGATATCTTGAGAGTCCTCCAAGGTATGACACACGTCGACGTGGTGAAAGTCCTTCTAGGTATGATCGACATAATCCAACGCATGTTGAGGGTTCTGCAAGATATGATCGACAAACTGCAAAGTATGATACTCAGAGGATTGCTGCTGCTACTGGGAATAGGGAAACGACTGGAAGTCAAGTGGTTCAGCAGGGCGGGATTCAATGTTTTAATTGCCAAGGATATGGGCATATGGCAAAGGAATGCAGGAAGCCGAAAAGGGTTAGAGACTCCAGCTATCACAAGGAAAAGATGTTGCGATGCAAGAAAATGGAAGCAGGGGTTAAATTGTTAGCTGAAGAAGGAGCCATGCTTGATGATACTGATGATGAAGATTCTGATCAAGAGCTTGATGCACATTACTCGTACATGGCAAAGGTTGAAGAAGTTCTCAAAGTCACTGAAGATGACAATGGCCCTATCTTTGACACTGAGCCAATCGATAAGGTACACACTACTGATGAATATAATGTGTTTGGTGATATTCCTGAGCATAGTGATCTACCCAATGCCATTAATGACACGTGTATGATGGAAACGGTTGATAGCAATACCACACCCGATTCATCAGACATGTGCAATAATGAGTCTGAGGATGATCAACATGCAAATGAATATGATGAAGAGGAACGTATTGCGCTTGCTAATTTAATTGCTACTTTACAACAAGATGTCACTGAAAATAAAAAGAGTCAAAAGCAATTAAAGAAGGCAAACGCTACGCTCACTCAAAGTTTTGAAGAATGTAAAGCTGCTCTTATCAAATCTACTGAGATGACTGAAAGCTATAGAGATGAGCTCCTTCAGAAAACCAAAGAGCTAGAGGGGTACAAGGGAAGTGCGTTAAAAAATCAAAAGGACGATTTTGAAAACAAATATAATACAACTCTTGAGTTATTAGCTAAAGAGAAGCGTCAATATAATGTTTTCTTAATGGATGACCGTCAAAAAACGTACCTTGCCAATACCAAAGTTAATGAACTTGAACAAAAGCTCTCTATGACCACTACTGATTCTGCTAAAATTCTAGAGGATAAGAAACAAGAGGTAGATGCATTAAAACAAGACTTCAAAAGTAGATATGATAAAGAAACCGAAAAAGTTACGAAACTAGAAGCACAAGTCGACTTTTTGAAGAACGTTGTTTATAAAACGCATGATTCTGTTCAATCCGTAAGAATGCTAGCACCTCCATCGATGTTTAAGGGTCAAGCTAGCTTTGCAAGTCCTGAGTACCTTGCCAAAGCTCAAGTTGCGAACCCGCATCTTTATCTTGATGAGACTGAAAGGACAGATCTTGACTGCATGCCTGTTAGTGCCAATAGTGAAGAGACTGCCCTTTGGGATGCTGATAGTCAACCACTTGTTAATAAGGAGTTTGTGAAACCTTATAATTATGCTTATGAGAATAGTCTTTATGGCCTGTTCAACAAACAAACTCAGAAAACTCGTGAGGAAGTGTTCCTAGAATGCAAACAAAAGAGAATTCAATGGAAGAAAGCATTTGCCCCTAAGAAATCTAATGTTTACAAATACATAAACTACCTTCCTCTAGATGAATCTAAAAGCAAGAGTAGGAAAACATTAGGTATTCTTAAACACCACATAGATAATGTTAAATCTATTGTTGAAAGAGACTGGGCAAAACGTGAAAATAATGAGTGGACACGTCCGATTCCTCAAGATATTACCTTGCTTGTGAAAGAACTCTTAAATCCTAACACGGCGTTGATTAAAGAAACTGTTCTTCAACTTGAGGAGTTTATTCGGACTGAAATGTATGATGATTTAAAATATGTTGAATCTCTTGAGAAACACATTGAAGATCTTCAAATGGAGAAGACTGATTTTTCAGATGAATATGATTTACTATTGCAAGAATGTGTTTCTAACGATGTTATGTGTGCTTATTTTACATCTTGTGCTGATATTGATGAATATTCTGAAGTTGCATGCAAATATCTTGATAAAAGCAAAGAATGTGAACGTCTTGGAATTGAGCTTTCGAAACGTAAAGAAAATGTTGACAAAAAGGCTTTTGAGTTACTTCAACACAAAACTGATTTCCTTCAAAAACATTGTCATTCAATTGAACTTGCTTTGCAAAAAGACGTTGGTCGTTTTCCACATGATAATAAATTGCAAGAAAAACTTTCCCAAACATTTCGAGAAATGAATGAACAAAATTTGGAAATTAAAGGGTTGAAAGCTCAATTACAAGACAGGGACAGAGCGATAGCAGAGTTGCAGAAACTCATTGCTAAAATGGGTGGGAAAATTGTGGAACCTAGCATTAAGAAAAATGTTGTTAGACAACCCAATGCCTCTTAAGAGAATAGATCCTCTATCTTGGGAAAACCATCTGCTTTATCTAATTCCTCGTTTGCAAAACCTGTGTTTGCCCCCAAGATGGATGGAAAGGAAAGGTTACCACAAGCTCAACCTATAAGGAATCCTATAGCATCAAGCGTTAAGCACAATAATGTGATTAAACCAGGGATGTATAGAATGTCCACGAAGCCCACAAACAAAGATACTCACTCGCCTCAGACTTCTAGAAACACTAATATTCGTGTGTCTTCTACTACAGGAATAGTCTCCACTACTAGTGTTAGCCGGCCTCAGCTTAAGAGCACTCAAGTGAATGATAAGGTCTGGAAACACAAGAATCAAGGGAAGATGAAGCAAGTAGAAGAACACCCTAGGAATTTGAATGTTTTTAAGAATAAAAAGTCTGTTATCGCATGTAATGACGATTTGAATGCTGTGAATGATTTGAATGCTATGAATGTGAAATTTGTTTGTGTCAAATGTGGAAAGTGTGCTAATGCTAATCATTCTATGTGTGCTATAAATAAAGTCAAAGGCGTAGATACTAGAACTAAGAAGCAAGTTGCAATGCCTATTAGAGCTAGTAAACCCAAACGCAAAGTGAACCATTCTGGTGCAACCCCCACTAAGAAAAGTAATGCATCAGACTCCACCACTAAGAATCCTAGAAGCAAAATTAAGGAATTATATGATTCTGCCAGTAAGTCTTGGAAATGGTGGTTTGCTAATCAATGTCCTCCCGGATATAAATGGATGCCTAAAGTTAGGACAGAAAATGTGAAAACGAGTGTTAGTTTGCCTTTAAATGTTGATAAGGACACTAATGATTCTACTATCACAACTACTGTGGTATCCAATTTAGCAAATGCTCCATCGTGTTCTAACTCTTCTGTAGGTGATACAAATAATTCTCTTCATACTGGACTCCGGATGCACGAAGCACATGACGGGGAATCTCAAGCTTCTAATTAACTTCGTGGAGAAGTTCCTGGGTACGGTCCGATTCGGAAATGATCAATTTGCACCGATCCTAGGATATGGAGATTTGGTTCAGGGGAATATCACGATTAAAAGGGTATACTACGTCGAAGGGCTCAATCACAATCTTTTCTCGGTTGGTCAATTCTGTGATGCGGATTTGGAAGTTGCTTTCAGAAAGAAGACATGTTTTGTTCGTGATTATGATGGGAATGACTTACTTACCGGTACACGGGGTACTGATATTTACACAATTTCACTTCAAGACACAACTTCATCAACTCCAATTTTCTTCATGGCAAAATCTTCATCGACTCAGGCATGGTTATGGCATCAACGTCTTTCTCATCTCAACTTTGATACCATTAACTTGCTTTCCAAGAAAGATATTGTGAGAGGCCTTCCAAGCTTGAAATTCATCAAAGATCATCTTTGTTCTTCTTGTGAACTTTGTAAAGCTAAACGAAGTAGCTTCAAAACAAAGACCACACCAAGCTCTAAAGGACGGTTAGATCTTCTTCATATGGATCTGTGTGGTCCAATGCGTGTTCAGAGTATCAATGGAAAGAAATATATTCTGGTAATTGTCGATGATTACTCAAGGTACACATGGACTCACTTCTTGAGTTCCAAGGATGAAACACCCGACGTTCTCATCAGATTCCTTAAATTGATACAACGTGGTCTTCAAGCTCAAGTTAAAGTGGTTCGTACTGACAGAGGTACATAATTTTTGAATTCAACACTGAGAAAGTATTTTGAAGCCGAAGGGATAGAACATGAAACATCTATTGCTCGAACACCCGAACAAAACGGCGTTGTTGAAAGACGAAACCGCACTTTGGTTGAAGCTGCTCGAACATTATTATCCGCTTCAAAACTTCCACTGTACTTTTGGGCCGAAGCCGTGTCTACCGCATGCTACACACAAAACCGATCCTTAATTATCCCAAGACACGAAAAGACACCATATCACATAATTCATGATCGAAAACCTTCACTCAAACACCTTCATGTTTTTGGATGTACTTGTTACATCATACGAGATGGTGAAAGCTTGGATAAAATGAAAGAAAAAGGTGATGCATGTATTCTTGTAGGATATGCAACTCAGTCTAAGGGATATAGAGTGTTCAACAAGAGAACAAAATTGATAGTCGAGACTATTCACATCCGATTTGATGAATTACAAGAAATGGCACTTGAACAAAACAGTTTAAGTCCCGATCCACAACGACAAACGACTTCCGTTCACAACCGCACGGAACTCGGAACTCAAGACCACAACAATGAACCGTCAAGTTCAACGATGGTTCCAGAAAATGTTCCTAGAGCTGATATGACAGTCGACACGACAATTGAAGAGTTGGAAATGTTATATGGACCAATGTATGATGAATATTTCACGGGGGAGAAACAAGTTGTATCGAAGTCTTCCGCTGTCACTCATGATAAGAATGATGATACCGATCATCGTCAACAACCGGATACAACTTCATCTACTTCAACACGGGTTGCTGCAGATTTACCTCCTCAGAATATCACTTCAACAATCGATCCTACAACATCCACAACTACTATCATTGCTCCAGAGAACACAAATCAAGCAGACAATGCATTATCTAACGAAGACGAATTCATCAACCCATTCGGTACACCGTTATACGAAACTGGAGAGTCTTCTACTCGCCATGTTGATCCATCAAATATGCATACGTTCTACCAACGACATCCTTCAACACATCATTGGACCCGAGATCATCCTTTGGTTCATGTCATTGGAAACCCTTCACAGCCCGTTCGCACAAGACGACAGCTTAACACCGATGCTGATGTTTGTATGTTCGCACTCGCCGTGAGTTCAGCTGAACCGAAAAACATCAAAGAAGCATTAGCTGATCATGCTTGGATTGAATCGATGATGGATGAACTTCAACAATTTGAAAGACTTAAAGTCTGGGAACTTGTTGACAGACCATACGATGTAACACCATTAAATCTTCGATGGATCTGGAAAAACAAGATGGATGAAGACAACACGATCATCAAGAATAAATCTAGGCTAGTGGCTAAAGGGTATGGACAGAAAGAGGGTATTGATTTTGAAGAATCATTTGCACCAGTAGCTCGAATGGAAGCGGTCAGGATTTTTCTTGCTTATGCTGCACATAAGGGATTCATTGTCTATCAAATGGACGTAAAGACGGCGTTTCTTAACGGTCCTTTGAAGGAAGAAGTCTATGTCACGCAGCCGGAAGGATTCGTCAATCCTCATTATCCTGACAAGGTGTATCGTCTCCACAAAGCACTATATGGACTCAAGCAAGCTCCAAGGGCGTGGTACGACGAGCTCTCGAAATTTCTGGTCTCCAAAGGTTTCTCAAAAGGTTCACTTGATTTAACTTTGTTCACTTATAAATATGGGGATGACATTCTGCTTGTGCAAATTTATGTTGATGACATTATTTTCGGGTCTACAAACCCAAAACTTTCAAAATGGTTTGAAAAAGTAATGCACAGCAGATTTGAAATGTCTATGATGGGCGAACTAAAATTCTTTCTAGGAATTCAAGTTCACCAATCCCCAAGTGGTATCTTCATTAACCAAGCTAAGTATTGTCAAGAGATAATCAAAAAGCATGGTATGACATCATGTGACCCCGTTGGGACACCATTATCAACCATATCCCTAGATGCTGATTTGGAGGGATTACCCATAGATCAAACGAGATATCGTCCCATGATCGGGTCCCTCATGTACTTGACAGCAAGCAGACCTGATATTCATCATGCTACGTGTTATTGTGCACGATATCAAGCACGACCCACTGAAAAGCACCTCAAGGAGGTTAAACGGATCTTTCGGTACCTTAAGAATACCATTCACATGGGACTCTGGTATCCGAGGGAAACCGGTTTCTTTCTAACGGCCTATTCAGATTCTGATCATGCAGGGTGTCTTGATACACGTAAAAGTACTTCTGGTGGTGCACAATTTCTAGGTCAAGACAAGCTTGTGGGATGGTCTTCCAAGAAGCAGGATTGCACGTCACTTTCATCAGCCGAAGCGGAGTATGTGTCTCTGATAGGTGTGTAAACACCCATCTTTTTACCACTTAATTCGGGCTAAAACAAGACCAAAACACGTATTTAATATCATTTGTTTGGAATTATGCGTGGTTTTTGTGTTTATTGTGTTTTCAGAGCCAACCGGATGAATATTGAAGAAAACATGGGATTGCACGGGTTTTACTGAAGAAAAAGACTCAAGATAAAGTCTATTGTCCAAGAGATGCAAAAGATTTGAAGTCACTGGGCCTATTCGAAGATTTATCGAAGAAAAGGACCAAAGATGGAAGATTTATATAAGTCAAAGAAACTCAAGTCCTTTAAACGAAGAAATTAAAAGACGAGTTGAATTTAATCGACGACAAATCCCGAATCAGAATCGAAAACGGAAACTTTTCTGAAAAGACGAAAAGACAAGAAGAACGGGAGAAAGCCCACTTGCCAACCAAAGGACAAGACTATAAATAGCCTTCCCCTCACACATTTTAGACTAGTTTTTATTTTTTCTTTCTTCCTCCCCACTCTTCTTCCTGGTTCGTAGAACACCATCACCACGAGGGTGATTGGTGATTTTTATCTTTGTCTTTCCAATCTTGTAATTTTTAATCTTTGGTTCATCTTGTCAAAACATTAATCATTCAATACAAAGCTTTTGTTCAATCTTCCATTTAATCTTGTTCATCTTCATCTTTATCTTCAAGTTCTTAAGTTTTTATTTTTCTTGATTTGATCTTCAAAAGTTGTTTGGATTTGTGTTTTTATTAGTGGGATTCGTTGCTTATGGTGTCTAAATGATTTGTGTTTAAATTGGTAAAACCTTTTTAAGTATTTGGTTTGATTTTGATTAAAATCTTTGCTTCCGTGTTCTTCGTGACTGTTACTGTATCTGGGTTTCATAACTTCCGAATCAGCTAAAAGTTCCGAATGAAGCTTTCATTCAGAAAGTTCCGAATCAAGCCTTAAGTTCCGCATAAGTCTTTAAGTTCCGCATCAAGACACCTTCATTCGGAAGTCTCAAACTTCCGAATCAAGAAGAAGTTCCGAATCAACCTCTTCATCCGGAAGTTTCCGAATCAAGAAAAATCTTCCGAATCAAGCTGAAGGTTCCGAATCAGTGACTTCCGATCCAGCAAGTTCCGAATGAACAAATTCATTCGGAAAGTTCCGAACCAAGCCAAAAAGTTCCGGATGAGTAAGTTCCGGATGAGTTGTCTTTGAAAAGTTCCGAATCAATTTTTTAGGTACTGTTTGCTTTAGGTTACTGTTTGTTTGCGTTACTGTTCCTTTATGCTTGTTGAACTTTAATTTCAATTTTAGTTTTAATCTTAATTTTAATCTTAAGTTTAAATTCAAGTTTTCAGTAATCGTCATTAAATTAATTGTCTTTGATTTAAATTTTCATTTCCACTTTTTATTAGATTAGAAAACCAAACCCCTTTTCTTTAGTAACCAAGAACAATCATTCCACTTAAGACTTAGATCAATTCGAGAGGATATCGAGAGAGAAATTGAACCTAGAAAAACCAGTGTATCAAATGGCGCCGCTGCCGGCTCTTCTCCTTAAGATCAAAAGTTTTTTGTGAGAACTTGGATTTTGGGATCCGTTCCCCGTGAACGTTACTTTTTCATAAAAATTTCAAAAACAACAAAAAAATATAAAATATTCAAAAATCCTAAAAATTAAAAAACAATAAAAACCAAAAATATTTTTGTTTTGTTTTTCTTTGTTCGTTCTTTTGCAGGTGTATGCGCACTCGATCCACGTCTTATCAAGAGCCCGAGCCTCTCGATAACTTAGACATGGCTGGTGTACAAAACAACAATAACATACCACCTCCGAACAACAATAATAACAACAACCCGCCTTTCAACAACATGAACAATAACAACAACAATGAGCACCTTCCGGATAATCGCCCAATGATTGAATTGCTGCAAGCTCATGTTGATGGCAACACGGATCCAATTGTCATCCCTCCAATTGCCGCCAACAATTTCGAGCTCAAGTCAGGCTTTATCCAGATGGTCTCAGCTCAACCGTTCTTGGGACGAATCATTGATGACCCACACGACCATATCAAGAGATTTCTACAACTCACCAACACGGTCAAGTTCAATGGAGTTCCACAAGAAGTGATAAGGTTACAACTTTTTCCCTTTTCTTTAGAGGGACAAGCCCGGCATTGGCTTGCTAAGGAACCGCCACAGAGTATTCTCTCGTGGACGGATTTGGAAACAAAGTTTATCAACTACTTTTTTCCACCCTCTCGTACTACCGCTTTGCGGAATGAGATTATAAACTTTGAACAAAAGTACGATGAGTCATTCAGTGAATCTTGGGATCGTTTTAAAGATCTTTTAAGAAAATGCCCACAACATGGTTTTACCAAAGTACATCAAATAAATACTTTTTACAATGGTTTAAGCATGAGTGACCAAGATTCACTGAATAGTGCCTCGGGGGGTAATTTATTGGCTAAGACTTCCAATGCTGCTTGGGACATCATTGAGAACAAATCTCGTGTGCAAACCAAGAGTGTTAGGACCAATGTTGCTAGTGCTAGCACTAATGACAGCGACAAGCGACTTGACAAAATCACCATGCTTCTTGAATCGCTTGTCACCCACACCGTCAGCAACAACAACAGCAACAACGCCAAAAATGCACAAGTGAACGCTGTCAGCCAACCTTGTGAGATATGCGGTGGTCCCCACTCTTACACAACTTGTACCGCCACCCAAGATTACCCTGCTGAGAATGTGAATGCGGCATATGGCACCTACCAACAACCTGCTTCTCAAGCTCGACCTCAAGGTGACCGTAACTTGCTTAGCTACCGCAGCAACAACTATCTTTCACCACCTGGCTTTCCTCCTACTAACCCAAACCATCAACAAAACCTTAACCGCCCTCCTCAACAACAACAACAACCTCGACAACCATACATCCCACCTCACAAGCAACAACAACCGCCTCCACGTAACAATCAAGTCTACCAACAACCTGCTTACCAACCACCTGCATACAATGCTCCTCCCAACCAAGCCACCACTGCATTACACCAAGAGGTTGCAACCTATATGAGGACCAATGATGTGATAGTGGGAAATCTCCAAGAGGAAGTGCGCAATTTGAAGGCAGATTTGGTCAAGCAAGGAAATGATTTGAGAGCCGACATGAGAAACACGTTGGATAGCCAGACTAACGATCTGAGGAACATGATGGCTAGTTTCTTCCAAAGTAGTCAACCCTCTTCTTCGGGTACTCTTCCGAGTAACACCGTTGCGAACCCAAGAGGGGAGATGAAAGCAATCACTACTCGAAGTGGTAAAGGTACCAAGGAACCCGAGCTTCCTATACCTCCACCAGTGGTTGTGACTAAGGAGAACGAGTCGCCTGCTCCTATTCCTCATCCTTCTCCTTCCCCAATTTCTCCACCTCTTCTTTCTACCCCTCCTCCACCCGTGGTTGTGAGTGATCCTATTCCCTTAAAGCCTTCCTCTTCTTCCAATATACCTTATCCTTCAAGGTTGAGGAAAGAGAAGCAAAAGAGCAAGGATGATATTCAAGTTTCGAACTTCCTAAAAATGTTCAAGAAACTGAATTTCAATATCTCCTTCGCTGAGGCTCTCGCTCACATGCCCAAGTATGCCAAAATGTTTAAAGATCTTCTGAGCGACAAGGAAAAGCTCCTCGATCTCGCCAACACCCAACTTAATGAGAACTGCTCTGCAGTGCTCTTAAGGAAATTGCCAATCAAGCTTGGTGATCCGGGTCGTTTTCTTATCCCTTGCAATTTCCCGGGAGTAGAGAATTGCATGGCCCTAGCCGATCTAGGTGCCAGTATTAATCTCATGCCTCTAAGTGTTTGGAAGCAATTATCTCTCCCAGAGCTTGTCCCCACCAAAATGACTTTGGAATTGGCCAACCGTACGGTTGCTTATCCAGTGGGGATAGCCGAAGATGTCATTGTAGGAGTCGACAAATTCACCTTCCCTGCCGATTTTGTTGTCGTCGACTACGAGATGGACCCCCGTGTGCCACTCATTGTTGGTCGTCCATTCTTGAGGACCGGTCGCACTCTCATTGATGTTGAAGCCGGTGAGCTTATCATGAGAGTGGGTGACGATAAAGTAGTCTTCAACATGGGAAAGTTATCTAAACAACCTTCTTCTTACGAGAATGTTAATTGTATTGACGTTCTTGATGAGGCTTGTGAAGAACACTTCAAGGATGCTTGTAAAAACATTCCTACCTCTCTTCCCAATGTTGAGACCGTTTCCTCTATCGACTCATCACTATCTCTATTTGGAGAAAGTGATTTCCTTTGGAAAGATTTGGAAGCCACCTTGGGAGATGTGAAGCAAGACAATCACGATTCTACTGCCACTTGGGATGAAGACCTCAGTTTCATTGCAAACCTCCTCAAAGAAGACAACCCTTCCCCTCCATCTCCCACTATTATTGCTATCGAGACTCCGACTTCGAATACGCCTCCCGTCGAAAATCCTCCGGATTTAGAACTTAAGGAGTTGCCGCCCCATCTTGAGTATGTATTCCTCGAAGAAGAGAAGAAGTCACCAGTCATCATTGCTAAGGATTTGAAGGATGAAGAGAAAGCCCGACTTGTCGCTGTGTTGAAAGATCATAAGAAGGCTATCGCTTGGAAAATCTCGGATATTCGTGGAATTGATCCTCACTTCTGCACACACAAAATTCTCATGGAGGATGACTATAAGCCCACTATTCAAAGACAACGAAGGGTGAATCCAAAAATACATGAAGTCATCAAAACAGAGGTTCTCAAACTTCTTGATGCGGGTATGATTTACCCTATTTCGGATTCACCATGGGTTAGTCCAATCCATTGTGTGCCCAAGAAGGGCGGAATAACCGTTGTTCCCAATGAACACAACGAGTTGATTCCCACTCGTCTCGTTACTGGGTGGAGAGTTTGTATAGACTACCGCAAACTCAATGATGCCACGAGAAAGGATCATTTCCCTCTACCTTTCATGGACCAAATGCTTGAACGATTAGCCGGTAATGAATATTACTGCTTTCTCGATGGTTTCTCGGGTTATTTTCAAATACCCATCGATCCCCAAGATCAAGAGAAGACTACATTCACTTATCCCTATGGCACCTTCGCTTACAAAAGAATGCCTTTTGGCTTATGTAATGCGCCCGGGACTTTCCAAAGGTGCATGTTAGCTATCTTCCATGACATGGTTGAACAAACCATGGAAGTCTTCATGGATGATTTCTCGGTTTTCGGGGATTCCTTCTCTGCTTGCCTTGCCAATTTAGAACGTATGCTAAAGCGGTGCGAAGACACTCGCCTTGTTCTAAATTGGGAAAAATGCCATTTTATGGTAAAAGAAGGCGTCGTGCTTGGACATAAGATCTCGAAATCCGGTCTTGAAGTTGACCGTGCTAAAGTTGATGTTATCGCAAAGTTGCCTCCACCTTCAACCGTGAAGGGTGTGAGAAGTTTCTTGGGTCATGCGGGCTTCTATCGTCGATTCATTAAAGATTTTTCTCAAATCGCTCGCCCGATGACCCACCTCTTGGAAAAAGATACTCCTTTTATCTTCTCCAAAGAGTGCCTTGAAGCCTTCAACTCGCTTAAGGATAAGCTTACTAAGGCACCCGTCTTGGTTACCCCTAATTGGGAGCTGCCCTTTGAGTTGATGTGCGATGCTAGTGATTTTGCTATTGGAGCGGTTCTTGGACAAAGAGTGAACAAACACTTCCAACCGATCCATTACGCTAGCAAGACAATGACTGGGGCACAATTGCATTATACGACAACCGAAAAAGAGCTTTTAGCTGTTGTCTATGCTTTTGAAAAATTCCGCCCCTATCTTGTCCTTTCTACCACCATTGTGTACACCGATCATTCCGCGCTGAAGTACTTGTTGACAAAGCAAGATTCCAAACCAAGACTTCTTCGCTGGGTTTTGCTGCTCCAGGAATTTAAAATCGAAATCCGCGATAAAAAAGGAGCAGAAAACTTAGCCGCGGACCATCTTAGCAGACTTGAGGATCCATACCAAGGGGATCATCCGACCAAAGAAATCAATGATTCTTTTCCCTTGGAGACCTTATTCTCTGTAAACTCGAAGCCGAATGAAACCCCGTGGTTTGCGGACTTTGCAAACTACTTGGCGGGTGGAATTCTCAAGGAAGGGTTGACGTCCCAGCAAAAGAAAAAGTTCTTCACCGACATTAAGACTTACTTTTGGGACGACCCTTACCTATTCAAACAATGTGCTGACCTGATTATTCGCCGATGTGTTGATGGACCGGCAGCGTCGGACATCCTTGATGCTTGCCACAAAGGACCCACCGGTGGTCACTTTGGTCCCAACTACACCGCTAAAAAAGTGTTTGATTCGGGATTTTATTGGCCCTCCATATACCGTGACGCTCACGATATGGTCAAAAGATGTGATGTTTGCCAAAAGCAAGGCAAAATCACACATAAAGACGAGATGCCTCAGAATTTCATTCAAGAGTGTGAAATTTTTGATGTTTGGGGTATCGACTTTATGGGGCCATTCCCTTCGTCTAAAGGAAACAAATACATCCTTGTAGCCGTTGACTACGTTTCCAAGTGGGTTGAAGCCAAAGCTTTGCCTACTAATGACGCAAGGGTGGTTTGTAACTTTTTGAAAGCTCTTTTCGCTAGATTCGGTGTGCCTCGCGCCATTATTAGTGATCGTGGGACTCATTTCTGCAATAACCAATTTGCTAGAGTCATGGCTAAGTACGGTGTAAATCATCGTCTTTCCACAGCCTACCACCCACAAACTAATGGCCAGGCCGAAATATCCAACCGAGGTCTTAAGCGAATTCTTGAAAGGACCGTGGGAGAGCATCGTGCCTCATGGGCTGATAAACTGGATGATGCTTTGTGGGCTTTCCGTACTGCTTACAAGACCCCGATAGGCTGTACGCCTTATCGTCTTGTGTACGGGAAAGCGTGCCACCTCCCCATTGAGTTGGAGCACAAGGCCTATTGGGCCTTGAAGTGAGCTAATTTTGATATTAACAAAGCCGGTGACCTACGCAAAATCCAACTCAATGAGCTGAATGAACTTCGGAATGAGGCTTATGAAAATTCTTTGATCTATAAGGAACGAACTAAGCTCATTCACGACTCTAAGATCAAAAACCGAGAGTTCCATGTTGGAGACAAAGTCTTACTTTTTAACTCTCGGTTGAAAATCTTTTCGGGAAAGCTCAAATCTCGTTGGTCCGGCCCATTCACCATTGCCCAAATTTTTCCATATGGTACTCTCGAGCTCGCTCAACCTAATGGACCAAATTTTAAGGTGAATGGCCAACGAGTGAAGTTGTACTTTGGTGAGGACACCTCTAAGGAGGTGATTCCATCCCTCACCACGTTCCCCATGAACTAATTTTGGGTCGAGTCAGGCTCGTGACTCGGTTATCAAAAACAAGCGCTCCTCGGGAGGCAGCCCGAGTATCTATCCTTTTATATTTTAATCCCCTAAGTGTAGGGGGACTTCTATATGTCTTTGTCTTTGTATGGTGTGATTACAGGGATAAGTGCACTCTTGGAATCTTTGAAGAACCATGCTCCCGTGTTTATCCGAAATCCGGTTCTATCTCTACTCCCATTTGAAATTGATCACTTTAGTCGTCTCTTCCTTAACTTGAGTTAACCAACGTGCACAATGTCATAAGTGTAGGGGAAACTTTTCCCACATGCTTAAACATTGAGGACAATGTTTATCTTAAGTGTAGGGGGGACTTCTATCGAAGTTTTAAGTGGACTTTTCCATGAAAATGCCTTCAATTAACCGGAAAATCCTATTTTTCAACATTTTTCAAATTTTTTATTAACTTTGGCCATTTAGTTGTAATTTTTAAATTTTTATCGTTGCTTTCATATGTATATATTCCGCAATAAAGTCAAAAATTAATAAAGTGGTGTAGCTAGTTTAGAAGTCTTTGACATATTAGGCCCGTTGCGTTTATTTTGACTCAACCCGAATAGACTTATCCAAGTTTATTCTAGCTAGTATCCTTAACCATGTAGACCTTAATTGGTTTATTAGGCTAAGTATCCACGAGTCTCATTACTTGAGATTTTAAATTGTGGAGGACGAGAAATGATAGAGTCAATTATAAGTCGGTATTCTTGCACAAGCTCACTTGGTGTAATTATTTGCCTATTCTCCCATCACTTACTAAAAATTTATCTGCAATAAGTAAGGTCTTACGATTTGAAAAGTTACTTAGCTTCTAGCCCAAGATCGTTTAAAAGTTGCTCGGTAATGATAAGAGTTCATAGCCAAGGCATAACTTATGAAGCGGGGCGCGAAGATTGGCGAGTCCGAAAAGGCCCTAACAAGGCATGAGGATTCAATTTTATTGCTGAAGATCCAAAGTGATGTGAAAAGCATTATTCCTAAAGTCAATATGAAGGATCAAGACTCACGACGAAAAGCAATCAACTCCCATAAAGATCATGGAGAAGTCTATCCGAAAAGACCCTAACAAGGTATGAGGATAAATAGATCCAAGTCCGAAAAGGAGGCGGATCGTTGTATCTCAAAATCCCAATTAGAGATTGAAGAATAATCATGAAGTCGTGGTCAACAAAGTTGGAGTACCCCTCAAAAGTCTCCAAGTGAAGAAACTCTATTATGATGAGAAGACCATTATCTCAAGAACGTCTCTCGAAGATATGAAGTATGAAGTACATGCCAAATATCGGCCCGAGAAAGGTCTCAAATCGTGAACCAAGTTATGCCAAGATATGAACTTTTTGATATCCCGAGAAGCAGTTTTAAGAGATTTTGTCCTTTAGCTAACTATTGATCAAATCGTCCTACTTTGCTTTCAGCCCTAATAAACTATCGAAATAAGTCCAAAAATGCATCTTCATGATCATTCTAAGACAAAAATAAAATATAAGAGATACACCTAGGAATAAGGGAGTTTAAGCATTTAATTAAGCCATGTGTGTAAGTGTTTGAATTGCTAACTTATAATAACAATGATCTCGTTTTTAAGCTTAGTTTGGGGAAAGCGAAACTTGAGGGTGATAAATCTTCGCAGCACCAAAGCCCTAATGTAAGTCATCGATTTCTTTGCAAGTTATTTCCATGTAGCTATTTTCAAGTGAAAATGGTTTTCTATTCCCTTTGTTATCTTTGAAGTTTTATTTCTTTAATTTTTGTTTAGTAGAATTTAAATAAGGCCAAGGTTGATTAATTATGAGAAAAGTGTAAATTTGCTTTATCACTAAGCATTGCATGAGGGCATGGCAATGGTTAAGTGTAGGGGATTTGATAGGTGTGTAAACACCCATCTTTTTACCACTTAATTCGGGCTAAAACAAGACCAAAACACGTATTTAATATCATTTGTTTGGAATTATGCGTGGTTTTTGTGTTTATTGTGTTTTCAGAGCCAACCGGATGAATATTGAAGAAAACATGGGATTGCACGGGTTTTACTGAAGAAAAAGACTCAAGATAAAGTCTATTGTCCAAGAGATGCAAAAGATTTGAAGTCACTGGGCCTATTCGAAGATTTATCGAAGAAAAGGACCAAAGATGGAAGATTTATATAAGTCGAAGAAACTCAAGTCCTTTAAACGAAGAAATTAAAAGACGAGTTGAATTTAATCGACGACAAATCCCGAATCAGAATCGAAAACGGAAACTTTTCTGAAAAGACGAAAAGACAAGAAGAACGGGAGAAAGCCCACTTGCCAACCAAAGGACAAGACTATAAATAGCCTTCCCCTCACACATTTTAGACTAGTTTTTATTTTTTCTTTCTTCCTCCCCACTCTTCTTCCTGGTTCGTAGAACACCATCACCACGAGGGTGATTGGTGATTTTTATCTTTGTCTTTCCAATCTTGTAATTTTTAATCTTTGGTTCATCTTGTCAAAACATTAATCATTCAATACAAAGCTTTTGTTCAATCTTCCATTTAATCTTGTTCATCTTCATCTTTATCTTCAAGTTCTTAAGTTTTTATTTTTCTTGATTTGATCTTCAAAAGTTGTTTGGATTTGTGTTTTTATTAGTGGGATTCGTTGCTTATGGTGTCTAAATGATTTGTGTTTAAATTGGTAAAACCTTTTTAAGTATTTGGTTTGATTTTGATTAAAATCTTTGCTTCCGTGTTCTTCGTGACTGTTACTGTATCTGGGTTTCATAACTTCCGAATCAGCTAAAAGTTCCGAATGAAGCTTTCATTCAGAAAGTTCCGAATCAAGCCTTAAGTTCCGCATAAGTCTTTAAGTTCCGCATCAAGACACCTTCATTCGGAAGTCTCAAACTTCCGAATCAAGAAGAAGTTCCGAATCAACCTCTTCATCCGGAAGTTTCCGAATCAAGAAAAATCTTCCGAATCAAGCTGAAGGTTCCGAATCAGTGACTTCCGATCCAGCAAGTTCCGAATGAACAAATTCATTCGGAAAGTTCCGAACCAAGCCAAAAAGTTCCGGATGAGTAAGTTCCGGATGAGTTGTCTTTGAAAAGTTCCGAATCAATTTTTTAGGTACTGTTTGCTTTAGGTTACTGTTTGTTTGCGTTACTGTTCCTTTATGCTTGTTGAACTTTAATTTCAATTTTAGTTTTAATCTTAATTTTAATCTTAAGTTTAAATTCAAGTTTTCAGTAATCGTCATTAAATTAATTGTCTTTGATTTAAATTTTCATTTCCACTTTTTATTAGATTAGAAAACCAAACCCCTTTTCTTTAGTAACCAAGAACAATCATTCCACTTAAGACTTAGATCAATTCGAGAGGATATCGAGAGAGAAATTGAACCTAGAAAAACCAGTGTATCAGTCTCTATCTGCGTGTTGTGCTCAAGTTCTTTGGATGAGAACACAACTCACGGATTATGGCTTCCACTTTGATAAAGTACCTATGTACTGTGACTAAAAGTCAGCCATAGCCATCTCCTGCAATCCGGTTCAGAATTCCCGCACGAAGCACATTGATGTCCGATATCACTTCATTAAGGAACAAGTTGAAAAAGGTATTGTTGAATTATACTTTGTTGGAACTGATTACCAATTAGCTGACTTGTTTACAAAAGCTCTTTCGAAAGAGAGGTTTGCGTAGCTAGTTAGGCAAATTGGTATGAGATGTTTGACTCCAGCAGAACTGGAGGTTCTGGCAAAGAAGCCTGCTTGATTCATCTATCAAACATCTACCTGTAAATATTAATCAAAAAGCAAAATACAAAAGTAAAAAATCTTTGATAATCCAAAAATATTCTTCTCGACATGTCTTTCAGTATCGATAATATGGACGTACCTAGAAATGTCGCTTAATAACGACACGGGTGTGTACATAAAGCTCGAATGAAAGTTGTAAATATTTTTCAAAACATGTCATTTCTATCTTTTCAAAAGGAAATTGTCTATTTTGGACAATATTTCCAACAACGGGTAGAGCAATCTATCTTGGGTTGAGCTTGTCACAAAACATTCAACGTTTTGAGCTCAACACAATGGCTTGTAATCACTTTCAGATTGCAACCCGGATCTAAATTCACGGGGGAGTGTACGCTTTTGTACTCTTACCCTTAGCAAAAGAAGTTAAATCTTCTTACACTTGAGTGGATTCGTCAAGACATTCAAAGTCTATGAACTCAAGTTTATGCTTTAGAAAAACTTTTTCGTCAAAAAGAATTGATTTTTCAAAAAGCGTTGAACACATTTTTTTCAAGAATTTCTCAATGATATTCAAAATCTTTCAAAAATATATTTTAATCAAATTTGGTATCTCTAATATCAAAAGATTTTATATATTAGAGATAGGGGGAGAAAATGTGATTAAAATGTGATCTATAAGACTCAAGCACTTTAACTCTTACCCACATGTGCGAAACACTTTCGATTATCGATGCACATGTGAAGGGGGAGCTTTTCTGAAACGACAAAACTAGGAAGGTGTTAAATGTTTTTCAAATACTTTGTTAGAATTTAAAGTGGTTTTCATGGTTACGATCAAATACCCACAACATCTTTAATTCACGACGTTATTGGTGTCAAAAGGGTGGTTAGGTTTAAGTCCTATGATCCAACCAGAACCGGAGGGATCTTCCCAGGGACAATCCAATAGATTATTAGAAGTCCTTAGGAAAGATGGAGTAGAATGTGAACATAGCTGAATGCCGACTAAGTACTGATGCTAGCACTGGAACAATCACAACAAGGTGTTAGTAATGATGTCTTGGTAAGCATTGAAGGGGTTGAAGAATGAAAAAGAAATGTAAGGATAAAGGGTGTAAAGAAAGAAGCCCTCCATACAACTTAGGCAGAAACCGGGTCAACTCATCATGAAGATAAACTCATCATGGACCCAGTGATGTGAAGCACAACCCTTTCCTAGCTACTCAGACTTCTCTCAAAAGAAGTTTGTTTTATTGTCACGGAGATCAACACGACTTCTATTGACTTTCTCACTCCGAGATAGTTGATATTGAATAGGTGGCATCTGCTCCAGCCTCCGACCACTAAAAGTGCACAAATCGAGTCTAGAGCCAAGAGATCAATCAAATCTCGTTAGGACACACGAATGAAGATCAAGAGAGTCCTACGCTATATCCTTGCGATATTGCTAGAACACTCAGAGTGATACTACTTAGTATTCACAATGATGAGTGGAAATCCTTCCAGTGTTAACATCAAACAGCACTGCGGTAGGTCATATGCAAGATTCTTTATGAATTGAACATATGTAAAACTGAAAAGCAACAGTGGTTTGATTCTGAATTGATTCAAACTCGTTTCAGGTTTCTACGCAATATCTTTATGGTCTTGCCAGAACATTCAGAGTGATATTTATTAATATTCACAGTGACGAATGGAAATCCTTCTAGCGTCAACATCAAACAGCGCTACGGTAGGTAACTTGTGAGATTCTTATGAATCAAACTTGTGTCAACTGGAAAGCAACAATGGTAAGATTCTTAATGAATCAAACTTGTTCCAGGAATTTGAATTGACGACTTTAATCAAGCGGATATTTATCCAATTGATTCACTCTTTATGTTCGCAGTCTTGCTTTGAGACGGTCGAGTAAAGAGAACGGCTAGTACTGCCGCGAAACCCTGTCAAGGAGATTCTTAATTGAATCTACCTGATCACAGGTACGATATTTAATATCGTATAACGGTCTTCACCGACCGGAGGTAAAACGCTACCGATTTAGGACGAATGTCAAAGCCATTCAGTCCGTGTCTATGTTTTGTCTCGAGAAGGTGGCGTCACGGTGTACTCAGCAAAGTCAAAGATTCACAACCACATATTCATGCCCAAAGACTTATCCAACAATTGATAGTGTGAGCATGTGGATAAAGACACAAGATCACAAGATGGCAAAGACAAGTCAAGAATGATTTGAAGATCTCAAGACTAAAAGACAAAGTCGAAAGACAACGACAAAGGCTCAAAGATCATAGCATGAAGGAACAAAACTATTGTTACACGTTCAAGGCTCATTTATGACGAGATTCGTAATCTCCATTGATCTTCAAATATCAAAAGGGTATGACCTCACATTGGGGGAGATTGTTAGCCTCAAAATATTGAGTCAAACAAGAATGCTCGGTCATAGGTTATTATTGTAACATTAGTTAGAACGTTGTAATAGATAGTTAATTAGTCGTGGTTTACGGGCTTGGATTTAAACTAATTAAAGTCCAAAAAGACAAGCCCGACCCAATATATAGTCCATTAAAGCCCGCATGTGGGTGGACTATATATACTACCCTCCTAGCATGTTAGGAGGGTGGATGGTCATTTGTAACAACTTCTTTTCTAATCTAATCTCACCAAGTTAATCATCTCCTCTCTACTTTCTCTCACTACTTTCTCTCACTACTTTCTCTCTCTAGGAATTCATCTCTTCTTCATCTATTTTCTTTCTTTATTCATTGCTTAATCATCACAAATATATGGGACAACATCCTTTCCGCCAATTACATCATTCCACCTGGCACATTCAAACTCATACGAACCCATGAACGAACTTGAGCAAAAGTGCATATCAGAGAAAGTTCTCAACATGAAATCTACTCTAAATCAAGAGACTAAGACAACACAACTACCCAATTAGCCTGAAAGTGACTACATCAAAAACCCCCAATTCAAGTTCTTCAACGGCTACATCAAATTAGAAGATTCAAGCCACATGGAAGATTACTATTGATTGGAACACGACACCAACCTCCAACGAAATTCATCCCAACTGCTATAAATACCCCTTTAGTGTTTCATTTTGTGTATGTAGTTAGTGTGTGTAATTTTCACACGCTTGTTAAATCCTCTCATTTCTAGTTAGCAATTTAGTTAAAAACTTCTCTCAAGTGACTGACAATCACTTGAGAGTTAGTTAGTTAGCTGTAACCGATTGTAACAAACTTTTCCCCCATTAATAAACGTTCAAGTTCATTTTCACTCGATCAACTTCTCATTACCTTACTATCTACCTCCTACTGTTACTATTGTGAATCTATTGATCAAACTTGATCAATGGAATGTGTTTGAAGTCTTGTTGAAGCCTGTAGCTGTTCAGAAGCATTTTCAGTTCATTTCATACTAGTTGTAGCAGTTGTAGCAGGGGTGTTGATTTCCAGTAGATGTTGATGATATAGTGGTTTATGGTGGTAGATTCATGGTGATTTAGTTGATCGTAGTAAGCCCAGCGCTTCACTACTTCATCAAAGTAGTGAAGCGCTGGGCTTACTACTATAATATGATATTTTACTTGTAGTGTGATAGCTTATCATTCAGTTTAGCTTGTTAAAATTTGGCCTTCATCAGTTACAAGTTCATCAGTTGTTATTTTGAGCTCTTATTAGTAAACTTGCTAGATTTTGATTTCAAACTGGTTCATTTGAGTCTACAAACAAGTCTTGATAAGTCACAAATGCTGTCCTAAGCTTTTACTCAAAAATACTTCACTAAAGTTTCATAACAGATTTTAAACCAGTGTTTGGATTAAGATCATTTTGGTGAATTAGTTTGTGAAACCTGTTACTTTGAGATCACTTACACTCAACAAGTGAGTGTAAGTCTTTTGGTAAACTTTTGTTGTCAATTTCTAGGTCAAACAGGCAATTAGCTATTAAAAAGTCTGGATCACTTTTGGTAAAAGTTCATCAGTCCAAACTATCAAACTTTAATTCATTGGCATTTGTTTGTTAGTTGATGAAATTGGTTGTTTTTTGTTCTCAAAGTTAGCTTATCATATGATCTTTCAGTCTTTGTGAGGAAACTATACAATATTGAGTATTGAGCTAGTTACAAGCTTAATAATAAGCACTATAGCATTTGCAAGTTACTGTGATCATAGCAATCTGTTCTCACCAGTTCTCTTAATCCTCTTCATAAAACACCAAATTTTCTTTCACAAATCCATTTACAAACATGTCCTGAGTAGGTTCTGTGAATTTGAGCTTTTTGGAAAAGTTGGTCAAACTTGGTCAAAATAAGCACTTTTGGCTTATTTCAGATTTCAGCTTATTCTCTTGGTAATTTTCCAAACCAATTGACATTCCAAGCTTCTTACCACTTGATTAATCATTCTCAACAATAAAATCCAAATGTGGATGTCTGAATAAGCTTTTTAGCTTAATTTGAGCTTATTGAAATAAGCTAGTTTGAGTTTTACTCGGTTTTAGCTGGATTCCTTGAACAAGTCTAGCTGATTTTTGATTTTAAGCACTTTAAAGAAGACTAGAGTCAATTTGATGGATTAATAAGCTCACACCAACTTATTCGACCTTTGTTACACGATTTTGGTGAAAAGTCATGTTTAATTGCACTTTGGTCCTTGGTATTTCATAAACTTGCTAATCAGCTTTGTTAATTCATGTTTTTAGGTTTTGCATGTGTTAGTCCCTATATTTCAGTTAGTTACACAATTGGTTAGTCAATTTTGTTAAGTTGTTAGTTTGTTAACCTAGTTTGTTACTATTTTCACTTTTAGTCCTTATACTTTCTGATTTTACACATTTAGCCCTTTAACTTTCATTTTCTTTACATTTCAAGCAATTTTACATTTGTGCATTAGAGACTTGTACTTTGTGCTATCTTTGTGGTATTTGCAATATGTTTTACGGTTAAGTAGCTATAATATTTTCCACTTTTTACGTGTTTGTTTGAAATAGACATAGAATCCAAATGATCTTGTAAAACCAACAACAATTATAACTTGATATTAGTGGGACTTTCAATTTGTCTTAAGTCGAGAAAAACGAACTTGCATAAATACTCAATATTAGGCCATAACATGTTAATCGAAGAAAAGACAGATTGTTATAGCTAGGTTTTGTAATCGACAACTGGGATGATCCAACGCGAGTGGGGCTTACAATATGAAGGTTTTTGTTATTGGTTACGATCGATTGACTAACACGGGTGACGAGTTCGAAGCCTAATCAGAGATCTTAAGGGGCGTCAACTTACCATTTAAAAGCATCATTATTTTTAAATTATTTTAGGGTTCAAGATTTGGGTTTAGTTTACTAGTGCAAAAAGAAATTAAAGGAAGTTGTTGTAATTGATTAAAAAAAGATGGTTTAAGTAATGAATGTTTAGTTTTTTTATTGGATTTAAGATCTATGGTGTTGTATTTATAATTGATGGTGTCGTTATACATTATTCTAATTATGGGCTTGTTAAATGAAATGAAAATGAGATAGAGAAAAAAAAGAATTTTTTTTATTTGAAGTGATAGGTAATGGTGTTTATGTGATTACAATGAAAAGATGCCGAAGAAAAAATCATTAGCGACGGTGGGACTCATATGTTCTTATAGTTGGTGTTTAAAATGGAAATATAAAACATATTAACTTTTACCATTATACCCTTCATTTGAATCAAATGACGTAACTTAATG
This sequence comes from Glebionis coronaria, assembly GCA_025667525.1. Classification (NCBI taxonomy): domain Eukaryota; kingdom Viridiplantae; phylum Streptophyta; class Magnoliopsida; order Asterales; family Asteraceae; genus Glebionis; species Glebionis coronaria. Next base: position 152,088,927 of record CM046879.1, on the reverse strand, counting down.
ACAATTAGTTAGGGTTGTTAAAGTGAGGGACCAACGTTACATAACGTTTTCCACTTAAAAATAGATGGTGCATTTTTTTTGTTAAGAGACGAATCGTGTCGATTAACGTACACCACAAGGATTTACTCTAAACTTAATCAACCATCCCATAAACAAATGGCTTATATAAGCCCCAAGTCAAAAGCTTAACCAAAACACCTGCGAGTGGCTTTTACTTGTGTCTAAAAGACAACCAAACAACAACACTCTACACATCTGCTTATTCCACAACAAACAAACAAACAAACAAACATCTGGTTAAATCAAATTCAATCATCCACAGGTATCATAATTTACTCTTGCTTCATTTCTGTTCAACTTTTATCCATTTGTTAATTCGTTAAGTTTTCTAGAGATATAAATGTTACTATAGATTAACTCAAGTAGTTAATAGTTACTGTATAAGTTTTAATTCAAATACAGGTTAACTTTCAGAGTGAAAGAGCAGCGAGTCAATTATGTGTGAAATCACCAAACTCTATAATAGTTCCTTAAGTTATCTGATATGATGAAATTTTACATCCGTTTTGTGCAAAATTATTACATCAAGTCATTAACTATTTCAAAGAACCATCTATGAATGGGCAGCCCCTAGTACTCCGACCCTCTTCTAGTTCGTGCACGTTCAGTATGTAGTTCTTTCATTACATCATTACTTGCCTTCCTGTTACTGATTTTGTCATATACATAATAACTACATTGGAAATAGCTGGAAAGATATTATGAATTGGAGTGCGGGACATGAAAATTTCAAAAAGTTTTTCTCTAGATTGATTTTTATTGGGGTAAATGGGAGTAAATTCCTGGTTAAATTTTCTTGATTATGAAAAACAGGAAATGGTAGGACTCCTACCAAAGGAAAATAGATCCTTTTGAAGGACGTCCCCCTAGAAACTGAAGCTAAATTATTAATTACAAAACATAATTTAGAAATCTATAGAAAAGGGGCTTTTATCTTCCTCTAAAATCTTATAGCTCCATGTATCTGCCACCTCCATCACAGTGCGTGAGCGCTTTAACTTCAAGCTCATAAGTTTCAACCTTTCTGGAGTAGTTGATTTTTATGTTCTTGCAATATTAAGCAGACCATAGCAGCCACTACCAATCTTCTACCAGCGTTCGTAAGCAGTTTACAATTATTCTAGGCTGAAACTATTGGACTATTTCAAGTTTTCAACACATACTTCAGAAATACACTCAGTTTTAGCATGAGTCCCTTTGGGATTCACAAAACACACTTGTTGCATTTGGATTATGGTCCCAAGCCGCCATCCTATCTTGTGTTTGAAGCCGCTCCCTTGTAACAAGCAAGACAATGAAAATGAAGTTTTTTCTTACCACAAACACAGCTTCACTTTGTTTATTCTCTTCATCTTTGTGGTGGTCCCCTATGAAAAGAGTTGCTTAATGTTAGTCTAATCCTAGGAGGGAGGTAGGACGGATAAAATTGGTGTGTTGCCTTGAGCAGTGAATTCAACTAAAATAAAACTGTTTATCTTAGTGACCAAAAAGAGGAAGAGTTACTCATATATATTTGTGTAAGAACCTAATGTAGATGATTCATAAGATATTTTATGTGATCCAAAGTCTTTCATGAGTCTGAAACTAAGTAGTAGGAAATTTGGGACGGGAGAAGTAACCTTGCAGAGGGCACACAAATGAATCTTTGAGAGTTTTAGTTGACAATATCTACCTGAAGAAGATGCTACTTTGCATTGTGTACGTCTACAATCATAGAGAGCATGTTAATGTCACTTTTTCTCCAACCTATGTTTACAAAGCAATGTTTTGGAAACCGGACTGGACCGGTTAATTCAACCCGTTGAATTGAACTAGGAACCGTTTTAAAAAACAGTTCATTGTCGGGTTCAGTTTAAAATACAATGATACAAAGGCCTTTATTTGGAATTCATTGTAAGTAACACGTTACTATGTGAGGTTACATACACTACTAGATACCGGAGACATGTAAAATCATACTACTATTGGATACTTATTAATTGCTTTTTTTTTTTTACATTCCTAGCTATGCTAGTTGTTTTGTTGCATGTGACTTCTTAACCAAAAATCTGTTAATGTGGGTTTAGGGTTTACGGATGTGGGGCCTACTAGTGTATAACCAGGGCTTATTTTTTTTTCTTCGTAAGGGATGAGTTCTGTGTCATATGAATGCTCAACTTTCCATGCTAATCTACCACCTAAAGTCTTAGACTAGGCTAATTTCCTTGAAACTGAATACTGCTCAATGTAGCTTTCCATATGTTGTAATATCATAAGCAAAACAAAAATTTGTGGCATAGGATAAAATCGTGCTATTATAGATCATTTGTCAAGGGAAAGATGCAAACCATTTTTTTGTCAAACCACAGTTATCCGCAAGTTTGAGATTTCATATTGAGTTTGGGATATGAATTAACTATAGAATCTTTAATAAATTATGTATCAGCACATGTTCAACTCATACATGTGTAACACCATGCAGTCTATGCTTGCAGGAGACCTTGTCAATTAATGTATACTAGTTGACACTTCTATTCATGTTGAGGCTGTCACTATATTCTTTTCCTTCTTGTTGGATTAATTTATCGTGTCTTCGTTTATCAACCTGTCATTTTGTTTTCTGAAATATTCTCCTAGCTGATGAGAATGGTTTATGCAGAGTATCAAAAGTTGTTAGATTGTTAGTAACCTATTCTGTCTAGAGTTCTATGTTATTAATTTTATTTTCTTAATATTGCAGGAATGCTGGGAATTTCCTTGCCTTCCACCGTGTTGACATTTGACTCTGGGACACATTCTCGCATTTGTGTAAGTATAAAATTTATAATTCAGTTATAAAAACACTCTTCGTTAGCATGTTCTATCACTCTCCCTAATACGCGTGTTTGCTAATAACATGATATAGTGGGTAATGGACCAATTACATGCTTAAATTTTCGGGAGGCAAACTTAGAAAATCAAGTCCTATGTATCTGATCTAGCGAGTGATGATTAGGGTTTATAATTAAAATTGCGCGCATCGTTGCGCTCGCATCGCGCATCAGAGTGATGCGATGGCAAAAATGCAATGGAATTTGTGATGCGAGGTTGTTCCAGGATGCTCCCTGATGCTCTCGCATCACTTCGCAGTAGTGTGATGCTAGGCAACGGACGCAATTGAAATTTTGGTCTTAATAAACTACTAGATGAAAGATATAAGAACAGATAACTAAGAATACTTATCTCACTTGTTTAAAGTTTGAAAATACTATTAGTGTCAATATATAAGTGATATATTTGATATATAAGTATCCACTTGTAGAATGAATAAATTAAAAATATTTTATTTATTATTTTGTTGCCTATCGCCGCGCGTCTATGATGCACTCGCAATCTCATCACGCATCGGCCTTTAAGACCTTGACCACAACAGATCGCAACACGCAATTTAAAACCAAGGAGATATGAAATAAATTTCGAAAAAGAAAGAACGTGTGAATGAAATATTACCTAAATTTAGCTTGATGCAATTCAAATTGCCTAATGTTAGTTTTTACCGTGACCCAATTAAAATTTGAAATAAAAGTTTGCATTTGCGTATGCAGGAACCCGTTTTTGGTAAATGAAAAAATCAGTCATCTTGTTATAATGATCTTCATTTGACCCTGTTTTCAGAAACTGGCAGTTCTTAATTCTTTTTGACATGTGTTCGCATCTACTATGCTTTTCTAAATGAACACATGCTTGCAGCTTCATTATATAACGGAAGCAATATCGCAAATATTCAAATGAGGTATGCAATACTTATATATTATAATGATCTTCACAGGTGTTACTTGTTGCTAACAAGTAACAACACTAAATGGTATTTTACACCCTTATCTAAAAAATGAGTATTTTATACAAAAATTCGCAGCCCACTATTGGACGACAGCCTTCCATGTACTGGATTTCATGAAATGGTACTTGCATCAACAACTACCTGACCTCGCTTGAAGCTAAATTCATGATTGCTATATCACACACAGAAGACAAAAGGTGTCATTAACTACTCACACTTTATAAAGCTAATAAGGCGAGATGCCGAGATTAGTTGTTTAACAAATAATCAGAAGAGAAAGAGTGAAACCAAGATTCAAAATAACATGAATAATGGACAGCCAAGTTCTTGGATTATGACTAATTAAAGATATACGATTATCTGAACTAGGGGTGAGCATTGGGTCCAGATCGGACCGGACCGAGCAAGACCGGACCGGACCGAGGACCGAAATGGTCCAAAACCCCGGACCGATACCGGACCAAAATGGTTAGGTCCGGTTCGGTTTTCTGTCTGGTCCGGTCCTATTAGACATAATTGACGGGGTTTTGGCCGGACCGGACCGACCGGACCGAGGACCAAATTAGTCCAAAACCCCGGACTGAGGACCGGACCGAATTTGTCCGGTCCGGTCCGGGTAACCGGTCCAAATGCTCAGCCCTAATCCAAACCATATATATTGAATCAGGGGAGACCCGTTTATTGTATATGAGGGTGGTCACCAAGTATGTCCTAGCTCACATCCTAACAGTGCTAATGTCACTCTTCAAGCTGCTAAATGAGTGCAGATCAACTGTTTTGCAGAGTAATCCACAGGCCCATCTTAAGCTAAAACTACCCCATACAGAATGATATTTAGACATTGACGACAAGCCAAAATGATGGGTAACATGAAAATAATATATAACGAATGAACAATTTAGTGATGCTACAGAATGTTTAAAAAGTTGAAAAACTAGTTTAAACTTCCACTCTTGGATATGATATACTCATGTATGGTATTGTTAGTTATGTTAGTACTTAGCATGTGTAAGTTTCTTATACCCAAGAATGTTTCATCAGAATTTCAATTTGCCAACTCATTTTAGTATTTCACTTTACATATAATTCCTTTGATTTCAATCTTGATCTCTGCCATATTTAGAGACATGAGGAGAAAAGGTTGAGTGATCTATATGGTCTAGTTACCTGAATTTCATATGACGCATACAGTATTTCCTACCACTTTATGAACCTTCATACTCTTAGTCATAGACAAGACTAATAATATTAGGTCTACTGGGTTACATCATGTTCATTATCTCTTAATATTTTGTCGACTTTTTGTATAAAGTTGTTAGGCCCACTGTGGTTAGTGATGGTTTGGGTTCTCCATTATTTCATCTCTAGCCTGAAATATTCATGATTTTTAATAAGCTTGAATACCTTATGTTCATTACTTTTAGTACTACATTACCCTGGCACATTTCGGAAATGTGCCCCAAACTTCAGTATGCGATATTGAACATTTTTTTATTAAACCTAACATGGTAGAAAAAGAAAATGGAGAGATGGTGTAGAATGGGATTAATAATGGATGTCTTCAGGGATTCTTGGTGCTAATAAAGTTGGTTACCTGAAAAACAAATCTGCTCAGTTAATGCAATTTGCCCTTGTCTACATAAATTATTTGAATACTAATCTAATTTTGCTCTTAATGTTTTCAGCCTGATCTTGAATCATACTCGTCGAATCCCATATCATCCAATGCAAAATTTTCACAAGTTCTACCTATTGAGAAAAAGCGACCTTTTTCCACTAAACATCTTTCATCTACAAGATGGAAAACATATTCAACCGGAAAAACTCCAGAGATAGTTTTAAATGATGACGACACAAAGTCATGGGAAGCCTGTAGACAAGCTTTTTCAGGATTTGAATTTACTTTAGAGGAACAAGACAAAATTTTAGGAAAAGCATTTGGTTTTGTCCGATCCCCTTATTGGGGTGAAGAAATTGAAAAAGTTATACCAAATTTTGAAGAAATTGGTGCCATATTGGATTACTTAAGGGGTTTAGGCCTTTCTGATGACGATATCTCCAAAGTGCTAAAGAAATTCCCAGAGGTTGTTGGTTGTAGCCTTGAGAACGATATAAAAACAAACATTGAAATACTGGAAAAGCAATGGAGTATAAAAGGAAAATCACTAAAGAATCTGCTTCTCCGTAACCCAAAAGTATTGGGTTATATCATAGATTGCAAGGGAGATTGTAAGGCACTTTGTACTCGCTGCTGGGTTCGGTTTTAACCACCTGTAAGCTTGTTTATATGCTGTTATTATATATTTTTCTTTAGTTTGTTTTTCTTACAATGCATAAAAAGTTAGGGAATGCATGTGCATACACTCCTAGATCCACCCATACTTGTAAGTTGTATATTGTTGCCATACTATCATCCCTTATGAAACGTCTAAAGTAGAAGTACAGAATAATGTCAACATTTTGTACAAACTATACAACCAAGATGTTTCACTTTGACATATATGATTTGTTCTGCTTTACTTTTGGAGCTCGCCTTTCAATCTATCACAGTTCTGAAGGTTTAAGATCATCATAACAATTATAAAAACCCTAACATAGATCAAAGAGCATACAGCGGAAGCAGATAACAAGATCTTTAAATAACACAATTATAATTAATCAATGCTAGGGTTACATACCTTTTCCTTAGCAGTACGATCACCGGTAAAAGTAGATCAAGAACACCACCAGGATGTAATCTAAAATAAGATCACACCACGATCTTGTACACACGTGATACGATGAGCTAACCGTGAGTCTAGCACGAACAGAACCGAGCCTTCCAAGCCTATGGAAGATCTACCCAACAACCCTAGAGAGGGGCTAGGACTAGATCTAAAATAGCTTATAGAAAATCAAAGAAGAACCCTAATAAGGGTGTGTTTGGCCGGCGGTTAGGACAAAGAAAAGAGAGAATGGGATGAAAAATTATGAAGCCTTAGGTGTGTTTATATAGCCCTTGGAAAACTTCTCTTCCAAGGTTAAACAAGATAAAACAACAAAATCTTTTCTCTTCTCTATTGTCTCCTCTATTTAGGCCGGATATAACATGTGCTAAAAGGGGGTTTCCAGAACTTTCTGACACCTTCTTTTAGCTTCGTTAATATTCTATAACGACCGTTTAATACTTAACTTTTAATTACTTAACGATCGTTAGCTACAGTTTGATTTAATAAATATAATAAATATATTTAATAAATAAATTAACTCTTCACGTAATGTGTGCAATCCCGTGATCTCGAGTTCGATCCTATCACACGACTATCGATTTAACGTCCATAAACTTTCAGCTCCCACTTGGACAAAATTCGAATGTCGTGATCACATTGATTAACGTCTAGTTACACTAACAATGTCACTGGTACAACTCGAGTAAGGCTTCCTGGACAAAACCTTTTAATGATATATAATCATTATTATTATCCTCTCATTTCAAATACATTGTTAATAAGGATATGGATCTTAGTCATTCCTTCATTAACTATTCTGTTTCTCGTTTACGGATATAGCAAGATTACCAAAACACATTTGGGTGTGACCACACAAACATCTTACTACTCCCCCGAGGGGCCCAGTTGTATTTATACTTCAAATAATAATTTGAAGGAAACGAATCCCATTTCGACTACAAGCAAAACACATGAACTTCGCAACACTTTTGAAACTAACCCTTATGACTACCAGTTACGTTTAGCGTTAGGTTACCTTACAGAAATGCACTATATTCAATGCAGTTTTCTGGCATCTCAGGTCTAAGGATAACTATTTATGATTTACTTAATGACAAAGATCCATAAAGTAAAATCACATAGTTAGGATAAGTCCAATATTTGATCCATCAAATATCATCCAAAATTGACCAATATACTTTCAAGTATACTCTGTCACTATTTTGAATTGTCTTAATTTAATAATACTCCCATATTATTAATCGACAACGGACATTTAGAAACATCAAAATGCTCATGGATTAAAACATGTAAAATAGGATACAAAATCAAATAACAGACAAATAAACGAAATCCATTCTTTATTTCATCAATGTCTTACATCCTTTATCCAAATACTAATCAACAGATTTATTGCATGAATTCGCTAGCTAGTTGCAGCCCAATTGCCTTGGCATGCTTAACTACCTTTGGCCTAGACAAAGCCTTAGTAAAAGGATCAGCTACGTTATCATCTGTGTGAACTTTTATTAATTTTATTTCTCGAGCTTCCACTTGTTCTCGAACGTAGTGATATCTATGTTTAAAGTGTCTGGCGCCCTTCATGACTCCAGGGTCATTGGCGAATATTATTGCCGCAGAGTTGTCGCAATATATATCAATAGGTTCTTTAATTGAAGGCATCACTCCAAGATCTCCAATAAACTTCCTAATCCAAACAGCTTCCATTGCAGCTTCTGAAGCGGCCATGTACTCAGATTGAGTCGCATGCATAGCAATGGTTTTCTGCTTACTGCTCTTCCAGTCAACTGCTCCTCCATTGATGACAAACACGTAACCCGTCTGAGACTTCGTATCGTCTTTATCACATTGCCAGGACGCATCACAGAATCCTGTTACATTCAATTCTGTGTCTGGTTTACCCCCGAATACCAAAAACATATCTTTCGTACTTCTCAAATACTTCAGAATATGCTTAACAGCAGTCCAGTGGGACTTCCCTGGATTCTGTTGGTATCTACTGACCAAGTTCTGAGCAAACGCCACATCGGGCCTTGTGCATCTTACAGCATACATAATAGATCCTACAGCCGAAGCATAAGGCACTTTCTTCATGTAAGCCACCTCTTCAGGTGATGATGCATCTTTCTCATGACTTAACTCACGCTTAACCTCCATCGGTAAGAAACCTTTCTTAGAGTTATGCATGTTATATTTCTTCAATATCTTATCAATATAAGCATCTTGGCTAAGACCAATTAACCGTCTACTCCTATCTCGATAGATCTTAATTCCCAAAATATATGCAGCATCTCCCAAATCTTTCATAGAGAAGCATTTACCAAGATAATCCTTAACTTCCTTAAGTCTTGGAATGTTACTTCCCATGATCAATATGTCATCGACATATAGAATTAGGAACACTACATTACTCCCACTAGCTTTGCGGTATACACATGGCTCATCACGATTTTGAATAAATCCAAACTTTTTGATTTCTTCATCAAATCGCTTATTCCATTGACGTGATGCTTGCTTCAAACCATAAATAGACCTTTGAAGTTTGCACACGCGTTTTGGATATTTAGGATCAACATACCCTTCCGGTTGTTGCATATAGATGTCTTCATCTAAGCGACCGTTCAAGAAGGCAGTTTTAACATCCATTTGCCATATCTCATAGTCATAGTATGCTGCTATAGCTATGAGAATCCTAATAGCTCGTAAGTCTGCTACAGGAGAAAATGTCTCCTCGTAGTCTATGCCAAAAGTTTGAGTAAAACCTTTAGCCACTAAACGTGCTTTATAGGATTGTACATCACCATCCATGTCAGTTTTCTTCTTATAGATCCACCTATTTTTCACTACTTTAGCATTTTTAGGTGCGTCCACAAGAATCCAAACATCATTGATTTCCATGGATTTCATTTCCTCATTCATCGCAACTATCCATTTTGACTTTTCTGGATCAGACATTGCGGATCGATAGTTAGCAGGTTCACCAAGATCCCCTACTTCCTCCTCATCATCCTCTATGTATAGACATAGTTTGTCCGGCGCACGTATAGTCCTTTGTGACCTACGTGGAGGAATTAATTCCGGTGGAACACTCAGACTTTCTGGTTCTACAGGAATTTCATCGCTAGTATTTTCAGAAGGCAATGTATCTTCTTGAATTTCTTCAAGATCATAATTTCTCCCACTGAATTCTTGATTTACAAGATCATTTTCAAGGAAGTTTCCATACCGAGCCACAACTATCTTGTTCTCAGCTGGATAATAAAAGTAGTAGCCCATAGTTTCCTTAGGGTAACCTACAAAGATACATTTTACTGAGCGTTGTTGGAGTTTATCTCCAGAGTCACGTTTCACTTACGCCTCACAACCCCAGACTTTCAAATAAGACAAATATGGCTTCTTGCCATGCCATAGTTCATATGGTGTCTTATCAACCTTCTTTGTGGGAACCTTATTCAGAATACGAACAGCAGTTTCAAGAGCATAATCCCAAAAAGATAATGGTAAAGTTGTAAGATTAAACATAGATCGTACCATATCCAATAATGTACGATTTCTCCTTTCAGATACACCATTTTGTTGTGGAGTATACGGAGAAGTAAGTTTCTGAACAATTCCATTCTCACTTAAATAATCTTTAAACTCTTGACTTAAATATTCACCACCACGGTCAGAACGAAGAGCTTTAATCTTCTTTCCCAATTGTAACTCTACTTCGGCTTTAAACGTTTTGAATGTTTCAAATACCTCATGTTTATGCTTAAGTAAATAAACATAACCATAACGGCTATAATCATCCGTAAACGTCAAGAAGTAGCTAGCACCTTTCCTTGACACATGTCTAAGTGGTCCACACACATCAGTATGTATCAAACCAAGTAGTTCAGTAGCCCTTTCAATATTGCTATTAAAAGGTTTCTTGGTCATCTTCCCAGAGATACAAGATTCACATTTATCAAATGATTCATCATTGATATTTTCCAAAAGCCCATCACGTTGAAGCTTTTGTATGCGAGTCTTCCCAATGTGGGCAAGTCTACAATGCCAAAGATAAGAAGAGTTCTTGTCTAACTTACTCTTCTTATTCATGCTAAAAACAGAATTATTTTTCCTCTTGGTATTTATGTCATGCATGTTTCCAAGATCCAACATACTAGAAAAGGAAATAACACCCCTAACAATTGTAGGTGCATAATGACAATTATTTAAAGACAGTACTAAACCCGAAGGTAAAACTAATTTAAATATTCCTATAGCTTCAACTGCTGCTTGTGCGCCATTGCCCACTTGCAGAAATTGTTCCCCATAGGTAAGTCTCCTCTTCAACTCAAATCCCTGCAGGGTATTACAAATATTAATACCACATCCCGTATCATATACCCAGGAGTTTGATTTGTATGAAAGATTAAATAACTCTATCATAAATAAGTTACCAGAAGATGGTGCTGCAGCAGCTTGCTCAGCCTTCTTCTTGTGTTCTGCCATTTCATGGAGATAGAGAGAGCAATTCCTCTTCCAGTGTCCAGTCATCTTGCAGTGGTGACAAGTCTCATCTTTCAGAGATTTCTTAGCAAAGTTATGCTTCGGTTTTGATGTAGTCGCAACTTGCTTGCTCTTATCAACCTTGCCTTTGCCTTTCTGCTTCTTATTCCCTTGCGGTTTTGGTTTCGACACTCTACCCTTTTGTACATAAAGTACTTGATGAGTAGCAGTGGGTGCCTTATCTTTCAAACCCTTTTCGAAGTCAATGAGCATTGCATGCAAATCATTAACTGTCTTCCCCGTGCAATGCATATTATAGTTACGAACGAAATCACCGAAGTCCTTATTAAGGGACCTATTGATCAAGTTAATAGCCATATTATGATCGAAGGGTTGTCCTAGTGCGATGAGTTGTTCCATATAACCCCTCATCTCCATGTAATGTGCACTTACGGACTTTCCAGGAGCTTGCTTGCAACTATGTAGAGCATCAACCAGATCATAGATCTCTACAGCTTGTGGCGTTTCATACACTGCCTTGAGTTCATCAAGCATCTGCTTAGGATGAAATAGCTCATACTTCCTTTGAAGTGATGGAGCCATTCTCCCTAACATTACAGCAGCCACCTCATGGTGCTTCTTAACGTTAGCAGCGTGTTGAAGCCTTTCCGCATCAGTTGCTCCTTCAGCAAGATCCTCCGGAAAAAGAGTTTCCAAGATATTGATGGTACCCGCTGCTCTCAGAACAATTCTTAGTGAGCGGTACCAATCATTGAAATTAGGGCCAGTAAGTTCAGGCCGTTCAAAAAATGCTTTGAACGCCGAGCTTATTGTCAGATTGTTTTCGGGTTGAGCCATTTCTACAGAAATAAGTTCAAACATTAGTATTTTCGATAATAAAATTCAAGAAAATAAAATTACCCCGGTAATAAAACCATAGTATTTCCTTGAAAAACTAGAATCCATATTGACATAGATTTATCACATCAGTTGATCTGCTAGTGACAAATGTATTCAACATAGTAACTTGTCGAACAATAATTGCCAAATCATATTGCAATTTCTAGATATGTCAGGGATTTACATTGCCAAAAACTTTTGCATTGTAAACATGTTTTATCCCTTCTTTATGCCTTAAGTTTCCAGTTCTCACTGAGTAACTCAATTAAGTCGACTAATCTAAAGAACGTAAAACCTTCATGTGCAATCTTATTCAGTCATGAAGTTTTCTCTCCATTACAACATCGTCCGATATCTTATATGACAACAATTGTAACTTCAAGTGTTCGTCAATTAGAGGGCATATGACTTAAATTTTTAGGGTATAGATTTTGGTGTCAAAATCATGTATGGAGAAGCATGCATACATCTCCATAGCATAAGTTTAATAAAATGTTTAGTAAACTTTTTGGTGAGACTAAAAGTTCATCATATATTTGCAAGTTGAGGTATTGGTTAAACCAAACAACCTTAAAGAATTATACCAATAACAACCGTAGGTAATTCCAATTTTGACGCACAGGCGAGCCGGGAATTTGGTCAGCGTAAAAGCATAGCACCTCCTTCCTTAACCGGGTACTTGACCAGCGGTGCGTTATACCCACTTTATAGTTTGTCAAAATTGAGTAGGCCGTTAAGTTGCTATTGCAATTCTAATCAACACAAATCATATGTAATTTAGATCTCAAAACAATTCATTAATTTTGATAGGATTTAGTCCATATTATTTTTCTTAAAAAAAATTACCCTTGTTTACAACATACAATGTTAAAAAACGTATGAAAACAAGTAGTACAAAAAAAAACTAAATCAAATAGCCACATGCATAACAATTTATTCAAAGAACATCAAATCTAGGGTTTTTATGAACATAAAAAGTCTTCCCTAATTTTAAAACTTTGAATCAAATAAAGCAAATAGCAATCAAAATTATATGATCCGTAAAAACATGCATGTTTATTACGGATCTTCCATATTCTCTTAACAATTAAAAACTACTACGGATCGTAACCACACATGACATAACAATTAATTCATGCATACATCTAAAGTTAATTACCATGTAATTTTAGGGTTTACAAAATTTTTTTTTTTTTTTATAAAAAAAACGGCAAAGTCATTTTTAAACAATAAAAAAAAAACCCCTAATTTTTATAAAACCTAAAAACAACATGTAATTTTAACACAAATCAATATTAGTTAAAAAAAACTTTAGATCTTGATAATTATAATCATGTTAAAACGGCTCTCGATGCCACTGAAGGTTTAAGATCATCATAACAATTATAAAAACTCTAACATATATCAAAGAGCATACAGCGGAAGCAGATAACAAGATCTTTAAATAACACAATTATAATTAATCAATGCTAGGGTTACATACCTTTTCCTTAGCAGTACGATCACCGGTAAAAGTAGATCAAGAACACCACCAGGATGTAATCTAAAATAAGATCACACCACGATCTTGTACACACGTGATACGATGAGCTAACCGTGAGTCTAGCACGAACAGAACCGAGCCTTCCAAGCCTATGGAAGATCTACCCAACAACCCTAGAGAGGGGCTAGGACTAGATCTAAAATAGCTTATAGAAAATCAAAGAAGAACCCTAATAAGGGTGTGTTTGGCCGGCGGTTAGGACAAAGAAAAGAGAGAATGGGATGAAAAATTATGAAGCCTTAGGTGTGTTTATATAGCCCTTGGAAAACTTCTCTTCCAAGGTTAAACAAGATAAAACAACAAAATCTTTTCCCTTCTCTATTGTCTCCTCTATTTAGGCCGGATATAACATGTGCTAAAAGGGGGTTTCCAGAACTTTCTGACACCTTCTTTTAGCTTCTTTAATATTCTATAACGACCGTTTAATACTTAACTTTTAATTACTTAACGATCGTTAGCTACAGTTTGATTTAATAAATATAATAAATATATTTAATAAATAAATTAACTCTTCACGTAATGTGTGCAATCCCGTGATCTCGAGTTCGATCCTATCACACGACTATCGATTTAACGTCCATAAACTTTCAAGTTCGAGGTGGTTGCTTTTGTATTAAATATATCTTTGGCTTGTTCTGAAGGTTTATTCGAATTATCATGCTGGTAATGCTGTAGGTTGTTTGGCTATTATAGTCGTGTTGAGATTTATGTGAAAGATACTAGCACCTAAAGGATAACATGGGGATTTTGGATGTTCTTTTTGATAGGACATTTTGCCTTTTCTTATGGGGTGACCATTAATAGTTTAATACTCTCTTATGGGGTGAAATTAATCATGTTGCAAGGGGCAATTTCATATCTGACTTCCTTTTTAATAGAAATTTCATATATACCCAAACATGCATTAAAAACATTGTGAATCATGCATTCATAACTTGCACTTTGGGTATATATGAATTAAACATTGTAAATCATGCATTCATACCCCCTTACTATTTTTTATCGGGTTGTGTTATTAGGACCCCTATGGGTCAAAAAGTAGATAAAGTACTTCCTCCCCACCCTTGTCTCCTCTTATTTTTCGTTAGTTTAATATTTTTGACTCGTCAAACATTTTCGCACTTTCCGTGTCACCGTTTTAAACAAAAACAAAAAACGCAAAATATTTGGGTGTATAGGAATCCGGCGTAAAAAAAACAAGGGGTAAGTTATTGGTACGCTGGATTCTTATACCCCAAATATTTTGTGTTTTTTTTATATTTTTTTATATTTTTATAATTTGTTTTTGTTTAAAATGGTGACACGGGAAGTTGCATTGCTTTGTATTTTCACATTGATTTGCATTTGGCGTGTTTCAAAACATGTATATCCGGTCTATCATCTATAATGTGTGCTGCGATTTTTGTAAGAGATAGTTGGTCCTGAAGGATAACATGGGTGTCCCACGTTTTGGCACATTTTGAACTTTGTTGCCTTATTTTTGTGGATGTCTAAATCTCAAAATATCCTTTTTAATACCGACAACTTAGACGAGTTAATGGAAAAAAGTGAGTGGTCTTTTGCAAATAACCTAATGCATAGAATTAGCAAAACGGGTCGAAGTGAGTTTTGTTCAAAACAAGTAACATTCAAAGTGGGTTAAAAGGGCCAGGCCAAATTTCTTTTACCTGTGATTATATTTCTGAGTTTTACAGCTGATTTAAGTATCCGATATGATCATAAAAGATATACGGTGAAACTTATAACGTTTTAACACGTTGATGAACTACCTGACTTGATCAACCCAAAGAAATGCCTACAACCATACAATGTTTGAGTTCTTCCAGTTTTTCAACATCGTCAAAACAAGGGATGATATCACTCATTGGACAAAAGATGAGGCTGATTTTTTCACTATTTCTGTAAAGGATTGGAACATGGAATGCATAGCCACTAGCCAGAGATAGAGGGCCACAAGCCCACGGAGATGCTAGTGGGTTGAGAACTTGTAGAGGGCTGCAATAATAGTGGTTAGAGGAAGTAGGGGCAGCATCATGATGACGTGATGGGATTGACACTGGTGTTTCATGTACCAGGTATAAGTAATTTGGGTGAGTCATCGACTCATGGTAACATGAATGCTACACATATCGTAACGAATAGAAAACATTTAGAACATAAACATTTGGATAGAGACAAATTCTCCAAAAACAGAATCAGTCACAGCGATTTAAGCCCCTAGTTAATGAACTACATGTCTTGAAGCCTTGTTGTTTGCCCTGATTTAATGAAACAAGTGACATGGTGGTGTATTCGTAAGTTCGTAACTATAGTTATAAAAAGGAAAACGATTGATGCAAGGTATGATTTTTGTGTTTCATCCTTTGTTTATAGTTATTCTTTGGATTCGTAAAGATCCGAGATGTAGTACATTGCTCTTTAGCCATCTTAATGATATACGTACGTATAATGAATGCACTTAAAAATGAAACTAAAATATACAGTAACATACTAACATTTAACAAAAAACATGTACAGTAGAAGTGTAGAAGTACTAAAGAATAATATGTTTCATAAACGTTTTATGTTCACAGTGGTTAAGTTCATAAGAAACAAAATCATTATGTTGCCAGGATATGGAGAATAAGAGAGGGCTCTGCCAATTACTCATATCAGGGGCGGACCAAGATATTTTACCGGGTGTTTGCATAATTTTTTTTAATGCGTTACGTATTATTTTTTGTCATAAACAATAAATTTTACATTATAAATATGTTTTAGCTTAAACTAAAGTAGCACAAATTTCTTTTGGGTGTTGCATATACTAGAAAATCAATACTTTTTAAAAGAATTTACACTTCGTAGCCTTAAATCGGGTGTGGCCTATGACACACCCAGCTCACATGTGGATCCGCCCCTAACTACTTCGAGAAGCTTTCGATGGTTAAAATGAGAGTATACATTTCATTTTGATAATATCAAGACAAAAAGTAAAGTACGTGATAATATATGGCTTTAACCCAAAAACGAAACACTATGTTATGCACAAAATAGAACATAATTTTTTTTATAGCTTGTTTCGATGATTTGTTTTATTTTACTTTTTCATTTCAATTTTTTTATATAATAGGAGAACGTAAACGGACAACAAGCTGCGTTGCTAGCTTTTTTTATATAGCAAAATCAAGTCTATTAAATACAACATTCATAGATTTATGTGTCAAAACATTACTATTCATAATACGGTGTATTCTCATAAGCAGCTCCACCGCGTCAGGTGCAAGGGAACCAAACGTATCAAACGCGAAAGGAATAAACACGTGTTGATTTTCAACACATGCTTTATCTTGTTTAGTCACTTTGCACGATGCGGCTCTTATAGCAGTCTGACCCGTTGTAAAATCTCGACTGCCTAACCGCAAAAGAGGAGAAACCGCTGTTAAATCAATGCAAACATGTTTACCTCTAACCCATCCAAAAACGAAAACGTCAGCGGGTCTGAGTGTGGATCTCCCATCTGACGGGTCGGTCAAGGAATTCACAGGCCTCTTTCTTGGTGGAGATCCCGGTACGCCAACATATATCGTAAAGAACGTTTCTAACAAAATCATGTCGGTACTAGAAGCCCGTAAATTCTTTAGAATGAATGGCATGTTCTCCAAAATAATCTAAACATCTCTTGCGACGAACAGGGTATATCGCATCAACCGGAAATAAAGGTATCATAAGGCGATGCTTAAGAATTGTGCGATGTTCCATCAGTGACATATGTTGACCGAGCTCACGTATGAAAATAGCTTGTAGAAAATATTGAGCATGTCGTGAGCGAAACAAATTGTTGACACACTTTCATCACTTATCAAACTTCTAAACTAGAGATACAAATTAGTATCAACGTCTGTACTAAAGATGCAAAATTTTCACCACCAGGTTTATGTAGTGTTTAGCTTTTATTTCAAGTACTTAATTTGGTGGTTTATCTTTGTGGAATTTGATGTTGATATATTGCCTTTTTTAGTTGTATTACATATTGTGGTTCTTTCAGGCGCTTTTGTTTTATTGCCTTGATCTCTGTCTGGCTTATTCTAAAAAGGTTTATTCGATCTGACTTTTATATACATGAATGGAATCAGAATTAAATATTATCGGGTGCATGAAAAATTTTGGACCTTAATACTAGAAAATTATTTTGATGGACAATACTTTTAGGAAAAATCGATGATTTTTTAAAAAATTAACAATACATCAAAAAAATCAATAAGATTTCATGCATCCGCGGAAACCCATGGTTCCGTCCCTGTCTATATATGTGTGGTACTGCCGATAATAGTGATGGGATTTTTGTGAAATGTAGTAGGTCCTGAAGGATAACGTTTGTGCCCCATGTATTGGCTTGTCTGGTCCTTTGTTCGATTGAGCGTATTGCCTTTTTGTATGATGTGTTGTGTTGGGTAGCAATCAGACTTTTAAAATATCTTTTTTCTTATACGACGAGCTAAGAGAAAGTTGTATGGTCCTGAGATTAACCTAAAGTGTGGAATGGCCAAAGGGATCACAGTGGTCTGGGCGTGACTATGTTACTGCTGTAATTTTTGCTAACAGAAACATACAAAGAAACAAGGAATGTTATCCCACATTGCAACTTGGGTGGGAATCGGGTCGTGTGACATCCGTCAAATTTCCATCTTAATTTATTCATATAGTACGAGTACTTTAACTGTTTACCGACGAGTTGTCGACATGAATGTGTTAATTATTTTGCTTTGCGGACAAAGCCCTTTTTAGGGAGAGCATATGTAACATCTCGAGTTTTCGCGATTATTAAGTTGAATACAATACACGAAGTTTGTGGGCGTTTTATGTTTTGCCGTACGCTTATTTGATATATTTACTAGATTACGTGAAGTCTCGCACAATTGCTTTGTTTTGGGATCGTGTGTCAAACGGTTATGGTGTCGTGTTTATGCAATTCGCGTCTAACTTAAACATCGTGAACCCGAGTCGATTTGTATAAATTGTCACAGCATGTATACATATAATTGAGTATAAACCTTCATTTATGTTCATTACAAAACTTGCCTTACAAGAGTCCCAAATTTCTGTCACATGTCTAACTACAAATAAACCATATAGTTTATTTCCCCACTAACCACTACAAGACAGCACACATGCCTAGTTTACCCCATTTGGGTATATCACAAGTTACCATTTTCAGTTTGAAGGTAACCCTAGACTAACAATACATGTTTATATACAAACCCAAAGTTTATCCAATGTCCAAATACAAGTTTATCACTGTCCAAATTACAAACACAAAAATCTGTACAAGTCTTTCAAAATACAACTCCTGGGAAGGTGAAGATTAGTGTCCAGCCGACCCACACGTCGCGTCCAACCTGCAAAACCGAAAGAGTCTTCCATCCCGTCCAACCTGCAAAACCGAAAAGAGTCAAGCTTGTTTTCCATCCCGTCCGAACCTGCAAACCGAAACGTAACATCCCATTGTGAGTCTTTTCGTCTTTTCGTCTTTCCTTTATGAAGTCCTAGTTGTGCTCGTTTTGTACAAACCTGCGAATAAACAAACCAATGTGTTAGTCATTGTAAAGGTCTTATTCTTTTTACTAAAAACTGAAATTGGTTAAACTTTATTACTAGTACTTGAAACATGTCTATAACTTTACTATTCTGCCGACCAAACCGAGACCCGACTTAGACCAAACCGAGACCCGACTTAGACCAAACCGTGACCCAACCAAGACCACAATCAAGACCACAATCAAGAACCAAACCGAGACCCAAGTCAAACCAAACCGTGACCCAATTAAAGGCCAAACCGAGAACCAAACCAAGCCAACCAAGTTTCTTACTTTCTGCCAAAACTATCAACAATCAATACCAACAAATCTAATGTCTTAACCAATTTTTATTTTACAGAAACACTCTTAAACCCTTAATCATGCCGCGGGTATAAAAACCCCCATTTCAAATCGAAACCCTAGAAATTAAAAACCCTTTTAAACATTAAATTAGCACTTTTCACATTTCAAAAACATCACATAAACATGAGTAACAGCCGAATATAAAAACCCCCAATTTTATAAAAACCCTAGATTGACTTTTTATTAATTAAAACCTTAATTAAACCTAATCTAAACCCAAACCCCATAGTTAATTTAATTGAAAACGAGATATGCAAAAAACCCCAATTGACCGAAACCCTAATTTTTATAAACTGATTATATATTGAAATTAGTTTGATTTTATAATAGAAAACATCAATTAATTGCATTTAAACCCGAGTTTGATGAAAACCCCCAAATATTTCAAAACCCTAAATTCGTTTATTTCAAATCCGAGAGCCTTATGGTTCTCAACAAGTTTATACAAATCAATCAAACCCACTGATCATTTTAAATCGAAAATCAATTAATTTTGTTAAAAGAAATGAAGGAGAACAAACTTATCTTTGATTTTGACTGGAGATTTACGTGACCGCAAGGATGAACACATCAGAAAACCAAATCGGTTTGATGTGGGGATGAAACCCCACATCTCACGCGATCTAAACACCTCAGACCACCCATATTTGATTGATGCATTCAAACTGATAAGATATTTAGCCATGGAGGGGATGAACCGATCTAGATTTAAGAGAGAGAAGAGATTGGGGCGGTGGAGATATTATCGAGGGAAGAGAGAGAGTATAACTCTCTGTTATGGAAAGTTGTGTGTGTAAACACATGTTATTTACTCCCTGGTTCCTTGTTATTTCCGCCTATGGACCGGGCCGGGTCTAATGACCCTTGGGCCGGTTATTGAGAGAAGTTATTGGACCCATTTTGGGCCTTGTATGTTTATTTAGTTTGGTTAAAGCCCATGAAACGAATTTTGTAAATTTAGGATGTAATTTGACTCGTAAAACCCGACCGTTTAATAACCGACTTTTAATTGTCGTACTTTTTCGTAAACGTATGGTTTCGTCAAGCACAACTAGGGTGTCGTGTCTTCTATTAATATAATTATTCGTATCGTAACTCGATCCTCATAATTAAATAGGTCGCGGCTAGCGTAACCGTACTCTCGAGCTATTTTATCTTCGTTCTCTTTGCTGAATTAACGAGGTGAGTTTATAGCCCCATACTTTACTATTTTCACTGCTTTTTGGGGTGAGACATTGCTTGATTTTAACGTGTGAACACAAGTGCATTTACTGATTTATATATTAGTCTAAGTCCCACTAAAAACCCAGTTGCTTTGGCCCGTGAATCGTGAACCGTTAATTACTTTGTGTAAGCGCGAATGTTATGGATAGATCTATCGGGATTGACGTCCCTGTCTTTCTTGTCCAACAAGGGGACAAGCGGGCACAGTTTCATTTGAGTCTGAGATAGGATGTCGTGGGTTTAGGCATCTAGTTTGGGCTACATTTATATGATTATACTGCCGGTGTTGTTAACGCTTCGGTGTCACGAGCTTAGACTGTAATAAATACTTTTGGGATGACTTTGTATCTGTTATATTGTCATCACATTTGGGAAAATCTTGTGGTTCATTAAACATTTCCACTTAACTAAACCTATGAACTCACCAACTTTATGTTGACACTTTAGCAATGTTTTTCTCAGGTATTAAGAAGGAAGATGCTAAATGAGGTCTCATGCATTGCCGTCATTTCTTTGAAACAACGATCATTTGTACCATTTGAGAAAACTATGTTTTGTAACCGTATTCAGTTTATGCTTCCGCACTTTGTTAAAACTATTTATTTTATTAATTACAAGTGATCTATTTTCCGAACGTCTCATTTAGAGGTCGTTCTTTGTGACTATGTGCGTATGATAATCATGACGTCACCACTTCCTTGTCGCCATTATACTCTGATATTTTGGGAGTGTGACAGATTGGTATCAGAGCCATAGTTATAGAGAACTAGGTTGCATTTAGTAACTCTAGACTATAACTGCTCTATGTTTAATCGATTATCATACAGATTGTAAGTATTAAGTATATGTAGATACATAAGTAATAAATGGGATACATGTGAATTAACAATTACGAGGTATATTTACATGGGTTACATGTGCAACAACAAAATCTGAAGTATGTTATATGGGATACATGTGGATTCAACAATGATTGCTATGTTATGTTAATGTCCTTTTTTTTACGGACTAATTTTATAAGATATTTACACACATTTATTTTGTTTATGATTACAGCGATGTCTTCATCTGATGATTCCACGTCTACAGGAGCGTACTACAACCGTAGTTCACAGTCGACTATCAGTTCATCAGTAGGACTACCTAGAGGATCGCCGTCAGGATATCCGTGGTACCGGATGGTTTCAGATGACGATACAGAGAGAGAGACTGAGGAGGTTCGTCATTCACCGATCCGTATTCCTGATGCATCAGCTGACGATGTACTTAGCCTAGAAGGCGGAGGAGAGGATGACTTAGACACGGACGTGGTGCAATCACCAGGTCAGACATCAGTGACTAGAGATGAGACGGTAGAGGAGACAGAGGATGATGAGATGGAGTTTACAGATGGGGAAGGAGAGCCTATGGAGGTCACAGACACTGAGGACCCTCCTACTGCATACGTTGCTACTCCTGAGGTTTCCCTAGCACACATCTCCTCATCTTCATCTGAAGACGAAGGAGAAAGGACTGCTATTCCTGCTCCAGCACCTGGTACTCTACCTTTCTACTATGTGAGACGACGTCTTCGGGGGAGAGCTGCTCGACCACCACTTTCACCATACCGACCCCTCATACCTTTCACTGCCACTGACAGGCATGCAGCCCGCACACCTGCCAGTTCTGTCCCAGAGACACTACTACTACCACCACCAGAGACTGTACCTGCTGTGTACCAGGAGATGCTTACTGATGCTGGTATCTCTACTGGACCGAGAGCTACGACTCCTCTTCCTAGGAGAGCTACATCGACGGTGGTGATGCTTGGGGCGGCAGATGGATGTGTGACGACACGGTTGAACATGTTGGAGGATGCTGTAGAGGCTTTAGGTGAAGAGTATAATGAAGTGCAGGATAAGTTGGAGGCACTGGCGAAGAAGAGTCCAGTTAGGGATGAGACAGTGTTGACAGTATGTGTGACCCGTCTACGAGGACAGCTTCTTACTGTTCTTGATCAGATGGAATCCATGCCGAACGCTCGTCTTGAGGAGATTGAAAGCCTGATGACCCGTTGGGAAGTAGAGCCATTGGTGGAGACAGGCGGACTAGAGGCACCAGTGGAGGACCCTGTTGCAGACTTGGATAAGAGGTTTAGAGCCGCTTGTCATGATACCGATGTTAGACTGAGAGATTCCCAGGCTCGTGAGCTCGTGGTTGAGAGGAGGTTAGCAGAGTTGGAGAAGGAGCTTCATCAGCGCCGTGAGGGCACTAGTTAGATTTATCTTGTACCATCGACCTATCCCTGTATGACCACTAAGCTTTGAAGTTTATCTTAGCTAGTTGGTATTTTATTTTCTTTTATTATGTTATGACAAACTATGATGTACTATCAAACGATTCCATGAATGATATTATGAGTTGCAAAAATTGTGAGATCATTATATATTGTGGAGCATTTCAAAATTGTATTGTGTGTGCCATGCATGTTATGTCTGGCAAAAACTCATTATCCTATTACCTTGTTAGATTATGGCGCCAGTTAGAAGATCCGAAACGCAGAATCCGCCAGCCGCTACCGGTGGAATTGACACCGTCATGCTAAGCCAAATGATAGCCGAACGAGTGGCCGAGGCACTCGCGACCGCTGAAGCAAATCGTACAGCTAGCACACAGGAGGAGACCAACCAAGGAGCTACTAATGCTATTGCACGGACTTGTACCTACAAGGAATTTCGTGCAGTTACGCAAGTAAGTTTCCGCGGTACTGAAGGAGCAGTAGGATTAACCAGATGGTTTGAGAAGCTAGAATCCCAATTTGGGATTAGCAACGTCGCTGAAGCCGACAAGGTGAAGTTTGCGTCAAGCACGTTAGTGGATGGTGCTTTGACTTGGTGGAACGTCTATGCTCGTGCAGTGACCATTGACGTTGCCCAAGCGACGCCCTGGAGTGAATTTAAAGCTATGTTTGTGAGGAAATACTGCCCACGAAATGAAGTCAAGCAGATGGAAGTTGAGCTGTGGAACCCGAAGGTCAAGGGTACTGCTCTTACTGCTTACAATCAGCGCTTTCAAGAGCTGATCTTGTTATGTCCTGAAATGGTGCCCAACGACGACCGATTGTTGGAGCGATACATTGAAGGACTACCTTTGAGCATCAAAGGGAATGTGACTTCATCCAAGCCAACTGATTTGCACGAGGCAATCGACATGGCTCAGAGTCTGATGTACCAAGTGGTACAGGAGTTGGGAGAAAATACTGGGGATAAAAGAAAGTGGTCTGGCAACCACTACAACAACAATACCAACAACAACAACAACCCAAACAACTACAACCAGAACAAGCGACAAGAAGTAGCAAGAGTGTTTACTGCTGGACAAGGAAATACTGGAAACTACGCTGGAAGACTTCCTTTCTGCGGAAAATGTGGCCGACACCACGAAGGAGCATGTCCCCCTACGTGCTACAATTGTGGGAAGGCGGGACATAAGGCAAAGGAATGTCGAGCACCACCTCGTACTACTAATCAAAGAGGACCTGGAACGCAAGGTGGCCAAGGAGCAAATGTCACTTGCTTTGGATGTGGAGAGAAAGGTCACTACAAGAACAAATGTCCAAGCAGTGGGAATCAAGGTCATAGTAACCAGATTCGAGGGAATCAAAATCAGAACCAAGGGAACCAGAAGCAGAATCAAGGGAACCGAGGAGGGAATAACCGAGCCACAACTAGTACTCCTGGAGGATTCATGGCACCTAGCAAAGTGTATCATCTCTGTGCTGAAGCTGCTGTGCAAGACAACAATGTTGTGACTGGTACGTTTCTAGTCAATAACAACTATGCTTCAGTACTATTTGATTCTGGTGCGGATAGGAGTTTTGTGTCGTCTATATTTAGTGAACGCCTAAATGTTACCCCTACTGCATTAGACGTTAAGTATAATGTAGAATTAGCCGATGGGAAGTCAGTAACCACCGACGTTATCCTGAAAGGATGTAGTGTAAGGCTACAAGGTCGTTCGTTTAGTATCGACCTACTCCCTATAGAATTGGGAAGTTTTGACGTCATCATTGGAATGGATTGGATGTCGAAGCATCACGCGGAGATTGTATGCCATGAGAAGTGTGTCCGTGTCCCTTATGGAAACGACATACTCATCATACAAGGCGAAAGAAGTGGAGTGAAGAATGGATCAAGATTGGAAGTCATCTCATGTATCAGGACCCAAAGATACATTGAGAAGGGATGTCCGGTATTCTTGGTTCAAGTAACACAAAAGGAAGGAGAAGAAGATCACGAGAAGAAGGTGGAAGATGTACCGATCGTTAGAGACTTTCCGGACGTATTCCTAGAGGATTTACCCGGACTACCACCAGCACGGCAAGTGGAGTTTCACATCGAGCTTACACCAGGAGCCGCGCCTGTTGCTAGAGCCCCATACCGTCTAGCACCGGCCGAGATGACAGAGTTAGCTGAACAGATAAAGGAACTTTCTGACAAAGGTTTCATTAGACCAAGTTCCTCACCTTGGGGAGCGCCGGTCTTATTTGTCAAAAAGAAAGATGGATCCTTTAGAATGTGTATCGATTACCGAGAATTGAATAAGCTGACGATAAAGAACCGCTACCCATTGCCGAGGATTGACGATCTTTTCGACCAATTGCAAGGATCTAGCATATACTCGAAGATCGATTTAAGGTCAGGATATCATCAACTAAGGTTTAGAGAGGAAGACGTTCATAAAACGGCTTTTAGAACCCGGTACGGACACTACGAGTTCCAAGTTATGCGTTTTGGTTTGACAAACGCACCTGCGGTATTCATGGACCTCATGAACCGAGTTTGCAAACCATACTTGGACAAGTTTGTGATTGTATTTATCGATGACATTCTCATCTATTCTCGTAATGAAGAAGAGCACAAGGAACATTTGAAGACCATATTAGAGCTGCTAAGGAAGGAAAAGTTATATGCAAAGTTTTCCAAATGTGAGTTTTGGATAAACACAGTGCAATTCCTTGGGCATGTGATCGACATCAGTGGTATTCACGTTGATCCTGCTAAGATCGAGGCCGTAAAGGATTGGGCGACTCCAACAACACCCACGGAGATCCGTCAATTTTAGGTCTTGCTGGTTACTATAGGAGATTCATTGAAGGTTTCTCCAAGATAGCTAAACCAATGACGGAATTGACTCAAAAGGATAAGAAGTTTGAGTGGAAGGAGGATCAAGATTTGGCATTCCAGACGTTGAAGCAGATGTTGTGTGAAGCACCTATACTAGCCCTACCTGAGGGTAATGAAGACTTTGTGGTGTATTGTGATGCATCCATAAAAGGGTTAGGTGCAGTACTGATGCAAAGGACTAAGGTCATAGCTTACGCATCAAGACAACTAAAAGTGCACGAGAAGAACTACACAACTCATGACCTAGAGTTGGGAGCAGTGGTATTTGCCTTGAAGATTTGGAGACACTACCTTTATGGTACTAAGTGTGTTGTATTCACTGATCATAAGAGTCTACAACATATTTTGAATCAAAAGGAACTCAACATGAGACAACGACGTTGGCTAGAGTTGCTCAGTGATTACGATTGCGAGATCCGTTATCACCCGGGCAAGGCAAATGTCGTGGCCGACGCTTTGAGTCGAAAGGAGAGAGTTCTTAGGGTGAAGGCTTTAGTGATGACCATTGACTTAGACCTTCCATCCTTAATTCTCAAGGCTCAGAAAGAAGCAGTCGAGGAAGAAATTCTCAAGACTGAAGATGTTGGAGGAATGATAAAGAAGTTGGAAGCACGTTCGGATGGAACGTTATGCCTTGATAATAGGAGTTGGTTACCATGCCATGGTGACCTACGACCCTTGATTATGCATGAGTCGCATAAGTCAAAGTACTCCATACATCCGGGATCTGACAAAATGTACCATGATCTGAAGATGTTGTATTGGTGGCCGAACATGAAGGCGGATATTGCTACATACGTTAGCAAGTGTTTGACTTGTGCCAAAGTCAAAGCCGAACATATGAAACCATCAGGATTATTGGTCCAACCCGAACTGCCAGAATGGAAGTGGGAAAGGATCACTATGGATTTCATTACCAAGCTACCAAAGACCGCAGCCGGATTCGACACGATTTGGGTAATCGTCGACCGACTCACCAAATCGGCTCATTTCCTACCCATCAAGGAGACTGATGGAATGGATAAGTTAGCAAGGACATACTTGGAGGAAGTAGTCACGAAGCACGGTGTGCCTGTGTCTATAATCTCCGACCGAGACAGCCGATTTACTTCGCAGTTTTGGAAGTCACTGCAGAAGGCATTGGGAACGCAGTTGGATATGAGCACTGCGTACCATCCCCAAACTGACGGTCAAAGTGAACGGACCATTCAAACCTTAGAAGATATGCTGAGAGCTTGTGTGATTGACTTTGGAAATAGATGGGATAGACACCTACCTCTGGTGGAATTCTCATACAACAATAGTTATCACACTAGCATTAAGGCAGCGCCGTTCGAAGCACTGTATGGTAGGAAGTGTCGTTCACCCGTGTGTTGGGCAGAGGTCGGTGAAGCACAACTCACTGGACCTGAGATCATACACGAGACTACTGAGAAGATCTTTAAGATTAAGAGCCGTATGCAAGCCGCAAGGGATCGACAGAAGAGTTATGCTGATATGAGACGCAAACCCCTTGAGTTTGGAGTTGGTGATAAAGTCATGTTGAAGGTCTCACCTTGGAAGGGTGTGATTCGCTTTGGAAAGCGTGGAAAGTTAAACCCTCGTTACATTGGACCCTTCAAGATTATAGAGAGGATTGGTCCCGTAGCCTATCGCTTGGAATTACCTCAAGAACTTAGCCGAGTGCATAATGTGTTCCACATTTGCAATCTGAAGAAATGCTTAGCCGACGAGACACTCGTTATCCCTTTGGAAGAGATTCAACTCGACGACAAACTCAACTTTGTAGAAGAACCAGTAGAAGTTATGGATCGTCAAGTTAAACAACTCAAGCAAAGCCGTATACCTATTGTGAAGATCCGATGGAACGCGCGTAGAGGTCCAGAATACACGTGGGAACGTGAAGATCAATTCAAGAGCAAGTATCCTCATCTTTTCGCTAACCATCCTACTACAACAACGTCTTGATTTCGTGACGAAATCTCTAAAACATGGGAATACTGTGACATCCGTCAAATTTCCATCTTAATTTATTCATATAGTACGAGTACTTTAACTGTTTACCGACGAGTTGTCGACATGAATGTGTTAATTATTTTGCTTTGCGGACAAAGCCCTTTTTAGGGAGAGCATATGTAACATCTCGAGTTTTCGCGATTATTAAGTTGAATGCAATACACGAAGTTTGTGGGCGTTTTATGTTTTGCCGTACGCTTATTTGATATATTTACTAGATTACGTGAAGTCTCGCACAATTGCTTTGTTTTGGGATCGTGTGTCAAACGGTTATGGTGTCGTGTTTATGCAGTTCACGTCTAACTTAAACATCGTGAACCCGAGTCGATTTGTATAAATTGTCACAACATGTATACATATAATTGAGTATAAACCTTCATTTATGTTCATTACAAAACTTGCCTTACAAGAGTCCCAAATTTCTGTCACATGTCTAACTACAAATAAACCATATAGTTTATTTCCCCACTAACCACTACAAGACAGCACACATGCCTAGTTTACCCCATTTGGGTATATCACAAGTTACCATTTTCAGTTTGAAGGTAACCCTAGACTAACAATACATGTTTATATACAAACCCAAAGTTTATCCAATGTCCAAATACAAGTTTATCACTGTCCAAATTACAAACACAAAAATCTGTACAAGTCGTTCAAAATACAACTCCTGGGAAGGTGAAGATTAGTGTCCAGCCGACCCACACGTCGCGTCCAACCTGCAAAACCGAAAGAGTCTTCCATCCCGTCCAACCTGCAAAACCGAAAAGAGTCAAGCTTGTTTTCCATCCCGTCCGAACCTGCAAACCGAAACGTAACATCCCATTGTGAGTCTTTTCGTCTTTTCGTCTTTCCTTTATGAAGTCCTAGTTGTGCTCGTTTTGTACAAACCTGCGGATAAACAAACCAATGTGTTAGTCATTGTAAAGGTCTTATTCTTTTTACTAAAAACTGAAATTGGTTAAACTTTATTACTAGTACTTGAAACATGTCTACAACTTTACTATTCTGCCGACCAAACCGAGACCCGACTTAGACCAAACCGAGACCCGACTTAGACCAAACCGTGACCCAACCAAGACCACAATCAAGACCACAATCAAGAACCAAACCGAGACCCAAGTCAAACCAAACCGTGACCCAATTAAAGGCCAAACCGAGAACCAAACCAAGCCAACCAAGTTTCTTACTTTCTGCCAAAACTATCAACAATCAATACCAACAAATCTAATGTCTTAACCAATTTTTATTTTACAGAAACACTCTTAAACCCTTAATCATGCCGCGGGTATAAAAACCCCCATTTCAAATCGAAACCCTAGAAATTAAAAACCCTTTTAAACATTAAATTAGCACTTTTCACATTTCAAAAACATCACATAAACATGAGTAACAGCCGAATATAAAAACCCCCAATTTTATAAAAACCCTAGATTGACTTTTTATTAATTAAAACCTTAATTAAACCTAATCTAAACCCAAACCCCATAGTTAATTTAATTGAAAACGAGATATGCAAAAACCCCCAATTGACCGAAACCCTAATTTTTATAAACTGATTATATATTGAAATTAGTTTGATTTTATAATAGAAAACATCAATTAATTGCATTTAAACCCGAGTTTGATGAAAACCCCCAAATATTTCAAAACCCTAAATTCGTTTATTTCAAATCCGAGAGCCTTATGGTTCTCAACAAGTTTATACAAATCAATCAAACCCACTGATCATTTTAAATCGAAAATCAATTAATTTTGTTAAAAGAAATGAAGGAGAACAAACTTATCTTTGATTTTGACTGGAGATTTACGTGACCGCAAGGATGAACACATCAGAAAACCAAATCGGTTTGATGTGGGGATGAAACCCCACATCTCACGCGATCTAAACACCTCAGACCACCCATATTTGATTGATGCATTCAAACTGATAAGATATTTAGCCATGGAGGGGATGAACCGATCTAGATTTAAGAGAGAGAAGAGATTGGGGCGGTGGAGATATTATCGAGGGAAGAGAGAGAGTATAACTCTCTGTTATGGAAAGTTGTGTGTGTAAACACACGTTATTTACTCCCTGGTTCCTTGTTATTTCCGCCTATGGACCGGGCCGGGTCTAATGACCCTTGGGCCGGTTATTGAGAGAAGTTATTGGACCCATTTTGGGCCTTGTATGTTTATTTAGTTTGGTTAAAGCCCATGAAACGAATTTTGTAAATTTAGGATGTAATTTGACTCGTAAAACCCGATCGTTTAATAACCGACTTTTAATTTTCGTACTTTTTCGTAAACGTATGGTTTCGTCAAGCACAACTAGGGTGTCGTGTCTTCTATTAATATAATTATTCGTATCGTAACTCGATCCTCATAATTAAATAGGTCGCGGCTAGCGTAACCGTACTCTCGAGCTATTTTATCTTCGTTCTCTTTGCTGAATTAACGAGGTGAGTTTATAGCCCCATACTTTACTATTTTCACTGCTTTTTGGGGTGAGACATTGCTTGATTTTAACGTGTGAACACAAGTGCATTTACTGATTTATATATTAGTCTAAGTCCCACTAAAAACCCAGTTGCTTTGGCCCGTGAATCGTGAACCGTTAATTACTTTGTGTAAGCGCGAATGTTATGGATAGATCTATCGGGATTGACGTCCCTGTCTTTCTTGTCCAACAAGGGGACAAGCGGGCACAGTTTCATTTGAGTCTGAGATAGGATGTCGTGGGTTTAGGCATCTAGTTTGGGCTACATTTATATGATTATACTGCCGGTGTTGTTAACGCTTCGGTGTCACGAGCTTAGACTGTAATAAATACTTTTGGGATGACTTTGTATCTGTTATATTGTCATCACATTTGGGAAAATCTTGTGGTTCATTAAACATTTCCACTTAACTAAACCTATGAACTCACCAACTTTATGTTGACACTTTAGCAATGTTTTTCTCAGGTATTAAGAAGGAAGATGCTAAATGAGGTCTCATGCATTGCCGTCATTTCTTTGAAACAACGATCATTTGTACCATTTGAGAAAACTATGTTTTGTAACCGTATTCAGTTTATGCTTCCGCACTTTGTTAAAACTATTTATTTTATTAATTACAAGTGATCTATTTTCCGAACGTCTCATTTAGAGGTCGTTCTTTGTGACTATGTGCGTATGATAATCATGACGTCACCACTTCCTTGTCGCCATTATACTCTGATATTTTGGGAGTGTGACAGTTCGGGTCAACCGGGTTTGAGTCAATTTAGGTCGGGTTAAGTCAGGTCAAGACTCAAAAAAATCATACCCGAACCCGAGCCTAATTAGAACTCGGGTCAGTCGGGTTCGAGTCAATTCGGGTCGGGTCAATTCGGGTTCGGGTCAACCCGAATATAAGTAAAAAAATTAAAAATTTGCTTATTTATGTACATTTACAAGGTAACGTGTTAAAAAACTCGGGTCAAGTCGGGTTCGGGTCAAGTCAGGTTCGGGTCACATCGGGTCGAGTCAATTCGGGTCAAGGCTAAAAAATGTAAACCCGAACTCGAGTCTAATTAGAACTCGGGTCAATTCGGGTCAACCCGAATTGACCCGAATATGTTTTTAAACCCGAGTGACCCGACCCGAATAAGCTTATTCGAGTTTGAGTTCAGGTCGGGTCAACTTTTTCGACACCCCTAATTGCAACAGTGTTTAGCTTAGAGAGCTTATTAAAAAGGGGCATAGATGAATTTTATAGCATGAATACAGTAACAAGCTTTGTACCAAATGGTTCAGCTTATCATGTATGTAATTCATAGTTTCATACTATCATCACAAATTCATTTAACATTTTTATAAACTTGAATTAATTCTTGTTTCACCACTCTATCTATACTACTATATAAAGTATTTGGGACTTCTTATAAAAAGCAAGGCTGAATTTTAAGACACTTTTTCTTACTAAATAAAGTAATTTATTGATGTCATTCCCACATTATATATCATGAACCAAGCTAACAACCATTTGTAACAAATTTTTACAACAACCTATTAAAGAATAATTTTAAATTTTAAATTGAAAATATCTTTTTATTTAATTATTTTTTTCAAAATCTAATTTCACCATATTTCTTAAAAATTTTTGCTCTTAAATTCAACACCCATTTTAACAATATAACATATATTTATAACTTTTTATTTTTTCATTTTTAGTGAGTTTATTTTGATTCAACTTTTGTACAACTTTAACACTAATTAAAATACAAACTTGACGATAAGAGTATAACATTTATTCGCGGCAAAATTTATCATCAGATATTCGCCGCCGCATTGTGCGAGTACCATGCTAGTATATATATAATGGTGAAACAAATCTTAAAACAAGTTTATGCAACTGTTAAGTTGAAGTCTAAATAAGTTTAAATAAATTTATTAAACAAAAACTCCCAAGACAGCCTCCACAAAAGTACTTTGGAGTTTGGAGCTCACCCATGATTCAAGGTTGATCGGTTTCTAAGACTGGTGGGAGTAGAGATGGCAACGGGGACGGGTTTGCGAGGAATGGTTGTTATCATTCCCCATTCTAAAAGTTAAATATTTATCCCCATACCCGTCTCCATTCCCATCGGGGATTACAAGCTACATACCATCCTCATCCCCAGTGGGGAACAGGGATCCCCAATGGGGAATCGGGGATTTTTTCCCCGTTACACAATTAACATTTAAACTATGTTTCAAATGATGACGCAACCATTACGAATAACACAATACGGTAATATCAAAAAACATTAACGAGATTAACATTTATACGATCACGCTCGGTATTAAAAATAACAAAATTTAACACAAAAGGGTTCATCCTAAAAGGTTAGTGTCAAAGGAGATATTAACCATCGATTGATAGTGTTTCAAATATCTAATAGATATTTGAAACATACAAGATATATAAATGTATATGTAGAATATATATATATGCGGGGGCGGGGGCTGGGGACGGGTTCGGGTTCGGCTTCGGGGACGGGTTTGGGGAACCAAGGGTATTACCATCCCGCCTCCATACCCGCTTTTTATTATCAAGGAATCCCCACCCCCATCCCCATACCCGGTCAACTCGGGGAATCCCCGGTCAAATCAGATTCGGGTATCGGATTCTCCGTCGGGTTCAGAGTTTTTTGCCATCTCTAGGTGGGAGTGGCAGTTAAGCCACCCGCGAGTTGGCCAAAGCCACGCGTAGCCCCCACCCCACCCAACCAAAGCCGCGCGCGAGTCGTTCCTAGTCAAAAAAAAACATAGCCAAACTCACCCCAGTGAGTTTTATACATGTGAGCCCAAATGTTTTTTATTTTTTAGGTTAGGTTTAATTTTAGGTGTTTTTTGTGAGTGGCGTGTATCTAAATAATGAAAAAATAGGTATGAAAAGTGAGTGTGAGTGAGTTTGGGTGAGTGTCATTACCCTCGTGGGTGAGTTTCGGTGAGTTTGTTAAAAAGTTGAGGTGATGGTGAGTGACTTTGTTGCCACTCCCACCAGCCTAAGTTTGTTGTCCTTGTGTATTATTTGGTTTTTTTTTAACGGCAGTTTGGTGCAGCGGAGTATCTTGCGTGCCACCAAGGCACCAAGTCTCTCGACCTGAGGTTCGAATCATATCACGAAGAGAATATCAACCCCCATGCTAGCCATCCAGTTTCCCATTAAGGGGCTTCAATTCATTGCGATGGGATTTAAACCCGACCCCATATGGGCCCATGCTAGGGGCTTCAAGGCATTGCGATGGGATTCAAACCCGGCTGCCAATTCTGGAAAAATATATAGGGGAATGACAAGAGTCGAACCCCGACCTCCCTCACATGGAGACTATAACCAAATGCATCCATCTAACTGAGCTAGACTTCATTTGCTGTGTATTATTTGGTTTTATGTATTATTTCCCGGGCATTGCTTTGTTTTTTTGCATTGATACGTCTTTGGCTTGTTTCAGAAAATGTATATTTGATCCATCTTCTATATGTGCTCTGATGTTAATACTGAAGATTGTTTGGTTTCGGTAACAGTGATAGTTTTTTTTTTTTAACAGACGGTAACAGTGATAGTTGGTCCTGAAGTATATAACATGGGTGTCCCATGTTTGGTGAATTTGGAACTTTGTTCCTTTATTTTTATTGTGGATTTGAGTCCGAATCTCAAAATATCTTCTCTATAGTGACGTCTTGACAAGTTAATGAAAAAATTAGTTGTCTCTTGAGGATAACCTAATGCATAGAAATTATAGAATTAGCAAAACGGGTCGAAATGAGTTTGGTTCAAAACAAGTAACGTTGAAAGTGGGTCAAAACAGTCAGGTCAAATCTGTTTTACCCGTCATCATGTTTTTGAGTTTTACCACGTTGACAAAATACCCGACTTCAGCAATCCAAAGATATGACTAAAATGTTTGAAAGTGGATTCACATTGGTGTTTAATGTACAAGTAAGCAATTTGGGTGAGTCGTCTACGCATCGTAACATGAATGCTACACATATCGTAACGAATAGAAAACGTTTAAAACTTACACATTTGAATAGAGTCTAGGAAATTTACGTGTGTGAATGGTTATAATCTCGATATTAATCTCAATATCAATTTGAATCTTATTAAAGTATTTCGATTTTATACGTTTGAGATTCACGAAATCTTCAATCGATTAAAACATATTACAATTGAAATCTAAGGCACGAGAAATCAATCAAAAACCTTAAAGAATTATGAATGTTATGTTTTTTTTGGAAAAGACCAAACTGGTTGATATAACCCGAGATTGTAACTGTAAAACAGTTAATTAGCAACCGTCGTCGTGTTGCTTGAAAAACATATGCAACTCTTGGACCCCAGCAAGGGGCTCTGCCCCTTGACCCCGCAAGGGGGCGCGACCCTCTTGACCCCGCATCTTGGTCGTGGCGATATCAAACTGACTGTGACGAGTGTGCATTCTTCACTTCTTATCCCATCTTTAGCTAAACTTGTTTAAAACCATTGGTCTTTAAGTAAAACACAATTACATAAAATAAAATACATGTCACATACCCCGAAAACAGTATAAATCGATTTAAGACCTTAGTAATTTAAGAAGTAAATTTAGACTTCTTGAATCCTTGAGATGGCTCTCGATGTGGTGGTGTTGTTTGCTGATCTAATGGAACAAGCTAAGTGACATTTTTCAACACCAAGCCAAAACTTGTACGATGCTTAATTAGGCTGTAAAATTGAGAATGTGAATCAATGTTAACGTTGAAAATTGTAACAATATCATAATATCGGAGGATGTGAACCAGTGACAATGTGACAAGAATCGTTACTGAATTAAGTATGTCGCAAGTAGCAAGGACTAGCAATACAATCGACCTTTAATGAAAATGTTGTTGTGAAACTTGTTGCTGTTGGAGGATACTATTCGCCATATCCTAGACTCTAATCTTTTGCTATAAAGTGGTTGGTAAATTACTGATAATTCAATTATTCTTGACAAGACACGGTGAAAAAGATTAGGCGCCATATCATAAAAGCTAATTAGATTATCATATCGTTGTGTTGTTTCTAACAAAACACAAATTATCATGTTTGGCATCAAGCATTTTATAGAATTTTAGATCAGCTAGCAACAAGCAGTTAGCCTTTGATAGTTTGTTGGACAATAAAGAACTAGCATTTACATTTTGTGTAGCAATTCAAAACGCCTTTTAAATAAATTTTAAACTTTTATTACTAACGTTGTGCTTATTAAATTATATATATACCATCAAATTTACCGAATTTTATCTTAGTATGTATATATTATTTTACGTCACTTTTGTATTTATTAGTATTATTTATTCTTTTAGAACGTTATATCTGAAATTTGACCTCGAGTTAAACCATCCAAACGGATAGTTTCGGGACTCGAACCACTAGGTGATGTTAGAATGATTAAACCATATGGTTATGATTTAAGGAAAATTCGCAATATACTCTTTTCCTTAAAGTGTTTGTGAAAAATGACCTTAAATTTTATGTTTTTCGTAAATGCCCTGAGGCATCCGAGACATCTTTTCATAATATGGTGACACGTGTCCGACAAAGGTACATGATACCTCGGATGGCTCGGGACACGTGTCAAACTATGGTGCCTAAATGTCTCGGATGTCTCGAGTTACTTTGGGAAACAAAAAATATTTGGAGCATTTAACACCCATATTTTATGGCTAGGGGGCATTTAAGGAATTTTCCCTATGATTTACTATTCATCCAATATAAATAGTGGTAAAACCATAAACCCAACCTTCAAACCAAACCTACAAATCGAACTTAGGCCTTTTATCTCATAATACTCCCTCGCAGTTCGGGCGACGAAATCGTGAAAGCTCAAACTGGAGTAGCTTATAAAAAGAAAAAAAATATATATATAACCTAACAAAACATTATCTTGACATCAACATAGTTGTCAGATTCCTCTTCTTAAACTCCAACCAGACAAACACAACATGCATAAAGCCCTATATTAAATCTGATTTATATTCGTAAACGCTAATTGTGGATTGTGTCATTTGCACAAACATACAACCAAATAGACAACTATGTAGAACTCATGGTTTCGCACGAGACGGAGCTAGAAATATATGTTAAGGGGGGCTTAATTTTTTTTTTACAATAACATAGAAGATTTTTGAAAGAAAAACAAGATTGAAACTGGAGAAAGATTTTTAAATGTAGTGATTTTTCTTACAAAAAGATTTAAAAGTTCTGTAATAAACAACTTAAATGACAAATTAACAATTAGAAGGGTAAAAAATGCTGTTTTTAATAAAAAGGATGTTCTATTTTTTTTTCATCTTCTTTCATAAAGCTTCAAAACTCCATTAAAGCAACAATATTTTTTTTAACATGCCATCTAAAATGTTTCGATCTTTAAGCTTTTTGCTGGAAAGCATATAGTCATAAGGTAGATCTGTCATTGTTAGGGGGGCCAAGCACCCTCTAGCCCCCCATTGGCTCCGTCCTTACATGTTAGAGATTAAATTTATGATTATGATTTATTATTCATCCACTATAAATAATGATAAAACATTAGACCCAACCCACAAACTGGAGTTGGGTCATTTATCTCCTAATAGGTGAGACCCATGAAAGAAAACTCCTAGAACTCATGGTTTCGTACGAGAAGAAAAATCTAATTTTTTTGTCTTTTGTAAAACTTGAACCCTGAGCAAAACTTTCTTCCTAAATTTAAGAAAAACTTAGATGACTAACTAAGTTAAATTAAGTTGGTTGGTTTATTTTTTACGTCATTTTACAAAGCATAATTATAGTTATGACTATATTGGCAAACGTTACTTTTATAATGTTGCGTTCCACCAAACATACAGAAGGGATATATATATTCCCACACACATCGACTCTTGTATAAATGTAACATGTGATAGCTTACTATAAATAGGAAGGTCCGCATAAGCTCAGCTGCACTCTGACTCCTTGTCGTGGCTGGTTCATTTCCAAATGGTTTTACCGATACATAAGAAAAAACATGTGATCATACAAATATGAATACCGACCGATACATAATCTGTTAATCATGCATATGGTCTATAAACATCTTTATATCAATAATGCCATTCTTCGTAGAAATACCCATCATCTTTTTAACCCATTGGTTGAAGCATCACTATTTAAATAAGATTCCACATGGACCATGTATAGTAGCACTAGCAGCAATGAAGTTGACATTTATCAACCATTGTAGTTCATATTTAATTATTATACCTTACGACATTTATATAAAATTATGTTTTACGTAATTGCTCCTGTATTACTTGATCAAGTTAGCAGGATCATTGCACATTATTGTCCAAGAAGGGGAGAAGCAAGATGGTGTAGGAAACAGGTCTGTTTTTTTTGATATTTCATATTCACCATTATAAAACATATTTTGGTGTTCGAGTTTTGAAAAATCACTTAGCCAACGTAAAACGGGTTAATAAACAAAACGAGCATTGATTGGGACGATGCTTTACTATATGACTAAACTTATATGTCAGCATTTTATTGGAGCAGAGGTCCCACTTCTTTACAAACCAATAATATATCACTACATCTATTACGCACATAACTAATCATATTCTTTAAGTCTCTCAATTGTTTTCTTAACTCAAAACACCCCTTTCCAATTTCTCAAAGTCCAATTTTTTAATAACTACTGTAGTAAACATTAGCACAAAGTGATTTGGTTTCCAATAACTTTAAACGAGAACAACGAAAAAACCTTAACACTTGTAAATTAAAGACAAATTTCATATAAGAATAAATTACGACTCATGGAGTAATACTATATGTAATAAGTGAAAAGAACAAAATTTTCACCTTTTTAAACAAAGATCTTACGCGACAACACCAGCCTGTTACACATCCTTTGGAACCTTTTTGATTTAGCATCATATTTCAGCTCCTTTTTAGTCGATAACATAGTAACTGCAATTTAAGAAATAAAAACATATACTTCAAAAGGCTGGATTTTAAGTTTATGGGTACCATCATAATTTGAACAATATGACACGAAGTTGAAACTAAATGTCATCTTGGGTCACTGTTTTTCAACAAATATTGTCGGTAATCTTTTTTATATGCTCAGACTTAAACTACTACTACAATCAATAGTATCGTTTTTTTTAATTTTAAACATGGCGATCATATTTTTGACCCATTTGGTTGAAAGAAACACTATTTAAAAAAAGATTCCATATCACCATGTATTGTAGCAGTAGCAGCCATGAAAGTCAACATGAACATATCTACCAAACTCTACTCCAACTCTCACCCTTCAATATAGTTGACTTTATTATAGTAGTTTATTTCATCCATTTATATAAAACAACTTGTTACATAATTGTTTGTGTATTGATTGATCGAGTTAAGAATATCCTTGTACAAAAATTTCTACGAAGTGGAGAAGCAAAGTCTCGGCTCGTGCTCATTCATCTATGCAAGAAAAAGACCTTTGTATTGGTCATTTGGTGTTCGACTTTTAACTAAAATCTCATGGGATATTGAAAATGAGCCAATGTACAAAACTACAGAAGTCATTGCTTTGTTATTACGTCCAACGTTTTTAGGCTGTTCAGAAAGGAAATTCATGTATCATGTTTTTCAATTCTAAGTGATAACTTTTATACTTTTATAGTTAACGTTAGACAATGATAAACCCATTATAATTTTGATTTTTTTTAACGACGAGTTAGAACAGTTATTAAGTTAGTTATTCGATTTCACAGTATTTACCCAGAAGGTAGTCTCTGTCAGTCTCGAATAATAACTAGTGATCCGATTATACAGTACTTACCCAGAAGGTAGTCATTTCCAGCCTCGAATAATAACTAGTGATCTGATTCCACAGTACTTACCCAGAAGGTAGTCCCTGTCAGCCTCGAATCGATGCATCTACAGGGCAGAACCCCATAGATTCCCACTTTGAAGGAAAACCCCCGCGGAGAGACTCGAACTTGAGACCTCTCGCATGTGATATAACCTCCCTAAAAACACCCTTAGTGACCAACTGAGGTAACCCAGTTGGTTTATAATTTTGATTTATTATTGATCATTATTTATAATTGTATTTTAGCCAGACTTATAGTCATTAATAGCTAATTGCAATATAAAATTAGGGTCGGAGTTAAGGGGTTCTCGAAGATGCACGAGAACTCGATATAATTTTTTCGTGTAATGTATATATTTTCTAAAAATATCTATCTTTTTAAAATACATTCGGTCTCAAAATTATATATTATATAAATACTCGTATTATGCACTCGATAACTTTATACTTTACCTCCGCTCGGCGTAAAATCATATGCCCAATTTGTTCAAATTAGATGGTTTGGTTTAAACCATGGTGTGGTTGTGGTATCTCTTGTGTTTAATAATCGGTTGGTGGTGAACGTGTGAGAGTGACTTTGGTTGGCACTTTGGCTGCTGAATGGAGTGGTGGCGAGACAATTTGTTATAATATAATTTGATACTTATATACATATATAGTACGATACAATACTATTACAATTAAATTGCATTATTGGAAATGAACGTCATGTCGATTGTCATCTAATATATCATGGATGTTCTCTCAGATTCCATTCAATTCAACATCATATTCAATTACCTATCATTTTGTTATAGAAAGGCAAATATCATAGTTCATAAGTAGCTGATATCTCTCATTCAAATAAAAACAAATTACTATGTGTTAAACATATTGTAGATACAAATTAGTTTACTTTATATCATAAGTTATATCATAAGTTAGCACAATTTCGTATCGTTCAACATCTTGTAGTACGTGTATAGGTAAATTTATAATCGTCAAATCACTTGTAATTAAGTTGTTATCTGGACAAAGATAGTATTAGATACGACGACTTACGACTAGATTGTTTGTACAAAGAAGACGAAACTAATTAAGGTGACATAAGAAAATATTACCTATTGAGCTAAAAACAAACCTATCAACATCGTACCAAGACTTTATAGTTTATACTACTTAGTTTTTATGGAAAAAAGCTATCACCATCGATATTGTATATAGATTTTTTTTTCCTTTGTTAATTTGTAGTGTTATTGTGGTACACGTATGCAACTTGCATAGCCAGCCTCACATGGCTAAGTGACCCAATAATAGAAACTCACATGCATTTACGACAACACATGGTACTCAAAGATACGTACTTGGCTTTCAAAAATTATAAAGAACAGCTCAATGTCTTTTTTTCCTAAACACAAGGTACAAATAATTCATATATTATTATTTGATTGATTATTTGGACAACACCTTAATGTCTCGTATATAATTATATTATAAAACATTTGATACTTTTAAAAAATAATAAAATTAAAATCTTACATTTTTTTAAATATTAAATAAAACAAGTTATTGGTTTCTTCTCACAATTATATATTATAAGCTTTTTTAACAACCTTTGGTAACAACTTTTAAAATTAACATTTTTTTATAAGTTAAAAAATCTTTTTATCTTCTTGTTATTTTTATAATCGAATTTCATTATATTTTTAAAAATTTCCATTATAACATATTTTTATTAACTTTTAGTTTTTTTTTTCTATTTTTAATATATTTTTTTAATTTTATTTTTCACAACTTTAACATTAATTTGAATACAAAACTAACATTTATTCGTTACAAAAATCATCACCAGATACTCATCGTTCTATTATACGAATACCATGCTAATAATATCTAAACAATAGGTACAAATTATTGTTCGATCTCATTATGTTAAAAATGAAAGTGTTGGATCATTTTCTTGTTCTTTTGGACAAGTGGCCTAGAAGAATCCACATGCAATACTTTAGTCGTGCATTATTACATGTACGTGATAGTTACTAAAGATGCATTAATAGTAGTGTAATATATACGTATATCTTTCTCCTACATCAGTGAATGCAAGAAATGATGATCTGCTAATGATACTACATATGATTGATCAGTTTTTATGTATCTCACTAGCTTTTATGTTTTATTTGAGGGTGTAATACACATATTTTAAACCAAAATCACCTATCAAACAACTATGTCTTGTCTTTTCAAACTAAAATCCATCCCAAAGTGAGATATTAATGTATCAACATCTCACTGAGTACTGAGTAGTATAATTACCATGCATTTGAAAAGTTAGAAATTTAACCTGAAAAGATTATATATAGTTCTATATATAATTATATCTTTCAAAGGTGCCATAAAATCTTTGGTTGATCAATTAATCAGCTAATAGCAATAACAACAACGATACCGATTCTGTTAAAGCCGGTTATGTTAGAGATAAGATGTAGACGTTCTCGCCAATATCAGGGTATAGTAAATGTTTTGCCAGTACAAAAGTTACTACATTAAGAGGTTCATTTCGATATCCTTTTGAACAATATATATTGTTTTTTTTTGTAACTATATGATTTTGACACATTGGTCGACTAATTTACGAGGTTTGAGTCAAACCAAATACGATATTATTACAATGCTGCATAGATGAACTTCAATCAAATACGATATTATAGCCTGACTACCAAAAAATTAACTAAAAACGTGATTATTCATTCAAGCAACTAATAAGCACAAAACCAACAAAATCTAATAAACTATGCAAATCAAAAAACAAAAAGCATTCATCAAACTTTATACAAGAATTACCTTCACACAATATCACCTTAAATGCATGAAGAAAAAAAAAGTTGAAGATTGTAGTCCTTTAGGACCCTTATGTCTTACATTTAGCAACCTTTTAGCTCCTCTAGTCACTATAGATAATCCGACCGTCGCCTATAAACAATAGATTCCGAAACCGAACAGCTTCTCTTACAACAAGTATACATACTAACCACACAGCCCGGTCTTTCACCCGTCGAAAACTTGGTGTTTTCAAGCTTTTTGTCTTTAGAACACTCGACAAAAGCCACGAAAAACGGGTCTTTTTTGAAGCTTCTACTACTAGTATACTTCTTTATAGCGTTGCCAGGTGGCGGCAACAGAAGATTTTGTGACGATTCACTTTTCTTGTAGTAATTGTTTTGTTTGGCTATTCCTGGAACTTTCTCCCACGAAAACGGGATACCAAGATATCGCAACGGAGTGGACGGTGATGGTGATGGTGATGTTATCGTTGTTTCTATCGACGAGTCGTCGCTAGTGTCGGAGAATGAAAAGGATTTGCTACGCCGAGAGTGTCGCTGGATATTAGAGGAAGACATTGGTTTTTTCTTTTCTTTTCTAATGTTTAGGGTAGACAAAACACACTTCCAACTTTCTTTGTGTTTTATTGTCAATAGTCATGCATTTATATTATACAAAATCAATAAGATACATGTGGTCATGTGGACGTATGTATGTTTAGTGACACCTTCTTAACTCTTTCGATTGTTCCAAACACGATGACTATATTACGTACCTATAAAAGTATCAAAGTGTCAATGCATCATTATTGTATTAAAAAATTACGAGTTGGTAGAATATATGAGTATAAAAACTTGTGTCGAATTTTATACTAATAGAAATAACTTAGGTAAGTGACTCCACTAGATTTGTTGGTAGGAAGATCGTAAAAAACTTTTGAAGGTAATATTGTATTGTAAACTAGGGGCGAGCATTTGAACCGCAGGATCAGATGGAATCGGAAAATCGGATCGACTCGGATTGAATCAGATTGAACAATTTTAGTTTGGTCATCGGTCTAATCTTACCAAAAACCCTTGGATTATGCCTAATAGAGTCTGATTGGACCGAAGACCGACCAGACCGGACCATTTCGGTCCGTTCTCAGTCCGGGGTTTTAGACCATTTTGGTCCTTGGTCCGGTCCAGTCTTGGTCGGTCCGGACCGATCCGAGCGTGTTGCTCAGTCTTATTGTAAAGTATGTTTGTCATATTTAGAATCTAGTAAAAAGTTAGATATTTAGGGAAAAAGACTAAAATGGTCAAAATTTACCCTCTCCATCTACAACATAGTCATGACGCAAGACTTTGATAAATTTGGTCATACACAAATGCACAGGTGTTCAACTCCACTACATCTTTGCCATGTGTTATATGCTAAGTGATCAACTGACGGTGCTCAACCACTAAGTGATCAACTTTTTTTTTGAACATTACTAAGTGATCAACTTTGTTAGTACCTTTTACCCCTTTTGAGACAAATCTTTTCTCTTCATATCTGTGCCTATTTTTTAACTTTTACCCCTTATAAAATGTCAAACTTAACAACTTTAACCCTAAATCCAACTAACTAACTGATCAACTTTGTTCAATTATACTTTATTGTGCAACCCATTTGTCAAACGGTTCCCAATTTTTAGCCAACAATATTCATCGTCGTTGCAACCATCCCATCCTCTGTCAACCATATTCACTGTTTCTAGTGGTTTATGGTTACCAGACCATATCATATTTTTCGTAGATGGCCGCAATTGTACAGATTGCTTTAATATTATGCATTTGTATAATTTTTTTTATAATGTTGTTTAATTGAAGCACCAGTCTAGTTGATACAATAGGTTTATAACAGATTATTATAAAAATTAGGGTTTCCATAGCTTTAATTCAAAACTCACTCTATTCATTTATGCAATAGGTTTATGATGCGAAGATTGACATTAGAAGTAAGTTAGATTATATGACAACTGTTCGCGTATCTGGCCGCTCGGCCAAACACACATAAGCCATCTTCTAGAAGCAAGATTGGCCGTACGGATCTGGCAGCCCAGCCCACCCACTAAGCACAAGTCTAAAGGGAATCCTCAAAAGTAGTGCCACAACATCGGGAAGGGGCTGCGCACCCTATTACCCAGGGGACCTTCACATGGCACCCGGATTGAAGGCGAACTCGTCTTCACACCTCAAAAGTAGGAGAGATTCCCTTTGGAACAACCGATGCACCTTACTACCCAGAGGCCTCACATTACCTGATGGTCTAAGGGTTGGCCTGACAGATCACAAGGCTCAAGGAGTACAACCTCCGAGGAGCTACAGTAAGCTATAGTGTTCTCAACACTATAAATACCCCCCTTGTATTCAATGTAAGTCAGACATTCTCACTCATATTTATTACACATACTCATTAGCCCTGTGGCTCTCAATATTATTGGCCATCCGGCTCTTAGTCAGATTCTTACTCTCACACCGGAGTTGGTCTCGGGCCTCCCACCCGAGGCGAGCTAACGTGTGCTACTTTCTTATAGGCTTGTGGAGAAGA
This sequence comes from Glebionis coronaria, assembly GCA_025667525.1. Taxonomy (NCBI): domain Eukaryota; kingdom Viridiplantae; phylum Streptophyta; class Magnoliopsida; order Asterales; family Asteraceae; genus Glebionis; species Glebionis coronaria. The sequence goes on along the minus strand of CM046879.1, from coordinate 152,044,383 downwards.
TAGCCCAGACGTCCTAGAGGCGTTCTTAGCCCATTTAGAGGCCTAACGGACTTTTGCATCTACAAACTGGCGCCATCCGATGGACCCTAAATTCTATCTACGTAGCAGTTAAAGAACGGCGGGTCCTGAACCATTATCACCTGAAACCGAAGCTCACAATGACACTCACAACAACCTCACGAATGAAGAAATTATTGAAGGCCACCTCTCGGCCCTGAAAGAGTTAATAAAAGATAAAAGTAATCGGGATTACCTCAAACCAAGGCTAATTAGCTTTGATGAAGGAGAAGAACATTCGGGGGACAAGGGGAAGAAGAAGGAAAGCCAAGGTAACGGAAAGAAAGACAAAGGGAAAAAGGTGGAAGATGATGATTTGGGAAAGCCTTTCAAATCATTGGAAATGCCCCCTTAGCAAGAGGATCATCGAATATTCATCCCCTAGTCATAGAATGCCAGCCAATGTTAGGATATACGCGGGAAAGGGAGATCCGGCAGATCACATCAACCACTTCAAAGGGATGGGAAACCAGGGAGAGTGGCCCATGCCCGTTAAAGTGCCGAATGTTCCAGCAGACGCTAGATGACAAGGCCAGGGCCTGGTTTGACGAGCTGCCACCGGGAAGCATAGATGATTGGGATGATTTGGAGGCTAAATTCCTCACGCGATTTGGGATGTTGAAAGCATGCGCAAAGGACCCTACTGAGATCCCAAAGATTATCTGCAAGGCCAATGAGAGCCTACCGGTATTTAAAGAGAGGTGGGTAAGTGAATCTAATTCCATTCCTAATAATGTTCTCGACCTCATGAGGAGCTCTTCGTTTATGGGATCACACAAGTGTCCCGGTCTGGCCAAGCGGTTTGCTGAAAGTATACCCAAAACGGTGGATGAAATGTTAAAGCATGTGGAAGATTTTTTCGTGCAGAAGCAGCATTTAGGGATGCCGAGCTGCCTAGAGGGGAGTACATCCGAGGAGACATCTCCCTGACGGGAGGCCAAAGGAATGACCGTTCTCAGAAAAGAGGTTTCAGGGGAAGAAGGGGTGGAGGCCGAGGTGCCTATCAGAACGAAACCCCTTATGCTCAACCATACACTTTGCCTTACCGACCTCCCCAACGTCCACAAGAAGTGAACCGAATATTCACCCTAGAAGACTTGTCCAGCACACCGAAGGAAATTTTGGCAGCAGAGCACCAACTTAACCTTCCGGCCCCACCTCCTTTGGTAGGATGCCAAAGAAGGAAAATATGGACAGATACGCGACTATCATTGTGCGAAGGGGCACTACACAAATGATTGCTTTCAGTTGAGAAGACATTTGGAGGCCGCTTTGGAATCTGGAAAACTCAACCACTTGATCAAGGATGTGAGGAAGAAAGGGAAGGGCGGCCAAAAAGGCCACCCACAGAAGGCCGACGTGATCAATATGGTATATGGGTATAGTGATAACCGGAAAAGGAAGTCAATATGGGTGAACGAAGACTGGATGAACATCCCAATAACGTTCCCACCATGCCCATACGAGGATTTGTCAAAAGAAGCAATTGTGATAGAGGCCAAAGTCGAAGGGTATCTGGTAAGAAGGGTACATGTGGATGGCGGTGCGTCCGTGGAGATAATGTATGAGGACTATTTTAACAGCCTCCACCCAAGCATACAAGCTAGAATGACCAAGACGTACAACATGGTATCGAGATTCTCTGGGGAAAGTGTGAATCCATTGGGGAAAATAGAGTTGTAAGTCTGCTTTGGAGATGGAGGGTTGTTCCGAAGGGCCATGATGAGGTTCACCGTCATACCCGCCCCTTCTCCATACAACATTATCCTAGGAAGGCCAGGGATAAGGAAGCTACGAGCCATCCCATCTACCATCCATGCTATGATGAAATTTCTAGCACCATGAGGTATTGCAACTCTTGTCGCCTCATCTTCGATTATTAATGAATACAAGGAGTTGGGATAGAGGAGAAGGGCAAAAGAAGAGCCAGAGAATGAGAATGGCCAAGCGGTCAACTTAACAGAAGAGGTTGTGATTAACCCGACCTTCCCCGACCAACTTATTACCATTAGGGGAAACCTATCAAAGGAAGGCTCGGAACAGCTAAAGCAATTACTGAAGAACAATCTAGATGTATTTGCGTGGGAATCGCAAGACATAACCGGAGTGCCAAGAAGGATAGCCCAACACAAGCTTAATGTGAACCCCTCAGTGACGCCGGTGAGCAAAAAACGAAGGGTATTATCTGCTGAAAAAAGTGAAGTTGTGACTAAGGAAGTAGAAGAATGGGTGAATGCAGGAATAGTGAGGCCAATTAGATATCCCACGTGGATATCCAACACGGTCTTGGTCAAAAAAATGGATGGAGTATGGAGGATGTGCATAGACTTTAAGAATTTAAATGCCGCATGTCCAAAGGACTATTATCCTTCGCCAGAGATTGACGCCAAGATAGAGGCCGTTATGAGATACAAGTACAAAAGCTTTTTGGACGCTTACAAGGGCTACATCAAGTACAAATGTCACAAGAATACGAAGAGAAAACAACCTTCTACACCGACCAAAGAACATATTGCTACACCAAAATGCCCTTCGGCCTAAAAAATGCAGGGGCAACATATCAAAGGTTGGTGGATACGGCCTTCGAGTCATAGATCGGACGAAACTTGGAGGCCTATGTGGATGACATGGTCATAAAAAGAAAGACAGAAAAGGAAATGTTGGCCGACATAGCTGAGACGTTTGACAACTTACGAAAGATAAACATGAAGCTTAACCCCAAAAAATGTTCATTCGGGGTGGAAGAGGGTAAGTTTCTAGGTTACATGGTAATGTCGGAAGGAATCAGAGCCAACCCGGCCAAGATTAAAGACGTCACAGACATGGAGTCACCCAAAACATGGAATGAGATGCAAAGCTTGGCTGGGAAATTGGCCGCGCTCAACCGTTTTCTTTCAAAGTCTACCAAAAGGTCACTACCCTTCTTTGATACCTTGAAGAACATAACTAAGGCCAACAAGGAGGAGTACAAGTGGACACAAGAGGCAGAGGAGGCTTTCCAACAAATGAAAAGGATAGTGATAGAACTGCCATCACTCACCACACCTAGGCCCAAAGAAACACTCTCCAACAAATGAAAAGGATGGGTTTTAAGTCATTAGTTCATGTAAATTACAAAACTAGGTTTTAAGACATCTTTAGCTTATAACTTTCATTTGAAATGATCAAATGCTCTAATTTCTTTTAGATTAGTTTTATAGCATCGTTTTAACATTATAACAAGTCTAAGAGTTCATTATAATAAGATCAAAGCTTGGTTAACTTAGAGATTACCTAGGTAGCTAAAAAATGGCTCCTCATGGCTCCTTATGGCTTCCTATGAACACAACTTGCTATCAAAGCTTCAAGAGCTTTAATAGATTCTTTCTAGACCTGGTTTCTGGTCTTCTAAGTGTCCTAGAATGTATATAGAAGTGGATTTTGAGAATGGGTAGGAGATACTTATGAAACAGGGTGCAAGTTCTAACAAAGGGAGTTCACCCCTATTTATAGAATTTCTAACCCTTAGGCTCCAAGTCTTGGCCTAAAACGTGTAACTTAGATAGAGTAGTGACTAAGAAAGCTAGTGAAGGTGTATGCAAGTTTTTAGACTTAGGATGAAAATATATAGCACTTGTGGTTCTTAAGGTGTCACGGCAACATATAGATAAGAATGGTGATGTGTAGCCTTCAAGTAGGTGATGCACCTCTTTGTTAGCACTCCAAAATATCTAGGGATACTCTAAATATCTAAGTTATGTTTTGAATTTTGGAGAGAAGGTTAAATAGGTTTTTGGAGGGAAAAACTAAAACCGGGTCTAAAAACTAGGGCTTATAACTTATACTTTGTAATTTTGGTGATTAAGGACTTAGAAATGTGATTAGTGATGGATTAAGGTTTAATTAGGGTTTACACATTGTATTTAAAATATATGTGTCCTTGGTTTGAAGTATAACATAGGTTTGATGTGAATTTATGAAGAAAACTTATGTAGGGTTTTTAATGATCTAGGTTTAAATCTTAATAAAAGTCATTATCCTCCTTTTAGCTACTGATGTAGACTTAATTTAGGTCCTATACATTATGTTTTAGGTTTCCAATGAGTTTCCACACTTGGTTTAATAGGTTATTCTAGGTAAACATGTCTAAAGAGTGAAAATACCTATTTTGACCAAATTTACAAGTCATGCATTAAAATCTTGTACCTTGTGCTTAAGGGTACTTGTACATTGTATTAACATAATATTATAACCTTAATGAAATGATATAAGTGTTTGTAGACTTGTCCTAAAAGACTAGGTATTGATTCTATGTAAAATGCTTAATATAAAGGTTTCTAGGTTACCAATCCTAATGACTTTCTATCTTGGGTGATTAGTGTTTATATCATAATGTAAGATTATTCTAGGTTTTATATAGTATTTTTATGACTTCTAGGAATTATACATTCTTAGTTTAAGGCTTTATATAGGTTGATCATATTCTAGGGATAATTAAGTGAGCTTAAGATCCTATGCTTTGATAACTTGTACATTATGCTTTATTAATTTGTAACTTAGCTTGAGAAAAATTTATGATCTTTATATGATACTTAGTTGATTTTTATAATTAGTTGCAATAGATTAGACTCTAGTTTATTATAAAATGGATTTTGTATACTAATCTCGGTTACTAGGTCTTATACTTGTAATTAGCTTTGATTAGTGAATATTAGTGCTTTGTGATCAATTACCTTTCCTTTTAGATGATAACTAGTATTTTTTATTTGGTATTTGTACATAGATGTTATCTAGTTATATTGCTTGAAACATTAACTTATAAAGTGAATTCTAGAGTTTCTAAGGTTCTTTAGTAATTTAGGGTATCTTTGGTATACTTGAGTTGTTTTTATTTCTAATGTATACATATTGGTACTTTTTAAACTCAGACTTGATATATACATATTGTTTTACAACATATAGGAATATGTTGAAGTGGCAATTGAGATAGTGAGAATCCATATATTTCACAATAGTCATATATCATATCAAAATGCAAAAATTTCTTGCAAATTCTCCTCTTTATTTATTTATCAAATGGGCAATTACATATATATTGATATTATATTAGCCAAAAACTACTAGATGTTATAAATACCATTCAGGCCGATTAATGAAGAATTATAAAAGTATCTATTTTTTTATCAACCATTAAGGCCTCAACCATTGATACAATTGCTCCTAATAAAACTAAAGAAATTGAAGATTAAAGATTTTCAAATGTGAATGAGTCACCTTTAAGGAAGAACATCTTGATTCAATTGTTAACGACAAGGTAACATATTTAACTTTCCCCCTATTAGTCATTGTACTTTATTTCAACTTTCCCACTGATATAGTTAAGTTTCCCCCTAATTTTCAGAGCACAGATGAAGTTGAAGACATTAAGGTATTTTCATCCTTAGTCGGTCCTTAATTATAAGTTAATGTATCTATTTTAAGCTATCTATTTTAGTTTTAATTGCAAGTTAATGGTTTTTTCCAAACAAAACAGGCCTCAAGCACACTCGAGTATGCGGATGTTGATACAAGCGATGTTCTGAACACTGAAGAAGTAACGCCGATTGAAAAGGTAAGATATCAATTTCAACTTTCCCCTTGATTTACAGAGTATTTCATTTATTGTACTATATTTTCACTTAGATTTTATAAAATTATTTTAATACTTTTTCATTTATCAACATCAATTGATTCAAAACTTGAAGATATTAAAGAACCAAGAGTTGATGACTTGCCACAAGAAGAAGAACATATTCAGTCCCTGCAGGATGGTCATGCAAGTTCATGTTATGTATATAACATCAACGGTGTAAATGAGGATATGGATGTTAATGTAAGTGTTGTTTAGAACACAAATGAAGTTGAATACATTAAGGTATTTTCATCCTTAGTCGACCCTTAATTATATTTTGTAATAATTGCAATTTAATTTTTTTTTGCCAAACAAAACAGGTCTCAAGCATACTCGAGTATGCGGATGTAATTATCAATGCTAAATTATCAATGCTAAATTTTGAGGACGATTTTTGGATATTGGTCGGGGACGAGCTGGTTGGCTTTCGGATACTGTAAGTTGAGTTAAAAAGAACTATGGATTTTATATACTTATTATAAATGAAGTATTCTACTTTTATTAATGTTTTTTTTATATTTTTGTTTCAAATGATAACACTTGGAACTATGGATTTTATATTTGTAGCACTACAGATCGGCTGATGCAGATTATATAATGACTGGCCCATTCTTTAATATTCTGGTTCGTACTAACTAGTTGCGTTCCTATTATTCTTTCGGTGTTACTTATGGTGTTCCGTGGTCTGGCGATGGGGTTGAAAAGGTTAGATCTAATTTCATGGTTTGTAAAAATTCTATACTTTAATAGGGCTTCTACTTACAGTTTATTTGATATGATATGTTTACTTCCCCATCAATGAAGAAAAATTCCATTAGGTCCCTGTTGAACTAAATTTTCATTCTGGTGTCATAACCATTTATGACAGCATGATTCCTAATGTGGTGGTAGAAACTTAAGTGGAATACCAAAAATGGTGGGTGATCTTAGCTAAAACCTATTGCCTCTTGCATTCCCAAGTATCTTGAGGACAATGATGTAATGAGTAAGAAAGGCATTGATGCTTCAAATTACTTAGTCACTTTTCGTTACGTGAGTAATGTTCTAACGCAAGCTGGCCCTTTATGCGATTATGGGGTTTGGGTAATGAGAAATTTGTTCATGCTAACAAAAAAAAGCCATTGGAAGTGACTGATCCATTTCAAGCAGTATTAGCATATTGTGAGCATTTGGCGGAATTATTTTGGAGATACAAGATTAGCACTTCTTGTTCAAAAAATAGTGGGAACATTTGACAGTCTTTTGAACATCTTTTGTTATTCTAGTTATTCTGTTTGTTCATAGAGCTCTTTGACAAGCATGGGTGGCCTAGCGTCGGTACCCGAGAGAATTGACATATCAGAAGGAGTCGTCATTATGAAATCAATCACTCTAAGTAAACATTACTTTTTTATCGAGCGGTTAAAGGAAGTAGTTGTGCTTGTTGAAGTAAGAACAATACGGGATTTTACAACTCGTGGAGAAACCGAGAAATATATTCGCGGGATTTTAGAAACCAACGAGGTAACCGTAAAAATTCTTTAAGTCTTTGCTTGATATTGATGTTCTAAGTCACTTAAGTCCAATTAAAAGTTTCCTAAGTCCAAATGTTATCTTGCCTTCGAAAGTCCAAAAATAATTCACGTTTGGTGTCACAGTTGATAGCTCGCCTATGGTTACTTGATACCTCGCCTAAACCCAAAACTTGTTAACTCGCCTAGCATGAATCTGATAACTCGCCTAGTATTAATCTTGATAACTCTCCTAGTACTAACTTGTTAACTCTCCTAATATCGCAACTTGTTAACTCGCCTAGTACCAAAACGTGTTAGCTCGCCTACCAAAGTGATTTATTGATTACAAACGCCTTAGAAAACACGTTAGTTCGCCTGTAGAAGTGTATTATCGAATACACTTTGTTAATTTGCCTAGATAGCTCACCTAGAATACTTCGCCTAATAGTTCGCCTATGAGAAACTTGATAGCTCGCGTGCTGAAATAGGAGTTCTATCAATGTCTGAAACCAACTTTTTCCAAGCTTCAAAAAACATGATTTTTGGGACTTTTGAGAAAAAAGACTTGTACTTTTCAAATCAATAGAGACTTAAAGTTGCAATCTTTTTTAAATTTAAGCGAAAAATTCAAAAATCAACAATGGTACTTTCTTTATGAAATTCGAACCAAAAATCAAACAAACAAAAATGTTTTTCTTGTTTTTGAGCAACTTCAACTATATCACAAGGATACTAGATCAAAGATTGAACTATTAATGAAGATTGAAGCACAAGAAACAAAAAAAAAGTTTTGATGTCGTGTATATATGATATATAGTACACGAATCAAAGTAAACAAACACAAAACAAGACAATCATCTCATGGCTCTTGATACCAATTGTAGAATTATGTAATCCTTGATGGTAACTGAGAGAGAGAGAGAGAGAGAGGGGGGGGGGGGGAGGTTATTCTATAGAGAGAAAGTAGAGAGAATATGTATGTATATTATATGTGAAATAATGAACCAACAACATCCTCTCCATCAAAGGAGATGATTTATATACACATGTCTACATAATGGACATGGGCCGTCGGTCAAGCCTTAAGGCCTCGTCCGGTTTGCTTACAATTTTTAATATTATCTAACTACGAGCCCGTAATGCTATTATTAGATTGATCAAGTCTTTTAATGGTAAACCGTATTTTCAACATAAATAGTAGCTGAATGAGGAGTGTGAGGCAAGTCGTATCTTGAGTTTATAGAGGGTATTGCATTTGGTTAAGTATTAACTAAAGTTTTAATAATATTTATTTTAACATATAAATAAATATTTATTTAACAATATTTATTTCTAACTAGCAACCAAATAAATTCAAATTTAATTTTAACATATAATATTGTTTATTGTATAACATATTTTAGAAAAAGACACGTGTCTGCACAGGTATTATAACTAGTTTAGAAAAAGAGAGAGTTATTTCTTCTTTTGGTAAAGGGGTTTTTCGGTAAATTTATTTCTTCAAAAAACCGTTAAGTATAATAAATGTAGGCGAATCTTACTTTTTCTGCCCGTTACATTAGGGTGTTCATCGATTCAGGTTTCGGGTTTGTGGGTTCTACGATTCGGTTCATCGGTTTTGAAAATTTTAAAATCAAAACCAAAACTAAACCAAACTAATTATAAAGTACGTAAAACCAAATTAGAATTCGAATTGTGTTCGATTAAAACCATGAAAATAAAATTCAAGTAAAGTTTAAAATATTGTCAACAAGTCACATAAAAAACCAAAAGTAAATTAAGTAGACAAAAGTTTAAGAACTAAAATCTTTTAAATCTTCACAAAAGTTTAAGAACTAAAATAAATGAAAGCAAATAACATAATTTTTATATATTATAAAGCATTTGGAACATTTTTATTTTCAAAAAGTCTGAAAATTAGAATATTTGAAATTAACCTTTATGAAAACGTTCATTTTGTAATTCACCATTCATATTTTTAACAACATATTAAAAAATCAATTTTATCTTTAAAATTGAAATATCTTTTTATCCAATTATTTTTTTCCTAATCTAATTTTTCCATATTTTCTAAAATTTTATGCTCTTTGATTCAATATCCATTTTGATATATCTCAATTAATTTTTAGTTTTTTTTTCATTTTTTGAGGGTTCATTTTAATTTAATTTATTTTTTTTACAACTTCAATCTTTGAATACAAACTTAAGGGGCAAAAGTAATAACATTTTTCATTTTAAAAATCGTCACGGGATACTCGTCGCCGCATTGCGTGGGTACTATGCTAGTTTTACATAAAAGTTATGGGTGATATTACTCTAAAATCCACACTATTTACAAGAGCAATGCTATACATTCCTACTATATCCTCCTAATTATCCTCCTACTCCATATAAATATGGACAAGTGTAATCCACTATGTATCTCTTTTGATCTCACTCATTGATTTTGACACTTGTCGTAATCTTATGAGTTAGAAGATAAGTATTTAGTAGGAAGGTTTATCATTTTCCTATTTACAATCAAAAGTAATAGTATATTTTTTTCATTTCAATAGCCTATAAGCTTTTACATCCTATAGAAATACTACCAATTTATTTTTACATATTGATATACTTTGTATACCGTGTCGTCTTACCTTAAGAAAGTGGATACAACCCTGACAAAGTCTCAATTGTTCCAATCTCGGGTTTTGAAGGGGACAACATGATTGAGAGATCAACTAACCTTGACTGATACAAGGGTCCAACTCTTCTTGGAGCACTTAATAATGTCAGCGAACCAAAGAGACCATCAGACAAAACTATACATCTCCTACTTCAGGACGCGTACAAGATTGGTAGCATTGTAATTGTACTAGTTGGTCGTGTTGAAACAAGTGTTATCAAACCTGGTATGGTGTATGTACAAATAAATCTATTTAGATAAAATTATTTTGTTTTTTTATTTAGTTTGATTTTCTATTTGTTAAAACCAAGCAAACCATACACCAATTAAATACTTCCATTCGGTCCCCAAACCATATAACCGTAGGTGCCTGCTATGTCTGTAAACAAAGAAATGTAGTAATTTATTTTCTCTGTAACCGTATAACCGTAGGTGCCTGTTATGTATTCTGGTTTTTTAGGATTGTTCAGTTGCCACATATTCATGAGCCGTATAACCGTAGTGCCTGCTATGACTGTTGAGACACGAGACTCTCCATTTACCGGACCTAACCTTACCAATCCAAAATCTGAGAGCTTCGCATTGAAATACTGAAATATTACACACAAAAATGATGTGATAAAATCAAACAAAATTACACAAATCAAAACATTATCACTTTTTAAATGTGCAACCACAATCCTATACACATATTCAAAGTAAAATTTGTTAGTTTTTCACTTGCCCCATCTAATAAAATATTTGAGGATTTCACATCGCTGAGAATGACATTATTTTTTGTGGTGTGTAAGAAGGTAAGGCCTTGAGATGCTCCCGTAGCTATGTTAATCCTGATGTCCCATGGAAAAGTGGTTATGCACCTTCTGTAACATCCAATTTTTTAATCAATAAATTGTTACTGGTATTAATTTTTTTTCTATACATGTAATGTATACTTACATGTGAAGAGAAGCATATCTAAGCTTCCTTTTTACATGAAAGAAGTTTTTATTCTCCTAGCAATATTCAAAAAGTTTAATAACATTTGGATGGTTAAATATTCCTAAGAAATTTACTTTCGTCTGTCGCAAAAACATACAAAGTTAACATTTTTTTGTTTCCGTTTCTACATGTAAAGATAGTGGAATTTAGACTAGCAGAGTCCTGAACTCGTGTATGCAATTATATACATTCTGACCCAAAACTAGTGAATCAATTTGTTACAAATAAAATTTGATGAAGAAATATTTCACGAGAAATTGATTGACTAATTAAATATGTAGTGCATATTGAAAAAAAAGGAAGATGTAGAATAACCCAAGTATAAAGGTTTCTTTGATACTCGCGGATCCCTTTTGGGACATTCGTCATTGCACAACAAAAACATACATGTCAGCTTAAGAGAACGAAATTAATTAAATTCATAAAAACCAAACAGCGGTAGATAGACAAATAATCGGACCTGCCGCTCATTGCGGCATTGAGCCCTCTTGGGACCAGATTTCTTGATGGCTACAACAATCCCCTCACCAACCTTCCATGGGACAAATGTTACACTGTCTCACCACCCTTTGAAAACCTTCTGTTATGACCAGCAGTCCAGCAGAAAATAATTATATTAGGATGGCTATCTTTTATTTAAATTATTTTATTTAGGATAAGTAGAAGTGTTTAGGTTTATCAAGATCCTATTAGTTAGGAGTTTGTTAGGTTTTCATTCCTCTAAATGTAACATGTGTTTCATTCAAGAAATTAATCTGAAAAATTAAGAAAATTGAGTTAATCTCGGAGATCGTCGGGTTCTCTCTAACGAGCCCTAATTATCCCATAACTTGATCACAGATCCGGGACCGTAACACCTTCCCATAGCCACCCTCCCCAAGGCACATTGGATTATTGAATTTCTTTGCGGCGGCCTGCAACTCAGATAATGTGAACATCTTCAAGATTGGTATCTTTGTCTACCACCTAGGAGACACAACTTGTTGACAAGAAACTGCCACACCACGACTATAATCGCCACCATCTGTCATCATGAAGCCTTTCTGTTTGTTGATTATGCTTTGCCCAAGTTTCGTTTTATCCGAACTCATCAGTTCTGATTAGGAATGTTAAGATTAGTATGCATATTAGTTTGAGTAATAGGGGTCTCGATGTAACTTTAGTTTCCATTATAGTCAAATATGGAATGTGGAATATGTAGGTCGGTTCTTACATCTATATATACCACAGGTTCGGGATGTCTTAAGATTAAGACATCAAGTGTCGACTGGTTGTGTTTCCTTATTGTAGCAGCCGGTTTCAACTCCTATAGAGTTGGTTTCTCCCCCTCATCTAATAAAGAGGTGAGGGGGAAGGCTCGTTGTACGTCAGTCTTTCATACAAACATTAATAAGAATTAATCGTTTGGGTAAATACCTTGTGTGTCTTTTAGGTCGATTATAAGTTGTGTTCTTCAATGGTTCATGTTCCGCATCTAATCTTCTAGGTTGTAGGTGATAGACATCACTACAAGTGGTATCAGAGACTGTTTCGAAGGTCTTCTGGAGGTTAGGACAAGCTCGTGAAGGTCTTCGTTGATCGGGTACTCGTTGAAGAAGAAACAAGGGTTTTTTTTTGTTTCGGGTGTTCCAACGATCGGCAATGAAGGGATGTTGGTTTAGATTAACTAAACAGCAAGTATCAAAATAAAAGGGATTTTTTTTCTCTTGATCGATTGGTTGAAGATCAACAATTATAAGATCGGTGGTGTGATTGTTTTTTATCGGTGGTATCAAGGTGAGGAAGAAGAAGATACGGTTGTTTCTTTTTCTTAAAGTCAACCACCAAAATCTATAAAATAGTTAAATACAGATTAATATTACAAAGGGTTTAGATTAGTTTTTCCTATTGGGTCATACTTTGGGCTTAAAGTTTTTGGGCTAACACAAAAAGAAAAACTAAGTATCATTTTGTTTTCTTAAAACAAAAGGAATTACTTTGTAGTAGTAATATTTTACACAAAGGGACTTCGTAATTCGTGATTGTGAGGTGTAATATATCACAAGGTTTAGCGAATTAACGAATGGGACTTTGTTAGTTTGTGATTGTGAGGGTTTATCACAAGGTTTAACAAATTAATAAAGGGATAAAAGAATGACGGGATACTTTGTTGTTTTGTGATTGTGAGAGTTGTTCACAAGGTTTAGCAAATCAACAAAGGGATAAAGAGCGTTCAAGACTTGTCGAGGTTGCAAGATTTCTTAGGTTACTAGATATCAAGTTTGTAAATTAAAAGTACGACAAGGGTTACTTCAAAAGGCGTCGGGCATTTTCTTGATTCAAGGGTTGTCGATTTATTGGATAGGTTAATTTCTAAGGTTCGGTCGAAATTTGAGTAAGAAAGGGTTTTCTTTTGAAAGGTTACTTAGTTTGATCGATCTCTAAGATTGTTATCTTAGGGTTATATCGATAAACCAAGGGTGTTTTACACACGAGATACTTTGCTAGATCGTGTTTTTGTGTAGGTAAATTCACAAAAGGTTAAAAACTTAGCAAAGGGTTAAAATAAGATGACGCTGAGCAAGTTTAGCATCGAGAAGTTCAATGGGAAGAATGACTTTGGGTTATGGCAGGTAAGGATGAAGGCTTTGCTGGAACATCTGGGATTAGATGCAGCATTGGAGGAATTACCCGCCACCATAATAGTGGCATACGATAACGTCATTCAGAAAAAGGTTTACAGCGCATTGATCTTGTGTTTAGGTGATCGGGTACTACGGGAGATCACCAAGGAGACGACTGCAGCATGGATTTGGAAAAAGTTAGAGACTTTATACATGACAAAGTCTTTAGCTAATCGTTTGTACTTGAAGAAAAAGTTATATACTTTTCAAATGCATCAAGGTTGGAGTCAGTCTGAACATACTGATGAGTTTCACAAGCTTGTAAGTGACTTAGCGGCTATAGATACTGCTATATCGGATGAGGATCAGGCATTATTGTTACTCACGTATTTACCATCGTCTTACGATAATTTTGTGGATACTTTGCTATATGGTTGGGATATTTTGAAGCTAGAAGACGTGGTCGCGATACTTAATTCTAGGGAATTTCAGAAGATGACAGAAGCAAAGGGCGATAGTGGCGAAGGCTTGTATGTGAGGGAGAGATCTAGTCAGAGAGATATGGAGCAGGGTGTAAATAGTTCGTGGTCAAATTCAAAAGGAAGGAGCGACAGACTCAGGTGTTATATATGTCAGTCTGAGGATCATTTGAAGATGGATTGTCGTCACACCCCACCATGGCGGAATATAGGGCGCGACGTATGGATATCATCACAACATGGCGTGTCTATAGAGATAACTATATGAAATAAGAAATGTCATAAAAAGGTGACACAAAGGTCATGACAATATCTCATCAAATGCAGGTGTCTAGGTGAGTAGGTAACAGTCCTACCTCTTACCCAAGACAAACAAGTAACATAATCAAAACAAACATATGTGCTACAGTATTACTTATTTAAATGAACAAATAAAAACTAAGAAGGAAACGGGGATTCTCCTTCTATATGTATTTCTAAGCTTCTCCAATCCTAGCCACTTTTGTTCTCATGCTTAACCATAGTATCACCTGAAAGAGACACTAAAACACGTCAACATAAAGTTAGTGAGAGTCATAGGTTTAGACTCCAACGCTAAATCAATTACAAGCTGTGAATAACGAACACAAATACAATAACATATGGACAATGTGTTACATGTATGCATCATCAACTATCAATTCAAGATCAAACATTTCAAACCAAAACCAAGGCCCACAACCTTACCAAACATCATGGTACCATAGATGATCACACTATGTACCTATCCCAAGGCCCCTACCTTATCATTAACCATTGGTCCCATAGATGATCACGCTATGTACCTATCCCAAGGCCACTACCTTGTCAAACCACAATAACTGAGACGGCACGTGTCCCCCGATCCAAATCATACAAAATCAAGAACCACATAGCAGTTAATCACATAATGTACACACAAGTCCATCTCAAATCACAAACACATTCACAGCATTATTTAGAAAATAACTCAACACAGTGTCTCTTCCATCCCATCTGGAACTCAAAATCAATATTAAACATGGGACTATGAAACTCACCTGATAGCTTCTTCACAAGTCCTCGCACTAGCAACAAGCTAACAAACCAAAAACACGAAATCAATACACGAACCAATCACTAAGATGGCTCATCAACCTATGATGGACATCTAGTCTATTCCCGTATAATTACCTCATTGTTAAGCTCTAATCACCCCATTACCCTTCCTTAACAAGTCCCTAACTTGGTTAAGTTTAATAGCTATCCCGTTCATAATTTTACACAAAACAGTCCCAGTTTTAGGTCTCAAAACTTTAAGTCAAACGTCCACTAAAATATACGTATGGTTTCTGTAAAAGTAATATTCACACTTTTATACATGTTAGATAAAACCTCCCACTTGCCCTAACCTTAACACTACTGTTAAGGCCCAGATATATGTGTATATATTGCTACCTATCCAGAATTCACTGATTTTAAACGTATGAAAAGTTCATTACCATTAGAGGGTCTTACCCTAAACCACAATCTTAGCCCAAGTGCAGATCCTTACTACAATATATAAACCATCTCTAATGTTCGTGAGAAGATCCTAATGCAACCCTAAGTACCCCAAACAACCCAAAACTTAAAAAGAAAACAGGCTGAATTCAAAACTGTCTTGACCTCCGACTGTTGTAACCTGTTTTTGACCCACTTCCCGACCTCCAATTTAGTTCTAGTTTCTTGCATTGGAAAGCCACTTCAAATACCTTTTCAGGGGTATGTGGATAGTAAGATAGGAGTTTGTAGAACTCCCAATATGATCAAAACAATTGACTCACAAATCTGCCCAGTTTTTAAAAACGGGTTTAAACAAATTGAACTAATTAATTACCCATAACCCCATCTAATACAAGCCCTAGATTATATAATCATCATATTATGATTATCTCATCATTACTTTACTGATTTTATATAAACCCTAACCCTAATCCATCATAAGAATGATTAATTAAGCATAAAAACAATTTAAATCAAAAAGGTTTAAGAAGGTTTTTACCTTTAATTAAATGGAAGATGAAAAAACTATAGAAAACCTAAAAACTCTCTCTTGGCCGTCGACTTAAGGTTTCCAGGAATAATAATACGTTTGGTTTGGTGTATGTGTTCCTTATATAGCCAAAAGTCCTAGCCCAACCCAAACACTACTTACCATAAACCCCTTTTTTCCTTTTTTTTTGTTTAGTCGGCCTATAACCGCCCATATATATATATATATTTTTTCTTTTTTTATTGTTAAATAATATACTACTAACATTACCTTATTTTGTCTTAATTTATTTCAGCTCCTAAAGCTTCCAAAACCCCAAAACCGTAAAACTAGTCAATTTTACGCGTTTTACCGTAAAAGACGTAAAATATACACTTTTATAAAAAATCTCAAATTTTGAAATAAACTTTATAAGTAAGTCCTAAATGACTTAAAATCATCCCGAAAAATATTCATTTGACTAATTACATCACCCGAGACCTCTAAATGCTAAACCGTAAATCCTAAAAAAATATTATTACTATAATACTTATACGTACACGTAAACACCAAAATATCACCATTTCATTTCATAGTCACTAATTGTGAGCTCATGAACATGAAATAACCATTCCTCGATTTACTTATGAGTACTTCTATACTCATAAATGATAACCACACCAACCTCAATCACACAAAATAAACACGTAATCACACTATTCAAGTAAGCACACATAAAATAACCTAAAAGTAAGACCAAGTAACAAATCTAAAACCTAGGGTTGTCATAATTGTCCCAGGTATAATCACAAGAAATATCAAGGTTTTGTCAGGAATAAAGATCAGACATCCGGTTCTGGAGCTGATGTGTATGGCAATGTTGATGTTATGATGGCTATGAGTGTTGATTTTTGGACTGGATCATGGATTCAGGGGGCTCATGCCATATGACACACAAGAGAGATTACTTGGTTGATTTTAAGGAGTATGACAGTGGTAATGTACTGCTGGGTGATGGCAGGGAATGCCGTGTACGGGGGACAGGTAAGGTTCAAGTACGAATGAGGGATGGGTCAAGTTTTGTGTTGGAGAAAGTCAGGTATGTTCCAGAATTAAGACGAAACTTGATATCGTTGGGCACTCTTGAAAAAGAGGTTTTACCGTGAAGATGCAGTCGGGCAAGATAAAGGTTATAAAGGGTTCACTGGTGGTACTATCAGGAACAAGAAGGGCTAATTGTGTATATACCCTAAACGGTCAGGTTGTGACCGGGAAGACAATGAAGGGTGGAAAGCAATTAGGAAAATTTCAGACTGGGTGGAAGATCAAGACGGGTAATGTTCTTGATTCTTGTAATCAAAGGTCTACACAACAATGTATAAAGAGTGGGGTCGCCAAACATTTGGATGTTGCAGGGTTACATCAGCAGAATTGGTTGGTTGAGGAGACGAACATGACACTCTTGGATAAGGTACATTGTTTTCTGATTCAGTTTGGTCTGTCCAAGGTTTTTTGGACAGAAGATACAACCATATCTACATATCTAGGTATTAGGTCACCATCAACAGCGACTGGATTCAAGAAGACTATAGATATGTTGGGGTTTCTTGGTTGGCTTGCTAGTATTAAGCAAGGGATGCTTGAGCCGGTTAAGGTCAAGTGCATATTCTTGGGATACCGTAAAGATATGAATCTTTATCAACTTTGGAGGTTAGATGACGTTACTTCAAATGGGGTGCATTACAGGAATATGGTTTTCAATAAAGGCTGGAATATAGGAAAACTTTCATTGGTTCTGGTGTATGTACAAGTTCAGTGCAGGTGTTGCAAGGAGTTGAGTTTGAGGTGGAACCTCAGGATGATCATGCATTTGAGGTGGAACCTCAAGGGAATGTTGATCATATAGCTGTTCCAAAGGAAGTAAAAACTCAAGATTTGATATACTATCATTTAGCATATGATAGGGAGCAACAATTAACACGGGAACTATTCACGTATAAAGAAGACAGTAATGAGGCTGCTTTTGCAGTTGCTGTAGTGGAGATGATATATGCACATGAGTCACTGACTTTCAACGATACAGTTGCTTGTGAGGTTCTTTCCAAGTGGATGGCTGGATTGAAAGAAGAAATGGATACTCGGTTAGATGTGTATGTGCTCAGCAACGGTTGCAGGAAAAGTAGTGACGACAGATACGGTTATTACTGGGAGTTTACACCAGGTATATTCATACATCTATTTCTCTATATAGATTGTATGGTATTGTATTGCGGATGCAAGGTTGAGATCTCGGTTACCAAGGGTTTGCTAGTTAAAGCAAAGGGAAATATACTTGGTATTAAGATCATCAGGAATCAGAGTGGTAATACTCTGAGGGCGTCACAGTCCAGGTTTTACAATTGAAAGTTGGTACATACTTTATTGAAGGGACACTCCATACTCTCGTTGGAGGATATTCTATTAGGGGTCGTGATGTAGAAAAGAATAGTAAGTGGTCACATATATGCGGTTGGAAGCCAGGAGTATCAGGTGGTCTACACGAGACCTGACATAGCATCTGCAGATGTGGGTACGTTGGATAGGTTTGATCGTGGATTACATAATTGCGTACAGGTTTTTGTGAATTTTGACTACACCATGGGTAGATCGATCACTGTCATGGGTAGATCAATCACAAGGTATGGGTTTATGGTACATGGATGTCTAGAATGGTGGAAAGCTTATGTACAAGACATAGAGGCCGTCAACAACTGAAGCGGCATATATGACACTTATGGAGGCTGCAAAGGAGGCTATTTGACTAAAGAGACTCTTCATAGAGTTAATATTTGAGCTAAAGATAGTAGCCGGTATTACTACAGGTGCATTGACGGTCCCGGACCGAGGATCTAACACAGGTTAATGTTGTTGTGTATCGGTATTGACTAATGATGATACTAAGGTAGAAATTGTTAGGATTATAAGTAATGTTTAGATAAGGAATTACATAATAAGATGCATAATATAACAAAACTGACTTGGAGATTTCGTTAAGAACAATGACCATGCCTTCTCAATAATCATGGATCTTGGAATGCGTGTCTGCTTACTAGCACTCTGTACACTTTGTGATGTCCAGGCTAACAAAAACTCGAGCCTAGCCAGCACTTTAGTTATTTTGGGTCGATCCTTCGAAGAACTAAGAACACATTCATATGCAATTGGCCCAAATTCCTTTAGACATTTACCCTCAACTTGCACCCTCAAACAAGGGCTAAAATTAGATCAACATTACCTTCTTTAATGCACTGTTTAGCCCACAAAGCTAAGCTGTGTTGCTGCTCATCCAATGTCACACACACTTCTAATAAAACCACACCGAATGCATACACATCAGAATTTCTTGTCACTCTGCGAGTTGAGAAATACTTAGCATCCATGTACCCAAATGTGCCTTTAATTTGATCGGTGTAGACATTAGTAGTTCCGATCTGATATGCTGGACTGGTTCTGGACAACCTAAAATCAGAAATCTTAGCTGCCAAGTTCTTGTCCAGTAAAACGTTTGAGCTCTTGACATCGCGATGTATGACTCTACACTGGGACACCAGTACCGATATGGAGATAGTCCAAACCACGAGCAGCACCTATGCAAATATTAACCCTCTAAACCCATGTCAAAGCAGAAGTTCTACTTCCATTAGCTCTTTTCTTGTGCAAATGATCCTCGAGACTTCCCTTCGGCATGTATTTATAAACAAGGATCATTTCTTCTTCAGAATATCTTAGTAGAGAGACAATATGACTATGGCGAAACTTGGAAAGCATCTCAATCTCTGCCTGGAACTCGGCTACTCCTTGATTAGACTCAAGATTTAGCCTCTTGATCGCGACTTCAATAATTCCACCAAAGTCGATTGTGCCTTTGTATACCTTGTAAGATTTAGGGTGTCTGTACGACGGTGTGATAATCCTGGATATCTAACTTGAATCGTGTAAGTTCACTTTCCGTATAAAGTATTTCGACCCTATGGTGCCTGGGTTACACGAAATCCTTATCGGGATAATTCAAGTAGAACACTTTGATTCTAGGCACAAGAGATCAAAGCAGTAACATAGAGGAAATTGTATGAATTTTTCGTTATGTTCAGTGAGAAACAATCTAGTAGTTTATTCACCAACCAGAAACGACAGTTTTCAGAGGTTACAAAACAAACAGTTATAAGTGTTCTCCAACAGACATGTTGGTTGGGTTATGGCGGGAAAACAAGGAATTTCCTTAATACTGATTCATGAAAATCGTTTAGCTTTCGGGGCGCTGCCCCAAACCCCGCGAGGGGCGTCCCCCCCTCGACCGACCCCGCAAGGGGCGCTGCCCCTTGACCCCGCAAGGGGGCGCAACCCCCTTGACCCCTGCATTTTCGTCGTGGACGATAACATATTAGCTCAACGAGTATGCACTCCACACTTCCCCTAACTCACGTCAGAACCGAATATGAAATCTCATTGATCTCTAGTAAATCCCGATTAACTAAAATAGTTGATGACACTAAAATCACCAACAAATCCCCCCCATTTTAGTGTAATCCTTGATCTACTAAAATATATATAAAGATATATACAAGTATAAAAGCAAACATAACAAAACAAACAAATGCATAAATGAAAATGTCTTGCGATTGAATTTTTATCTTAGTATAATACACATTCCAAATATTCGAGAATCGGGGTGTCGTAACGATTGAACCCGTCAACTCATGTGAATACCTGAAGATACTATACACATAAGTTTCTACAACACTCTACAGTTCAATCTTGACACTATTACAAGCCATGTGTCCCTATCCATTAATGAACATATAGAAAGCCAAGTCCAAGCTTCTTGAAGCGGCAAAACTTCATGTTCATATAGGTGGTCCTTTTAATCTTGCTCTTGCATGCAATTTTTCAAAAGAACCATTAAGAAGATATACTTTAACCTAACATCACTCGCAAGTCTGAATACATACCTTGGGATAATAAACACATGCGTTCCAATCTCTAGCTATGAGCTTTCCACATTGAATTCAGCTTCTAACGTTGTATTAGAAGGGAATTGGGTATCTCATCGGTAGTAGATCTAGATGGACTTTAAACCCATCCCAATCACCGACTTATTCACTAATTCTCTAGCTAACGCCTTCGTCAAGTGGTCAGCTAAATTATGTTGTGACCGAAAAAATCCAATAGATATCACACCATTCATGATTAGTTCCCTAATCATACTATGTCTAACACCCAAGTGTCTAGACTTGCCATTGTATATTTGACTATAAGCTTTAGCCGAAGTGGCAGCACTATCACAATGAATAGAAATTGGTGATATTGGTTTCGGCCATATTGGAATCTCATGTATCAAGTTCTTTAGCCAATCTGCTTCTTTACCAGCAGCAGCCAATGCTACAAACTCAGATTCCATAGTTGAATCAGTTATGCATGTTTGCTTCTTGGAAGCACATGAAATGGCACCTCCCCCAAGCAAGAACACCCATCCACAAGTAGAAGACGAATCTTCAACATGATTTATCCAGCTAGCATCAGAATAACCTTCTAACACCGAAGGATATCCTACATATGATAAACCATAATCCTTAGTACCTTTCAAGTACTTAAATACTCTTGTTATCGCATGCCAATGTTGTCTACTAGGATTACTAGTAAACCTACTCAACCTGCCAACTGCATAAGCAATATCAGGTCTAGTGCTCGTCATAGCATACATCAAAGAACCAATGGCTATCGAGTATTCGAGCTGATCACAGGTTTACCTGTGTTTGGCATAAGCTTTTTTACCGGATCCATGGGAGTACTCACCGGAGAACAATCTTCACGATTGAATTTCTTGAGTATTTTCTCAATATAATGAGATTGTGTAATTACAATCCCTTTATTTTCACGTTTAATCTTAATACCAAGAATAGCGTCAGCTTCTCCCATATCTTTCATGGAAAACTTAGATGATAAAAACTTTTTAGTTTTATCCACTTGAATTTGGTCAGTGCCAAATATCAACATGTCATCAACATATATACAAATTATAACACCATTACCGGAGTCATTAAATTTGCTATATACACACTTGTCAGATTGGTTTAGGAGGAAACCATTAGATAACACAACCTCATCAAACTTTTGATGCCACTGCTTAGGTGCTTGTTTCAGCCCATACAATGACTTAACCAACTTACACACCATATGCTCTCTACCAGGCATAACAAATCCTTCCGGTTGCTTCATATACACTTCTTCTTCCAAATCACCATTTAAAAATGCTATTTTGACATCCATTTGATGGATCACTAGATTGTGAATAGCTGCCAAAGCTAACAACAATCTAATAGTAGTGATACGAGCAACTGCTGCATATGTATCGAAATAATCGATTCCTTCCTTTTGTCTAAAGCCTTGGATTGCCAATCGAGCCGTAAACTTGTCAATTGATCCATCGACTTTCATCTTCCTTTTGAAGATCCATTTGCAACCTTTAAATCCAGGTGGTAAATCAGACAAAACCCATGTATTATTTTCCATTATTGAACCAATCTCATCATCTATTGCTTCTTTCCAGAAAGCAACATCTCGAGATTGCATAGCTTCATTATAGGTTCTTGGATCCTCCTCTATACTATAACAGTAAGAATATTGAGATCCAATTTGATCTCTTGATCCCTCAACTAAATATAGTTGAAAATCAGAACCATATGATTTAGCCTTTCTAGCTCTTTTACTCTTACGAGGTTCAGAAATTTCACTTGGTACATCATCTGAATGATCATCCCTTTGAAATTCATCCGTATTTGGTATAATATCCTTTGGTCTAGGTATTGAAGAGAAACGATTCTCATCAAATATTGCAATGATTCTATAATTGTGTTAATAGAAACAGAGTCATTAGGATCTATAACATAAAACCTATATGCCTTGGAATGCTCAGCATATCCAACAAAGATGCAATCAATACCCTTTTCACCCAAAGTTTTCCTTTTAGGGTCTGGAAGCCTAACAACGGCCCGACATCTCCAAACTCACAAAAATGTCAAGTTTGGTCGTTTCTTATACCAAAGTTCATATGGGATAGTCTTGTTCCTTTTATTAGGAACCCTATTCAATAGATAGCAAGCCGTTAACATGGCTTCTCCCCAAAACCCGTCACTCAAACCAGAGTAAGACAACATGGAATTAACCATTTCTTTAAGAGCTCTATTTTTCCTTTCAGTCACACCATTTTGTTGGGGTGTGTAAGGAGCTGTAGTTTCATGAATGATTCCTACATATTGAAAATATACAGGATCATAGTATTCACCACCTCTATCTGCGCGTAAGGTTTTAACCAAGTCATTTTGTTGCAATTCAACTTATGTTTTATAAATTCTAAATTTATCTAGGGCTTCATCTTTTGCCTGCAACAAATAAACATAGCAAAATCTAGAGGCATCGTCTATAAAAGTGATAACATACTTCTTGTTTCCTAAAGATGGTGTTGCATGAAAATCACATAAATCACTATGTATTAATTTAGGTATGACAGCTTTCCTTGTTATACTTTTAAATGGTTGCCTAGTGATTTTTGTTAACATGCAAGTATTACATTTTCCAGCATTTCCATCAATAGCAGGAATTAAATCATCTTTAGACATTTCAAGCATTCTTTTATAGTGCACATGTCCTAAGCGAGCATGCCATAATGAGGTATCAACAACAATAGAAGAAGACATATAAACAGAACTAGAATCACTAGGAACTTTATTCAAATTTAACATAAACATTCCATTGTTATAATAACCAAATCCAACAAATACACCAGACTTCGATAAGATATACTTATCAGATTCATAGACTTGTTTGTAGCCACATTTATTTAATACAGGACCAGAAATTAAGTTCTTACGAAGTTTAGGAACAAACAATACATTAAACAAAGTAATAGATTTTCCAGAACTGAATTCCAACACCACAGTTCCTTTTCCATGAACATGAGCGAAATGATCATCACCCATGTGAAGACAGATCCGTCTTCCACCGGTTCATATGTCTTAAACCAGCAACGATATTTACAAACATGTGTTGTGGCACCGAAATCAATCCACCACGCAATTGCATCAACCTGCACATAAAATGCTTCAGAAATTAGTGAAGCAGAATATTTACCAAAACTGTTCCAAACATGTACTAAATTCTGACCTTGGTCTTGGGATTGGTCCTTAGACCCCTTTCCCGAACCACCATCACTTGCGTTATTCTTTTTGTTTCCACCACGACAGTCCCGCTTAAAGTGGCCAGATTTTCCACACTTCCAACAGTCCCCTTTGGGCTTTTTGTTGGAACTGGAACCACCGCTGTTATCCTTACGTTTCTTTTTGTTTTGTTTGTTGTTCTTATTCTTTCCACTCTCTTCGATCATATTGTCCGAGGGTCCAGCAACTTCTTTTCCTTTGCCCTTGTCACTGTCCTGCGCCCTTAGAGATTCCTCTATGCGCAAGTGACTACCAAGTTGTACCAAAGACAGATCGCCTTTACCATGTTTTAAATTATGTGTTGGGAATCTAAACTTGTTAGATTCCCTGTTCATTGATTTAAACATAATTAGGCTGATAGATAGTCCCTTGCCTGTGCCTAGGAGGCAGGCAAGTTTCACAAGACTCACAAAGATCCGAATCTCTGTGAGCAACCTCAGAGGAGTCCATGTCAGAGACATTGTCAGGGAAGTCGAAGATTACCTGAAGACATACTCCTTGGCTGTGATGGATAACAGCCAAGATGTATTAGGGACTCTGAGGGGTTGAGAGTTAACAGGGGTGGCAATACCCTGATAACTCTCAGCACACTTTGGACATGCCATTTGTGTGTTCCAGAATATGAAGAATAAGGAAACTGTTTTGGACAACTGTTCCTTAAAGCATAATGGAAGACTACCAAGAATAGAAGGACATCATGTGACTGATGTGGGAACTTGTAAAAGTTGTGTAGTCGACATCAAGTACTGTTCAAGTCAAACTCGTAACACTATAAATAGGATGTGTATCCTTGCATTAATATTCAACACTTTGAGATATTAAGAACATTAGTGCGTGTAACTTAGTGAATCAAACAGCTACGACTGTATTCATAAGTTAAGGTTTATTGTTCAAAGTGTGCACAACACATTGTCATCAAACGGTGTTATCCATAACACTTGTAATTCTTTATTATACAATAATAAGATTACGTTTGAAAAGTAATACCTTGTGTTGATTAAGTTTAGATTAGGGTTTCTCGCATTGATTAGGGACCTTCAATTGGTATCAGAGCGGTGTTTGATATTAAAACCTTCAAGAAACATCGTTCTCCGTTTTATAATCAAGATCCACCATGCCGGAAACCTCTAGCCCACACTCACCTTCCAGAAATCCATCTTCACCAAGACTTACCCCCCCACCAAATGACGATGATCTACCCCAACTTCTTGACTCAAGAGGTGGATCACACGTAACCAGTGTACCAGTCTTTGATGAAGAAGACTTTGCCAGTTGGAAGAGTTAATTTCTTGTATACCTTGATGGACTTGAACCTTTTCTCTTAGAAATTTTAGAAAATGGTCCATATATTCCCATGGCACTTACTTCTACTGAAGAAAACCCTCTTCCCAAGCCTGTCAAACAATGGACTGCAGCTGATAGGAAATTAGCAAACCAAGATAAACGTCTCAAAAGCATCATAATTTCCTGTCTTCCAAAGCATATCATGAAGTCTGTCATTCAGTGTCCCATAGCCAAACAAATGTGGACAGACCTCATTCTTGGCCATGAAGGACCCTCTGAAACAAGAGAGACAAAGATTCAGGCACTCAGACTTCAGTTTAATGCTTTTAAATCTCTTGAAGGTGAAAAGGTTCAGCAAACCTATACTAGGCTGAAGATTCTTCTAAATGACCTCGCTATGAATGATGTTACTATTGGTCAAGCTGAGATCAATGCCACTTTTGTCAACAGCCTTCCAAGAAAGTGGCTGAGCATGAATCAGACTCAGAGAGCTAACAACTCAATCAAAAATGATACCCTTGCTCAGCTCTATGGAAAGTACAATTATGAAGAAGGGCTGATTGATACTATCTACAAATCAGAGACTGAAAGATTTGTAGTCCAAGGAGCATCTTCCAAAGCTTTGATCTCTGCAACACATCCTCTTGACAGCGATTCTGATATTGAAGAAGATACCCGTAGCAGCCAAGAGTTCTTGTCAGACCTAAATGTAGAATTTCATGAAAGAGCACTGCTAGCCAACCAAAGAAGATACTACAAAAGATCTGGAAGAGTAGGATCAGCTAGCAAACCAACTGACAGGTCAAAAGAAACATGTTTTGCCTGTGGAAAGCTTGGACATTTTCAAAAAGAATGTCCTTCCACCAAAACATCCTCACCCTCTTATCCATCATCTTCATCCAAACCCTACAAGTTCAAACAACATAACAACTCATCTCAATCCAATTCTTCAGACACTGAGAAGAAAGATTACAAAAACAAGTATAAGGCACTTAAAGCTGAGTTAGAACAGATGAACTTGAAGATAGAAGCTATGTCCAAAAAGAAAGGTGGTGAGAAAAAGGCTGAGAAAGGGTTGGTTGCTGAAACCTATGATTGGAACGATGAACCATTGACTTCAGATGAAGAAGACACCACAAGAGTCAGGGCTTTTATGGCAATAGCTGAGGATGAACCAGCTGTTGGAAAAGGTGATGCAAGATCAGGACAATGGGTCGACATCACAATGAAAAAGGTACACAGGCTTCTATCTATGACTGATTGTGATGAACGTAAGCATGTCCTTGATTACACCATTGTTGACTTGCACTTTGTTGAGGAACAAAGGAAGAACCTACTTGACAAGTTTCACTCTGTTAAAAATGAAATGATTAATGCTAAGGCTGAATGTGAAACTCTCAGGCGGGTTAACTTAGAAAAAATATCCCTGCAAAATGAAGTAGCTAGATTAACCTTGAAAAACTTAGCTTTAAATGATCAAGTCACTGAATTAAACAAAGTTATTGAAAAATGGCTGTGTGCTAGGTTTACTATTGATGAATTGCTTAGGGATGAAGTGCCTGCTGACTTAAACAGGGATATAACTGCTAAGCATAAAAAGCTGAGGATTATCACCAAACCCAAAGACATTGTCTTTAAATCTACAGAGACTATTCATATGTCAGATCCCTCTTTGACTAATGACCCTGTCTCTGAAGATGTGGCTGAGCTTCCACCCCTGCCCAAACTCTCTGGAGTTGAACCTAGCAGTTCTTCTAGATCTGCTAAGGATGAACTTAAGATAGACATTGAGAATCCTCCAGCCAAAGTTTTTCGTGTGCCTGCTAAACTAACTGGTAAACAAGTAGCTTTTAAGCCTGTTTCTACTAAAGCTGTGAATAAGGTTGACCCCACCACTGAAGATCGCCTGTTGTCTCTTATGAAAGAAGTAGAACTCTTGAAACAACACATTAAGCCTTCCGCTGAATGCTCTACTTCTCATGAACCTAAGTCAGTCCTAGGTGAACCCAAAGGGGAAAGGTTAATCAAACCTTATTGCAATGTTTGTAAGAATACTCACCACTCGACCTTAGATCATGACAGACACATGGCAGCTAAAAGAGCTCAGACACCCTCTAGGGACAGACCACAGAATTCCAAAAGACAACAGGGAAATTACAATTCTTATCCTCCCTGTAAATTCTGTGGGTTCACAGACCATCACTCAGACGAGTGTGGTGACTTCCCTGGGTGTGATATCTGTGGGAGTTATAACCATGAAACTATGAACTGTCCATCCCAACGCCAAAAGTTTTTCAGGAACACAAGAGTTGCTAACAAGCAATTCAGGGAACCCACTGGAAAGTGGGTTCACCATAGGAACTAATCTGTTTCTATGTATCTGTGCAGAAATATCTCAAGGAATCGGTATGGTATCTAGATAGTGGCTGTTCTAGACACATGACAGGGATTCAACAATACCTGCACAGATACTCAAAGGAGCCAGGTCCCAAAGTGGTGTTTGGAGATAACTCTTCAGGTGACACAGAAGGATATGGCTCAGTGAATTGCAATGGGATCACTTTTACCAGGGTTGCATATGTGAATGGTCTTAAGCACAATCTTATCAGCATCAGCCAGTTATGTGATGCTGATTATAAGGTTTTGTTTACTAAGACTCAGGGAACCATATTCAACAAAAATAATGATGTTGTGCTGGTTGCACCTAGAAGGAGAGATGTGTATGTCATCAACATGGCTGTGTGCTCTGAAGACAGCTCAAATTGTTTTCTTGCCAAAGCCTCTGAAAGTGTCAACTGGCTGTGGCACAAGAGACTGTCTCATCTCAACTTCAAGAACATCAATAAGATAGCCACTCAAAACTTGGTTGCTGGTCTACCTTCAGTGATGTTTTCCAAAGACAAAACTTGTTCTGCCTGTGTCAAAGGAAAACATCACAGGTCTTCATTCAAGACCAGGCAATCATTCTATTGACAAGTGCTTACATCTCCTTCACATGGACTTGTTTGGGCCTGTCAAACCTCAAACCATTAATCACAACAAATACACCTTGGTCATAGTTGATGAATTTTCAAGATATACATGGGTGTTCTTCCTCAGAAGGAAAAGTGATGCAGCTGATGCCATCATGTCCTTCATCAGACAGGTTGAAAATATGAATGATGTTAGAGTCAAAGCTCTAAGAAGTGATAATGGTACAGAATTCAAGAATCATCAACTTGAATCATTTTGTGATGAAAAAGGGATTTCACAGAACTTCTCTTCAGCTGGCACTCCTGAACAAAATGGTGTGGCTGAAAGAAGAAACAGGACTCTGATTGAAGCAGCAAGAACTATGTTAAATGGTGCAGCCTTACCAAAGCAATTTTGGGGAGAAGCTATACACACTGCCTGCTATACTCAAAACAGATCAATCATTGTCAAAAGACATGGCAAAACCTCCTATGAAGTTTTCAGAAAAAGATCTCCAGACGTCAGCTATTTTCATGTGTTTGGCTGCCCTGTGTTTATTTATAACTACAGGGATAAACTTGGAAAGTTTGATGAAAAAGCTGATGATGGATTCTTTTTGGGATACTCTCCAACAGCAAAAGCCTTCAGAGTATTCAACATCAGGAGACAAGAAGTAGAAGAAACTTTCCATGTCAGATTTAATGAAGATGATGAAGTCATACAGAGAACAGGAACAGAGGGGGATGAAGTAGATTTTAATGAAAATATTTCTTTCCCAAGTGATGTGTTCACAGAACCCAGACCTACCAGTCATCACCACTCCAACACTCTCACTCCTTATGTTCCTGCTTTTGATCCTCTGTCTACTCACAACATAGAAGTCCCTACCTCTCAGGGACTTGATGAAGAAGTACCTCAAATCTCTGATGGTCCTTCTCATGATATTAATGACTCACCAATTCTTCAAACCTCTGAAGTTGCTCCTGCTGATAATGAAATTGCTTCCCTTGATGTGGCTGAAGAAGACTCAGACACTGAAGTAGTCTTTGAAGAAAGCCCTCCTAGTCAGCAGGATCAGACTCAAATTGTTCCAGCTATGCCCTTAAGTACCCCTGTTCTTGAAACTCCAGCTCCTCAAAATAAGTGGTCAAGAGATCAATACATTCTTCTTGTCAAAATTATTGGGGAACCAAATGCAGGGGTCACAACCAGACAGCGAATCCAAGACTCTGAGTCAGCCTCAGCCAATGAATGTCTATTTGCTGAATTTCTTTCTCAAATTGAACCTAAAAGAGTTGCTGAGGCTCTGGTAGAAGATGGATGGGTAGCTGCTATGCAAGAAGAAATCAATCAGTTCAAAAGGAACAAAGTATGGACACTAGTGCCAGCTCCACCTGGAAAGAATATCACAGGCACTAGATGGATCTATAGAAACAAGATGGATGAAATTGGGAACATCATCAGGAACAAGGCAAGATTGGTAGCACAGGGATACTCTCAGACTGAAGGAATTGATTATGATGAAACTTTTGCACCTGTTGCTAGACTTGAAGCCATCAGAATCTTTCTTGCTTATGCTGCCTATATGAACATCACTGTCTATCAGATGGATGTAAAGAGTGCCTTCCTCAATGGTGATTTGGCTGAGGAAGTTTATGTTGCTCAACCTGAAGGATTTGAGAACAGCGAGTTTCCCAACCATGTGTACAGACTTCACAAGGCTATGTATGGTCTGAAACAAGCTCCAAGAGCATGGTATGAAACTCTTTCAAATTTCTTATCTGAAAACAAATTTATCAGGGGTTCTATTGATAAAACACTCTTTACCTTCAAGGACAAGAGTGATTTCATCATTGTGCAGATTTATGTGGATGATATCATCTTTGGGTCAACAAATGTCAATCTTAGTAAACGTTTTGCTAAATTAATGACCAAGAAATATGAGATGAGTATGATGGGTGAATTAACTTACTTTTTGGGTTTTCAAATTAAACAATGTCCTAAGGGAATTTCTATTTGTCAAGAAAAGTATGTTAAGGATTTACTTAAAAAATATGACTTGGCTGATTGTGCTTCAGTGAAATGCCCCATGCTTCCACCCAACAACTTGGGTCCTGATGAGTCAGGGGTCTCTGTCAATGAGACTTTATATAGAGGCATGATTGGGTCACTGATGTATCTAACAGCCAGTCGTCCAGATATCCAATTCTCCACATGTCTCTGTGCAAGGTACCAAGCTAACCCAAAAGAATCCCATCTAGTGGCTGTTAAGAGAATTTTCAGGTATCTCAAAGGAACACCATCCCTAGGACTATGGTATCCAAAGGAATCAGGCTTTGATCTCAAAGCCTATTCAGATTCAGATTATGTTGGATGCTGTATTGACAGGAAAAGTACTTCAGGCAGCTGTCAAATCCTAGGAGGAAAATTGGTTGGATGGAGTGCTAAGAAGCAAAACTCTGTGGCTATGTCTTCAGCTGAAGCTGAATATGTCGCTGCAGCCAGCTGTTGTGCTCAGGTGCTCTGGATGAAAAGTCAATTGGCTGACTATGAAATCTTGTATGACAAAGTGCCAATCTTTTGTGACAACACCAGCGCCATTGCCATATCCAACAACCCTGTTCTTCACTCTCGTACCAAACACATTGATATCAGGTATCATTTTATCAGGGATCATATTATGAAGGGAGATATTGAGCTGCATTTTGTTCCCACTGAGCTGCAACTAGCTGATATCTTTACAAAGCCTTTGGCTGAACCTACGTTCAACAGGCTAGTTGCTGAGCTAGGGATGCTCAATATTTCAAAGCCTGTGGCTTGATATTAAATGTGTTCATTAAATGATTGATTCGATATTAAATGTTTTATTAAATGTTTTTTCACATGTAACTAGGTAGTTGCATTCCAAGTAAATGCGAAAAACATTCTCACATTTTTTAATCATTTAAGTTTCGGATAACGAGGAGACAAACGTTTTGAAAGGTCAAGGGGACCCACTTGAGCAGTCATTTTCGCTTTTGCATTTAATGCGGTTGAATAACTGTTCACTCTAAGTTTGAATATATATATTGTCTTCTTTCTCTTCTCACCCACCACCATTCTTAAAATCATTTTCTCTCTCTAAAACTCTTATCTCTCTCAACCATCCGCCATTTTCATCTCCTTCAACCTTCAAACAATGGCGTTTCCCGTACCAAAAGCCTCCTATGTGAACTTCGAGATCAACGAGAGCATCATCGCCTCAAATAACGCTATTGGATGGATCAAGGCACCCAACAACACCTACTCGGATCTGGTAAATTTCATGCAACATTGTGACCTAAACGAAGCCTTCACCAAATCTCCTTCCACCTTTTACCAAGAATACCTTAGGGAATTCTGGTATTCTGCTGAAGTTGAAGAAGACACCATTACCTTTAGCCTTTCTTGCAATGAACATCCTTTTGCCTTTTCCCTTGCTGATTTTGCCAGTGTGGCCGGACTTAAACATGGAGATGAATGCCTGAAGACAGTTGACAAAAAGGCTGTCAAGGAAGCATTGGCCACACTCAACCCTTGTCATGACATTAACCCTGCCCTCACACCAGCTGAAATCCTTGCTAAAGCCCCTCTGAAGATCAAGTATTTTTCTCCTATGTGGCGTGTCCTCTTCACCCACATTGTGAAGTCCCTGGGAGGCATGCAGGGATCACAAGATCAAATGTCATTCAAACATCAGACTATTGCGTATGGTTTAATATGGGGAGCTGATGTTGACGTTGGAAGCCTTCTTTTCTCTAACCTGGTAGAACAACTAAAGGGAAGGAATCAGGTCAGGGAAAAGAACATCTGTTACGTGCGTTATTTGTCCCTGATCTTTGAGAGTTTGCTTGGAGAGAACTATCATAACAAGGCCTTGACAGCTCTGAAGCCCTATCGTATTACTGGCGCCATCTACAAGGAGATAGGAGCTGAGGATATCCCTGTGACTGCACACATGCTGAACGTGGCCAATCAGGTACCCAACGCTGAGAAGCCCTTGCTCCCTTCCTCTGAGAAGGTGAATACTTCTAGTGTCGCTGGCAAGTCTACGTCTTTGACCTCTGGGCAGCACACTACCAAGTCCAAGGCTTCGTCTGGCCAACAGCTAAAGAAGAAGAAAATCCCCTCTTCTTCCCAACCTAAAGCTGTTAGCAAGGCCAAGGAAAAGAAGATTGACATCGCCTCTGGTCCAGATACTCTTGTGGATACAGAATCTTTGGCTGACAAACAACAGGCGTCTAGTGTCTCTAGGTCAGCAGAGACTACAGGAAACCAGCCAAACCAAGCTGATATCTCACAGGTAATCAGTGTACATTTTTAGAGGTTCACAATCAACCACTCTCAATTGTCTGTAGGAGAGAGTGGTGAAGTTAGGGTAATCCTCGACCCATAGAAGTCTGTCATTTCACTTAGAATTCTTTAAGACTTCTGTACACTCTGTCTTTGCACCAGGGAATGATTCATTTGTGTTTATAAAGCACCCCGATGACCCTGAACCCTCTAGACAGTATTCAGGCTAACAACAACCTGAATACATTAATGTCTCAACCTTGATGGCTGTACTTCACACAGCCTCTTGGTTCCCTCATTAAAAGAGTCCCAAAGGATTTATCCTTTCAGGGGGAGCTGAATAATCACACTCAGCTTTCCTAGGGGCAGCGAAATGGCGATCATTAAACAACATATGTTTCACAATCAAAAGAGTCCCAAAGGTTTTTACCTTTTGGGGGGGCTGAATAATCACACTCAGCTTTCCTAGGGGCAGCGAATGGCGACCATTAACCACACTTCATTCACACTTAAAAGAATCCCAAGGATTTATCCTTTGGAGTGGCTGAGTAATCACCCTCAGCCTCTCTGGGACAGCGAAATGGCGACCACTCACTTTATATTTTCCCTGTTACTAATTTCAACAAACTTGCAGGCTGAAATTGTACAGCCAGTCAAAGAACCTCAGGTACATGAAAAGGAGGCTGAAACAATAACTCAGGACATTCCACATGAAGAAGAACTTGAGCTCAATATTGATGAAGAAATGCTTTCTGTAGAAGATTATGTCGTTGAGTTTGAACCCATGCCTGAGGATGAATTCCCTGAGGGAATGTTTGATGAAGAAGAGGAAGAAGATGAGGATGACCAGCTGTCAGCCTCTCCTCCTAAAGAAGATGACAAGACTTCTCCTCTTAAGGAAGCTGTTGACACACAAAACTCTGCTACATCTGCAACAACAGTCTTCCAAAGACCTATTTATGATCCAACAGCTGAATTCCTTTTGTTTGATCATCCTTCCCAGACTAACTTCGACTTGATTCCAAGGGAGGATGATTTTGCTCAACAAAGCCTTAATATCAAGAATCTTCAGCCTGTACACCATCAGTCTGATATTGAGCGCTTGTCAAGAAAGCTGGACGTGATCAAGTCAGAGATGCACAACTTTACTGTCACCTTTCCAGGTATAATAAAGAAGGCTGTGAATGAGGCTGTCACTGAGCCTATTCAGGAAGGTACAAGAAAAGGTGTGGCTCAGGGACTCAGTCATCTCTCGACACGAATCAAGAATGCCATTGACTCAGTTGTCCCTGCATTGTTCCAAGAACAAGAAATCAACATGAACAGACACTTCAATGCAGTGCGCAACAGGCAATACAACCATGCTGGTTTTATTGTCAGGCGAGTTCAGGCAAATACCAATGCCAATGCCAATCTATTGCTGAAGATTGCCAGGGCATCAAGGGAAAGACAGCGTGCCATGGCTGCCTCTGTGGAGCAGATTGCAAGAAGATTTCAGGCACGTTCATCCAAACATAAGAGAAGTAAGGATGAACGTGAGGGGGAGAAGAAAACTACACTCATCCTTGCACCTGCTGAACAAGCCTCATCTTCAGCCAATCCTTCCACAACACCTGTTCCTCTTCAAGTCATCACACTAGTCATAGTACCTGATGATGAGGATCAGACTCAGGGGGAGCAACAGACACAAGATGGAGCTGACTCATCTAAATCCATGATCTTAGTTAACATCAGCAAGCCTGAGGATGAGGATGAACCAGCAGCCAAGAAGCTTAAATTCACTGTGAGCTCCCTACCAAAATCTATTCAAAATCAGGCTCAGACAGCGTTCCTCAAAAGAGCTGATGATTTGAAAAACATAAGTGTGGAGTCCTCTGTCTCAAAGAAAGGTAAAGAGATAGTTTTAGTTGATAATGACACTAAACTTAAGAAGATAGCTGCGATGCTAGAGACAGGAGGATCCACAACAGACCTCTCCCAATTTTCAACCTTTACACCTTCTGATGAGAGACCTCTAACGCCTGAAGAAATAGAGCAACAGGCTGAAGAATTCAAAAGACTGAGTGAGCTCAAGGCAGCCAAAGAATTAAATGAAGCCACTCTGAGGAAGATGTCACCTCCTGAAAAAGAAAAACAAAAACAAAGGTTGAGGGAAATGGAACTTAAACGCGCTGAGGCCTTAAAGAAAGTCAAAGCTGATTATGATGCCTGCGTGAACAACAGGTATGCTGCTGGCAAGATAACCAAGTTTAGATACACCATTCACAAGTCCACAAACACTCCACAGATGATCTTATGGAGGGATAATCAAACGGGGAATATGGATGTGTTTGACAACTTCAGGTTAAAAACACTTGGGTTATCAGAATGGTTTGAACTCGAAGCCTTAGCTGCCAAAAAGTCTGGACAGGCAAACTTCCTTCTGCTCAAAACTCTTAAGGCTAAGTTTAACTGGATCAAGGAAACAGCTGCCAAACTCAAGATTGATCCTCCACCACAGCTTTTCGAACAAGGACCCCCAAAGACAGGCAACAAAAGAAGAAGAATTTCCCAAATCATTGATGAAACTTTTGTTACTGAAGATGTTCGTGTGGATGGCATGCACAGGGATCTGATCCTTCCTAATGGTATAGTTGGCCCTGTTGATGGTCAGACTTACTCAGTGCCTGAAAGAGGAATGGCGTTTATGAACAAAGCCTGCCAATATGCTTTTCAGAGGGAAGATGAGCTTTGCCTGGCTTCAACTATTCAGCTTCTCTGTCACAGGAAGTGTCTCAAGATCAACTCAGAGTATTCCAAGAAGTTTGCAAAGACTTTGCAGGATGAAATTGATAACAGATTAGATGTGGCCGAAGCTGAAGAAAGAATAAAAAATGATGACTATTGAAGATAGTATCAGCCCTTTTTACCTTCATCTTTTATTTAACTTATGTATTGAACTTGTAATTTTTCTTTAAGTCTTAATAAAATAATGAGGTATGTTTGTTTAGATCTGTTATGTGTAAGAAGAAGCTGTTAAACTCACTTACCTTAACTTAGTTAGATCTAGCACTATTTATGTTTAAATAGGGGGAGATTGTTGGGAATCTAAACTTGTTAGATTCCTTGTTCATTGATTTAAACATAATTAGGCTGATAGATAGTCCCTTGCCTGTGCCTAGGAGGCAGGCAAGTTTCACAAGACTCACAAAGATCCGAATCTCTGTGAGCAACCTCAGAGGAGTCCATGTCAGAGACATTGTCAGGGAAGTCGAAGATTACCTGAAGACATACTCCTTGGCTGTGATGGATAACAGCCAAGATGTATTAGGGACTCTGAGGGGTTGAGAGTTAACAGGGGTGGCAATACCCTGATAACTCTCAGCACACTTTGGACATGCCATTTGTGTGTTCCAGAATATGAAGAATAAGGAAACTGTTTTGGACAACTGTTCCTTAAAGCATAATGGAAGACTACCAAGAATAGAAGGACATCATGTGACTGATGTGGGAACTTGTAAAAGTTGTGTAGTCGACATCAAGTACTGTTCAAGTCAAACTCGTAACACTATAAATAGGATGTGTATCCTTGCATTAATATTCAACACTTTGAGATATTAAGAACATTAGTGCGTGTAACTTAGTGAATCAAACAGCTACGACTGTATTCATAAGTTAAGGTTTATTGTTCAAAGTGTGCACAACACATTGTCATCAAACGGTGTTATCCATAACACTTGTAATTCTTTATTATACAATAATAAGATTACGTTTGAAAAGTAATACCTTGTGTTGATTAAGTTTAGATTAGGGTTTCTCGCATTGATTAGGGACCTTCATTATGTTTGAAATCCTTCCATGAAGGAGGCAACTTGTCTATCACACTAGAAACAGATATCGATTCATCCATTTTTAAACCGTGTTGTGTATACTGTCCTAGGATTCTAAGGAGTTCATTAAATTGTTCCATGACAGGCCTAGAATCGACCATTTTGTAATTATTAAAATTACTTACAAGAAACTTCTTACTTGAAGCGTCTTCTGCCATGTACTTGGATTCAAGAGAATCCCATAACTCCTTTGCAGATTCATAATTCTGATAAATATCAAACAGGGGGTCAGACATACCGTTGAGTATGTGTCCTCTGCAGATGTAATCGTCATTCTCCCATTTTGATCTGCGTCTGATCGCTTCCACTGTATCATCCTCCAACAACTCTGGCATCTGGGTAGACAGAACATACACAACCTTTAAAGTTGTCAACAGGAAGTGCATCTTTTTCTGCCATCGCCTAAAGTCATGCCCTTCAAACTTATCCAGTTTCCCAAAATTCGTAGTCATCTCTTTCACAGTACTTCCTCCAACCATGATTAACACAGAAAATACTTTATACGTTTGTAAGATTCAGGGTGTCTGTACAACGGTGTGATAATCCTGGATATCTAACTTGAATCGTGTAAGTTCACTTTCCGTATAAAGTATTTCGACCCTATGGTGCCTGGGTTACACGAAATCGTTATCGGGATAATTCAAGTAGAACACTTTGATTCTAGGCACAAGAGATCAAAGCAGGAACAGAGAGGAAATTGTATGAATTTTTCGTTATGTTCTGTGAGAAACAATCTGGTAGTTTATTCACCAACAAGAAACGATAGTTTTCAGAGGTTACAAAACAAACAGTTATAATTGTTCTCCAACAGACATGTTGGTTGGGTTATGGCGGGAAAACAAGGAATTTCCTTAATATCGATTGAAAATCGTTTAGGTTTTGGGGCGCTGCCCCAAACCCCGCGAGGGGCGTCCCCCCCCCCCCCCCCCCCCCCCCCCCCCCCCTCGACCGACCCCGCAAGGGGGCGCAACCCCCTTGACCCCTGCATTTTCGTCGTGGGCGATAACATATTAGCTCAACGAGTGTGCACTCCGCACTTCCCCTAACTCGCGTTAGAACCGAATATGAAATCTCATTGATCTCTAGTAAATCCCGATTAACTAAAATAGTTGATGACACTAAGGGCATCCATTATGGTAAACTTGTTTATAGGATTGTAAAGTTGCCACATCATATAATGTCATTAATTTATAAACTTTTTTATATCATGAACTTATTCACATTATGGATTAAACCTTTTGAGGTTTATAATATTTTTAGTTTCTAAAATGAATTAAATGGATGCTCTAACGATTGTTTCTAAAATGAAGTTGTATTGGATTTGCAAGGTATCAATGAAATCAAAGATAGGTTATCTTTGAAACACAATAGTGGATGCTCTAAAATCACCAACATACCTTTCCAAATCCACCTTTCCAATGACGAATGCATCATCAAAATCATTGGTTGCCAATTTGATTTCAGCAAGCGAAAAACGCCTACACTGTTTTCAGGTAATGATGATGGTGATGAAAACTCGTGTGCGGATTGTTGATAGAACGGTGATCTCAGTGGTGGATTCTTCTGCTCATCGTTACTCTCCTGATGCTGCTTCTGTAAATACTAAACCAATATGTCCAACAAGGTAAATATAAGTATAACAACGGTGGAATAGTACATGCTTCTTGAGTTATGGATTACAATCTGCAATGCAACAAAAGATCATTAAATTTAGAGATGAATTGTCTTGATCTCGAGTTAAATCGGACCACCCAAATAGAAAATAGATTATGTCTTAGATTTCCACAAATCTAAATACTTGTCTTATCAAAATGGATGTAGTTTTGAAACAGAGCATCAGATGAGATACTTACGGATGATGTGTAAAGCTTTTAGGCATATAAAGAAGCAAATTTTAAATGAACATGCAAAGCTTTTAGTCAAAATTGGAAACATGAAAGCACAATTATACCCGACTCCAATCAATGGACATCCACTTCAGTTTACCTTGAAGTCAATGTAGCAATTTATTACGATCTGTTGGACTTGGATAACATGAATGGTTCTACGGCCATGTTTCGACTCTGTTTTACTGATGTTACCCCAAACACACAAAACTTTATCTACCCTCATCAATATGGTATTACTAATCATTTTACATGTCCTGCCCTTATAGGGGCCAGCCAGCTTTCTGTAATAAGATCGCTAATCATACGCCCACACAACCTTGGCCATGATAACAAGAATTATAAAAAACTGAATGATGCGTCTGCAATATGATTCATTGATTATGTATTCACAAAAATAAGGCACTGCATCTGGAGCTATACAAATACAGATAGTAAATACTAAATATACATGACCAAGACATGGACCAATAGCTACCTATCACTACTTGGTCCCAGTAAGCATGAAAAGCCTAACCCGGTTCAAAACGAGAGCCATCAAGTCCTCTGGATCGAATTTCAGCTCTCACTTTTTGGGTTTCTTTCGGTTTGTTTCCGTCCAGGCTCGGTCTTGTTTTGAACTAAAGAGCACTTTTACACCTGATAGCCAACTCCTGGAGGACGAAGCTTCTGTATTTTGCTTTGTACCAAAGAGGGACCAACGGTGATTTTGCTGATGCCAATCACTCGACTGTCTGCTGGTTTTTGCCTTTGACTTGCCAGGTTTCATTTTGATTTCATTGATACCTTGCAAATCCAATACAACTTCCTCCATAGACGGTCGGTTTTTGGGATCCTCTTTAAGACAAGTTAGGATGAGCTTAACAATTTTCCTAACACCTTTTGTAGGGTAATATCCTTCCAATCGTGGGTCCATAATTTTGTGCAGGTTTCTTTCACTACTTAAGAAAGGTCGAGCCCAGTCCAACAAGTTCTGCCGGCCATATCGTTTAGTGATCATAGCTGGTAACCCTGTAATAATCTCCAGCATTACCATTCCAAAAGCATAAACATCACTCTTGATGTATATATGACCTACAATTGTAAAGCAACATCATTGTTTGTTACAGTATAAACTATTATATGAATAGTCATTTTATCTTAAACCACACAGTAATAAACAATTCTCATTGGATGATGTACTAATTATTTTATCTCTTTTTGTTATAGAAGATTCCACCTTCTGAAATGAAGTTTCCAATGATCCTGATGAGGTTCTATATTCAAAAGATACTCAAAAGTTGGTACGTTGTGATGTAACATGTCGTATTTCCACGGCCGAGAGTTAAATTTGATCTTTCGGTTAAAGTCGTGTCTTAGGCTCAAATAAACGGGAGTTTCAATTTTTCTAATCCTAAAACGCAAAGGGGACAAATAAAGGCAAGCTAAACTAATACGGAGTATTAAAAATACATGGAATTTCATGTTATGCCTCAGATACGGTATACATATGCCGGGAATTTGTTCAAAGTTTCCATGGAAATCCCTCATGATATTGATTATTTCTTACCGTCAGCTGTTTTGTGTGTATTTTTTCCCGTGCCAAACTTTGACATAGGGGATGGATATTTGTGAGTGCTAATACTTATGTATCTACTGTTAACACTTACTCCTATCATGAATCCAGGGTTGCTAGTTGTCTATAGTTTAGTTTATAAGACACCCTAGCTAGTTTAAAACCCTGGAGCGAAAAAATAATAACAAATAGAAATCCCTATAAAAAAATGTTGAAGAAACTGTGATCAACACAAGAAACTAACCAGTAAATATATATTCAGGAGCCATATAACCGTAGGTGCCTGCTACGGCTGTTGTGACATGAGAGCTTCCAGGGTTCGGACCTAACTTTGCCAGTCCAAAATCTGAGAGCTTCGCGTTATAATCCTGCAAGAAATTCAATTAAAACCTGATATGAAATTTGTTTAAGCAAAACACATCAAGCCCAGAATATACCAATCCTTAAAAGATGGAACTACAAACCACAGATATTTACACAAATTTTTTTAAGTAAATTTGATCAATATTTACTTGCCTCATCTAATAAAATATTTGAAGATTTCATGTCTCTACAAATGATATTATTTTCTGAACTGTGCAAGAAAGCAAGGCCTTGGGCAGCTCCAATTGCTATTTTAATCCTCATATGCCATGGAAGTGCTTCTGCACCTTCTGCAAATTCAGATTTTATACTAGATAAATTTGTTTATAAATATAGTAGATACATTTTCCATATTTGTTAGTGTAGACAGATACTTACTATTAAAAAGATGCTTTTCTAAGCTTCCATTTTCGATATAGTCATAAACGAGAAAGAAAAGCCCCCATCTGCCCAGCAATATCCAAAGAGTTTAACGAGATTTGGGTGGCTCAATTTTCCCAACAACATCAGTTCCGCCTGTCAGAAAAAATGCATAAAATTAACAACTTGATATTTTCTTCCATGTGTATAGTGCATAAACTGGCTGTTAGAACTTCGATGCATTGAACCTATGGTTGCTCTAAAAATTCAGAAGTATGAAAAGAATGCTACCGAATACCAAGATTTGTTTGACACAGAGGTCGCAATTTTTGACCCATGGTTAATTTTTTTGGTCACCATGGTTAAATTGAAAAAAGAAATGGGTTTGGGTCAAACAAGCTATTTTTTAAATTATAAATGGGTCTACTTATGTCACCTCATATATCACATGGGTTTAGATGAGTTTCTCTTAATATTACAAATGAGTCTAGATGGGTCACCCAATAAATTTAATAATATCAAAAGAGTTTTTTTCCATTTTTTTCACAAGCTTGTCAAATTTTCACACACTTGTTAGTTTTTTACGTCTTCACCATATTTTTCCGTTTTCATCATACGTTTTAGCCAGAATTTTACGTTTTCATCAAAATTCTACGTTTTCGTCAGTAAATTTACGTTTTCGTCAGGAATTTTACGTTTTTATCAGAAATTTTACGTTTTCGTCAGTAAATTTACGTTTTTCTCAAAAATTTTACGTTTTCGTCAGAAATTTTAGTTTTTCGTCATAAATTTTACGTTTTCGTCAGAAATTTTACGTTTTCATCAGTAATTTTACGTTTTCGTCAAAAAATTTACGTTTTCTTCAAAAAATTTATGTATTCATCAGTAAATTTACGTTTTCGTCAGAAATTTTACGTTTTCGTCAGAAATTTTACGTTTTCGTCAGAAATTTTACGTTTTCGTCAGAAATTTTACGTTTTCGGCAGTAAATTTACGTTTTCGTCAGTAAATTTACGTTTTCGTCAGTAAATTTACGTTTTCGTCAAAAAATTTACGTTTTCATACGAAATTTTACGTTTTCATCAGAAAATTTACGTTTTCGTCAGTAAGTTTACGTTTTTGTCAGAAAATTTACATTTCCTCAAAAATTTTACATTTTCGTCAGAAATTCTACGTTTTCGTC
Organism: Glebionis coronaria; assembly: GCA_025667525.1. NCBI lineage: Eukaryota > Viridiplantae > Streptophyta > Magnoliopsida > Asterales > Asteraceae > Glebionis > Glebionis coronaria. The sequence continues at coordinate 152,002,429 of CM046879.1, read as the reverse complement.
AGAAGTTCTACGTTTTCATCAGTATATTTTACTTTTTCGTCAGAAATTTTACGTTTTCATCAGTAATTTTACGTTTTCGTCCGAAATTTTACGTTTTCCTCAGAAATTTTACGTTTTCGTCAGTAAATTTACTTTTTCGTCAGTAGATTTACTTTTTCGTCAGTAAATTTACGTTTTCGTCTGAAATTTTACGTTTCCGTCAGAAATTTTACGTTTTTGTCAGAAATTTTACATTTTCGGCAGAAATTTTACGTTTTCATCAGTAATTTTACGTTTTCGTCTGTAATTTTGCGTTTTTATCAGAAATTTACGTTTTCATCCGTATTTTTACTGTTTCTTCAGAAATTCTTCGTTTTCGTCAGAAATTTTACGTTTTCATCAGTAATTTTAAGTTTTCATCAGAAATTTTACGTTTTCTTCAGAAATTTTACGTTTTCGTAAGTAAATTTACGTTTTCGTCATAAATTTTACGTTTTTGTCAGAAATTCTACGTTTTCGTCAAAAATACTACGTTTTCGTCTGTAAATTTTATGTTTTCGTCAGAAATTATACGTTTTCATCAGTAATTTTATGTTTTCGTCAGAAATTTTACATTCTCTTCAGAAATTTTACGTTTTTGTCAGTAAATTTATGTTTTTGTCAGTAAATTTACGTTTTCGTCCGTAAATTTACATTTTCGTCAGAAATTTTACGTTTTCCTCAGAAATACGGATGAAAACATAAAATTTCGGACGAAAACTTAAATTTCTGACAAAAACCTAAAAATTCTGACGAAAACGTAAATTTACTGACAAAAACGTAAAATTTCTGACGAAAACGTAAATTTTCTGACGAAAACGTAAAATTACTGACGAAAACGTAAAATTTCTGATGAAAACCTAAAATTTCTAACGAAAACGTAAAATTTTTTATGTAAACGTAAAATTTCTGACGAAAACGTAAATTTACTGACGAAAACGTAAAATTTCTGAGGAAAACGTAAAATTTCTGAAGAAAACATAAAATTACTAATGAAAACGTAAAATTTCTGACGAAAACGTAATATTTTTGACGAAAACGTAATATTTCTGAGGTGACGAAAACGTAAATTTTCAGACAAAAACGTAAATTTACTGACAAAAACGTAAATTTTCTGACGAAAACGTAAATTTTCTGACGAAAACGTAAAATTTTTGACGAATACGTAAAATTTCTGACGAAAATGTAAAAATACGGATGACAACGTAAAATTACTAGCAAAAACGTCAAATTACTGACATAAACGACAACCTGCTGACGAAAACGTAAATTTACTGACGAAAACGTAAATTTACTGAGGAAAACGTAAATGTATTGACGAAAAGTATAAATACTGACGAAAATGTAAATTTACAGACGAAAACGTAAAAATATTGATGAAAACGTAAATTATAAAAAAAGTAATGTTAAAAAAATCGTTTAAAAAATGTTTAATTAAAAATTGTTAAAAATATAATTTACAATTAAAAATTGTCATGATTATATAAAAAAGTGATTAAAAACTCAACTTTCTCCTAAACACTCATCTAAACCCAAAAAACCCAAAAACTCAACCTTTTTTTCTAAAGACTCATTTATAATCAAATTCATCTAGACACAAACCCATCTAAACCTAAACCTATTTAGACTCTAAAAACCCATATAAACCCAAACTCATATAAATCCAAACCCATGACCCAACCTAACCCAACCTAACCATTTTGACACATTGATGTTGAGAAAAATGAGCCTATGGTTGATATTTTCTTCCATGTATGACACTTGACTGAAAATAGGTTTTGTAGTGTCCTAAGCCAGTTATGAGAGCATGTAGAGTGGATTACTCAGGACAGATCATTATTTTTAAGTAGTGTACATGTGGGTCATTTAGTAAAAAACATAGATAATTTATAATTGTTGGCACCGCTTTTGTTAAGGTTGCCTACTTAAGGTCAAGGATTTTATTATTGACAAATGATGTAACAATATGGTTTTAGTTCCACTTTAGTACTCCGTATAACAGAATAAGCAATTGTAATCTCTCCTCTTATGTTGCATTATCACTTCATACATCGTTGGTGAGAACAACCTTTTCTCATGACAATTTAGGAGAAGATTATAACTTAGGAGTCAACAGAATATAGACTATTTTCTTAGCAGTTTTAAAACTCAACATACTCTTCCGCCAGAAACTATACCCAGTGGTTGATTTGATTCCATCAATATCACCTGTATAATTTGAATCAACATATGCTTTGACAAAAAGATTCGATTCCCCAAAACATAATGCAACTTTTGAGGTTCCATTGAGATATCTAAGGATCCTTTTCAGAGCTTTCCAATGCTCTCTACCCGGTTGAGCGTTGTAAATATCGGTCATGGGGCTGATATGTCGATATCGTCAAAATCTTTTAAAATTTGATCAAAATCGGTTGCTTTTTGTTGCTTTGATTTTCTTGATTGTGTTTTGTTTAAGAAACAATGGTTTTGTGGTGATGCAAAGAGGACAAAGAAAAGGGTGATGGAGGTGAAAGGACAAGTACTTGGAGCTGGAGGTGCTACTTATGTGTTTTCTCCAAAAGACGAGATGGGATAGTAACGTGAAGCAACAACATTTTGTCGAGATGGCGGGTTAAGGTAGAAGGAGAGGCTATGTTAAATATTTTGTAAACCTAATGGCCTTGATAATGCGACTAGGGGTGGGAATCGGGTCGGGTCAACCGGGTTCGGGTCAATTCGGGTCGGGTCAATTCGGGTTAAGACTCAAAAAAATCATACCCGAACCTGGGCCTAATTAGAACTCGGGTCAGTCGGGTTCGGGTCAATTCGGGTCGTGTCAATTCGGGTTCGGGCCAACCCGAGTATAAGTAAAAATTTAAAATTTGGCTTATTTAAGTATATTTACAAGGTAAAATGTGTTAAAAAGACTCGGGTCAAGTCGGGTTCGGGTCAATTCGGATTAAGGCTAAAAAATATAAACCCGAACCCGAGCCTAATTAGAACTCGGGTCAATTCGGGTCAACCCAAATTGACCCGAATATGTTTTTGAACCCGAGTGACCCGACCCGAATAGGTTTATTCGGGTTTGAGTTCGGGTCGGGTTCGGGTCGGGTCAACTTTTTGACACCCCTAAATGGGACTGATAAATTGGGCTTTAATAAAATTTAGTTCAAACAAAGTAAAAAAACATTTTTTTGGATGTACAATTAAAAATAACAACATTATTAAAAATTATTGAAAGTATATAAATTTTGCAGATTTATATTAAATAAATATTAAAAATAATGATAAAATATAAAATTTAGGGTACCCGTCGAGAAACAGATATATCACCGCCAAAATCGATATATCGCTTGTCGGTGGTTGACCGCCGACACCCCACCGAGCGATATTTACAACCTTGACCACGTTTCGCTGTGTACCGACTCACACTACTCCCACTCCATGTACAATGTATAGTCTTGTACAAATCATCACGAACATTAAACTTCTCACTGCTAATGTATACGGTACTCGAGACATCTCAATCCTATTTTTTCACAGCTAAGACTTAACTTGATATTAGTAGGAAACAGGGTTGGTATTGTCTTACAATCTTCTATATTGAACCTTTGCAAGATTTTATTCACAATCTTTTTTGCGGGTCTCAAGTCTTTCATCTTAAATTGCCTAGCTAGTTGAGCTCACAATCTATTGATGCGGTTTTTTTTAGGCCTTATATAATAGAAAAATAATAAAATCATCATTTTCAAACCTCTTAAAATATGCACAATGGTATGCAGTATATAGTCTGTTATATTTAAGGCTCCTGATGACAGAAACAAATCTCTTGTACCAATACCTTGCCGCTTGTTTTAAATAGTGCATAGATTTGTTTAACCTGCAAACCAAGTTCTATTTTTCTTTTTGTTTAAAACCTTCGGTTTAAAGCATATAAATTTCTTCTTCAAAGATTTCTATGAAGAAATGCAACACACATTGCTAGAACCACAACCACCCGAACCGTTACCATTCAAACCGCAAGGGTAAATATTTCGTTGAAGTAATTCCATCTTTATGAGCATATCCTTTGACCGCCAGTCTTGCACGATACCTCTCCACCTCATGACTGTTTCTCCTGATCTTATACACCCATTTATTTCCTGTAGGTTTTCTGCCTCTTGGTAGTGGCACCAGTTCCTACGTTTTGTTCTTGTGAAGAGCCTTGTTTTCTTCTTGCATTCCTCTCTTCCAAAAGGACGCATTTGGATTAATGGATTATCCAGTTCTTCTTGAAGATTTAATGGTTGTCCTTCCTTCGTAAGAAAAAAAATGCAACATTTCTCTCAATAACATAGTATGAGTGCAACGCCGAATAATTTATTTCACAATTAAGTGGACGAGTCGTTGGAGCTTGAGACTCATCGTGCTCAGGTATGTTGTTACAGCTTCAGGTACGGATTTAGAAGAATCATTCGACTCATATCGTTTTCCCATCTATATTGTTTTTCCCACAAGAGATACCCCTTTTACTTCGTCATCATACCTTAATAACAAAAATTTTCTGTCCAACACTTGATCTTCTTTCCAGAATCAAGTTCAACCCGTGCTCTGTAAAACCTACTTCTTGTTGATTTGTTACATTCAACATATCCTCAAATACTCATCAATAAAGGATACAAAATACTTTTCTCCTTCTAGGGTGAACCAATTCTAGAACTAAAACAATTATAGAATCTAATGTTTTGAATTTTAAGCAATGCAGAAACCTTTGTCATGCCAGGAAGTAGCTTTCTTTCAACAAGAATCTTCATTCCTTGTTGAGACATATGTTCAAGCTTCTAATGACATGTTACTGCAACTTTATTACTTAGATTATGTGAGGCAACCGATGCGTGTGGCTCCTCTATTATCTCTCCCATTAGCTGGTATAAGTTCGCAACCACCTTTTCTCATCTCATATGTACAAGTGCGCCTTTTATGATTATCATGATCTTGTTTTTTGTATTTCCACCTTACAACCAAGATCATCAAATTTTCCGGGAGACAATGAATTCTTTTTCAAGCCCTCCACGTGTCGCACATCCTGAATAGTACGAACTATACCATTATGTATCTTCACCATGATAGTTTCAATTCCAATGATCTTTAGTTCATGATCATTGCAATTCGCCTCCTTATTTTGATGAAACCATTCTCTTCTTATGTTCATAGTAGCTCCAGCATCGAACAATCATACATCTACAAATCTATTTTTGCCTTCATTTGCAACCGCTGCTTCACAACACAAACGAAATTTCCTTGAGGATTAGAGGTATTTAAACCCCAGAAATCTTTCTTAATGTGACCCGACTTGACACATTTGAAGCATTTAAAATCATTCTTCTTCTGATCTGATTTGGGTTTTCCATGAAGCCATGTTCCATTGACCTCCCTCTCATCGTTACCAATCCTCTCATGGTCACCAAAGCTTTCACCTGTCTTGACTGTTTGTCTATCCTCCCCATTGTTGTGCCTATTCTTCTATTTTCTTCTTCCATAAGAGCATAGAGCGATGGCAAAATCATCGGATACCAGATAGTCCGAATGTACATTAGTGGTTAGGTGATAATGAGTTGATCATACGAGTCATGTAAACTTTGAAGTAGAATTACAACACGTTCATTTGACTTTATTTTACAACTTAGAGAAGTGAGTTGAGAAAATAGAGTATTTAAACTGTTGACGTGTTGAGTCACCGAAGTAGATCCCGTCATGGGCAGAGCGTATAACTTCCTCTTAAGGAAAATATTATTATAGAGTGACTTTTCCTTGTAAAGTCGAGCAAGATGATCCCAAATCTCCTTTGCACTTTTCTTCTCCTCTATGCTCGACAAAGCTTTCGTCCATCTCGTCCCATTTACCGTCATACATGACCTCTCAGCTCGCCTTTCATCAATGGCCACTAAACATTTCTCCTTTCAAAGGATAACCTTCATCTTCAAATTCCACAACGAGATTATTCGAGAAATTATTCCCATTGAACTTTTCGATTTCAAATTTCTCCGTCATTGCTACAATGACACTTATTATTGCAACCACAAAGTATACGATAAATAAAAGATGAAATGTAATGAAACAAAAGTGACACTGGACTAAAGCACAACCACAACTAAAATATGAATTGCAATAAAATATGACACAAATATTTAACATGGAAAACCCCAATAAGGTAAATACCACGGGTAAGAAAACATATGTTTCACTATGATGGTAATTAGGATTTACACCATCTTTCTAATTAAAAGAATAAACAATTATATCAGGTATATTGAAAATATACACCGATTCTTTAATAGCCTCACAAATACCAGGGATATAAAGAAAATAACACTTCTAATTTGTGTGTATTGTATTACGTTGGAAATGAGATGAGAAGCGAGGCTTTCAAGCCTTCCTTTTATAGGCATTATTTGAGCTCAATATAGGAGTCAAGACTCAAATAACCAAGAGGAAAAACCCACATATCTCAAAGGTCATTTGACCTTTCATAACTAACAATTGATGTGTAGGGTGGATATTAGTGAAGAGCATGCAATTAGTTTCTATTTGGGTAGTTACCTCCTGAATTGGAGATGAGTATAAGAATTTTAAGCCAATACAATTATTCGATGCTTATTGCTTGACCAACGTGCAAGAAGCTACGTTAGAGGACAAGAAAGAAGAATAAGCGACTAGTGAACTCTAGGGTAGGCTTGGGACTGCAAACACTTATAGCAGTAGTAATAAACAACCTTTGTTGTCTTTGGTTTCACCAAACACTCCTTTTAACTAAACCAAACACCCCTCATAATGGACCAATAAGGAAACACTTGACACAAAAGGAGTATCAAGAGAAAAGACCACGCAACATATGTTTTTATTATGATCAGAAGTAGACAGTGGGTGATACAATCATTTTCACTAGTAGCGTTGGCTAATAAGGATGACGATTATGATTCGACAGAGGTGTGTAATAAGTTGCTCCGATGATAGAAGATTTGCCACAAATCTCATTAAATACTTTAAATGGGGTCTATTATTACCATACGAAGTTACTGGTTATGTGGGGAACTTTGAGATTCACATACTTATAGATTCCGGATCTACACTTAGTTTTGTGGATATTAACGTAGCAAAAATATTGGGCTACAATATCAAGAGAAACTTGTCCCCTAACTAAGTATAAGCATTATAGACCGTCGAACTGGATCGAACCGACCAGACCGGGCCAAACGTATTTCGGATATGGACTAAACATTCTGGTCCAGTGTTTTTGGCAATATTGGTTTTCGGTCCGGTTTTCGGACCATGCTCAGCACTACCCCTAATTGTGACACCCCGAACTGTGAAGGAGGAAGACAGTTAACTAGTGTGCGTGAATGCAAGAGCTTTGTGTGCCAATTACGACGAGACACTTTTAGTAATGATGTGCTGCTACCATCGGGAGAGTGTGACATGGTTTTAGGCATTTGGTGGTTGGCTACATCGGTGATATCAACTATAATTTCAATAATTTGAAGATGAAATTTGTTCATAACGAAAAAAAGACATTTAGGGGAACACCAAATGAAAGTCCCAAAATATGACTATTGTTGATACAATAACTCGTATGTAAAGATAACACAATATGAATTTACTTCTTAATCGCGTAATGCTTTATTAATCTTTTATAAACAAAGTATTACAAAGTGTTATGAATACACCCGTTGAGTGAAAATAAAGAAATGAACCCTAGAACAAGTAAGCTTGATTCGAGACTCAAGTTTACGAGAGAACCTTAGAGTCGATGGTAGGCAACTGAGGGACTCAGAGGTTCTAATGGGAGAAAAGACTTAGATAAATTAACCAAGCACAAGGGTTAAGTTTGTCTTCTTTCTCCCTCATATTTATAGTGGTACGAGGTTGCTTCCTTAGTAGGAGTAGTTGATATGTGTCTACTTCTAAGTGGAAGTAGTAAAACGCATTAAATGTATGTCTATAAAGAGACATACCTTTAAACAACTTTAGGTGAACAGTTCTGCAAACTGTTCACTTTATCCCACTAGGTCGTACTAGGCTTTGTCTTGAATCTCCTATTTTGTCCCGCTCAAAATACTTTAGAGATTCTCCCGCCTAAACTATCAACTATAAAAGGTAAAGCAAGTCTCTGCTTGCTTAATCTTCAAAAGGGTTGTAAGTGATCTCCGAGTATTGTCATCTCAGAGATCCTTGAACACCAGTACATTCCTTCTACATCCCAGCTTCTCCATAACTGCTCCTGAGTATGACTTCAGATAATCTTCGACTTCTCTAAAGTTGTCTTTGACTTGAATGTACCTGAGCTGAGCCTTTGCCTTCAGCTGGTCAGGTCTATGTCGTTGGTCTTCACAACGACTCGTAACACTTAGTCTAATTTAAACAAATCTAGACTGTGCCATAGTTAAAACTTTCATTGGCCCAACAAACTCCCCCTATTTGTTTATAAATTATACTAAGTCTAAAATTATTGTTAGGGAGTACACAACTTCTTCTTAGACATAATTTAACAAACATACCTCAACTTTTATTACAACAAAAGAACCTAATCCTATTACATGAACACCCAGAGGTGAAAATAAAAGAAAAATACAAGGGTTCTTTAGTAGTCAAGGTTCTGGTAGCAGATCCTCTGTGCTTCAACTTTGTCAGCTCTTGAGTTGATGATTAGCTCAATCTCATATTTGAAATCACTAGCATACTTGTAGTTTCTTAATAGTCATTGCTTGAGTCTAATCAGCTGGACTGTTGATGCAAGATGTAGCTCATTCTCCCTCTGAAACACATACTGGCAACCCGTGTTCATAAATGCCATACCTTTCTCTGGTTCAGTATAAGCTTGGCCATCCACAAGCTTAGTAATTTCCTTGGGCAGTACCAGATTTCTGTGCATGCCATCAACTATTACATCCTCTGTGACTAACCTCTCAATGAGTGGCCCCATTGGATTCTTCCTTTTCTTTGAGCTTTGAGGCTGTTGTTGTGATAGCTGAGGGGGCAGAGGAAGCTTTAGTTTCTTAGCAGTCTCTCTTACCCAAGTTAGTTTCGCCTGAATTTTCTTCATCATCTGGGCTGCACCAAGCCTAGACTTCTTTTGGGCAAGAGACAGAAGTTGTAGCCATTCAGAGAGACCCAGACTTTTAAGCTTGAAGTCGTTGTTAACTTTGTAGTTTGGAAGCTCATTATCCTTATACAAAGTCATAACCACCTTCTTGTCTTTGTTAGTGAAGCAATTATACTTGGTGATAAGCCTTGGTTCAGCTCTCTCATTAACGATCTTCTCATATTCCCTGTGAAGGTTGTTTCTCTTGGTTTCTAGCTCTTTGAGCTTTTTCATTTGAGCTTCTTTTACAGAGGGTGAGAGGAGTTTGTTTAGAGCTTATTTTCTTTTAAGTTCAGCGGCCTTGATGTCAGCAAGCCTCTTTTGTTCAATCATTTGAGCCTTTGCTTGCTCTGGGTTCATTGGTGGTTCATCAGCGCTTCTGAACTTATTTAGCTCTAGGAGCTTGGAAGTGGATCCTCTTTCCACTTGTAGTGAGCCCAACACTATATCATGATCATTAGTGGCAATGGACTTACCTTTATCCTTTGTAATATCCATGGTAGGCTTGAAGGATCGCATAGGAGTTGGTGTGGGAATGATGGTGGATTTGGGTTGTGTGGTAGGTTTTGGCTGCTTGGTTGGCTGCTCCCCCTTAGACCCAGCATCTTGTTCATCATTAGAGGAGGAGGTGGTAGAATTCTCCCCCTCAGGCACAGTGCCAGAGGTAGTTGCACCTGATCCTGCCTTGTTGAACTTGACGAACTCTTGATGGACAAAAAGGCAAATTTCTCTGAGTTCTTCTTGAAGAAGTTCTTGAAGAAGACGCCTTGATGGTTCAGATGCCTTGGCAATAGCATCTACATTTGCTTGAACAACTATTTTAAGAGCAGAAGGCATGTGTTGCTCAAAGCTCTGGTTGACCACCGGAGGAAGGTGTGTTTGGAGAGCATTTCCAATGAGCTGAGGAAGTAGGGATTTAAGGGATGACTCCATAGACAAAGATATAGAGGTTTCCAAGTTAGTGGAGAGTTCCTCAGCAGCATTCATCAAACATTTAACTTCAGAGAGGAGGACATCATTCGTGACTTTGGGTTTGGTGATGTTGATGTCCCCTCTTTTTACCCAAAGCTCTTCAGCACCCAGTGCCTGAACATTTTTCATTCTAGGGACAAGGATGGGCTTGTGTTGTTGCAAGTACTCCCGGTGCTTCTTTTCCCCCAGTTCCATAATGTTTTGCATAGTTGGAAATGGAACTAGGGTTGGTGGGATTGGCCTCTGCTCCCATGCTTGCTTCGCAGCAAGTTCTTGCACATTTACCATGGTAGGGAATGGAACAGGCTTCAACTCAGAAGAGGAGACTTGGTCATCATCATCATTCATGTCTTCAAATCCTGAGAGGGTGACATCGTCTTTAATGATGTAGACTTCATCATCAGGCATGGAGTCTAAGTCAGACACAGCGGAAAGATCAATGGTGAAGTCTCCAACGATGTCGTCCTCTACATAAGTGAATGGATCATCATTCATCTGTTCATCATGAAGGTTCATTCCCTTTTATAAGAGTTGTTAGTACACAATTGGTGAGTTTATAATGAAGGGAAACATAGTCGTTCGCTGCCCCTAAGAACGCTGGGTGTGATTATCCAGCCTCCCAATAAGGATTTATCCTAGGGATTCTTTTATTGTGAGTTAATAAGAGGTGAGTGATCTCCATTCCCTGCCCCTAGGATAGATGGGTGTGATTATCCAACTCCCACTGAAGGATTGCTCATTGGGACTATTTTAAGTGAAACATGATAAGGGAATGGTCGCCGTTCTCTGTCCCTAGGATAGTTGGGTGTGATTATCCAACTTCTCCTGAAGGATTTCTCATTGGGACTCTTTTAAGTGAAAGATGATGTGGTGAATGATCGCCGTTCTCTGCCCCTAGGATAGCTGGGTGTGATTATCTAGCTCCCACTGAAAAATTTCTCCTTGGGACTCTTTTAAGTGAATTGTATGAAGGTAATGGTCGCCATTTATACCACTTCTCCTAGGAAGGCTGAGGGTGATTATTCAGCCTCCCGAAAAGAATAAATTCTTTGGGACTCTTTTAATCATGAGGGGACCCAGAGACTGAGTGAAGTTTAGAGACTCTAGGTTGGGACTTATAAGTACCCTGGTTGTTATTTGCCAGAGTACAGTCCAGAGGGTGAAGGATCATCGGGGTGCGTTAAGAGCACAAATGAATCATTTCCTAGTGTAGAGACAGAGTGTACAGAGGTCTTATAGGAGCTAGGTGCAGATGCAGACACTCTAAGGGTTGAGGCAAACCCTAAACTTCATCACTCTCTCCTACAGACTTTTGAGAGTGATTGCCTGTGAACCTCCAAAAGAAAAAAAAATAAGGGCGAACCAATACCGGAGTGATATCAGCGTCAAGAGGGTTCTTAGTCATCTCAGATAACTTGGAGACACTAGACTCTGGTTGTTTGTCAACAGCAGGTTCTCTGTCCTCATCCACCAGAGTAGGGGATAGGATCTTCTTGATTTTCTTGTTCTTAGGAGGATTATTAGAAGGGGCTTTAGAGGAAAGTGGGATTTCTTTCCTCTTCTTCTTCTTATCCTTAGGACCCTTGGGCTGAGAGGAAGACTGCACAGAGGTCGTAGACGGAGACTTGTCAGTAGAACCTTCAGCATTCACCTCAAGTTAAGGGAGCAAGGGATCCTTTGATGGTAGCAGACCAACAACTTTCATCATGTGCCTGGTAATGGGTACTTTGTCCTCGGAAGGGGTCTTCAAGGAGGCAGCAGTGATGCGGAAGGGTGAGAAGGAGGAGAGATTGACATTGTGATAATGGTCTCCTAAGATATCATCAAAGATGAGAGAGATATATCTGGTATCACAGATGGTGTACAGGCGGTTCTTCTTCCCTTAGTTTTCCAGCTTAACAATAAGGTCGGTATAGAGGATGTGAGCAATCCCTATGTCTAGACCCCAGATGAGACTGTAGGCAATTGCCATTTGTGATCCATTCAGCTGATTATGGGATCCTTGGTTCCCTCCCAAGCATTTCACAATATACAGCATCAGAGTCCTCCAAATAGGCGAGAAGTAGTTGACCTTGATCAGGGATTTATTTTGGAAGGCACTGGTTGTGAAAGGCTTATTATCATCATCATGTGGTCTGAGGGTTGCAAGAGATTTCTTCACAGTATCGCTGTTAGGCACAGTGCCCATGTCATCATTGACAGCCAGTCCAATGACTCTAGTAAAGTCAGTGAAATCAAATGTGAGGGAATGAGGATGGGTGGAGAGATTGAAGGTGATACTCATAGAATATTAGTCTACTTCGGCAATAACCAAAACTCCTTAAGGTATTGAGAGTAACAAGATGAAGGAGCTCTGGTTATGGCCTTCGCAATGGAGCTGTTCTTCAAGAACCTTAACAACGGTGTGTAGAGAGGGTTTTGGTGTTCAAGAAGTAACACAGTTATTTAGGGCAATCTTTCCATTAGCTATAACAAAGTCGACATTCGATGCAGCCAAGACGATGAACTTCTGAGATTGAAGAGAAGGTGAAGGTCTTGAGGGTTTAAGAGAGATGAACGGTGTGTGTGAGAGAGAAAATGAGAGTGAATAAAAAAATAATTAAGTCAAGGGGTATTGAAAAGATTTGTCGTTTTCCATTTAAAGCATTTAATGGTGAAATTTACCTTTGAGAAAAACGTGGGACCCCTTGACCTTTAATGTGATCTTTGTCGCCTTCAAAAGCGGGAAAGTTGTTGACATTAAAAGGAAATCATTTGAATTAAATATCAAGAGTATATAAATTCCCATTGGAATGCAACTACCTAGTTACATTCAATTCCCTTAAATGTCTAGAGACAGGGAACACTTATCAGACATTTATTTCACAATATTGAGCATACCCAGCTCAGCAACCAACCAAGTAAAACTTGGCTCAGCCAGAGTTTTGGTGAAAATATCAGCGAGCTGGTATTCAGTGGGTATAAAGTGAAACTCAATATCACCTTTTAAAATATGGTCTTTGATAAAGTGATACCTGATATCCATATGTTTGGTTCTGGATTGAAGTACCAAATTATTTGAGTTGGCTATTGCACTTGTGTTGTCAGAGAATATGGGAAGCTTTTCATAGTTGATCCCATAATCAACTAATTGACTCTTCATCTAGAGAACTTGTGCACAGCAGCCAGCGACAGCGACGTACTCAGCTTCAGCTGATAACATGGCCATAGAGTTTTGCTTCTTAGCACTCCAACATACTAACTTTTCTCCAAGGATTTGACAACTCCCAGAGGTGCTTTTCCTATCAAGGAATCATCCATCATAGTCTGAGTCTGAGTAGGCTTTGAGGTCGAACCCGATCCATTTGGATACCAGAGACCCAAAGAGGGAGATCCTTTAAGGTACCTGAAAATTCTTTTGACAGATACAAGGTGGGATTCCTTGATGTTAGCTTGGTACCTAGCAAAGAGACAAGTGGAGAATTGGATATCTGGTCTGCTAGGTATAAGATACATCAGCGACCCTATCATGCCTCTATATAAGGTCTCATTGACAGAGACCCTTGAGTCATCAGCACCCAAGTTGTTGGGAGGAAGCATGGGGCATTTTACTGATGCACAGTCAGACAGATCATACTTCTTGAGCAAGTCTCTAACATATTTTTCTTAACAAATGGAAATTCCTTTAGAATTTTGTTTAATTTGAAAACCCAAGAAAAAAGTTAGTTCCCCCGTCATGCTCATTTCATATTTTTTGGTCATAATTTTGGCAAATTGCTTGCTCAAGGTAATGTTGGTTGAACCAAAAATTATATCATCCACATATATCTGTACTATAATGACATCACTCTTAGACCTATAAGTGAACAAGGTTTGATCAATAGTACCTCTGACAAACTTATTTTCAAGTAGGAATTTAGAAGAGGTTTAGTTCAGCCCATAGAGTGCTTTGTGAAGTCTGCAGGCATGGTTAGGATAGTCACTGTTCTCAAACCCTGGAGGTTGTTTGACATAAACTTCCTCTGCAAGCTTCCATTAAGAAAAGCACTATTTACATCCATCTGGTATACCATGAAACCCATATAAGCTTCATATGCTAGGAAGATTCTGATAGCCTCTAGTATGGCAACTGATGTGAAGGTTTCATCATAATTAATACCCTTTGATTGATTGTAACCCAGCACCACTAGCCTAGCCTTGTTTTTAAAAATCATACCAACTTCATCCATTTTGTTCCTGTAGACCCATTTAGTTCCAACCACTTTCTTTCCAGCTGGAGCTTTTACCATAATCTACACCTTGTTCCTCTTTATCTGATTCAACTCCTCTTGCATAGCTACAACCCATCCTTCATCAAGTAGAGCTGCAACAAAATTCTTGGGTTCATCTTTAGAGGGGAAATCGGCGAAAAGGCATTCATTTGCTGAGGCTGTATCCAGAGACCTTAACTTTCCTCTAGTAGTAACTCCTTCAGAGGGTTTACCGAGAATATTCACAAGAAGAATATCTTGGTTTCTACTCCACTTAGATTGAGGAGCAGGAGTCTCTGTGGGTTCAGGAGTCATAGTCTGTTCATTGCATGAAGGCAATTCATCACATATGATTTCTTCATCTATGATCTCTTCATTCATATGAGAATTTATAGAGTCAGGATCAGTATTTTCCATACCAGGAGGTGGAGTGTGTGATTCAGCTACTACAATCTCCAGATTAAGATCAGAGATTGTGTGGGGATCAAATGCATGAACATAAGGGAAGTCCTTGTGACTTTTGTGAGATGATTCCTTAGGAATTGAGAAATCATCCTCTGGGTATGATTTGACTTCATTGAAGTTGATGTCACAAGTATCTGAGTTGGTGTGAGTGATGACATCGTCATCTTCATTGAAGGTGACATGGATAGATTCTTCTAACTCTTTCCTGCGGATATTGAACACTCTAAATGCTCTGGAGGTAGGATAGTATCCAAGAAAGAAGGCATCATCTGATTTTTCATCAAATTAACCCAGGTGATCTTTGTAGTTGTGAATGAAAACAAGGCAACCAAAGACATGAAAGTAGCTTACATCAGGGGCTCTCTTCCTATACACTTCATAAGCGGTTTGCCATGTCTCTTCACAATGATGGATTTGTTTTGTATGTAACACGCTGTATATACAGCTTCACCCCAAAATTGCTTTGGAAGTCTTGACTCGCTGAGCATGGTTCTGGTAGCCTCAATGAGGGTTATGTTCCTTCTTTCAGCGATACCATTTTGTTCAGGGGTGCCTGGGTTTAAAAAGTTCTGTTAAATTCCCTTTTCATCATAGAAGGATTCCATGGCATGATTTTTGAATTTAGTGCCATTATCACTTCTGATAGCCTTAACTCTGCAGTCATTGAGGTTCTTTATTTCTCTGGTGAAGGACATGATCCTATCAGCTTCTTCACTTTTTATTTGAAGAAAAAAAAACCCAAATGAACCTAGAGAATTCATCGACAACAAGTAGTGTGTATTTTTTGTGATTTAGGGATTGGGGTTTTATTGGTCCAAATAAGTTCATATGAAGAAGATGGAGGCACTTATTAATGAAGAATGATTGTTTGGTTTTGAACGATGCTATGTGGTGCTTCCCTTTTTCACAAGCTGAGAATGGTCAGTCTTTGGAGAAGGTCAGAGAGGGAAGTCCACCTACTGAATCATTCTTTTCCAGTTTGTTGATGTTTTTGAAGTTGAGGTGAGAGAGTCTCTTATGCCAGAGCCAGTTTTCACTATCAGAGGCTTTAGCAAAGAGACGGGTGTTACTTCCTTCCGGACATGATGTCATGTCCATAACATACACATCTCTTCTTCTAGGTGCAACAAGAACAACATCATCATTTTGATTGAAGATTGTTCCTTGGATCTTGGTGAACAGAACTTTGAAACCAACATCACAGAGTTGGCTGATGCTGATTAAGTTGTGTTTCAGTCCATTGACATACGCGACCCTTGTGAAGGTGATTCTATTGCATCACTGAGCCATATCCTTCATTAGCCCCTGAGGATTCATCTCCAAATACTACTTTGGGACTAGACTCCTTTTTATTTCTATGCAAATATTGTTTAACCCCTGTCATATGTTTGGAGCACCCACTATCCAGATACTAACCAGATTTCTTCAAGTGTTCCTGCATAGATATAATGAAACCAAATTAGTTTCGATGATAAACCCACTTTCTAGTGGGTTCATGTTGTCGCTAGCCAGCGACATTGGGTCATCTTTGGTTGTTCCTTTCTCCCGCTCTTTGGTTGTAATCTCTGGTTTCATGACACATACTTCCATAAATGTCACATCCGGGATAGTGTTCACACTCATCAGAGTGATGATCATGGAACCCACAGTACTTGTAGGGAGGAGAGGGTCTGAAACTCTGGGGATAGTCTCTGGGTTTGGGTTCTGGTCTCCTATAGGACTTGTGAGGAGTTTGAGATCTGATTTTGAGTCTGGCCTTTTGGACAACAATAATATCCTCATGTTCTTTGAAGGTATGTTCAGTGGACTCACATGTGATACATTTGGATTTCTCTGAACAATTTTTAGACAAATGATTTTTGAACCCACAATGTTTGCAAGGTATGAACATGGCTCTCCCCTTATAGCTACTACTAGACCTTCACCAAGAGAGCTAACATATGGACTGTCAAACAGAGGTTTGATTTGTTCTTTTAAACCTTTAACTTCTTCCATGTGGGTAAGAAGAAGTTTCTTAGTGGGTGACAGCTCTTTAGTTGGAGGAATGGGTTTAGTTTCTTTAGGTTCCTTAGCCACAAAAAACCTTTTTATGGGTTTTTTCAGCAACTCTAATGGGGGTTTGATATTGTTAGGTGTACCAAAGGCTTTGATGTTGGCTCGGGACCAAGTAAGGAATTAGAAGGATCAACTCCAACAATTTTAGGTAAAGCTGGAAGGGGGTAGAATCTTCGGACTCCCCTTCAGAATCATTCTCATCCACAAAGGTGGATATAGGGGATGGATCCTTTGAGGGTACAAACTTTATTTTGGCCACTGATATTCCTAAACCACGTTCCCCGGAATGTTTTCAGCGACAATGTCTTACACTGTATATTGTCCTTTATTCCATTTTTCAATGGTCCTTCTAAGTTCAGCATTTTCATCAGACAAAGACTCAGGGTCCGTTTGGTTAGAAGTCGGGATTCACTTTAGGTGTGGGTTTATAAAGTAAGGGTTTTAGAGTTGGGTTAGATTTGAATTAAATATAGGTTTTTTGATTTGATGTGGAGAGAGAAAATAAAAATTTTAAATAAGTAAATAATTATTTACAATTTGAAAAATTAATTAAAATAATTTTTTTGTTTTTTAAAAAGAAAATAAAAGAGAAATATGTGGCTCATATACAGATATGGCCCACTTTTTTAGATAACCTTTTCTAATCCTACATTTTACTCCACTTTTTGCTACGGCAAATTTTACGGCTTAAATCCCAATTTATGGGCCCACCTTTATATTCCAAACAACAATATTTGACTTTGGGGTTAAGAACTGAGTTGAAATCCTACAGACCAAACGCATCCTCATTTTCAGAGGCGAGTCTACTTACTTTATTTTGAAGTTGATTTAAAAGATTGACAAAAGGTTTAAGATTGGTTATCTCTGATTGACAAAGATTTAAATCAGTTTTAAAATTATGAAATTTGTTTAACAGATTTTTTTATTTGTTCTTCCACAAAGTGGAGGTCAACCAATGTGTAGTCAAATACATGGTCTCTATCTGATCCTTCAGGCATAGTAAGCAATCTTTATACCTTTTTCATGGTGATATCAACCCATTGTCCAGACCTTGCTTCACTTTTACCAACAGCTGGTTCCTTATGCCGGGAGAGAGATTTTTTATCTTGAGTGAGAGAATCAGCAACAACCATGAAAGCTCTAACAGTGGTGGTGGATTCATCCTCAGAGGTAAGAGGCTCATCATCCCAATCAAAGGATGCAGCGATGAGACCCTTTTCTGTCTTTTTACCATCCTTTTTCTTAGTTGCTTCATCAGCTTTTTGACTGAGCTTCACCAACTCGGCTTTCAGCGTTTTTATTTGACCTTGTAGTCCTTCTTTCCCTCATATTCAGAGTGAGAAGTTTGCTTAAAGGGAGATGGAGAAAACTTCTTCTTGCCATGATCAGTGCTGTATGAAGGGAAGCTTGGAGAGGAGGTTATGTTTGACCAACAATCTTTCTTGAAATGACCAGCTTTTCCACATGTGTAGCATATCACTTTGGATTTATCAACTTTAGCAGCTCCAACTCTACCAGATCTCCTGTAGTATCTCTTTTGGTCAGCGAGAAGAACTCTGTCATGGAATTCAACATGTAGCTCATTAAGAAATTCTTGACTGCTTCGAGTATCTTCTTCTATATTAGAGTCGTTGTCCTGAAAAGAATGGTTAGCAACAAGAGATTTTGAACCAGAAATATGGGTGGAAAACCTATCAATCTCTGACTTGTAGATAGAGTCAATTAGCCCTTCCTCATAGTTATATTTACCAAACAGTTGGGCCAGAGTATCATTTTTAATGGCATTGTTGGCTCTTAAGGTTTGGTTCAAACTTAGCCATTTCCTAGACAGACTATTAACAAAAGTAGCATTAATTTTAGCTTTTGGCAAGACAACACCATTGTTTCCTAGATCATTAAGCAATATCTTAAGTCTGGTGTAAGTCTGCGCCACAGTTTCACTTTATAATGCTTTGAAGGCGTTAAACTTAAGTCTGAGAGCTTGGATTTTGGTCTATTTTGTTTCTTCTGGACCTTGAACTAATTTAATCCACATCTCATTAGCAGGGTTGCATTTGATAATAGACTTCATTATATTCTTGGGTAGGCAAGAGACTATAATGCTTTTAAGTCTCTTGTCGTGGTTCGCCAAACGTCTATCAGTTGGAGACCACTGTTTAACAGGTTTTTTTATAGGTCTCTCGGGAGTAGAAGAAACAACCATGGGAACATAGGGTCCATCTTCTAGAATCTCTATAAGAAAAGGTTCTAGGCCATCTAGGTAAATGAGGAATTCACTTTTCCAGCTAGGAAAATCCTCTTCGTCAAAGGCAGGGACATTGGACACATGTGACCCTCCTCTACTATCAAGAAGTTGAGGGAGGTTATCATAATTAGCACTCACACTCACAGCGGGTGTGGGTGTGGTAGTAGTGGATGTGGTGGCCGGAGTGGTGTTCGTAGCATTAGCTTGACTCGTTTGGCCAAAGGGTGGTGGCATAAGAGGTAACGTATCAGGCATATTAGGATCTTGATTTTAAAACAAGAACGGTTTATAAACGTTTTATAAATCAAACCGCTCTGATACCAATTGAAAGTCCCAAAATATGACTATTGTTGATACAATAACTCGTATGTAAAGATAACACAATATGAATTACTTTTCAAAAGCGTAATGCTTTATTAATCTTTTATAAACAAAGTATTACAAAGTGTTATGAATACACCCGTTGAGTGACAATAAAGAAATGAACCCTAGAACAAGTAAACTCGATTCAAGACTCAAGTTTACGAGAGAACCTTAGAGTCGCTGGTAGACAGCTGAGGGACTCAGAGGTTATAATGGGAGAAAAGACTTAGATAAATTATCCAAACACACGGGTTAGTTTGTCTTCTTTCTCCCTCTTATTTATAGTGGTACGCAGTTGCTTCCTTAGTGGGAGTAGTCAATACATGTCTACCTCTAAGTGTAAGTAGTACAACGCATTAAAATGTATGTCTATAAAGAGACATACCTTTAGGTGAACAGTTCTGCAAACTGTTCACTTTATCCTACTAGGTCGTACTAGGCTTTCTCTTGAATCTCCTATTTTGTCCCGCTCAAAATGCTTTAGAGATTCCCCCACCTAAACTATAAAAGGTAACGCAAGTCTCTGCTTGCTTAATCTTCAAAAGGGTTGTAAGTGATCTCTGAGTATTGTCATCAGAGATCCTTGAACACCAATACATTCCTTCTACATCCCTACTTGTCCATAACTGCTGGTGAGTATGACTTCAAACAATCTTAGACTTCTTTGACGTTGTCTTTGACTTGAATGTACCTGGTGTGCCAGCTCAGGCTTTGCCTTCAACTGATCAGGTCTTTGTCGTTGGTCTTCACAGCAACTCGTAACACTTAGTCTAATTTAAACAAATCTAGACTGGTCCATAGTTAAAACTTTCATTGGCCCAACATCAAAGTCTAAGGTATCGTAGATAGATAGTAAAAGACGATGCAAGGCTGTGGAAACTAGTGAAAGTGTAGAATTGTTGATGTTGTGTGTCTACCCAAACACTGGAATACAAGAGCATTTACTCCTCCAAGAAATAAGTTCGTCAACCCATTCATTGTTAAAGCATTGTTCTGTTAGAAATATAGTTCAATTGTGGGTTAAGTTCACACCCGGTAATGGGCTTGGAGGTATGGAGTATACACCCATTGGCACCTAAACACCCTGACTCAGATAGTGGATAAGTTATGTTCAACGGTACTTAGGATTACACTAAAGGTACTTGATTTTTACAGTAGCGGTACTTGTAAGTACTGCTAGTGTTATGCAAGTACCGCTAGTTATATGTAAGCACTGGCGCTAAACATGTAACAATCTTTGACTGTATCAATGACCACGTTTAATTTGTCATGTAACCACTACTCCTGGTATTATGGAGCATATTAAGAGGGTTTAATGGTCTGTTAAGTTCTCTTAATACCATTGACTCAGGAATGAGTGATCTCTAGTATAAATAGAGATCATCACTGCTGCATGAAACACATACAGAAAACAAGAAACACCTTACAACAAAGGGTTATAGATTTGTGCCTAATTTTATAACATACATTTGGTCTTATCCCAAGTAAGTATTCGTGATACCCAGGCAATAGGGTCAAATAGTTTACTTTGGAAAGTTATCGCACGATTCTAAGTGATATCCGCTAACCATTCTTTGGTACGTAGTTAGGCTATTGATTATCTTACCCTGGTTGGAACGAATACACACCAACAATCAAAGTAAACTATTTTGTGATAATCAATGACGGCTGCAATGAAGCATATGGTGGCTAACTTCTCCAAACTGGATAAGTTTGAAGGGGTAGATTTCAGGAGATGGCAAAAGAAGATGCACTTTCTTATTTCTACCATGAGCGTGGTGTACGTGCTGACAACTCTTGTTCCAGATGGTGGTGATGATGCTACCCTGAAGGACTTGAGGAAAAGGAGAAAATGGGAGAATGATGACTATGTGTGTCGAGACATAATTCTCAATGGTATGCCTGATTCCTTATTTGATATTTACCAAAGTGTTGAATCTGGTAAAGAACTATGGGATTCCTTGGAAGCCAAATATATGGCTGAGGATGCATCAAGTAAGAAGTTCCTTATGAGTGATTTCACAAATTACAAAATGACTAATTCAAGACCAGACATGGAACAATACAATGAACTTCTTGGAATACTTGGTAGATTTACACAACATAAAATGAACATGGATGAAACCATTCAGGTCTTTTGTGTCATTGATAAACTACCTCCGATAGGTGTGAAAACACCCATCCTTTTACCACTTATTTCTTGCTAAAACGAGACCAAAACACGTATTTAATATCATTTGTTTAGAATTATGCGTGGTTTGTGTGTTTGTTGTGTTTTCAGAGCCATTCGGATAAATATTGAAGAAAACATGGGATTGCACGGGTTTTATCGAAGAAAAAGACGAAAAGACGAAGTCTATAGTCCAAGAGATGCAAAAGATTTGAAGTCAATGGGCCTATCTGAAGATTTATCGAAGAAAAGGACCAAAGATGGAAGATTTACATATGTCAAAGAACTCAAGTCTATTAAACGAAGAAATTAAAAGACGAGTTGAATTTATTCGTCGACAAATCCCGAATCAGAATCGAAAACGTCAACTTTACTGAAAAGACGAGAAGACGAAAAGAAAGGAAGAAAGCCCACTCACCAACCAACTACACCTCCTATAAATAGAGATCCCTTCCCACACATTAGACTAGTTTTTCATTCCCAGTTTTTCTTTCTTTTTCATTCGTAGGAAACCAACACCCTTAAGGTGTTGGTGATTTTTCATTTTTGTTGAATCAAGGATCTTGTAAGTTTTTAATCTTCCCTTTTGTTTACTTAACCTTAATCAATCAATATCATCTTTCCTTTGATCTTGTGCATCTTTCTCTTTTTGATTCAAAGTCTTAAGTTTCTATTTGGTTGATTTTAATCTTTAAAAGTAAGTGGATTTTGTGTTTTTATTGTTTTAGTTTGATGTTTATGATTATTAGATGATTAATAGTTATCTTGGTTTAAGTTTTGATTAAAAACTTGGTTGAGTTTGGCTTAAAACCGTATTTTTGATACTTCCCTGTTCTTCGGCTTCAAAATCTAAATATTCCGAATCAGCAGTTCTCGTTTAGTTATTCTGAATCAGTGTCATTCATTCGGAATAATCAATATTCCGGATGAGCACATATATTCCGGACCAGTTTATTTATTCCGAACCAGAAGTATTCCGAATGAAGTGTTTTGGTTAATTATTCCGCATGAGTAAGATTTTCCGAATGAAAGATTTTTATTCCGAGTAAAGTGTTATTCCGGATCAAGCAAGTATTCCAGATCAGTTGTTATTCCGAATCAAGGGCTTTTGTCATTTTATTCCGGATCAAGGAATATTCCGGATGAAGGTTTTTTGTCTGATATATTCCGAATAAAGGTTATATTCCGGATCAAGCACTACATTCCGAATCAAGCATTTTTCAGTAAGGGGTATTTTATTGTTTAATTGTTTAATTTTAATTCAAGGTTTATTTTATTAACTGTTTTTGGTTTAAATTTTTATCACTTTACGCATTTAATCCTTTTTAGTAGATTAGAAAACCAATCCCCTTTTTAGTTACCAAGAACAACTATTCCACTTTGAACCGTGATCAATTCGAGAAGATACCGAGAACTAAATTGAACCCCATACAAAATCTCTTGTATCAAATGGTGCCGCTGCCGGCTCTTTTCGTAGAGATTAACGGAACTTTGTGAGAAATTGGATTTTGAGATCCGTTCACCGTGAACGTTACTTTTTCATAAAAATTTTCAAAAACCCTAAAAAAATATAAAATTTTCAAAAATACAAAAAAAAATAAAAAAAAATAATTTAAAAACATAAAAAACCAAAAATATTTTTGCTTTGTTAGTTCTTTTGCAGGTGCATGCGTACACGATCAACGTCTTATCCCGAGCCCGAGACTCTCGATAACTTAGACATGGCCGGTGTACACAACAACAATAATAATCCACCTCAAAACAACATGAATAACAACAACAATGAACCTCTACCGGACAATCGCCCTATGATCGAACTTTTGCAAGCACATGTAGAGGGCAACAACGATCCTGTTGTCATACCTGCGATTGCAGCCAACAACTTTGAGCTCAAATCCGGCTTTATTCAAATGGTCTCAGCTCAACCATTCTTGGGGCGTACCATTGATGATCCTCATGACCACATCAAAAGGTTCCTTCAACTCATGAATACGGTCAAATTCAATGGTGTTCCACAAGAGGTAATCCGTTTACAACTTTTTCCTTTCTCCTTAGAGGGACAAGCCCGGGATTGTCTTGCAAAGGAACCGCCACAAAGTATTCTTACGTGGACGGACTTAGAGACCAAATTCATATACTACTTTTTCCCACCCTCTCGTACTACCGCTTTGCGGAATGAAATTATTAATTTTGAACAAAAGTACGATGAGAGTTTTAGTGAATCTTGGGACCATTTTAAAGACCTTTTAAGAAAGTGCCCACAACATGGTTTTACTAAAGTGCACCAAATTAATACTTTTTACAATGGTTTAAGCATGAATGACCAAGATTCACTAAATAGTGCCTCGGGGGGTAATATTTTGGTTAAGTCTTCTAATGCCGTTTGGGATATTATTGAGAATAAGTCTCGTTTGCAAACCAAAAGTGTTCGGACCAATGCCGCTAGTGCTAGTACTAGTGACAACGATAAGAGACTTGACAAAATTACTTCGCTTCTTGAATCGCTTGCTGTCCACACTGCTAACAACACCAAAAGCATCAACGCTCAAAATGCTCAAGTCAATGTTGTAAGCCAACCATGTGAAATATGCGGGGGTCCTCACTCTTACACTACTTGTACCTCCACCCAAGAATATCCTTATGAGAATGTTAACGCAGCATACGGTACCTATCCTCCGGCCGGTTATCAAGCACGTCCTCAAGGTGACCGCAACTTGCTCAGCTATCGCTCAAACAACTTTCTTTCCCCACCCGGTTTTCCTCCAACCAATCAAAACCAACAACAAAACCTTAACCGAACCAATCAAAACCAACCTCGAGCACCATACCAACCACCTCAAAGACAACCATATCCACCTCAAAATCCTACTCAAGTTTACCAACCCGCTCCTTACCAACCACCTGCTTATCAAGCACCTCCTCCTACCCAACCCACCGTTTTCAACCACGAGGTCGAAACGTACATGCGGATGAATGATGTGTTGGTGAAGAATCTGCAGACCCAGATTATTAATTTGAAGGGTGACATGGTGAAACAAGGGAATGATCTTAGAGCCGATATGCGAAACTCTTTAAGTAGTCAAACGAATGACCTAAGGGACATGATGGCTGGTTTCTTCCAAGGTAATCAACCCTCTTCTTCGGGTACTCTTCCGAGTAACACCGTTGCTAATCAAGAAGGGAAGATGAAAGCAATCACTACTCGTAGTGGAAAAGGTACCAAGGAACCCGAGCTTCCTATACCTACACCGGTGATTGTGTCAAAGGAAAACGAGTCACCTACTCATATTCCTCAACCTTCTACTTCCCCAATTCCTCTACCTCTTACTTCTACCCCTCCCGCCACCCAAGGATGTGAGTGATCCTACAATCCCAAAGCTTTCCTCTTCTTTCGATATACCTTATCCCTCACGGTTGAGGAAAGAGAAGCTCAAAAGCAAGGACGATATTCAAGTTTCAAACTTTCTCAAAATGTTTAAACAATTGAATTTCAACATCTCCTTCGCTGAGGCTCTCGCTCACATGCCTAAATATGCGAAGATGTTTAAGGATCTTCTTAGTGACAAGGAGAAACTTCTTGATATTGCTAATACCCAACTTAATGAGAATTGCTCCGCGATTCTCTTAAGGAAATTGCCAACCAAACTTGGTGATCCGGGTCGCTTCTTAATCCCTTGCAACTTCCCGGGAGTAGAGAATTGCATGGCCCTAGCCGATCTAGGTGCTAGTATCAACTTAATGCCTATAAGCGTTTGGAAGCAATTATCTCTTCCTGAGCTTGTCCCCGCCAAAATGACTTTGGAATTAGCTAACCGTACGGTTGCTTATCCGGTGGGGATAGCCGAAGACGTTTTCGTTGGCGTTGACAAATTCACCTTCCCGACGGATTTTGTTGTCGTCGACTACGAGATGGATCCTCGTGTTCCATTTATCGTTGGACGTCCATTCTTGAGGACCGGTCGCACTCTCATCGATGTAGAAGCGGGTGAGCTTAATATGAGAGTTGGTGACGATCAAATTGTCTTCAACATGGGTAAGATTTCTAAACAGCCTTATTCATACGAGAGTGTTAATTGTATCGACGTTCTTGATGAGGCTTGTGAAGAACACTTCAAAGATGCTTGTAAAAGTAGTCGTACCTCTCTTCCCAATGTTGAGACCGCTGCCTCTCTTGCTCCATCACTAACTCCATTTGGAGAAAGTGATTTCCTTTTGACTGAATTTGAAGCAACTTTGGGAGATTTGAACTTACAATATGACGATTCTCCCACCGATTGGGATGAAGACATTCGTACCATTGAGAAACTTCTCAATGAGGACCATATTTCTCCACCATCTCCCAAGGATATTGCTATCGATGAACCGAATTTAAATACGCCTTCCATCGAAAATCCTCCGGATTTAGAGCTTAAGGAGTTATCGTCCCATCTCGAGTACGTGTTCCTTGAAGAAAAGAAGAAGTCGCCCGTCATCATCGCTAAGGACTTGAAAGAATGAAGTCGCCCGTCATCATCGCTAAGAAGAAGAAAAATCTCGCCTTATCGCCGTGCTTAAAGATCATAAGAATGCAATTGCTTGGAAAATTTCCGATATCCACGGAATTGATCCAAACTTTTGTACTCACAAAATTCTCATGGAAGATGACTTTAAACCCGCAATCCAAAGCCAAAGAAGGGTTAATCCTCGAATTCACGACGTCATCAAACAAGAGGTTATCAAACATCTTGATGCCAGAATGATTTACCCTATTTCGAATTCGCCATGGGTAAGTCCCGTCCATTGTGTGCCCAAGAAGGGCGGAATAACCGTTGTTCCCAATGAACACAACGAGTTGATTCCTACTCGTCTCGTTACTGGGTGGAGAGTTTGTATCGACTATCGCAAACTCAGTGATGCCACGAGAAAAGATCACTTTCCTCTTCCTTTCATGGATCAAATGCTCGAGCGTCTAGCGGGTAATGACTATTACTGCTTCTTAGACGGTTTCTCCGGGTATTTTCAAATTCCCATCGATCCCAAAGACCAAGAGAAAACTACATTCACTTGTCCCTACGGAACATTTGCTTACAAACGCATGCCTTTCGGTTTATGCAATGCTCCTGGGACGTTCCAAAGGTGTATGATGGCTATCTTCCATGACATGGTTGAAGAAACTATGGAAGTCTTCATGGATGATTTCTCGGTTTATGGTGATTCATTCTCTGCTTGCCTTGCCAATTTAGAACGTATGCTTAAGCGGTGTGAAGACACTCGCCTTGTTCTTAATTGGGAAAAATGCCATTTCATGGTAAAAGAGGGCATCGTGCTAGGACACAAAATCTCCAAAGCCGGTCTTGAAGTGGACCGTGCTAAAGTCGATGTTATTGCAAAATTGCCTCCACCTTCAACCGTGAAGGGTGTGAGAAGTTTTCTTGGTCATGCGGGCTTCTACCGTCGATTCATCAAAGATTTTTCTAAAATCGCTCGCCTGATGACCCACCTCTTGGAAAAAGATACTCCTTTTATCTTTTCCAAAGAGTGTATTGAAGCCTTTAACCTTCTTAAGGATAAGCTAACTAAGGCACCGGTCTTGGTTACCCCTAATTGGGAGCTACCTTTCGAATTGATGTGCGATGCTAGCGACTTTGCTATTGGAGCAGTTTTGGGCCAAAGAGTGAACAAACACTTCCAACCGATCCATTACGCTAGCAAGACAATGACAGGGGCTCAATTGCATTACACGACAACCGAAAAAGAGCTTTTAGCTGTTGTCTATGCTTTTGAAAAATTTCGCCCCTATCTTGTCCTTTCCACTACCATCGTGTACACGGACCATTCTGCGTTGAAGTACTTGTTAACTAAACAAGATTCTAAACCAAGACTTCTTCGCTGGGTTTTGCTACTTCAAGAATTTAAAATCGAAATTCGTGATAAGAAGGGAGCTGAAAACCTAGCCGCGGATCATCTCAGTAGACTTGAGGATCCTTATCAAGGGGATCATCCAAACAACGAGATCAATGACTCTTTTCCCCTTGAGACCTTAATGTCTATCAACTCGAATTTTGATGAAACCCCGTGGTTTGCGGACATTGCAAAATACTTGGCGGGTGGAATTCTCATTGACGGGTTAACATCCCAACAAAAGAAAAAGTTCTTTAAAGACATTAAGACTTACTTTTGGGATGACCCGTATCTCTTCAAACAATGCGCTGATTTGATTATTCGCCGATGTGTTGATGGACCGACAGCTTTAGACATTCTCGAAGCTTGCCACAAAGGACCCACCGGTGGTCACTTTGGTCCCAACTTCACTGCAAAGAAAGTGTTTGACTCGGGATTTTATTGGCCCTCCATTTATCGTGACGCTCACGAAATGGTGAAAAATTGTGATGCTTGCCAACGACAAGGCAAGATCATACATAAAGATGAGATGCCTCAAAATTTCATACAAGAATGTGAAATCTTTGATGTATGGGGTATCGACTTTATGGGGCCATTCCCTTCATCTAAAGGAAACAAATACATCCTTGTAGCCGTTGACTACGTTTCTAAATGGGTTGAAGCCAAAGCTTTACCCACTAACGACGCAAGGGTGGTTTGTAACTTTTTGAAGTCGCTATTCGCTAGATTCGGTGTGCCTCGTGCCATTATTAGTAATCGCGGGACTCATTTTTGCAATGATCAATTCGCAAGAGTCATGGCTAAGTATGGTGTAAATCATCGTCTTTCCACCGCATACCACCCACAAACTAATGGGCAGGCTGAAATCTCTAACTGAGGGTTAAAGCGAATTATTGAACGAACCGTGGGAGAGCATCGTGCCTCATGGGCCGATAAACTTGATGATGCTCTGTGGGCTTTCCGTACCGCATACAAGACTCCGATTGGTTGTACACCATATCGTCTCGTGTACGGGAAAGCATGCCACCTCCCCATTGAGTTGGAGCACAAGGCTTACTGGGCCTTGAAGTGGGCTAACTTCAACCTCAACAAAGCCGGTGACCTACGCAAAATCCAACTCAATGAACTCCGGAATGAGGCTTATGAAAATTCCTTGATCTATAAGGAAAAGACTAAGCTCATTCATGACTCTAAGATTAAAAACCGAGAGTTCTAAGTTGGAGAAAAAGTTTTACTCTTCAACTCTCGGTTGAAAATCTTTTCGGGCAAACTCAAATCTCGTTGGTCCGGCCCATTCACCATTGCCCAAATTTTTCCATATGGTACTCTCGAGCTCACTCAACCTAATGGACCTAATTTTAAGGTGAATGGCCAACGAGTGAAGTTGTACTTTGGTGAGGACATCTCTCATGAGATGATTCCATCCTTTACCACGTTTCCCATGAACTGGTTTTGGGTCGAGTCAGGCTCGTGACTCGGTTATAAAAAACAAGCGCTCCTCGGGAGGCAACCCGAGTATCTATCCATTTCCGTTTTACCTCCTAAGTGTAGGGGGACCTATATAGGTTGTTTGTGTTTGTGTGGTGATGTGATTACAGGGATGAGTGCACTTTTGGAACCTTTGAAGAACTGTGCTCCCGTGTTATCCGCAATCCGGTTCTATCTCTCTACTATCGTGATTCAATTTTCTTCATACTCACATTTGAAATTGATCACTTTATTTGTCTCTTCCTTAGCTTGATTTAACCAACGTGCACAATGTCATAAGTGTAGGGGAGACTTTTCCCACATGCTTAAACATTGAGGACAATGTTTATATTAAGTGTAGGGGAGACTTCTATCGAAGTTTTAAGTGGACTTTTCCATTAAAATGCCTTCATTTAACCGGAAAATCATCTTTTTCAGCATTTTTCAAATTTTTAATTAACTTTGGCCATGTAGTCGTAATTTTTAAATTTTTATCGTTGCTTTCATATATATATATCCCACAATAAAGTAAAAATAATAATATTAAAAGTGGTGTAGCTAGTTTAGAAGTCTTTAACATATTAGGCCCGTTGCGATTATTTTGACTCAACCCGAATAGACTTATCCAAGTTTATTCTAGCAAGTATCCTTAACCATGTAGACCTTAATTGGTTTATTAGGCTAAGCATCCACGAGTCTCATTACTTGAGATTTTAAATTGTGGAGAACGAGAAATGATAGAGTCAATTATAAGTCGGTATTCTTGCACAAGCACACTAGGTGTGATTATAAGCTATGTTGCACCGAGACGGATACGAAAACGGGGACAGGGACGGGGACGGGTACTTAGAAACGCCAATGTCCCAAAATCCATGAAACGGGTACGGCTGGAAACGTTTTTGTATCTTGTAAATAATTATTAATAAATTAAATAAACATGAATCTTTAACCGATAAAGCAAGAAAAAATAAATACCGATAGTGAGACATAACATATACTTAACATTAAAGAAATACAGATAATCAATTTTTAAAAGTTTGTTAGAAAATATGACGACCTACCATATGTTTATACAATATAAATGGACGAAAAAATGTTTCATGGCCCAAAAACTAGCCCAGAAACGTGTTAAAAGCCCAAGAAACGTTTCCATTCGCGTTTCTGCTAGAGCCTCGGCGTTTCCCATCTTCAGGAAACGTTTTCCTTTTTGGGGAAACGTTTCCGCCGCGTTTCCGGGCGTTTCCAGCCGTTTCCCGTTTCCGAAACGTTTCCGGGACGGGCACGGCACCCGAGGGGCGTTTCCGTGGAACATAGATTATAAGCCTATTCTCCCATCGCTTGCTAATAATTTATCTGCAATAAGTAAGGTCGTACGATTTTATTGAATAACTTAGCTTCTAGCCCAAGATCGTTTAAAAGTTGCTCGGTAATGATAAGAGTTCATAGCCAAGGCATAACCAATGAAGCGGGGCGCGGAGATTGGTGAGTCCGAAAAGGCCCTAACAAGGCATGAGGATTCCATTTTATTGCTAAAGATCCAAGGTGATGTGAAAAGCATTATTCCCAAAATCAATATGAAGGATCAAGACTCACGACGAAAAGCTATTGATAGGTGTGAAAACACCCATCCTTTTCACCACTTAATTACAATAATAACCGAGCCAAAACGTGTATTTTATGTCATTTATGTCGGAATTATGCGTGGTTTGTGTTTTTGTTGTGATTTAGGACGAAAAGGTGAAAAGTGGAGAAAACATGGGATTTCACGGGCTTTTATCAAAGAAAAAGACGAAAGATGAAGTCGAAAGATCAAGAGTGGAAAAAGAACGGAAGTCCAAGACCAATTCTGAAGATTTATCGAAGAAAAAGTCAAAAGACGGAAGTTTACTAAAAGCCGAAGAACTCAAGTCTTATTTATGAAGAAAATTCAAGACGAATTTATGAAGAAAATTCAAGACGAGTTCAAAGGAATCCCGAAACAAAGTCATTTAAGTCCAAGTATTAAGAAGATTAACAAAGGATTAAGAAGATCAAGGACCTAAGCTTGCAATTAAGGAAAAGAAGAAAGAGGGAGGAAGCTTCCTAAGCTCCTCCATAATCTCCCTATATATAGATAATCATGTATTCATTTTCAAGTGTTGGTGGCTTGACAACCCATCCTTCCCCCATTTTCATTTCCTGTACTTTAGTTTTCTTGCACCTTAATCTTCATGTAATGCACCTTTAAATTCCTTTTAATTCCAAGTAAGTTTCCATTTATTTGTTGTTAATCTTTACTTTATTGTTAATCTCCTTCTACCTTTCTTGATTGATTTGTTCTTCATCTTCATTGTTAAAGTTCTTGAGTTTTTATGATTTTGATCAAGTGGGTTTTGATTGATTTGGCTTTGTTTATTAGTTTTGATGATTTGTTTTGATTAATTATTGTTAGTTGATGCTTATTGGTTGTTTTGGTTTAATCTTTTGGTTTGTTTTGATTAGATTTGTTCGAATTCGTGTTCTATTTCATCCTACTGTCTTACGTTCATGTTGCTGTATCTTGCCCAGAATATTCCGAATAGACTGCTTTATTATCCTTCTATGCGGAATATTTCTAATATTCCGAATCATCTGTTTTCTTTATTCCTTATGCGGAATATATTAAGTTATTCCGGATAGTCCGCTTTCAAAGTCTTCTATGCGGAATATCAGTTATTCCGGTTAGGAACCCTTATTCGGAATAACAAGGTATTCCGGATAGGAACCTTTACTCGGAATGTTTGGTTTATTCCGCATAGGATTTTATTCCGCTTAAGCTGTTATTCCGAGTAACACCTTTTATTCCGCATAGAGTCTTATTATTCCGCATAGCATTTATTCCGTATAATCATTTTATTCCGCATAGCATTTATTCCGTATAGCATTCATTCCGCATAGAAGCATTATTCCGAATAGAGTTTTTCAGTCTTTAGTTTTAAACTTTATTTTTCCCGCCTTTTTCTTTATTTGCATTTTTATTTGCTTTCCTTTTAGTTTAAGTTTTAGTTTGTGTTTATTTACTTTTATTGCCTTTAATTTCTCGTCATTTGTTTCCCGTCAACTTTTAATCTTTCATTGTTGTTTCTTTTTACCGTCTTTACTTTATTTTTAATCGTTTCAAGTCTTTATTTTTAATTAGTTCTAGACAACGACAACTCTTTTATTTGATTCACCAAGAACAACTGAGTCGCACAATTAACCAGAGATCAATTCAAAGAGATTCCGAGAAACGAACTTTCAATTAGTAAAATCCATTTATTAAAATGGCGCCGCTGCCGGCTCTTTTCGTGAGGATTAAAGGTTTTTTGTGAGAGACGCGTTGGCTTTTGGGATCCGTTCACTTGTGAACGTTATTTTTCGTGTCAAATTTTTCAAAAATCCCAAAAACATTTGAAAAATGATAAAAAGCATTTCTTTTTCAAAAGTTTTGCACCAAAAATATTCTTCTTGCTTGTCTATTTTTCTTTATGGATTTTCATGTCCATTGCGTCGGGTGTGGGAGACGATTGTACGGGAAAGACTCTTGTCAATGGTGTACATGTGAGCGGTGTGGAAACGATATCGACAATACACAATTCCTATTCGGATTTTGTCCTTTGTGCAACTCGACTAATTCGTCCTTTTTAAACCCACCTCCTCCTGTTCCCCCGTGCATCTATTGTGGAAGCGATTCTCATTGGCATGTTTCGTGCCCGGTTCGATACCCGTATGGTCACGAGCAAGAACCGGGGTACAATTATGACAATGATAATAGCTATCCACAAGAAGCACCCAGTTTCTCTCCATACCCATGGTGCTATATTTGTGGGGGCCCTCACGATGCTTCTTTTTGTGATCCGTCGCAAGTCTTTAAGAAAGTACCGTGCTATCATCCTAGTATCTATAATTTTGAGCCCCCACATCACACCCTCAATCATCAATCCTCTCAGCAAATTAGTCTTGATCAACAACTCACTACTTTGAATGGCATTCTAGAAAGTATAGCTCAACTTCGAGCTGACTTGCATCCGGAACAACAACCTTTGCTTGATGTGGACGAAACCTTGAAAACCACCGACACCTTTTTGAGCCAATTTAGTCGTTTTCCCTTCTTTTCTACACCAAAATGTTTAATTACAGCATGTGATAGAATTGGTGACATTGAACATACTCGGGGCGATGAACAACAAAAGTTGTTGCATGAGCTTCTTAAAGATGTGGAGGTTATCAAGGAAGAGTTAGCCGACTACGTCACTCCTAACTGGACTCGTCCCATCTATTATGATGATGACGACGACGATGATGTCTACACTTTCAACCAATCTTTTGAAGTTGCTGCTCCTACTCTCGATGTTCCTATTGCGCCTAAGGATCTAGATTTGTTGAATGAACTTAGTGATGTTGGTTTCGACAAGATAATGGATGATGAGGTTTGTGACTTGCCTGCTATGGAGCTTCAGGACGACATTGCTCTTACGGAAGAGGTCGATCCTAGTGATGACGATTCTTCTCTCTGCTATGAGAATTTCACTTTTGAAGTTTCTCAATCTCCACCGGGAGATGCGGGTGATGACAATTTATTCTCTCCGGCTTACGAGAAGTTCACCGATGAACTTGATCTTGTGGATGAGGTGGATGATGTGCTTCTTCGCGATAGATTACGGAAAGTGCACCTTCTTATTGCTCAAATCGAAGAGTTGAATTCTCCTTCTCTTTCCGATTCTTCACCTCCATCTCTTCCTCCCGTTGAAGATAATGACCCATTACTGGAAGAAATCGATATCCACTCCATCCCTCCAGGTATTGATGATTATGATACGGAGGGGGACATTATTTTTGATAATTTGCTGCAGGAGGGTATTGTCCCAAGTCCCCCTCCCGAGCACCTTTCATCCACTCCGTTAGAGACCATCACGGAGGATGAGTGCTTTGACCCGGAGGTGACATTGATTATGTTATGATTGATACCATTACGGCTTTGCCGTTTGCTCAGCATCCATTGTCTTGGGGGGAGGACAATGTGCTTACTTTACCTAACCCACCTCCCGTGGATCTTGATTTCACATACTTTTCGTATGTTGAAAGGGTTTTTCTCCCATTCAAGACTTATCCCCCCGCCTATCCTTTGTTGATCTCAACCGGGAACGAGGACAAGGTCTTTGATCCCGGTATTGCATTCGAGGCTTCCCCATGAACCATTTAATTCGGGGACGAGTCAGGCTCGTGACTCGGTTAATATAAACAAGCGCTTTTTGGGAGGCAACCCAATTATCTATCTATTTTCACCATAAGTGTAGGGGGAGCCCCGTGGTGTTTCTTGCTTTCTTTCTTATCATGTGCAGGGATTAGAGCTTCAACGACACACTCTTGATGACTTTTGACGAACCGTGATTCCGTGTTCCCTTCTTCCCGGTTCTATCCTAAACTCTTTTCGATTCACTATTTTATATTTTCCAATATCAAAATAGGAATCTCTTTAGTTGTCTCTTTCTTAGCAAGATTTAAACAACGTACACAATGTCCTAAGTGTAGGGGAGTTTACTCCCACATGCTTAAACATTCAGGACAATGTTTATGTTAAGTGTAGGGGGGACTTCTATCGAAGTTAAGTGGTCTTTTCCTTGTATTTGTCCTCATTTTAACCGGAAAATCAATTTTTCGACACTTTTCAAAAATTTTGATCTATTTTGGCCTATTAGTTTTCCCTTTGTATAGTTATTTTCTTTCCTTGCTAGAATAAATCTTTAATAAAGTGGTTTTAATTTTCAAACGTTGTGAATATTTTGACTCGACCCGAGTTTACTTATCTAAGTTTGCTCTAGCTAGTATCCTTAACGTGTTTAAGTCAAGTTTTGCTAGGCTTTTATATAGGGAGCTATAAAACGCGAAAGTCTTAACTCTCACGGGTTAAGAACAAGAACTTTTCGCAAGTTCCTATAATTGATCCTAGAGAGTCGTTTATCAAGGGAACTTTAAAATGCGATTTCTAAACTTGAAAGAGTCTAAGAATTTGACAGATCATATAGGCGACTCGAAAACCCAAAACCTTGATTTAATAGGCTAAGCATCCACGAGTCTCATTCCTTGAGATTTTAAACTGTGGAGAACGAGAGATGATAGAGCCTATTATAAGTTGGTATTCTTTCGAGAATTTATGTGAGTTAATTATGAGCTTATTCTTCCATCGCTTGTTAATAAATTTATCTGCAATAAATAAGGTTGTACGATTTGAAAAGTTACTTAGTTTCTAGCCCAAGATCGTTTAAAAGTTGCTCGGTATGGATTAGAGTTCATAGCCAACGCATAACTCATTGAAGCGGGATGCGAAGATTGGCGAGTCCAAAAAGGTCCTAACAAGACATGAGGGCTATATTTTGTTGCTAAAGATCCCAAGTGATGTGAAGAATCATTTATCGAAAATCAATATGAAGGATCGAGACACACGACGAAAAGCAAAAACTCCCCAAAAGTCATGGAGAAGTCTATCTGAAAAGACCCTAACAAGGTATGAGGATAAATGAAGCCAAGTCCAAAAAGGAGGCGGATCGTTGTATATCAAAATCCAAAATAAAGATTGGAGAAAAATGAAGAAGTCGTGGTCCAAGTATGAATCTCTCAAAACATCGAGTGAAGAAATTCCTATATGAAGAGAAAACCATAATTTCATGAGCGTCTCTCAAGGTTTGAAGTATGAAGTCGCTGCCAAATATCGGTCCGAGAAAGGTCTCAAATCGCGAAGCGAGTTATGCCAAGATATGAACTTTATGAGGTCCCGAGAAGCAGTTTTAAAAGATTTTGTCCTTTAGCTAACTATTGATTAAATCGTTCACTTTATTTTCGGCCTAATAAACTATCGAAATAAGTCAAACAATGCATCCTCGTGATTATTCAAGACAATAATGAAATATAAGAGATACACCTAGGAATAAGGGAGTCTAAGTTAATAATTGGCCCACATGAGTTCGTGTTAGTTTGCTAACTTATAATAACAATGATCTCGTTTTTAAGCTTGGTTTGGAGAAAGTGAAAACTTGAGGATGATGATCATTCACAACATTTCCAAAACCCAAGGTATGTTTTTAATTTCTTTACTTTGAATGTTTATAATTTTCTATCTCTTTAATAAAGGCCAACGTGGATTGATTATGATAAAAAAGTGTAAACATGCTTTGTAACTAATGCATTGCATGAGGACATTGCAATGGTTAAGTGTAGGGGATTTGATAGGTGTGAAAACACCCATCCCTTTCACCACTTAATTACAATAATAACCGAGCCAAAACGTGTATTTTATGTCATTTATGTCGGAATTATGCGTGGTTTGTGTTTTTGTTGTGATTTAGGACGAAAAGGTGAAAAGTGGAGAAAACATGGGATTTCACGGGCTTTTATCAAAGAAAAAGACGAAAGATGAAGTCGAAAGATCAAGAGTGGAAAAAGAACGGAAGTCCAAGACCAATTCTGAAGATTTATCGAAGAAAAAGTCAAAAGACGGAAGTTTACTAAAAGCCGAAGAACTCGAGTCTTATTTATGAAGAAAATTCAAGACGAGTTCAAAGAAATCCCGAAACAAAGTCATTTAAGTCCAAGTATTAATAAGATTAACAAAGGATTAAGAAGATCAAGGACCTAAGCTTGCAATTAAGGAAAAGAAGAAAGATGGAGGAAGCTTCCTAAGCTCCTCCCTAATCTCCCTATATATAGATAATCATGTATTCATTTTCAAGTGTTGGTGGCTTGACAACCCATCCTTCCCCCATTTTCATTTCCTGTACTTTAGTTTTCTTGCACCTTAATCTTCATGTAATGCACCTTTAAATTCCTTTTAATTCCAAGTAAGTTTCCATTTATTTGTTGTTAATCTTTACTTTATTGTTAATCTCCTTCTACCTTTCTTGATTGATTTGTTCTTCATCTTCATTGTTAAAGTTCTTGAGTTTTTATGATTTTGATCAAGTGGATTTTGATTGATTTGGCTTTGTTTGTTAGTTTTGATGAATTGTTTTGATTAATTATTGTTAGTTTATGCTTATTGGTTGTTTTGGTTTAATCTTTTGGTTTGTTTTGATTAGATTTGTTCGAATTCGTGTTCTATTTCATCCTACTGTCTTACGTTCATGTTGATGTATCTTGCCCAGAATATTCCGAATAGACTGCTTTATTATCCTTCTATGCGGAATATTTCTAATATTCCGAATCATCTGTTTTCTTTATTCCTTATGCGGAATATATTAAGTTATTCCGGATAGTCCACTTTCAAAGTCTTCTATGCGGAATATCGGTTATTCCGGATAGGAACCCTTATTCGGAATAACAAGGTATTCCAGGTAGGAACCTTTACTCGGAATGTTTGGTTTATTCCGCATATGATTTTATTCCGCTTAAGCTGTTATTCCGAGTAACATCTTTTATTCCGCATAGAGTCTTATTATTCCGCATAGCATTTATTCCGTATAATCATTTTATTCCGCATAGCATTTATTCCGTATAGCATTCATTCCGCATAGAAGCATTATTCCGAATAGAGTTTTTCAGTCTTTAGTTTTAAACTTTATTTTTCCCGCCTTTTTCTTTATTTGCATTTTTATTTGCTTTCCTTTTAGTTTAAGTTTTAGTTTGTGTTTATTTACTTCTATTGCCTTTAATTTCTCGTCATTTGTTTCCCGTCAACTTTTAATCTTTCATTGTTGTTTCTTTTTACCGTCTTTACTTTATTTTTAATCGTTTCAAGTCTTTATTTTTAATTAGTTCTAGACAACGACAACTCTTTTATTTGATTCACCAAGAACAATTGAGTCGCACAATTAACCAGAGATCAATTCGAAGAGATTCCGAGAAACGAACTTTCAATTAGTAAAATCCATTTATTAGCTATCAACTCCCATAAAGATCATGGAGAAGTCTATCCGAAAAGACCCTAACAAGGTATGAGGATAAATAGATCCAAGTCCGAAAAGGAGGCGGATCGTTGTATCTCAAAATTCTAATTAACGATTGAAGAAATAATGATGAAGTAGTGGTCAACAAAGTTGGAGTATCCCTCAAAAGTCTCCAAGTGAAGAAACTCTATTAACGAAGAAAAGACCATTATCTCAAGAACGTCTCTCAAGATATGAAGTATGAAGTACATGCCAAATATCGGCCCGAGAAAGGTCTCAAATCGTGAAGCGAGTTATGCCAAGATATGAACTTTTTGAGGTCCCGAGAAGCAGTTTTAAGAGATTTTGTCCTTTAGCTAACTATTAATCAAATCGTCCTACTTTGCTTTCAGCTTAAATAAACTATCGAAATAAGTCCAAAAATGTATCTTCATGATCATTCTAAGACAAAAATAAAATATAAGAGATACACCTAGGAATAAGGGAGTTTAAGCATATAATTAAGCCATGTGTGTAAGTGTTTATTTTGCTAACTTATAATAACAATGATCTCGTTTTTTAAGCTTAATTTGGGGAACGTGAAACTTGAGGGTGATAAATCTTCGCAGCACCGAAGCCCTAATGTAAGTCTTAGATCTCTTTGCAAGTTATTTCCATGTAGCTATTTTCAAGTGAAAATGGTTTTCTATCCCTTTTGTTTCCTTTTAAGCTTTGTTTCTTCATAGTAGTTTAAATTTTTGTTTTAGTAGTATGTTAATAAGGCCAAGGTTGATTGATTATGAGAAAAGTGTAAAATTGCTTTATCACTAAGCATTGCATGAGGGCATGACAATGGTTAAGTGTAGGGGATTTGATAGGTGTGAAAACACGCATCCTTTTACCACTTATTTCTTGCTAAAACGAGACCAAAACGCGTATTTAATATCATTTGTTTGGAATTATGCGTGGTTTGTGTGTTTGTTGTGTATTCAGAGCCATCCGGATAAATATTGAAGAAAACATGGGATTGCACGGGTTTTATCGAAGAAAAAGATGAAAAGACGAAGTCTATAGTCCAACAGATGCAAAAGATTTGAAGTCAATGGGCCTATTTGAAGATTTATCGAAGAAAAGGACCAAAGATGGAAGATTTACATATGTCGAAGAACTCAAGTCTATTAAACGAAGAAATTAAAAGACGAGTTGAATTTATTCGTCGACAAATCCCGAATCAGAATCGAAAACGTCAACTTTACTGAAAAGACGAGAAGACGAAAAGAAAGGAAGAAAGCCTACTCACCAACCAACTACACCTCCTATAAATAGAGATCCCTTCCCACACATTAGACTAGTTTTTCATTCCCAGTTTTTCTTTCTTTTTCATTCGTAGGAAACCAACACCATTAAGGTGTTGGTGATTTTTCATTTTTGTTGAATCAAGGATCTTGTAAGTTTTTAATCTTCCCTTTTGTTTACTTAACCTTAATCAATCAGTATCATCTTTCCTTTAATCTTGTGCATCTTTCTCTTTTTGATTCAAAGTCTTAAGTTTCTATTTGGTTGATTTTAATCTTTAAAAGTAAGTGGGTTTTGTGTTTTTATTGTTTTGGTTTGATGTTTATGATTATTAGATGAGTAATAGTTATCTTGGTTTAAGTTTTGATTAAAAACTTGGTTGAGTTTGGCTTAAAATCGTATTTTTGATACTTCCTTGTTCTTCGGCTTCAAAATCTAAATATTCCGAATCAGCAGTTCTCGTTTAGTTATTCCGAATCAGTGTCATTCATTCGGAATAATCAATATTCCGGATGAGCACATATATTCCGGATCAGTTTATTTATTCCGAACCAGAAGTATTCCGAATGAAGTGTTTTGGTTAATTATTCCGCATGAGTAAGATTTTCCGAATGAAAGATTTTTATTCCGAGTAAAGTGTTATTCCGGATCAGTTGTTATTCCGAATCAAGGGCTTTTGTCATTTTATTCCGGATCAAGGAATATTCCGAATGAAGGTTTTTTGTCTGATATATTCCGAATAAAGGTTATATTCCGGATCAAGCACTACATTCTGAATCAAGTATTTTTCAGTAAGGGGTATTTTATTGTTTCTGTTTTATTGTTTAATTGTTTAATTTTAATTCAAGCTTTATTTTATTAACTGTTTTTGGTTTAAATTTTTATCACTTTATGCATTTAATCCTTTTTAGTAGATTAGAAAACCAATCCCCTTTTTAGTTACCAAGAACAACTATTCCACTTTGAACCGTGATCAATTCGAGAAGATACCGAGAACTAAATTGAATCCCATACAAAATCTCTTGTATCAACCTCCTTCTTCGAAAGATTTCAAGCACACTTTGAAACATAAGAAGGAGGAGTAAACTCTTATTGAGTTGGGCAGTCATTTGCGCATTCAGGAATCCCTCGGGGTGCATGAAAGTGATAAGCCAAAAAGCAATAATGTTGTTGGTTCATCTATTATCAATATGGTGGAGCATAACAACTCCACCAGGTACAATGACAACAAGGGCAAACGTAAGCATCAGGATAACACCAAAGCTAACCCTACCAATAAGCCCTTAGTGACTTGTTGGAAGTGTGGGAAACCTAGACACTTGAAAAGGGATTGCAAAAGTGTTGTTACTAGCAACAAAGCTAATGGATCAGACAAAAATGGTTTAGTGATTGGTTCTAACAACACAGTGAAAGGATGATGATGTGGCGTGGTGGGTTGACTCTGGAGCAACAGTTCATGTGTGTAAAGATAGATGATGGTTCAAGACTTATGAGTCACTGAATGATGGATCTATTCTTCACATAGGAAATGAGTCAACAGCCATGGTGCATGGACGTGGTTGTGTGGATCTTAGATTTAGTTCTGGAAAGATTGTTTCTTTATTTAATGTTTTGCATGTTCCTAATATTGGGAAGAACTTCGTTTCTAGTGAAGTTTTGAATAATTTTGGTTATAAAAAAGTGACTGAATCTAATAAATTTGATTTATCTAAACATGGGGTGTTTATTGGTTTTGGTTATTTGAGCAATCAAATGTTTATGCTCAATATTGTTTCTGAAAATACTAACGGTACTTGCAAACCAAGTACCGCTAGTGCATATACTAATGGTACTTGCAGAGCAACTACCGCTAGTGCTAATATTGGTTCAGCTTATATGTCTACCATTAAACTGAATGATTCATCACTATGGCATGCTAGACTAGGCCATGTCCACTATAAGAGGATGCAACATATGTCTAAGGATGGGTTAATTCCAGCCTTTGACATGGACGTCAGACTTGCATACTAAACAAAATTTCTAAGAAACCATTGCAGGATGTAAAACGTATAACTATAGTTTTGGAGCTAATCCATAGTGACCTATGTGATTTGCATGCTACTCCCTCATTAAGGAATAAGAAATACTTGGTAACACTTATTGATGATGCTTCAAGGTTTTGTTATGTCTATTTGTCGCATACTAAGGATGAAGCATAAGATAAATTTAAAGTATTTAAAACTGAAGTTGAGTTCCAACAAGGAGTCCAAATCAAAAGATTTAGGACTGATAGGGGAGGTGAGTACATGGATACTTTGTACTTTCAGTCTATTGGAATAATCCATGAAACAACTGCCCCCTATACTCCACAACAAAATGATATATCATAAAGGAAAAATAGAGTACTAAAAGAGATGGTTAATTCCATGTTGTCCTACGCGGGACTAAGTCAAGGGTTTTGGGGTGAAGCTATGTTAACAGCTTGTTATTTATTAAATAGGGTTACCAATAAAAGGAACATGATTACCCCTTATGAACTCTGGACTAAAAGGAAACCAAACTTGAACTACCTCAAGTTTTGGGGTTGTAGGGTTGTTGTAAGACTCCCTGATCCAAAGGTGAAAACCTTGGGTGAAAGAGGCATTGAATGCATCTTCTTTGGATATGATGAGCATTCCAAGGCTTATAAGTTTTATGTTATATAACCTAATGATTCAGTTTCAATAAACTCAATCATTGAATCAAGGGATGCTAACTTTGATGAGACTAGAT
The DNA here is from genome assembly GCA_025667525.1 of Glebionis coronaria. Lineage (NCBI taxonomy): Eukaryota > Viridiplantae > Streptophyta > Magnoliopsida > Asterales > Asteraceae > Glebionis > Glebionis coronaria. Next base: position 151,960,566 of record CM046879.1, on the reverse strand, counting down.
TCTCATCAGTCCCTAGACCAAGCCTCATGACTCCTACTGGAGCTCAGGACATTGGTGCTTCAGTGGAACCAGAAAGGTGAGGTTGTGATTCAACAACCTGAGCCTGAGCTTAGAAGAAGCACAAGGCATAGGACTTCAAAGAACTTTGGACCTGAATTTCAATTATATTTAGTTGAAGGGACAAGGGATGATGTCTCTGATCAATACTCCTATTGCTTTAATGTTGAGGATGATCCCAAAACATTTGATGAAGCGATGAAGTCCCAAGCTGTTGCTTTTCGGAAAGAAGCAATAAATGATGAGATGGATTTCATCATGGGCAACAACACTTGGGTGTTGGTTGATCGACCTCCAGGTTGCAATCCACTAGGTTCCAAATGGATTTTCAAAAGGAAAATTAAAGTAGATGGAACTGTTGAAAAGTTCAAGGCAAGGTTAGTCATTCAAGGCTTTAGGCAAAAGTCAGGGATAAACTACTTTGATACTTATGCTCTTATAGCACGCATAAGTACCATAAGAATTTTGATTGCATTGGCAAGTATTCACAATATGATCATTCATCAGATGGATGTGAAGACAACATTCTTGAATGGTGATTTGGATGAGGAGGTCTATATGAACCAACCTCAAGGTTTCATCATGCCTGGTCATGAAGCTAAGGTGTGTAAACTGATTAAGTCCTTGTATGGACTAAAGCAGGCACCTAAGCAATGACATCAAAAATTTGATGAACTAGTTTTGTCTAATGGTTATTTACTTAATCAAGCTAACAAATGTGTATATAGCAAATATGATGAATCTGGTAAAAGAGTCATCACTTGCCTATATGTTGATGACATGTTAATCTTTGGTACTGACCAAGCTAAGGTTGACTAGACAAAGGATTTTTTGTCATCAAGGTTCTCCACGAAATACATGGGGAGGCTGATGTTATCCTTGGCATAAGGATTAAACATGAAAGTGATGATATTGTAATTTCTCAGTCTCATTATATTGAGAAGGTATTGAAGAAATTCAATCACTTTGATTGTACTCCAGTGAGTACGCCTATGGATACAAGTGAGAAACTAATGCCTAAAAATGGTCAGGCTGTCTCCCAGCTTGAGTATTCTAATCTAGGGTGATTGGTTGCTTGATGTATGCCATGAATAGTACTAGGCCTGACATTTCATTTGTTGTGGGTAAACTGAGTAGGTACACTAGTAATCCTAGTACCCAACATTGGCAAGCAATTCAGAGGGTACTAGAGTATTTGAAAGGAACAATGAATTATTGTTTGTCTTATACCAGATATCCTTTAGTGTTGGAAGGTTACACTGATGCAAGTTGGATCAGCAATACTGAGGATAATTCATCCACCAGTGGCTGGGTATTCCTTCTTGGTGGTGGTGCAATTTCTTGGGCATCCAAGAAGCAAACTTGCATTACTGGTTCAACAATGAAGTATGAGTTTGTGGCTCTAGCAGCTGCTGGTAAAGAGGCTGAATGGTTGACAAACTTGCTTCTTGAGATTCCATTGTAGGTCAAACCTATAGCGCCCATTTCTATCCGTTGTGATAGTGCAGCTACATTGGCTAAAGCATATAGTCAGATGTACAATGGTAAGTCTAGACACTTAGGTGTTAGACATAGCATGATTCCTGAGCTCATCATGAATGGGGTGATTTCTATAGAGTTTGTGAGGTCTCAACAAAATTTAGTTGGTCACTTGACGAAGGGATTGGCTAGAGACTTGGTTATAAATTATGCTAAAGGGATGGGTTTAAAGTCCAACCTAGTCACTGAATGCTAGGACACCCAACTCCCTCCTAAGGAAACTTGGGAGTTAAGTTCAATGTGGAAAGCTGAACATTCAAGGGACTGAAGCACGTGTATATCATCCCAAGGATGTGCTTGTACCTGCTGAAAGGATGATGAAGTTATAAAACTTATCAATGGTTAATGTCTTTGGAAAAGTGCTTAAGCAGGAGTATGAATTAAAGAGGAACCACCTATGTAAATGTTGAGATTTCGCCGTCTCAGGGAGCATGGACTAGACTCTTACAATATTTATGAATTTAGATATGGACACATGGCTAGTAGTGTCAGGAGCTGTTTTGTGTTTGAAAACTTGTGTGTATTTTATCTTCAGGTATTCAAAGTAGTTGAAGGGTTCAATTCTTAGAACACCTTGATTCTCGAATGTTTGAAGTGATGTACTAAGATGGAAATTCAATCCTCATGATATTTTCATTTATGCACTGGTTTTGTTAAAGTTAATTTTCATGCAAAAGAATTGTACTATATTGGGGAGGATTTTTGGAAATATAGTTCAATTGTGGATTAAGTTCACACCTGGTAATGGGCTTGGAGGTATGGAGTATACACCCATTGGTCCCTGAACACCCTGACTCATATAGTGGTTAAGTTATGTTTAGCGGTACATAGGATTACACTAAAGGTACTTGGTTTTACACTAGTGGTACTTGTAAGTACTGCTAGTGTTATGCAAGTACCGCTAGTTATATGTAAGTACTGGCGATAAACATGTAACAGTCTTTGACTGTATTTATGATCACGTTTAATTGGTCATGTAACCACTACTCCTGGTATTATGGAGCATATTATGAGGGTTTAATGGGCCGTTAAATTCTCTTAATACCATTGACTAAGGAATGAGTGATCTCTAGTATAAATAGAGATCATCACTGCTGCATGAAACACATACAGAAAACAAGAAACACCTTACAACAAAGGGTTATAGATTTGTGCTTGATTCTATAACATACATTTGGTCTTATCCCAGTAAGTATTCGTGATACCCAGGCAATTGAGTCGAATAGTTTACTTTGGAAAGTGATCACACGATCCCTTGTGATATCCAGTAACCATTCTTTGGTACGTAGTTAGCCTATTGATTATCTTATCCTGGTTGGAACGAATACACACCAACATGTTCTTGCTTGAAGACTTACTTTAGTTTGTGTTTAAGATAGTGCCTAAACTTTGTCATTCAACTTTATTGTTATTCCGCGTACAATGATAGTAAATTCTTTGATTTATATAAACGTTGAAAACTTTGTTGTGTAAAGTCTGTATAAACTACATCAAGTATTATTGTTATAAACCGTTTAACCATACATCACATAAAGTGACTTGACCTAAATATTATAAGTTGAGTAAAATGTAAATATGGTATTTGTGGTATGTTTAGATTGCAGTTTTAGTTACCGTCTTCTAAAAATGCAGGCGGTCTCACTAGTCTTTAGGTAAGTGTTCATTTTTTTACTTTGAACATAACCCTTGTTATCTTTTAACAGTTACTAAAAGGGCAGTTTTGTTTTTTTCTTTTCTTTGCCTTTCTTCCCCAAAACATCACTCTGTCACCACTGCCACCACCACTCCTCCGCCCATCTGCTACTACTAGTCTTCCTTCCTTCCTTCCTTCTTTATTTTCTTAAAATAAATAAATAAATATCTTACTTTTTATATATATATCAAGAAAACAAATAGTTTACTATATAAATAAATAAATAAATATCTTAATTACAAGAGATACATACGTTGTTCTTCTCCTGGTGTTGTTGCAGATCATCATCATCATCATCATCATCGATGTGTTGTTTTCTTATTATAACTACTTCAACATCATCTACAACGGATTGATTCATCATTCATTCAGGCGACTTACTTAATTATTAGTTAAGATCTCTTCATTACTTGCTTCTTCACTTTTTCTTAATCTCATTGCGTTATATTATATTAGACTAGTATGATACCCGCGCAATGCTGCGGTTGATACCCAATTATTATTTTTTTAACGATAAAATTAAGTTTAAAATCATTAAAAAAGTAAATTAAAATAAAATAACCCACTAAAAAACGTATAATCAGATCAAATAGATGTTGAATTGAAAAACATAAAATTTTAAAAAAATATAGTGAAATCAGATTTTAAAAATAAATAGATGATAATATATTTTAAGTTAAAAATAAAAGTGATTTTTTAATACATTATGACAAAAAGTTATTAGTTCAAACCAAAATATGTGTCGTTTGACCAAAATAAATGTCGTTTGATCCGAATCAAACCGAATAAGATCGGTTCGATTCAACCAAATTTTTGTCGGTTTAATGGATCAAGTCGAGTTTCAATTAAAAATACTCGCCTTATGACCTTATGTAAAACAAAGCTTTTTCTCGCATTTTTTTTCCTATCATTTTACTTCATCTTGTATTTTACTAAATAAATTAAACAAATTACCAGAATTTTAGAGGTTAAAATAGCAACTCAAATATATTTAGAAAAATTAAGAAACAAAAAAAAGATCATGATTATAATAATGGGAACGTATAAGAAAATAAACATATTCGTATGAAAAAAAAATCAAATCATGACAATACGGTAATAAAATACCCTCAATTTACCTTTTAAACTTAAGCAAAGTCACTCTAGTCTCACATCTCCTATCTTATACTCTCTCTCACCACTCCCATGAGTCCACACACATAAATCTCCAACAAACATTATCTTATTCATCCAAAACCACCTACTACTTAGATCTACCGTATGAAATGAAGGATCCATGAAACAAACATTACCTTATTACCACATTCAGGAGATGACGTCATCCTACACCTCCTTCAATCCACGTTGCCGCGGAATAACATCATCATCTAAAATACACTTAGATCTACCGAAAAAAGTAGATGGAAAACACAGATCCCGTACCTAAGAAATCAGATCTGTTGTTCCGGAGACGTCGGTGGTTCCGGTGACGTCTGTGGTTCCGATACGGTGGTGGTTCCGGCGAAAATGGTGGTTCAATCAATGGTGACAGTCGTTGACCCGTTGGAAGGTTTTATGGTGATGTGTGTACTGGTTTTGAATTAAATTTCTATTTTCAGTAGGATGTCTTTGTCTGAATTTTTCAGACTTTCTAAAAATAAAAAAGTCCCAAATGCTTTATAATATAGTATAAGATTATGATAGTAGTACGAGTAGATTAGATATGTGTTAGTTGTTATCATCCTATCCTAAGTATTACTTACTTACTAGATCCGTTTTCACATTCCGTTACCAACATATCTCCTGCATCGTGTTCTTTTGTACAGAGATTACTCGAGACAACGGGAATTAGTCGGCCTATTAATCTCTTTATTATGTTTTTCTACTATGGGAAGGAATAGTGGTTTAAAGACCGATTCGTTATCATATATGAAAAGTGAAATATATGAAAAGAAAGGATTTAGAAGGAAGATGTCAAGTCTGGATCCAATCCAATAAGAATGAACAAAGATTTTTATTGTTAGGTTGATACTGGAATCACCAAAATATTTGATTAATAGAAATGGAAATGTGGTGGTGGATAGATGATCACTATAGTATAGAGGTGAATGGAAGTCAGGCCTATATGCCAAATTCATATGTCCTTAATAATCATCATCAATAGAGATGATCATTAGTAGACTAATCCAAGTCTTAGAAACTACTTACTAATTCATGCAGGCTATATACAACATGCATCATTACACATCATATATATTTTAATGCAAGAGAACCAAACCTGCCACTCTTCAAGACCCCGAGGACTGAAGGATCTGGATCTCTTGACTGCCACTGCAAGCTTATCATCAGCACCCTGGGGCTTGTAGGTTACACTGTCCAACCACCCTTTATAGACCTCCCCAAAACCACCCTCTCCAATGAGCCAATCACGCTGAAAATTCCTCGTCGCAGTCCGTAGCTCAGAAAGTGTGAATTTCTTCAAGGTTGTTGTCCTTGGCTCCTCGTTAGGTGACATCACCTGCTGAGAAACAGTTGCAACACCACCGCCACTATGAAAGCCTATCTCTGCCACTGTAGTGACCTGTTTTCCCATCATTATGTCTTTCCTTATGTTGTCATTGCTTTGCCCAGGTACCTTTGTATCAGAGCTCATACGGACTGTTGAAATTATAATTCATATATAATATAAGAAAAAAAAAAACAGAATATAACTGAACGAGCAGACCATTGGGTATTGGTGACACCGTGACAATATATTAGTAGTGACATCAGGTTATTTAGTATCTTTTAAGTACTTAAGGGCTTGAACTTACTTGGAGTTTTAATCGAGAACAACGACCATGCCTTCTTAATTAATACGGCTCTTCCAATGTGTTTCCGGTCACTGGCACTCTGCCGACTCCGTAACGTCCATGCTAGCACAAACTCCAACCTCGCCAGCACCTTAGTCATTGTGGGTCGGTCCTTTGAGCATGTACGGAGGCATTCATATGCAATTTGCCCAAATTCCTTCAGACAGTTAACTGAGACTTGCTCCCTCAAGTCGGAATCAATTATTCGGCCTATGTTACCTTCTCTAATGCATTGTTTGGCCCATCCTGCCAGGCTATGTTGCTGCTCGTCCAATGTAAAATCCAGAGCAGGCCTACCACATAACACTTCCAATAAGACCACACCGAATGCATAGACATCAGACTTACGTGTCACTCTATGAGTTGAGAAATACTCAGCATCCAGGTACCCAAATGTGCCTATGACCTGACGAGTATAAACATTAGTAGTATTGCCTGCGAGATATGCAGGACTAGTTCTAGATACCCCAAAGTCAGAGATCTTAGCCTCTAAATTCTCGTCCAGCAAACTGTTTGAGCTTTTGACATCACGGTGTATGACTCTGCTTTGGATACTGGTACCCGTATGTAGGTAGTCTAAACCACGAGCAGCACCTACGCAGATATTGAGCATCTGAACCCATGTGAGTGGAGATGAATTGGCGCTTTTTTTGTGCAAATGATCATAAAGACTCCCATTGGACAAGTATTCGTAAACAAGAATCATCTCTCGGTTACCAGAATCTTGACAGTATCCTAGTAAGGAGACAATATGACTATGACGAAACTTGGAAAGCAATTCAATCTCTGCCCAAAACTCAGTTGCACCTTGATTGGAATCAATATTGGACCTCTTGATTGCAACATCAATTTGTGGCCAAAAGTCAAATCTACCTTTGTATACCAGTCCAAATCCTCCTTTTCCAATGACAAATGAGTCATTAAAATCATTTGTTGCCGATTTGATTTCAGCAAGTGAAAAAACTCGACACTGTTTATTAAGTGATGAAAAATTCCTGTCACCAGAATTATCTGCTTTATGCTCATCATCATTCTGTCCCTGTTGTTTCTTTAAATAGTAGACAATAACATTTATTACAGTAAGGAGAAATATAACAACACTGGAATAGTACATGTTGGAGATATTATGGGTTAGACTCTGTTGATGCAAAAAATATCTATACATCTAGTCATGGAGATGATCATCAGTTCATCACAGTGGTATTTTCCTATTATTTGACTCTCGGGTCTTTATCAAGATGACACATCTCTTCTTGAAACTGTATGTACATCAAGCAAAGAAACAAAAACAAGAGACAAATAAACCACAAAGTCAGGGTGGAAATGTGAAAGCACAATGCTTCACTGGCTGACAATTGAGATACACCATGGTTAGCCAAATTACATTTGGCACCTAAATAAGAATGCAAGGACCCACAGCCATTTGTAAAAGCTAGGGTACAGTGGAGGACGGCTCAAACCGTTATCAAATGTCTTACATATTTCACGCGTGTGGCCCCTTGATAATTACTGTAAACTGCAGATGTCGACTGCTATAGTAATCAAGGGAAATACCGTGGGAATGATGGTGAAATGACTTTACAAACCCGTCACTTTTTTTGAAATTGCATAGTTTTGAGGGTCTGATACCCATATTAAAATAGCAAACCCACCAACCAAGCAAATACAGTATTTCACCGGGTTAATCCTTTTAACAAAAAAAAAAACAAGCAAATACAGTAGGAATGAAAGTCTTCCTTGATACCCATACCCTCATTCCAAACACCCCCTTTTCTCACTGTTGAAAACGGACCTTAATTTCTTGACAGCAAGGGACGGAACTAGGGGGTCTCGCGGTGTCACGGGACCCCGACAGAATCTTGTATCGTAGTGTTAATGTTGCTACCAGTTGGAAACGCATATTTAACTTGCCATGTTGAGTAAACGTCGCCTCTAGCCCGCCCACTGGGAGTTCTCACAACTTAACATGAAAATTCTAAGACAATGTCCAAAAGTAAGAAACTTAGAACCAGTTAGCAATATGTAGAACTCACCTGCTTAGAACTGTGCCTAGTATGACCACTTCTGGACTACTGTATTGAGCTCAATACGGGTCTGCAATGTCGACGCAATTTTATGTGGACAACTTTAAGTTTTCCAGCACAAAAACGGTTTTTCTCACATGTTTCGTGCAAAAACCATGTTATTGTATGGCTAAAAATGCATACATATACACACATTACTAATGAGAATCGGAGCAGTTTATACGAAAAAAAAACTTTAGATTAATAAATAGACAAAATTATATCATATCATTCTCCTGAATACATAGTCCTAATTTAATAAAGTTCTGAAGGCAAAACATGTAAGGCGGGTTACCATGTTCTCGAATAGTCACTAAAAACTGCATAATGACTCCCAGTAAATAATATATTTCTAAACACCAATAATAAAAACTAAACTTTATCATCTATTTTTTCGTTTACAAGTGGAGCCAATTCCAAGCGAGAACGCGGGGTCCGGGGTGTACGGGGAGTTCCTGGTAATTGGTTAGCAAGCCGATGTCTCACGTATCCATAAAACGTGCATCCCACAAGTGTTACTCCACACCCAAAAGCGTTCATGGAGGAAATTGGGTTTTTAAATATCATCCAGGAGAATGCAACTGCAAATGCCACCTTTACAAACAACGGAGGATTTTCAGGTCCAACAGATAATATATCGATAAACAGTGTAGAAAATGATTAATAAATTATATAATCATGTCAACCAAGTCTGACTCTACCCTACTAAGGTACCCGTTTCGTCACATGTTGTATCCTAAAGGTGGAATATGGCAGGGTGGATAATGTGTTGGATACTTAATAGATAAACAGTGTAAAAAATGATTAATAAATTATATAAATTTAAATCTACTTAAACTTTCTGAGTAAATCATTAAAGGAATTGTATGTCATAAATATACATTTTGGAGTTTGGACAGCTCTTGCAACCAAGGTTTTCAAGATCGGGATCTTACCTGGGATCATTTTCGTCTTTGCAAGATCGAGATCGTAAAATAGGTAAGATCCTACTATAATGTAATTTTCTTAATAGTCTTTGCAATGTTTTACAAATCTACAAATTAATATACATCGTAAACACAAAATCTTACGAATATTTTATAAATATGTGGTCCTAAATTATGATTGTGAAATGTATAAGAAGATTTACACGTTTGTCAGATTTGTACAAAATAGAACCTATAAATTTGTAGTTTTTTAGTGAGAAAAAGTAAGATCGGATCGTAGTAGATCCTAAGATCCTATGATCAAGATCGGGATCCTATAAGATCTTAAGCATGCAAAAATCCCATGAAAGATCTGGATCGTTTTTGTTTTTCAGTATCGTTAAATCGTAAGATTCTAAGATCAAGATCGGGATCTTGACAACCTTGCTTGCAACCATTCAGGTTTGTTTACTTTGAGCTAATTAATTCATTTTACCCTAAACATATCCCAAATTGACCCACTCATAGGTAAACTGGTCGAAATTTGCACATGTCCCGTATAATTTTGTTAAATTTAACCCAAATGATGCTTCAAGTCATGCAATATGGTTGCTACACATATACGGTTATTATATTGAATGAAAAATGTGAAGTTGCGTGAAATCTGGTAAATACCTTTAGATTGCCAGCAACGTTGAAAGTGACGGCAGTTGTTGAGTGGATGACATAAAATATGGAGAAGTTAAGACAAAAAGCCGTTACTCCTGAGCCGATAATAATTATAAACGCTGACATAGGAGTGGGGTGTGTCTGAATCCATAGCACAACACCTGCTCCTTCTAACAGAAGTGCAGGTACTGCTAATATCATAGTTGCAAATGGTGCCATATAGTACACTGTGTTTATGCTGTAAAAAATTGCAAACATGCGTTAGAGATGAAACTGATCAAGAAATAGCATAGCATATGTTCCAACTCATGTGGAAATTAACCAAATTATACGGTGCCAATTCGGGTTGGCTAATATATTGATGACATAACCAACAATGAAACCAGTCACATGCTTCAAACACTTTACTTGGGTCAGCACAGGTTTTTTTTTTGGGTCAACTACGTTTCCAACTCGATAGTGCAGCTGACTAATCCCAGGGCATCGTACCACTTCTAGTTGATGTGATATAGTAGTTCCTTTGCAATGGTTACATCCGTTTACAACAGATACAGATTTTCACTACAACCCTATACATATCAGTGATCTTATTACTTAAGGAACATATTATTCACATAAGTCTATGTTGTTTATCTTCATGTAACAGAACTTTAATTTATTCTAAAAGAAACTAAAGTTATCACAGCTTACAAAGAAGTACTTTGTTGCTCTGAGAGATGTCTAACATTATAACAAAAAGAAAAAAAAAGGTCAATGGTAAATGAATGGTACCTGTCAAACTTATAGCCATGAAGCAAAGACTCTGCAAGAATAGTTTTTGTAGACGTGGCAAGACAGCCAAACAAAGCAGCACAGAACCCAAACATGTTAAAGCTAAGTTCCGTAACTGAAGTAAGAAGAATTCCTCCGACAATTGGAACAAGTGATGCCCATATTCTCCAATCAAAATACTTTCTCCATATCAGCCACTGCAAAATCACTGTTCTATATGTGTTAGCAATAACCAAGTGTATTAAGACTTAAGAAAGTATATGTGTTAATTTCAATAATAAGATTCGTATACTATATAATATATTTTATCTGACCTGTTGTTGCTGGTGTAAATGACTTGATTGTTTGCATAAATGAAACAGGGATGTAACGTAAGCTGACATTCCCCAAAACAATATTTATGCAAAACACAAATGACATAGGAAAGATTCTTCTCCATCGATCTTCAGGTTCAACAGATATAAGTGGTTTAACCTTCAGCACTTTGATTACCACATACGCCCCAATCGATGAGCATATGAAGTGTACACATGATACCGTCAATGGAAACTTAAAATCTAGTTTCTGAAAGAAAAATTAAATAAAATATCAGGAACAAAAAAGACCTTCAAGCTGATACTTTAATTTGAAAAGAAAATGTACTGTATTTGAAAATCACAATGTGGAAATAAAATTGTGTTTCTAGTGCATCATGTTAATATAAGTATGTTATGATAATGCATAGCAGAGTGAAAAACCTTGATCCGCCACCAGGGGCGGAGGGAGGGGGGGTCAAGAGGGTCATGCGACCCCCCAAGCGAAAATATTGTAGTGTAAATTTTCAAAAAAATTCGGGTTTTTTAAAATTTTGACCCTTCAAGCCAAACTTTCTGGCTCCGCCTCTGTCCGCCATAGGTAAATTATACACATGATAAAATAGCTAGGATAGAGGTATTTTGACATGAATATCCCCGTCCCGTCTGAACAGAGGTACGGGGAGGTGGAATGTAGACGGATCCTACCCCTACCTTTGGGTAAACCCGTGAATAGGTAGACTGCTTCAATGATCTTAATCTGATTGTTATGACCCCAAATAATCAGTAATTCATTATACAAAACACATAACACAACACGACCCTTGAATCGTATACCTAAGAAAGCAGGTTAGCTCAAACAATACCAAGGCGTGTGAAGCAAAGTAAATACCTTACTATAAGATCATATTTAAAAAAAAAATTAACACCCATTAGTCGCAACAAACAGCTCATTCCTAGAAGCTACATTTTAAAAACACAATACAAGTTCATAAAACCCGAACACAATGTGAGCTAAAACTAAGGCAACACGAGCTAGCTTCGACTTCCGGGTATCAAATACGTTACGATTCAACTCTAAAATCCAATCAAACACATAACATTCGTCAAAAGCCCATCAGTAAAAGTACTAATCTTAATCCTAAAAAAAAAAAAAAAAACAGATCAGAAAAAAAAAAAAAAAAAAAAAAAAAAAACAAACCTGAAAGATCCACTTATTCATAATAATAACAGCAACATTAAAAGTCCACCATTGAAAAATAGCAAAAACTGATCGAAACACATTCCATGAACACAGCTTATTTTCCTCCATTTTTAAAACAAACCCAGATCAATTTTTCAGATCCAATCCCAAAATTACTAATTTTTTATAAAAAAAAAAATGAAGAGTTTTTTCTTAAGTGTAACGGTGACTCTTCTTCCACATGATATTGGGATCGATATATGTGTGTGATACTTATATCATCAGAAGGCTTTTTGCATATCTACGTTATGTGTTACTCGACCTACTTGTTGTTTGTTAATGTTGTTGTTGTCTTGTTAAATAAAGTGGAAAGTTTATGCGTGTGTAACCCGATTTGTTTTAAGGATGTGTTTGGTTCCTATGATTTTAATTGGGTTTTGGATTATGATTTGGCTCTCAATTAGAAAAAAAAATATGACAAAATAATATTATATTTAACAAAAATTTACAGAAAATATTAGAAAATAATATTATATTCAACAAAAATTTAAAGAAAATATTATAAAATAATATTATGTTTCGCAAAAATTTAAAGTAGATCCCATTAGAGTATTTACCATAAAGTCAATAAATCAACCTTTAGTAATTTATTTCTTGGGTAAAAGCTATAAAATACCATCTTACTTATTGATTTGTGTCAACTTTAAATACTTACTATTTAATCTTGTGACTTTACCATCGTACTTTCAAATTCGTTCTGACTATACCAATATGACCATAAAATGACTATATTACCTTTTTAAATGACTAAAATACCCTTTATCTTTTCACATTTATTTCATCAAAAAATACAGATATGAGGGGACGTTTGCTTTGGGGTGTGGAATGAAAGGCATGCAATCATTCATGGTTAATTTCGTTTAGTAAAAATCATGTGGAATCAAATGTGCCAAAAAGGTGTCAGTGGTATCAAAGATCCATTCCACATAAAAATGAGTGGTTTCACCATTGAATTCATTTTCTTTCTTTATCCTCCTATTTTTTTTCAAATATTATCTTCTAAATCAAACAAAACAATTTCTTTCTTTTCTTTGCAAAACCTGGGTTTTGATATATCTTGAGCCATGGAGGTTTTTAAGATATGTTTCTCTTCTCTTTACCCTCGTCGAAGATTCCGAGTTGTTAATAATCACAACCGGCGGTGGTCATTTCTATCATCAAAGTTGCTTCATCGTCATTACCGAACCTCCTTTTTTCTTTGTTAAATTTGGAGTTTATTATGAGAATTACATGATGTCTATTTGTTGGATTATGAAATGTACATCTTTTCAAGTTGATGTACTTGCTACTTTTGTATTTTTCTAACAATTGATAAGTACTCATACATATCTCAAGATTGAAAATAACGAAGTTATGATTTTGGGGGATGGGGAAGAACTGACATTGACATTCATGGATATTATTCTGCCATTTCTTTTCTTCTTTTATTAAAAATATGATGCATAAAGATTCAGACTCAAGCACTAAACCAAACAATGATGTTGGCAATGATATGCAAAGATCATACCGATTCCATGAACTTCGGATCTTGAAACATGGCTTTTCAGTCGATCTTGGAGAACGTGTTTTTAAGGATGTCGGGATTGGATTCAATTGTTTTTTTTTGTTATGGTTTCTGGTTCGATACTCAATGGTTTATGGTTTCTTGTTTAATACTGAATTCGTGTGTCGAGATAGGTTGTGGCGGTTGTGGTATCCCAGATTAATAATAATCTCATTTGTGAAGTTGTGGCTAGTGGCAAGACATGTAATTATATTAAAAAAGACAATGGTAATATAGTCATTTTATGGTCATATTGGTATAGTCAGAACGAATTTAAAAGTACGATGGTAAAGTCACGAGATTAAATAGTAATTGTTTAAAGTCGGCACAAATCAATAAGTAAGATGGTATTTTATAGCTTTTACCCTTATTTCTTTTATCTAACAAAAAAATTCGTTTTCATTTTAAAAAAAAATATATTCTACAATTTGTTATTAGTTACGCAAAACGAAATATATATAATATCGACGATAATTAAATCGTCTATATATAAAGAGGCACGTATATATACTTTCAATTACTTTTTTCCAATTTTTTCTTGAGTCGCGTTTGAGAAATCATATATGATTCGTATCACGAATCATATATGATATTCTCGTGATTGAAAAAAAAATCGAAAAAGAAATCGTCGAAATTTTATACATGTCTCCATTGAAAAATACCCACCAGCTGTTATGGATAATAGCTGGGATGTAGAAGGAATGTGTTGGTTGTTCGAGGACCTCAGAGGTGACACTACTCTAAGGTTACTCCGGACTCTTTGAAGACCGAGCAAGCAGAGACTTGCCTGATCCATTTATAGTTTAGGCGAAAGAATATGACAAAGCACTTTAGGCGGGATAAAATGAAGATTCAAGTTAAAGCAGCCTAGTACGACCTAGTGGTAAAAGTGAACAGTTGGCACAACTGTTCACTGAAAGGTGGTTAAAAGCATGTCCAATAATAGACATGCATTTAACGTTGTGTATGACTTTCACTCAAAAGACGACACGTATCGATTACCCCCACTAAGGAAGCAACCTCATACCACTATAAATAGTGAATGTGAAGGAGAGAAAAAGCATCACTTACTGTTGTATCTATTGTACATCTTTTTCTCCCTGTTGAACCTACTTAAGTCCAAGATTGTCCTCAGCGAATTATTGGTTCACTTGTAAACTTGATAATTCATATCAAGTTTACTTGTTCAAAGGGTTCTCATACATTGTCATTTAACAAGTGTGATCCATAACACTTTGTAATACTTTGATAATATCAATAAAGCATTACACAATTGAAAAGTTAATTATTGTGTATTATACTTTGGTGTTCGGAGTTATAGTATTAGATTTTGCCTAGGTAATTTATCGGGATATGCCTTCCTTGTTGGGTGGGGGGCTCGGTACCAAAAAGGTACACGGACTTAAGATGGTTCCGCCAAATACCATTTTTTTAGTATTAGATTTTGCATAAATTTGGGACTTTTATTTGGTATCAGAGCGGTTTGATTTATAAAACTTTATAAAACCGTTTTTGTTATTAAAGTCAATATCCTAATGTGCCTGATACTTGTAAGTTTATGGACTTATATTTAATAGTTGTGTGATAGGATCAAACTCGAGATTACGGGATTACACACAATACGTAAAGAGTTAATATAATTAATAAATATATTTATTGTATTTATTAATTTATTTAATAAATATATTTATGTATTTATTAATTTAACCGAGCAAGTAACTATATAACCTTAACAATCGTTAAATAATTAATAGTTAGGTTATAACGAGCGTTAAATAAATATATAGTATGTATAAACAAAAGGAAAGAAGTTTGGAAGATTCCGGAACACCCATAAGGGGTGTTATAGGCGGTCGGATATGGGCTCAGGGGGGGGGGGGGGGGGGGGGGGGGCAATTGTTGCCTTTTTTATCTTGGGTTATAAAGATTTAGGCCTATAAATACACCTCATAACTTCTCATTATACACACATTATAAATCTTTTCCCATCTTCTTTCTTTTGGTCGATCGCCACCCCCTCCAACAAAAGGGTTTCGGTTGGTTTTTCTTGGTTGATCGATTGTATACATAATCTAGTCCTAGCCCCTCTTTAGGGTTGTTGGGTAGATTAATTACAAGCGTTGTAGCTCGGTTTTCACGTGCTAGAATCACGGTTAGCTCGTTGTATTACGTGTGTACAAGAACGTAATATAGTCTTACTTTAGACTATATCTTGGTATATACGGTTTAAACCCGAATCGGTGATTTGTTCTTCGTCTTGTGGAATTGCTTTAGCGTAAAGGTATGTAACCCTAATTCGATTAATTATAATTGTGTTATTATTATGATCTTGTTAAATCGCTTCCGCTATATGTGCTTTAATCTCGTTTAGGGTTTTATATAATTGTTATGATACTAATAAACCTTCATTGGCATCGAGAGCCGTTTTAACATGTTATAATTATCGTAAATCTAAATTTTTTAACTATAATTGTTTTGAGTTAAATCTACATGTTTTTTAGGTTTTTCATAAAATTAGGGTTTTATTTTTTTTTAATTGGGGTTTTACTCTATTTTTAATAAAAAAATGAATTGTTTTGAAACCCTAAATTACATGTAGGATAATTTCAGATTAAATTGCATGATTAATTGTTATGTCATGTATGGTTACGATCCGTAGAGATTTAATTGTTAAGATTTGTGGGGATTCCATGATTACGTGCAGGTTTTCATGGATCGTAAATTTATATGTTTATATGATTAATACAAAGCTTTTACACGATGTATAAAATCTTATCGTCCGATCTCTTCGAATTGATTACCGGCTAAGAGTGTGACTCAATTGTCTTTTGGAAAACAAGAGGATGTGTTTGTTTGATTATCTAAATTTTAAAACTAAAAGCAAGTAAGAAATTATCGTTGTGTAAAGTGAAAGCTTTAAAATTAAACTACAAATAAAAGCATGCAATTCTTTGGAAATTAAAATGTAAATGATTAAAAACTAGGAAAGATGATTAAAATAGACTAAGACAAAAGGCGGGAAAGAGTAAATTTGAAATTTTAAGAAAACAAATAAAAGCCTGAGTCCGATCGTAATGCGATCGTACTCAAATAGATGGATCGTATCCACCGATCGCACTCAATGCGATCACAACAAGGAATTGGATCGTACTCAACAGTACAATGGGTAGGGGTGATCGTACTCTCGATCGCAACCACGATCGCAACTAGTGGATCGTGGTCCTTGATCGTGGTTTGTGATCGCAACTCAAATGATCGCAAGTAGCAATGTAAAAGGACATGATCGCACCCACAGATCGCAATCAATGCGATCACAACTAGAGATCGTGACACACCATCGCACTCCCAGATCGTAATCAATGATCGTGGTGTGGATTTGAAAAAATGTAAAGATCGCAGTCAATGCGGTCGTAGCACAAGATCGTGGCCAAGTAAAACCTCCTAAGATGGAAATGGCGTCCAAATAGTAAATAAGCTTAAATGAATAAGCAGTTACCAATAAGCACTTTCAAACTTCTAAACAAAGATAAATAAGCACATTTTCAAAAACTTTTGAATCTAAACATGAAACTTAATAAACCGAACATAAAAATTCAAACTCTTTAAAAAACTTAAAAATAAATAAGCCAAAATACAAATAAGCCAATAAGCACCAAAAGCTTATAGCTTATACCGTATAAAAGCTTACGTAGGAATAGAAAGATTAACTTTCTAAACACCAAAACATCAAATTCAAACACGAAACAAGTATGTTTTGGATCAAAATCAATCAAAATCAAGAAATGTAGAAAGAGAGTAAAGAACACAAACTTAAACTTAAACTTTTAATTAATAAAACTCAAATACAAAGATTAACTAAAGCTTAACTTAAAAGAAAAGATGAAGTTTTAGTGAGAGAAAGTTAAATCGAGTCGAGAAGAGAATAATTTTCTTCTATAATTTAGACTGGAGTTCTTCGACTTCATTAAACTTCCGTCTTTAGACTTTTTCTTCGATAACTCTTCAGAATAGGTCTTGGACATCCGTTCTTTAAGCACTCTTGATCTCTTGACTTCGTCTTTTCTCGTTTTCTTCGATAAAAGCCCGTGAAAGCCCGTGTTTTCTTCCTTTTTCATCTTTTGGTCCTAAAACACAATAAAAACACAAACCACGTATAATTCCGACTTTTACGACATAAATTACACGTTTTGGTCTTGTTATTATTGGAAATAAGCGGTAAAAGGATAAGTGTTTTCATACTTATTAAATCCCCTACACTTGACCATTGCAATGCCCTCATGTAATGCATTAATTTTAAAGCACGGTTTATATTTTCCATCATAAATAACCCACCTTGGCCTTTATGAAATACTAAACATTTAGGGAAAATAAAAAGATTAAAACAAGTAAAGAAATCAAAGACTTGCATTGGGTTTTGGCTGCCATGAATGTTTATCGTACTCAAGTTTCACGTTCCCCATACCAAGCTTAAAAACGAGATAATTGTTATTATAAGTTAGTAAACTAACACGAATTCATGTGAGCCAATTATTCACTTAGACTCCCTTATTCCTAGGTGTATCTCTTATATTTTATTTTTTTGTCTTGAATGATCACGAGGATGCATTGTTTGACTTATTTCGATAGTTATTTAGGCCGAAAATAAAGTGAACGATTTAATCAATAGTTAGCTAAAGGACAAAATCTTTTAAAACTGCTTCTCGGGACCTCATAAAGTTCATATCTTGGCATAACTTGCTTTACGATTTGAGACCTTTCTCGGACCATATTTGGTAGCGACTTCATACTTCGAATCTTGAGAGACGTTCATGAAATTATGGTCTTCTCTTCATATTATGAATTCCTTCACTTGAACTTTTTGAGAGATTCTTCATATTTGGACCACGACTTCTTCATTTTTCTCCAATCTTTATTTTGGACATTGATATACAACGATCCGCCTCCTTTTAGGATTTGGATCAATTAATCCTCATACCTTGTTAGGGCCTTTTTGGATAGACTTCTCCATGATCTTTTGGGGAGTTTTTGCTTTTCGTCGTGTGTCTCGATCCTCCATATTGATTTTTGATAAATGATTCTTCACATCACTTTTGGATCTTTTGCAACAAAATGTAGCCCTCATGCCTTGTTAGGGCCTTTTCGGACTCGCCAATCTTCGCATCCCGCTTCAATAAGTTATGCCTTGGCTATGAACTCTAATTAATACCGAGCAACTTTTAAACGATCTTGGGCTAGAAGCTAAGTAACTTTTCAAATCGTACAACCTTATTTATTGCAGATAAATTTATTAGCAAGTGATGGGAGAATAGGCTTATAATCAACTCACATAAATTCACGAAAGAATACCAAACTTATAATTGACTCTATCATCTCTCGCTCTCCACAATTTAAAATTTCAAGGAATGAGACTCGTGGATGCTTAGCCAATTAAATCAAATTTTTGGGTTTTCGAGTCATCTATAGGATCTTGCAACTTCTTAGACTTTTTCAAGTTTAGAAATTGCATTTTAAAGTTCCCTTGATAAACGACTCTCTAGGATCAATTATAGGAACTTGCGAAAAGTTCTTGTTCTTAACCCGTGAGAGTTAAGACTTTCGCGTTTTAAATTTCCCTATATAAAAGCCTAGCAAAACTTGACTTAAACACGTTAAGGATACTAGCTAGAGTAAACTTAGATAAGTAAACTCGGGTTGAGTCAAAATATTCATGACTGAAAAATTTAAAACCATTTTATTAAACTTTTATTTAAGCAAGGAAAGTAAATAACGCTAACAAAGGAAAAACTACAAGGCCAAAATAGATTAAAAATTTTGAAAAATGTCGAAAAATCAAATTTTCCGGTTAAAATGAGGGCAAATTCATGGAAAAGGCCACTTACTTTGATAGAAGTCCCCCCTACACTTGATATAAACATTGTCCTCAATGTTTAAGCATGTGGGAATAAATTCCCCTACACTTAAGACATTGTGCAATTTGTTTAAGTCTTGCTAAGGAAAGGACAACTAAAGTGATTTCAATGTGAACATATAAGATATGAAAAATTGAATCACAACAGTTTAGGATAGAACCAGGAAGACGGGAACACGGGATCACGGCTCGTCAAAAGTCATCGAGGTGCTCTTTGAAGCTTTAATCCCTGCACAAAATAAGAAACAAGACAACCAACACATATGGGGCTCCCCCTTACACTTATTATGAAAGCGGTAAAAGATAGATCACGGGTTGCCTCC
Organism: Glebionis coronaria; assembly: GCA_025667525.1. Classification (NCBI taxonomy): domain Eukaryota; kingdom Viridiplantae; phylum Streptophyta; class Magnoliopsida; order Asterales; family Asteraceae; genus Glebionis; species Glebionis coronaria. The sequence goes on along the minus strand of CM046879.1, from coordinate 151,940,728 downwards.
CGAGAAGCGCTTGTTTTTGATAACGGAGTCACGAGCCTGACTCGACCCAAAACTAGTTCATGAGAAACGTGGTGAGGGATGGAATCATCTCATGAGAGATGTCCTCACCAAAGTACAGCTTCAAACGCTGGCCATTCACCTTAAAATTAGGCCCATTTGGCTGAGAAAGCTCAATGGTGCCATACGGAAAGACTTTGGTGATGGTGAATGGACCAGACCAGCGGCTCTTCAACTTGCCAGAGAAGATCTTCAACCGAGAGTTAAAGAGTAAAACTTGATCACCAACGTGGAACTCTTGGTTCTTAATGCTTGCATCATGGATGATCTTGGTCTTCTCCTTGTAGATCAGTGAGTTCTCGTAAGCTTCATTCCTCGGTTCATTTAGCTCGTTGAGTTGACTCTTACGAAGATCACCGGCTTTGTTGATGTCGAAGTTAGCCCACTTCAAGGCCCAGTATGCCCTATGTTCCAGCTCGATGGGGAGGTGGCATGCTTTCCCGTACACAAGACGATAAGGTGTACAACCAATCGGGGTCTTATAAGCTGTACGGAAAGCCCACAGAGCATCATCTAACTTATCGGCCCACGCGACACGATGCTCTCCCACAGTACGCTCCAGAATTCGCTTTAGATATCTCGGCTTGCCCATTGGTTTGGGGATGATAAGCGGTGGAAAGACGGTGATTGACACCATACTTAGCCATGACTCTTGCAAATTGATCATTGCAAAAATGAGTCTCGCGGTCACTGATTATAGCACGAGGAACACCGAATCGAGCAAACAACTGTTTCAAAAAGTTCACAACCACCCTCGCATCGTTCGTTGGGAGAGCCTTAGCTTCAACCCATTTAGAAACGTAGTCAACGGCTACGAGGATGTACTTGTTCCCTTTGAATGATGGAAATGGCCCCATAAAGTCGATGCCCCATACGTCAAAGATTTCACATTCTTGTATGAAATTTTGAGGCATCTCATCTTTATGTGTGATCTTGCCTTGGCGTTGGCAAGCATCACAATGCTTAACCATTTCGTGAGCGTCACGATAAATGGTGGGCCAATAGAATCCAGAGTCAAACACTTTCTTAGCGGTGTAGTTGGGACCAAAGTGACCACCGGTGGGTCCTTTATGGCAAGCATCAAGGATTTGTAAAGCTGCCGGCCCATCAACACATCGACGAATGATCAGATCAGCACATTGTTTGAAGAGATAAGGGTCATCCCAGAAGTAAGTCTTAACATCTTTAAAGAACTTCTTTTGTTGGGATGTTAACCCTTTGATGAGAATACCACCCGCTAAGTAGTTTGCAATGTCCGCAAACCACGGGGTGTCATCAAGATTGGAATGAATAGACATTAAGGTCTCAAGGGGAAAAGAGTCATTGATCTCTTGATTCAGATGATCCCCTTGATACAGATCCTCAAGTCTACTCAGATGATCCGCTGCTAGGTTTTCGGCTCCCTTTTTGTCACGAATTTCAATGTTGAATTCTTGAAGGAGCAAAACCCAACGAAGAAGTCTTGGCTTAGAATCTTGCTTAGTTAACAAGTACTTCAACGTGGAATGGTCGGTATAGACAATTGTGGTGGAAAGGACAAGATAGGGGCGGAACTTCTCAAAAGAATACACTACAGCTAAAAGCTCTTTTTCGGTAGTGGTATAATGCAATTGAGCCCCCGTCATTGTCTTGCTAGCATAATGGATTGGTTGGAAGTGTTTGTTCACTATTTGGCCCAAAACCGCTCCAATAGCAAAGTCGCTAGCATCGCACATTAATTCAAAAGGTAGCTCCCAATTAGGGGTGACTAAGACCGGTGCCTTAGTTAACTTAACCTTGAGAAGATTGAAGGCTTCAATACACTCTTTGGAAAAGATAAAAGGAGTATCTTTTTCCAAGAGGTGAGTCATCGGGCGAGCGATTTTAGAGAAGTCTTGAATAAATCGACGATAGAAGCCCGCATGACCAAGAAAACTTCTCACACCCTTCACGGTTGAAGGTGGAGGTAATTTGGCTATGACATCCACTTTAGCACGGTCCACTTCAAGACCGGTTTTGGAGATTTTATGTCCCAGCACAATGCCTTCTTTTACCATGAAATGGCATTTTTCCCAATTTAGAACAAGGCGAGTGTCTTCACACCGCTTAAGCATGCATTCCAAATTGGCAAGGCAAGTAGAGAAGGAATCACCATAGACCGAGAAATCATCCATGAAGACTTCCATGGTTTCTTCAACCATGTCATGGAAGATAGCCATAATACACCTTTGAAAAGTCCCAGGAGCATTACATAAGCCAAAAGGCATCTTTTGTAAGCAAATGTGCCGTAGGGACAAGTGAATGTGGTTTTTTCTTGGTCTTGGGGATCCATGGGTATTTGAAAATACCCGGAGAAACCGTCTAACAAGCAGTAATAATCATTACCCGCTAGACGTTCAAGCATTTGGTCCATGAAAGGAAGGGGAAAATGATCCTTTCTCGTAGCATCATTGAGTTTGCGATAGTCTATACAAACTCTCCACCCTGTAACGAGACGAGTAGGAATCAACTCGTTGTTTTCGTTGGGCACAACGGTGATTCCGCCTTTCTTAGGCACACAATGGATTGGACTAACCCATGGGGAATCCAAGATAGGATAGATCATGCCTGCACCAAGAAGTTTGATAACCTCTTTTTTGATAACGTCATGGATCTTAGGATTCACCCTTCTTTGGCTTTGAATAGTGGGTTTAAAGTCGTCCTCCATGAGAATTTTATATGTGCAAAAGTGAGGATCAGTTCCATGAATATTGGAGATTTTCCAAGCAATCGCTTTCTTATGATTCTTCAACACGGCGATAAGTCGGGATTTTTCTTCTGCTTTCAGGTCCTTTGCGATGATGACCGATAACTTCTTGTTGTCTTCAAGGAAAACGTACTCGAGATGAGACGGAAGATCCTTAAGCTCTAAATCTGGAGGATTTTCGATGGATGGCGTAGTCAACTTCGGATCATCGGTAGAGATAGCCTTAGGAGACTGTGGAGAAATATGGTCCTCATTGAGAAGTTTCTCAATGGTACGAATGTCTTCATCCCAATTGGAGGGAGAATCGTCATATCGCAAATCCACATCTCCCAGAGTTGCTTCAAATTCTTTCAAGAGGAAATCACTTTCTCCAAATGGAGTTAGTGATGGAGCAATAGAGGCAACGGTCTCAACAGTGGGTAGAGAAGAAGAACCACTTTTACAAGCGTCTTTGAAATGTTCTTCACAAGCCTCATCAAGAACTTCAATAAAATTAACACTCTCGTTTTCCGAAGGCTGCTTAGAAAGTTTACCCATGTTGAAGACGATTTTATCGTCACCAACTCTCATGATTAATTCGCCCGTGGCTACATCAATGAGAGTGCGACCGGTCTTCAAGAATGGACGTCCAACGATTAATGGAACACGAGGATCTATTTCATAGTCAACGACAACAAAATCCGCCGGAAAGGTGAATTTGTCGACACCGACGAAGACATCTTCGGCTATCCCCACAGGATAAGCAACCGTACGGTTAGCTAATTCCAAGGTCATTCGGGTGGGGACTAGCTCGGGTAGAGATAATTGTTTCCAAACGCTTAGAGGCATTAAGTTGATACTAGCACCTAGATCGGCTAGGGCCATACAATTCTCTACCCCAGGAAAGTTGCAAGGAATCAAGAAACGACCCGGATCACCAAGTTTGGTTGGTAATTTCCTTAAGAGGACGACAGAGCAATTCTCATTAAGTTGGGTCTGAGCGATATCAAGGAGTTTCTCCTTATCACTGAGCAGATCTTTAAACATTTTGGCGTACTTCGGCATGTGAGCGAGAGCCTCAGCAAAGGAGATATTGAAATTCAGTTGTTTAAACATTTTTAAAAAGTTAGAAACTTGAATATCATCCTTGTTTTTCAACTTCTCTTTCCTCAACCTTGAGGGATAAGGTATATTGGATTGAGATGAAGGCTTCGGAATGGAATTCTCACTAACATCCTTGGGTGGTGGAGGAATGGGGTAAGAAGGTAAAGGAGGTGAAGAAAGTTGTTCGTTTTCCTTGTTCACAATCACGGGTGGAGGTGTAGGAAGCTCGGGTTCCGAATAACCTTTTCCACTACGAGTGGTGATTGCTTTCATCTCCCCTCTTGGATTAGCAACGATGTTACTCGGAAGAGTACCCGAAGAAGAGGGTTGATTACTTTGGAAGAGCGACCTGATCATATCACGTATGTTATCCGCTTGAGTGCTGAAAGAGTCTCTCATGTCTGCGCGAATATCATTGCTTTGTTTCGCCATGTCATTCCTTAACTCGGCTCGAATATCACTCCCTTGTTTCACCATGTCTCCCTTCAAGTTGATGAATTGACTCTGAAGATTCGTCACCATCTCTCTGTTAGTCCTCATGAACGTCTCGATGTCTTGATTCAACGCCGTTGGTTGATTGAGAGGTGGAGCTTGGTAAGCTTGAGAATTTCCTTGAGGTGGGTATGGGTTTCTTTGGGATTGATATTGATTGTTAGCACGAGGTTGGGTTTGGTTATTTCGGTTATAGCTTTGTTGTTGGTTTTGGTTTTGAGGAGTAAAAACGGGTGGTGAAAGATAGTTGTTTGAACGATAACTTAGCAAGTTACGGTCTCTGATAGGTGTGTAAACACCCATCCTTTTTACGTTTTTGTTGTGATTTAGGACGAAAAGGTGAAAAGTGGAGAAAACACGGGCATTCACGAGCTTTTATTGAAGAAAAAGATGAAAGAAGAAGTCAAGAAGTCAAAAGTGCAAAAAGAACGGAAGTCCTAGACCAATTCCTATCGAAGAAAAAGTCAAAAGACGGAAGTTTACTAAAGCCGAAGAACTCGAGTCTTATTTATGAAGAAAATTAAAGACGAGTTTAAAGAAATCTCGAGCCAAAAGTCATTAAAGTCCAAGATTAACAAAAGATTAAGAAGAAAAGGACTTAAGTGTGCAATTAAGAAAAAGATGAAAGAGGAAGGAAGCATCCTAAGCACTCTTTAATCTCTCCTATAAATAGATTAGGATTAGTTCATTTTCATTTTGTTGGCTAAGGTGACAATTAATCTTCCACCTTTTATTTACTTACTCTTTAAATTCATGTCATTTTAAATACTTGTCTTGCACTTTTAATACCTTTTAATTCCAAGTAAGTGTTCTTTAATTTTCTTGTTTTAATCTCTCATTCTACCTTTCTTTCTTTGCTTGATCTTGTTGTTTACATGCTTATTGTCTTGCTTATTTGATTAAAGGTTATTTTTTTTATGCTTTTGATTGTTTTGGATCATTGATTTTTATAGCTTATTTGTGTTTATCTTTAAGTTTCTTAAGCTTTTAAAAAAGTTATTTTTATATAAAAGGTTGATTTCGTACATCTTTTTCATTTCGTGTTTTAAAAGTCTTTAAATTTCAGCTTATTAGCTTTTTCTTATACGTGTTTGCTTAGGATTTTAGTCTAGTGCTTATTTGAGTAATAGCTTATTAGTTGTGCTTATTTTGCCTTCTTTTTACCATATTCCGATCTAACCAATCGGAAAAGGGTTTGATATTCCGACCAGCACTCTTGTTGCTTGGTCGGAAAAGGGTTTAGGATTCCTACTAGGATTCCGATTGTGTATTCCGACCAAGGGTATTCTTACCATATTCCGATCTAGGGTTTGTGACATTCCGATCAGGGTAAGTTTGGTATTCCGATCAGGTAGGTGACAGCATTCCGACCAGGGGTCCATTCCTTATTCCGACGAGATCATCATTCCGGTCAGGAGGTAAGTACACATTCCGATCAGGGTGAGTTTGGTATTCCGATCAGGTAGGTGACAGCATTCCGATTGGAATTCCGATCAACATTCCGATTTAAAGGTGAGTGCATTCCGATCGGAATGTATTCCGATTGGTTTAAATTTTTTATAGTTTATCTTGTTTAATTTTTAAGTTTACATTTTAATACTTTGTCAAATTTTAATTCTCGTAAAGTTTTTAATTTCTCGTCATTTAATTATTTACTTTTCAAAGTTTTAATATTGCACCCTTTCTTTTAATTAGACTTAGATTTATTTTAACGCCTTTTACTTTTACGTCAATTTACATTTACGTCTTTGCACTTTTTAATATACTACAACGACACACCTTTGTTTCACCAAAAACAATTTAGTCATACTTAAAACCAATAATCAATTCGATTAGACCAACCACTAGAACGATAACTTTTATACGGGTGTCAAAAGCCTTGTATTAAATGGCGCCGCTGCCGGCTCTTTTCGTAAAGATTAACGGTTTTCTGTGAGAGACGCGTTGCTTTTTGGGATCCGTTCACTTGTGAGCGTTCTTTTCTTGCACAAAAATATTCAAAAAACCATAAAAATTAAAAAATTGTTAAAGATCCATAAAAATAAAAAAATTTCAAAAATCCAAAAAGATTTTATTTTTATTGTGTATATATATTGTCTTTGTGTTTGGTATTGTTTTCTTTTGCCTTTGTAGGTGTATGCGTACTAGATCTTCTAATTATCGAGAGCCCGAGACTCGAGAAGATTTAAGTATGTCAGGTGTTAACAACAATAATAATCCACCGCACCTCAACAATAACAACAATGTTCTTCCACAGCCCGATCTTCGGACAATGGAGGAGCTTTGTCAACCTACCATGTTTGGACGAGGAGGACCGATTGCGCCGATGCAAATCACGGCTCCGGAGTTTTCGTTGAAGCACCACATGATTCAGCAAGTCCAAACTAACCCATTCCATGGATTGCCTGATGATGATGCCAACAAACACCTCGACAAGTTCATTACAATCACTCAAAGCATGAAGTTGCCCGGTGCCACAATGGATGTTCTTCGCCTACAACTCTTCCCACATACTTTATCACATCATGCCGAGAAATGGTTTGATCGTCTCCCGAAGAATTCAATTCACACTTGGGATGACATGACTCAACGCTTTTTGTCGCGCTACTTTCCACCATCCATGGTCACGAGCCTTCGCAATCAAATCAGCGGTTTCATGCAAGAACCCGATGAATCTCTTTTTGATGCTTGGGAAAGATATAATGTCTTGATTGATCGTTGTCCAAACCACAACATGCTTCCAGTCACATTGATTGATACTTTCTACAACGGTTTGACTTTTCGAGATCGTGATACGATTAATGCAGCCGCCGGTGGCACATTTATGAAAAGGAGACCCGAGGAGTGTAGAGAGCTAATTGAGAACATGACTACTCACCACAAAAACTGGGATTCCTCCGCTTCTTCAAGGAACAACCCGAGAGTCAATGTTTCTTCCACTTCAGCAAGCCCTGATATGACCGAATTCACTCGCATGATGACTGAAATGAACAAAAGTATCTTGCTTCTCGCTTCAAACCAACAACAACAACAAGTTAAAGCGGTTGCTAATCCGTGTGAAACATGCGACAGTCCTCACTCATACACCGATTGTCCTTCTACACAAGGAAATCCGGAAAATGTGTATGCAACTTATGGTAATTATTCACCGGAAAATTACCAAGCTCGACCTCAAGGGGATAGAAATTTGTTGAGTTACCGGTCTAACAACTACCTTTCACCCAGTTTTTCTCCTCAAAACCAAAACCCCGCCAACAACTACAATAGAAGCAACCAAATCCCACCTAGAGCTTCGACACCTTATCACCCACCCGCCCAACAAGACCCACCCATTAACCTTGATGTTGAAGCCATCATGAGAACCCAAGGTGAGCAAATCAAGAATCTACAGAGCCAAATTATCAATCTGAAAGGAGATATTACCAAGCAAGGAAATGACCTTAGATCCGAGCTTCGCGATAATATCCAATCCTCCTTCAGCAATCAAACAAATGATTTGAAAAATATGCTTGCTAGTTTCTTGCCCGTCGCTCAACCTTCTACTGCAAGTTCTCTACCTTCAAACACCGTCACCAATCCGCGAGCGAATGTGAGTGCTATTACTACCCGTAGTGGAGTTACCATCGTAGGACCACCAATCCCACCCCCATCATCTACACCTCATCCACCACCATTTATCCCTACTCCTCCTACACCTAGTATTAGTGCACCATTACCGTCTCCGCCTCGTCATGACGATGTTCCCCAGAAGAACCCTTCAACATCTCAACCTTTACCTGCTACGCCTTCACATTCACCACCCAAACCCAATATCCCATATCCTTCTCGCTTAGGAAAGACCAACGAGCTAACCAAGATTGACTGTCAAGTGTCGAGCTATGTGATGATGCTCTCTCAAATGAACATCAACATTAGCCTTGTTGAAGCACTTGTCCACATGCCGAAATTTGTTAAAGCATTCAAGGAATTTCTTAACAAGAAGGAGAAGTTGATTGAGCTCGCCAACACATGCTTAAATGAAAACTGCTCTGCAATTATTCTTAAAGAACTTCCAGAAAAGCTTGGAGATCCCGGTCGTTTTGTGTTGCCTTGCATCCTTAACAAAACTGAAGAATTTACAGCCCTCGCTGATCTTGGGGCCAGTATTAATCTTATGCCTTTGAGTGTTTGGAAAAAACTATCATTACCCGACCTTACTCTAACGAAGATGACTCTTGAACTTGCAAATCGCACTCTCGCTTACCCCGTTGGCATAGCCGAAGACGTGTTCATTAAAGTTGGCACATTTACTTTCCCGGCCGACTTTGTGGTTGTTGATTATGAAATGGACCCTCGTATTCCTTTAATACTTGGTCGGCCATTCTTAAGAACCGGACGAGCTCTAGTTGATGTTGCCGAAGGTGAGTTAATCTTAGGAGTCGGGAATGATTCACAAGTTTTTAAAATGAGGAAGCTTACAAGCAAATCCTAAGGACGAGAATCTGCGAATATGATTAATGTGCTTAATGACTTTGTTGTCTACAACAATCCTCTATTCGATTCTTGCATTGATAATCCACTTTTCGAAGATAATGTGGATGATTCTCTATCCATTTTGGACGCTTCTCCCATTTATGATTCTCCACCGGTCTTTGATGCTTATGATGATGATTCTAGCTCAGATTCGGATGATTTTGATGATTGTACTTCCGAGTATCCCGACCTGCCCACATACGATGATTTTGATGAGGCCGATACTCTTTCGAGCGATTCTACACATGATGAAGATCCTCCGCCATCACTTAATCCTACTTTGGATGATTACTCATTTGAGGAAGATTTCTCTACTTTTCTCAATACATACTTCCCTCATGAGAGTGATGCTCCTCCTTTGGACTTTGAAGATTATCGTCTTGATCCTACTTTGGATTTGAAAAAAATTCTTTCAAAGGAGAAGAAACCGGTCGACACCAATATCCACAACACATATGATTTAACACCTCTTTGTCCACCTTCTGAGGACGAGGTTGTGCATTTTCATCGCGGATCTTCTTCACACTCTGCTGAGCCTGAGTGCTATTTTCCCTTAAAGGAAAAGGTGTTCGACCCCGGTATTGATATTCTTCAGCCATCTCAGTATCCACCTGATGAAATAAAAGGAAAAATCTTTGGAACTATTGAATACATGCTTTCACCACACCATACTTGCTTCCACCGTGCTCCATCTTTGCTTAAGGGAACCTTGCCTACTCTTCTTTGGCTTGCCTTGTTCGCCTTAAGCTTATGCTATTTGATGGACGAAAACTATGTCTTTGATCCCGGTGGATATGTTTCATACTTCTTCCTATGGTAATCAAGGTCGAGTCAGGCTCAAGACTCGGTTAACAAAAATCAAGCGCTTCTTGGGAGGCAACCCATGTCTCTATCTTTTCGCTTTCTTTATCATAAGTGTAGGGGGGAGACCCGTTGGTGTTTGATATTTCCTCTCCTCTCTTCTTATAATCAGGGATTCGACCTTCAAAGACACACTCTTGATGATTCTTGACGACCCGTGATTCTGTGTTCCATTTTCCCGGTTCTATCCTAAACTCTTTTCGATTCACTATTTTATATTTCCCAATATTAAAATAGGAATCTCGTTCGTTGTCTTTTCCTTAACGAGATTTAAACAAAGTGCACAATGTCCTAAGTGTAGGGGAGTTTACTCCCACATACTTAAACATTGAGGACAATGTTTATGTTAAGTGTAGGGGGGACTTCTATCGAAGTTAAGTGGTCTTTTCCTTCTATTTGTCCTCATTTTAACCGGAAAATCAATTTTTCGACATTTTTTAAAATTTTTGATCTATTTTGGCCTATTAGTTTTTCCCTTTGTATAGTTATTTTCTTTCCTTATTAGAATAAATGTTTAATAAAGTGGTTTTAATTTTTAAACGTTGTGAATCTTTTGACTCAACCCGAGTTTACTTATCTAAGTTACTCTAGCTAGTATCCTTAACGTGTTTAAGTCAAGTTTTGCTAGGATTTTATATAGGGAGCTATAAAACGTAAAAGTCTTAACTCTCACGGGTTAAGAACAAGAACTTTTCACAAGTTCCTATAATTGATCCTAGAGAGTCGTTTATCAAGGGAACTTTAAAACGCGATTTCTAAACTTGAAAAAGTCTAGGAATTTGCAAGATCCTATAGGCGACTCGGAAACCCAAAACTTTGATTTAATAGGCTAAGCATCAACGAGTCTCATTTATTGAGATTTTAAACTGTGGAGAACGAGAGATGATAGAGCCAATTATAAGTTTGGTATTCTTTCGGGAATTTATGTGAGTTAATTATAAGCCTATTCTCCCATCGCTTGCTAATAAATTTATCTGCAATAAATAAGGTTGTACGATTTGAAAAGTTACTTAGCTTCTAGCCCAAGATCGTTTAAAAGTTGCTCGGTATGGATTAGAGTTCATAGCCAAGGCATAACTTATTGAAGCGGGATGCGAAGATTGGCGAGTCCAAAAAGGTCCTAACAAGACATGAGGGCTACATTTTGTTGCTAAAGATCCAAAGTGATGTGAAGAATCATTTATCAAAGATCAATATGAAGGATCGAGACACACGACGAAAAACAAAAACTCCTCAAAAGTCATGGAGAAGTGTATCCGAAAAGACCCTAGCAAGGTATGAGGATAAATAGATCCAAGTCATAAAAGGAGGCGGATCGTTGTATATCAAAGTCCAAAATAAAGATTGGAGAAAAATGAAGAAGTCGTGGTCCATATATGAAGAATCTCTCAAAACTTCAAGTGAAGAAATTCCTATTATGAAGAGAAGACCATTATTTCATGAACGTCTCTCAAGATTTGAAGTATGAAGTCGCTGCCAAATATCGGTCCGAGAAAGGTCTCAAATCGCGAAGCGAGTTATGCCAAGATATGAACTTTATGAGGTCCCGAGAAACAGTTTTAAAAGATTTTGTCCTTTAGCTAACTATTGATTAAATCGTTCACCTTATTTTCGGACTAAATAACTATCGAAATAAGTCAACAATGCATCCTCGTGATCATTCAAGACAACAATAAAATATAAGAGATACCCCTAGGAATAAGGGAGCCTAAGTGAATAATTGGCCCACATGAGTTCGTGTTAGTTTGCTAACTTATAATAACAATGATCTCGTTTTTAAGCTTGGTTTGGAGAAAGTGAAAACTTGAGGATGATGATTATTCACAACATTTCCAAAACCCAAGGTATGTTTTTGATTTCTTTACTTTGAATGTTTATAATTTTCTATCTCTTTAATAAAGGCCAACGTGGATTGATTATGATGAAAAATGTAAACGTGCTTTGTAACTAATGCATTGCATGAGGACATTGCAATGGTCAAGTGTAGGGGATTTGATAGGTGTGTAAACACCCATCCTTTTTACCACTTAATTACAATAATAACCGAGCCAAAACGTGTATTTTATGTCTTTTATGTCGGAATTATGCGTGGTTTGTGTTTTTGTTGTGATTTAGGACGAAAAGGTGAAAAGTGGAGAAAACACGGGCATTCACGGGCTTTTATTGAAGAAAAAGATGAAAGACGAAGTCAAGAAGTCAAGAGTGCAAAAAGAACGGAAGTCCTAGACCAATTCCGAAGATTTATCGAAGAAAAAGTCAAAAGACGAAAGTTTACTAAAGCCGAAGAACTCGAGTCTTATTTATGAAGAAAATTAAAGACGAGTTTAAAGAAATCCCGAGCCAAAAGTCATTAAAGTCCAAGATTAAAAAAAGATTAAGAAGGAAAGGACTTAAGTGTGCAATTAAGGAAAAGAGGAAAGAGGAAGGAAGCTTCCTAAGCACTCCTTAATCTCTCCTATAAATAGATTAGGATTAGTTCATTTTCATTTTGTTGGCTAAGGTGACAATTAGTCTTCCACCTTTTATTTACTTGCTCTTTAAATTCATGTCATTTTAAATACTTGTCTTGCACTTTTAATACCTTTTAATTCCAAGTAAGTGTTCTTTAATTTTCTTGTTTTAATCTCTCATTCTACCTTTCTTCCTTTGCTTGATCTTGTTGTTTACATGCTTATTGTCTTGCTTATTTGATTAAAGGTTATGTTTTTATGCTTTTGATTGTTTTGGATCATTGATTTTTATAGCTTATTTGTGTTTATCTTTAAGTTTCTTAAGCTTTTATAAAAGTTATTTTTATATAAAAGGTTGATTTCGTACATCTTTTTCATTTCGTGTTTTAAAAGTCTTTAAATTTTAGCTTATTAGCTTTTTCTTATACGTGTTTGCTTAGGATTTTAGTCTAGTGCTTATTTGAGTAATAGCTTATTAGTTGTGCTTATTTTGCCTTCTTTTTACCATTTTCCGATCTAACCAATCAGAAAAGGGTTTGATATTCCGACCAGCACTCTTGTTGCTTGGTCGGAAAAGGGTTTAGGATTCCTACTAGGATTCCGATTGTGTATTCCGACCAAGGGTATTCTTACCATATTCCGATCTAGGGTTTGTGACATTCCGATCAGGGTAAGTTTGGTATTCCGATCAGGTAGGTGACAGCATTCCGACCAGGGGTCCATTCCTTATTCCGACGAGATCATCATTCCGATCAGGAGGTAAGTACACATTCCGATCAGGGTGAGTTTGGTATTCCGTTCAGGTAGGTGACAACATTCCGATTGGAATTCCAATCAACATTCCGATTTAAAGGTGAGTGCATTCCGATTGGTTTAATTTTTTTATAGTTTATCTTGTTTAATTTTTAAGTTTACATTTTAATACTTTGTCAAATTTTAATTCTCGTAAAGTTTTTAATTTCTCGTCATTTAATTATTTACTTTTCAAAGTTTTAATATTGCACCCTTTCTTTTAATTAGACTTAGATTTATTTTAACGCCTTTTACTTTTACGTCAATTTACATTTACGTCTTTGCACTTTTTAATATACTACAACGACACACCTTTGTTTCACCAAAAACAATTTAGTCATACTTAAAACCAATAATCAATTCGATTAGACCAACCACTAGAACGATAACTTTTATACGGGTGTCAAAAGCCTTGTATTAAATGGCGCCGCTGCCGGCTCTTTTCGTAAAGATTAACGGTTTTCTGTGAGAGACGCGTTGCTTTTTGGGATCCGTTCACTTGTGAGCGTTCTTTTCTTGCACAAAATATTCAAAAAACCATAAATATTAAAAAATTGTTAAAGATCCATAAAAATTAAAAAAATTCAAAAATCCAAAAAGATTTTATTTTTATTGTGTATATATATTGTCTTTGTGTTTGGTATTGTTTTCTTTTGCCTTTGTAGGTGTATGCGTACTAGATCTTCTAATTATCGAGAGCCCGAGACTCGAGAAGATTTAAGTATATCAGGTGTTAACAACAATAATAATCCACCACACCTCAACAATAACAACAATGTTCTTCCACAGCCCGATCTTCGGACAATGGAGGAGCTTTGTCAACCTACCATGTTTGGACGAGGAGGGCCGATTGCGCCGATGCAAATCACGGCTCTGGAGTTTTCGTTGAAGCACCACATGATTCAGCAAGTGCAAACTAACCCATTCCGTGGATTGCCTGATGATGATGCCAACAAACACCTCGACAAGTTCATTACAATCACTCAAAGCATGAAGTTGCCCGGTGCCACAATGGATGTTCTTCGCCTACAACTCTTCCCACATACTTTATCACATCATGCCGAGAAATGGTTTGATCGTCTCCCGGATAATTCAATTCACACTTGGGATGACATGACTCAACGCTTTTTGTCGCGCTACTTTCCACCATCCATGGTCACGAGCCTTCGCAATCAAATCAGCGGTTTCATGCAAGAACCCGATGAATCTCTTTTTGATGCTTGGGAAAGATATAATGTCTTGATTGATCGTTGTCCAAACCACAACATGCTTCCAGTCACATTGATTGATACTTTCTACAACGGTTTGACTTTTTGAGATCGTGATACGATTAATGCAGCCGCCGGTGGCACATTTATGAAAAGGAGACCCGAGGAGTGTAGAGAGCTAATTGAGAACATGACTACTCACCACAAAAACTGGGATTCCTCCGCTTCTTCAAGGAACAACCCGAGAGTCAATGTTTCTTCCACTTCAGCAAGCCCTGATATGACCGAATTCACTCGCATGATGACTGAAATGAACAAAAGTATCTTGCTTCTCACTTCAAACCAACAACAACAACAAGTTAAAGCGGTTGCTAATCCATGTGAAACATGCGGTGGTCCTCACTCATACACCGATTGTCCTTCTACACAAGGAAATCCGGAAAATGTGTATGCATCTTATGGTAATTATTCACCGGAAAATTACCAAGCTCGACCTCAAGGGGATAGAAATTTGTTGAGTTACCGGTCTAACAACTACCTTTCACCCAGTTTTTCTCCTCAAAACCAAAACCCCGCCAACAACTACAATAGAAGAAACCAAATCCCACCTAGAGCTTCTACACCTTATCACCCACCCGCCCAACAAGCCCCACCCATTAACCTCGATGTTGAAGCCATCATGAGAACCCAAGGTGAGCAAATCAAGAATCTACAGAGCCAAATTATCAATCTGAAAGGAGATATTACCAAGCAAGGAAATGACCTTAGATCCGAGCTTAGCGATAATATCTAATCCTCCTTCAGCAATCAAACAAATGATTTGAAGAATATGCTTGCTAGTTTCTTGCCCGCCGCTCAACCTTCTACTGCAAGTTCTCTACCTTCAAACACCATCACCAATCCGCGAGAGAATGTGAGTGTTATTACTACCCGTAGTGGAGTTACCATCGTAGGACCACCAATCCCACCCCCATCATCTACACCTCCTCCACCACCATTTATCCCTACTCCTCCTACACCTAGTATTAGTGCACCATTACCGTCTCCGCCTTGTCATGACGATGTTCCCCAGAAGAACCCTTCAACATCTCAACCTATACCTGCTACGCCTTCACCTTCACCACCCAAACCTAATATCCCATATCCTTCTCGCTTAGGCAAGACCAACGAGCTAACCAAGAATGACTGTCAAGTGTTGAGCTATGTGAAGATGCTCTCTTAAATGAACATCAACATTAGCCTTGTTGAAGCACTTGTCCACATGCTGAAATTTGTTAAAGCATTCAAGGAATTGCTTAACAAGAAGGAGAAGTTGATTGAGCTCGCCAACACACGCTTAAATGAAAACGGCTCTGCAGTTATTCTTAAAGAACTTCCGGAAAAGCTTAGAGATCCCGGTCGTTTGGTGTTGCCTTGCATCTTTAACAAAACTGAAGCATTTACTGCCCTCGCTGATCTCGGGGCCAGTATTAATCTTATGCCTTTGAGTGTTTGGAAAAACTATCATTACCCGACCTTACTCCAACGAAGATGACTCTTGAACTTGCAAATCGCACTCTCGCTTACCCTGTTGGTATAGCCGAAGACGTGTTCATTAAAGTTGGCACATTTACTTTCCCGATCGACTTTGTGGTTGTTGATTATGAAATGGACCCTCGTATTCCTTTAATACTTGGTCGGCCATTCTTAAGAACCGGACGAGCTCTAGTTGATGTTGCCGAAGGTGAGTTAATCTTAAGAGTCGGGAATGATTCACAAGTTTTTAAAATGGGGAAGCTTACAAGCAAATCCTATGGACGAGAATCTGCGAATATGATTAATGTGCTTGATGACTTTGTTGTCTACAACAATCCTCTATTCGATTCTTGCATTGATAATCCACTTTTCGAAGATAATGTGGATGATTCTCTATCCATTTTGGACGCTTCTCCCATTTATGATTCTCCACCGGTCTTTGATGCTTATGATGATGATTCTAGCTCAGATTCGGATGATTTTGATGATTGTACTTCCGAGTATCCCGACCTGCCCACATACGATGATTTTGATGAGGCCGATACTCTTTCGAGCGATTCTACACATGATGAAGATCCTCCGCCATCACTTAATCCTACTTTGGATGATTACTCATTTGAGGAAGATTTCTCTGCTTTTCTCAATACATACTTCCTTCATGAGAGTGATGCTCCTCCTTTGGACTTTGAAGATTATCGTCTTGATCCTACTTTGGATTTGAAGAAAATTCTTTCAAAGGAGAAGAAACCGGTCGACACCAATATCCGCAGCACATATGATTTAACACCTCTTTGTCCACCTTCTGAGGACGAGGTTGTGCATTTTCATCGTGGATCTTCTTCACACTCTGCTAAGCCTGAGTGCTATTTTCCCTTAAAGGAAAAGGTGTTCGACCCCGGTATTGATATTCTTCAGCCATCTCAGTATCCACCTGATGAAATAAAAGGAAAAATCTTTGGAACTATTGAAGACATGCTTGCACCACACCATACTTGCTTCCACCGTGCTCCATCTTTGCTTAAGGGAATCTTGCCTACTCTTCTTTGGCTTGCCTTGTTTGCCTTAAGCTTATGCTATTTGATGGACGAAAACTATGTCTTTGATCCTGGTGGATATGTTTCATGCTTCTTCCTATGGTAATCAAGGTCGAGTCAGGCTCAAGACTCGGTTAACAAAAATCAAGCGCTTCTTGGGAGGCAACCCATGTCTCTATCTTTTCGCTTTCTTTATCATAAGTGTAGGGGGGAGACCCGTTGGTTTTTGCTATTTCCTCTCCTCTCTTCTTATAATCAGGGATTCGACCTTCAAAGACACACTCTTGATGATTCTTGACGACCCGTGATTCCGTGTTCCATTTTCCTGGTTCTATCCTAAACTCTTTTTGATTCACTATTTTATATTTCCCAATATTAAAATAGGAATCTCGTTCGTTGTCTTTTCCTTAGCGAGATTTAAACAAAGTGCACAATGTCCTAAGTGTAGGGGAGTTTACTCCCACATGCTTAAACATTGAGGACAATGTTTATGTTAAGTGTAGGGGGGACTTCTATCGAAGTTAAGTGGTCTTTTCCTTGTATTTGTCCTCATTTTAACCGGAAAATCAATTTTTCGACATTTTTCAAAATTTTTGATCTATTTTGGCCTATTAGTTTTTCCCTTTGTATAGTTATTTTCTTTCCTTATTAGAATAAATGTTTAATAAAGTGGTTTTAATTTTCAAACGTTGTGAATCTTTTGACTCAACCCGAGTTTACTTATCTAAGTTACTCTAGCTAGTATCCTTAACGTGTTTAAGTCAAGTTTTGCTAGGCTTTTATATAGGGAGCTATAAAACGTGAAAGTCTTAACTCTCACGGGTTAAGAACAAGAACTTTTCGCAAGTTCCTATAATTGATCCTAGAGAGTCGTTTATCAAGGGAACTTTAAAACGCGATTTCTAAACTTGAAAAAGTCTAAGAATTTGCAAGATCCTATTGGCGACTCGAAAACCCAAAACTTTGATTTAATAGGCTAATCATCCACGAGTCTCATTCCTTGAGATTTTAAACTGTGGAGAACGAGAGATGATAGAGCCAATTATAAGTTTGGTATTCTTTCGGGAATTTATGTGAGTTAATTATAAGCCTATTCTCCCATCGCTTGCTAATAAATTTATCTGCAATAAATAAGGTTGTACGATTTGAAAAGTTACTTAGCTTCTAGCCCAAGATCGTTTAAAAGTTGCTCGGTATGGATTAGAGTTCATAGCCAAGGCATAACTTATTGAAGCGGGATGCGAAGACTGGCGAGTCCAAAAAGGTCCTAACAAGACATGAGGGCTACATTTTGTTGCTAAAGATCCAAAGTGATGTGAAGAATCATTTATCAAAGATCAATATGAAGTATCGAGACACACGACGAAAAGCAAAAACTCCTCAAAAGTCATGGAGAAGTGTATCCGAAAAGACCCTAGCAAGGTATGAGGATAAATAGATCCAAGTCATAAAAGGAGGCAGATCGTTGTATATCAAAGTCCAAAATAAAGATTGGAGAAAAATGAAGAAGTCGTGGTCCATATATGAAGAATCTCTCAAAACTTCAAGTGAAGAAATTCCTATTATGAAGAGAAGACCATTATTTCATGAACATCTCTCAAGATTTGAAGTATGAAGTCGCTGCCAAATATCGGTCTGAGAAAGGTCTCAAATCGCGAAGCGAGTTATGCCAAGATATGAACTTTATGAGGTCCCGAGAAGCAGTTTTAAAAGATTTTGTCCTTTAGCTAACTATTGATTAAATCGTTCACCTTATTTTCGGACTAAATAACTATCGAAATAAGTCAACAATGCATCCTCGTGATCATTCAAGACAACAATAAAATATAAGAGATACCCCTAGGAATAAGGGAGTCTAAGTGAATAATTGGCCCACATGAGTTCGTGTTAGTTTAACTTATAATAACAATGATCTCGTTTTTAAGCTTGGTTTGGAGAATGTGAAAACTTGAGGATGATGATTATTCACAACATTTCCAAAACCCAAGGTATGTTTTTGATTTCTTTACTTTGAATTTTTATAATTTTCTATCTCTTTAATAAAGGCCAACGTGGATTGATTATGATGAAAAATGTAAACGTGCTTTGTAACTAATGCATTGCATAAGGACATTGCAATGGTCAAGTGTAGGGGATTTGATAGGTGTGTAAACACCCATCCTTTTTACCACTTAATTACAATAATAACCGAGCCAAAACGTGTATATTATGTCTTTTATGTCGGAATTATGCGTGGTTTGTGTTTTTGTTGTGATTTAGGACGAAAAGGTGAAAAGTGGAGAAAACACGGGCATTTAGGGGCTTTTATTGAAGGAAAAGATGAAACACGAAGTCAAGAGTGCGAAGTCCTAGATCAATTCCGAAAATTTATCGAAGAAAATGTCAAAAGACGGAAGTTTACTAAAGCCGAAGAACTCGAGTCTTATTTATGAAGAAAATTAAAGACGAGTTTAAAGAAATCCCGAGCCAAAAGTCATTAAAGTCCAAGATTAACAAAAGATTAAGAAGAAAAGGACTTAAGTGTGCAATTAAGGAAAAGAGGAAAGAGGAAGGAAGCTTCCTAAGCACTCCTTAATCTCTCCTATAAATAGATTAGGATTAGTTCATTTTCATTTTGTTGGCTAAGGTGACAATTAGCCTTCCACCTTTTATTTACTTGCTCTTTAAGTTCATGTCATTTTAAATACTTGTCTTGCACTTTTAATACCTTTTCATTCCAAGTAAGTGTTCTTTAATTTTCTTGTTTTAATCTCTCATTCTACCTTTCTTTCTTTGCTTGATCTTGTTGTTTACATGCTTATTGTCTTGCTTATTTGATTAAAGGTTATGTTTTTATGCTTTTGATTGTTTTGGATCATTGATTTTTATAGCTTATTTTTGTTTATCTTTAAGTTTCTTAAGCTTTTATAAAAGTTATTTTTATATAAAAGGTTGATTTCGTACATCTTTTTCATTTCGTGTTTTAAAAGTCTTTAAATTTCAGCTTATTAGCTTTTTCTTATACGTGTTTGCTTAGGATTTTAGTCTAGTGCTTATTTGAGTAATAGCTTATTAGTTGTGCTTATTTTGCCTTCTTTTTACCATATTCCGATCTAACCAATCGGAAAAGGGTTTGATATTCCGACCAGCACTCTTGTTGCTTGGTCGGAAAAGGGTTTAGGATTCCTACTAGGATTCCGAATGTGTATTCCGACCAAGGGTATTCTTACCATATTCCGATCTAGGGTTTGTGACATTCCGATCAGGGTAAGTTTGGTATTCCGATCAGGTAGGTGACAGCATTCCGACCAGGGGTCCATTCCTTATTTCGACGAGATCATCATTCCGATCAGGAGGTAAGTACACATTCCGATCAGGGTGAGTTTGATATTCCGATCAGGTAGGTTACAGCATTCCGATTGGAATTCCGATCAACATTCCGATTTAATGGTGATGCTTCAACGAAAACTCTTGAGCCGTGATTTGCATCGGCGCAATCGGGCCTCCACGTCCATTCATCGTAGGTCGGCATAGCTCCTCCATGGTTCGTAAGTCGGGTTGGGGTAGATTATTCATGTTGGGGTGGGGTGGATTATTATTGTTGTGTACACCGGCCATGTCTAAATTATCGAGAGTCTCGGGCTCGGGATAAGACGTTGATCGAGTACGCATACACTAAAAAGAAAATGCAAGAGAAAAATATTTTTGATTTTATAGGTTTTTTAATTTTTTTTTTGTATTTTTAAAAATTTAATTTTTTTTATGGGTTTTTGAAAATTTTTGAGCAAGGAAAATAACGTTCTTAAAAGAACGGGTCCCAAAATTCAATGCGTCTCTCACTAGAAACCGTTAATCTTAACAAAAAGAGCCGGCAACGGCGCCATTTAATACAAAGCTTTTACACCATGTATAAAATCTTATCGTCCGATCTCTTCGAATTGATTACCGGCTAAGAGTGTGACTCAATTGTCTTTTGGAAAACAAGAGGATGTGTTTGTTTGATTATCTAAATTTTAAAACTAAAAGCAAGTAAGAAAATTGTCGTTGTGTAAAGTAAAAGCTTTAAAATTAAACTACAAATAAAAGCGTGCAATTCTTTGGAAATTAAAATGTAAATGATTAAAAACTAGGAAAGATGATTAAAATAGACTAAGACAAAAGGCGCGAAAGAGTAAATTTAAAATTTTAAGAATTACAAGACGAGTCCAAAGAAATCCCGAGCCAAAAGTCATTAAAGTCCAAGATTTAAGAAGATTAAAAGGCTTAAGGACTAATGGTGCAATTAACAAAAGATTAAGAAGAGAAGGACCTAAGCTTGCAATTAAGAAGAAATGAAGGAGGGGAGGAAGCTTCCTAAGCACTCCTTAATCCTCCCCTATAAATAGTCATTAGGATTAATCTTTTCATTTTTGTTGGCTAATAGTGACAATTAGTTCTTCCACTTTTAATTACCTTATCATTTATTTACTTGTCAAATTTAAATACTTGTCTTGAACCTTAATTACCATTTAATTTCAAGTAAGTTTTTCTTTTAATTCTTGTCAATCTTTATCTTTATTGTTCATCTCTCATTCTACCTTTCTTTAATCTTTGATTTATATGTTTATTATTCATGTTCATGTTCTTGTTCTTGAGATTTTGTCAAATTTATTAAGTGGGTTTTGATTATCTTGATTAGTTTTGTGAGTTTGATTGTTTTGGATTGATTGTTTATGATTAATAGATGTTTATTTACTAGTTTGATTTAATCTTGTGGTTGATTTTGCTTAGTTTTTATTAGATCCGTATAGATTTGTGTTTCCTTTTTCTTCGGGGTGTTTGTTTCTGTATTTCCCAAGTTCTGATCTTCCAGATATTCCGAGTAAGACTTTTGTTCCAAATCAAGGTCGTGACCAAGGTGCTCCATCCGGAATATTGGATATTCCGGATAGAGAAGGCATTCCGAATAGGGCTAACATTCCGAATAGCAAAGGTATTCCGAATAGGGAGGATATTCCGAATAGGCAGTTTATTCCGGATAGGGAAATTATTCCGAATAGGCAGTTTATTCCGAATAGGCCAAACATTCCGAATAGGCAGTTTATTCCGGATAGGGAGGATATTCCGGATAGGCAGATTATTCCGAGTAGACGATTATTCCGGATAGGGAGGATATTCCAGATAGGTGACATATTCCGAGTAGAGGATTATTCCGAATAAGGGTTTATTCCGGATAAGCTAAATTTTCAGGTTCTTTTAATTTCAGTTCTTAATTTTCTGTTTTTATTTTTGAGCTTTATTTTTCCCGCCTTTTTCCTTACTGGCACTTTAAGTTTATTTGCCTTAGATTTATTTAGCCTTGCCTTAGTTTTAAGTTTTAGTTGCGTTTTAAGTTTGCCTTAGTTAGATTTAAGTTTGCGTTATTTACGTTTAGTGCCTTTTTATTTCCGTCACGCTTTAAATACTTACAATTTACTTTAAATTAGAGTTAGATTTACTTTAATGTCATTTACATTTAAAGTTTTGCACATTTTATTTAAAAAACAACCAAAATATTTGTTTCACCAAAAACAATAGAGTCGTACTTTAAGCCGGAAATCAATTCGTTAAGATACCGAGAACAACAATTGAACCTAGCAAAATCTTTTCATTAATGATGATGAGTTAGGAGATCTTGGTGAACCCGCTAATTATAAATCCACCATACTTGATCCTGAGAAGGATAAGTGGATGGTCGCTATGGATGAGGAAATGAATTCCATGAAAGTAAATGATGTTTGGATTCTTGTAGAACCACCACCGAATACTAAAGTAGTGAGACATAAGAGGTTATACAAGAAGAAAACCAACATGGACGGAAAAGTACAATCCTATAAAGCTCGTTTAGTAGCTAAAGGTTTTACTCAAACTTTTGAATAGACTACGAGGAGACTTTTTCTCCTGTAGCAAACTTAAGAGCTATTAAGATTCTCATAGCTATAGCAGCATACTATGACTATGAGATATGGCAAATGGATGTTAAAACTGCCTTCTTGAACGGTCTCTTAGATGAAAACATCTATATGCAACAACCAGAAGGGTATGTTGATACTGAAAATACGGGACATGTGTGCAAACTTCAAAGGTCCATTTATGGTTTGAAGCAAGCATCACGTCAATGGAATAAAAGATTTGATGAAGAAATCAAAAAGTTTGGATTTGTTCAGAATCATGATGAGCCATGTGTATATCGCAAAGCTAGTGGGAGTGATGTAGTATTCCTAGTCCTATATGTTGATGACATATTAATCATGAGAAGTAACATTCCAAGACTAAAAAATGTTAAGGATTATCTTGGTAAATGTTTTTCTATGAAGGATTTAGGAGAAGCTGCATACATTCTGGGAATTAAGATCTATCGGGATAGGAAAAGACGGGTTACATTTTTGTTATCAATAGAGGAGCAGTTGACTAGAAGAGCAAGAAACAGACAACAATTGCAATGCATGCTACTCAATCTGAGTACATGGCTGCTTCAGAAGCTGTAATGGAAGCTGTTTGGATTAGGAAGTTTATTGGATATCTTGGAGTGATGACTTCAATTAAAGAACCCATTGATATGTATTGTGAAAATTCTGCCGCAATAATATATGCCAATGACCCTGGAGTCATGAGAGGCGTGAGACACTTTATGCGTAGACATCACTACATTCGAGAACAAGTTGAAGCTCGGGAAATCAAATTGATAAAAGTACACACATATGATAACGTAGCAGATCCTTTGACTAAGGCTTTGCCTAGACCAAAGGTAGTTAAGCATGCCAAGGCGATTGGGCTGTAACTAGCTAGCGAACTCATGCATTAAATTTGTGATTAGTATCTGGAGAAGGATGTTATGACATTATTATATAACGAAATAAAGATTGGGTTTCGTTTAATCGCTTCCGCTATATGTGCTTTGATCTCGTTTAGTCTAACACCTCCAATTTACATTGCGCAACGGAAATACACAATTGGGTGCTAGACACAAGCATCGTCACACAAGGTATATTGAACGACTCAAAAGAGAGACGTTTACACATAAAATATGAACAAGATTTTCATAATAGGTCTAACATAATTTCATCCCATAATGTACTAAAACGACACCAGAGTAAAGCGTTTAGTCCCCAAGGATCTTGACCAACAACCAACAAGTTTAGTACAGTACACAAACATTTAACGAATTGTTCAACAGTAAAAGGATAGAAATAGTTTTTAGACCAACATTATTCCAAAAGCCAAACCACAACCTCCACAGCAAAGCTCCGCCTTCCTTCACTTCCTATTACCTGAAACACATGTTAAAACGAGTCAACAATAATGTTGAGTGAGCCCATAGGTTTATCAAATCACATTTGAACACAAGAAGAAAATCAATCATAATCATTTATAGAATTGTCGTACACACAATCTATTTCAAGGCAAAACATTGTATTTAAGCTCATGACACCGACCCCTTAACCAAATAGTCACCCACGCCAAATGCCAGCATGACTAGAATAAAACCATTGCCCCTCTAGGGTATCAGTTTCTAGAATACCACATTCTTATTCCCGTAAATTATCCTTCCCAGAGGTTACTCAACGTAATGCCCTGGTCTCAGATAGGGTGGTCAACCCAATAGTACTATCATTAGAATAAGCGGCTATTCCTGACTCACAACATCAAGTCAGAATATAGTTAACAGTTCATGAATTTAGGGTCTTTAGCAACAAGGTACTCAATACAATGTCAACAACATAGGCAACATTCGGGTCTAACAATTACTCATGACTTGTGTTCATTTATTTTCAAATAACATGTGTCCCCCTCGCGTGTAATAAAACATTTAGTAGCTAGCATGAAAAGCGAGGCTACAGACTCACCTTCGTATAAGAGATCTAGCGAGATGATTGTCGATGATAGAGGATGCCTTTCAAACACGAGAAGTGCTACCTATCAAATAAGGCGCGTTCATTAATAATTAATCGAGAAATAAATCAACAACATCAAACTCAAAACTCATAAAATCATGATAAACTCGAGAGAAAACGATACAAATAACTCTATTACACTCTTCTATACATTTACTTTACCATTCTATACTTTCAACAAAATCCGCAGGCACATACTACATGTACTAGCTTATTTACCCCTTTTAGACTCGTCAAACATTTATGAAACGTCTAGAGGAACTAACTTACTATATATAGAAAGTCCTCCAACAAGTTTATCAAATAAACTACTTTTAAAGTTCTTTACCCGACTCATCTTCAAACTACAAAATCCGGACAGATTTACGTTAATAATTCATACAACCGTTTTAACTTCTTTAAACGACTCCATTTACAAAACCGACACTTGGGCTTGAAAATAAACTCACCCTCTAGGGTTTACACTTCATTATCAGTATGTGACTCATTTCAAAACTTTAATTTATAGTCCCCGAGATTCGATCCAAATATCGACAACAACTATATGTTGTGCCGATACTCGTCTCCCGGTACACGGATAATTAAAACTTCATAACTTCGCGCTCGTTTGGAGCTAGAAGCTCTACTTTATATCTAATCGAAGCTAATCGAATGCTCTACAACCCTAGGCCATTAGTTAAACCATTATCACAACATAAAATTGTCAAAAATACAATTTACCTACTGTAGGAAAATACCTTTCTAAAACTTGTATAAAATCATGTTTTTAGTAAAAACCAACCATAGTTATGATCATCCCATAACCCTAAACTAACATATATCAACTATAACACTTGAATCATCATCAAAATCAAAACCTTCAAATCAAAATCAAGTTTTTAACAAAACTTTAGCAACAAAACCTTTTGATCATCATAAAAATGACATGCATGATCATAATTCTCACCAACCAAACCTAAAAAATACAAATTCTTGCATGTACCCAAATTTAGTACCAAAATGATCTCCTTACAATTTTAGAGATGGGACTTGTGTTAGTTTAGCTTAGATCATCTTAGAAATTGAGTAAAAATTGATCAAAGTTAGGTTTTTGATGAAGAGGGGGTCACGACTAGGTGAAGAAAAAAGAAGAGAGAGAGAAATTTTTGGAGTTGGTGGATTGTGTGTGTGTTATGAGAAATTTTTAAGCTTTTATATAGTGGTTGAGGGACCATTGTTGTAAATTTTCAATAGTTAGATCTTAAAATAAAAATAGTTAGCTAAAAAGCGGGAAATAACTATTAGTCAATTTTGAAAATATTTACAGGGCTCGGGTTTCATAAAGATACTTTTAAAAATTTAAAACGTACCTAAAATAGAATAATATCGACGCCCGACTCGACTTAACACGTCATTTAAAAGAAAACATCAAAAATGACAAACATCGAACAACCGACAATAAAACGTAAAATATTTTGCATCCATCGACATCACGCTTGCTAATACTCCTTATACTTATTAAATATAAAATATAAGCCTTCCAACATCGGTTTAAACTTAAACCTCAAAAAATAAATATCATTCAAACTCATCAAAAATTTCAAAAATAGTCGTAAAATAAGATTAAGCAATGACCTCGGTTTCGGGTTATCACATCCCCTCCTTCTTAAAAAGAGCAACGTCCGCGGCGCTTAATCCTTCCTAAACAAATGAGGATACTTATCCTTAATAAAATCCTCACGTTCCCAGGTAAACTCTGGTCCACGTCTAGAGTTCCATCTCACTTTCACAATCGGAATCCTACTATGCTTCAATTTCTTAACTTCCATATCCATAATCTCTACATGTTCCTCTATAAAATGCAACTTATCATCAAGTTGAATTTCCTCCAATAGAATCACCACATCCCTTTCAGCTAAACACTTCTTCAGATTAGACACATGAAAAGTATTATGAATAGCCTTAGGTTCATCAGGCAACTCTAACTTATAAGCAACCAATCCAATCCTTTGGATAATCTTAAATGGTCCAATATATCTCGGGCTCAACTTTCCTCTCTTTCCAAAACGAATCACTCCTTTACATGGAGATACCTGGTTGATCCCTTTGGTTGGATCTATATTCTGTTAAGAATTAGTATAGTAGTTTGTAATCAAACTAAAACACTTTGAGCACTCTTACTAACACTAAATAAGTTATGCGGAATCTAACTTATAAAGCACAGAAGAACAGAATTACTTCTAACTATTCGATTCTCTTATTAATCAACTTGAATGAGGTACATGAAAGACATTGTACCTATGTTCCTTTTATAGAGTAAGGAACCCTAGAAACCTTAGAATATTCTATAAAGATAACTAGATCACAGACGATATATTAATATTCTAACTATTTAGGTATATCACATAAGATATACTCTAACTATAACTATGACATATCTTATACAAAGATATATTCGTCCTAATCATCATAGCAGTACTTACTTTATAAGTAGCAGTACTTACTATGTACCGCGTTAATACTAACGGTACTTACATAACACTAACAGTACTTAAGATACACTAACGGTACTTTACACTTAACAAATAATTCCCAACAATCCTCCCCTAAACAAGAAATGATAACTTGTTGTCTTCTTGTTTCTCTTGTACTGGATGTATTAAAATACATGTCTTCAGTCTTTCCTTCATCCTTGGATTGAACTTGGTAATTTGTATTTGTATCCAACTAAATGTAGCCAAACACTTCAAATGTAGATCTTCTTCTGATAAGATAATCTTCAAACATCATGAGTATCATCTTTATCTTCAAACTATGATCTTCTTGTGTCTTCTAAACATTCACTTATCTTTGCAGCATCAGTTATTATCTTCTTGAGTTTAGTCTTTGAACTCTTAATCATGAACCTTTGTATTGATTTGATGAGACAAAACCTTCTAAGTATTTTTATTTGAATACTTTTTTGCTTGCAATCTTCATACCTGAAATAAAACAGTTAACAACAGACACCAATCTGTATTGGCTTCATGATTTTTAGCAAATCACCAGCTATCAACGGATTTGATAAATTCTTTACCAGTTAGCCGTACACTCTGGAATAGCCAATACTTTATTCACAAAGAATAAGGTGGAATGAAAACCTTACAATTTTTGGTAAATTGTCAACCATCAACGGATTTGATGAAGTATTTACCTAGTACCGTTTGTCTAGGACTAGCCAACTCTTTGTCTCGAAACACGGTGAGTTAGAACCATATAGTTTTTAGCAAACTATCAGCTTTCAACGGATTTGATAAATCTTTACCACAAACCGTTTGCTTATGGACTAGCCAGTTCTTATGTGTGTTAGACATGGTGAACTGAGAAACATTTGTGAAGTGTGACTGAAAGTCAAACACTTAAGGCTCTTTCTCAGCTTCTTCCTCATCTTTCAAATCCTTGATTTGTTGTTTAACCATTCTGATCAACTCCAAAGCATCAGTAGATTCTTCTGTAACTTCCAATTGTTGTTCAAACATCCTTTCCAACAATCTTCTTTTGAAAAGGTAAGTTTTCTCTTGCAGCATATAGTATGTAACATCATCTACATCCAAAATATGCAATCCACATGACCTATAATATCTCTAGTAACTAGGAACCTGATTCTCTAATTCTTTCAACATTTCTTGATCATAATTGTGTGGCTCATACATAAAGAGAAATTCCCAGTATAATAGTGATACTTCAGTTTTACCTGCACTGGCTTCTTGAACTAACCTTGAAAGATCTTGAATATCTTGTCTGTCAAGAATGTGAAGAATATCCTCCAAAAGTCTGAATACCCTTGTTGTGCCATCAGTTCTCTGAATTCCATGAGCTTCAAGTCCTTGATCCATAGAGTAAATCCATTTAGCAATGGATGCTCTCTTTCCAAAAATCTCTGTATCAATACATTGATCTTCAAATTTTACAATATTCAAGTACTTCTTCAAGCTCTCATCATCATCACTATCCTCTGCTGTTGATTTAGCTCTCTTGGATTTCTTCTTTGTCTTTGTTGACCTTTTCCTTTTAACACCCTTGGAAATTCCCTCAAGTTCTGTTGAACCCTCTTCCAAGTTTGTATGTACCGTCTCCTCAGTATGTACTGTTGTATGTACTGTTGACTGTGTATGTACTGCTTGTACATTTTCAGTCTGAGAAATATCTTGAGTTTCAACTCCTATATTCATTCTTTGAGCAGTCTCTTCCTCCCTTGAACTTACCTTCTCATTTCTATTCTTCCTCACATAAGTGGTCTTGATAGGTGGAGATGTGTTTGTAGGTTCAGCAGTACTTGGCTCAATTCTAGGAGTACTACCAAATTGCCTTTTGCAGCAGATGTCTCTTAAACTCTTCAACAGCTTTTCTATCTACTTCAGATCCAATCTCAACAAAATTCAATTCAGTTCTCTTATTTTGCTCATACAAAGTCTTGATTTCTTCAAAATTCTTCTTGACCAGCTGAATATGAGTAAATCCCTTAACTTTCTTAAGAAAATTCATCATCTGATTTCTAATCTGCATAGTAGTTGGAGGCTTAATCTTTTCTTTTCTTCTCATTTCAGCAAAGAATCTTTGTTGCTCCCTTACCAGATCATCAATCAATTTTGATTTCTCTTCTTCATCATATGCATCTCTCTCTTCAGCTATCAATGAGTCTGCAAGAAGCTCACTTGCATGTAATTCAGCTTGAATCCTGTCATACTCTTGTATGTTCCATTCTTGCTGTATTCTTTTAGCTTCTAGCAAATTCTGCTTTGCTGCAAGTTCTTCCTATAATTCATTTTCACGAACTTGTGCTTGCATTCTGTAAGCAAATTCCTCATCATGGTCTATTTGATTAAATCTATACATGATTTTGTTTATATCATCATCTGAATCACTTTCATCTTCAGACTCTGATAATAATTGCTTCTTCCCCTTATCCTTTGGATCAATCTTAGGTAGCTTCTTCTTCAGCTTGGTAGATCTCTCCTCATTAACTTGCTTGTAGAAACTAGAAGGGGGGGGGGGGGGGTTGAATAGTTTCTAGTTCATTTTCAAAATATTTCGGCTCAATCTACTGCCTGCGGTTCCTTATCTCTGCCCGCGGTTCCTTATTGATAAGGAACCGCCGGTCCAATAACGAACCGCCGACAGTGGACGTAGCAACATTGTTAATTTGAAACCTTAACAATCCTTTGTATCAAATTCCTTATCAATCTTGACTAGATGTGAGATGTGTTTGATTGAGAGATAAATACTACAAGTAAGAAAACACACAAGCACATCAAATCAAGAGTACATCAAGCAATAGTCTAAACACTAAGCACACACGTACTAAGCACAAGCTTTTCCGCAACTAGGATGTTTAGACTAAGTGATTTACACTTGACCATAATCTAAACATGAAGCACACACGTACTTAGCCATAGCTTTTCCGCAACTTAGATGTTTAGATTATGTGATGCACACAAAGACACACACCACAAGTAAGCAATTATAAATACATCTACAAAGGTAAAGACATAAATGTAAATGAAAGTACCAACACGATGATTTATAGTGGTTCGGTCACGAAGCTCCTCTTCGCCCTACTCCACTCCTCGAGTACACCTTACTCAAGAGTTACTTCACTAGTCAACAAACTCCTTAAGGTGGAGAAACCATACACAACGTCGCTTATCCAATTTCCGACTCTAAGCTAAAAGTCGAGTCCTAATCTTAGGTAGGACCAATCTACACAACGTCGCCCACTTCACCATTTAACGACACAAGGCTAGATGTCGAGTTCTAATCGAAAGCTAGAACCAATCTTCACGACTCTTCACTTTGAAGCTAAGTGAGAACTTCACACAACACAAATATTAATCACTTTGAAGCTAAGTGAGAACTCACAAGACACAACCACATCACTTTATAGTTTAGTGAGAACTACCTAGACACAACCACATCACTTTAGAGTTTAGTAAGAACTACCAAGACACAACCTAATCTACCCACTAGTTATGTTTTATGGCCCAACATAACAAACCTTGTGTTTTATAGCCTAAACACATAAACCATATAGATCTAAGCACACAACACTTAGATCTATAACTCTAACACTATATCCAAGTACTAACAAGACTTGGATCTACACAACTAACACCTAATCCAAGGATACCCATCACTTGGATATTCTACCCTTACAAACACATCCAAGTGTACCCAACACTTGGATCTTCTACATATACATAGTAGGAAGACTAAAAACATAACTTAGATCTATAGAAGGAAAGATCTTCATCATGTAGCGAACCCAACACATCATGGTAATGATAGTGTTCTTCTCTTTGCACTTGTGAGGATGAGGAGATTGAAGATTGAATCACATCTTAAACAAGATTAATCAAAACTAACTAATCAAGGATCTAAGATGGTTTTTGAAAGAAACTGTGCAAAAAGGGTTTAAAGAAAACCTGGAAATGATCCACTATTTATAGGACAACATTGCAACGGTCAAAAACACCCGCGGTTCCTTATCTCAACCCGCGGTACCTTATCAATAAGGAACCGCGGGTTCCTTTAAGGAACCTCCGTGTCGGAGTCCGTGCAAATTTGTCCTTTAGTGGGGATACGCCATCTGGGGTAGTTTATACCCTCAAAGGATATTCCTTTGGCATATGGAATATGCCAAATTCAAATTTCCATTTTCTTTTTAATAAAGCATTTTCTTAAAAATAAGTTAATTAAAATCTTTTGTCACATTTGATTAAAATGTGAGTTTTAAGAAAATATTAATCTTTGATCACTTGGTTAGGTTAATGACATGTTTGTACATACCTTGAGTGATTCATGCCGAATGCGGTCTTGGAGGTGTCGAGAGAAGTATACAAATGTATTCTTGAGTGATTACGAGTACCTTGACATTTTACATAATGTATTGCGAATTATACGTTTGTCATCAACAAAACACAAAGAGATTATATCGACAAAGCATCGTAATGTTTGCACGAACAATCTCCCCCTTTTTGATGATGACAAACAAGTAAACCGCAACACATATTAAAATGCATAAGTTACTCGTTTACACTTACTTCTCCCCCTTTTGTCGAATCAAAAAGGTAGTCAACGTCTTGAAGAAGAGAAGAATCAACGTCGAGAGAGCACACGCCCAAAGTGGTAGACATCGATAACACGTCCTTTGAAGAGGAGAAGAATTAACGTCACACGAGCTTGCATCCAAAAGGTAGATCATCACTAGTGGTCGTCGGTTGAGAGGCGAGAATCTAAACTATAAAACCATCATCCAAATATATTGAGCTTGCGTCATCCTAGTGAAGTCTTCAATCACCATAGGTTAACCAACAACAAGCATAATAATATGCTTATCTACGAGTGTCCAAAATGCATTACTTGCAAGATGTTCGATGAATGCAATTAGAGTGAGTCAACGATCGCAAATGTAATGACTTGAACTCTTGCAAATGCTTCCCCCTTGATATGAGCTCCCCCTTGCTTGAGGTACCAACAAAGCAAGAATAGTGACGAGCTACAAAAATGGGTTAGAATTGTCCTACAAAACAAGGTTAGTAGACAAGAGCATATATAAAAAGAGATGTTACCCAAACGGGGATGATAAACAAGTCGTTTGCACAAACAATGACAAGCAAAGAAGTGTGCATGCGATGCTATCTATCCAAAAACAAATCAAAGGAGAGGATCTTGACAAGATCAATTAACAATTGTTGGAATCACCCAATTGTAATGATAATATGTCAAAGGGTAAAAAGCTTAGAATTTTTAGAATCACCCTAGAAAATTCAAGATTTAACCCTCAACTCTAAAAAAAAACAAGGAGAGGATTTTGAGGAAATCAATTCAAAATTGTTGGAGTGGAGGCAAAAAAGAAACTTCCAAGAATTTGAAGATATCATCTCAAGGGGTTAAAAACTTAGAATTGATGGAATCACCCATACCAATTGTGAATTTTAACCGCAATCAACTCTCAAAAAGAGGAACAAAAATATCTCAACCTAGAGAAATTTTTGACCAATAAAAGAATAAAGGAAAACCAAAAGCGGATAAATCGACGCTTTAAGAAAAATTTGGGATATAGGACATTATAGGCAAGAATGCGTATGAATGTCGACACCAAATGGTGCTTAGCATACGATAAACTACATGCTCAAAGTTTCGTAGCTCTTCTCAATCATTACGGATGTTCAAAGAACAATTACATGATGAGGAAAGGGTAAGGCTTGACTCAACTTAGTTTAGAAAGACTAGAAGAAAGAGACTCGAATTAGAAGAGCATGATTAAAATGAATTGAGAGAGACTCAACAAAGAAGTTAAGGATAACTTCACAAATTGATTCATGAATACTATACCTTAGAAGGTGATAGTGAAATCTCGAAGGAAAATGAGAGAAGAAACTCAAAAGAAGCTCAAGAAGACATGAAGAGTTAGTACAAAATCTAACACATAATCAAGTAAGCACATAGGATAATTCATGCAATGCCTAATGAAGTCTATAATAAACCAATGTAGAGAAGGTGCGCAATTAACACATATGGCATGCAAGAAACATGATTACTTAAAAAGAGACGACTAAGTAAAACATGTTAGCACGTAGCATTTAAGAACATGCATGAGTTAGACACATCTAAGAGATATTATATCGGAATTGCTTGACAAAGACAAAACCTTTATAATAAGCATGCATTCATTAACTAATCAATTAAGCATATAGCATACGGATAAGCAAGAAGATATATAAGCAAGAAGCATACAAGCAAGTCATCTATCTAGATATCACAAATCAAGCTACATGTAATGTAAATCTCCAAGAAGATTCCTAATTCTTATTAGTTTAAGAAAAGGACTCAAAATAAGAGAAAAGAAAGAAACATAATAACAACAAGATCCAAGACTCAAAGAAAAATCACGTTGAAACACATGAAAGGAAATACAAGAGAACAAAGATCATACAAAGATGTATAAAAAAACAAGCCTAAAACTTAAGCATAATTTTAATCTTAGTTACACTAGAATCCTAAGATTTGCTTAAATTAGATGTCTTAGCAATAATCAATCCACATGCTTAAATGAAAGACAAGGGTGGTGGCGGAATTTGGTGGGGTGAAAGGTGAAGTCACCAAGGGTTCAACAAAGTCATTCACAATGGGAATGCTTTGGATGGGTGATGTGGGTGAGTTTTAAGGGGTAAAAGGTGAAGTTACCTAGGTATCAACAAAGTCATTCACAATAGGAATGCTTTGGATGGGTTGAGGTTGGGTAGTCACATCCAAGAGAGTACTTGGAGTGAAGGGTGAGGTTAGCTCATTCATTCTAGATTGGAATGAAGAGGAGGTAGAACCATGTGAATGGTTGGTACCATGGGTTGAGGTAGTCTTGCATGAAGCAAGAGGTGGTGAGGGTGATGAAGAGATGAGAATTGGAACAATCTCATTCTTGGGTGTGTGAAAGGGTGAAGAGTTAAGTTTGGGTAACTTAATCTTAATTTTGAGGTGCCTCTTTGAAGAGGAGGTTTTGGATGAATTGGAGGTTCTTGTAGAACATGGTAGTAATGGGTGGTTTAAGGGGTAAGTATGAATGGTTTGAGGTGTGAAGAACATGGCTAACAAGGTGGGTTTAAAAGGGTGAGGGGAGGATCCAAACTAGTAATGGGTTAAAAAGGGAAAGCCCAAGATATTTTGGGAGTGATCAAAGGTTTGAAACAAAGATTCCAAAGAGTGTTGGAACAATTGGGAAGTTTCAGAAAACCCGAATTTGAGAGCTTCTGCCCGCGGTTCTTTATCTCCACCGGCGGTTCCATATTGATATGGAGCCGCAGTCTATTTAAAGAACCGCCTACAAAGGCTTGGTTAAGGTGGTGAGGCTTGGTTTAGGTGGTGAAGGAGGATTTTCCAATTAAGCAAATCCTAATGTTCTAGTCTAACTTATCATAAAGTCATGCTTAATAGCAATAAAAACTAGAACACACACAAAGGAAAGACACATAGGTTCAATTAGCACGTAAGAAGAAAGCTAAGAAAAACCTAATGGCTACAAGAGAAAAAGAATCCTAATGACATACAACGTTCATCCAAGTAAACTATCATTAGTCATATATAGGAAGAGACATTTAGCCAATTTAGAGAATGAGTATGAGACTATCACTAGAGGTGCTCAATTAAGGCTAAACACGACCATTTTTACGAGTTATACACCAACTCAACTTCCCACATGGAAGTAATTCAACCGTTAGGTCAAATTAAGATCCTAGTGCATAAATTCTCTAGTAGTCATTCTCAAGTTAGACAAAATGTAATTCCAACATTTGCCTAATAAAGTTTAGCAAGGATGAAACTTGCATGGTGACACAATGCATGACCTAATGAGGGTTAAGAATGCACCATTGCATATCTTGTCAAACAAGTCTAGTTAAGGTTATTTACCTTAATAGAACTTGAGGCCAATAACTTTGAAGTGTATAAACAAGGTTTACACAAACCAAAGGAAAACTCTTGATTGGTCTTCGGAAATGACACATTTATAAATTGCATAGCAATGTAAATTACTTGAGTATTTCGGATGAAACATCCAAGTTATCAAACCGACTCTATTGTGCATTATAAGTAATTATTAAACAAAATATGTCTAACAATTTGAACAAGTAGATTCAATATAACATCATCAACACAAGTGTGAGTTATGATCCGATGTATATTATTAATAAACCACATTCATGTCTACACTAAAAAACATGTCAATTAGATTCGATAATGATACCAATCATAGTTTGAATAATGCATTGATATTTAATCGAAATCTTTCTTGATTCCCACAAACACTCTTTTAAGAGAAAATAGCTAAGATTTTCAAAGGGTGTTTCATGTTTTATTGTTTTATAGTGAGACATTTATCTACTTGAACTAATAACACAATGATCGAGTAAGACGACCCAAATCAATAGATTTGACAAGCTCCCAAAGCTTTCAAACCTAAAAGTGTTAAAGAACATGCCGAGGTGTACAAGATGTTTATGTAACATTTGTAAACCAAGAGATGTTAATCCTATATGCAATGCACACATAATGTTGCAACTAAAATGCAAGAAATCTAGCATACATCCTAATTAGGAAAAACTAGATACTAACAAATACCAAGCAAGGCACAAGAGACTAGACATATAAGCAATACTACTACAAATAGCAAGGAACACTTAATAATGTCTACATATAATAATAACACACAAGGAAATACACACAAACAATTAGCTTAACGTATAAAAGCATTCGTCCATGTTTTGAGTGTTAGATACAACAAAGTATTCATAGCTTGATTTTATTTTAAAATAGTCTTTGACCCATTTAAAATTTATTTAAGTTTAACACTTTGTAAATATATCAATTTTCAAAGATATATCACCAAGAGATGTCCAACTTAATAGAAAAGAGTAAAACACAAGTTTTACGACAAACCGACGCTCAATACTTTGGACAAAGTATGGAACTTAGAAACCATCCAAATTTTAAAGTTTGAATAAAGGTTTGGAAGCATTTTTAATTGAAATAAAATTCAATTACGTTCGAAATGACGGGTGGCACGACTTCTACGGACTTACGGTTGATTTTATATGATTTTTCAAAGTTTTCAAAAATCTGAGTCAGACTGACTGCGGTTCCTTATTGATAAGGATCCGCGGGGAACAATAAAGAACCGGGGTCAGAGAAAAAAATGAGTTTTTGGCCAAAATCATTTGGTAACTTTTTGGAAGGACTTAGGACTCTAAAAAATCATTTTAGACACATAGAACTCGTATTTTAGAGTTAATTATGACACAAAAGATTTTTATACTTCCAAACATGAAAAGATTTAATTCAAGCTATTATACAAAGTTTATTTAACACCAAAACTTGTATGAATAAAACAACAAAACACATTTCATAAGTAATCACTCTTTATGAACAATTTGATACAAAGATCGTCTCTATTTTTAAAAACCGTTTTCATTTTTAAAAACCATTTGTTTTGAAAAAGAGAGCAAAGATCGATCCAAGCTTTAAAGTACAATATACTTCAAAGATCTTGAGTAACCTCTCTCTGATACCAATTGTAGAAACTAGAAGGGGGGGTTGAATAGTTTCTAGTTCATTTTCAAAACATTTCGGCTCAATCTACTGCCTGCGGTTCCTTATCTCTGCCCGCGGTTCCTTATTGATAAGGAACCGCCGGTCCAATAACGAACCGCCGACAGTGGAGGTAGCAACATTGTTAATTTGAAACCTTAACAATCCTTTGTATCAAATTCCTTATCAATCTTGTTGGAATGATTCACACGACTATATATGATATAGAAAAGTAGATGAAGATTAAACCAAAAAAGAAAGATTAGATTAGATGAAGGAAAAAAGAAAAACAAAGAATATGTGAATTCCTAGTGAGAGAAACACATACGTTTCTCTCTCTAAAACAAATGAAATGGAAAACACACACACAAATGAGGCTTAGGAGGCCTTTTATATTAAGTACTAAGTGTTTAGGAGGCCTTCCTCATTTGTGTGTTCGGGACTAATTCCCGTTACATAAACATTAATAACTAAGAACTCTCGACACCGTTGAATAGTATTTTTCACGAGCTTCGCAACGGTATATTATATGACCATCACTTTAAATACGGCTAACAATCTCCCCCTAAGGGGTGGTCATGTAATATGTGACTTCACTTCGTTAGTGTTGCAGACTTTGAAGCTTGTTGCCTTGAGAGTTCTTTCATAGTTCCTTTCATGACTTGTGTTCTTGGATCTTTGATCTTTGCCTTGACTTGATCTTGTAACTTTTCCAGCTTGTGTTCTTGTGTCTTTACCCACATACTCATGTTTTGAGTTGACATGAAAGCTTGTTAACAATCTCCCTTGATCATCAGAGTAGCGGAAGTCTTTGTCTTTAGATGTTCTTGAGATTTCTTCAATAATCCTGAATATGTGGCCTTGAATTGCGACTCTTGAGATAACGCCACCGTTTGCATTCCACCGGTTTCCCGTTATACAGTACGAATACTGTACCTGTGATCAGGTAAGTTCAAAGAACTTCCTTGACAGGATTTCCAGCTGTGGTAGCCGTTCTCAATACTTGAATATATCGAAAGATAATTCAAAGTAAGGAGTGAATCATGCAGTTCCATTCTGCTGATTAGGTCGTCAATTCACTTTCCTGGAACAAGTCTGAATCAATTAAGAATCAAACCATCGTTGCTTTCCAGTTGACACAAGTTTGATTCATATAGAATCGCACAAGTTACCTACCGCAGTGCTGTTTGATGATGACACTGGAAGGATTTCCATTCGTCACTGTAAATACTGAAAAGTATTACTCTGAATGTTCTGGCAAGATCATAAAGATATTGCGTCGAGACCTGGAACGAGTTTGAATCAATTAAGAATCAAACCACTGTTGCTTTCCAGTTAACATATGTTTAATTCAAGTGAATCTTACATATGACCTACCGCAGTGCTGTTTGATGTTAACACTGGAAGGATTTCCATTCATCACTGTGAATACTAAAGAGTATCACTCTGAATGTTCTAGCAATACCACAAGGATAGAGCGTAGGACTCTGTAAATCATCGCTTGTGTTCTAATGATGAACAACAATTGATCTATGGAATAAGTGTCCTAATGAGATTTTTGATGAATCTCGTTGGCTCTAGACTCTATAAGTGCACGTTTATTTGGTGATCGGAGGCTGGAGCAGACTGCCACCTATTCAATATCTACTATCTCGGAGTGAGAAAGTTGATAGAAATGAGTTGAACTCCGTGACAATAAAACAAACTTCTTTTGAGAGAAGCTTGGGTAGGCTGGGAAGGGTTGTGCATTGCATCACTGGGTCCATGATGCTTTATCTTCAGTATCAGAAATCATCAAAGTGATTCTGATAATAGATGTATTGACCCGGTTTCTGCCTAAGTTGTATGGAGGGCTTCTTTCTTTACACCCTTTATCCTTACATTTCTTTTTCATTCTTCAACCCCTTCAATGCTTACCAAGACGTCATAACTAGCACCTTGTTGTGATTGTTCCAGTGCTAGCTTAAGTCATTAGTCGGCATTATTCCCGTACACTCAACTACTCCATCTTTCCTAAGGACTTCTAAGTTCTAATGGATTGTCCCTGGGAAGATCCCTCCGGTTCTGGTTGGATCATAGGACGAATACCTAACCACCTTTTGACACCAATACCATCGTGAATTTATGTGTTGAAGGGTATAGATATCGTAACCAGAAAAATCATTTGAAAATGCAGTCAAGGTGTAGATGAAATCAATGTTTACACCTTGAAAGTTTTCTATATCACCAAAAACGCTCCCCCTACATATGTGCATCATAAAAGGAAAGGTTTTTGCACATATTAGGAAGAGAAAGCACTTACATCAAAGATATTATCCAAGACAACATATTTTAATCACTATTCTCCCCCTCAAAAATTGCATGAAATTGAAATTTTTGTGAAATTAGTGATGAATCATGGAGAGAATAATGTGTCATGAAACTTTGGAACAGATGTTTATGAAATCATTATACTCCCCCTCGAAAAGAGATTGTATTTAAATAGGGGAGTATATGAGCACATTGTTTTGAAATACTTTGAAAAATTGTGCTCAGAAGTCCGAGAAAAATTGTGTTCATGAGCTTAAAACTTTGAATGTTTCGATATAAGCTCATGACCGAGAAAAATGAATTTCTCGTTGTTGAGGATAAGTCAAAGACTTTCCTTTATTTAGGGACCGGGTTATAGTCTGACATGTGACTATAAGCCATTATGAGAAGAAAATTAGAAAAGACATGTTTTGAAAACATTTAAACTCTCATTCTAACTTTATGTACGTACCCGTGTTGTTATTGAACAACATTTCTAAGCACGTCCATATTATCGATGCTGAGAGACATGTCGGAGAAGAATATTTTTGGTATTTTTTGAAAGGTTTTCTCATTTTTTATTTTGTTTTTATAGGTTTTATATTTTTGTATTTTGATTTTCTGATAAATATATACAAGATTACTACGAATGTGCAAGACGTTCAAGTTCATCAGGAGTGAAACTACGCATACCAAGTCGACGAACCAAGAATTCAAATCTGTCTTGAGGAAGAGCTTTGGTGAAGATGTCGGCTAGTTGGTAGTCCGTCTTGACAAAGAACAGTTCAATCGTTCCTTTTTCCACATGCTCCTTAATGAAATGGAATCGGACAGCTATGTGCTTGGTCTTGGAATGTTGGACCGGGTTGCAGGATATGGCTATGGCTGATTGTGAATCACAATAAATAGGGACTTTGTTAAAGTAAAAGCCATAATCCGTGAGTTGTGTTCTCATCCAAAGGACTTGAGCACTACACACGGATAGAGACACATATTCTGCTTCCGCGGTTGACAACGCCGTACAGTCTTGTTTCCTTGATGACCAGCTCACTAGCTTTTCGCCTAAGAATTGTGCTCCACCGGAAGTGCTCTTGAATGTATCATGACACCCTGCATGATCGGCATCTGAAAAACCCGTGAGATTAAAACCAGAATCCTTCGTATACCAGAGACCCATGTTAATGGTTCCCCGGAGATAACGAAAGATCCTTTTAACCTCCTTGAGGTGTTTCTCGGTTGGCTGAGCCTGGTACCGAGCACATAAACAAGTAGCATGCACAATGTCCGGTCTGCTTGAGGTTAAGTACATAAGGGACCCGATCATACTTCGGTATTTTGTAGCATCTACAAATGTCCCTTTCTTATCCAAATCAAGCTTGTGTTTAGTGTCCATTGGAGTACCAATAGGATCACAGTTATCCATACCAAATTTCGTTAGAATCTCAAGCACATACTTGGACTGATTTATGAAAATACCACGGGGGGATTGGTGAACTTGGAGACCAAGAAAAAACGTCATTTCCCCCATCATGGACATTTCAAATCGACTTTTCATAAGGTCGGCAAATAATATGGAATATTTTGGGTTAGTAGAACCAAATATAATATCATCTACATAGACCTGAGCCACCAAGATGTCGTTGCCGTAGTGCTTGATAAACAATGTTGGATCAATGGTTCCTTTGCTGAAGCGATTTTGTAGAAGAAATGATGATAATTCGTCGTACCATGCCCTCGGTGCTTGTTTCAAACCATAAATTGCCTTTTTCAACTTGTAGACATGGCTTGGATGTTCAGTATTGATGAAACCTTCAGGTTGACATACATACAAATCTTCTTTTAACGGCCCATGCAAGAAAGCCGTCTTCACGTCCATTTGATACACTGTGAATGATTTGTGTGCAGCGTATGCCAAGAAAATCCTAATGGCTTCCATCCGAGCAACCGG
Organism: Glebionis coronaria; assembly: GCA_025667525.1. Lineage (NCBI taxonomy): Eukaryota > Viridiplantae > Streptophyta > Magnoliopsida > Asterales > Asteraceae > Glebionis > Glebionis coronaria. The sequence continues at coordinate 151,899,774 of CM046879.1, read as the reverse complement.
GGCAAAGGATTCTGCGAAGTCAATTCCCTCCTTCTGTTTATAACCTCTCACAACTAACCGAGTCTTGTTTCTAATGACCGTTTGCTCCTCATCCATCTTGTTTTTAAATAACCATTTCAGAGTAAGGGGGTCGATATTGTCCGGTCGAGGTACTAACTCCCATACATCAAGCCGGATGAACTGATTGAGTTCTTCTTGCATAGACTCAATCCATGATGCATCGGTCATTGCTTCTTTCACACTTGCTGGTTCCATTGTGCTGACTGATAGTGCATAGATACACATATCACCATCGGTACGCAGCTGATTTCGTGTTGAGACTGGTCGTGAGAGATTGCCAATCACTTGAACCAAAGGATGATCCTTAGTCCATTTGTGTTCATGTGGAAGTGTATGAGAAACTTGATGCGAGCTCGACGGATCCACATATGGTGCTGAAGGCTGAGTAGTGCTCGTGGAAGCCGCAAATGGATTAAAAAACTCGTGTTCGTTGAGCATCGCATTGTTTGCATTTTCAGCAACTATTTCATTCTGAAGATGAACATGAGTAGGAATTTGCTGAGAATGTTGTTGAGTTGCGTCAGCAATCGGAGAAGTGGTTGGAATGTTTTGAGTCACTATGGTAGAGGTTGACGTAGATGGTGCAGAAGTAGATGCCGATGGTGTAGATGCAGTCGGAGGTTCTGGAACTACCGTAGCAGGTGCAGCCGGGGCATTTTGAGGAACACCAAATGACGAAGGACCCTCCATATATTCATCATAAATAGGCCCAAATAAAACTTCCAAGTCACGTTCTGAAGGTTGTAACGATGAGATTGCTGACGGTGCAAATTGAAGCGCGAGTCCTGAACTTACGTGTCCAGAAGTCTGACCTTGAAGCTCGGGATGTGAACTTCTATGCTGAGAGGCCATACCCGAGAGTTCATCAAAAGTAACGTTCATAGTCTCCATTACCTTTCTTGTCCTTCGATTATAAACCCGGTAAGCACAAGCAGTTGAAGAATAACCAATGAAAAAACCAATATCACCTTTAGGTTCAAGTTTACCGATATCTTCACGATCATTCTTCGGATAACATAATGCACCGAAGACATGTAAAAATGAGATATCCGGTTTTCTTCCATTAATGATCTCATAAGGTGTTTTGTTGAAACGGGTGTGAATAATGGAGCGATTTTGAGTATAACATGCAGTTGCTATAGCATCGGCCCAAAGAAATAACGGTGCACTAGAGGAGAGAAGCATCGTTCGAGCAGCTTCAACTAACGTACGATTCCTCCGTTCTACAACTCCATTCTGCTCTGGAGTTCTTACAGCCGAAGTTTGATGAGAAATCCCAACTTCGTCAAAATAAGCTTTCAATTTCTGATTTGTGAATTCTGTACCGTTATCCGTTCTCACAATAATGACAGGGGCTTGCAGTAGAACTGATGTTTTCTTCAAGAAGTTAATAATTACATCAGGGGTTTCATCTTTTGAAGCAAGAAAATGAACCCATGTGTAGCGAGAATAGTCATCCACTATGACAAGGACATACCGCTTTCCATTAATACTTTTGATTCTCATTGGGCCACACAAATCCATATGTAGGAGATGTAACCTATTCGTTGAGTTAGGAACAGGTTTGGGTTTGTGAGGCTTCTTCTTACTTTTACCTTGCTCACATGAAGGACAAAGATGGTCTTTTGTGTATTTGAACTTTGGAAGACCGGTAACGAGATCATCTTTCGCGAGATGGGTGATGGCATCGAAATTGAGATGAGATAACCTTTGATGCCATAACCACGACTTTGTTGATGTGGCTCGGGCCATGAGACAAATTGGAGAAGCAGCAGACATTTGAAAAAGATCAATGGTGTAAAGGTTGGTGGTACGATTTCCTTTCAACAGATCAATTCCTTCAAGATCTCTTACAAAACATGTATGACTTCTGAAAGCGACCTCCAAGTCTTAATCACAAAATTGCCCAACCGAGAACAAGTTATGTCCCAAGCCATCAACAAAGGAGACTCTGGTGATGATTATATTTCCCCAATGAAGATCACCATAGCCTAGAATTGCTGCAACATGATCATTTCCAAATCGAACAGTTCCCATGAAACGCCATACAAAGTTCTTGAGAAGGCTTCGATTCCCAGTCATATGTTTGGAACAGCCCGAGTCCACGCACCAGAGACAAATTTCAACAGCCTGCCAATGATAAGAGAAACAAATATTTTGGCAACCGATGAAATAGGTTCCTGTAGGGTTAGAAGATAATTAAGCCGTATCACATACCGACGTTTCACTGTCAGTATGAGATCTACTAGTGTCGATAATTTTGCCACTACAGTCAAAATTTCTACCAGTAGGCAACCATTTAGAGGTGAGTCTAGGGCTACTAGGCTTAGCAAGACTTTCTGTGGACCCTACATGCGTGCTTTTTGGAACATACACCTTAGCCTTAGGAGTGCGTTGTTGTTCACTGACTGACAACTTGTCAATTCGAGTGTAACCACCATAATTCAAACCATTCATAGTCAAACCACAAGCATCATGACTAAAAGTAAAGAAACATTTATTACATTTAGCACAAATAACTTCAGATTTTTCATTCCGAATAGCAAGCTTAAAGTCATTACATTCAGATGAATTAGGTTTCTGATTATGATTAAAAAGCGGTAAATTCCTAGGGTGTTCTTCTACTTCCACATTATTGATCTTGGGGCGACTACTTCTAGAGGCAAAAGGGACCCTATCATTCCTTGTATTGCTCGTAGGCTGTGGCCTTCTGCTCTTAGTGTAGTTGTTTATTCCTGTAGAAGAAGACACGCGTCTATTAGAATTAGCACTTTTTAAATCAATAACTTGTGGTTGAGTTATAGTGATCGGTTTTGTCCTAACGCTTGCTGTACGTTGTTTGCTAGGCACAGAGGGAGAACTAACACGAAACATTCCTGGGGCAATCACAACAGTTTTCATTCCAGCAATCTTGGGAAAAGGTGTCACAGCAATACGAGTGGGTCCCGAGGTTGCTGGTTTCTGGATCATCGTATGCACAATCGAGCTATATTCAGAAGTCTTATCTTTTAACAAGGCCTTTAACTTACAGTTCTCACAGATTTTATCAATAAGTTTCTGATAGACAGACTTACTTTGTTCAACAGCCCGCTTATATGAAACAACAACAGATTCTAAATCTGCAATCTTAGCCTTAAGCTTCTGAACATTACCACCACTAGCACTCTCTAACCCTGACGAGGCCAAATTTGTTTCCGAAACCCCTCCTAACTGAGCCTGCAACCGTGCGATAGTTTGTTGCATTTCATTGTGAGCTTTTTCATACGAAATCTTGTCATATTTGCATTCATCACATTTTTTGACAAATTTATTCCAAAGATCGGTGAATTCTTTATCCTTTTTAATGACATAAGATTCCATCTTCTCTTTCATAAGATCAAGCTCAGTTTGGAGGTTTTCATTATGCGACATAGAGGTACCTAACTCAACAGGGCTACTATCAGTACAATCACGAGCTTTAGAGAGGCGTCCAAGATCGTTTTCCAAAACATTAATTTTATCAAGAGATTCATCAGCTTCCTTCGTCAATGATTTAAAGTCTTCAACAAAGTTGGCTAATTCTTTTAGAAAAGCGTTTTCCAAATTTCCTAACCGAGCATCAACTTGATTAATAATTGGATTAATATCGTTTTGAAGAATTTTTTGAACCTCAATCTGAACAGGTGATGTAAAATTACCTCCAGTTATTTTTGAATTAACAACCCGTTTAAGGATGACAAAGTTATCTTTAAGCTCGTTTAGAAATCGGCGAGTGATACTCGGTTTAGGAGGGTCATCAGACAATTCCTCACTTGGTAGCAAAAGCATTTCAGTACTCGTTTTAGACCGAACAAAAACAGTTGGAGGATTAACTTTCGGATAATAAACGGGTATCACTTCTTTATCAAGCTTTTTCATTCTTAAACGAGACTCTACAGCGAGTTCAGTAGTTTCCTCGGAATCATGCACACTAGGAGGATCATGCTCATCAGACAATAGCACACTACCATTATATAAAGTTTCATTAGTGGCCTGAACTTTCTTAAGGTATCCTGGATTAGGGGGAAGAGGACAACCTAAAGCCATTTTGTATCGAGTGTAATTTATCTCATTCACTTTTGGTGCGAGCATATTTATCGTCTGCATAGTTTGGCCACGTTTTACTAAAAGGTTGTCTAATTCTCTAATCCTATCCTGCGCTTTGCAAAAATCCTCAAGAAGCCCATCTTCTCGAATTTTGAAATCATGTTTCAGCTGTTTTCTTTCTTCTTTTAAATCAGAAACAATAGATTTTTCAGTTGAAAGCTGTTTATTAAGAGAAGTGATTTCATCATTCAATTCGCTTATCTTTTTAGCACTACTTAAGTGTAAGGCATTTAACTTCTTAGTGGTGCATTTTTCTCGATAAACCGATGTAGCATGAGCTTGTTCAAGTTCCTTGATTTTTTCATGATGAATCTCAAAACTTTTCTCCCGTTCCTTATATCCCGCAAGCTCAGTGGTCAATTTGGCATTAGTTTCTCTAAACTTATTATTAACCACCGTAGCATGATCTACATCCTTAGCAAGCTTATCAAATAGAGATTTATAATACGCATGTGTCTCATCAGGAAGGGTTGTAGGCTGGGCAACTTGATCTACACTAAGGTCCACACTAGGCTCATTTGAGATAATATTACTAGTATTCGTTTGATCCTCGTGTGTCTCAATGTAGGGCTCAAGCATCTCAGTATACTCTTCCTCCTGATTAGACATATTATATATATCATTATCATCAAAACTTGGGTGTACCTCAGAGGGACCGTCTACATCATAAACGGGAGCTCTGTCATCATGCATTCCTGAGGTTGATGCTTGCTGTAAGTTTGCCATCAAGATGTAGTTGGCATTCACCTCTTCTTCCTCGTCATATTCTGCAGCAGAAGCCATAAGATCAAATTCCTCAGCTTGAAGTGGGATTCCTGCCTCTTCTTTTTGTGCTATGAGAAGCTGAGTTTGAAGATAAGCAGCATCCCTCTTCTTTTTGGCTGTGCAATCACGAGCATAATGACCAAATCCCCTGCAGTTGTAGCACTGAACCTGACGATTGTTGTTTCCATTTCCCGTACCAGTATTCTCAGCCCTTGCAACCACAATGTTTCCCATCTGGTTACCAACCGCTGGCACAACAATTAACCCATTCTGATTCCCCGCATTCAGAACACCCGGATTTTGACCACGGTTTTGACCATACTGATTTCCTGCATTGCCAACGGTCTGCCCAGCATTCTGACCATATTGTTGAAACTGAGTCCCCGTGTTTCCAGCAACTACCAATTGGCGATCTTGATTCGCATTCATGAAAGGTTGAGCAATCTGCCTATTTCTAGTGTTCGAGGAGATTCTCTGATTGTTGTTGGTGGGGTTAATGGTGAATTTGAATGCCTTAGCAAGAAGGGCAAGACCAGTATTAATAGCATGAGTAGGATCGGTAATGTCATCAAAACAGGCAATGGGTTGTTGTAAGTAATTCATAGCAGCAGGATGTTGATATCCATAAGCAGTGAGTTGTTGTTGTTGTTGTTGTGGCATGAAGTTACTAGATGAGGGTTGATGGTAGGGTACCATGGGATATGACATAGATGATGGAGAGTTTGCCATAAAAGCCAATGGATCTTGTGTCTTGGCACGTCTTTCTGCCCTAACTTCGTTAGCTTCATCTTGATTCATCTTCAAATAGTCATAAACTTGAGTGTAGTCCACAACATGAAGATCCTTGGTTTGATTGAACAGAGTGACATATCGTGACCATTCAGAAGGAAGATTATCAAGAAATTTAATGTTGGCAGCAATTTGTGCAGGTTCATGTTTGTTTCTTCTAAGATGGTTCATGAGGGTTGAAAACCGATGATAATAAGGTTCAATTTGTTCCCCTTCAGTAGACGTAAATTTCTCCCATTCACGAAGCAACTTAGTTTCCTTTTCTTGTAAACCGATTTCACTGCCCTTCATCATTTTCTGAATCCTAAGCCACATCTCGTGTGCGGTTTCACAACTATCGACAGCAGCATAAACATCTTCAGGAAGTCCCATAAGAATGACTTGAATTGCTTGATCATCAGCGTCGAGTTGTTTGGATTCAGCTTCAGTTAATTCTTCATCTGTTTGCTCATGACTTGAATCAGCTACTGGGTTAGCATTCGTAGGGTCCCCAGGCACAATGATTGTTCTTCTAACATACGGACCCTTTTGAATCGAGTTGACAATCAACTTTCCCAGAGGTTTACATTTTGCATAACGAAGGAGACGACTAGCCCATGTAGTGTAGTTCTCCTTGGTAAGCATGGGCGGACGATTCTCAGTACCCGCAGCATAGATATCTTGTTGAGACGTCATCGAAGAAGTCGTGTGAACAACAGGATCTCAATTCGTAGAAAGCGTGAGGTGATGTTGAAATTCCGAAATTTCCGATTTTTTTCTCAGTCCGACAATAAATTCCTCAGTCCGACAAAACGGTAAGCTGAAAAAATTGTGTATCGCCAAATTTTGAAATTGAGTTCGAGATAGCCAAAAACTAGTAGGGAAAAAATTTGATTCTATTTGACCTAAAAATTTTAACTCTTTTTTTTTTTTTTTTTTTTTTTTTTTTTTTTTTTTGATATTCGTGTAAACTATGTTCTGAGACTAGTCTAGATGGTGGCTAAGACTAAAAATTACTCAAACAAAATTTCCATCGGAATGCCCATCGGAATATTCTATCGGAATGTTCTATCGGAATGTCCTGCTATCGGAATGTCCTACGATCGGAAAGTCCTTCTATCGGAATCTTAGATCGCAATGATGATCTGTCGGAATGCTAGATCGCAATGATGATCTGTCGGAATATGTTCAGATCGTAATATGTTCAGATCGGAATACTTCAGATCGGAATACTTCAGATCGGAATGCTGACAAAATTTAGGCAGAGTAACGTTTCAAGATTGCCTTAAATCCGTCGCAATCCAGATCGCAATAACGATCGGAATGTTCAGATCGGAAAAAGGGGCTATCGCAATACTGATCGCAAAGTAAAACCCTAGGGTTATTGCGATCGAAACCGTACTTACCTTTCCGAAATTCAAGCTGTCGCAATAAGGGACCTTGTTTTTCCAACTTTTTAGGCAACGATTTTAGCAACTTTGAGGCAACAAATTCGCAACTTTGAGGCAACAAATTCGTGTTTTTGAGCAAACCAAAATACCCATAACACGAATACTTAGAATAACAAAGAAAACACGAAAAATTTTTGATCTTTAGTAAAAAAAATCAAAAGAACCCACGGAATAAGCAAGAAACAAGGACAACACCAAAGAGCTATCCACGAATCCCTTGGCGAATGATACCACTTGTTGGAATGATTCACACGACTATATATGATATAGAAAAGTAGATGAAGATTAAACCAAAAAAGAAAGATTAGATTAGATGAAGGAAAAAAGAAAAACAAAGAAGATGTGAATTCCTAGTGAGAGAAACACATACGTTTCTCTCTCTAAAACAAATGAAATGGAAAACACACACACAAATGAGGCTTAGGAGGCCTTTTATATTAAGTACTAAGTGTTTAGGAGGCCTTCCTCATTTGTGTGTTCGGGACTAATTCCCGTTACATAAACATTAATAACTAAGAACTCTCGACACCGTTGAATAGTATTTTTCACGAGCTTCGCAACGGTATATTATATGACCATCACTTTAAATACGGCTAACAAATCTTGACTAGAAGTGAGATGTGTTTGATTGAGAGATAAATACTACAAGTAAGAAAACACACAAGCACATCAAATCAAGAGTACATCAAGCAATATTCTAAACACTAAGCACACACGTACTAATCACAAGCTTTTCCGCAACTAGGATGTTTAGACTAAGTGATTTACACTTGACCATAATCTAAACATGAAGCACACACGTACTTAGCCATAGCTTTTCCGCAAGATGTTTAGATTATGTGATGCACACAAAGACACACAACACAAGTAAGCAATTATAAATACATCTACAAAGGTAAAGACATAAATGTAAATGAAAGTACCGACACGATGATTTATAGTGGTTCGGTCACGAAGCTCCTCTTCGCCCTACTCCACTCCTCGAGTACACCTTACTCGAGAGTTACTTCACTAGTCAACAAACTCCTTACGGTGGAGAAACCATACACAACGTCGCGTATCCAATTTCCGACTCTAAGCTAAAAGTCGAGTCCTAATCTTAGGTAGGACCAATCTACACAACGTCGCCCACTTCACCATTTAACGACACAAGGCTAGATGTCGAGTTCTAATCGAAAGCTAGAACCAATCTTCACGACTCTTCACTTTGAAGCTAAGTGAGAACTTCACACAACACAACTACTAATCACTTTAAAGCTAAGTGAGAACCCACAAGACACAACCACATCACTTTATAGTTTAGTGAGAACTACCTAGACACAACCACATCACTTTAGAGTTTAGTGAGAACTACCAAGACACAACCTAATCTACCCACTAGTTATGTTTTATGGCCCAACATAACAAACCTTGTGTTTTATGGCCTAAACACATAAACCATATAGATCTAAGCACACAACACTTAGATCTATAACTCTAACACTATATCCAAGTACTAACAAGACTTGTATCTACACAACTAACACCTAATCCAAGGATACCCATCACTTGTATATTCTACCCTTACAAACACATCCAAGTGTACCCAACACTTGGATCTTCTACATATACATAGTAGGAAGACTAAAAACATAACTTAGATCTATAGAAGGAAAGATCTTCATCATGTAGTGAACCCAACACATCATGGTAATGATAGTGTTCTTCTCTTTGCACTTGTGAGGATGAGGAGATTGAAGATTGAATCACATCTTAAACAAGATTAATCAAAACTAACTAATCAAGGATCTAAGATGGTTTTTGAAAGAAACTGTGCAAAAAGGATTTAAAGAAAACCTGGAAATGATCCACTATTTATAGGACAACATTGCAACGGTCAAAAACACCCGCGGTTCCTTATCTCTACCCGCGGTACCTTATCAATAAGGAACCGCGGGTTCCTTTAAGGAACCTCCGTGTCAGAGTCCGTACAAATTTGTCCTTTAGTGGGATATGCCATCTGGGGTAGTTTATACCCTCAAAGGATATTCCTTTGGCATATGGAATATGCCAAATTCAAATTTCCATTTTCTTTTTAATAAAACATTTTTTTAAAAATAAAGTTAATTAAAATCTTTTGTCACATTTGATTAAAATGTGAGTTTTAAGAAAATATTAATCCTTGATCACTTAGTTAGGTTAATGACATGTTTGTAGATACCTTGAGTGATTCATGCCGAATGCGGTCTTGGAGGTGTTGAGAGAAGTATACAAATGTATTCTTGAGTGATTACGAGTACCTTGACATTTTACATAATGTATTGCGAATTATACGTTTGTCATCAACAAAATACAAAGAGATTATATCGACAAAGCATCGTAATGTTTGCACTAACATTGCTGTTGAATAACTATACCTTTAGTAGGGTGTGAAGCTTGAACTTTGTTACCTTGAATTTGATTCTTTTTGGCAAGAACTTCTTGTTGTGTCTTTTTCTCTGCCTCTGCTTGTTTAGTCTTCTCAACCAAATTCTTCTTTCTTAAGTCAAGCAGCAATTGGGCTAAAGTCTCATCTTCTCCAAAAGGAGTTTGACTTTCTAGTGAAGGATGATCACCAGCGGTACTTGTAATCGGCATAGTTGGCTTAGCAGTACTTGGGTCTTCAACAATGTTAGCAGTACTTGCAGTCGGCTTAGTTGGCTTAGCAGTACTTGGATCTTCAACAATGTTGATTTCACCAGTATTAGACACACTTGTTTCTTCAATCACTTGTGTATCCCCAGATACTCTTTCTTCATAGAAGCCATCATTTCAACTTGTACCTCTTCAATCTTGTCTGATTCATTGCTCATTCTTGATCTAGACAGTACTTGCAAAGTCTGTTTCCTTTGAAACCATACTTGTCTTTGTGGTGATGGAGTTGAATATACAGGAAACTAAATAGTAATTTCCTCCAACTTCTCATAGAAAGCACTCCAATTTGTTTGAAGTGGTGATTGAGGTGGTGGTGCTGGCTGAGTTACCAAAATTTCTTCAACTTGTGGCTCCTCATGAGTAGGCTGTGGTTCTTCATGCTGAATCTCCATCTTTGAAGGTCTATCCACACCAGTCTCTAAACCAGTTCCATCTTCATAAGTCCCTATGACATCTTCATCCAATTCAAAATTGATGTCATTTCCAGAGATCCTTGTCTGATTATCAGAAGAAGGTGGTTGTCCTTCATAATTCCTCTCCTATTTGGTTGCATTCAGTTGCCATTACTTGTGGTTCCTGAATCTTTGCTTCTTGATTGCAGACTTCTGAATAGATCTATGTTGCCTCATCCAAGGTGACACTTTGTTCCTTAACTTGATTAGGCTAGCTTCCAATTCAGCAATTTTCTTGTCTTGAACAAGCTTTTCTTTCTACAACACCTGTACATGTTGGGACAAACTTGTACACAAAGCAGTTAAATTTGAAACATCCACCACCTCTGGTGCTTGTGCCTGTGGTGAACCACTAGCAGCAATAGAAGCAGCAGGTGTGTGGATCATCTCATCAGTGTTTGGTGGAACACCAACATTTTGAGAAGAAGATTGTGAATCTTATAGGGAATGGGAACTCTGGTGAGAAGGAGTTTGCTGAGAAGCACTAGCATTGCTAGGTTCCTCACCTTCTTGATTGGCAGGTTGGGCTAACATATGAGCAAACAATGGTGTTACTGTTCCTGTGAAGGCATTTCCTTGTTTGGTCAAGAAAGAGAAAGTTCTCTTTGTGAATGTAGGAACATCCCATGTATCAGTTAACTCTGGTAGGTTAGGTATTTGGTCACTAACTAAAGTCTGAATGAATATAGGATACATTAAAAACTTCTTAGTCCCTTCCAAATTCCTAGTCATGCCTTCAAAAATTAATTTTGAAAAATTAAAAACCCTGTTATTTGCTAGACAAACACAGCTGAGGCCAATGCAGTAGGAATTTGATCAAAAGATGTACTTTTAGAACTTAAACAGTGAATAATAGCATGAAAAAAGAAATTTCCATTGAGGTGAAAATAAAGCTTTAAAGAAAGTAAGACTTTCCCTACCACCTCCATAGCCCATGGCTACAAGGCCATCATGAATCTATGTATTGTTAAGCATACTAAGTCCATTTTCATCATTTAATCTCAAACTTGCTCGTAGCAGTACCTTAGTTACATATATGTTTCTATGATTCACCCTAGCCTTAATGCAAGGTTGATAAAACCGAGTACCTAATACAGTAGTATTCCAAAATTGTTCAACAATGGAAATAGAGATAACTGGACTTACAGTGAGTGCAAAGCAAACATGACTTCGAGATAGGAAACCAAGCATCTCATGGAAACCAAGAGAGTCATCATTCGTAGCAAGATTCACAACCAAACTATGCTTAGAGATTACTTGTAAAGCAGCCATTAGTATTTTTGATGATCAAAAAATTAGAGAGAATCAGAGAAGGTTATAGAATCAAGAGATAAAAATAAAAGATTAGGTGAATCAATTGTGTAATTGGAGTAAGTATTTAAGTAAATAACAAACCCAAGCGCGAAGAAACCGCCAAATTTACAAAAGAGACCCTTAACGGTACAACGGACATGTAGCGGTACATGGAACATAACAGGTACTTGAATTTGTGCTAGCGGTACTTGGAGTGACAACGGTACCTCACAATATTGACCATTTCATGCTTTCCACTAACAATGTAACCTCTTTTATCTTTTTCTATTAACATGCAATTACATCAAAAACACAAAACATAGACTATACAATAAAAATTATAAAAATTTTTACAACTATTACCTCCCCTCAACATATGCAGAATGTTATTGGTTGAGCATACCAATGTGTGTCACCAAGAATTCGAATCTCTTTGCATCAAATGCCTTGGTTAACAAATCAGCTACATTGTTGTCTGTATGAATCTTCAAGACTTGAATAAGCTTTTTGTCATAAGCATCTCTTATAAAGTGATGTCTTATTTCAATATGCTTGGTCTTGGAGTGAAATACTAGATTCTTGACAATGCATATAGTACTTTCATTATCAATGTAAATCTTGGTGTTCATGAAGTTAAACCCATAGTCCAACAATTGATTCTGAATCCAAAGTACTTGTCCACAGCAATGAGCAGCAGCTACATATTCAGCTTCAGTGGTAGAAGTAGCAACAATGGTTTGCTTCTTACACTGCCATGATATGAGTCTTCTGCATAGGAATTGACAACCTCCTGTTGTGGATTTCCTATCATGATTAGCTCCAGCATAATCACTATCTGATTAAGCTTCCAATTCAAAGGTGGAATCTCTAGGATACCATAATCCTAAATTGGGTTGACTTTTAAGATATTTAAAAATCTTCTTCACAGCATGTAGATGTGACACCTTTGGATGAACTTGGAACCTTGAACAGGCACACACAACAAACATTATATCTGGCCTTGAAGCAGTAAGATACATCAATGAACCAATGTATAGATGAATGTCAACATCTTCTCTATGTTCATCTTTTGATAAAGACTTCTTGGCTTCAAAAGGTGTGCTTGTACTCCTTGTATCCATACATGAAAATTTCTTCAAGATTTCAGCAACATATTTGTCTTGGCTGATAAATATTCCATCTTTCCTTTGTTTGACTTGCAGTCCCAAAAAGAAAGTTAGTTCTCCCATAGAACTCATTTGAAATCTTCCTTTCATCAAAGCTTCAAACTATTCACACCATGTCTTCTTGGTAGAACCAAAAATGATGTCATCAACATAAACTTAAACTAGAATGATGTCCTTAGCATTCTTCTTGATGAACAAAGTTTTGTCAATGGTTCCTCTCCTATATCCATGTTCTAGCAGAAAATTAGATAAGGTTGCATACCAGGCTCTTGGAGCTTGATGCAGACCATAAAGTGCTTTGATAACCTTGTAGACTCTATTGGGGAATTTAGGATCTACAAAATCTGGAGGTTGTGCGACATATACCTCCTCTGAAATAGTACCATATAGAAAGGAATTTTTCACATCTATTTGATAGACTATAAATCCCATATATGATGCAAAGGCCAAAAACAACCTAATGGCTTCTATCCTTGCCACTGGTGCAAAAACCTCATCATAGTCTATCCTTTCTTCCTGTCTATAGCCTTGAGCAACAAGTGTTGCCTTGTTCCTCACAACAACCCCTCTTTCATCCTTCTTGTTCCCGAAGACCCATCTAGTACCAATTACTCTTTTACATGAGGGAAGATCCACAAGAATCCAAACTTTTTGTAGCTCAAATTGTGTTAATTCTTCTTGCATGGCATCTACCCAACTTTCTTCATCAAGAGCCTGAGAAATGTTTTTGGGCTCTACTTGAGATAAGAAACAGGCAAACAAACAATGCTGAGTATCTTTATGATTTGTTCTCTGCTGTTGTTTGACATAACTCACAAGTGCATGAGTTTCAATATTGGTTTGAAGTTGTCTTCTGGTTTGTACAACAAATTTGGGATCTCCAATAATCTGTGTAGTAGGATGGTTGTTGTTGACTTTATGAGTGGGAATAGAACTGACTGGAATTTCTGTTTCCAAATTGTTGAAATCAGTTACTGCACCCTGCTCATCATAGGAAGCTTTGGAGAAGATTACTTCAGCTGGACTAGCATATAAGTCTTCATCGTCTATGGCTTGTAAAATCTCTTCTAGTGAGTCAACAGATTTGGCAGATTTTGACTTAGTAGTACTTGCAGATGAAGTACCGCTAGGTGTAGTACGTGCTGCTGAGTGTTGTGACTCAAACGATTCTTCTCCAGAATGCTTATTAGCAGATGTAGCATTCTTTTCTTGATCTTGAAGCCTCTGAAGCTCCTGGGAGGCTTGATCATCATTTGATGGCATGGTTTTCTTCTTGGGAGTGGCACACATGGGAGTAACAGTAGGAATGTTGGGCACATAGATATGAACATCATCATTTGATGAAGAAATATCTTCTTGAGTACCTGCATTAGTTGCACTTGACTCCTCACCTGCATTGTTAGTTTGACAATCCTTTTGCAAAGAATAGTAATCCATGGAGTTAGTTAGATAATCTAAATCAAACATCCAAGCATAACCTATTCCTGGGACATTGGGTTTATTTTCTAAGAAAATAACATGAGCATTTTCTTCAACTTTCTTAGTTGCCAAATTATAAACCCTATATGCTTTACTTTGCAATGAATATCCTACAAGATATCCTGGATCAGACTTTCCATCAAACTTTCCCAAATAATCAAGAGTATTTAGTATAGACACATGACACCCAAAAGGTCTTAAATGACTTATGTTAGGCTTTACATCAGTCGAGAGTTCATAAGGTGTTTTGTTTTGAGGCTTGGTCACTAGAAATCTATTTAACACATAACATGCAGTATTGATTGCTTCTGACCAAAAGGTATTTGGCAAAAGTGAATCAGCCAACATAGTTCTAGCAGCCTCAATTAGTGTCCTATTCTTCCTTTCAGCTACTCCATTTTGTTGTGGAGTTCTAGGATTACTAAATTGTCTCTTAATTCCTTTATACCTACAGAATTCATCAAATTCAACATTCTTGAATTCTGTCCCATTATCAGTCCTAATGATTAAAACCTGTTTAATGAACTGCTTTTCAACTAAAATGATAAAATCCTTAAGTAATTCACTTGTTTCACTTTTAAGAGCTAAAAAGAAAACCCAACTGAATCTACTATAATCATCAGTTATGACTAGACAAAAGGTCTTATGACTAATGCATCTGATAGAAACTGGACCAAACAAATCCATATGCAAAAGATGCAAAGGTTTTGTCACAGTGTTAACAGGCTTGGTCTTACAAGAGGCTCTATGTTGTTTACCTTTTTGACAGGCAGCACATGTGAAATCATTTTGAAAAGATTTGTTAGGTAGACCTCTAACCAAATTCCTATTCACCAATCTATTAAGATTCTTGAAATTCACATGACCTAACCTTCTATGCCACAAATTTGACTCATCTAAAGAAGCCTTAGCTAGCAAACATGTAATACCACCTGTTGGAGTAATAGTATGAATATTAAAGGTGTACATATTTTCTTGCCTGGGTACTTTAAGCAGTATTTGAGATTCCTTAGGCATCTCAAAGTCTTTAGACAACACCAAGCAGTCTTTGTCTGTGAATAGCACATTGTTCTTCTTATCACACATTTGTGATACAGAAAAGAGATTGAACTCATTCAATTCTTTTACAAAGAACACATCTTCAAATTCCAATTTTCCTGTGTTGATTTTCCCTTTTCCAGTGATTCTACCTTTGCTACCCCAAAGGGTATTGGACCTCCTCTGAATTCTTCAAATTCAGCAAGAAAATCTTTGTTTCCTATCACGTGTCTTGAGCATCCACTATCTATGTAACACCCCCAAATTTATACAACTCAATACAGCGGAAGAATCGTTGGTGTTACGGGATAGCACATTACTCACATCATAGACAACACATAAAAATCGCGTCGTTTACTAATAAAGCATTTCCATTCATAAATATCAAAGTTACATAGGTCCCAAGTCATTGTATTTCATACAAGTTTTACAAAGCATTTGCATGGAAATTATTGTTTAAGTGCGGGCCATGAATTCTTGTCGTCTTCCCAAGAATTACCTTCAAGTACCTGAGATAAAACATGTTAAAAGAAAAGGGTCAGCGATAACGCCGAGTGAATTCATAGAATTTAATGAAATCCATCAATATAACATCGGTATAAAATTATTACCGAAAATCATTTTTGTACAAATCTTTATAGTAGACCATGAAATAGGCCAAAAACATTTTATACAAATCCTTGTCAAAATCACAATATAGGCTTTTGCCTTCAAAACCATTATACGAACCAATGTCGTAAAAATATCATACAATATGTTTTATAACGTTGTATAGATTAAATAAAAACCGTTATATGAATATGGTTATGAAAACCAAAACACGAACATAATATCAATAGTATGACCCCGTATTGCTAGTCAGGCAATACATCGTAATTTGGTGCATATAACAGTATTTCGTTAATTGGATTATTATAAGCCGCATGACATTGTTACCTTACTAAACCAAACAACGGGTAGCTAGCCTAAAACACAATTTGCCCATCTAAATTAGCGTGTCGTCACAAAGGTCACGCTATGGAAATCTTCTCATACATAAATTCGCTTACCAATCAATGTGGTACGACGGGGATCAATCGTCAAGGCGCGAACTGGGATGATCGTCCCCAAATAGTACTATTATATGCATAAGAGTCTACCAAATCCCGGTAGTTCACAATTCATGCTAATGGGACTTTTAGTGACATAACCTAACTTTAATAATCCATTTAATTTCATCTATCGGGTCATTTAATCATTTATCGGGTCATACAATCGGGTCATACAATCATTCGGGTCCAAATCAATAAACAAACAATCGGGACAAATGGTGTCCTATTTTATAAAAACTAACATGTTATCTCCCTCGCGGGTTTATAAAACATTTCATAAAAACATTTAAAAGAGTGCGAGGCTATGAACTCACGTTGATGTGGGAAGGCGGGTTATCGGCAATTCGAACGTACGGTACGTGCTTCAATCACGGAAACCTAGACAAATAATACTCGTCTTAGACTCATGTCCAACGACTTTATAAAAATAACAATTATGTATACATATGATGATTATATATATATGATGATCAAGTGGGTTTACATATTCTCATTTACTCATTTTAGTGTTATGTGTCGATAACTTTTATACTAGTTTACTAGTTTTACCTATTTACATATTTTAAGTCCAATAAACTTATTATAAGTTCTTTAACTTGTATTAATCCATTTTATACTTGTATTATCAGTATTTACACTTTACATGTTGGGCCCAAATGGGTTAAGCCCAATAAATAAGTTTATAAGTGTTTTAGCCCATTTTGTTGTATTATTAGTCCAATAACGTTAACTTAGCCCGTTAATGTCCGTATGTTATATAGTTTGGGTTTTATCGGTTTTTACTTGTTATAAATGTTTATATATCAGTATATGAGTTTTAAAAAGTTTACATTAGACAGGTACAACCGTCTAAGTTTTATTTAACAAAAACGTTAATTTTACGGTAATAGCCGAAAAAGTCGTAAAAATCATGTTTATAGTTTTATAACTTATAAAACTTATCAAACTACCATTTTTATAAAATTTCCATTTATTTATCCTTATACATATTTATATAAATATATTATATAAGTTAGTGGGTTTTAATTCACATTTTATACTATTTTTATTTGAGTGCTTATATAATACTATTATACTTTAATTTCCAAAATCTGATTTTTACTTTCATGTTCACCAAAACAGCCATATCTAGAGTTCTATATGGAGATAGAAGCTCAAATTTTTATGACATAAATTACATGATATGTGCTCCATTTAACTCTTCTATAGCTACTGTTGAATCAGCCTCTAAGTATTTTCTAAAAATCGTCCAAAACAGTGAACTCAGATTTGTATTCTAAACTTGTTTTGATCATATCTCACTCATCCTAATGATTCCATTGCATGGCCAACTCTCACATGTGTACAAGATATATTAATTACTGTATATCCATTTGTTCATGCTATTTTATCAGTTCATCACATGGTTATTTACTGTTTTATACAGCCTACCATTTAAGCAAGATTTAACCATTTTTACATATAGTTTTTCATCTTTTTACCTATGATTATCAACACAAAATCCCCACACAATATATTTATCATCATATATCATCATACATATATACATTTAAGAATAAAATACATGATTACATAATCAAAATTAACAAGAGGATGGGAAGAACTATCTTTATACCACCATGATGATGTAGGTTGTGATCAAAACATGGATTTTGATGGAGAAACTTGTGATAAATCAAGACCATCTTCAAGACCACCATTTTTCATGAACTCCTTGTGGAAAATCTTCCCTAAGACTCCGTAGCAACTCCTCTTTGGATGTTATAACTTGTACCAATCAATAGGGCTTCAAGAGGGCATCATCATATATGTAAATAACATGAGATTTCATGGTTAATTTTGATCAAAATGGGTGTTTAGGGGGAAAGGATGGACGAATTTTAAAGAGAAGAGGAGAGAATGAGAGTGGTTTGCATGGATTGAAATGGAAAAATGGTGTTGGTTTGCTTGTTTTGATGTGTGTTAGCTTACACATTAAGCTTGAAAGGACAAGTGTTGTTAGTTTGTTTACAAGTTGACACCTCAAAGGGTGTTGTGTAGCTAGTTTTGGCCGTGGGTTTATGGGGGTGGGGCAAGTGTCCCACTTGTCTCATCCCCATTTAATTACGGGTACTCCTCGATTCTAGTTTCCTCGATTTGCGTGCCCTCGGGTCGTTTTACGAAAAACGTTTTTATAAATTATGAATCAACGACACAAAACGAATCTAATAAAAATTGTGTCATCAAAAACGGAGTTCGAAAACGTAAATACGTAATCCTAAGGTTTCCGGTTTAGTCGTAAAGGAAGTTAAAATAAAATCGTAAGTCCTAGTCTCTTCTCGTAAATTTGTGAGTTTATGAACCAACACAAATTTAAAACTCCAAAATAATATTCACGGATAAATTTATTTTCTGAAATGTCGGACTGTCACCAAAGACGGTGTATGTAAACGTAAGCACGTAACGTTGAATCCTCCGGTTTAGACGTAGTCGATGCTACTTCAAGACGTAAATCCAAATTTCTTCCCAAAAATAAGTGAGTTCATAATGTAACATTAAAATAATGTTTTTAAATAATATTCGAGAATAAAATATCAACCATAAATTGACGGATTGTCACAATCTACTATTCCTTTATCTTTTAATTCATCAATTAGATGCCCCTGCACACAAATAAAACTCATTAGTTTTTAACAGGGACCCAAGCCACATTTGGCTCGGATCTTGTGGGACCTACACATTTAAGAGTTTGTATTGAAGCATTCCTAGTAATGCTACTTTTACTCTTATACTTCATGGTTTCATTTATGTAGTCAAAGTCATAGGGTGACTCTATGTGCTCAAACTTCTTTGACTTAAGTACTGCTTTAGTGGTACTTGCTTTAACCCATGATTTTATCTTTTTTAGGAACCCACATTTGCACTGGTTTGTTTTTATCCTTACTTCTAGGTGTTTTAAATTTTTCAAAAACTTTCATAGAAGTCTTGGAGAACTTTGGTTTAACAGACTTTAAACCAACAGTACTTAAGTTTGGTCTAGCAGTACTTGCAGGTCTAGACTTGTCGGTACTTGCTTTACCAGACTTTAAAGGTACTAGACCTTGTTTCATAAGTACTGCCCTCGGAACAAAACTTTTGGTAGAGTTATTTTTAACCTGTTTAACTACCCTTGTGTGATCAAACTTAGGTTTGTCATTTTTAAGTTTCTGATTCCTATAAACCTGTGCATTTTTCCCATTACTGTTTTTCATGACCCTTTGTGTAGCCTTTTGTTTCACTATTTTATCTTCATTTAATGTACAATCTTTGATAAAATGACTTAGACTACCACAAACATAACATCCTTTTCTTCTTAAAGAAGACCCAAAAGGTTGTTTGACTTTACTTTTTCAAAAGCTAGCCCACCCCTTTTGGCTTTATTATGTTTTACATTGTTTTCCAATATCTTGCTAGGAGTTTTTACCTGCTTGGGAGCAGAACTAGTCTTAGATTCCTAAAAAACAAAGTTGTTCATTAAAGGTGGATAAACAATATTATTGGTCACAACAGTCTTTTCTTGGGGCAAAGTACTAGAGTTTAAGGTATTATTAACCTTTGGTTCTTCTAACTCTATACTTGTATCATTACTAGGGGGCATGAAAATTCCTGATAGTGGTGGACGAACTGCCTTCATTCCTTCAGCATATCTATCATTTTCAGGTGTATCATCTACCTCACTAGAACTATCAAAAATCCCTTTTGATAAGTCCTTGTCAGTTAAGGTTATCCCAGGTTGGTCCTTAATATATCCTAGGCCTGTTTTATCATAATACCCCATTTGTGAATTAATCAATTTTCCCAATCCTTTAGAGGATTTTTGCCAATGATTAATCACTTCCCTTTCATTACAAAGACTGACTTTTAAAGCTTCATTTTATGTTGATATTTTTAACAGTTGTCTTTCAAAAGCTTTTATTTCCACATCTTTTTCCCTCATTTGAAGAGTCAAAATCCTTATGTTCTCTTCATAGTTTTGTTGAGCCTTTTTGTACAAAACTATATTTTCTTCTAATTTAACAACACACTGTTTAAAAGCAGTTAATTCTACAGTGCATGTGTTAACCTTTTGATACTGTTCCTCTAGTTCTACTTTTAGGCTATTAAATTTAAGAACACAGTCTTTAGAGCAAGGATGTACCTCAGTATCTTCATGTGAGAGAGCCATTAAACCAAGCTCTTCTTCTTCTTCTTCTGCCCAATTCACCACTCCATCTATAGTAACCAATGATTTGGTTCCTTTAGGACTCCCGCTGTTTCCTTTTGGAAAGCTTTCAGTTATTCTTGGACTGGTTCTATAGCTGTGTTTGGACTTCTGATTGCTATCCTCAGCTTTATCTCTAGAGCATTCTCTTGCAAAGTATCCATTCCTTCCACAATTATAGCATTCAACTTTGGACTTGTCATATCCTAAAGGCTCATTAGGATCAACAGTCATTTTTCTTCCAGTCTTCTTGAAGAACCTATTAGATCTTACTGACACCATAGCAGCTTGCCATTTAAGATCCATCTCTTCAACATCAGCATCATCCATTTGGAACAAGTCATTGAGTGTTAATCTTGGCCTGTTGTCTTGTCCAGCGAAGAATGAGAAGGCATCATTGTCACTAAACAATGGTGAAGACCTTCCATGTGGATTTTGAGAGACTATAGGGATGCCTTTAATACTTTGTGGGTAAGTACTGCTTGTAAGTCCTCCAGCGGTATTTGTGAAGTATGTACCGCTGCTAGATCCACTAGCGGTATTTTGAAAGTAAGTACCGCTGTTCCCATCTGATACAAAAGCCAATTTAGACTTTGAAGTAGTCACTGTCTTTACTTCAGTGCCTTTCACATCTATCTCATATGCTCTAAGATTGTTGTAGAGATGATCAAAAGGAATTGTTTCCAAATCATCTCTTATGATGAAGTGCATAGCTATTGCTTTCCACTCTGGTGAAACACTTCTTAAGAATTTTAAATTAGCATCTTCATTAGGAATTACTTGTCCATAAACTGCCAACTGAATAAGCAATTTACTGAACCTTCCATATCCACCATGTATCCCCTCTATACTAGTAATTGAGAAGTTATCAAATTCTTGCTTAAGAACAATCTTCTTAATCTTCTTAGATTTGTCATTGCCCCTAAATCTAAGTTTTATAGCATCCCACATAGCTTTAGCATCCTTATAATGATGAAAGCTTGGTAGAATGTCTTCAGAAAGAGCCATAGACAAAGCAGTTCTTGCTTTTCTTTCTCTGATCTCTGCTTGTACCTCCTCAGCAGTCACAGCAGGTATAACATAGCATGTATTGTCTAGGAACCAGTGTAGCTTCTTTGGGTGAATTCCCATTCTTGATAACTTGCCACACAGTGTGATCTGTGTGATTCAAGTAATGTTCCATCTGCATAGCCCATGTCTCATAATTGTCACCTTTGAGAACTAGGAGTTTAACAGTAGACAAAGTATGAGAAGGTGTTGGTGTAGAGGTAGCTACAGCATTCACGGCTTGAACACCTTGTGCTGGTGCAGGATGCACAACTTATGGTTGTCCCTGTGGTATAGGATCAGGGTTCTGAACATCATTCAAGTGAGCATCATCACCTTCTGGTTGAGACATTGAGTTTTGGGATGTGTGGAGTGTTTGGGGTTGTGTTCTTCTTTTTCAGAGTTTCTCAACAAGCTCTGATACCACTTGTTGATCCCTTTGGTTGGATCTATATTCTGTTAAGAATTAGTATAGTAGTTTGTAATCAAACTAAAACACTTTGAGCACTCTTACTAACGCTAAATAAGTTATGCAGAATCTAACTTATAAAGCACAGAAGAACAAAATTACTTCTAACTATTCGATTCTCTTATTAATCGACTTGAATGAGGTACATGAAATACATTGTACCTATGTTCCTTTTATAGAGTAAGGAACCCTAGAAACCTTAGAATATTCTATAAAGATAACTATATCACAGACAATATATTATCAATATTCTAACTATTTAGGTATATCACATAAGATATACTCTAACTATAACTATGACATATCTTATACAAATATATATTCGTCCTAATCATCATAGCAGTACTTACTATGTACCGCGTTAATACTAGCGGTACTTACATAACACTAACAGTACTTAAGATACACTAACAGTACTTGACACTTAACAAATAATTCCCAACATACCTTTAACATAACCATGACTCCTACTTCAAATTCCAACGGTTTCCTTCGGTTATCAGCATAACTCTTTTGTCTACTTCTGGCAGATAACAAACGCTTCTTAATTTGCACAATCTTTTTAGTCGTATCAAATATCATTTCAGGTCTAGTCAATTGACTTTCTCCTACTTCACTCCAACACACTGGAGATCTACACTTATGTCTATACAAAGCTTCAAATGTTGCGGCTTTAATACTAGCATGATAACTGTTATTGTACGAAAATTCAACCAATGGCAAATGTTTATCCCAACCATTTCCAAACTCAATCACACACGTACGAAGCATATCCTCTAACGTTTGAATCGTTCTTTTACTTTATCCATCAGTTTCCGGATGATATGCAGTACTCAAACATAACTCCGTTCCCATCGCTTTCTGCAAAGATTTCCAAAATTCTGAAGTAAACCTACTATCACGATCAGAAATTATCAACAAAGGCACACCATGTCGACAAACAATCTCCTTCACATACACTGTTGTTAATGTTGATCCCAAACTTAGATCGATTTAGCTTTGTGTAAACGAGAATAAATCAAGTTAAACACTTAGAGAAACTTTGTTGTATAAACAATCCAAGTACTATGCGGAATTAATACTTGAATGAAGAACAAACAAAACAAATAAATCAAACTTTCACTTTGGTTGATTAATCGAACTTGCGTACAATGAAAGTGTGTAAAAACATATATTGAACTAAAACCTAAAGACCTCCTTCTATAGATTAAGGAGTCTTGTACAATAGTTTACGTATCAGCTATTTTAGGTAAAGATAAACATAAGAAATACATTGTCGAGCATATCTTTACTAGAAACATAAAACATGTAGACTAAGTCTTCTATTAGTGCTTGACTTCTTCTTATCAACGCTTGACTTCTTCCTGTCAACGCCTGTCTTGTCAACGCTTGATTTCTTCCTATCAACGTCCAAATTGCTCTTATCAGCGTTCAAGTGTCTTGACTACATTTTATTCCCAACAATCCTCCCCTAAACTTGATATCTACTCTAGTAATCAAGTTTCTAAATAAAAACTAAGGACTAGGAGGATTCTTACAAATTGCATTATATTGGAAATAAATATATCTAATCAAATCTTTGGCCATGTCACTTGAGTAGTCTATCTCCAGCTGTGTTGTCATCATTTTCTCCAAAACTTCTTTGGACATAGGATACTTAACATCCACAAGAAGATACTCAGAAAACTTTGTAGTACTCAAATGATACACACCAGCTGCTGAATATAGACGCCATTGAAGTCCACTGATATCATCATCAAGATCCTTCCAAACAGAATCTTCTTCATCTAGTGCACACATTCTCTTGAATGTTGACCAGATCTTTATTCCATTGACTGAAGTAGGTGCTTCAGTCTCATACTTGGCCTGCAGTAACCTCTAAATGTCTGCCAAGTCTTCCCTATCCAGGATTGCAAACAAAGACATAAGAGTAGTAAAAGTATGTACCTCTTTCCTATATCTGCCAATCATCCAGAACCCACTTGCATCTTCTTCATAGCTAACAATAGGGTTTCTGGAATCATGAGGTACCAGTTCTACCATATGTGAAACTTCCAAGGATGAGAGCTTAATGATCCTTCTAATAATAGCTTCACTAGGATTCACTCTATCCATGTTTCCTGGGAACTTAAGTGGAACTCCCTTCTTCAAAGGTCTTGGTGCAATTAAAGCCTGTTGAATTTGCATCTCTTCTGCAAGCTCTTCCTTTCTTTCATCTGAAAGAAGTCTGATAGTGTTCTGCTCTTGCACTCTTGCCCAAATAGGATAAGCCTTATATTCCAATTCATCAAAGGACAATGCCTGCAACTTCTGAAAATTCCAACCTCCTTGATGACATCTAAGCAACATATAATAAAGCTCCCTTCTATCCTTCTTAGATTGTGAGAAAACTTTGCTGGCCTTATACTTTAGGATTACCTGGAAATCCATTTGAATCCTGAGTAGAATCTCCAAACCCCAAATCTGATCTGATAAAGGCATGTCTGGATTCTCCATGATCTTATTCTCCCATGAAAAGTACATCTGGGCAACTTCTGGCATCTTATATTTTACCTGATTCTTCAACTCTGCAAGTTTTTCTTTTGCCAACACATCACCATATTCAAGTCTTTCTGGTTCTTCAATAATCATAACACTTGAATCTGTACTCTCATCATCAATGCGTTTCTTACTTTCAATAGCAGTTTTCTTCATCCTATCTTCTTTCTCAAGTTGTGTAGCCAACATGGAATCAAATTTTATTTGGACTGCATCCTTGGAAACCACTATTTCCACCATAATCCCTTTACCTTTATCTGATATATCAATGGTGGGTAAAGATGATGATGATACCTTTGTAGACACATCTTTGATGATAGCTGATGGCTGGGATACATCAACCATACCTGCAGGTCTAACAACGTCCAATACCTGTGTGTCAACACCTAACTTACTCTTTTTCTGCAACCAAGGCTTTGTTTTCTTCCACATCCTTGGCCAAAAAGCTCCAGTTCCAGCCAATACCATCAATCTATTGCATGTCAACCATAGCTTTTGTATCTTCAACTTTGACGATTTGGCTTGAAGGCTTTCCAACATCAAATCTTCTTGGATATCTACACTCTCTCATAAAGTGACCCATTCTATGGAAATTGTAACACTCAACCTTGGATTTATCAAATCCAGCAGTGTCTTTAGCATTAAAGGTCATCTTCTTCCTGAATCTTCTATTCCATCTATTGGCCCTTATGCTTGCAAGTGCCATATTCCACTTTATGTCCATCTCTTCCAAATACTCATCACTAATTTGCTCAAGGTCCTCATATGTAATCACTGAACCATTGGGCAATGAAGCAATGTATGCACACACTGTATCTAGATTAATACAAGCAGGCTTAACTCTTGGTGAGTCAACATTGTATTTGTCAGCATTTGAATGTGAGGTGCTGACAGAGCTTAATCCAACGTTGACACAAGATGATCTAGTAACGGGGTGCATGTATGATTCCCTTTGATCAAATTGACCTTCATTATGTGAGAAGAAGGCCATATTTCCATTGGTAGACTTTCTTCCTTGATCCAAGAGGATTTCACTTTCTACAATCCTCAGTTTATTGTAGACGTCATCAAAAGTGGAAGTTTTGTGAGTATTATTAGCAATCATAGACCTTGCTTCAATCTTCCATGCATTACCAAGACTTTTAAGGAAAGTGGTGATGATATCAGCATCATCATGCACTGTTCCCGTAAATGACAACTTGCTTGTAATGTTAAGAAGTTTGCTTCTGACTCCACTTAGCTTTTCATTGGGAAGAGCTTTGAACACAACATACTCATGCAAGAGTTGCTTCTTTTTCTCTGAGGCAGTATCATCATTACCACCATAAGTAACTTGAAGAGCTGCCCAAAGATCTTTGGCCAAATCATAGCCTCTATACTTGTGCTGATTGGCTTGTCCCAAAGAAAGTTTAAGGATGATTAGAGTTTTCATGTCATTCCTTCTCTTTGCTATGTCCACAGTTGAAACAGCTCTTCCATCTTCAAGTTGTTCTTTTTGATCAGCTTCACTTGAGCCTGGAGTTGATCTTGCAGTAATAGGAGCTGCAATCTTGGCAACCTTATTGAATGTGTTTCCATATTCAATAATTTACCATAGGGTGTGGTCATGGATTTGAAGATACTGCTCAAAGTTAAACTTCCACAACCCAAAGTTGTCTGGATCTAGCATGGGGATCTTAATGTTGTGGCTTGAGGAAGAGTTCAATTCTAGAGTAGACATGTCGTCTGAATTTTAGGGTTTCTTGACAAATTAGGGTTTTTGGCGATTTAAGGTTTTTGTGTTCTTGAGATCAAAGTTTCTCAACAAGCTCTGATACCACTTGTTGATCCCAAACTTAGATCGATTTAGCTTTGTGTAAACGAGAATAAATCAAGTTAAACACTTAGAGAAACTTTGTTGTATAAACAATCCAGGTACTATGCGGAATTAATACTTGAATGAAGAACAAACAAAACAAATAAATCAAACTTTCACTTTGATTGATAAATCGAACTTGCGTACAATGAAAGTGTGTAAAAACATATATTGAACTAAAACCTAAAGACCTCCTTTTATAGATTAAGGAGTCTTGTACAAAAGTCTACGTATCAGCTATTTTAGATAAAGATAAACATAAGAAATACATTGTCGATCATATCTTTACTAGAAACATAAAACGTGTAGACTAAGTCTTCTATCAGTGCTTGACTTCTTCTTATCAACGCTTGACTTCTTCCTGTCAACGCTTGTCTTGTCAACGCTTAATTTCTTCCTGTCAACGTCCAAATTGCTCTTGTCAACATTCAAGTGTCTTGACTACATTTTATTCCCAACAGTTAACCTCTCCATACTATCCGTCTTGTTCATTGGTAAAAAGTGAGCAGACTTAGTCAATCTATCTACAATCACCCATATCATATCACAACCATTAGCAGTCCTTGGCAAACCTATCACAAAATCCATAGTAATCTTTTCCTATTTCCACTCAGGAATCTCAGGTTGCACTAATAATCCAGACGGTTTCTTATGTTCAGCTTTCAATTTCGCACAAGTTAAACACTTATTAACATACTATGCTATATCTGCCTTCATATTCGGCCACTGATAAACTTTCTTAAGATCTTGATACATCTTGTCTGATCCAGGATGTATTGAATACTTCGAATTATGAGATTCATTCATCACTAAATCTCGCACTCCTAAAGAACCTTCCTCAGACGGAGACAATGGTAACCAAATCCTATTCTCAAAATACCTCAATCCATCTGACCTTACTTCAAACAATGGTTTCAACATTCTACCCAAATTTTCTGCCTACATATTCTATTCCTTCAAACCATTAGCTCGGGCTTTCAATATCGCTTCTGTCAAATCAATACTTTCCATCATTGCCAAAGCTCTAACTCTTATAGACTTATCTCTTTCCTTTCTACTAAGTGCATCAGCTACCACATTCGCTTTACCAGGATGGTAACAGATCTCGCAGTCATAATCACTCAGCAACTCAACCCATCTCCTTTGCCTCATATTCAATTCCTTTTGATCCAAAATATATTGCAGACTCTTATGATCAGTGAAAACCACACACTTGGTTCTATACAAGTAGTGTCTCCACAGCTTCAAAGCAAAAATCACAGCCCCAAGTTCTAAATCATGAGTAGTGTAATTCTCTTCATGCTTCCTCAATTGTCTCGATGCATATGCTATTACTTTCTCCCTTTGCATCAACATAGCTCCAAATCCTTTATGAGACGCGTCACAATACACTACAAAATCCTCAGATCCTTCTAGAAAAGACAAAATCAGCGCAGAACACAACTTATCCTTCAGCGTACTAAATGCAGATTCCTCTTCCAATCCCCATTTAAACACTCGATTCTTTTCCGTAAGCTTAGTCAACGGTTTAGCAATAAGTGAAAACTTCTCGATAAACCTTCTATAATACCCAGCTAGACCAAGAAATTGGCGATCTTCAGTCGACGTCGTTGGCACTGACCAATCCTTGATTGCCTCAATCTTAGCAGGATCCACACGAACACCTTCACTATCAATCACGTGCCCCAGAAATTGCACTGATTTCAACCGAAATTCACACTTAGAGAACTTCGCATACAACTTCTCTTTCTTCAACAATTCCAAAATTATTCTCAAATGCTTCTCATGTTCTTCTTCACTCTTGGAGTAAATGATATCATCAATGAATACGATAACAAACTCATCCAAATACGACTTACATACACGATTCATCAAATCCATGAATACATCAGGCGCATTCGTTAATCCAAAAGGCATCACTTGAAATTCAAAATGTCCATATCGAGTACGGAAAGCTGTTATAGGAATATCTTCTTCCCTAACTCTCAGTTGATGATACCCAGACCTCAAATCGATCTTCGAGTATACACTTGATCTAGATCAGTTGCAAGGATTAAACAAATCATCAATCCTCGGCAATGGATACCGATTCTTGACAGTCAGTTTGTTAAGCTCTCGATAATCAATACACATTCTAAAAGAACCATCTTTCTTCCTAACAAACAAAACAGGAGCACCCCACGGCGACGAACTCGGTCTAATAAATCCCTTATCCATCAATTCCTGTAATTGATCAGATAATTCTCTCATCTCAGATGGAGCTAAATGATACGGTGCACGAGCAACTGGCGCAGCTCCCGACACTAAATCAATACGAAACTCCACTTCACGATGCGGCGGTAATCCTAGCAAATCTTCAGGGAAAACCTCAGGATACTCTTTAATCACAGGCACATCCTCCAATTTCCTTTCATTTACACCATCATTGCTTATCTGTGCAAGAAACACATCACAACCTGCTTCTATATACCTCATCATCTTCAAACAAGAAACAACTCTCAAACGAGAAGTACATTCATAACCTTTCACAGTCAATACCCTATTCCTTAGCGGTATCTAAACTAATCTTTCTCCACAAACAATCACTGCACCATTACCAACTAACTAGTCCATTACAACAATCACGTCAAAAGATCCTAATTCTATAGGCATCAAATCAATACTAAACACATAATTACCTAACTTCAAGGAACAACCTTTCAGTATAGAACTAGTGCTTACAACCTTACCATCAGCTAACTCCACCTTATAACTAGTTGATAATCTCACTGGTTCTCTATCCAATAGCTGACTGAATCTAACATCTACGAAACTTCTATCGGATCCAGAATTAAATAACACACTAGCATAACAAGCATCTAGTAAGAACGTACCAGTCACCACATTCGGCCCTTGAGGTTTGTCAGCATCTCCCATGACATAGGCTGGAGCAGCAGTCCCAGCAACAACACCAGCAACATTGCATCCTTGTTGTATGCCAACCCTCAGACAGTTCCCTTGCTTATGTACACGGCCTCCACATCCAGAACAGTTAACTACCTTGACAGCCTTGGCTCCAGTGGCCACACCCTTGTTTCTAGAATCTGCCATCTTATGTCCGGCCTTCCCACACTTGTTGCAAGCAGGTGGATAATTTCCAACATGACACAGATTACACCGACCACACTTTGGATTCACCTTGTTACCTTGAGTTCCAGTAGCAGCACGAACACCATCATTCCTTCTCAAATTGTATTGCTGATTCCTATTTGGTCCTTGGTTATTGTTGTTACGATAACCACCACGATTCTGTCCTTGGTTTGAGTGTGCAGCTTCCCACTTTCTCTTATTCCCCTCAGCAATACTATCCTTTCGATCCTGCATCTTTACATCTATTAAAGCATGAGCCATCTGAACAGCTTCATCAAATGACTTGGGTTTCGACGAAGTAGTCTCTCCCTTGATATTGCTAGATAAACCTCTGATATACTGCTTCATCTTCTTACGGTCATCAGCAAAAGCATTAGGACACAACAAACATAAATCAGAGAATCTCCTTGTATAAGCCACAATATCATTGTTTCTCAGCACTAAATGCCTCAACTCATCCTCTAACTGACCTAACTCTTCCTCAGGACAAAACTTAGCAATTAATAGTCCATTGGTCACAGTCCATGTTCTAGCATTAGCTTCAACGAATCCCACAATAGCTACCTGACTATTCCACCAGCTTAATGCATCATCCTGAAAAGTAGCTGTAGCAAATTTCACCTTACTAGCTTCTGCACATCCACTGATTTCAAAAGTACTTTCAATCTTCTCAATCCACCTTCTTAATTCCAAAGCACCACCAATACCATGAAATTGGGTAGGTCCACATTTCATGAAACTAGCATAAGAACATTCCTTCTGAATCTGCTGAACAACAGCATTACCTCTAATAACGCTCAAATCTAACATATTTATATGAGCGTATTCGTGGTGTTTATGCATATATTTATATGATTATTATGAACATATGATACTTAATGAAGCTTATTTTCTATTGTAGGTTCATCAATGGTTACATCACGAGAAATGAAGAAAAGACGTGAATTGGAGGTGAAAAGATGAATGAGACATGAAAGTGTAGCTCTCGTATGATAAATAATACAATGATAAAGAGTCTTGGAATGTTTCTAAGAAAGAAAGGTGGAAGAAACAAAGAAGAAGGACTAGAAGGGAAAAGTGGGAAAGTTAGCCCAGTTTCCACCAGCAACACTTCTGCTGCCACCGGCAAAACGTCTCTCAGTTGACACCGCCGACAAATCAATGCCCAGCTGCCACCAGCAACACTTCTGCTGCCGCCGGCAAGTTGCCCAGACAGATTTTGGAGAAGTCATAATAAACATATCTTCCACTTCTCTAAGTTACCTTAAACACTCCAATTAAGTCCATAACACCTAAAGACCGATCATTTTCTCTTAATTACTCCATTCCCTGGAACATTACTCACCTTTGCCTCCAAGAAAACTACTTGGTGGCCAAGGATAATTCACTTATAAATAAAACCCATGGGGTAGTGTTCATCATATATATCCATCTCATCATTCCTTTAATCATCATCTATCCCATATTTCTGTGATTTTGATATCACCCCTCTCCCAAGTGGTGAGGGGTGGAATTGATAACCATGATCATGTAATAAGCCATTCAAGTTGTAGAGAAGAAAACCACACCATAAACAACTCAATCTCCAACACTCCTAGTTCCCAAACACCCCAAAAGGCTCTATACTCGCACCAAGAGGTTAATGTCCAAGAAGGTTATGGGTGA
This sequence comes from Glebionis coronaria, assembly GCA_025667525.1. Lineage (NCBI taxonomy): Eukaryota > Viridiplantae > Streptophyta > Magnoliopsida > Asterales > Asteraceae > Glebionis > Glebionis coronaria. Next base: position 151,868,491 of record CM046879.1, on the reverse strand, counting down.
TGCATTGTAATTTGGTTGTTATATTGGTTAGAATCATTTGGATATTTTGTAGCTATGGATTCTAATGTTGGGTAACTCCTTCTTTATTATTTAATAAATTTTATGTTCATGTTTATGGGGATTCTTATGTGATATTGTGAATGTGTTGATACTTGTATTGTTTATATGAAAACTTGTGATATATGGATGTTTGGATTCTATAGTGTTTGTATTGGATTATGGTGATAACATTATATTTGGTTGAATTGGAGCTTGTTCTTGTTTGTCAATTTGGTTAATAATTGTTGAGTCTATATGTCAAAATTATTCTCAATATGGTTGATGTCAATTCATTAATCGACAAATGATTTGGTCTTGTGCTTGTGAAGATTGTGCAAGAGACTTAATAAATATAACAAGTAAAGGTTTAATCTAGATTATAGGTCGAAAAGAGTCTTTTGAATATATTGTTCTAATCATCTTTCAAGTAAATGGAACTTATCATATTGATAACACCAAGTCTATGGGCCGAAAGAATTCTTGTTGTTATTGGTTTAGGCATAAGGCTCACGAGTGACCACTTGATTGAGACTTATGTATACTTGATTTATAAAGCACTAGTGTCTTATTATTGGTTCTATAGGTCGAAAGGATTACCTTTAATATGTGTTCCAAACTAATCATCCTAATGTCCATGTGATCATTTGATTATACTTGTATGTTCTTTGTGTGCTAGTGCCTTTAACGATTCTCATGGTGGTGTGATCGTGATAGTCATAAAACCCAATGTGTGGAAAGATCGCATATCAAGTTTTTGGCTTCTTGTCTAGGATTTGTATTTGTAATTCTTTTTAAATATACCTAGTGTATCGAACGCATCAAGTTTTTGGCGCCGCTGCCGGGGACTTGAAAGTTTCTACTCTTGTGTTTGTTTGTTTGTTTCTTTGTTAGTTGGAATCGTTACCTTGTTGATTGCTTGTTTCATTGTTATAATCCGGCATCGTCACCGCCAGGTTTTTGGCGCCGCTGCCGGGGATGGGAGTTTGGACAAGGATGAGAGAGTTCATACTCTTGTTAGTTTGTTTGTTTAATTGCTTGTTTCATGAATCGTTTTGTTACTAAATTAATACATAACCCGAAAGAGTTGTTATACCCCATTTATCCGCATAGGGGGGACGAGTTTCACATAGGAGGAATTCGGTTGGTGGTTGATTACTCAATTAGAGGCTTTGAATTGCATAAATTTCTTTGTTAGTTTGTTGCTCTTGAATGATTTCTCTAACCCTTGACAAAGGTTAAGAGCACCCTTTTCTTAAAAATCTCATAATTCTCAAAAATTGCTTACATAGTTTTGGCACCAAAATCACATATTTGGTGTTGGGATTTTCTCTCTTGTGTTCTCAAATTGCTTGTTTCAATGATTTATTGCTAAATGTGTCCCAAATTGCTTGTTTCAAAAACCCAAAACCATGTCCCGAATCACTCTAGTCGATGACTAGAACTACTTGACCACATGAATTGTGTTTGTTTGTTTGTTTTCTTGTTTTGTGAGTTTGTGACTTGTTATGTGTCATGTGCATAAGTGTTTTTATGTGTTTATGTTCTTGTGTGCTTGTATGCTTGTGTGCTTGCTTGTTGCATTTCTCATTGTATGCATTTTTGTGTTTTTCCTAGTGTAAGAGGGGGCGTTTGGATTAGTCATTATCTAACGATTTTGATCACTACAAAAATTCTCCTTTATTTAAAATAAGTGGTATTTGATATCTTAAGTCATATTTGTTAAAATAAAAAATTAAAAAAATTGTTTTGAAAATACATGGAAAATACATGAAAAAGAGTTAGAAATCTAGTTTTTGTCATTTGTTTCATGTTATGTGTTAGATGTGTATTGTGTTGTGTCTTATTTTGTTTTTAGAATATGATGTGCTAAGTGGTTTTACATGTATTTGTAGCTTATTAGTAATTCCCTTTTAGTTTTTGAGCTTATTTCACTTTTTCATGTATAAGATGTCTTATTGTTTTTAAGGGTGTGTATGGATTAAGCTATATCTTATATGTTTTAATGATTTCTATAAAAGTGTCTTTACAATTTTTTTTTGTTTTTAAGTTATAAGGAAGTTTGTAAAAAAAAAAAGAATCTTTTTGCCTTGTCGGGCGGCATTGTGGCCACTGTTACCCCCTTGCCGGCGGCAAAAAGCCCTGCCGGGCGGCAAGTCGAAAAAAAATAAAAAACTTCCTTTTAATTTTCTTTTAACTAAACTAGGCTTTCCTCAAAACCATTCCTAATTGTGTTTTGAACTTGTTTAACATACGTTTTTTTCGAGTTTTAAACCAAGTCTTAATAAAGCTTATATCCCGCCCAACCAGCCCGTTTTAGTCATTTTGTGCCTTGTTCGTATTTATATTCGCCCCGATTGATTCCCAAACCCCGTGGATAGAACCCGAAGTCTAGAAAACCATCCGGTTTAATAGATTTGGTACAAAACCTCTATTATATGTTTTTGTTTCCTTTAGTTAAAATAACAAATTAAATAGGTTTTATTTTTAGATTTGAGAAATATGTTGGTGTTGAGAGTTTGTGTACATTTTATTGGTTGTGTTTAATAAATAAAAGAAAAAAATTATGAAAACCATTGCTCGAAACTTATACTATCTGTTTCCCAGAAATTTTTGCCAGTAGTAAAAGTTTTGAGTCATGATAAAAAAAAAGGTCAATTAATCATATTCTTATTTCGTAAGACGTATCCTACTCGTTCCCTAAATATTTTTGCGAGTTGGAGAAGTTTTAAAGTAAGTTTTTGTGAAAGATAATAATAATAAAGTAAAAAAAATATGCAAACTCATAGGCATCCCATTAGTTCTCAAATCTCATTTTTTTAGTTGTTCCATTTTCGTTTTTAATCTTTATTAGTATTTCCATGGCACCAAATAAAGTATTTTTTTTCTCATCTTTAAATTATAAAAAAAATAAAATAAATAAATAAATAAAAATATTTTTGAACTTGCCTCCGACAATTTGTCCTGCCGACCGGCAACTTTGATTCTATTGACACTTGCCGCCGACAACCCCAAGATGACGGCCGGCATTCTGCATTCTGTTCCCACTTGCCGCCGGCAAAACCATGGTGCCGGTCGGCAAGTTTGCCATTAATAAAAAATATAGTTTTTCTTATTTAACTTTTGTTGAGTCGTTTTATGTTTTTAAGTGTTTAGATTATTTTATTTGTCATATGTGTGATGTTTATATGCATAATATTTGTTCTTGTTTGTGTTTGTTGTCTTGTGTGTTTGTTTCTTTTTGTTTGCGTGCATGCTGGTTTGTGTTTGTTTAAGTTCATGTGGTTCATGTATGAACTTTGTGGGTGTGTTCGTTGGAAACCCTCACGAGACTATAACTCGTCCACTCGGGATACCGAGGGGTTTAAAGGCTTGTTGCATACGCTAAATGCAATCGTATTGACTATGAAAGTGCGCTTAATAAATTAACGTGTTTTGTAGTTTAGTCTATTTGCGGGTTCAATAAAGCTTATGGAGGATGGATTGATCGTGTTGATGGATTATATGTACGCTCGTTGGAGATGAAATCGCTTGATCTTCATAACTTGACATCTCATCATATGGAGATCAATTGCAATTTCTTAGCCCGGGAAGTTTCGTTTCTCTTGGACTATTTATTTATTTACCCTACTTTTCATGCTTTGAAGTTTATTTTTCACATTGAGTACAATCAAAAACTTAAGTGTGAGAGGAAATAAATTGGAAAACGAAACCACCTTTTATTATCTAAAAATTTTGGGCTATTATAAAAAAAGAAAAAAAAAAGAAAAAAAGGGGAGAATTTGTATACTTGTTTGCCCTTAGGATCTAAATGTTTTCACACGCTTGTCGTAAATATATTTCAATAATGATCTACATGGTGAAAATAAAAAAATAATAAAAAATAATAAAAAAATAAAATAAAATAAATAAAATAAGTTTTAGTGAGATCACACTTGTGTGATATAAGTGTATATGCGTGATAAAGAGGCAACCTTATGAAAATAGCTTTTTCCAATTTTCTCTTTAGCTAGTTTCATCGATTAGCTAACCTCTCATATTAACCCTTTTGTTAGCACTCTCGTCTAGTGCTAGATACCCTTAGAACACTCGTTGAGCCATTCTTTTCATTTTTTGTTAAATCCACTAAAAAAAATATCTAACCTTAAACCTTAGCCTAACCCTTGTCAAAGTCTAAATGGTGGGTTGCTAGTTGCTTGTATGGTGGATAGTTTTTGATGATTATTAGTTGCCATAGTTTGCTATGTGTGTGTGTGCCATTCCAACAAAGATGGATACTGATCACCTTTATATTTTTATTTTTTGTGTTGTGTGCTTAAGCGAAGTGTGAGGGGAGCATGTGTTGGATGTTGAAAAAAAATTGAAAAAAAGAGGAGGACGAGAAAAGAAAAAAAAGAAGAATAAGTCATCGGAAAAACGTAAAAAGAAAGTGATGAAAATATTATGAAGATGAAGGAAGATGAAGTATGTTTAGATATCGATTAGCCAATGTGCTAAGACGTGATATATGCGTTGAATAAAGCTCGTAGATATGATCATTTTTGGGCTTGTGATATGTCCGTTAACTAGCAACATGGGACTTAGACTTTTAACTTGTATATTCTTTATACACCTCTCATAAAAATTCTCATGTCTTATCCATACCCATTAACCCTTAGCCTTGTAACCCGAATAAAAGTCCTCTTTAGATGTGTACACTTGGTGCTCATGCCATTCGGTTTAGTCTTGTTTGTACTTTGTAGAATTTCTTTTATTTTTCTAAACCATTTTAGTCACCACATTCGACTCTTGAGGTTTGTCAGCATCTCCCACGACATAGGCTGGAGCAGCAGTCCTGTAGAAATTGATAACCTATGAATCTATGAAGTGGGTTGATGTTTTTCTAGTGAGAGAAACTAGAGAGAGAAAGTGAGAGAAATATATGGAAGATTTTATTACTATGAAATGTGAATGAAACAACAACCAACCCCTTTCCTTAGTGGAAAGGGGTATTTATAGTCCAAACCAAACATTGGGCTTGGGCCGGTCCATGACAAGCCCATGGACCGGTTCTTACTTAAGTTAATAAGCAAATATCAACTATTATCTAACTACGAGCTATTACAACATGAATATTATTGTGGAGTGACCGATACTTCTAATATACGTAAAAACGTATTTCTAACAATCTCCCCCTAAGGGAGGTCACTCCACGTTTACAAAGTTCTAAACCTAGCATACTATACTAAGTCTTCGTTCTTTAGCTCGTAGTCTTTTCTTCTTTTCTTTCTTTTGTTGTGAATATGTTGATTTGATCTTTTTGGCTTTGACTTGAGAGCATTGTTCTTTGGCCTTTCACGTGCGATCTTTGCCTTTCTTGTGAACTTTGCCTCCTCGTGACTTCATGTTCCACACACTTACGTCTTTTTGTTGAATTCTCGAAAGCTTCAGAGTTTGGTACAGCGGAAGACTTCATCTTGAACTTTCTTGAATTTTTGCTGAACTTTGTTGCAAAAGACATAAGTATGTGGGAACGACTTTTCCAGGTACACCGCAACACCACCGTCTTTACTGGTACTCAGCAACGCCACCGTCTTCAACAGGTACACAGCAACGCCACCGTCTTTAGCAGGTACACAGCAACGACACGAATAAAATGGCTTTGAACATTTTATTCTAATTCGGTAGCATTTTACCTCCGGTCGGTGAAGACCGTTGGACGATATTGGATATCGTACCCGTGACGGATAGTTTCAATTAAGTAACTTCCTGACAGGATTTCGCGGGTGAACCCGTTCTCTTTATTCGACCGTCCAAAGCTGACTGCGAACATAAAGAGTGAATCACTTGGATAAATTATCCTTGTGATTAAAAAGCCGTCAATTCATGAAACCTGGAACAAGTGAATTTCAATTAAGATTTTCACCATCGTTGCTTTCCAGTTGTCACGAGCTCAATTCATAAAGAATCTTGCGCGTTACCTACCAAGTGCTGTTTGATGTTGACACTAGAAGGATTTCCACTCGTCACTGTGGTCAATAAAGAGTCACTCTGAGTGTTCTGGCAAGATCTTATAATAATGCGAAGAGGCCTGGAACGAGTTTAAGTTCAATTAAGAATTAAACCACTGTTACCTTCCAGTTTTTCACAAGATTGGTTCTAAAAGAACCGCACGTGTAACCTACCATGAGCTTGTTTGATGTTGGCTCAAGCAGGATTTCCATCTTCATTGTAATACTTATGTATTACTCGGATGTTCTGGCAATATTACAGGAATATTGCGTAGGACTCATGAAAATCTCTTACTTTTCACAGTGTGTGAGAAAGAAAGGAATAAATGGAAAGTGTCCTAATGAGACTTTTGATGATCTCTTGGCTCTAGACTCGATTGTGCGTTTTGATTTAGTGAGCGATGGCTGGAGAGGAGTGCCACCTTTTCAATACCAGTTTATTCGGAGTGAATAAACCAATAGATAACGTGTTGATCTCCGTGTGATTAAAACAAATACCTTTTGAGAGATATTTGAGTTAGCTGGGGAAGGGTTGTGCATTGCATCACTGGGTCCATGATGTCTTTCTTCAATACCGAGAATCATTAACAAAAATGACCTCAATAGCATATGTATTGACCCGGTTTCTGCCTAAAGTTGTAAGGAGGGCTTCTTTCTTTACACCCTTTATCTTTACATTTCTTTTTCATTCTTCAACCCCTTCAATGCTTACCAATACGTCATCACTAGCACCTTGTTGTGATTGTTCCAGTGCTAGCTTAAGTACTTGGTCGGCATTCAGCTACGTTCACATTCTTTCTCCATCTTTCCTAGGACTTCTAATTCTAACTAGGGAATTGTCCTTGGGAAGATTCCATCGGCTCTGATGAATCATTGGACTAAACCTATTCCTACCACCCTTTTGTCACCACATCCGTCGTGAATTAAGCGTGTTTTGGGAAGGAATTGCCGCCATGAAAAATCATTGAAAATCACCTAAAGTACTTGTGATATTGAAATCAAAGGTTTTGTACCTTAGGTGTTTTGTTCATCAAAAACGCTCCCCCTTAACACGTGCTTAACACATATTAAGTTGGATAATCTTTAAGTTTTTTTTTCATCTTTTAGCCAAGTATCACTTACGTCTCCTTAATCCCATTTTCTCCCCTTATCCAAAATGTTAACCATTAATATTTGGGATATTGAATGGATTAACCGGTCTTTGGGTAAAAATGAAATTGTTGTTTGGCCATAGAACAACTGATTGCTCCCCCTTAAGTTAATAAGGGGTAGTTGTAGTGCTTTAATATGATATATTTTGAAAGATTTAGAATCTCGTGAGAAATTCTTGAAAAATTATCATACTTTAACACTACAACAAGCCATTAACGCACATTATTCACAAATATACATATTCACAAATAATACTACCAATATAGAGTGACCTGAAATGTACGACCCTTCAGATGGATCGTTGCAGTGTCCTGTAGTGCACTCCATATGGTCTACCACCCACGAATCTTTCCAAACTCCTCATCAACCTACGTTCACGGAGCTTTTGATCGATCTTTTTGATCACGTACTTCGCCATCTGCCGGTAACCTTGATGCCAATCCTCCGTCATTTCTGGCAAAGTCTTACCCGAGTTCAGATGCTCCAACTTTCCTCTGACTTGTATAAGAGTTCCATCACTATACTTGTGGAGCTCCCCCATCCTCATAAACTTCATCAGACCCCGACTGTTTAAGTAGAAAATGCCGTAATTCGGGACCGAAATGCCGGTATAAGGACATCTTGCTACATGTTGAGGTAACACTTTGTTCACAGGACGGGTTAAATTGAGCTTCCTCTGATAGCTTTCGACTCCTAACTAAAGATCTTCAACTCGTGTTTTGATGACAACGCTTCGTGTGAACATACGAAGTGCTGTATTCAACGCAATCAGATCTTCACGAGGAATATGTGTCAGTTGATCTCTGGTCATCAGAAGCAGCATATCTTCGATATCCTCAAGGCGAATGATGAAAAAATCTCCCTGCTGGATTCTGTATTCCCTGTCATCCTCCCTTTTCAAGCGAATCTCCGTCACATGATAATAGCCGTTCTTGGCTTCTGTTTTCATCCCTAAAATGCTGGAGATGCGGATATCGGATCTAACTGAGCTTCCAGAATTGACTAAGCAGCAACACCTGTACGCCCTTCTGACTCGTTCGTCCCAATGAGATGCACCTATGACAGCATACATATCATAATTACGATTTATCTTAGGGACCCAGAGTCGGTTTACCTTTTCCTCGATGAAGGGTATTGTCCCCCAGTTGGCAGCTTTTAGCAAGGTCAGGGATGTTGCGTACTTCGATGACCCCTTCAGTAGATATACCAGATCATTGGTGACAAAGAAGTCAAGAGCAATCTGATTATCTTGATCCATTGGAGGTGGAGCTCTTTCTGATTCATGAAGACCTGGCCGTTGAACGGTATTCAGAGCCTTCAGGATCTCCTCGGCATAATATTCGAACTCCATTTGGGGCAACCGGGTTTTGGCGCGAAGTCTTTTATCCTTTAGTACTTTCTTCACCAATGATGGAGTAACCGAAGTCTTATACTCATGAGCAAGAAATGCACATAAGTCAATAGGACTTCGGATACGAAGGTACAAGACTTCTTTGTCGGCGTCGGTGATCGGATCATACTGCGCCGCTGCCATGATCCAAGCCTGTGGTGGAGCAGTCTCGTCGATTTCCAACGTGTCCTCCCAGTTCCTTGTGCTTGGTTCAGCAATAGTAGATTGTGGGTTTTGTTGCAGAGGAGTGGAGATGTGAACATCTGCTTGTTCAGATTCAGGCATTTCAGCAGTGTCATGGACAGGTGAATGTTGTGCAGCTTCTGGTTCGGTAACCGATTCTGCAATCACAGGGGTAACAACACAAGAACTAACGGGGTTAGTGGTAACAGGTATTGATTTATGGATAAATGTACCAGGAATAGATGACCCTGTAGTGGCATTCACGTCATGGCGCCACTTCGATCGTCTGGATTCCGTGGATGTAGACTTCTCCTTTGGTGCTGCATCCTTCTTTGACTTGGTGCCAGACTTAACCACTTTCTTTGAGCTGGCGCCTTTATCCCCTTTCTCACGCTGTTCACCTTTATCAGCATTGCTCCCCTTAACACTCTCCTGGTGACCATCACCACCATCGTTACCATCATTATCATCATCATCCGCATCATCACCATCCTCATCCTCATCATCACCATCCTCATCATCATCCTCATCTTCATCATCATTATCACTATCGTCCTCATCATCCTTATCATTCTCATCCTCATCCTCCTCCTCATTCTTATCTTCTTCTTCTTCTTCTTCCTCCTCTCCACCAGTACCCTCGTCTTCCTCACTCTCTTCCCGTTCTTCTTCAGGGAGAATGTGGTAGGGAACCACACTTCCAAATGTCTTGAACAACCTATCATCCTCCATGATAGCGTCATTCAGGGATTTGAAGAGAGCCCGTTGTTTCCTCGATTTATCAAACGATCCAAGTTCCTTCATTCGAGCCTTAAGGATCTTCTTCAGTTCAAAATCCGTCAAGTCATATGCGATCTTGTAGGCGGCTTCTGAAGGATTGGATGACTTGATCATCAAGTTATCAGCAGCAAGCGTTTTCAAGTCATCACGCAGTTTAGGCATTAAGGATTCAACGGAGTCTTTTACTTTCTGCTCAATAGTAGCTTCAAGAGCGTCTTTTTGTTCTTTAAGGTCATCCTTAATAGCCTTAAGTCTTGCAATTCGGGCTTTATGCCTATTAGCTTCATCCCTTTTAACCTGAGCAAGTTCCTCTGCATGAGCTTTACTTGTAGCTTCCATGTCTGCAGCGAACTTGGCAATCAACTCTTCTTGAGCTTTCCTTGATGCTTCTTCACTTTGAGCTCTTCTATTTAACTCTTGGCGAAGTTCATTCATTTCTTTCTTGTGAGCATCCACATGTTTATCCAACATCTCGCCCAACACTATTGCTGCCATTGCAGATGTTGCAGATGTTGCAGATGTTGATGGAATAGGCTCAGTTGTGACTGCGGTGCTAAGGATGGGTTTTGGTGGTGGTGGAGGAAGTGGTGTAGAAACCTGTTTGGTTGGTAATGGTTGAGTTGGTGGAGGTTGAGTTGTTAAAGGTTGAGTAGGTGGAGGAGGTGGTGTAGAAACAGGGATTGATGGCTCCTTCGAAGTGGAGTAATTTTCAGGTGACCCAAACTCATCAACATCTTCAGGTTCAATATACTCATCCTCAAAGTCTACTCTTACACCTGAACCACTACCACCAGTATCTTTTCTGCTCCTTTTAATGGCTGTTTTCATCATTTGTTTCTCAGTTTTCTCAAGATCAGGATCAGCAATATCTGCTTCATCACGTAGACGCATCAAATCCTTACCCTTTCCCTTTTTACCCTCTGTCTTCTTCTTCTTGGTTTTTGGCTCAGGTAAATCTGCTTGCTTCCTTTTACCTTTGCTTTTAACCGTGGTAGATGAGTCTTCTCCTGCTAGAAGGCTTGCTCGTTGTTTCTCAATTTCCGTGAGCAAGTTCTTGTAATCATCAGATTCAATGATCTCATCGGTCAGAAGATGACTGGGAATGGGACCAGGAATAACCGTATTCGAATGAGTTTCCTGCCTTAAGTCTACTAAATCATCATCATCTATCATGTGGTGACGACTACCTGCAAGCTTGTTAATGGATGCATCGTTTTCCATAAAGTAATGTATGATTAACTTAATGAACCTAGGGTACTGGTAAGTTTTGATTTTACCCTTTGTGTTAGTAAAGAGTTGAAAAGTAAACTCCTCCCACAGCAGTGATGCATAATCAATACCCATACCTTTAAACATACCATAAAACATTTTGATGATCGGTGGACGAACAGCATCATACCCAGTTGTTTTGGGTGTCAAGCATCGGCTAAGAATCCCAAAAATAGCTTTCCATGGTTGGCCGACTTTGGCGGTAGTAAACTCAGACGGGGTTCGTATGTCAAGACATCCAATAGCGGTGAACATCTCCATGATCTGGTCCTTGGTTGGGTTGGGTGAGTATGATGGTAGTCCTTTGAGAATCGGACGAAAGCCAAAGATCTTCCTGAAATCTGACACTGTAAGCGTCTGCTGCTTGTTGTCCAAGGAAAAAGTGATCTTGTTCGACGTCCTCTCTTTGGTAGCCCAGAACTCGTAAAGGTAGTCATAGGGCACCGAAGCACTTCTCCTTAGCGCATACTTGAAATGAGATTTATCAAGCATGGCTGTAGCTACCTTAAAGCCATTATGGGTAGAGTGAGATACCTCCTTCAGACGGTAGTTGTTTGGAACAAACTTAAGAGTTTTGGCTTCAGCAATGGCGGCGGCTCTGTCGTCTTGTATTTGTTGTACGGTAGGGTTAGTCATCGTCTCTGCTTAAGATAAAAACACAAAGGTTGATACAAACAAGTATGAATATCATTATGACTTTAAACCTAAGCATTGTACATATGACATAATCCCTTAAGCTTTGAAATCATGCAAACATCTTCTATTCGGAATATTCACTCAATTCGGAATAATAGTCCTATGCTGAATATAAGTCCTATTCGGAACATACAGCCTATGCGGAAAAACATTCCTATTCTGAATAAAAAGGCAATTCGGAACTTTTGACCTATGCGGAATAAATTCCCTATGCGGAACATTTGGGCTATGTGGAACATTTGGGCTATGCGGAACATTTGGGCTATGCGGAATAAATTCCTCCATTCGGAACATTTGGGTCATGCGGAAAAAGTCCTTATTCGGAACATTTTCCTATTCGGAACATTTTCCTATTCGGAACATTTTCCTATTCGGAACATTTTCCTATTCGGAACATTTTCCTATTCGGAACATTTTCCTATTCGGAACATTTTCCTATTCGGAACATTTTCCTATTCGGAACATTTTCCTATTCGGAACATTTTCCTATTCGGAACATTTTCCTATTCGGAACATTTTCCTATTCGGAACATTGCCCTATGCGGAAAAATTTACCCTATGCGGAACATTTTGCCCTATGCGGAAAATTTGCCTTATGCGGAACATTTTGCCTTATGCGGAACATTTTGCCCTATGCGGAAAATTTGCCTTATGCGGAACATTTTGCCTTATGCGGAACATTTTGCCCTATGCAGAACTTTTGCCCTATGCGGAAAAACAGTTCTATTCGAAAAAAATGCTTCTATGCGGAAAGTGACAAGCAGTAACGATTTTCTAATTAGGCATGAGATCGTTTGATTCACATGTTCTAAAGGCCAAATTAGTGCATTTAAATCTATTCCGAATACACCCCAAGCAAAACCCCAAATTATTTAACCCTAATTAATCAGTAATTTGATTCGAATTGATTTTCCAATTAAGCAGTTAATTAATCTTGTTTTGCATGAAGGATTAAACCGTTTTAGTACCTTTTTGATGATCTTGGATTGAAAGATGTTGATTTTGAGATGAGTGATTTACGTGTGTTTGGTTTGTGTGGAGGTTTATCAATGGCGGCAAAGGAGAAAACAAGGAACAGTGAATGAGATAGATGAAACGGGGGGGAAGGTTTGACTAGGTCAAATTTTTCCACAAGTTTGACAAGTTGTCAACTTTGCCCCCTCAATTTTTCTTTTTGCTTCAAACAATCATTCCAAGTTTTGATACTAGCCATTTTGACCCTATCTTATGTTAACTAATCGAGCCTTAGTGATTAAATTAACTTAACACAAGCACCAAACTATCCACGACAAGCTTATAAGCAACAACACTACAAATGCCAAAGCAATCCAACCATTAACCATTAAGCTTTGTGAATTTCCTTGAAAACTTTTGAAGATCTTGTTGATGTGAAAGATGATGAAACATTTTCTCCCCCTTAAACGATGACCCGTGTTCTATTTAAAGAGCTGTAGTCATTGTTTAACGAGGCACATGATGATGAAAAACATTTCCCAATTGATATCTTGAAAAGGTTTGATTCGTGGTGTCAATAAGATTTCTCTTATTTTAACAAATTAATGCACTGAGACGTACACAAATTCGTGTCAGAACAAGTTATAAAGTAAACTTGATCCCTTTGCATGATTTGGCTTGTAAATCACGCCCGAGAAAATTAATTCCCGTTCTGAGCCAACGTTTTCCAAGGAAATACGTGACTTTAATATGAAAACCGGGTTGCAGTCTGAAATAACTACAAGCCATAGTGGGCATGTTTTAAAAATGTACAACTTTTATACGGACTCTATTTATGGCACCGTGTCAATATTGATCGACATTTCTAAGGCCGTAAATATTACCGTACTAAAAGACATGCCCGATTTAAAACGAAAAATATTTTTGGTTTTTCTTGATTTTATACTTTTTATGGTTTTTCTCGGTTTTATATTTTTTATGGTTTTTCTTGGTTTTATATTTTTGTATTTTTCTTTTGTGGTTTATATATTTACGATAATATACATGATCACAACCAAAGGATACTCTGAATAGTTTACCACGACTATTCAGCTGATTCTTCTGCCAACTCTTTGAGAGTCGCTGGAGTGAATGATTTCATGCCAAGCTTGTCGATCAAAAACTCGATTCGTCCTCGATCTAAGGCTTTGGTGAACATATCCGCCAGCTGATACTCAGTAGTGACAAAATACAGCTCGATCACTCCGTTCTCCACCTGCTCCTTAATGAAATGGTAGCGAATGTCTATGTGCTTGGCCCGGGAGTGTTGAACATAGTTGCAGCAAAGGGCAATGGCGCTCTTGTTGTCACAATACATCGGGATTTTGTTAAATCCAAGACCGTAGTCAGTTAATTGTGATCTCATCCAAAGGACTTGAGCACAACAACCGGACATGGCGATGTATTCAGCCTCCGTGCTTGATATTGCAGCGCTTTTCTGCCTTTTTGAAGACCAACTGATCAATCTATCTCCAAGGAGTTGCACAGATCCAGAAGTGCTACGCCTCGTATCTTGACATCCAGCATGATCGGCATCTGCGTATGATATTAAAGCAATCGAGGAATCTTTCGGATACCATAGACCACGATGAAGTGTTCCTTTTAGATACCGAAAGATCCTTTTAACTACATGTAAGTGCTTTTCGGTAGGCCGAGCCTGATACCGGGCACACATGCATACAGCAAATTGCAAATCAGGCCTGCTAGCAGTCAGATAGAGAAGGGTGCCAATCATTCCACGGTAAAGTTTCGGATCAACAATAATCCCATCCCTATCTTCATCTAACTTGGATTTCTCCACCATTGGAGTGTCTACGGGGTCACAATTCTCAAAGTTATATTTCTTAAGTGATTCTAGAGCATATTTGGATTGATTTATAAAGATGCCTCTGGGATTCTGAGAAATCTGTAATCCTAAGAAAAATGATATTTTTCCCATCATCGACATCTGAAAGCGTGTGGACATTATCTTCTCAAATTGTTTAGACAATTCTATGTTAGTGGCAGCAAAAATTATATCATCAACATAAATTTGTACCAGAAGCATGTCGTTGCCGTCTTTGAGAGTGAATAGAGTGGGGTCCACTTTGCCTTTGGAGAAGCCTTCCGACATGAGATATGTTGACAGGAGATCATACCACGCGCGTGGAGCTTGTTTCAACCCATAGAGAGCCTTCTTAAGCTTGTACACATGGTTAGGAGACTCCGTGCTGACGAACCCATCCGGTTGACTAACATAAACCTCTTCCCTTAGTTCACCGTTCAAAAATGCCGTCTTCACATCCATTTGATAGACGATCATGTTCATATGAGCAGCAAACGCAAGGAATAGTCTAATCGCCTCCAATCTAGCCACAGGAGCAAAAGATTCCTCAAAGTCTATACCCAAGGCTTGTTTATATCCTCTAGCGACCAATCTTGCTTTATTCTTCAATACCGAACCCATCTCATCAAGTTTAACCTTATAAACCCATAACAAAGTAAGGATGTTAACCTTGTCAGGGCGAGGAACCAATTCCCATACTTCTAGTCGTTTGAATTCATTGAGTTCCTCCTGCATAGCTTCAATCCAAGATGATTGGGTCATAGCCTGCTGCCAATTTTTGGGTTCAACTTCAGAGAGAAATGCATCAAAGTAACAATATAGTGCACTCTCTTGTAGTTGATGGCGTGTAGAGACTGGTCGATCTAGATCTCCAATAACATTCCTAATTGGGTGATCTTTTGTCCATTTAGTGCTATGGTTTTCAATCCTAGGTGGTCTGGAGTGAACAATAGATGGAGCTTCTTCTGAGGTAGACGCGGCTGAAGGGTTTTCAGGGATCGCTACACCAAAGAAAGGAAGCTCTTGCAAGTGAGCATATTCCAGGTCGTGATCAGTAGTATCCTCTTCTACATCATTAGGCACAAGTAGGGGTGATGATTCAGGTGTAGTTTGAGAATCACTTGGTGAAGGTGCATCCGGTTCATTTTGAATTGTAGATGCATTAGATAAAGGTTCATTAACTTGAGCAACCACTTCAGGTATTGGAGCAATTACTGCAGGTACTAGAACTTCATCAGTCGGGGGATCGAAGAATTCATCAAACAACGGTTGAAACAGTTTATCCCACTCAGGCCTAGTTGGTGGTAAAAATGATGTAGAAGTAGGATTGTTGGGAACTAATCCGGAACTTATAGCACCGGGTCCCATCTCATGAAGCGCGGGTTCAGAGCTGTGTTGCTCAGAAGCCATCGCTGTCAGCTCGTCGAAATCAGCGTCCATAGTTTCTACAATCTTGCCAAGACGACGGTTATAGATTCGGTATGCTCTTTTGGACGGTGAGTAACCAATGAAAATACCTATATCGGCTTTTGGTTGAAGCTTACCCAAGTTCTCACTATTGATGTTTGGATAACACAGAGCACCAAACACATGGAAAAATGAAACATCGGGTTTGCGGTCATGTAGAAGCTCATAAGGTGTTTTTCCATGGCGTTTCCGAATGATAGAACGGTTTTGGGTGAAACATGCAGTAGAAATAGCCTCTGCCCACAAGAACAATGGAGCGTTCGCATAAATAAGCATGGTCCTAGCAGCTTCCATAAGTGTGCGATTTCGTCTTTCAACGACACCGTTTTGTTGTGGAGTGCGTGCAGCGGATGTTTCATGTGATATACCAACTCCTTCATAATAATCACGAAGAGTCTGGTTTACGAACTCTGTACCATTGTCTGTACGAATGCGGCGGACAGTGGTATTCAAACGTACCTGAATGAACTTCAGAAAAGTGATGATAGCTTTTGGTGCTTCATCCTTTGTACGTAGAAATCTAACCCATGTAAACCTGGAAAAATCATCCACAATGACGAGAATGAATTTCTTACCGCTCACACTTTCAGTTCTCATCGGTCCACAAAGATCCATATGCAAAAGATGAAGTTTTTCTTGATTAGTGTCTTCAGCTTTGGGTTTGTAAGATTTCTTGGTGCTTTTCCCTCTTGAACACGCGGAACATAAATGGTCCTTGTGAAATTTAAGCTTTGGAAGACCACGAACTAACTCGTTTTTAGCCAGATGATTAATAGCATCAAAATTAAGATGAGATAATCTGCGATGCCATAACCATGACTTGGTCTTGGATGCTTTAGAGAGAAGACATACTGGAGAGGCGGCCATCATATCTTGTAGAGACAACGTATAAAGATTTGCACCACGAGATCCCTTCAACAAATCTTTTCCTTCCAAGTTGCGGATGAAACAAGTGTGTTGTCGAAACGTAACCTCAAGGTTGGAATCACAAAACTGTCCTACTGAGAATAAGTTATGACCAAGACCTTCAACATAGTATACCCTAGAAATCGTCACGTTTCCAATCTGATATTCACCGTATCCCATAATCTTTGCTATATGATCATTCCCAAATTTAACCGTACCAAGAAACTTGCTGACGAAATTTCGGAGCATCGAGCGATTTCCGGTCATATGTTTTGAACAACCGGAGTCCAAATACCACAGGATGATTTGGACCACCTGAAAATATCACCACACAAAGACAATGTAGAGGTATCGGAATCTGAGTGTTCCTTGTTATTAGCAGGTACAGATTTAATAATCTTAGATTTGCTAACTCTAGGTTTCTTAGATTTCCTAGCCTTCTTCTTCTTAATTGGTGGTGTAGATTCTAATTGGCTCAAATCCTGAGGTATTTCTACACTGATAGGCACTACAGTGGGGGCAGACCTAATTAAAGGGCGCTGTTTCCATACTTGAGTGCGAGTGTTCCTAACTAAAGGACGCTCAGACCTAACCTCAATGGTTGCATTCCTAGTTAAAGGGCACATTTTACCATCTAGTGTAAAGGTCCTACCAGTGGGACGCCATTGCCAGCCAACTTGGGCACGAGTTCTACCCGTTGGCTTCCATTCAAGACCATTCTTAATAGCATTCATTTCATTAACGTGATCAATCAGACACAAATCATGACGCTGTGAAAACATACATTCATTACAATTCCAGCAATTTAAATCAGAATTCACGAATGGTTTAGGCTGCTGCACAGGCGCAGAGCTTTTAGTCTTAACATGATTCGTTTTATTTAAAACTGAACTAGCATTCCTATTGTGGACTTCTACTTTCTTCTTTGTGGCACTACTAGTGGAGGGCTTGATCTTAGCTTTCTTGAGTGGCGATCCTTTAGCCTTAGTAGTCTCTTTTAATCCTGTAGAAGGCAAATTGGGAACATTAGCAGCAGATTTTAAAGGTGTCTTACTTGATTGTGCCAATGACGGTTTCGCTCCTGGAGTCTTATTAAATGGAGTGACAGCAATGGGCCTATTATTGAGTAGTGCAGAACCTGGTGTACCTATGTATTTCAAATAAGCCAAGCAATATTGAACTCGCTTAACATATTCATGAGCCGAATAATAGTCGCTACTTGAGGGATCTAAGGCATAAAGATCGTCTAAAATGTCCCTAAGAAGATCGACATGCTTAATGGCATTCCTCATATAATCATCGTATACAACCGGGTTTCTCTTATGAAGCGGATTCTTATAAAGCACTACTGATTTGGTTGTTGGAGCACTAGTGGACGGTGCAGAATCGGTAGCTAAGTTATCAACAACTTCTTGTCGGGTGAGAAGAAGTGTCTCCTTTAACTCAGCCAAAACCATATTTTTGTCTATGAGCAGGATGTTCAAGTCAGAGATTTCTTCGCACTTTTGGTTCAGTTGTTCAATATAATATTGTTGCTGTGTCGCATTAAAAGCGAATCGATCTTCTAGTGAACCATAAAGAGCGGATAGTCCCTGCCTTGTCCGATCCATCTCCCCTAGAACAGTTGATAGTCTAATTTCTAAGACTTGGTTTTTAGACTCTGCGGCCTCTAGTTCCATTCTTAATGTTTCCTTTGATGATATCTCTCTCTTCAATCTCATGATTTCTTCCTCTAATGTCTTAACAATTGCAATCATCTTGTCACTATTCTCAACACCGTTTTCACAAACAGTTGATATCAAAAGATTTTCATTTTGAGCTTGTTGTTTTAATTCTAAAGATATACAATGTTGTTCTAGTTGGTTAAAGCGTTGAGAAAGTAAATTATAAGAATCTTGTAGCTTTAAAAACTCAGCGTTAGATTCGTGACAAGAATGATTATCTACCTCATTTACAGTTTCAGCAACATTTACAGAAATATCACAAACATCATCACAAATATCCTCACAAATATTCACAGCATCACAATTAATCATAGTGGATGTAAGCTCATTCGAATAATTAACATTTACAGTGGTGAATCTGAAGTAATAATCGTGAAGTGTTTCCCCTGGGTTGTAGGTGAATCTATCAAACAGGTCATACAACTGACATTCCCTTTCCTGTTTTGTGAGAGATGTACCTTGTAGCAACACCTTAAGACGTTCCCATAAGTCTTTTGCTACCGTATACTTGCTTACCATCCTATAAATATCATGGGGAAGAGCTTGAAGAATTGTTTGAAGAGCTTTTTCATCTGCATCTGCAACAAGTTGTTGAGCTGGAGTGAGTTCTTCAAATTCTCGTGGTCTTGTCACGTTGTCAACCGTAATGGTGCCATAGTCGAGTGGACCATTCAAAATCGATTTGACCATAAGCCTTCCGTATGTTGGTTTCCCCTTTAGATATTGCATCATTCGACCTTGCCATGCCTCAAACACCTCTTTAATAAGCATCGGTGGACGACTATCAGTCCCCGTTATGATCGAGATATCCGTAAGAGATGTCATCTGAGGCATTAATGAACTTGGATTCATTGTGATCACTTAACAGACTCAAAGATTATCGTTTGATCGAGCAGTGAAGAAAGGTTGAGAATTTGTGTTGTGTGGGTTGAACTCAAGATTAAATCCACTAAAGATCGTCGAAAAAACTCAAATACCCCTTGAACTTGCTTATACGGAATAACCCAAACTCAGAATAAACCCTTATTCGGAATAATGCCTATTCGGAATAATCCTATGCTTAAAAAATACCCTATTCGGAATAAACTCTATGCAGAATAACCCTTATGCGGAAAAACCCCTATTCGGAATGTTTTCTTCAATTCGGAATATTTTGGCAATTTGGCTTATTCGGAAAAAACTGGTCTATTCGGAATATTTCCTAATTTTGGCTATTCGGAAAATTGGTGTCTATTCGGAAAAGTTGGCTATTCGGAAAATTGGTGTCTATTCGGAAAGATTGGCTATTCGGAAAAACTCTTCTATTCGGAAAGATCTTCTATTCGGAAAAACTTCTCTATTCGGAAAAACCTTCTCTATTCGGAAAATTTTCTTCTATTCGGAAAAAATTCTCTATTCGGAAAATTTCTTCTATTCGGAAAAATTTCTTCTATTCGGAAACTCCTCCTATTCGGAATCCTATTCGGAATAAACTGTCTATGCTGAAAATCCTCCTATTCGGAAAAAACTGGAAGAAATTGTTTCCGAGACTTAAAAAGAAGCTTTTTACCCCGATTTTTGATCCAAAACCACAAAAAGTTTTATGATTTTTACCAAAATAAGCTAAACCCAATCCTTATCAATCAATCCCAATAACAAAAACACCAAAAATAACAAGATTCAAGATTGATTTTTCCTAAAGATCACTAATAGATTCAAAAACTAAAAAAGTAACACAATCCTTACCTTAAATCACCCCATAGCTCTTGATACCAAATGTAGAAATTGATAACCTATGAATCTATGAAGTGGGTTGATGTTTTTCTAGTGAGAGAAACTAGAGAGAGAAAGTGAGAGAAATATATGGAAGATTTTATTACTATGAAATGTGAATGAAACAACAACCAACCCCTTTCCTTAGTGGAAAGGGGTATTTATAGTCCAAACCAAACATTGGGCTTGGGCCGGTCCATGACAAGCCCATGGACCGGTTCTTACTTAAGTTAATAAGCAAATATCAACTATTATCTAACTACGAGCTATTACAACATGAATATTATTGTGGAGTGACCGATACTTCTAATATACGTAAAAACGTATTTCTAACAAGTCCCAACAGCAACAGCAGCAACATTGCCTCCTTGTCGTATGCTGTAAAACCCGCATGCTTTTACCATGAACAGTACATTTATGATCGTACGTACAGGATTAAAACTTTCCTTATATAACATGAACACGTATCACGAATATAAATTTACAAGAATTACGTACGTGTTATTACACGATAAGTATTGAATGCGTGTTAGTACACGATAATTACTAACAATAATAATTATAATCACGAACATAAAATCATGAACATGAAATCACGAACAGATAATTAGGTACTTACGTAATTATTAATATGACGAATGTCGTTACGTACAACTAATTCTAATAACATGAATAATTAATTATTACGTAACACGTAAATACGAACATCTATCACGATTATTATTATTACGTATATTAAATTAACATGACAAGTAATTACGTATGTAAGGTTTACGCTTTACACGTATAAATATAACCATGGAAATTCATGACATTTTAAATACACGAACACTCGTACGTTTCATTAAACGAATAATACAAACAAATAGGGAAATGGTTGTTGGGCCATTTAGACAAGACAAGGGACGAGAAAACATGGGCTCTAGGCCTATTTTTGTTTTGGTTCGTCTATTAAAAGAAAAGGACGAAAGGAGTATTTTGTTTTAGACAACAAATATTCCAAACCCTAAAAAAACACATAACAGCCGCCAGTTTTTCTCCCTTTTTGTTTTTCTGCCGTCGACTTCTCCCACCTAGAAACCATAAACAGTCGCGGGTTTGATTCAAGAAAAAGGTTGGATTCGTGGTTTAGATCTTAAAACCCTAACACGCAAAACAGGTAAATCATTCATCCCATTTTTTTTCTTTCGTTTGATTTAATAGATCACGAATCTGTTGGGAATAAATTATGGGTCAGTTCACTAGACGCTGATAAGAAGAATTCAAGCGCTGATAGGATGACATTGGACGCTGACAGCCAAGCGTTGACACTTGAAGAAGTCAACGCTGACAGCCTTGAAGATTAACACTGATGGAATATATCTTCATACGAATCTTTTTGTTTATTTGTTTCTTTATTTGTGTATGGTAAAGATAAGCTCGACATTGTATTTTCTATTATTATCTTTACCTAGAATAGTTGATTCGTAGCTTATTGTACAAGACTTCTTAATCTATAAAAGAAGATCTTTTAGGTTAAAGTTTATTATCAGTTATCATAAGTTTTCACAAGTTAAACCTCTTTCATTGTAATCAAGTTCGATCATTCTAATACAAGTGAAAGTTTGTTTAACATCTTTGTGTTTTAGATTAAGTGTTAATTCCGCATAACACTTAGTTACTTTATTCATAAGCAAAGGTTTCTCTACGTGTATTACTTGATCTAATCTCGTGTACACAAAGCTTAATCGATCTAAATTTGGGATCAACAAGTGGTATCAGAGCTTGTTGAGAAACTTTTGATCTCTAAGTAACGCAAGAACCCTAAAACACCAAAAACCCTAAAAACCCTAAATTTCTCAAAACCCTAAAAACATCATGTCTGGCACAAATCAGCCTCCTGCTCCAGTTTTGCTTCAAAACAATACCACAAACCCTAGTATCAAAATTCCCATGTTTGATGCCAGGAACTTCGAGCTTTGGAAGTCTAATTTTGAGCAATATATAGCCATCCATGACTACACTCTTTGGGAGATTGTTGAATATGGGAACACATTCAACAAAGCTCAAAAGATTGCTAATGCTATTGCCACAAGGATAGCTGTTCCTAATTGTCCTGAAGCTGATAAGAAGGAAAAGCCTGAAGATGGAAGAGCTGTATCTGCTGAAGATATAGCCAAGAAAAGGGTGGACATGAAAATCTTGAACATCATGAAACACGCCTTAGGTCATGAGAATTAGCACAAGTACAAACGCTTTGAGTCTGCAAAAGAGCTTTGGGAAGCTCTTGAAGTAGCACATGGTGGCAATGCTGACACAAAAGAAGAAAAGAAGAAGCAACTCTTGCATGAGTATGTTGTCTTTAAGGCTCAACCCAATGAGAATCTCAGCAGTGTGAGAAGTAGACTGCTTGACATCACAAGTCAACTTTCCTTCATGGGAACACAGATTGATGACCCTGACTTGAATGCTACTTTTCTCAAAAGCCTTGGTGATGTATGGAAGAGTGAGACAAGATCCATTCTTGTCAATAACACCCACAAGACTTCCAGGTTTGATGACATCTTCAACAAACTAAGACTGTTGGAGAATGAATGGCTTTTGGAGAGTGATAATAAATCTTCCAGTAGCAACATGGCCTTCTTCTCACAAAGTGAAGGCCAATTTGATTCCATGAACTCCTATGGACATCCAGTCACTGGATCTCAATGTGTCAACGCTGGATCACAGTCTGTCAGCGCTGGATCATATCCTGTCAACGCTTTATACTCAAGCGCTGACACTCACAACTTTGGCGCTGATGGAATTAAACCTGCTGGTTTAGATCTAGATACTGTGTGTGCATTCATAGCTTCTTTGCCCAGTGATTCAAGGATTACATATGAAGATCTTGAGCAGATAAGTGATGAGCAATTGGAAGAGATGGACATCAAGTGGACTATGGCTCTTGTAAGTTTAAGAGCAAACATGTTTAATAAAAGGTTCAAGAAGAAGATGACCTTTAATGCTAAGGATGTTGCTGGATTTGACAAATCCAAAGTTGAGTGCTACAATTGTCATCGGATGGGGCACTTTATGAGGGAGTGTAGATCTCCAAGAAGATCTGATGCTGGTAAGCCTTCAAGCCAAATGGTTAAGAGCCAAGATCCCAAGGCCATGGTTGCTGTTCAACAAATTGATGGTGTTGGAGGATGGGACTGGAGCTGGAACTTTATGGCTAAGGATGAGGAAGAGGACAGAGCTTTGGTTGCTGAAGTTAAAGAAGAGCATGTTGAATATGCTCTCATGGCACACTCCTCCTCTTCATCAGATAATGAGGTATATGATGATGCTTTCTGTTCTAAGGGTTGTCGTTTAAATACTGAAAAACTAAATCAAGAGATAGTAAAATTATTAGATGAGGCAAGTGTTGAAAGATGCAAAGTATCTAATTATCAAATTGCTCTTACCCAAACAGAAAAGACAGTAGCTGAGTATAAGAAAATGGAGTTTGATTTAAAGGATAAAATAAATATCTTAAATCATGAGTTACATCAAAGTAAAGATATTCAAGATATCATAAACAGGGTTAATCTTGATTTAATAGCTCAGTTAGATGAGGCTAACAAAAATAAAGATAATGTGAGTCTTAAAATCCAGAGATTTGATAAAGCCACACAATCCCTAGGAGAGTGTGTTAGTAAACAAAGAGACTCTAAGGACATGAGTGGGATTGGGATGAAAGATTATACTGGTGTTCCACCACCAGCTGGGGATTTCTATGGTGTCCAATCAAAGGACTTATCTTGGACTGGCTTGCCAGAACTCCAAGAGAAGGAATTCATTCCTCCACCTAGAGTGACTTCCCCAGTTGAAGAATACAAACAAAAACTGACTGACCTAGATGAGTGGAAGAAATCTAACCACACCTTGTTTGTTAAGGGAGGGTTGTTGTGTGAAAGTCCAAATGAGCCCACACCAATCACGAGCCATGATCCTACACCTATTAAAATCACACACCCTACCACTGGCAAAGCTGTTGACCTTGGCCCACAAACTGTTAGAAAACCTAGTGTTAAGTATGCAGAGATGTATAGGAATACTAGGTCACCAAAAAGCCAAGTTAGTAACCATGGAACAGGCTTCTTTGCTTCTAGACCTAAGACTATGTCTAGAAAAGCTTGTTACTCATGTGGTAGCTTTTCACATTTGGCATACAAATGTGTCAACGCTTCGAATGTCAACGCTGATAGGAACCATTTCAGCGCTGACAAAAGTCAACATAGGTCAAACACTGTCAGACCCAATACCTTTGTGAACAAAAGTTCACAAGTTGTTAGACCAGCCCCATTCTTTTCTAAAGGATCTAACACACAAGGCCTAAGACCTTTCCAAAAGTCAAACACTTGGTCCAATAGGCAATGGGTTCCTGTAGCAAACCCTAGGTTCAACGCTGATAAAGGCAATCGGGGCGCTGACAAGAACAATTTCAGCGCTGACAGACACACTGCCAAACCTAGGTATTTGCAACCACAGGGAAATGGGTCTAAAGCTTCTACTAGCTTATCATGGAGACCAAAACAAGACCAAAACCCTAATTCTACTGGTCTTTCTATGACATGCAACAGGTTTCATTATATTTCAAAGGTCATGTCAAGACCAATTGGGGTTAACTGGGCATTTCATCCAAAAAGGGATGAAAATGGGGTTGTTATAAGAACCAAGTCTGTTCTTGTTGAACAACCAAATGAATCCGAGTCTTCCAAGGCTTGGGTTCCCAAAGAAAACTAATGTGTTTTCTTTATGTGCAGGGCATTCAGAAGAAGATCAATGATTATGGATATTGGGATAGTGGATGCTCAAGGCACATGACAGGAAAGGAAGACTATCTGACAAACTTCACTCCTATTCAAGATGGTGATAAGGTATACTTTGGAGGGGGCTATGGCACCATCACAGGAAAAGGAACCCTTATTACCAATAATCTACGTTTTGAGAATGTCTTCCTGGTAAAAGAACTGGATTATAATTTGTTTAGTGTATCACAAGTGTGTGATAACAAAAATAAGGTTCTTTTCACAGATACTGAGTGCTTGGTGTTAAGCAAAGATTACAAGCTCCCTGAGGAAAAATACATAGAATTTAAAACACCAAGGCATAAAGACATTTATAATGTGAATCTTAATGGAATTAAGATGAATAATAAAATGATGTCATGTTTTTATGCTAAAGCCTCAGTAGATGAAAGTAATCTTTGACACAGGAGATTAGGGCACATAAACTTTAAAAATATCAATAGACTAGTGAGGCTTGGTTTAGTTGATGGTTTGCCTGAAAAGGCTTTCCACAATGACCACTCTTGTGTTGCATGTCTTAAGGGCAAGCAGCACAAGGTCTCATTCAAATCTAAACAGGTGCACTCTAGTTCTAAACCACTTCACTTATTGCATATGGACCTCTTTGGTCCAACTAATATAGAAAGTTTGAAGGGTAAATCATATTGTTTTATCATCACTGATGATTTTTCCAGGTTTACATGGACTTTCTTTTTAGCCAAGAAAAGTGAAACTGCCCAAAGTCTGATTAATTTCATTACCCAGATTGAGAAGAAGAATGGTAATGAGGTCAAAATTATTAGAAGTGACAATGGGGGTGAGTTTAGAAATCAGTTGTTAGATGATTTTTGTGCCAAGAAAGGGATTACTAGGCAGTTTAGCATAGCTAGAACCCCACAGCAAAATGGGGTTGCTGAAAGGAAGAATAGAACCCTAATTGAAGCAGCCAGAACCATGTTGGCTGATGCCCACTTTCCTATAGCCTTTTGGGCTGAAGCTGTTAACACAGCTTGTTATGTTCAAAATAGGGCATTGGTCAACAAAATACATAATAAGACACCTTATGAGTTACTTTGGGGAAGGAAGCCAAATATTGGCTTTCTCAAGCCTTTTGGTTGTCATGTAGTTGTTTTAGAAACTAGTGATGCTCTAGGTAAATTTGATTCAAAAGGTGATGAAGGCTACTTCATGGGTTATTCAGTGCAGAGCAAAGGATATAGGGTTTACCTTAAAAAGGAAAAACGTATACTTGAAAAAGTACATGTTAGGTTTTTAGAGAGTAAACCTAGTGATCCTGAAAGTGGTCCAAATTGGTTGTTTGACTTGGAACCTTTATCTAGAGCTTTAAATTATATGCCTGTTACTGATCCAGACATTGTGAAGGTAACTTCAAGTGTTTTGGAAAAGAGAATTGGTAATGTTTCAGGTATACAGGTTGCTGAGAAGGATGGACCACCAGCAGTTGAATCATCTCCCACACAAGAATATGTTACACTTCCTATATGGACAGATGAGTATTATGCTGCTGCTGCTGCTGCTAGAAAAGATAATGGTGGTTTCCAAATACCACCAAATACAAACATGCATGGTTCTTCAGGCGCTGACAAAGGGAAATCAAGCACTGACAAGAGCAATTCAGACGCTGATGGATCAGACGTTGACAACAACAGTTCAAGCGTTGTTAGCCCAAGCGCTGACAAGCAAGGTTCAGACGTTGATGACACCTTTGCACATCTTTTCTCTTCACATTTTGAACAAGGTGGACCTTCCAATGTCCATGAAGAGATTCCTGTTGATCAAAGAGAGTCTGATGAAGAAGATATTGGCAACATGGAGCGTGAAGTTGAGGACACCAGACTTTTTGAAGGAGGAGTTCTCACTTCCACAACAAAGGATCACCCCTCATCTCAGATCATTGGTGATGTTATGGCTCCAGTTCAGACAAGAAGATCCCATCAAAATCTTGGTGGATTTATTGCCAATATACACAAGAAGGTTGATACCCCTCTTGTACAAGCATGTTTGTTTGCATGTTTTCTGTCACAAGAAGAACCCAAGAAGATTTTTGATGCTCTCAAAGAACCTAGTTGGGTGGAAGCAATGCAGGATGAGCTTCACCAATTTTCTATACAGGATGTTTGGGAGCTGGTTGATTGTCCTAGATATGTGAGACCAATTGGGACAAGATGGGTTCTAAGGAACAAGAAAGATGAAACGGGTATTGTGGTCAGAAACAAGGCACGTTTGGTAGCTCAGGGATATACACAAGAGGAAGGAATAGATTATGAAGAGGTCTTTGCTCCTGTTGCAAGAATTGAAGCTATAAGAATTTTCTTAGCTTATGCCTCTTGTATGAACTTCACTGTTTATCAAATGGATGTGAAGAGTGCTTTCCTCTATGGGACAATTGTTGAGGAGGTATACGTTATGCAACCTCCTGGTTTTGAAGATCCTGAGAATCCAGACAAGGTTTATAGAGTGAAGAAAGCTATGTATGGACTTCATCAGGCCCCAAGAGCATGGTATGGTACATTGTCCACCTACTTGGTGGAAAATGGTTTTAAAAGGGGCACCATAGATCAGACATTGTTCACCAAGAAGAAAGGTAAGGATGTCTTACTTGTCAAGGTCTATGTTGATGATATCATTTTTGGATCCACAAATCCAAAGATGAGTGAAGACTTTTCCAAGCTTATGACAGATAAATTCAAGATGAGTGCAATGGGTGAGATGAACTTCTTTCTAGGCTTACAAGTTCAGCAGAAAGAAGATGGTATCTTCATCTCCCAAGACAAATATGTAGCTAAAATCTTGAAGAAATATGGTTTTTCTCCACATGAAAAGAGTGCTTCCACTCCTATGGATAGGGAACACCCTTGGGGAAAAATTGGAGCTGGAAAGGATGTGGATGTTAGGCACTATAGATCAATGATTGGTTCATTGATGTATCTTACAGCCTCAAGACCTGACATCATGTTTGCTGTGTGTGCTTGTGCACGCCATCAAGTGACTCCTAAAGAATGTCACCTTTTTGCTGTGAAAAGAATTTTTAGGTACCTAAGATGTTATCCAGATCTTGGCTTATGGTACCCAAAAGATTCTCCATTGGAGCTTATTGCATATTCAGACAGTGACTATGGTGGTGACAAGTTTGATAGGAAATCCACAACTGGTGGATGTCAATTTCTTGGGAGTAGATTGATATCTTGGCAATGCAAGAAACAAACAGTGGTGGCAAACTCTACAACTGAAGCAGAATATGTTGCAGCAGCTGCTTATTGTGGACAAGTCTTATGGATTCAGAACCAGCTGTTGGATTATGGGTATAATTTCATGCATACCAAGATTTTTGTAGACAATAACAGTACTTTATGCATTATTAAAAATCCTGTACATCATTCTAAAACCAAACACATAGAAATTAGACATCATTTTATAAGAGATTGCTTTGAGAAAGGTTTAATACAACCAGATAGGGTAGCCACAGAAGATAATGTGGCTGATTTATTAACTAAACCTTTTGATACTGGAAGATTTCAATATTTGGTAACAAATATTGGAATGGTTAATCTCACTTAACATATGTTTTGGAACCTTTTTGTAAAAGTATGTACAAGATAATGCATTGTTATTGGTCTTTGTGATGATTTAGATTTTTCCACTTTATTTTTCTAACACTGACAAAGGTAAATGTAACGATGATAAGTGTTATTTTGCCGTTGTTAGAGATATTATTGTCTAACGCTGACAAGAGTTCCTTCAACGCTGACAAGTGTTGTCGGGGCGCTGTCAGCAACAAATGTTAGTTTTGTGGTTTTCAATCTAAATGTGTAGGTGGTGGTAGCTCTATGCCATTGGATACAGAGTTGCTTATGGATCTTTGAAGAGCTATTTGGACATGTTTTTGTTTATGGATGATGGTTGGAATATTTATATTCCTATCTTGACATAAATTTTTAATGTTCATATATATTTTGAGAAACTCATGTATCATAGTTTAAGGGGAGGTTTAAGGAACCTTTAGGACTTTTGGGTATTCTTATAATACTCTCATCACAATTCTAGATTGTGTCCACAGGTGAGTATGGGTTAGTTTTACTAAACCATGAGGCACTGTAGCATGCAAAGTTGACAAACTATGCATGCTGCCAAGACATTTTTGGCCTAGAATTGGTTGGTGGTCTGATGGGAGACTTGGGAATAGTTTTGTTATGGGTTTACCTGGGAGTTACAAAGAATTTTATGAAATAACTTTGTTGGTAAGTATTTTGGTTAGCAAGGGACACTAGAGGACATTTGTGTCTATCTTGCTTAAGCAAGTGTACATAAATGGACAGTGCTTGCCGCCCAGTAATTATTATCAACTTGCAAGATATTTCCCTTAGGATAAATTACTTTGTTAAGGTCTTTTTCTTTTTCAATATTTTTATTTTTATTTTTTAGACGCTGACAAGTTTTTCTCCAAACGCTGTTACGTCCAATCGTGACGCTGACAAGGCTTTAGGCAAACGCTGACAAGAAAATATAGCCGTTGGGCGTTGATGGGCTATTTTTGACCGTTGACACCTAGTGGGCCCTACCCAGTTGTTATTTTTGACTAATCTTTGGCCGTAATTTTGGGGAGTTGTTACTTTTAATTAATGCATGAGATAAGTTATATTTGATTCAATATTTTCATCATTACTCTTTGAATATAACTGCCTCATTTTTGACCAATCCAAATCATGCATCTCTCCTATAAATTTGGCTAAACTTTTTGTTCTGGGTATTCATATTTTCTTGTCTAACATTTTTCTCCTAGATTTTTCCCATATCACATAACCTAAACAGATTTCAACATGGCACCAAAGTTTAACTCAACCAATCTGACATTGGAGTTCAAGAGCCAACATAATATGGTCGCTTACTTGGCTGCTGATAATGATTTGTTCCCTCAGTATTCACAAATGGTGGCATTTTTAAATGCATCCTCAATAAGGTATGCACTTTCTCATGAACCATTAGTCCCTGTCGCACACATTAGACAGTTTTGGAATAATGTTAGTTCCACAACAGCTAATGGAGTGACCACATTAACATCTACTATTCATGGAAGAACATGGGTGGTCACTGAAGCCTTGGTTCGCCAAGCTTTGCGTCTTGATGACGCTGATGGTGTGACTACTCTTGCCGTTGCAACAATAGAACAAGGTCTTAGGGAATTGGGTTATCCTATTCCTGCTGGTAAATCTTTAAATAAATATCATAAGCAGGAATTTCCCTCTGACTGGAAATATTTGATACATGTCCTTCTTCAATGCTTAAGTCCAAAATGTACTGCTTTTAATGAAATAAACAGGTCCATTGCAAGTGCTTTGGTTTGTATGTCACGTGGGCTTAAGTATAATTTTTCAAAAATGATTTTTGAAGGGATGTGTAAAAATAAGGGAAGTAAAATGACTTTGGCTTACCCAAGATTTTTGCAAATGGTGTTTGATTTACAAGAATATTGTACTAGGGATCATGACACTTTTTATGAGATCCCTAAGCAAAAGAAAACCATTTTTGACAAAATGAGCTCCACAAACAGATCTATCCCTCTCACCCAAGCCATGCTTGAAGTAATTCAGGCTGCTCAACCACAACCAGACCCTGCACCTCAACTTGAGCCTATCCTTGAACCATTACCTTCACCTGACCACATGGACGTTGACCAACCCAATGTCAACGCTGACACTCAAAATGTTGGCGCTGACACAGCCAATCTCAACGCTGATGACATCCCTGAACAATCCCAAACACCCCTTAACCAACCAACACCCACACAATCTACCTCATCTTCCACCCCATTACAATCTAGGTTGAATAAACGCCAAAGGACTACTGGAGTGTTCTCCTCTAGTGATCCTAGCCTTGTAGCAGAGAGAACCACCTCCACAAGTGTGGCTGGTGACATGGATGAGGCTGGGGCTATTGACACAGGCTTAGAAGCTGGTCAAGACAGTCCCAACATCATTAAGACCTCATCCATGCCCTATGATTCTATTTTGGGAGGTCAAATCCCCATTCTAGCTGAGGGCAGATTGGAACCTATGACATTGATTGAATTGACGGCTGCTGTCATTAGCTTGCAAAAGCAAAATGTCAGCCTTGTACAAATTGTCAATAATCAGGGCCGTGAACTCCAAGTATTGAGGGAGCGGGTAACTGTTTTGGAGAATCCAAGTAGCAGGAGTAGAATGGAGGAATCTTCCAAAGGGGAGGATGAAGAGGATGAGCTGATTCATACAGCCAGTGAGAAGAGTTCACAATTTAGTGAATCTTTAAATGTTGCTGAAGTACTCACCAACTTGAAGAAGCACCCAATTATTGATACATCCAAGGTAACTCCATTGAACTTGGAAGGATCTTTCACAGCAACAATGGGCGCTGATACAGGTTTGAACGCTGACACATCCAGCGCTGACAAAGGTAATCGGGGCGCTGATAGAGGTAACTTGAACGCTGACAAAGTTGCAGGTGGTGTTGATGTATTCCAGTCATCAGCAATCATCAAAGATGTGTCCACACAGGTTTCTTCTTCTACCTTACCTATTATTGATCCAAAAGACAAGGGTAAAGGGATTATGGTTGAAGAAGATGTTCCAAAGAAAGATGCAGCACAAATTGCATTTGATGAACAGTTGGCTGCACAACTTTTGGAAAGAGATTTGAAGAGGAGTGGTAGATCACCATTTGTTGCCACTTCTGAGAGTGAGGAAGAGAGTGGTGATGAAAAAGAAGGAGATAGCTCAGATTCAAGTGTTCAAATTATTGAAGATCCAGAAAGACTTGAATATGGGGATGAGTTGGCAAGAGAAAGATTGAGTGATTTGAAGAATCAGATTGATTGGGACCTTCCAGAAATCACCAGAATGTACCATGCTTGGGAAGATAAGGTAATGGACAACCCAGGGATGAGTTTGTCAGATCAAATTTGGGGGTTGGAAGTTCTTCTCAGGGTACAAGATGATATAAAGGTGATTTTGAGGTTTAATGCACAAGAGGTCAAGACTTGGCTTAAAAGAGATAGAAGGCAGTTGTATTACAAGTTGCTTAGATGCCATCAACCTAGATGGACATACAAGAAGTTGCTGGCTTTATCTTTTGAGGAGCTAGAGTATAGGGCACATCCTATTTGGAGGAATGTGCAAGAAAATAATGTCTACCAGTTTCTTTCAGAAGAAAGGAAACAAGAGCTTGCTGAGGAAATGCAGATTCAAAAGGAGATGAGGATTGCTCAAAGATCAGTGAAGAAAGGAGATCCTCTCCAATTTCCTAAAGATATGGATGTGTATTATCCAACTGAAACTGTTATAAGGAAGCATCTCAAGCTTTCTCCATTGGAAGCTTCAGATTTGGTTAATGTAGTACCTCTAGATGACAGAAATCCAATCATAAGTTTTGATGAAGATGAGTGTGGATTTTGGAAGATTGGCAGGTTTGGAAAGGAGTTACACACTTTCACTTCAATTATTTCTATCTTTGCAAGCATAGATAGAGAAGACTTGGTGCATCTATGGAGATTGATAGAGGCCAAGTATACAGCTGAAGCACCTACTTCAGCAAATGGAATAAGACTATGGCACACATTTTTGACTTTGTGTGGTCCAAGGGAAGCAGATCCTGCCATATGGAAGGATCTTGAAGATGACCTCAGTAATCTTCATTGGAGGCTTTATTCTACTTGTGGTGTATTTCATTTGAGTTCTACAAAGTTTTCAGAGTATCTACTTGTGGATGCTAACTATTTCTTGTCCAAAGAAGTATTGGAGAAGATGAAGGAGACACCCTTGGAGATTGATTATACTAGTGACGTGGCCAAAGACTTGATTAGATATGTTTATCACCAACATAAGAAGTTTTTGTAAGATTCCTCCTAAGCCTTAAGTTTTTATTCAGAAACTTGATCATTGGAATAGATATCAAGTTTAGGGGAGGATTGTTGGGAATAAATTATGGGTCAGTTCACTAGACGCTGATAAGAAGAATTCAAGCGCTGATAGGATGACATTGGACGCTGACAGCCAAGCGTTGACACTTGAAGAAGTCAACGCTGACAGCCTTGAAGATTAACACTGATGGAATATATCTTCATACGAATCTTTTTGTTTATTTGTTTCTTTATTTGTGTATGGTAAAGATAAGCTCGACATTGTATTTTCTATTATTATCTTTACCTAGAATAGTTGATTCGTAGCTTATTGTACAAGACTTCTTAATCTATAAAAGAAGATCTTTTAGGTTAAAGTTTATTATCAGTTATCATAAGTTTTCACAAGTTAAACCTCTTTCATTGTAATCAAGTTCGATCATTCTAATACAAGTGAAAGTTTGTTTAACATCTTTGTGTTTTAGATTAAGTGTTAATTCCGCATAACACTTAGTTACTTTATTCATAAGCAAAGGTTTCTCTACGTGTATTACTTGATCTAATCTCGTGTACACAAAGTTTAATCGATCTAAATTTGGGATCAACAGAATCCAGTTTTAGTTTTAAAACATGTTAAAAACACGTTCGTCTTAAGGTTAGATTAAAAGAGGGTTTTCGTTTTGGCCATTTTTTCACTTAAACCGAGACCACTCTTGGTCTCGGTGGTAAAATAGTCTCACCAGCCGCAACTTAAAGGGGCTGGCTTGGTTTATTGCTGTCGGGGGCAACACAACCCCAACAGGGGTGCGTTTGGTCTACCAGTGGCAACAGTAGAAGGGTGGGAGTTTTAGTCAGGCAGGGGGAAAACGACTACTACCAGTGGCAGTAGCATAACTGCCAGTGGGAAACAGGCAGTAAGGGGGGTGTTTGGTTTCTGGTTTTGAAAGAATTAAGGGTGCGTTTGGTTGTCAGCTTAAAAGAAATTAGGGGCTGTTTGGTTCGGGTTATATGTAAACATAATACGAGTTTCACGGGATTCCACGGGTTCGGTTTTCAACACGTTTTAATAAAATAATACATGAGTACGTGTTATTATTTTACGAGTTTAATTAGCTTTACATGTTTATTAATTTACAAGGTAATTAAAATAATAAAGCGTGACTTATAATTACAAGATTTATTAAATTAATTTACCATGGCTATTAATTTATCATGACTTGGGTTATTATTATTTAGACAAGAATACATGTTTTAACCTAAGTATGTAACTATTTATTTTATACTATAGTATTAATTAATTATTACTCATGACATGTAATTAATTAATCAATATGGACTTAGGTTTAATATTATTATTTAATAATATATGATTTTAACCTAAGTATTTATTTATGTAATTTAGACTATAGTAATTAATTAATTATTAAAGCATGACATGTAATTAATTAATTATCATGACTTAGGTTATATTAATATAGTTATTAGTACATGTTTTAACCTAAGTATTTTTATACACTTAATTTGATTTAATCATGTCTATATTTAATTAAATGATATAATCTATAGTTTATTTAATTTACATGTAATAATTAATAAACTATACTATTAATCACATGACTTAGTATATATAATCAGAAAAACTTAAGCTTATCCTTTTTAGCTTAATAATCCAACTTATTTCTATTTTTGGAAACTTTCTATTTTTAGAAACTTTCTATTTTGGAAACTTTCTATTTTAGGAAACCTGCTATTTTTAGAAAGTTACTTATTATTACACAACAAGTATAATAATACAAGAAATACAAGTAATACTTAATCAGAATATACAGAATACACGATAAACACAGTATAACGACAAAATCAGTAAAACAAGACATGAACATATAAAACAAGCTAAAACATGATATAAAACCAGTTACGTACTCAGTAATCAAAATACCTATACATGTATCCTATGTATGTGGCATTAGTGAGATCGAAGTAGGACTCTCTTCCGTTCGTCTTCTTCGTTCACTGGACTTAAGGTACGGATTCTCCGTCCTTTCAGTATGGATATTCTTTCCTTATTAGGATTTCCCCGTATGCAGCCAACTATTTTCCCAGTATTTGTTATATGTTTTGAATTGCTTATGTTTAATTAGAATACCTAAAGCCATATACATGCATGACCAGTTTCACCTAGTTATGGAGGTACCATAACCATAACACTAGAGGCACTGGTGTTATGACTTCACCACAACGGAGTGATAGCTCGTGGCGTCCCTTTCAGCTTTTGGCCATTTATTATATTATCAGGTGTGGCGTATGGGTGCATCATAGTTTACATGTTTTCAGCAGATTACTCAGTGTGAATGTGGTGTGTGCCTTGCATCCTTCACAAGGAGCTGGTCCCTCCTACCCAAAACCAGTATATTAAATTAGAGGCAACCCCTCTAATTTGCATGACGAGGTCACCCCTCCAAGTATTCATGCACGTTGATATTTCATGACCTATATTGGCTAATGGTAAATATGTTAAACAGTTTTTACAAGATAAGCATAAGGCTTTTCAAAATATAAAACCAGTTTTAGTAAGATATAACCAGGTTTTCCAAGACATATACATTTCCGCTGCTATATGTTATTCATGCTTATATTATTCATTTCATGCTTGTATATCCGTGCACTGAGCGTTATGCTCAACCGTTACTTTCCTTTCCATGTCCCAAAACGGCAGGTATCCAATGACAGACTCGAGCATTTGGAGGACATGCATAGGATGGAAGCTGCCATAGACTTCTTCTCCTTTTGCCTTCATATACTTATGCTTGTTTAGTCTTTCATTCATTTCATTTACTTTATTATGTTTTGGGCTTATGTTTGGGAACCGATGTTTGATTCCGTTTTTTCCCTATGGTCATGTATGTTTATTACATATTACCTTGCATGCTTTGATGACACACCATAATTACGCGTAACGATCCACTCATCAAAGTGGGGTGTTACAATTATGGTATCAGAGACAAGGCTTCGACCTGTAGGCTCTAAAACTTGACCTGTGACTAGTGGGTAGTCATCAGGAGCTTCCTAAGCCAACGTTTGTTATTCCACGTATTGATGTTTTCAGCACATTGTTGTTTCAGCCATGATGTTTTCAGCACCTTGATATTTTAACCTTGATGTTTTCTTCGATATTGTTTCACTAATATGTATGGACAACCGTCATTCATATTTAGTTATGTGTCATTGTTTCATGCATGATGTCCCTCGTGAACTATGATTAATGTGAACTGAACCCCAGTAGTTCATAATTTGTCACATACAATTTTTTCTGTTAAGTTTTGACAACTGAGTTTCAGTTTATTATTTAATGTATCATTGTTGCAGGAATTTTGACTAAGTAATGGTTGGTACATGACTGGCCCTATTTAGTCGCATGTGCTTTTATTGAAACCTTTAACTTTGGGACCAACCCATAGGCTTCCCCTCGCCATGTCTTTTGTTTTGGGACCGACTCATAGGCGTCCCCTCGTACATATAAAGGTTTTTATAAACTACATCGTGCATTCATGCACTGTTTTTCATGCATAAAAATTTTCTCATGATTTATTGGCATAAATTTTTTTTCATGTCCCCTCATAAGTTACTATGTTTTTATGTCAAGTATGTTTTCATACTGTCATGGTTAACTTCAGTTTCATGCTGATTATGTTATACACTCCTTCATGTTAGGTTGTTTCATGTTTCTTCATGGTGATTTCGTCTTCACGTGATTATGTCTTACGTCTCTTTTGTCATTTATGCTTTCATGTAAATACACTGTTGAAATTCATTAAAATCCTACTTTCATGATAGTCATGGTTAGTTTTCATTAATCATGCTTTTAGGAAAATCATCGTTGAAATTCGTTTAACCACACGTTAGAATTGCTTTATGCAACTATAATGAAGTATATACTGGCATTGCCAGGTTATCATGATGATATTTCTAACCGTTAATCAGTTATTTACCTTTAAAATCATGTCAAATGATCGACCCCATACCGATCATTTCATGTACATTCCATGTGTACTCCATGTACCGTATCCCATGTGCATATTACACTTGCTGTTATTCTACAAGATGACTGATGCCGCTCATAACTTGGAGTTGTTAGTAAAGGTTGATGCTGCTGATATTGGAGACGCTACGAGACGCTGATGCTGTTCACAACCAGGAAATATTAAAAGACGAAGACAAAGGCGTTAGATCAAAGCGATCGGAAGAAAAGATGCTTCACCACCAGACGATATCCATCAATCATTGTCCCTAATCCTTAGTTACATATCATACGTCGTTCAGTTGTCGTTTTAGTCATATGAGTGGAGAACTGGTACCAGCCGGCCACTCAGCTGAATAGTTACATGAATCACAGTCATGAGAATGACCGTCATGGAACTGATAGACAGGACGATAGAAACCACTACTATGACAGTAACTATCCTAACAATCTCAACCGAAGCTTCGGCCACGGACGTGATCAGAAACACAAAGGATCAGTAGTCCAACCGATACACCAATTCTGGCAGAATAACCAAATATTTGTAGTTCTATTTGTTTCACATCTCGAGACACATGTCAAGACATCAGTCAAGACACATATCTCACGTATACTTTCTGAAGACACATGTTAAGACCCTAGTCAAGACATATGTCATGCTTATATTTCCCAAGACACGAGTCAAGACACATGACTCACGTCCAATTCGGGAACATCCCTAAGAAATTCAGGGTACCCTCCAAAAGGTATATCCATTTTGCGGTACCATGTATTAATCAGCCCACAAGAATTTCAGTACCAGCACCGACATATCAGTGAAACCTGTCATGATTGTTCGATGACACTTTCATTTATTGCACCCATATTTCTTATATTCATGATCATAAAGGACGCCATTCGTATTCCCCATGTATACAAAGGTTTTTCCTTCAGCCTAATGATGAAATCCAAGCTGCTAACGCATTACCTCGGACCAACACGAGTTGAATTTCATCCTAATTATGGACTATTAACAGCACACAATGCTACGATTCGTGATCATGTACGGTAATGTTCAGGCTCCTGAATATATTTAGCATGATGTTCCATCAGGAAAATCTGTACAAATTATCTATGCTTACAAGCATGTGCTTTGTTAGCCATGGTTGCTAAAATTTTCTAACTGTCAGTTAAGACACGACCATTGAAGTTCCTTTTACGCATAACCAACGAGTATCCCAAAATCTCCCCATACATTCCAGAAGAACCTTCAAGGAGTAGGACGGTAACATGAGATTATGTGTCGACTACCATCGATTTAAACAAATCACCATTCATAACCGTTATTCTCCTCTACGTATTGACAAGATCGGATTCATTTAGGGTGTTAAGCACTTTCCAAAATTGGATTTATGATCATGCTGCCAACAGTGACGAGTGAAAAGAGCAGGACATGTCCATGACTGCTATTCGTACATGACTCAGTCATGTTAGATTCATGATTTTGGTTTTAGTCTCATAAATGCTCCAACAGCATTATAGGCTTAATAAACTGAATTTCCATGAACTCATAAACAAATTCATTAGTGTTTTCATCTATGACAACCTAACCTTCTCTAAAGTCTAGAGAAGAGCAGGGAGACCATATTTGCACTATGTTGCAAATTCTACGACAGGAGAAATTTCACCCTGAAATTTTCAATATAAATTCTGGTTGATTACAGTGACACGCTGAATCACATGGATTCACACGGTTAATCTTACCATAACTCAGCTTATGCGAAAAGGTGAGAACCCTACACTACATTAGGTGTTCCAGAAAATCCTACGCTAAGATAAGTCTGTTAATGCAAGTGATGCCTAAAACATTATTAATGTTAACTAATCTTTCTTAGTTTTGATCACAACAAACTATACAACACATTTAGTGTAAAACACAAAACGAATTATTTAACTAACACTATCATCAAGGTAATAATCATATCACTAACTTTTCTTAATCATACTTAGTAATCATCAAAGTGATTATCCTTAAAACTCACTTTTGTTAATATGACAACAGATTTTTTAATAAACTTTCTTTTTAAGAAAATGATTTATTAAAATGGAAAATGTAAATTTGAAAATGGCATATTCCATATGCCATAAGAATATCCTTTGAAGGTTTAAAAAACCTCAGATATTCCTACCCCACTAAAAGACAAAAAAGGGAGCGGACTCTACTAGGCGGTACCTTAAATAGCTAGGCGGTTCCTTAGCGATATGGAACCGCCGGCTAGATAAGGATCGGCGCCCAACTAGCCGTTGGACTTTGTCTTCTATAAATAGTGGATCAAATCTCATTTTCCAATAAGCCTCTTGGACGTTTTTCTCAGCCCCCTTTCCCTTTTCTATAGCATAGTCATTAGTAAATGATCACTTAAAGTGTTAAGTATGTTTACATATGATTATCCTCTTGATCCCCTCCTTTACCTTGTCCAATGAGAAGATCACTCACTCACTAGTGTTGTGATAAAGATGAATCCATGAATTAGTCATGTTCATCATGTTAGGCTTTTTATTTTTGTTAATCCATTTGTATTTATGAAATACTTGGACTAGTTGTGTTCATCCAAGCTATTTGTGAATACTTGGATTTGTTGTGTACATCCATTGCATATGTGTTTGCTTGGATTTGTGTTGTGTAGATCCAAGCTACATGTGTGTACTTGGATATGTCTAGTTGAGTTATAAAAGATTTGTGTAGTAGTTCTCACTAAACTATAAAGTGATGTGGTTGTGTCTTATGAGTTCTCACCAAACTTGAAAGTGATTAGTAGTTATGTTGTGTGAAGTTCTCACTTAGCTTCAAAGTGAAGAGTCGTGAAGATTGGTTCTAGCTTTGGATTAGAACTCGACATCTAGCCTTGTGTCGTAAAATGGTGAAGTAGGCAACGTCGTGAAGATTGGTTCTACCTTGAGATAAGAACTCGACATCTAGCCTTGTGTCGTTAAATTGTGAAGTAGGCAACGTTGTGTAGATTGGTCCTAGCTAATGATTAGGTCTCGACATTTAGCTTAGTGTCGGAAAATAATGTAAGCGACGATGTAAGGCTTTCTCCGCCAAGAAGGGAGCTTGTGGATATAGTGGAAATCTCGAGTAGGTGTACACGAGGAGTGGAGTAGAAACGAGGATAGAGCCTCGTTGTCGAACCACTATAAATCTTGGTGTCTTGTCACTAGGTTGTCTCTTTCCTTACTCTTTACTTATTTCATTATCATTATACTTACCTATTACCATTGCTAATGCATTTGAATTGAACCTAATCATTATGCAACTTAGGTTCAAGTAAAAGATAGTTTTGATACACAGTTAATTCAAAGTAATTTAAATTAGGTGACTAATTGAAGAGAAACTATTCAACCCCCCTTCTAGTTTCTACAATTGGTATCAGAGCGATGGTCACTCAAGATCTTTGAAGTATATTGTATTTTAAAACTTGGATCGATCCATTGTCTCCTCAAATTAGAAGGTCAAGTTGTACTAAAGTTTCTCTTTGGTTAAAACTATTTTTTCTTGGAAAATAGGTCTTTTAATTGGTAATATTGCATCCCTCTTGGATTAGTAGACCTTATGCATTTTAGATCTACTTTTGAAATGTATCTACTAGTTTGCATCTTGCTTTGTGTAGGTAGTCATGAAGATCAATCATTTAATTGGTTGTGGATTGAGTTACTTGCACTTGTAGAAGACTCATCTTCATTGATCTTCAACATCCTTGAATGATGATATCAAAATGATTGGGAATGATACTAGTCCTTGAAGACTCAGTACTCATCATAGTCATTTTTGGGCATTTCATTGATTCCTTGATGGATTGCTCTTTGTGGCCAAGGTACTCTTTCGTTCTTCCACACGCCCTTTGATCATTCTTTTGATCATTACTTGACTATGTGCTTGTTCTTGGCATCCTTGCCTTGACATTTGTTTGTGGTTTGTGATTCTTTTCTTTTATCCTCTCAAACCTTCATTGCTTGGATACTTGACTCACTATGGTGATGTAGAGTGAGTTAGTAGTAGCTTAAAGTATCAAGCATGATTTCCATGGTTTGCACCCATACGGTTAGTAGGCCCTTTGTGGGAGAGAAAGTGAATCAATACCTTGCTCATATTTTGGTTTAGACTAAGACTATTATTGAAAGTGATCTTAGTCTATGAATCAATAATTGCTTTGTGTTTATTCATTACCAAAGCCGTTTAACGTTTCGCCGGAAAGGTACGTCTTAAACCACTATATATGACACAAGCTCTTCGTCTCCATGATTTGAAGATTGTCATTAATCCCTTGAGCATTGATCTTAGTCTTGATTCACTTCCCTTGACTTCTCTCCACTTTGCCTTTTCGCTACGAGTAGTCGTTTGTCCATTTTGGTTCTTTTCGATCTCGATTCAACTCGTAATCCTTCATTAAGGCATATTGCTTAGTGTTACGATGATCCAAATGATATTCTAAAAGGTTTAAGATATATTTTTAAGTATTTTAGAAAATTTGGTTTTAAAAATTTTGGCGTGTTTCATTGATAAAAACCAGCCTCTGCAGGCGGTTCTTTATCTCTGGCGGCTCAAACCTGCGGTTCCTTATCGATAAGGTACCGCGGGCAGTAAATTTGTCAGAGCGCCAGTTTTATTAAAATAACCTTTTTCAAACCAAACCCTCTCTCTCCCAAAAACACACACCGGCGGGTTTCACCTTTTCCACCATTGTTAAAGCTTCAAAAATCTTCAATCACTCAAATTAATTGATTCCAAGTTGTGGGTTTCACTCATCCTTCATCAAACATCAATTAATTGTAAGTACTTTCTTTTAATTTCATCTATTTTGTTCTAGGGTTCATCCTTTCATAATTGGGGATTTTTAAAATTGAAATTGAGTTAGAACCTTAATAGGAATATGGGTTGACATGGTTATTTTACTATGATTCCTTAGGTTCATATTCATTAAGATTTCACTAAAACCCACTTGTAGAACAAATCCGAATTTGGGCTAAATGATCTTGGTTAAAAGATGAAATTGAGATGAACCCATGAACAAATAGGTAGTTGCATTGTTAATGCTTACCTAAAAACCTTGTTTTGAAAAACCAATGTTCTAGTCCATTTTTGATCCAACATACTTCATATGTTCTTGGTTAATAATGGAATAGATACATTGTGAGCATGAGAATGATATGGATTCAATCCTTTGTTTGTCAAGTAATTGATATAACACATTCTCTTATTTTTGAGTTTTGATTTTATTTTTCATATGAGTGATTGGAAAAATATTTTCTTATGTTTATATTAGGTACTAATCATGCATTCTCAATACCAAAAGGATCATCAACTCACTAGAGAATACATGCCAAACCTTTCCCAAACCTATGCTTCCACTCAACTTCGAAACTCCTTTCCATCCCATTCTACTCGTTGTTTCCATGAGGGTAGAGTCGTTGACGAGGGAATAACGGGTTATGACTATATCCAATCTATGTTTGAGCTTTCGGGATTTGATTGCTTGCTCAACATAGAAGAAGATATTTACCCCTTGTTTCTTCTAGAATTCTTTAGCACTTACTCCATGTTTGAATACAATGGAGAAATCTTCATTCGATTCTTGTTGAATGATCAAATGATTCAATACTCTCTCGAAAACTTTGGTGAAATTCTTGGTGTGCCATATGAAGGCACTTATCGTTTCACGACTAAATGGAGACTTGATGCTCTCTTGGAATCCTACGATAAACCTCCAAATGACCACACCGAAATTGATCCGGAGTTTATCCTTGACATCATTTCGAAAGAGCGTGATGGAAAAGTTGTGAGAAGCCTTCATTCTAATGTGCAAAATGTGAATCGCTATGAAGTGCTCTCTAGCGACCTTAAGGATTTCATGGTCCAATGGGAAAATATCCTTAGGGAGAATGTATTTTGTCTTGGTGGAAACCGAGATCATATCCCGGCTTGTATGGTGCATATGATGAGTTGCATCTTTACATCAACCAAGTACAATTTGGCATTATATATCGCTCGACGAATAAATTATGCCCTTTCAAAGCCCAAAACAAACCTTCCCTATGCTATGCTTCTTACTCGCCTTTTCAAAAGGGTTGCTCATGACTTTCCCCACCTCGACTTTTCTCGCTTTCACCCGGTTCATCGGGTTATGTTGCCTATTCAAGAGGTATATGCAAGAAAGCCAATAAGTGATCGAGGTTCGCGAAAATCCGATCATCAAGAGACGGATGATGAGGACACCTATATGCCAACAAGTGATGGTGATGGCATAGGTTCTAGTTCTCACTTCAACTCTTCGAGTAATTCCCACCCATCCTCAAACTCATTCGTGGATGGACTTGAAGACTTAGCTCCCCCACCTCATTACTCCTCTAGTGAAGTACCGGAAGATCTCAACATGGAGCATCTCTACCATGAAAATCTTAGGACTCGAGGTGAATTGCATGAACATCGGGTTGAGTCAAGGAAGGGATTCAAGTGTTTGGGGAATATGATCAAGGGATTGGGCAAGAAAAGAAGGTGAAGACTTTGAAGTGTTTTCAAAGAATACATGTTGGTAAACATGTAATGTTGAACATTTTTTATCTTGAATGTGTATTAACTATATTCTACTTGTTTGGATTATTTGTTATTTATCCTAAATGTTTGCCATTGTGATTAAGATTTTCATAGCTTTGTGCATCCTATGTGTTAGTTAGCTTCCTAGATTTTGGTCAGTAGTTAACTTTGGCTTGAAAATCCTTTGGTAAAAATCTGGGCTAATCAAAGTTTGAGGAAGTACCTTTTTGAACACCACTGGTCGCGGTTCCTTATAGACCTGCGGTACCTTATTGATAAGGAACCGCCGCCCCTAGATAAGGAACCGCCGACTACTGTGTCCGACAGAATCTTTGCTTTACACTATTTTCCTTAATCTGTGTAAACCTTGCTTGATTCTTTGCAAAAACCTGCACATTTCCTAAACTAGGTTAGCTAAATTCATTGTTCACATAAAATGTTTTTAAC
This sequence comes from Glebionis coronaria, assembly GCA_025667525.1. Lineage (NCBI taxonomy): Eukaryota > Viridiplantae > Streptophyta > Magnoliopsida > Asterales > Asteraceae > Glebionis > Glebionis coronaria. The sequence continues at coordinate 151,824,608 of CM046879.1, read as the reverse complement.
CCATTACTAGTTTGGATCATCCCCTCACCCTTTTAAACCCACCTTGTTAGCCATGTTCTTCACACATCAAACCATTCTTCCTTAAACCTTAAACCTTTCATTTCAACCATGGTTTCTACAAGAAGCTCAAACTCATCCAAAACCTCCACCACAAAGAAAAATCTTAAGATTAAGATTAAAATGGCTGAACCTAACTCCTCACCCTTTCACACACCCAAGAATGAGATTGTCCCAATTATTATTTCTTCATCAAACTCACCACCTCTTGCTCCATGGAAGACTACTTCTACCCATGGAGCCAACCATTCTCATGGTTCTACCTCCTCTTCATTCCAATCTAGGATGAATGAGCTTTCCTCACCCTTCACCCCAAGTAATCTCTTAGATGTGACTACCCAACCACAACCCATCCAAAGCATTCCAATTGTGAATGACTTTGATGATACCATGGTGACTTCACCATTTACCCCTCCAAACTCACCCTTTTCACCCTTGGAGAGAATTCCTCCACACTCACCAACATCACCCTTGGAGAACATACCTCCTCCACCTCCACCTCCCTCAAACACTCCCATTTTGGGTGTTCCACTTCCCTTCTTTATAGGTGATCCTTACTTCCTTGGGTTCCTAGAAGCTCATGGTTCTCATTGTCCATGTTGCCTCTACAATAACTACATCATTCAAAACCTTAGGATGTAGATGTTGGGACTTCACATGAGGTTGCAAGATTTCTTGCTCACCTTGTTTAACATGCCTCCTCCTAGGAGATGTTGGGACTTCACATAAGGTTGCAAGATTTCTTGCTCACCTTGTTTAACATGCCTCCTCGTAGGAGATGAATGGTGATTTTCTTTAAAAAAATAGTTTTCAAGAAAATTCAAGCCAAGGAAGATTACTAATCAAGATCTAGTTTTTAATTTGTACTTAGTTTAGTTAATTAGTTATTGTTTTTTCCTTATTTCCTTTATGTATCTCTTTCATGAGTGTTTTATGAGAATGAATTATGGACTTAGCATTGTGTGCTTTTATCTTTATGTGCACATTAATCAACTTTAATTCCAAATTAAAATTGAACCTAAATCTATCAAAACCTCTAAAACTTGACTAAAATTGGCTCAAAATGTTATCCAAAACTTTGTCACCCTTTGTCAAGACATTCTTGGTGAATGTGTTGCTTTTATGCAACCCTAGCACAATTTAGTGCTAATAGAGGTAAAATTCCAAGATTTGCAATTTTTTGAAAAAGTCTTAGTTTTTCTCAAAACCCTGGAAAATCTAGGTTTCAAGTCCACTGCACGCGGTTCCTTAAAGACGCGCGGTTCCTTAAGTGATAAGGAACCGCCGGTCCCTATAAGGCACCACGGACAGAAAGTCATTTTATGGCTCGTTTTTGGTCTTTCTTCATCACCCTATTCCCAGTCAAGATTCCATGTTTACTCAATTTGGCTAAACATTCCTTGACACTTTACATTTGATTTTCAAACCTTTGCCTTGTATACTTTCTTCTTATACCCCCACCTTGAGATTTCATTCTCACACCTCAACAATGCTTAACTCTCCCTTTCATAACCTTGACAATTCTTTGTCACAAACCTCCTCACCCAAAGCTTCCTCATCCAAGCTTTCCAAGAAACCGAAAATCTCGGTTAAACCTATTTGGATCAAGAAAAATGAACCCTCTTCATCCAAACCACCCAAGAACCCCACCTTCTCTCCAATCAAGTATTGGAATGAGACTTACTCCATTAACCCCATCACCGAAGAAAAGGAGAATCTCCCCCCACCACCAAAACCCTTTGACACCCCTCAACTCAATGATCTTTCAACCTTCCCAAACCTCACAAGGCATTGTGAAAACATTAACTACCCACTCTCCTCACCACCACCAAACCCTAGGTGTGATGGCCTTCCCCTATCAACCGAATTTGTGTTGCATCATGGATCCTCGTGTGCTTGTTGTCGATTTCAACAAATTGAACTTGCTCATGTGTATGAGAAGTTAAATTTTCTTGAATTCCTCCTCACTCGACCTCCTCTCAAAGTTTTTGTTCCCGTGGACAAAACTTCGAATGATGCATCGTCGTCTTATTTTTCCAACTAAAGGGCTACACTCCCTTGGAGTCAATAAAACTTTAGTTGTTTTAGAGTCATTAGTGTTTTTAAGCAATCTTGGAAAATTATCACTATTAGACTAGCTTATGCTTTGTGGTTTATTTTCCATATCTTTTGCTTTAGATACTCATATTGTGTGTATGACTATCTACTTTGTTTGCCTTTTTCATATTTATGTAATATGAAATCTTTGTGTTGTGTTTATTTGATCATTCTCTCTTCCTTTTGAGTTGATCGTGGTTAATCTTTACAATTGTTTATGGGTGATTCCATCAATTCTAAATTTTAACCCCTTGACAAATTTATCATCTTCATTGGTTGGATGTTTCCTTTCTACCTCCATTCCACCAATTGATCCTTGATTTTGTCATTTACCTTTTTGGACATACTTAGAAAATACCTGCTTCTAATTTGAGATTTCTTCTCCTTCTCCCTCTCAAGTTACTTAGTAGGTAGTGATCATATATACATTGGTGTTTCTTTCCTTTCTACTAACCTTTGTGTAGCATGTCACCTTAGCTCATACACTTGGTGCCCCAAGCAAGGGGAGCAACCACCAAGGGGGAGCTACTAGAAAAGTCCGGACATCTTCAAAGACTTGTGCTTACCTTTTTGCTACGACAAAGGGGGAGAAATGATAGTGATAAACTCGTTAATAATTCGATATTGTGTGTTTCTAAGTTAATGAGTTTATAGTTTGTCGTAATAAAAAAGGGTGAGATTGTTAATGCAAGTGATGCCTAAAAACATTATTAATGTTAACTAATCTTTCTTAGTTTTGATCACAACAAACTATACAACACATTTAGTGTAAAACACAAACGAATTATTTAACTAACACTATCATCAAGGTAATAATCATATCACTAACTTTTCTTAATCATACTTAGTGATCATCAAAGTGATTATCCTTAAAACTCACTTTTGTTAATATGACAAAAGATTTTTTAATAAACTTTCTTTTTAAGAAAATGTTTTATTAAAATGGAAAATGAAAATTTGAAAATGGCATATTCCATATGTCATAAGAATATCCTTTGAAGGTTTAAAAAACCTCAGATATTCCTACCCTACTAAAAGACAAAAAAGGGAGCGGACTCTACTGGTCGGTACCTTAAATAGCTAGGCGGTTCCTTAGCGATATAGAACCGCCGGCTAGATAAGGATCCGCGCCCAACTAGCCGTTGGACTTTGTCTTCTATAAATAGTGGATCAAATCTCATTTTCCAATAAGCCTCTTGGACGTTTTTCTCAGCCCCCTTTCTCTTTTCTATAGCATAATCATTAGTAAATGATCACTTAAAGTGTTAAATATGTTTACATATGATTATCCTCTTGATCCCCTCCTTTACCTTGTCCAATGAGAAGATCACTCACTCACTAGTGTTGTGATAAAGATGATTCCATGAATTAGTCATGTTCATCATGTTAGCCTTTTTATTTTTGTTAATCCATTTGTATTTATGAAATACTTGGACTAGTTGTGTTCATCCAAGCTATTTGTGAATACTTGGATTTGTTGTGTACATCCATTGCATATGTGTTTGCTTGGATTTGTGTTGTGTAGATCCAAGCTACATGTGTGTACTTGGATATGTCTAGTTGAGTTGTAATAGATTTGTGTAGTAGTTCTCACTAAACTATAAAGTGATGTGGTTGTGTCTTGTGAGTTCTCACCAAACTTGAAAGTGATTAGTAGTTATGTTGTGTGAAGTTCTCGTTTAGCTTCAAAGTGAAGAGTCGTGAAGATTGGTTCTAGCTTTGGATTAGAACTCGACATCTAGCCTTGTGTTGTAAAATGGTGAAGTAGGCAATGTCGTGAAGATTGGTTCTACCTTGAGATTAGAACTCGACATCTAGCCTTGTGTCGTTGAATTGTGAAGTAGGCAACGTTGTGTAGATTGGTCCTAGCTAATGATTAGGTCTCGACATTTAGCTTAGTGTCGGAAAATAATGTAAGCGACAATGTAACGCTTTCTCCGCCAAGAGAGCTTGTGGATATAGTGGAAATCTCGAGTAGGTGTACTCGAGGAGTGGAGTAGAAACGAGGATAGAGCCTCTTTGTCGAACCACTATAAATCTTGGTGTCTTGTCACTAGGTTGTCTCTTTCCTTACTCTTTACTTCATTATCATTATACTTACCTATTACCATTGCTAATGCATTTGAATTGAACCTAATCATTATGCAACTTAGTTTTAAGTAAAAGATAGTTTTGATACACACTTAATTCAAAGTAATTTAAATTAGGTGACTAATTGAAGAGAAACTATTCAACCCCCCTTCTAGTTTCTACAAAGTCTATTAGGGAGACTCTTGTTTCACAAATTTCTATATATCAAGTTTCTACGAAGTAAGATACAGTAAATTTCAACAGACTAGGATGTTTTCCATCATCTAAATATGTGAATAGAATTGGGACAAGATCCTCATGGATTTTGGTTAACAGATTAACGTAAACTCAGAAGAAGCATGATGCTATCTGGGTTATTGCCAACAGTTTGACCAAGTCTTCAGAATCCTTACATCCGCAAGGATTTCAGAACCAACAGATTGATCAGACATGTTCCAGCCAAGGCTCATCTGATCACTTGGTAATCCCTCGGCTATCGGGTCATACAAAGGTTCGCAATTGTGCTCCTTATTTACGTTCACATTCTTGTTCTAATTTCAAGACTTGATTTCACGCTCACGTTCATGACACTATTCACGTTCATGATCGTATCTTGGCTTACGTTTTTTTTACGTTCATCTTCGTTCTGGGAAGTTTTGCAAGAACTTGAGAGACCAGACTCAAGTTTAATATAACTCCCTATCCTTAGATAGACGTTTCACGTCATATTCCACGTCTCACCTTGTAGCGTTTGGCGTTACCGTAGTTGTATTACATGTTCACGATATGTTTCACATGTCATGGTCATTCCACGTATCTCATGTCACGTTCACGATATGTTACACATATCATGGACCATGATATGTTTGCTCATATTACCCTCACCATATCTCCACGTATCACGTTCAAAATTTTTCATGTATCACGTTCAAAATTTTTCACGTACTACGTTTCAATATGTCTCGCGCATCGTTACTAATTATTAGTTAAGTCAGATTGTCTGGCCTCGTAATGTTTCAGTTACCCTTGCACGTTAATTTTTTTATTTCCTCAATCGAATTCAGGGGATCTATCGTACGTTGATAACCATGAACTCTTCGTGTTTTTCAAGTCAAGGTCAGGAGGACCAAGATTTATCATTTGTTTCAAGATCTTATGGAGGAACCGTTCCGAGAGGGAAACCACTTGGAAACGGACAAGTTCATCCGGACTTCTTATCCGTTTTTATCTTATCGATTAGATATGTTCTTTCAGTCATGTCACATTCCATGTCCTTTTAGCCATGTCACGTTCCACGTTCCCTTCTACAACGTCACCGTCATTTTTCCTTTTAGCTTGCATACCCTTCCAATTGAGCCGAGTATGTTACGCTTCCAGTTACGATATCTATAATTCAGGGACGAATTATTCTTTTTAGGGGGGAAGAGTTGTAAAACCCGCATGCTTTTACCATGAACAGTACATTTATGATCGTACGTACAGGATTAAAACTTTCCTTATATAACATGAACACGTATCACAAATATAAATTTACAAGAATTACGTACGTGTTATTATACGATAAGTATTGAATGCGTGTTAGTACACGATAATTACTAACAATAATAATTATAATCACGAACATAAAATCATGAACATGAAATCACGAACATATAATTAGGTACTTATGTAATTATTAATATGACGAATGTCGTTACGTACAAGTAATTATAATAACATGAATAATTAATTATTACGTAACACGTAAACACGAACATCTATCATGATTATTATTACGTATATTAAATTAACACGACAAGTAATTACGTATGTAAGGTTTACGCTTTACACGTATAAATATAACCATGGAAACTCATGACATTTTAAATACACGAACACTCGTACGTTTCATTACACGAATAATACAAACAAATAGGGAAATGGTTGTTGGGTCATTTAGACAAGACAAGGGACAAGAAAACATGGGCTCTAGGCCTATTTTTGTTTTGGTTCGTCTATTAAAAGAAAAGGACGGAGGGAGTATTTTGTTTTAGACAACAAATATTCCAAACCCTAAAAAAACACATAACAGCCGCCAGTTTTTCTCCCTTTTTGTTTTTCTGCTGTCGACTTCTCCCACCAAGAAACCATAAACAGTCGCGGGTTTGATTCAAGAACAAGGTTGGATTCATGGTTTAGATCTTAAAACCCTAACACGCAAAACAAGTAAATCATTCATCCCGTTTTTTTTCTTTCGTTTGATTTAATGGATTACGAATCCAGTTTTAGTTTTAAAACATGTTAAAAACACGTTCGTCTTAAAGTTAGATTAAAAGAGGGTTTTCGTTTTGGCCATTTTTTTCACTTAAACTGAGACCACTCTTGGTCTCGGTGGTAAAATAGTCTCACCAGCCGCAACTTAAAGGGGTGGGCTTGGTTTATTGCTGTCGGGGGTAACACAACCCCAACAGGGGTGCGTTTGGTCTACCAGTGGCAACAGCAGAAGGGTGGGAGTTTTAGTCAGGCAGGGGAAAAACGGCTACTACCAGTGGCAGTAGCATAACTGCCAGTGGGAAACAGGCAGTAAGGGGGGTGTTTGGTTTCTGGTTTTGAAAGAATTAAGGGTGCGTTTGGTTGGCAGCTTAAAAGAAATTAGGGGGCTGTTTGGTTCGGGTTATATGTAAACATAATACGAGTTTCACAGGATTCCACGGGTTCGGTTTTCGACATGTTTTAATAAAATAATACATGAGTACGGGTTATTATTTTACGGGTTTAATTAGCTTTACATGTTTATTAATTTACAAGGTAATTAAATTAACAAGGCGTGACTTATAATTACTAGATTTATTAAATTAATTTACCATGGCTATTAATTTATCATGACTTAGGTTATTATTATTTAGACAAGAATACATGTTTTAAGCTAAGTATGTAACTATTTATTTTATACTATAGTATTAATTAATTATTACTCATGACATGTAATTAACTAATCAATATGGACTTAGATTTAATATTATTATTTAATAATACATGATTTTAACCTAAGTATTTATTTATGTAATTTAGACTATAGTAATTAATTAATTATTAAAGCATGACATGTAATTAAATAATTATCACGACTTAGGTTATATTAATATATTTATTAGTACATGTTTTAACCTAAGTATTTTTATATACTTAATTTAATTTAATCATGTCTATATTTAATTAAATGATATAATCTATAGTTTATTTAAATTACATGTAATAATTAATAAACTATACTATTAATCACATGACTTAGTGTTGGAAATTCACTTTATGTGACGACATTTAAGAATTCCCATTAGTTATCATAGTCACACACGCATAGGCTAGACTAGGAACAATGTATAGTTTAAGTGTGTTGTGTGGCTATATATACCCCTCCTAGGCTTCCAAGGGGGGTGTTGATTGTGTCTCATTTTGTATTTTCATTTTGTTCAATACACTTTTCTTAACCTTTCACACAACCTCTCTTTCTCTCAACTCAACAATGGCTTCCACCTTCCACCACCCACCTAGACCACCGGATTAGATAAATAGCAAATCCACAAATGGCATCAGAGCCTCGGTTCAATCCTTGGATCGTGTTTATTGGTTTCGATTTGGTGGTCTAATATTTTTTTCTTTGGTCCCGATCTAAATTTTTTGTCACGGTTTGTGTTTTCTATCAATATTCATAAGCTTTTTATCACTTTCACATGTTCCTGGTCACGTTATTTTATCTGCATCTCTACAGTCCATCCACACATTTCATATATGGTCTTCTAGTTGTCTCTTATCCATATCACTATCCAAATCTTTTATCCTATCTGTGTCACAACTTTTTTTCAATTTTTGTGTCACTGGTTATCATGTAATGGTCAAAAGTCAAACCTGCCATATTTTCTTAAATCTGCTAATGTTTTTGTGAATGGTTTCATCTGTTATATTATCTGTTTTATATCTTTTCTGGGTTATGTAATATTTTTTTTGAAGATAAAGATGAAATGTGCCCAGAAAACATGTTCCTGAATATCAGGAAAAAGTACGGATAAGTTTTCAGATTTACATTCAGATCGAAATATTGCGATCGCAAAAACCAATGGTTTCTACATTGCGATCGAATATTCCGATGGAACACATTACGGCGGATGCATTCCGACGGATGCATTCCGATGGATGCATTCCGACGGATGCATTCCGACGAATGCATTCCGATGGGGTGAAGAGAAAACATTCCGATGGGACTGAAACATTGCGATGGAAAACAGATTAAAAACATTGCGATGGAAAACAGATTAAAAACATTGCGATGCAAGATTAAAACATTGTGATGGGTTTTTAATAAGAACATTGCGACTGTTTTTATAAAACCAGAGAACCAAAAACTTGACCTGAACCAATCTAACTCATTTCCCTTATAACTCCTCAACAAATCCAACACCCTTATCTAATCCTAATCCCTTCGTCTCCTAATCCCATCTAGACTCGAAGATCGAAATTTTATTTTAAAATAAAAAGATCTTAGAGATCTGTTTCGTGTTTCTCACATGCAATCCGAGATTAATTAAACACAAAAAAACAAACATCATCATCGATCTATGTGAAGCTAAGCCTCTTGATTAATTTTCGAAATATAATGAATGATTCATAACAGTTTATTTTTATAATCATCTCATTGCTTCGCTTTGAAACACAACCCTAACAGGGGTGCGTTTGGTCTACCAGTGGCAACAGCAGAAGGGTGGGAGTTTTAGTCAGACAGGGGGAAAACGGCTACTGCCAGTGGCAGTAGCATAACTGCCAGTGGGAAACAGGCAGTAAGGGGGGTGTTTGGTTTCTGGTTTTGAAAGAATTAAGGGTGTGTTTGGTTGGCAGCTTAAAAGAAATTAGGGGGCTGTTTGGTTCGGGTTATATGTAAACAAAATACGAGTTTCACGGGATTCCACGGGTTCGGTTTTCGACATGTTTTAATAAAATAATACATGAGTACGGGTTATTATTTTACGAGTTTAATTAGCTTTACATGTTTTTTAATTTACAAGGTAATTAAATTAATAAAGCGTGACTTATAATTACAAGATTTATTAAAATAATTTACCATGGCTATTAATTTATCATGACTTGGGTTATTATTATTTAGACAAGAATACATGTTTTAAGCTAAGTATGTAACTATTTATTTTATACTATAGTATTAATTAATTATTACTCATGACATGTAATTAACTAATCAATATGGACTTAGGTTTAATATTATTATTTAATAATACATGATTTTAACCTAAGTATTTATTTATGTAATTTAGACTATAGTAATTAATTAATTATTAAAGCATGACATGTAATTAAATAATTATCATGACTTAGGTTATATTAATATAGTTATTAGTACATGTTTTAACCTAAGTATTTTTATACACTTAATTTAATTTAATCATGTCCATATTTAATTAAATGATATAATCTATAGTTTATTTAATTTACATGTAATAATTAATAAACTATACTATTAATCACATGACTTAGTGTTGGAAATTCACTTTATGTGACGACATTTAAGAATTCCCATTAGTTATCATAGTCACACACGCATAGACTAGACTAGGAACAATGTATAGTTTAAGTGTGTTGTGTGGCTATATATACCCCTCCTAGGCTTCCAAGGAGGGGTGTTGATTGTGTCTCATTTTGTATTTTCATTTTGTTCAATACACTTTTCTTAACCTTTCACACAACCTCTCTTTCTCTTAACTCAACAATGGCTTCCACCTTCCACCACCCACCTAGACCACCGGATTAGATAAATAGAAAATCCACAATTGGCATCAGAGCCTCGGTTCAATCCTTGGTTCGTGTTTATTGTTTTCGATTTGGTGGTCTAATATTTTTTTCTTTGGTCCCGATCTAAATTTTTTGTCACGGTTTGTGTTTTCTATCAATATTCACAAGCTTTTTATCACTTTCACATGTTCCTGGTCACGTTATTTTATCTACATCTCTACAGTCCATCCACACATTTCACATATGGTCTTCAAGTTGTCTCTTATCCATATCACAGTCCAAATCTTTTATCCTATCTGTGTCACAACTTTTTTTCAATTTTTGTGTCACTGGTTATCATGTAATGGTCAAAAGTCAAAACCTGCCATATTTTTGTTAAATCTGCTAATGATTTTGTGAATGGTTTCATCTGTTATATTATCTGTTTTATATCTTTTCTGGGTTATGTAATATTTTTTTTGAAGATGAAGATGAAATGTGCCCAGAAAACATGTTCCTGAATATCAGGAAAAAGTACGGATAAGTTTTCAGATTTACATTCAGATCGGAATATTGCGATCGCAAAAACCAATGGTTTCTACATTGCGATCGAATATTCCGATGGAACACATTACGACGGATGCATTCCGACGGGTGCATTCCGACGAATGCATTCCGATGGGGTGAAGAGAAAACATTCCGATGGGACTGAAACATTGCGATGGAAAACAGATTAAAAACATTTCGATGGAAAACAGATTAAAAACATTGCGATGCAAGATTAAAACATTGTGATGGGTTTTTAATAAGAACATTGCGACTGTTTTTATAAAACCAGAGAACCAAAAACTTGACCTGAACCAATTTAACTCATTTCCCTTATAACCCCTCAACAAATCCAACACCCTTATCTAATCCTAATCCCTTCGTCTCCTAATCCCATCTAGACTCGAAGATCGAAATTTTATTTTAAAATAAAAAGATCTCAGAGATCCGTTTCGTGTTTCTCACATGCAATCCGAGATCAATTAAACACAAAAAAATAAACATCATCATCGATCTATGTGAAGCTAAGCCTCTTGATTAATTTTCGAAATATAATGAATGATTCATAACAGTTTATTTTTATAATCATCTCATTGCTTCGCTTTGAAACACAACCCCAACAGGGGTGCGTTTGGTCTACCAGTGGCAACAGCCGAAGGGTGGGAGTTTTAGTCAGGCAGGGGGAAAACGGCTACTGCCAGTGGCATTAGCATAACTGCCAGTGGGAAACATGCAGTAAGGGGGGGGGTGTTTGGTTTCTGGTTTTGAAAGAATTAAGGGTGCGTTTGGTTGACAGCTTAAAAGAAATTAGGGGACTGTTTGGTTCGGGTTATATGTAAACATAATACGAGTTTCACGGGATTCCACGGGTTCGGTTTTCGACATGTTTTAATAAAATAATACATGAGTACGGGTTATTATTTTACGAGTTTAATTAGCTTTACATGTTTATTAATTTACAAGGTAATTAAATTAATAAAGCGTGACTTATAATTACAAGATTTATTAAATTAATTTACCATGGCTATTAATTTATCATGACTTGGGTTATTATTATTTAGACAAGAATACATGTTTTAAGCTAAGTATGTAACTATTTATTTTATAATATAGTATTAATTAATTATTACTCATGACATGTAATTAACTAATCAATATGGACTTAGGTTTAATATTATTATTTAATAATACATGATTTTAACCTAAGTATTTATTTATGTAATTTAGACTATAGTAATTAATTATTTATTAAAGCATGACATGTAATTAAATAGTTATCATGACTTAGGTTATATTAATATAGTTATTAGTACATGTTTTAACCTAAGTATTTTTATACACTTAATTTAATTTAATCATGTCTATATTTAATTAAATGATATAATCTATAGTTTATTTAATTTACATGTAATAATTAATAAACTATACTATTAATCACATGACTTAGTGTTGGAAATTCACTTTATGTGACGACATTTAAGAATTCCCATTAGTTATCATAGTCACACACACATAGACTAGACTAGGAACAATGTATAGTTTAAGTGTGTTGTGTGGCTATATATACCCCTCATAGGCTTCCAAGGAGGGGTGTTGATTGTGTCTCATTTTGTATTTTCATTTTGGTCAATACACATTTCTTAACCTTTCACACAACCTCTCTTTCTCTCAACTCAACAATGGCTTCCACCTTCCACCACCCACCACCCACCTAGACCACCAGATTAGATAAATAGCAAATCCACAATTGGCATCAGAGCCTCGGTTCAATCCTTGGATCGTGTTTATTGTTTTCGATTTGGTGGTATAATATTTTTTTCTTTGGTCCCGATCTAAATTTTTTGTCACGGTTTGTGTTTTCTATCAATATTCACAAGCTTTTTATCACTTTCACATGTTCCTGGTCACGTTATTTTATCTGCATCTCTACAGTCCATCCACACATTTCACATATGGTCTTCAAGTTGTCTCTTATCCATATCACTGTCCAAATCTTTTATCCTATCTGTGTCACAACTTTTTTTCAATTTTTGTGTCACTGGTTATCATGTAATGGTCAAAAGTCAAAACCTGCCATATTTTTCTTAAATCTGCTAATGATTTTGTGAATGGTTTCATCTGTTATATTATCTGTTTTATATCTTTTCTGGGTTATGTAATATTTTTTTTGAAGATGAAGATGAAATGTGCCCAGAAAACATGTTCCTAAATATCAGGAAAAAGTACGGATAAGTTTTCAGATTTACATTCAGATTGGAATATTGCGATCGCAAAAACCAATGGTTTCTACATTGCGATCGAATATTCCAATGGAACACATTACGACGGATGCATTCCGACAGATGCATTCCGACGGATGCATTCCGACGGATGCATTCCGACGAATGCATTCCGATGGGGTGAAGAGAAAACATTCCGATGGGACTGAAACATTGCGATGGAAAACAGATTAAAAACATTGCGATGGAAAACAGATTAAAAACATTGTGATGCAAGATTAAAACATTGTGATGGGTTTTTAATAAGAACATTGCGACTGTTTTTATAAAACCAGAGAACCAAAAACTTGACCTGAACCAATATAACTCATTTCCCTTATAACTCCTCAACAAATCCAACACCCTTATCTAATCCTAATCCCTTCGTCTCCTAATCCCATCTAGACTCGAAGATCGAAATTTTATTTTAAAATAAAAAGATCTCAGAGATCCGTTTCGTGTTTCTCACATGCAATCCGAGATCAATTAAACACAAAAAACAAACATCATCATCGATCTATGTGAAGCTAAGCCTCTTGATTAATTTTCGAAATATAATGAATGATTCATAACAGTTTATTTTTATAATCATCTCATTGCTTCGCTTTGAAACATGAAATCGAAATCAAAACATCATTGTTGAACCTACCCGAGACCAAATACTGATCTTTATGTCGTCTTCTTTCTCGTTGGGTGCAAAGTTTAGTCGATATGGTTCGTTTGGTTTCTTGAATTACAGGATTTGCATGATGGTTGATCTATGGTTTTCATTTGTATTGTTTGATAGATGGATCTGGTGAGATGTGATAGATTAAGGGGGGCGATGGAATCAATGTGTGTAGAAGATTTGTTGGCGAGAGGATTTTGGGGGACAGAGGTTTCTATGTGTTAGGTTTGAGAGAGATAAAAGTTTCAGCTGGGATAAACAGATTAGGGTTAAGATAATGTGAGTGATATTAGGGTAAATCTTGTGCTTTATATCCCTTATCATTAATCTTTTGGACCGGTTTTGGCACAAACAGATAATGGGCTGGCAACATTCGGTGATTGTTTCAAAGCTATTAAACATTTGGCAACTATTTATGAAGTGGGCTTGTTGTAATTGGGTGGACCGGGTTTCTCATTATAATCGTATATGTTGCTAAACGAATTCAGTTGGCCGCATTATTTCGATTGGTGTTAAAATATTGGACGGGCCCATTATATTTCCCGAATGTCATGGACTCATGTGATGGGCTGGTGTAAGTTTACTAGAAAATTTTGTTACCTTAATTTTTCTAGTAAGTTTTAGCCATCGGTTATATGGTCGGGATATAACGTGACATAGTGACGAGACAAAGTGACGAGACTAAGTGACAAGATTTATTTTGACGAGACCAAGAAAAATTTGGCGATTTTTTGTGGCTACGGACTTGTTTGACCGGGTATTAATTATGTGAAGTTGAAGACGGATTTTTCGAAGGCGTGTACTTATTTTATCTTTCTAAGATAACTTACTCGTGCTTAATCTTAGAATGAAGACTTGTTTATCTAGTTTTCGGTTTGGGGTGGTTGGTTGATGAATCGGATAACTATCACTTAAAGGGGTTACATTGTTGTACTCAGTGTCACGCGCTTAGTCGACGTGGATAATTTCAAGAGGTGTTGTGCTTATAGATTTCTTCAATGATGCATTGGGTACTTAGAGATTTCTCCACCGTTCCTCATTCAACAATAGTGCAAGCTTAAGTCACAAGATCGAAGGTTTCTTATTCAGTTTCAAGTTTGATGTATCCGGTTCATTCTATCAGTGGTCACTTCAAATTGCTTTCAAGTGGTTTGGTAAAGATGGCCGTGGAGAGTTTATGAGTAGAGATTTTCGATAAACAACTGATTCTCACAAAATATATAATTCATCTTATTTGTTATTCTCACGAGATTTCAGGTATATGTGCGTATGATTTATTGTTGGTTCCGAGTTTCGAAACCATCAAGGGGGAAGAAGAAGACACATTGAACGCACAACGAGTACACGTGATGAACTTCATACCTTCTTTTGATTTGAAGACATTCTGGGATGACATTTGTCATAGCCGCAGAGAAAATCAGTGTTTTAACTCGTGGCGTTATCAATCTCTAAATGGTACACTACTGATTCGATGTTTAATTGTTTTGATGTTGCAATTATTCATTATCATTATCCTATATGGAGAGATATGCACTTCCGGGAATTAATTGACTCTGGTGCATCTCCGGAAGAAGATATGTGCATTTCCGGGACTTAATTGACTCTGGTGTTACGATGTCACTTCATGAATGGGATAAAGTGTCTACTTCAGTATTTGAGCTTCATACTTGGGATTGATTTATTTTCTTCAACTATGTGGGGGAAGAAATGTCTTGATTCTTTCTAGTATGCATAACTTGAACTCTCAGGGGGAAGAAAAATTCAGAAGAAGTATTCAAGCGTGAGAAGAGAAGTTGTTGATCCACTTGGTGTGCCCCTTACTTTCAATCCCTCATAGCAACGTTATCATGTTATATGATGGGATTTGCTTGTTATTCCGCTGTGCGCTTAATCATTCTAAGCTTTATTGAAAGCCTTGAAGTTGCTTACGAGGATTGTTGGTTTAGGGGGAAGCTATTTAAAAGCTTCTACATCAAGTTTATGTGGCATGAATTAGGGGGAAGTTAATTCAGAAGCTTCTCCTTAACCAGAAGTATATGGATTACTTAGCTCGTGCCGTTACAGTATTTATACTACAAGTTACTTTAAAGATGAGTCGTTTTGAAGTGAAGACTTGAAGTCAAAGGCCTCAGAAGACATCATCAGCATTGGACGCTTCATGAAAGCTTTTGTTCTTAATCATTATGTACTTGTTAGGAAAAATATTGTAAGGAATTCTACACGTCGTCCCATGGGGGAAGATTGTTGGAAATTCACTTTATGTGACGACATTTAAGAATTCCCATTAGTTATCATAGTCACACACGCATAGACTAGACTAGGAACAATGTATAGTTTAAGTGCGTTGTGTGGCTATATATACCCCTCCTAGGCTTCCAAGGAGGGGTGTTGATTGTGTCTCATTTTGTATTTTCATTTTGTTCAATACACTTTTCTTAACCTTTCACACAACCTCTCTTTCTCTCAACTCAACAATGGCTTCCACCTTCCACCACCCACCTAGACCATCGGATTAGATAAATAGCAAATCCACACTTAGTATATATAATCAGAAAAACTTAAGCTTATCATTTTTAGCTTAATAATCCAGCTTATATCTATTTTTGGAAACTTTCTAGTTTTGGAAACTTTCTATTTTAGGAAACCTGCTATTTTTAGAAAGTTACTTATTATTGCACAACAAGTATAATAATACAAGAAATACAAGTAATACTTAATCAGAATATACAGAATACACGATAAACACAGTATAACGACAAAATCAGTAAAACAAGACATGAACATATAAAACAAGCTAAAACATGATATAAAACCAGTTACGTACTCAGTAATCAGAATACTTATACATGTATCCTATGTATGTAGCATTAGTGAGATCGAAGTAGGACTCTCTTCCGTTCGTCTTCTACGTTCACTGGACTTAAGGTACGGATTCTCCGTCCTTTCGGTATGGATATTCTTTCCTTATTAAGATTTCCCCGTATGCAGCCAACTGTTTTCCCCAATATTTGTTATATGTTTTGAATTGCTTATGTTTAATTAGAATACCTAAAGCCATATACATGCATGACCAGTTTCACCTAGTTATGGAGGTACCATAACCATAACAATAGAGGCACTGGTGTTATGACTTCACCACGGCGGAGTGATAGCTCGTGGCGCCCCTTTCAACTTTTGGCCATTTATTATATTATCAGGTGGGGCGTATGGGTGCATCTTATTTTACATGTTTTCAGCAGATTACTCAGTATGAATGTGGTTTGTGCCTTGCATCCTTCACAAGGAGCTGATCCCTCCTACCCAAAACCAGTATATTAAATTAGAGGCAGCCCTTCTAATTTGCATGACGAGGTCACCCCTCCAAGTATTTATGCACGTTGATATTTCATGACCTATATTGGCTAATGGTAAATATGTTAAACAGTTTTTACAAGATAAGCATCAGGCTTTTCAAACTATAAAACCAGTTTTACTAAGATATAACCAGGTTTTTCCAGGACATATACATTTCCGCTGCTATATGTTATTCATGCTTATATTATTCATTTCATGCTTGTATATCCGTGCACTGAGCATTATTCTCAGTCGTTACTTTCCTTTCCATGTCCCAAAACGGCAGGTACCCAAGGACAAACTCGAGCATTTAGAGGACATGCATAGGATGGAAGCTGCCATAGACTTCTTCTCCTTTTTCCTTCATATACTTATGCTTGTTTAGTCTTTTATTCATTTCATTTACTTTATTATGTTTTGGGCTTATGTTTGGGAACCGATGTTTGATTCCGGTTTTTTCCCTATGGTCATGTATGTTTATTACATATTACCTTGCATGCTTTGATGACACGCCATAATTACGCGTAACGGTCCACTCATCAAAGTGGGGTGTTACATATGCCAACCCTCGGACAGTTCCCTTGCTTATGTACACGGCCTCCACATCCAGAACAGTTAACTACCTTGACAATATTGGCTCCAGTGGCTACACCCTTGTTTCTACAATCTGCCATCTTATGTTCGACCTTCCCACACTTGTTGCAAGAAGGTGGACAATTTCCAACATGATACAGATTACACCGACCACACTTTAGATTCACCTTGTTACCTTGAGTTCTAGTGACAGCACGAACACCATCATTCCTTCTCAAATTGTATTGCTGATTCCTATTTGGTCCTTGGTTATTGTTGTTACGATAACCACCACGATTCTGTCCTTGGTTTGAGTGTGCAGCTTCCCACTTTCTCTTATTCCCCTCAACAATACTATCCTTTCGATCCTGCAGCTTTACATCCATTAAAGCATGAGCCATCTGAACAGCTTCATCAAATGACTTGGGTTTCGACGAAGTAGTCTCTCCCTTGATATTACTAGATAAACCTCTGATATACTGCTTCATCTTCTTATGGACATCAGCAAAAGCATCAGGACACAACAAACATAAATCAGAGAATCTCCTTGTATAAGCCACAATATCATTGTTTCTCAGCACTAAATGCCTCAACTCATCCTCCAACTGACCTAACTCTTCCTCAGGACAAAACTTAGCAGTTAACAATCCCTTGGTCACAGTCCATGTTCTAGCATTAGCTTCAACCAATCCCACAGTAGCTACCTGACTATTCCACCAGCTTAATGCATCATCCTGAAAAGTAGCTGCATCAAATTTCACCTTACTAGCTTCTGAACATCCACTGATTTCAAAAGTACTTTCAATCTTCTCAATCTACCTTCTTAATTTTAAAGCACCACCAGTACCACGAAATTCGGTAGGTCCACATTTCATGAAACTAGCATAAGAACATTCCTTCTGAATCTGCTGAACAACATCATTACCTCTGATAATGCTCAAATCTAACATATTTATATGAGCGTATTCGTGGTGTTTATGCATATATTTGTATGATTATTATGAACATATGATACTTAATGAAGCTTATTTGCTATTGTAGGTTCATCAATGGTTACATCACGAGAAATGAAGAAAACACGTGAACTGGAGGTGAAAAGATGAACGAGACATGAAAGTGTAGCTCTCGTATGATAAATAATACAATGATAAAGAGTCTTAGAAAGTTTGGAAGAAAGAAAGGTGGAAGAAACAAAGAAGAAGGACTAGAAGGGAAAAGTGGGAAAGTTGGCCCAGTTGCCACCGGCAACACTTCTGCTGCCACCGGAAAAATGTCTCTCAGTTGCCACCGGCGGCAAATCAATGCCCAGTTGCCACCGGCAACACTTCTGCTGCCGCCGACAAGTTGCCCAGACAGATTTTGGAGAAATTACAATAAACATATCTTCCACTAATCCAAGTTACCTTAACCACTCTAATTAAGTCCATAACACCTAAAGACCGACCATTTTCTCTACATTACTCCATTCCCTGTAACATTACTCACCTTTGGCTCCAAGAAAACTACTTGGTGGACAAGGATAATTCACTTATAAATAAAACCCATGGGGTAGTGTTCATCATATATATCCATCTCATCATTTCTTCAATCATCATCTATCCCATATTTCTGTGATTTTGATATCACCCCTCACCCAAGTGGTGAGGGGTGGAATTGATAACCATGATCATGTAATAAGCCATGGAAGTTGTAGAAAAGAAAACCACATCATAAACAACTCAATCTCCAACAATCCTCATTCCTAAACACCCCAAAAGGCTCTATACTCGCACCAAGCGGTTAATGTCCAAGAAGGTTATGGGTCATGCATTGTAATTAGGTTGTTCTATTGGTTAGAATCATTTGGATACTTTATAGCTATGTATTCTAATGTTGGGTAACTTCTTCTTTATTATTCAATAAAGTTTATGTTCATGTTCATGGTGATTCTTATGTGATATTGTGAATGTGTTGATACTTGTATTGTTTATATGAAAACTTGTGATATATGGATGTTTGGATTCTATTAGTGTTTGTATTGGATTATGGTGATAACATTATATTTGGTTGAATTGGAGCTTGTTCTTGTTTGTCAATTTGATTAATCATTGTTGAGTCTATATGTCGAAATTATTCTCAATATGGTTGATGTCAATTCATTAATCGACAAATGATTTGGTCTTGTGCTTGTGAAGATTGTGCAAGAGACTTAATAAACATAACAAGTAAAGGTTTAATCTAGATTATAGGTCGAAAAGAGTCTTTTGAATATATTGTTCTAATCATCTTTCAAGTAAATGGAACTTATCAAATTGATAACACCAAGTCTATAGGCCGAAATAATTCTTGTTGTTATTGGTTTAGGCATAAGGCTCATGAGTGACCACTTGATTGAGACTTATGTATACTTGATTTATTAAGCACTAGTAGCTTATTATTGGTTCTATTGGTCGAAAGGATTACCTTTAATATGTGTTCCAAACTAATCATCCTAATGTCCATGTGATCATTTGACTGTAATTGTATGTTCTTTGTGTGCTAGTGCCTTTAACGATTCTCATGGTGGTGTGATCGTGACAATCATACTTACCATTGTTACAAACAATACACTTGAGTATAACGAAGTCCCATGGGACGACCTTGACTTACCAACCTAATTGCAACATGACTAGAGTATACTTGCTCGAATTTGTGTTCCTAATTAATATCGGTAATTCTTGTTTATAAATTTAAAACCCAATGTGTGGAAAGATCGCATATCAAGTTTTTGGCTTCTTGTCTAGGATTTGTATTTGCAATTCTTTTTAAACATACCTAGTGTATCGAACGCATGAACCTCCAACTTGTCCCGTAACATTTCCTCCCGCTGGTTCATCAGTATTACCTGCAATCGGATTTGCAACATTCCCTCCAACCTGACCAACAGCATTCCTATTCTCAGTCTCTTGGTTCCTCGCAACACGTTCAGCTTCCAGTGCTCTAGCAATAGCTTGCTCAATCATGGTATTAACAGTAGCAGTTGTCAATTTAGGCGGTATGTTTTAGGAAACTAACCAAACAACAATTTAGTAAAGTCAAAAAAATGCCTCCCAACTCCTTCCTGTGTCACCACAAAAGAAAAGAACAAGTAAGTATTCATATCAAGATAAGAAGAAGGACTTCTCTATCAAGATGTAACATGAATACTACATTCACCAACAACACAGTCCTCAATGAATCATTAACCAATTCACAAAAGAACTAATAAGACAAATCATAAGTCATGAAGGTAATTTAGATTGCATTGTAAAATTTACACAAAATTGTGACAAGTAATGTCACTACAACCCTTCAACACGGCAAACTTAAAAGTCATTAAGTTTCATCATAAACTACAGTACCAGTCTACATAAGTTCTATTACAACCAGGCTAATAAAAACAACATAAAAGAACTAGACATCTGATCCCCGCAGCTTCTTGTACATCGACTCATCATCACTGCTCCTATCATCTTCCTTAGAATCTTCCTCCACTTTTTCCTTTCCCTTTCGACTTCCTCCTTCACTTGGCTTTACCAACACTTGAGCTTCAACCTGACTTGGCACATCACGAATCACCACACCTCGATTAAGAAAAGATCTCATCGGCACATCCCACACATTCAACCTTGCATTCCTTTCTTGCTCCTCACGAAACCTTTCAATTTGCCCACTCAAATTCAACACCATTGATCTTAACCTAACAACTTCATCTATTTCCCTTGCTCTAACAAACTCTAATCTTTTCACACTATTAACAAACCTTTCAAACCTCTTCTTATTCTGCTCAAACCTTCTAATCACACGGGTTTCAACTATATACCTTTCGAACAAAGATCTATCAAACTTTTTAAGAAACCAGAAAATATTATCATAAGACCTAGGACCTGGACAATAAACCTTAGATATGCCATCATGAATAGATCGGTCACTAGCAGCATTACTCGACTCAACAGGAACATCACCCCTAGCAAATACCATCCCAGGGAAACTGCTCAAATAAGCATCACAAGTAGGCGTCGAAGAACGTACAACAAGTCGCTGACAGTCCGGAACAATCTGTGGCATAACATTAACTCTTGGAACATAACTACCTTGAATCACTTCAGGCTCGGTCTGTCCAACTGCAGTAGGAGCAATTCCATCATCTAAATACTCATAAGGCTCCTCATCGTCACTAGCACCAAAGTTATCTACTTCCTCACCGTCCAATACATCAGTCATATCAATCCATCCATTCTCACAAGGTACACCAGCCATTTTCTACAATTATAAGGGTTCAAGGATAATTAAGCTCATTGTTAATAAAACAAAAATTAGTATGCAATACTTATGCAAATGTTATACGTAATCCATGCTATGCAACACAATTCAAATGATATTTATGCAATGCTTGCAAAAAAAATAAATATGATACTGACAAGCACTCAGCGTACTTTCAATAATTCCAATAAAATATCATAGTATTTACTTAATAAATACTCGGGAATTCATTTCATTTATGAGGGATACATCTATAATATAAAACAAAACTAAAAGTGATCATACCGGAGCGTTGTAGAGGAGTTGTGTGCTTTTGAAGAATAAACACTTTCGACACCAAAGTTATAGTTTAGGACAATTTTCAAAATCAACCAGTTCTCTATAACTTGTAGCTCTGATTACCAATCTCTAACACCCCCAATTTACATTGCACAGCAGAAATACACAATTGGGTGCTAGACACAAGCATCATCACACAAGGTATATTGAACGACTCAAAAGAGAGACGTTTACACATAAAATATGAACAAGATTTTCATAATAGGTCTAAAACACAATTTCATCCCATAATGTACTAAAACGACACCAGAGTAAAGCGTTTAGTCCCCAAGGATCTTGACCAACAACCAACAAGTTTAGTACAGTACACAAACATTTAACGAATTGTTCAACAGTAAAAGGATAGAAATAGTTTTTAGACCAACATTCTTCCAAAAGCCAACCCACAAACTCCACAGCAAAGATCCGCCTTCCATCACTTCCTATTACCTGAAACACATGCTAAAACGAGTCAACAATAATGTTGAGCGAGTCCATAGGTTTATCAAATCACATTTGAACACAAGAAGAAAATCAATCATAATCATTTATAGAATTGTCGTACACACAATCTATTTCAAGGCAAAACATTATATTTAAGCTCATGACACCGACCCCTTAACCAAATAGTCACCCACGCCAAATGCCAGCATGACTAGAATAAAACCATTGCCCCACTATGGTATCAGTTGCTAGAATACCACATTCTTATTCCCGTAAATTATCCTTCCCAAAGGTTACTCAACATAATGCCCTGGTCTCAGATAGGGTGGTCAACCCAATAGTACTATCATTATAATAAGCGGCTATTCCCGACTCATAACATCAAGTTAGAATATAGTTAACGGTTCATGAATTTAGGGTCTTTAGCAACAAGGTACTCAATACAATGTCAACAACATAGGCAACATTCGGGTCCAGCAATTACTCCTGACTTGTGTTCATTTATTTTCAAATAGCATGTATCCCCCTCGCGGGTAATAAAACATTTAGTAGCTAGCATGAAAAGCGAGGCTACAGACTCACCTTAGTATAAGAGATCTAGCGAGATGATCGTCGATGATAGAGGATGCCTTTCAAACACGAGAACCGCTACCTATCAAATAAGGCGCGTTCATTAATAATGACTCAAGAAATAAATCATACATAACAACATCAAACTCAAAACTCATAAAATCACGATAAACTCAAGAGAAAACGATACAAATAACTCAATTACACTCTTCTATACATTTACTTTACCATTCTATATTTTCAACAAAATCCGACACATACTACATGTACTAGCTTATTTACCCCTTTTAGACTCGTCAAACATTTATGAAACGACTAGAGGAACTAACTTACTATATATATATAAAGTCCTCCAACAAGTTTATCAAATGAAATTACTTTTAAAGTTCTTTACCCGACTCATCTTCAAACTACAAAATCTGGACAGATTTACGTTAATAAATCATACAACCTTTTTAACTTCTTTAAACGACTTCATTTACAAAACCGACACTTGGGTTTGAAAATAAACTCACCCTCTAGGGTTTACACTTCATTATCAGTATGTGACTAATTTCAAAACTTCAATTTATAGTCCCCAAGATTCGATCCAAATATCGACAACAACTATATGTAGTGTCGATACTCGTCTCCCGGTACACGAATAATCAAAACATCATAACTTCGCGCTCGTTTGGAGCTAGAAGCTCTACTTTATATCAAATCGAAGCTAATCGAATGCTCTACAACCCTAGGCTATTAGTTAAACCATTATCACAACATAAAATTCTCAAAAATACAGTTTACCTACTGTTGTAAAATACCTTTGTGACAACCCAAACCCGAGGTCATTTATTTAATATTATATAACATTATTTTTATGAATGATTTTGAATTTTTTGATGAGTTTGAATGATATGACGATTGATGGTTTTATTTAAAACCGACGTTGGAGGTCTTATTTTTATCTTTTTACTAATAGCGAGGATTATTAGTGACCACGATATCGACGGATGCCCGAGATTTTATGTTTTATCATTTGTTGTCTCGATGTATATATTTTTGACTTTTTTTTTATTTTAAGTTCGTATTAACTCGAATCGGGATCATATTATCATCATATTTTGAGTGCGTTTTAACTTTTGAAAAGTATTTTTACGAAACCCGAGCCTCGTAAATATTTTCAAAATTGACAATTTACATTTTCCACCCTCACAACTATTTAATTGTATTTTGGACCAAGACTATCACAAATTAGCAAAACTAGTCCCTCCACCACCATATAAAAGGTGATTTCTCACCTAACTTAAACACATACATGCAAAAACAACCTAGAAAACATCACCCCTCTCCCTCCCCTTCTTCTAGCCTTACACCCCTCCACCCCCTTTGATCATTTTTCTTACAAAATTTAGCAAGATCAATCCAAAAACAACACAAGTCCAATCTCTAAAATCTCATTGTGCATCTAATGGTATAATTTTTATACACATGCAAGAACATTAAATTTTTGATGATGATCCAAGGTGGTTTGATCTAATTTCTTATTATATACTTGTTGTTAGTGATGTTATATATATATTTTAATTGTTGTATGTTTAAATTTTTGAGTGGGTAATTTTTGTATGATCATTTAAATGTGTTATGGGTTAGTTAAGTTATTGGTAATGATTTTAGGGTGACATTAGGCATATGAGAATGATTAAAATGTGGTGAAAAGTTAGTTTTGAATGATTTTTAAATATATATTTTTAAACAGATTATTAAACTTAATTTTCTAAAAATATGAGTTTGAGTTTGAGATGAACTAGTTAGATATTGTTGTAGAGGATGTTTTTAGCTTCGTTTTGGTATGAGGTAGGGCTTCTAGCTCCAAACGAGCGAAAAGTTACGTTAGTTTGATTATTCGTGTACCGGGAGACGAGTATCGTCACAATATATAATTGTTGTCGATATTTGGATCGAATCTCGGGGACTATAAAATGGATTTTAAAATGAGTCATGGACTGATTTTGAATAATAAGTATGATGATGTTGAGTTATTTTCAAAGTTGAGTGTCGGTTTTGTAACCGGAGAAACATAAATGGTTTAAAAGACTATATGAGTTGTTGACGTAAAACTGTCCGGTTTTTGTAGTTCAAAGATGTGTCGGGCAGGGAACTTTAAAAGTAAAATCTTTTGATGGGCTTTTAACAGGTCTTTCTATATATAGTAAGTGACATTTCTGATTAGTACCATAAGCATTTGATGTGTTTAAGTGGGGTAAATGAGCTCGTACATTTGGTATGTACCGGTAGATTTTTTATCGAAAGAATTAACTAATAGAATAAAGATATAGAATGAAGTAAAAGGTCACTTGTATTGTTTTCATTTTGGGTTGGGTGTGATTTTATGATTTTGAGTTTGATGTTAGTAAGTATGGATTTTATTCGAGTTTATTATTGATGAACGCGTCTTATTTGATAGGTTGCGGTTTTTGTGTTTATCGGGCATCAACTATCGTCGAAGATCGTCTTACTACTGCTATTACTCCAGGTGAGTCTATAGCATCGCTTTTGTAATTGTTTTGAATGATTTTAAAACCCGCGAGGGGGATCATAAAGTAAAATGAACACAAGTCATGATTGATTGTTTGGACCCGAATGTTGCCTTTGTTGTTTTGAATTGTATAAGTACCTATGTTGCAAAAGTCCCTAAATTTATGAGCCGTTAACTATTTTCTGACTTGATGTTGTGAGCTGGGAATAGCCGCTTATTCTAATAATAGTACTATTGGGCTGACGACCCTATCCGAGACTAGGGCTTTACGCAGAGTAACCCGTTGGGAAGGATAATTTTACGAGAATGAGCATGTGGTATACTTGCAACTGATACCCTAGTAGGGGCACTAGAATTCATCTAGTCATGCCAGCTTTAGGCGTGGGTGACTAAGTTAAGGGGTCGGTGTCATGAGCTTAATACAATTCAATAGCTATTTCTATATACCAGAATGCCTGACTAATAGATTGTATGCGCACAATTCTATTAAATGATCTTGATTGATTTTTCTCTTGTGTTCAAATGTTGATTTGGAAAACCTATAGACTCGCTCAAACGTTGTGTTAATGATTTTAAGCATGTATTTCAGGTATTGAAGACGATGAATTGCGGAGCTTGCTGGAGAAGGATTGCGGATTGCTTTTCTGGTGATTGGTCTAAAACGGATTTCTTTCCCTTTTGTCATAAAAATAATAATGTACGGTCGAGTACTTTGGTAAAGTGTTTGTGGATTTGATAAAGTATTTGGGGGACCTAAATGTTACTCTGATATCTTTAAAATTGTTTTACATGGGATCGAAAGTTTTAGACAATGGTTAAATTATTTCCTTTTATATTCCAAATGTATCATTTTGAGATTGTTCAAAGTGTCTTGTATAACAATGTTTGTATTTAGCACCCAAATGTGTATTTCCGCTGCGCAATGTAATTTGGGGGTGTTAAAGATTGATAATCAGAGATTTTTAGTTATAGCGAATTAGGTCGATTTTTGAAAAATGTCCTAAACTATAACTTTGGTGTCGAAAATATTTTACAAAAGCACGCAACTTCTCCGCAAGGCTCCGGTAAGATTATTTGTTTTGTATTGTTTTATAGTTAGATGTATCCCTTAAAATTGAAATGATTTCTACAGTATTTATTAAGTAAATACTATGATGATGTATTGATGTTGTTAAAAGTACGTTGAGTACTTGTTATCGTATATTTTCCTTATGTAATGCATATGTATATAATTTTAAATAATGACCTTATATACTGACGAGGGTCTAGAACAGTAGACCGGATGATGAACGATTTTACAATTGATGTCTTGCGACTTGTATCGGGTATGAGGAAGTTTGATTAGTTAATGTATGATAGATATGTGGTTGAAATTGGCGTGAATAGGAGGTTGATGTGAAAGAAAAGTGGTTTTAAAAGGTTGTATTTGGTATGTGAAGAATTGAGTTTGTTAGGACTTAGAAGATGGATGAGATTGTTAGCCTTGGGTCGATTGTGATGCATTTGTATGCTTGAATTGAAAGGTTTAAAGAGAAGTAGGTAAGCTTTGAAAGGATAAGTGAGTGGGAGTCTCATGTGAGATTGATTCTGAGTCAAGCTTGGAAGTTTAGGAATGTTGAAAGTTGTACTGAGATTTGCCTTGTGATTAATCTACCGTGTAGCAGCGAGTATTTAGATTTTGAGAATGAGATGCCATCAGGTTATGGATTTGACCTTGAGGTGTGAAAAGGGAAATAGACGAGTGTGATGTAGGTGACAACAATGTTAAGGAGGATGAGGAGCTGCTGTCTAAGCAACTAATCGCGTGATGGATTTCTTTGTATCTTATTTTCTTTTTGTGATTGGTCTTATTTAAAACCTTGTGTCGTAGCATTGTGAAGGAACTTATTATCTTTTAAGTTTGTTCGGTAGATGATTGTAGTGACAGACATTGCCACTATCTTGTTGAATCCTCAACGCAATCTAAATTACCCTCATGATCTATGATGTGCCTTTATTAACTCTTTGAGTTTTGGTTGATGAACCATTGTAGTTTATGTTGTTCGTGCATGTAGTATCCATGAGATATCCTGATAAAGAATTCTTCTTTTATCTTGATATGTATACTTATCATGTTTCTTTCTTCTGTGATGATGGAAGAAGGAGTAGGGGAATCATATTTCTGTCATTAGTAGATCGCTACGTGACTAAGTTTCTTGAAATATGTTGCCAATACTAACGATTGCTACTGTGAACACTATGATCGCATTTGGAGCTGATCGTACTGCCAAAAATTAAAGATGCTAGAGTTAATTGTGATGGAGATAATGGTGCTGCAGTAGATGCTGCTAAGAATAATGATGATGCTGCTGAGAATAATGATGATGATGTTGAAAATAATGGCAATGTTGCTAACAATAATGAGGATGATGCTGATCCAGATGATAGTGTTGCTGCTGTTCTGCAAGTTCAAGAGAATGTACTTATGTTAGTTTTCAGAAGTGTGGTTCTGCGCTGTTTGGTGGTATTAGTAGTGCATTAGAATTGCATAGTTGGATTGATAAGATAGAGAGTACTTTGAGATTATTGGGTGTTCAGAAATTAATAAGGTGAAATTTACTGCTGCTATATTTCAGGATGGTACACTAAGATGGTGGAATAACCAAGTGACTACTTTAGGATTGGTTGTGACTAATAGTAATGCATGGACCGTGATGAAAGGACTATTGACTGCTAGGTTTTGTCCTAAATAGGAACTAGGACAGTTGGAATCCGAATTGAGATAATTCATGCTAAGGGACGATGTTATTACTGCTTACTGGGAAATTTTCTGAGCTATATTTGCTATGTCCTGATACTTTTGTGAATGACTGTAAAATAAGGGAAGCAGTACATTAGAGGATTGTCTAGTGATATCAAGAGTGAGATCATTTCTTTCAGACCTAAATCTTTCGATGAAGCTGTTCAGATGGCGCATGATTTAATGGATGTGAAAGTGCAAGATAGGAAAGACCGCATTGTTGAAAACAATAAGAGAAAGTGGGAATCTGCTCAGTCCAACCAGAATTAAGGTTAGAATCGAGGGGATTACAGTAATAACAATAGCCAAAGACATAACCGAAATCAGTATTTAAACTCTGGAAGGAATGAGGAAAGTCGTGTTGTCACTGTGTCTGAAAGTAACAAGATAAATCTCAAGTGTGTTTGCTGTACTCTATACCATGTAGGTAATTTTCCACAATTGCAACTAGAGTTAGGACAACCTGGTCATAAAGCTGCTAAGTGCAGAACAAGAGGATTAGTCATTGTAATTAGTACCCCTGGAGTAGTGATATGTTTTATCCGTGGTGAGAAAGAATACAAACAAAGGAATTGTCCAAGGAAAGGAAAATGACAAGATAGGAATGTTGCCGCTCCAGCTTACGTTTGAATGATGCTGACAAACCTTAAGGTCTGGATGTTGTAAATGGTATATTCTTATTTGAGATTCTTTATGTCAGTATGTTGTTTGGTTTCAGATCGGGTAGAAACTATAGAAATGTAAAGATTTAGTTGTTTTATCAACGGAGAGTCAATAAGATCGACAATTAACTATGATGTGGAGTTAACCGATGGAAAGGTTGCTAGTGTTAGTTTTACACTGAGAGTGTGTTCCTTGAATTTAGGAAAGTAGGTGTTTAGTATCGACTTGATGCTCAAAGAGTTGGAATCTTTGGATGTGGATTATTGGTATGAATTGGTTAGTGG
Organism: Glebionis coronaria; assembly: GCA_025667525.1. Taxonomy (NCBI): domain Eukaryota; kingdom Viridiplantae; phylum Streptophyta; class Magnoliopsida; order Asterales; family Asteraceae; genus Glebionis; species Glebionis coronaria. The sequence goes on along the minus strand of CM046879.1, from coordinate 151,795,417 downwards.
TGCGAAGTGCTGATGCTTGAGATTGGACTAATCTTCACTATAAATTGATAGCTGCTGGTTTAGATTTTGCTGCAAAAGCTGAGTGTTGACTATGAGAGGTGATGAGTGAATTTTCCGTTTGAGAAGTATCTTGTTTAGAAACAAGGAAGTATGTGGAAGAGGAATGTGATGTAATCCTAGCTCAGGTAATTAGGGATAGGGTGGTTGAGGAGAAGTTGAGAGATCTGTTAATGACTCGAGAGTATTCTGAAGTCTTCTTGAAGTTTTTGCAAAGTTGCTGCCGCCTTATGAAATGGAGTTCATGTTGATTGAGTATCGTGAGTGATAGGTGTAGTGCTTCTGCGTTTCGTTGTGTAGTGCTTCTTTGTTTTGTTGAGTAGTAATTGTATGCCTTATCATTTGGCACCGTCAGAATGGAATGAGTTATTCGGTCAACTGTGAGAAGTGATGGATGAGAGATGTATTATATTAAGTTTCGTTGCAATGACAATCACCTGTGTTGTTTGTCAAGAAAGATGGATTGTTTCGGATGTGTATTGATTATCGAGAGCTTAACAATTGACAGGCAAGAATCGGTATCCATTACCGAAGATTGATGATTCGTTTGATCCTTACAACTTGTCTGGATCCAGTGTGTACTCAAAGATCGCTTTGAGTTCAGGTTATCATTAACTGAGAGTTAGGAAGGAAGGTGTTCCTATAGTTGTTCTTCGTACTTGATGAGGGTACTTTAAGTTTCACGTGATGTTTTTGGATTGACGAACGCGTCTGCCATATTCATGGACTAGGTGAATCTTGTGTGTAAGATGTGCTAGGATGAGTTATTCATTATATCTATTGAAGATATTCTATTTTATTCCAAGAGGAAAAGAGGAACATAAGTAGCATATGAGGATAATTTTTAGGATGGTTGGAAAAAGAGAAACTGTATGTAAGGTTTCCTCTATCTGAATGTCAGTTGAAATAATTGCGATTTAAGACAGTTGATTGACAACAAAGGTATTCGTGAAGATCTTGCCAAGATTGAAACGATTAAGGATTGGTCGGTACCAACGACGCCGACGTAAATCTGTTAATTCCTAGGTTTAAGCTGGGAATAATCGGAGGTTTATCGAAAGGTATTCACTGATTTTTAAACCATTGATTAAGCTGAATAAGAAGAATTGGGTGTGTGAGTCCCACTTATACATCTAAATTGTAAGTTTCGAGATCTGATCCTTATCAGATGAGGAAGTTGAATTCTGAACATTGAAGGGTAGGTTGTGTTCTGCACCGATGTTGTCATTATTGAAAGGATCTGAAGTATTTATAGTTTGTAGTTTGTTGTGATGCGTCTCATAAGGGTTATGTAGTTGTGGTGTTTGCTTTGAGATGGTAGAAATATTACTTGTATGGAATCAAGTATGTAGTAATCAAGGATCATAAGAGTTTGCTCCATAACTAATTTCTCGGGATGATAAAGGAAATGAGTAGAGAATTACCAGTTGTATATTCGGGTATTTGAGTATGTTGGTGGTTATGACTGTGAGTGATTATGACAACGAGATTCGCTGCCATCCGGAAAAGGCGAATGTGATAGCTTATGCACTTATCAGGAAGAAGAAGGAAAGAGCTTCTAAGGTTTGAGTTATGGTAATGACAAGAAGTGTGGATTTGATAGAAAGGATATTGGAATTTTAAGTTAGTAGTCTGAATTGAGAAGGATGTCAAGGTAATTGGTTTCAACATTTTGTTAAACTTGTGGAAAAGATTTTGTTGTAACGCCAAGTTAGGCATGGTATATTGAGCACTACTAACATACCAAAATTGAGAGAGTGAGACTTAGTGATGAAGGAATCTCACAAGTCAAGTAATCGATACGATTTGGTTTGGGTAAAGATGAAAGTTGAGTTGAGTACTGTGTGTTATACAGAGACTGATAGACAGAGTGAAAGGATGATTCGAACATCGAACGGTATGCTTGTACGTGTGTGATTGACTTAGAAATTGTTGGAATTTTTATATGATGATGATTATCATGCTAGTAGTAGTAAGGCTGTACTATTGATGGTACATAAAGAACTCCAATTTGTGAAGGTTAAAGATAGCGAGTTATGGACGTAAGATTAGGATTTTGGTGCATTACAGAAATGTAGGTTGAATTGAATGAGTAAACTAGAAGTGATATTGTCAATATTTATAAGATTGTATGGGTTAAAGATCGTTTATTAGTAACAAGGAGTTGTCAGAAGGGTTATGTCGGCAATCGAAGGAAATCGATGGAGTTTGAAATTGGGAAACGTGGTTATACTTAAGGTGTTGTTATGGCAGGTGAAATTTGTTTTGAGAACAACAAGGAAAGAATTCAACTTGAAGATAAGTTGCTTTTCAAAGAAAAAACTGTGAAGAGTTCTTATGAGGTCGAAACATAGTGAGGACTATGTTGTGAAGATACAAAAATTCCAGGAGTGGAATCTGAAATGGTGAAGGAAGCATGAGGATTTCTTTAAAGAAAATAGTTCTCTTTTATTCTGGAGGTATGGGATGTGAGTATAAGAGGGGCCGAGCGCTGGGACGTCGTTCTCTTTTAGGAGGGTAGGATGTGACAACCCAGACCCGAGGTCATTTATTTAATATTATATAATATTATTTTTATGAATGATTTTGAAATTTTTGATGAGTTTGAATGATATGACGATTGATGGTTTTATTTAAAACCGACGTTGGAGGTCATATTTTTATCTTTTTACTAATAATTATTAGTGACCACGATATCGACGGATACCCGAGATTTTATGTTTTATCATTTGTTGTCTCGATGTTTATATTTTTGACCATTTTATTTTAAGTTCGTATTAAGTCGAACCAGGATCATATTATCATCATATTTTGAGTGCGTTTTAACTTTTGAAAAGTATTTTTATGAATGAAACCCGAGCCTCGTAAATATTTTCAAAATTGACAATTTACATTTTCCACCCTTACAACTATTTAATTGTATTTTGGACTAAAACTATCACAAATTGGTAAAACTAGTCACTCCACCACCATATAAAAGGTGATTTCTCACCTGACTTAAACACATACATGCAAAAACAACCTAGAAAACATCACCCCTCTCCCTCCCCTTCTTCTAGCTGTACACCCCTCCACCCCCTTTGATCATTTTTCTTGCAAAATTTAGCAAGATCAATCCAAAAACAACACAAGTCCCATCTCTAAAATCTCATTGTGCATCTAATGGTATAATTTTTATACACATGCAAGAACATTTAATTTTTGATGATGATCAAGGTGGTTTGATCTAATTTCTTATTATATACTTGTTGTTAGTGATGTTATATATATTTTAATTGTTGCATGTTTAAATTTTTGAGTGGGTAATTTTTGTATGATCATTTAAATGTGTTATGGGTTAGTTAAGTTGTTGGTAATGATATTAGGCATATGAGAATGATTAAAATGTGGTGAAACATAAATTTTGAATGATTTTTAAATATATATTTTTAAACAGATTATTAAACTTAATTTTCTAAAAATATGAGTTTGAGTTTGAGATGAACTAGTTAGATATTGTTGTAGAGGATGTTTTTAGCTTCGTTTTGGTATGAGGTAGGGCTTCTAGCTCTAAACGAGCGAAAAGTTACGTTAGGTTGATTATTCGTGTACCGGGAGACGAGTATCGTCACAATATATAATTGTTGTCGATATTTGGATCGAATCTCGGGGACTATAAAATGGATTTTAAAATGAGTCATGGACTGATTTTTACTAATAAGTATGATGATGTTGAGTTATTTTCAAAGTTGAGTGTCGGTTTTGTAACCGGAGAAAAATAAATGGTTTAAAAGACTATATGAGTTGTTGACGTAAAACTGTCCGGTTTTTGTAGTTCAAAGATGTGTCGGGCAGGGAACTTTAAAAGTAAAATCTTTTAATGGGCTTTTAACAGGTCTTTCTATATATAGTAAGTGACATTTCTGATTAGTACCATAAGCATTTGATGTGTTTAAGTGGGGTAAATGAGCTCGTACATTTGGTATGTACCGGCAGATTTTTTATCGAAAGAATTAACTAATAGAATAAACATAGAGAATGAAGTAAAAGGTCACTTGTATTGTTTTCATTTTGGGCTGGGTGTGATTTTATGATTTTGAGTTTGATGTTAGTAAGTATGGATTTTATTCGAGTTTCTTATTGATGAACGCGCCTTATTTGATAGGTTGCGGTTTTTGTGTTTATCGGGCATCAACTATCGTCGAAGATCGTCTTACTACTGCTATTACTCCAGGTGAGTCTATAGCCTCGCTTTTGTAATTGTTTTGAATGATTTTAAAACCCGCGAGGGGGATACATGCTATTTGAAAGTAAAATGAACACAAGTCATGATTGATTGTTTGGACCCGAATGTTGCCTTTGTTGTTTTGAATTGTATAAGTACCTATGTTGCAAAAGTCCCTAAATTCACGAGCCGTTAACTATCTTCTGACTTGATGTTGTGAGTTGGGAATAGCCGCTTATTCTAATAATAGTACTATTGGGCTGACGACCCTATCCGAGACCAGGGCTTTACGCTGAGTAACCCGCTGGGAAGGATAATTTTACGAGAATGAGAATGTGGTATACTTGCAACTGATACCCTAGTAGGGGCACTGGAATTCATCTAGTCATGTCGGCTTTAGGCGTGGGTGACTAAGTTAAGGGGTCTGTGTCATGAGCTTAATACAATTCAATAGCTATTGCTATATACCAGAATGCCTGACTAATAGATTGTATGCACACAATTCTATTAAATGATCTTGATTGATTTTTCTCTTGTGTTCAAGTGTTGATTTGCAAAACCTATAGACTCGCTCAACCATTGTGTTGATGATTTTAAGCATGTATTTCAGGTATTGAAGACGATGAATTGCGGAGCTTGCTGGAGAAGGATTGCGGATTACTTTTGTGGTGATTGGTCTAAAACGGATTTCTTTCCCTTTTGTCATAAAAATAATAATGTACGGTCGAGTACTTTGGTAAAGTGTTTGTGGATTTGATAAAGTCTTTGGGGGACCTAAATGTTACTCTGATATCTTTAAAATTGTTTTACATGGGATCGAAAGTTTTAGACAATGGTTAAATTATTTCCTTTTATATTCCAAATGTATCATTTTGAGATTGTTCAAAGTGTCTTGTATAACAGTGTTTATATTTAGCACCCAAATGTGTATTTCCGTTGCGCAATGTAATTTGGGGGTGTTAAAACCTTTCTAAAACTTGTATAAAATCATGTTTTTAGTAAAAACCAACCATAGTTATGATCATCCCATAACCCTAACACTAACATATATCAACTATAACACTTGAATCATCATCAAAATCAATACCTTCAAATCAAAATCAAGTTTTTAACAAAACTTTAGCAACAAAACCTTTTGATCATCAAAAAAATGACATGCATGGTCATAATTCTCACCTACCAAACCTAAAAAAATAAAACTTCTTGCATGTACCCAAATTTAGTACCAAAATGATCTCCTTACAATTTTAGAGATGGGACTTGTGTTAGTTTAGCTTAGATCATCTTAGAAATTGAGTAAAAATTGATCAAAGTTAGGTTTTTGATGAAGAGGGGGTCACGGCTAGGTGAAGAAAAAAGAAGAGAGAGAGAAATTTTTGGATCTGGTGGATTGTGTGTGTGTTATGAGAAAATTTTATAAAGCTTTTATATAGTGGTTGAGGGACCATTGTTGTAAATTTGCAATAGTTATGGCTCAAAATAAAAATAGTTAGCTAAAAAGAGAGAAATAACTATTAGTCAATTTTAAAAATATTTACGGGGCTCGGGTTTCATAAAGATACTTTTAAAAATTTAAAACGTACCTCATATATAATAATATCGACTCCCGACTCGACTTAACACATCATTTAAAAGAAAACATCAAAAATGACAAACATCGAACAACCGACAATAAAACGTAAAATATTTGGCATCCATCAACATCACGCTTGCTAATACTCCTTATACTTATTAAATATAAAATATAAGCCTTCCAACATCGGTTTATACTTAAACCTCCAAAAACAAATATCATTCAAACTCATAAAAAATTTCAAAAATAATCGTAAAATAAGATAAAGCAATGACCTCAGTATCGGGTTATCACATTTAGGGTTTTATATAATTGTTATGATACTAATAAACCTTCAATACTTGGCCTCCAATGCCGCTACCTTTTGGCCAAACGAGCCAAACAAATGTTGCGAACACTCCTGCCACAACTACTACCACTATACACGCACATGTTGCAAGTGTGAGTGCTAATGATGATAATCTTCCTCAACTTCTTGATAGTAAAGGAGGATCGCACGTGTCAAATGTTTTAGCTTTTGATGAAGAAGACTTTTCGAGTTGGAAAGTGAATTTCATATATATATAGATGGATTAGAACCTTTCCTTCTAGAAATCTTAGAAGATGGACCCTATGTACCTATGGCTCCAAATTCTTCCCCTGAGAGACCTCTAAAAAAGTGTCACATCCTGCCAAGGCAGAATAGCGAGGCGTTAGAAAATAGACATCATCACAACACAATGGCATCACAATAGAGAAAGAAATATGACATTTCATTCAAACAAACACAACACAAAGCGTGTCATGATCACATCTATCCAAATCCAAAACAGAACGCTCACATAACGCAAGTCATCACAAAACAATCATAAGTTCAAAAGCAAATCCTAAACAATAGCAACTCGAATCCGCAATGCAAGTCTTAAAGGTCTAGCTAATCCAAGTAATGTTGGTCCCACTTAACTCGTTACTACTTATCAACCTTAAGTAGTAACTTGTTAATAAGATTCAAGTGTTTTGTTTTATCAATCAATAAGAACTTTAAACAAATAAAACAACATTAATACCAAATACTTTTCGACGTATAAACATTTTATTAAAACTCAATAAAGTGGGAATCTATAGCCCACTTTGTATAACACCCCATTTGGAAACGGACCGTTACGGAGTAATTATCGCGTGTCATCAAAGCATGCAAGTTAAATGTCTAAATCATTAAATGACCATAAAGGAAACCAAAAACAAACATCGATCCCAACATAAGCTCCACACACAAATGCATAAGTATAGAATGTAAGGAAAGGACTAAACAATGTCCAACAAAGCAAAAAGTATGTAAAAAGAGAAAGAATACTAGGTGCCTCCATCCCATGCACGTACTCTTGAATCCTAGCTTTGCCCTTTAGTACCTGTCGTATTGGGACATGGAAAGAAAATACTGCTGAGCAATACGCTCAGTATGCGGATATATGACAATGAATTGTAAAGCATAAACATAAGCAAGCAATGAAATGAAATGAATAACAGAGGAATAAGTGTATGTCCTGGAAAACCGGTTTAAGCTTATAAGACTAGTTTTATGTTTCTGAAAAGACTTATGTTTAGTTTATTCTGAAAACTGTATTTTAAATATGTCCAGAGCCTATATAGGTCATGTTATATCAACGTGCACGAATACTTAGAGGGGTGACCCCGTCATGCAATTAGAGGGGTTGCCTCTAATTATAACAATATGAGTGAAGGGATCAGCTCCTATAACGGATGTAAGGTACACACTATAACACCCCCAAATTTATACAACTCAATACAGCGGAAGACTCGTTGGTGTTACGGGATAACACATTACTCACATCATAGACAACGCATAAAGATCGCGTAGTTTAATAATAAAGCATTTCCATTCATAAATATCAAATTTACATAGGTCCTAAGTCATTGTGATTTATACAAGTTTTACAAAGCATTTGAATGGAAATTTGTTAATTAAGTGCGGGCCATGAATTCTTGTTGTCTTCCCGAGAATTACCTTCAAGTACCTGAGACAAAACATGTTCAAAGAAAAGGTCAGCGATAACGCCGAGTGAATTCATAGAGTTTAATAAAATCCATCAATATAACATCGGTATGAAATTATTACCGAAAATCATTTTGTACAATTCATTGTAATAGGCCATAAAATAGCCAAAGTCATTTTATACAAATCCTTATCAAAATCATAATATAGGCATTTGCCTTAAAAATCATTATACGAACCACTGTCGTAAAAAAAAACATCATACAAAACGTTTTACAACGTTGTATAGATTAAATAAAAACCGTTATATGAATATGGTTATATAAAACCAAAATACGAACATAAAATCAATAGTATGACCCCGTATTGCTAGTCAGACAATACATCGTAATTCGGTGCGTATAGTAGTATTTCGTTAATTGGATTATTATAAGCCGCATGACATTGTTACCTTACTAAACCAAACAACGGGTAGCTAACCCGACAATCATTTGCCCATCTAAATTAGCGTGTCGTCACAAAGGTCACGCTATGTAAATCTTCTCATACATAAATTCGCTTACCAATCAATGTGGCACGACGGGGATCAACCTCAAGGCGCGAACTGGGGTGATCGTCCCTAAATAGTACTATTATATGCATAAGCGTCTACCAAATCCCGGTAGTTCACAATTCATGCTAATGGGACTTTTAGTGACATAACCTAACTTTAATAATCCATTTAATTTCATCTATCGGGTCATTTAATCATTTATCAGGTCATACAATCGGGTCATACAATCATTCGGGTCCAAATCAATAAACAAACAATCGGGACAAATGGTGTCCTATTTTATAAAAACTAACATGTTATCTCCCTCGCGGGTTTATAAAATAATTCATAAAAACAATTAAAAGAGTGCGAGGCTATGAACTCACGTTGATGTGGGAAAGCAGGTTATCGGCAACTCGGACGTACGGTACGTGCTTCAATCACGGAAACCTATATAAATAATAATCGGTCTTAGATGTTTGTCCAATGACTTTATAAAAATAACAATTATGTATACATATGATGATCATATATATATGATGATCAAGTGGGTTTACATATTCTCTTTTACTCATTTTAGTGTTTATGTATTGGTAACTTCTTACTAGTTTACTAGTTTTACCTATTTACGTGTTTTAGGTCCAATAAGCCTGTTATAAGTTCATTAACTTGTATTAATCCATTTTATTCTTGTATTATCAGTATTTATACTTTACATGTTGGGCCCAAATGGGTTAAGCCCAATAAATAAGTTTATAAGTGTTTTAGCCTATTTTGTTGTATTATTAGTCCAATAACGTTAACTTAGTCCGTTAGTGTCCGTGTGTTATATAGTTCGGGTTTTATCGGTTTTTACTTGTTATATACGTTTATATATCAGTATATGAGTTTATAAAAGTTTACATTAGACGGGTCCAACCGTCTAAGTTTTATTTAGCAAAAACGTTAATTTTACGGTAATAGCCGAAAAAGTCGTAAAAATCATGTTTATAGTTTTATAACTTATAAAACTCATCAAATTACCATTTTTATAAAATGTATCATTTATTTATCCTTATACATATTTATATAAATGTATTATATAAGTTAGTGGATTTTAATTCACATTTTATACTATTTTTAGTTGAGTGCTTATATAATACTATTATACTTTAATTTCTCAAAATCTGATTTTTATTTTCATGTTCACCAAAACTGCCATATCTAGAGTTCTATATGGAGATAGAAGCTCAAATTTTTATGACATAAACTACATGATATGTGCTCCATTTAACTCTTCTATAGCTACTGTTGAATCAGCTTCTAAATATTTTCTAAAAATAGTCCAAAACTTCGAACTCAGATTTATACTCTAAACTTGTTTTGATCATATCTCACTCATCCTAATGATTCCATTGCATGGCCAACTCTCACATGTGTACAAGACATATTACTTACTGTATATCCATTAATCTATGCCATTTTTATCAGTTCATGACATGGTTCTTTACTGTTTTATACAGCCATCATTTTTAAGCATGATTTTAACCTTTTTACATATAGTTTTTCATCTTTTTACCCATGATTATCAACACCAAATCCCCACACAAAATTTTTATCATCATATATCATCATACATATATACATTTAAGAATAAAATACATGATTACATAATCAAAATTAACAAGAGGATGGGAAGAACTATCTTTATACCACTATGATAATGTAGGTTGTGATCAAAACATGGATTTTGATGGAGAAACTTGTGATAAACCAAGACCATCTTCAAGACCACCACTATTCAAGAACTCCTTGTGAAAAATCAGCCCTAAGACTCCATAGAAACTCCTCCTTGGATGTTATAATCACCTCCAATCTTCAAGTCTTCTATAGGTTTCCATCTTATGCAAGTTGAACATAAGATTTATGGTGGAAAATGTGATGAACATGGTGGTGGTGGTGGCAATAGGGACGACACAAAGAGAGGAGAAGAGAGAAAATATGTGGTTTTTGCATGAGGGAAATGAAGAAATGGTTTTGGTTTGCTTGTTTTGATGTGTGTTAGCTTACACATTAAGCTTGAAAGGACAAGTGTTGTTAGTTTGTTTACAAGTTGACACCTCAAAGGGTGTTGTGTAGCTAGTTTTGGCCGTGGGTTTGTGGGGGTGGGGCAAGTGTCCCACTTGTCTCATCCCCATTTAATTACGGGTACTCCTCGATTCTAGGATCCTCGATTTGCATGCCCTCGGGTCGTTTTACGAAAAACGTTTTTATAAATTATGAATCAACGACACATAACGAATCTAATAAAAATTGTCTCATAAAAAACGGAGTTCGAAAACGTAAATACGTAATCCTAAGGTTTCCGGTTTAGTCGTAAAGGACGTTAAAATAAAATCGTAAGTCCTAATCTTTTCTCGTAAATTTGTGAGTTTATGAACCAACACAAATTTAAAATTCCAAAATAATATTCACGGATAAATTTATTTTCTGAAATGTCGGACTGTCACCAAAACGGTGTATGTAAACGTAAGCACGTAACGTAGAATCCTCCGGTTTAGACGTAGTCGATGCTACTTCAAGACGTAAATCCAAATTTCTTCCCAAAAATAAGTGAGTTCATATTATAACATTTAAAAATAATATTTTCAAATAAATATTGAGAATAAAATATCAATCATAAATTGACGGATTGTCACAACATTTACCCCTAAACAGGATCTTTGTCCTCAAAGATCATCTTACCTTACTGCTCGCTTCTTATAGAGTTAAAGCCATGTGGGTATTTCCTCCACATTTGGTCTTTTCTCACAAGTGTAATCCATTACAATACGCGAGTTTCATCAAACATAACTACGGGAATAAGATCAGGCTTAATGTTGACTCACTTTCTCTATCCATGATTTTCACGGGTTTTTGATGAATGCAACTTTTCGCTGATCTAAACTTCATTAAGGAATAGTAAGATTCTCACTTGATAGGCATTTTATCAAGTTCGATATACGAAACATAATTCACGCAGCCCTTGAAGTCATAGGGTGGATCCAGCTTATATGCCTTTCAAACCAACTTTTACATCATCTCAATGGTCCCATACAACGGGGACTTATATCCCATGATCTTTCAGATCATCTATTCAATTTCCATGGTTAAATTTTTTTTGGCATGACTTCGCTACCCATCTGGCACTTCAAGGTCTACATTTCATACTCACATAACCTCCTACCCACTACTGGTGGTCAATAATCAGATCCTAATTTCAACAATCATTTCAGGTCTCGCGGGTCGAGTATTTTGTAAGGTTAGGTTCGCCATCATAGGAAACCTTAAACCTAAAAGACATGTCCAACTCATAATGGGTGTATGCCGGGTGTCTTCATCTCAACTCCTGCTTACAGATGCTTTAACATATAAATCTTACAAGATTCGATCTCGATCCTAACACGATAATTATCAATGATAATCTCTCAAATGGAAAATGATTACACGGTCTATTACCAAAGGTCAATCATTCAAGCATAAAACAACACTTCTAGTAATTTGTATCGTTACTTTACCTCGTCCCTTCGATTGGGGTGGTACACAGTACTCTCATCAAGATTCATTCTTAATGACCTCTGAGCAAATCTCTAGAAATCCAATGCGAAGCGAGGATCTTGATAGAGATGATCGATACATGCACACTATGTTTACACAACTCCTTTAGATACAAAAGAGTCAATTTCTTCATCAAGAATCTATCATTAACAGGAATGATATTAGCAGATTTGGTCAGTCTGTCGACGATGACCCAAATCGAATCAAATTCAGATGACGACCTTTGCGATAGCTAGACGTTCACTAATGTATGAGGCGATGTCTGCCTTCATAATTTTTCATTAGTACAACTTCTTCAGACAAAGGTACATTAAATCAGAAATGACAGGAATAGAATACTTATACTTACAAGATTCCAACATAACTATATCTCACAATCCTCCATATTTAGACAATCACAAGTGGCCTTTTAATCATTTAGCACCATCGGCTTCTCAATTCTAATGGTTCACATTAGTCGCGAACCCCTTTTATTATCTATATTATCCTTTTTACAAACATCGTTCATATATAAATTGTTCGGAAAATTTTATTTTGTACCATCATTACTAAGGAACACATCCTAATTGGTTCTTTATCTTTTCTATATAATGTGTTTGTATCTACATTCATCTTTCCTGATGAAATAATTATCATGTCTACAATTTACTCAGAAATTCTTTCTTCGCATTTTCTAAGTTTTAGTTTCGTCTCAACTTTCATTTTTAGCAGTTTTGCTCAATCCGACGTTTTAAAGCGTCGATAATTATTACAAGTAAATTAATAATAAATATTAAGTTTTTATGAAACGTAAACGTTAAAAGTTTAAATTTCTTAGTTCGACCGATTATAAATTGTTCAAAATAAATTTGAATTTAATTGACATGATTTTTGTTGATTTGTCGAAAATAATTATTAAGATTCGTAAATGTTTGAAATTTTTTTTGGTTATACTTTGGTCAAAATTTTCTTAGTTGAAAAGCAAAAATTGTCGTTTCAAATTTTAAGTCATGGTGTAACGGTTTCCTCAATCCCTCTTAGGTTGTCTTGAGGTATACACAAACATTTACCCCTAAACAGGAGTTTAGTTAAATGATTTGTGTATAAGGGAATAATCCCTAAAAAAAATCCTTTGTTAAAACATTGGTCAAAACATATTTCCATTTTCTATTAATCACACAGTCAAATAATGTAAGGAATTAAGTCTTTAATCACATGTTAATTATTCAAGGTACAGGTTTTTAATTGTTCGGCCAATTTAGGGCAATCTATAAATAATTACTAACTCCTTCTTATTCTTATAAACAAACAAATGGTCCTTAATGATCGCAAGCATGAATTTATCAAATTACAGCCTTCGCACGTGATTCACCAAATTTATGAATGCTACGTGTGTATTAGTCAATCCAAACGACATCACGTGAAACTCATAATGTTTATTACAAGTACCGGATGTAGTGATTGGAATAGATAATCTTCTTCGCGGACGCGAAGTTGATAATAACCATGCCGTGGATCAAACCTTTAAAACATACGCTAGAACCTTGTAAATGATCGAACAAATCTTCCATTTCGAGTTATGGATATCGTTTTCGGTTGTTAATTTACTCAGTTCATAGTAATCTATAAATATAAGGAATGATAACACCATAGCTCTTCATGATGACGAGCTTGGTAGAATAAAATCTTTCTCCGACAACTCTCTCAGTTGTACGGTAATTCCTTTAATTCAGATGGTGCTGACGTACAGTGCACAAGCCACAGGTGCAGCACCGGAAATATAATCAATACCAATTTCAACTTGCCTTAATGGCAAAAGTCTAGGTAATTCACCAATAAATACCTCCTAAAGTTTCAGATAACATAAACATCTTTTAATAAATTCATATTAGGTTTTCTAGATTACAAAATCTATGACTAATTCACAACTATTCACGGTATAATTTCAAGTCTAAATGCAGGATATGGTCATCCATCAAGAATTATTTAGATCACTTTTGATAATCAACATCTTATCATTTAGGGGAATTCTACTCGAGTTCCCATCAATTAAGACAATGTCGTCATGTCATAATCAATCAATCCATTCTAATGGCACTACCAACTTTTCAGTTTTATTGTCGTCGATAAGATGTGAACTTCTCAAAAGACTAATAATAACTCATAATCCTTCACAAATTCAAGGATATATGGAGACACGACTACCATTAAAAGAGTAAGGTCAACGCATAATCTACGCGAGAGAATTTCAAATCAGATACAGACGAAAACATTTAACGAATATGAATATATCCCATGTTTTCATAATTTGAGTATGCATTCGAAAGCTCCTTGGATCGTTACCCAGGTCATTTAAACGAAATCAAATCAAAAGAAATGATAGGAACGTCGATACATCCAGTCGGGTATCAACACTCGGTAATCAAATACTTTTCCTAAGAATCTCACCACGGGAGAATTGGACAAGAAGGGAATATCAATTGTCAAATAAGACAAATTCTACAGATGAGTAAATTCGACTCAGAATAATAAATGGTACGGGCACATATGTAGGTGTCCCTATCAATATGTCCCTATTTTTCACTTCTTGCAGATCTCATAAATTTTAATCTTTCTCAATCTTCAAAGAAAATTTAGTGTTTATTAATTATTTCATGGTGACTACTAATCAGCCTTGCATGGTCACTTCCAAATTGTATGTAGGCGCGCAACTATATGCAATTTCAAGATTAACGATGCAATACTCAGTTCGTCAAAATTTTATCAGCATGTTTATAATAAAAACATTTTCATGCTTAATTCTTAAATAAGAATCAAAAATAAATTTACAAAGATTTTCTTTGTTATGAAAACAATTAAGTTTTCCAAGGTGTCTTATAAACAACTTCATTTCGATAACGATCACATATAAATCTTACTTTGAATAATCCTTATAGTGATAAAAATTCAATTTTTCTCAAGGGATACTGTTTTATCTTATAAAAACAATTAGTGATCTGTAAAGGAGTGATGAAAAGTTGATAACCAAGAACTAACTACAATATGATAGGGAATGAGCTTTAGCCAAATGATCATGAGGTTCATGACCTTGATGGCACTGAAAAAGAATAATCCACAATGTAACTCAAATAGAGATGAGTACTTGTTCAATGGTTGCATCACTAATGCGAGCATTAGGATGAAGCAATAATAGATAGATAACATCGATACATGTAGAATTTAGCAATCAAAGGTAGTCTTTTCATTAATCACAAACAAGTCTAAATTGTACCGTAACACATTACGTGTCACTATGTCATACAATTCCAAGAGCTCATCCTACCAATTGATGTCTCAGTTAAGTTAGGGATTATTTTTAAAAGATACCACAATGAATACTAATCTACAAGAGTCATTAGGTGTCCCACCTGTCCGGGAAGATCCATCGGTCCCAATTCGGAAGAAGATTTCTTCAATTTATTTATTGGACACTGGGCATCCTCATCATTGGACAATGGTCTAGGAACAACCCTTAACACGAATCAACAATCAATTAAAACCTTATAATTCAATCACATGACTTAACGACTTCCTCTTATCAATCTCATATTCCATACGAGTTAAATATTACTTTATTCAAGTTTCAATCAACTTATACTCAATGCGATATCCTACTTCATTCTCTAATACTTTCAACCTTATTCTTAGACCTTAATTGGGCAATAAAAGCTCGATATGAACAACACTTAGTTTCCAATCCTATAGCTCTTACAACAACAATTATCAAATGAGTCACTAGTATGAGATGACTCATACATTCAATTAGACTTCTCGGAAAGGTACTAGTGGCATGAGGCTTTTGGGTAATGGTTCCAATGACAGCCTCAAGTGCAACATTCACCCTTTCGATTCCAATTTAAGAATTGGGTGACAACGAATCAGATTACATCTTTCTAGGTGGTAATGTTTTGTCAAACTCTACTCTATAAGGAAAGATCGTCATGACATCGATATCAGATTTAATCTCGCCAATTCTTCTTTAATATCACAATCAACTAATATCAACATTTCTATGAATATCAACCATTTGTTGGGATCATAATTATCCACAACTTGGTTCAGATCTAGGATAGCTAGAATTCCTACGAGAATAGCTTCGATTAATTTACTAGGGGATTTAGGGTTCCTTGTGACAATCTACGTCGTATAAATACCTCGTATAAATATCAAAATAATCATCAAACAGTCATGTAATAAAATTACATCATATATATATATATATATATATATATATATATATATATATATATATATATATATATATATATATATATATATATATATATATATATATATATATATATATATATATATATATATATATATATATATATATATATATATATATATATATATATATATAATATATATATATATATATATATATATATATATATATTAAAATAACACTTCTCAGTCTGGCCCTGTCGGTAACTCGGGAATTCTTCGGCACCGTTATAGTCAAAAGATTTTTATACATTTTTAGAAAAATGTTTATAGTTAAAAGATTTTGAAATGTTTTATTCAAAACCTTAGTTTTAAAAATCTTTCGTTCTTTATAACGAGAGCTCTGGTACCAAACTATAACACCCCCAAATTTATACAACTCAATACAGCGAAAGACTCGTTGGTGTTACGGGATAGCACATTACTCACATCATAGACAACGCATAAAGATCGCGTCGTTTAATAATAAAGCATTTCCATTCATAAATATCAAATTTACATAGGTCCCAAGTCATTGTATTTTATACAAGTTTTACAAAGCATTTGAATGGAAATTTGTTACTTAAGTGCGGGCCATGAATTCTTGTTGTCTTCCCGAGAATTACCTTCAAGTACATGACACAAAACATGTTAAAAGAAAAGGTCAGCGATAACGCCGAGTGAATTCATAGAGTTTAATAAAATCCATCAATATAACATCGGTATGAAATTATTACCGAAAATCATTTTGTACAATTCATTGTAATAGGCCATAAAATAGCTAAAGTCATTTTATACAAATCCTTATCAAAATCATAATATAGGCATTTGCCTTAAAAATCATTATACGAACCATTGTCGTAAAAAAAACATCATACAAAACGTTTTACAACGTTGTATAGATTAAATAAATACCGTTATATGACTATGGTTATATAAAACCAAAATACGAACATAAAATCAATAGTATGACCCCGTATTGATAGTCAGGCAATACATCGTAATTCGGTGCGTATAGTAGTATTTCGTTAATTGGATTATTATAAGCCGCATGACATTGTTACCTTACTAAACCAAACAACGGGTAGCTAACCCGACAATCATTTGCCCATCTAAATTAGCGTGTTGTCACAAAGGTCACGCTATGTAAATCTTCTCATACATAAATTCGCTTACCAATCAATGTGGCACGAAGGGGATCAACCGTCAAGGCGCGAACTGGGGTGATCGTCCCCAAATAGTACTATTATATGCATAAGCGTCTACCAAATCCTGGTAGTTCACAATTCATGCTAATGGGACTTTTAGTGACATAACCTAACTTTAATAATCCATTTAACTTCATCTATCGGGTCATTTAATCATTTATCGGGTCATACAATCGGGTCATACAATCATTCGGGTCCAAATCAATAAACAAACAATCGGGACAAATGGTGTCCTATTTTATAAAAACTAACATGTTATCTCCCTCGCGGGTTTATAAAACATTTCATAAAAACATTTAAAAGAGTGCGAGGCTATGAACTCACGTTGATGTGGGAAAGCGGGTTATCGGCAACTCGGACGTACGGTACGTGCTTCAATCACGGAAACCTATATAAATAATAATCGGTCTTAGACGTTTGTCCAATGACTTTATAAAAATAACAATTATGTATACATATGATTATATATATATATATATATATATATATATATATATATATATATATATATATATATATATATATATATATATATATATATATATATATATATATATATATATATATATATATATATATATATATATATATATATATATATATATATATATATATATATATATATGATGATCAAGTGGGTTTACATATTCTCTTTAACTCATTTTAGTGTTTATGTATTGGTAACTTCTTACTAGTTTACTAGTTTTAACTATTTACGTGTTTTAGGTCCAATAAGCCTGTTATAAGTTCATTAAATTGTATTAATCCATTTCATACTTTTATTATCAGTATTTATACTTTACATGTTGGGCCCAAATGGGTTAAGCCCAATAAATAAGTTTATAAGTGTTTTAGCCCATTTTGTTGTATTATTAGTCCAATAACGTTAACTTAGTCCGTTAGTGTCCGTATATTATATAGTTCGGGTTTTATCGGTATTTACTTGTTATATACGTTTATATATCAGTATATGAGTTTATAAAAGTTTACATTAGACGGGTCCAACCGTCTAAGTTTTATTTAGCAAAAATGTTAATTTTACGGTAATAGCCGAAAAAGTCGTAAAAATCATGTTTATAGTTTTATAACTTATAAAACTCATCAAATTACCATTTTTATAAAATGTATCATTTATTTATCCTTATACATATTTATATAAATGTATTATATAAGTTAATGGGTTTTAATTCATATTTTATACTATTTTTAGTTGAGTGCTTATATAATACTATTATACTTTAATTTCTCAAAATCTGATTTTTATTTTCATGTTCACCAAAACTGCCATATCTAGAGTTCTATATGGAGATAGAAGCTCAAATTTTTATGACATAAACTACATGATATGTGCTCCATTTAACTCTACTATAGCTACTGTTGAATCAGCCTCTAAGTATTTTCTAAAAATCGGCCAAAACAGTGAACTCAGATTTGTACTCTAAACTTGTTTTGATCATATCTCACTCATCCTAATGATTCCATTGCATGGCCAACTCTCACATGTGTACAAGACATATTACTCACTGTATATACATTAATCTATGCCATTTTTATCAGTTCATGACATGGTTCTTTACTGTTTTATACAGCCATCATTTTTAAGCATTCTTTTAACCTTTTTACATATAGTTTTTCATCTTTTTACCCATGATTATCAACACCAAATCCCCACACAATATTTTTATCATCATATATCATCATTCATATATACATTTAAGAATAAAATACATAATTACATAATCAAAATTAACAAGAGGATGGGAAGAACTATCTTTATACCACCATGATGATGTAGGTTGTGATCAAAACATGGATTTTGATGGAGAAACTTGTGATAAACCAAGACCATCTTCAAGACCACCATTCTTCAAGAACTCCTTGTGGAAAATCAGCCCTAAGACTCCATAGAAACTCCTCCTTGGATGTTATAATCACCTCCAATCTTCAAGTCTTCTATAGCTTTCCATCTTATGCAACTTAAACATAAGATTTATGGTGGAAAATGTGATGAACATGGTGGTGGTGGTGGTGGCAATAGGGACGGCACAAAGAGAGGAGAAGAGAGAAAATGTGTGGTTTTTGCATGAGGGAAATGAAGAAATGGTTTTGGTTCGCTTGTTTTGATGTGTGTTAGCTTACACATTAAGCTTGAAAGGACAAGTGTTGTTAGTTTGTTTACAAGTTGACACCTCAAAGGGTGTTGTGTAGCTAGTTTTGGCCGTGGGTTTGTGGGGGTGGGGCAAGTGTCCCACTTGTCTCATCCCCATTTAATTACGGGTACTCCTCGATTCTAGTTTCCTCTATTTGCGTGCCCTCGGGTCGTTTTACGAAAAACATTTTTACAAATTATGAATCAACGACACAAAACGAATCTAATAAAAATTGTCTCATCAAAAACGGAGTTCGAAAACGTAAATACGTAATCCTAAGGTTTCTAGTTTAGTCGTAAAGGACGTTAAAATAAAATCGTAAGTCCTAATCTTTTCTCGAAAATTTGTGAGTTTATGAACCAACACAAATTTAAAATTCCAAAATAATATTCACGGATAAATTTATTTTCTGAAATGTCGGACTGTCACCAAAACGGTGTATGTAAACGTAAGCACGTAACGTAGAATCCTCCGGTTTAGACGTAGTCGATGCTACTTCAAGACGTAAATCCAAATTTCTTCCCAAAAATAAGTGAGTTCATATTATAACATTTAAAAATAATATTTTCAAATAAATATTGAGAATAAAATATCAATCATAAATTGACGGATTGTCACACACACCACAGTTACCATGAAATCTTACTAACCTGTCCTAGGATGCACCCATTCGCCCCATATGATAATAATAACATAGGCCAAATACTGTAAAGGGACGCTACGAGCAATCACTCTCACCGCAGAAGAGCCATAAACACCGGTGCCTTCAGTGCTATGGTTATGGAACCCCCATAATTAGGTGAAACTGGCATGCATGTATATAGCTCAGGCAATCTAAAATAAACATAACATATACTGAAAGTGTTTAAGACACGTAACTACTGGGGAAAACAAATGGCTACAAACAGAGAAATCCTAATATAGGAAAGAAGATGCCTTACTGAAGGACGAAATATGTGTACCTTATGTCCAGTAAACTAAAACAAAAACGAACGCGAAAGATCACTCTGACTTCACGATAGCTACATAATAAAGGGACATGAATAAGTGTATGTTTTAATTATACATACTGGTTATTTAGTTTACTTGACGTGTTCATACATATTATACTTGTTCTTATTTAATCATGTGATCCTTAACATTCCATGTGTTTTAGATTAGTGTAATTCATGTTTTAAGTGTTACAGTACTTGTTATAACATAATGAGTAACTTTATAAAAATAGCAGGTTTGTATATATAGTAACTTTCCAAAAATAACAGGTTTCCATATATTGTAACTTTCCAAAAATAGCAAGTTTCCTTAAATAGTAAGTTTCCAAAAATAGAAAGTTTTCATAATTAGTATGTTTCCATAAATAGCATGTTACCATATTTAGTATGTTTCCATAATTATCATGTTACCATATTTAGTATCGTTCCATAATTATCATGTTAGCATATTAAGTATATTTCCATATTTAACATGTTTCCATAATTAAGGTATTTCCATAATTAATCATAGGCTTATTATATAGTTAAATGATATAACATATAGTTTTAATAAGCTTATAATATGTCATGTTTAATTATATTGTAAAGTTTAACAATGATTAAATACTTAGACTTAACTTATAATTATTATTTAATAATGATATTACATGTTATCATAAGTTATTACTCCCTCCGTCCCATAATAAGTGTCCACTTAAATTTTTTTTAGTCTTTGTTATTGAACTTTGACCGTAAATATTTTTATTTTTGTCATATAATACTTGATAAAAATTATACCAATGAAAATACATTTTAAAACCGAATCTATTCATATAACTTTCATCAAGTATTATATAACACAAACAAAAATATATACGGTCAAAGTTCGATTACAAAGACTTGGAATATTCCATTGTTGACACTTAATATGAAACGGAGGTAGTATTAATTAATAATATTCCATGATTAATGTAATTACGCTTTACCTTAAAATGATATAAATCAATTAAGCTAAGTTTTTATTAATTTAAATATACATGAATAATTAAGTCAGTAATTATTTTATCCTAATTTTTAATTAAATAAAATGTACATACAAAATTCATGGCTTTTATTTAAATAAAATTTATATCCTAAGTCATGCATATTAATTAATCTAATTAACATGTTTTTAACCAAACTAATTAAATAAATAAACTAATTACATGTTTCATAAAAGTTTTAGCCAAACACCCCCAAACACACCACCACGGCCCGCGGCTGGGTGGTTCATACCGGCGGCCAGCAGCTAAAGCTACTGCCGGTTCCCACTGCTCGGCCAAGGTTCATCCCGACTAGACCGGGTTCCCCCTGCCATGCACCTGGTTCCCACCGAGACCATACATGGTCTCGGTTTCCCACTGTGTTCACCAAGGTTCCCCCTGTGGGGGCCTTGGCTTGCGACTGATAGCAACCAAACACCACCGACCCTGATGGGGTTGCGGCTGGTGGACAGAGAAACCCACCGCGACTCTTGGTTTGTGTGCAATCGAACCAAAAACAAACCAAACCCCACATTTTCTTGTTTTAATCTTTTACCATACGTGTTTTTAATTATTGATTTCAAGATTCATGAACAATTAATCATAATTAAAATAAAAAGATTAAGGTTTGATAAATACCAAATGCGTGGATGTTTTAAGGATTGAATAACGAACACGAGCCCGTTAATATCAAAGATCAAAAAGCAATGGATCGTCCTTGTGGTTGTGCTGATTTCACGACCAAGAGGAGGAAGAGGGAGAGATTTTTAGGGTTTTAACTTTTTACTGTGTTTTGTTTTTATGAAAAATCCTGGAGACCTTATTTGGTTAATACTTGGACACTTAATGGATTAGGCCATGGGCCCCTTCTCCTTCTTGGTTTGGACGCCACATGCACACAACACATACACATTTGTTTTAAAATTTTCGTTTCTTAAATTATCATCATGTGTGTTCGTTTTTAATGTTCGTGTTTTATGTCTTGTATGATTTAAGTATTTTACGTGAATACTTATCGTGCATAAATATTCATATTTACGTACGTAATACTTAATATAATTAATTAATATACGTTATGTTCGTATTAAATGTTCGTGATTCATGTCGTATATTAATTAACTACAAAGTTTAAATTTAACCATAAATTCATGCATTTAATGATCTTATGGATTTTAAAGCGGGTTTTACAATTTGTTTGCGGAACAACAAAGTGGTTGAATGACAATGTTGGGGCGATCTCCTCTACTTAAACTTCTAACCAAAGTCAAGAGTTTAAGTTTCAACCAAAACGTTCATATGCCTTTAGCTATATGGTTTGGTTGATGTTTGGGAGAGAATGGCTCTATGAATATTTCAATATTTCTAGTCCAAAGGGTTAGCCGATTCTCTCCCATATGCATCCCTTTCATAGGGGAAACATATTAGGGTTTACATTTCACATGTTATCATGCAAGTGTTTATCCAGTGGGTGGTTGAATGCCCATGATGGATAAACAAAACAAAGTACAATTAAACTAATCTAAGAAAAGATAAAGGTTGTACTTATAGTTAAGGTTACAAGCAACCTTTTCTACTTTGACTTTGAAGTAGATCTTTCCCGCCTAGTGTAAACCTTCAGACTATTGAAGTATCTTCAGTATCCTAGAGGAGATCGACATCATTTAGTTTGGTATTGTCATACCAAACTGAACTGAAAGCTCTTCTTCAGGACTTGTTCTTCAGCAACTAGACCGTCTGGTCACTGAAGCAAAGACTCCTTTGTCTTCTAAGTTCTTTGGAAGAGGAAATCTGAACATCCGTCAACAAGTCTTTCTTCAGTATGAATCTTGTTCCTCTGGTCATGCTTTAGCAGAGTCACCTTTCTACTGAACATGAAAACACTTAGGGGGATTTTATATTCAATCCTAGAGTTGCTTTAGTGTCAGTAAATACTGACCCAACAATCTCCCCCTATTTGGATATACAAATAGCCTAAGTTAAAGTCAGTGTTAAGTGAGCACAACAACTTCTTCTTACTTGCACTGAACAGTAAAAATACTTATAAATATCTGATAATCATTCATTCATGAAAGTTATAAAATACAAAATGGAAATACAAATGATTATTCTATTTTATTTTCAGGCCTAAGTTCTTCAATGACTGGAGTTTGTACTAATGGATTCATGTTTCTGATATCCATAATTCCTAGCAAGCACATGCTGAAGGTCCTTGCTGCTTCAGTTAAACCTGGTCCCCTATGGTGTAGGTAGAACACTCCATGGACATTCCATAATAGTTAATTGTTCATATCATCCAGGTCACTAATGCCTACAAAATCTTGTCTTTCAGGATGGTTGAACAAAATCATCCCCAGTTCTGGTTCTTCAAGTACATGCCCAGGTAGATGATTTTGAAACTAAACAAACCCTTTGTATTTCTTTGTGGTGACAAAGATATCACTAACAGCAGGTCTGACTTGATTAGCTAGTTTGTTCAGCTCTAGAATAAGATCTTGTTCCTCCAGTGATATTTCAACATTGATCTTAAGGAACTTAACCATTTTGTCATGATTTCTCTTGGAGTGAGAAATTCTGGTCAACACTTCATCCCATCTTTTTGTTTTCTATTTGGCCAGTTTTTGTTCCATTTCTAGCCACTCAGTAAGAGATAGTTCTTTTGCCTAGAAGTCATCTAAAATCTCATCAGTATTATCAGCCTTGTAGAACTTGAGATCAATATTACCTCTGGTGGTGAGCATGTCTACATTGGTAATTTCTGAAGGACTTCTTCTATTTAATCTGACCAAACAGAACTTCTCATATAACATTTTCTTCTTGAAAATGTTTTCAACCACTGGCTCTCCTATCTCGTGATACAAATCTTGCTTCAGATTTCTAAGCTTGTCAGCTTTATTGATTCTGATCACTTTGTTTATGTCTTGACCACACCCGATTTGATCAGTCTTTGGTAGAGTTTAAAATCATCTTTGTTCTCAGGATTGAAAGGATGAGAACCATCTTCAAAAGATTCATCACTTGTGGTTAAGCCTTCTACATGTTTATATTTTTTTGAAGACTCCCCCTTATTCTTAGCAGGGCTGTCTTTAGCAAATGGTGACACTGACTGCTTCTGGGCCTTCCTTTTTGTGTGCCTTTGAAATAAATCTTGAATCACAGTGGTTTTCTCCCCTCGATAGAAGAATGTACAAAAACTTCTGTTGATGCACCACGAGGGAGTAAAGAAGCAATAAAGTCTAGTGAAGATGTTACCTTGGCTAGCATAGCTGGAGCATTATCAAGAGCAGCAAGTTTCTGTTGGACTTCTTCAGAGATAGCCAACTGATCCTTAATCATTTACACAGAGTCACATAGCTCGTTTATTTGGCCAGGAATAGGACCAAACTCTGTGGGGAACTCCATGGTGGCATGATTGATGGAATCCACAAGTGATTCCATAGACTTCTTCAGAACTGTATGGCTGACCAAATCCTTGACCAAGGGCTCAACAACACCTATCATAATATTTTTGATCTCCTCAACAGATGGTGGAGCTGGCCTTGCATTCAATGTAGTGACTTCAGCTTCAGTAGAGGCCTTTTTTTCTTGAAGTTTGCCAACTTGTGATTGAAGAACTAACACTTGATTGGTCAGTTATTTTACCTGCTGAGATCTTGGAGATGGTGGCTTTGGTGTTTGATCAGCAGTATCATCTTCATGGTCACTTTCATCAACGTTGGCTGGTGCCCGTTCATCTAATCCAAACTCATTGGCCAGATCCATCGAAGACATATTAAACACAAATGGAGGCAAGTGTCCCACCTTGGCTCAAATGGTAGGAGGCAATTCCTCAAATGGCTTTGTTACCCCAACATGAACAAGCTTCTTGTGTGGATAAGTTTTAGCTTCTTCACCACCAGGCTTGGTTTGACCTGATGGATCCTAAGAAAAAGTCCCTGATGAGTTTAGATCAATGAGCATGTTTTTGGTCCCTTCAGCAGGACCCTGTTGTTGGGGTACTACATCGTTCAGAACAGAAGGGTCAGGGTCAGCGTCAGCTGTTATGTTTGTTGGAGCTTCACCCCCTAATGCAGACTTAGAGTGACAAATGATAGAATTAGGTAATGTATTTAAGTTTAAAGTACTTACCAATGCTGACTCCACACTAATGAGATGAGGGTGAGCTCTTTCTTCACCCTTATCCCCTAAAGAGGTTGAGATATGGGTTGCTTGCAAGGCCTCTTTATGCACATCACCTCCAGCAGCTGTTGAAACTAACGGATGGCTTGGGTTAATGTACTTGGCCATGGAGGACTTAGTAGAAACTAAAAGGGGGTTTGAATAGTTTCTCATTAAGTTTTCAAAACATTTCGTTTAGTCTACTGGTCGCGGCTCAATAAATAAGGCCGCAGTTCATTATCAATAAAGAACCGCAGGTTCAATAATGAACCGCCAACAATGGTTGATAAACATTGTTACATTTTACACTTTAACAATCTTTTGTATCAAATTATCGATCAAGCTTGACTAGATATGAGATGTGTTTTTTTGGAGACAATGACTATAAGTAAATAAATAAACAAACACATCAAATCAAGAGTACATCAAGCAATAGTCTAAACATTAAGCACACACGTACTAAGCCTTAGATTTTTCGCAACTAATATGTTTAGAATATGGGATGCACACTTGACCATAATCTAAACATGAAGCACAAACGTACTAAGCCTTGGCTTTTCTGCAACTTAGATGTTTAGATTATGTGATGCACACAGAGACACACAACACAAGTATGCAACTATAATGTAAGGACATAAATGTAAAGGAAAGTACCGACACGATGATTTATAGTGGTTCGGTCACGAAGCTCCTCTTCTCCCTACTCCACTCATCGAGTATCCAACTCGAGAGTTACTTAACTAGTCAACAATGCTCTTTTCAAGGCGGAGAAAACCATACACGTCTACACAATTTCTGACACTAAGCTAGATGTCGAGTCCTAATCTTAGTTAGGACCAATCTACATACGTCGCCTACTTCCTATTTTCTGACACAAGGCTACATGTCGAGTTCTAATCTTAGTTAGAACCAATCTACACCCATGACTCCACTAGTTATGTTTTATGGCCTAACATAACAAACCTTGTGTTTTATGGCCTAAACACATAAACCATATAGATATAAGTACACACCACTTAGATCTATGACTCTAACACTAGATCCAAGTATTAACAAAACTAAGATCTACACTCCTAACTCCTAATCCAAGGATACCCATCTCTTGGATCTACTACCCTTACAAACACATCCAAGTGAATCCAACACTTGGATCTTCTACTTATACATCAAGTCCAAGTATACAAATCACTTGGATCTTCATGTTTACATTGTAGGAAAACTATGACTTGATCTAGAAGGAGAGATCTTCATCATGTTATGAACCCAACACTTCTTGGTGATGAAAGTGTTATTCTCTTTGCACTTGAGAGGATGAGAGGATTTAGGATAGAATCACATCTTAAACAAGATTAATCAAGGATTAAGGTGTGTTTTTAAAGAAACAATACAAAAAAGGTTAAAAGAAAAGATGGAAATGATCCACTATTTATAGGACAAGAGAGCAACGACTATAATTACCCGCTGTTCAATAAATACCCCTGTGGTTCGTTATCAATAATGAACCGCGGGAACAATTATTGAACCTCAGGCTTTGGAGACCATGCTCTATTGTCCTTTAAAAGGGGAAATACCTTCCGGTGAAGTTTATACCTCAAGAGTATATTTTTAGACCATTTGGAATATCCTAAATTCAAATTAAAGAATATTCTTTGGAATATGCCTTAGGTAATATTCTTTGGAATATGCCAAATTCAAATTTCCATTTTCTTTTTAATAAAATATTTTCTTAAAAATAAAGTTATTTAAAAATAATTGTCACTTTAATTAAAAGTGAGTTTAAGAAAATATTAATCCTTGATCACATAGTAAGGTTAATGACTTGTTTATTCATACCTTGAGTGATTCATGCCGAATGCTATCTTGGAGGTGTCGAGAGAAGTATAAAAATGTATTCTTGAGTGATTTTGAGTACCTTAACATTTTTCATAATGTATTGCGAGTTATACGTTTGTCATCAACAAAACACGAAGATATTATATCGACTAAACATCGTAATGTTTGCACTAACAATCTCCCTCTTTTTGATAATGACAAACAAGTAAACCGTAACGCATAGTAAAATCTTTTAAGTTACTCGTTTACACTTACTTCTCCCCCTTTTGTCGAATAAAAAAGGTAGCCAACGTCTTTGAAGAAGAGAAGAATCAACATCGAAAGAACACGCATCCAAAGTTGTAGTCATCGATTGCGCGTCATTTGAGGAAGAGAAGAGTTGACGTCAAGAGAGCTTTCATCCGAAAGGTAGTCTTCATTTGGAGAGGAGGAGGATCGACTTCGAGAGAGTTTGCATCCAAAAATCTAGTCGTCGCTTGTAGTCGTCGGTTGAGAGGCGAGAATCCAAACCGTAAACCCATTGTCCAAAGATGTTGAGCTTGTGTCATCCTAGTGAAGTCATTAATCACCATAGGTTAACCAACTCCATGCATAATAATATGCTAATCTTCGAGATCCCATAATTCATTACTTGCAAGATGTTCAATGAATGCAATTTAAGTGAGTGATCAATCGCAAATGTAACGAGTTGAACTCTTGAAAATGCTCCCTTGATATGAGCTCCCCCTTGCTTGAGACACCAACAAAGCAAGAAAAGTGACAAGCTACAAAGAAGGGTTAGATGTCCTACAAAACAAATTTAGTAGACAAGAGCATATAAAATAAAAGTCACCCAAGCGAAATTAGCTTAAACGACTCGAGTACAAAGAGAGGGACTCAAGATGAAGCTAAAACAATCTTAACTTTTTAGAATTGTAAAAGTTTGACAAGTTATGAAAAATAAGTGGGCTATTAGATAGAAAAGAGAACCCAACTTATTTTGGTGACACAAAAATATATAAAGAGAACTAAGAGAGAAAAGAGATGTCCAATTTATAACAAAAAATATTGTCAAGAGGACATATTCCACTTTAATATGTTGGTAAGAAGACCAAACTAAAGAGAGTATGACAAAGACAATAAAACAATTCTACATAGTCAAAAAGAGAGGAAGAATGACTATGAAGGAAAAAGAAAACGAGAACGATAAACAAGTCGTTTGCACAAACAATGACAAGCATTGGAGAAATAAGTGTGCTCGCGATATTATCAATCCAAGACAAGGAGAGGATTTTGAAAAAATCAATTCACAATTGTTGGAATAGAGGTAGAAAATAAACATCCATACCAATTGTAATGATAATATGTCTAAGGGTTAAAAACTTAGAATTGTTGGAATCACCCAAAAACAATTGTAAATTTTAACCACAATCAACTCTCAACAACGAGAAAAACAAAAAGTCTCAAACCAAAGACATTATAGGCAAGGATGCTTATAAATTTCGACACAAAACGATGACTCCTTGATATAGAGAAAGAGATCAAAGAAGCCAAAGAAAAGAAAAACCAAGATGGATGGTGTTTAGCATACGATAAACTGCATGCTTAAAGTTTCGTAGCTCTTCTCAATCATTGTGAATGTTTAAAGAACAATTACATGACGAGGAAAGGGTGAGGCTCGACTCAACTTAGTTTAGAAAGGATAGAAGAGAGAGACTCGACTTAGAAAGGCATGATTAAAAGAAATCGAGAGAGACTCAACAAAGAAGTTAAGGATAACTTCACAAGATAATTCAAGAATACTATACCCTCATAGGTTATAGTGAAATCTTGAAAGAAAATGAGAGAAAAACTCAAAAGAGAAGAAAAGAATAAATCTTCAAGAAAACTCATCAAAAAGAGAGATAGACAAAAAACGAACAAAGGGACTTACTGGCCGCGGTTCTTTAAATAGGTCCTCGATTCATTATGAATAATGAGCCGCTAGGTCATTTGAGGAACCGTGGACAACGGGTGTCCAAAAACGATTATCGACTCAAAATAAAATCACTTGGTCAAACAATTTAACAATAGTGGATAAATGGCTTGAAAGTCAATGCTTCGGATTTGACTTTTAACAATTGCAATTACAAGTTAAAAATACTTGAATATTTTGAAAGAAATATTTACGTTGTCAATCTTACTTAGAAAGGAATTAGATTAAAATCTAACCTTCCATGACAACTGAGTGAGGATGATAAAGAAGAAAAGGGAAATCACAAGAACTACGAGATCCAAGACCCAAAGATAAATCATGTTGAAGAACATGAAAAGATATACAAGAAAATAAAGATCATACAAAGAGGTATGAAAGACAAGCCTATATCTTAAGCATAATTCTAATCATAGTTACACTAGAATTCTAATCTTTGATTAATTGGATTTCTCAACACATATTCTTAATTAGAAGACGAAGTGGTAGCCAAAATTTGGTGTAACAGAAAGTGCCTTGGCTTGTAATGAACGTCGTTTTGTCCACGTCCTTTTCGCTATCTGTATTTGATGATATCCTTTGTAGGCGTCTAGGAAATACTTGAGGGAATACCCACATAAAGATTCTATTTTCCAATCGTTCTCCGGGTGGGTAGCAATCCTAGGTACATGCTTTATTGAGGTCTATAAAGTTTACGCACATTCGCCAACTGTCATCGTGATTCCTCACCATTACGGGGTTGGCTAACCCGCTGTGGCGTAAGACATGCCGCATTATTCCGGCTTCCACTAATTTGGTTACTTCTTCGAGTATGGCTTTGCTTTTTTCTAGGGCTTGGCCTCTTCTCTTTTGTCTCACTGGGGGTATCCTTTTCTAATGTTCAATCGGTGTTCCTTTACTTCTCTTGGAACGCCTCTCATGTCTTTGGGTTCCCATGCGAACACATCTAAATTTTGCTTTAGTAGGTTGCACATGTCTTCCTTCCTGTGGTTCGAAAATTTTCCTCATATCGTCACCATTTGGTCTGGGTATCGAGGATGTATTGCTATCTTTACTTTTTCTTCCACAACCGGGGTTGCTTCTAGGCTTGTGAGTGGTTCATTTATTACTGCACATTCTAGCGGTATGGCTACTCCGCTATGAAGTGTGAGCACTCCTGCTTTCACTGGGAATTTGACCATCTCATGTGTTATCGAAGGTACTGCTTTTAGTTGACAAAGGACGGGTCTTCCAAGGATATCATTGTACGGCGAGTGTGATTATATGATCATGAAGTTCATCTTCGGCTCTGCCCAGTGTTCCTCGTCTCCTACAAGCACGTGCAGTTCTATCTAACCTAATGGCCACATGACTTCCCCATTGAACCCTACTAGGGAAGTTGTGGTTGGGATCATCATTTTCTTGGTTTCAGGTTGTAGGCGGTTGAAGTAGTGATCTTAAATCATTTCAAAAGCCGATCCTCTGTCTACATAGATCTTGTGGATACAATGTCCTCCTATTTCCGCTTCTATCACTATGGGACTCTCCCCCACTTCCATTTCATCCAGTGACGAGAAAGATATTTCATGTTTTGGGGAGAAGTTTTTATGACCTTTCTTTTGAAGGTTCTTTGCCAGGAGTGTATCTTAAGAATTGTCGGGGCTTTATCTCTTGTTGGTGTTTCTACTTTCTTGACCGTGTTTTGTTGACCATTTACACCGCTGTTTTTCACCTCCTTTATCCATTGTGCTTCATTTCTAGCTAGCTCATCTATCTGTCTTCTTAGATGTTGACATTCATCTGTGTTGTGTCAAATGTCTTCGTGATGCTCACAGTATTTCCTTGGGTATCTTTTGTCTACAGGGGTGTTCATGGGTGGTTGTGTTCTGAATTTTCCTCTTTCAAGGGTTAGGATTTCCTTTGGGGTTTTCAGGAGTGTAAATCTGTCGTTTCTTCTGTCTGGCCTTTGACTGTTGCGAAAATCTGGTATTCTGTCAAAATGCGGCCTTTTGTTTTCCCCGTGCTTCCACAAGGACGTCCCTTTCTTTTTTGATTGATGTGCAACCGCCACTTCTCCTCTGAGGAAGGCTATAGTTTCTTTCATTGCTTCATCCATCGTGTTGGGTATATTGTCATGTAGGCGTTTGGTCAACACTGGGTAAGTAATTCCATGCATGAATCCATATATTTTCATGCATTATGTGGCTGCTTTAACGTGCTTGACTTCAACTTTGAACCTCTTCATAAAGTCCTCCGTAGACTCTCCCTCCTTCTGTTTGACGTGGTGAAGTTCTACGGGGTCTTTGATGCATCTTTTTATCCTGGAGGTAGTTGGCTAAGAATGCTGGTTTTAGGTTGTCATATCTGTCGATTGTATCTGCTAGGATATTATCGAACCATACGCGGGTGTTTCCGATCAAGGTAGAGTTAAACATGTGGCACCATGTAGGCATGGCCCATTTTTATGCTTTGGCCGATGCTTGAAAATCTTTGACATGATCTTCCGGATCCCCTAATCCATCATAGTCTTGACTTGGCTTGGCATTCGGATTTTCTTTGGGAAGTCAAAGTTTCGAATACAAGGTGTGAATGGATCAACGTCCTTACATAACCAAGGGAGAGACAGGTCATCGCTACTCCCTTTTGACTTCGCCTTCTTTGACCTCCCATTTTCGTCTTTGCTTTCATTTGTTTCCGAGTACCGTCTAAACATTGCCTCATCATTTTGATTTCGCTTAGTGGCGGAGTTTCTCCTCTTGTGATCTTTTTTCTTTATTCTATCGAATACTCCTCCGTCATGTTGCCCTAGCCTAGTGAACACTCTTCCCTCACTATAATTTATTCGGTCAGTTAAGCCGTGCCGAGTCAGTGAGGGTGTGTCCCGGCTATGCCATCGACTTTCACCTTTATCCGGGGATATCTTCCTCTTATCCGTCCGTCATTTGTCGGGCCGAGGGGTCGGACTCGGAGTAGCCAAAGAGCTCATCTTCTTTCCGACTTCTGTTAGAGCTTTCTCCGTATGTTAGGCGTGATTTTACAGATTTTAGCTTCTTTTCACGCTTTTCTTCTTCGTGGAATTTTTTAGCCATCACGGGTAACAGCTGATCAAAGTGTTTATTATAGGAGTCCCTGATGATGGAATTGGATGCCCGTAGTTCAGGGTTTTCCACAACTTTATTAATCTTCTCAATACGTGTGTTGCGCACGGCGGACGTGGCAGGTGTCAGAGGATCCCGTGCCTGATCGCTCATTTTCGTGGAAATGAGATTTTTATGGAACGTAGTTGTGTACCAGGTCCCACGGATGACACCACTTTTTAGTACAACAATCGGTCGGGTCTAGTACAGATCTAAGTCATTCCGAGAAGGTCTGTGTAAAGA
This sequence comes from Glebionis coronaria, assembly GCA_025667525.1. Classification (NCBI taxonomy): domain Eukaryota; kingdom Viridiplantae; phylum Streptophyta; class Magnoliopsida; order Asterales; family Asteraceae; genus Glebionis; species Glebionis coronaria. Next base: position 151,762,609 of record CM046879.1, on the reverse strand, counting down.
TGAGTAAGAAAATCATAAATTATACCGTTAGTCCTTACCTTGGGGACGAACCCTACGATTAAACTTCGGCGTGAGAGTAAGTATTCATATCGTCCGAGATATATGCGTGTGTAAAGATGAGTAAGAAAATTGTACCCCGTTTAGAGTTCAAGTGGGTACTATTTATAGGGAAAGTACTCAACCTTTCCCTGTTTCTCGGATAGTACTTTAGAGTGGGCCTTTGTGGTCCAAAGGACCTTTTTCTGTTTTTTTGTATAATCGTGACATGCGGATTGACTCTTTGAGAGTTCGTCCGCAATGCTCTTAGACGTGTTCACTGGAAGCGCGTCCGGTACCGTGTGCGGCTCCGCTTGTTTTGGAGAGGATCCGTCTAGAGACTTTTCCACTGTGGTAGGCTTTTGGGTACTTGGGTCTGGGGCCAGGTTTTGGTGTATGGTTTAAAGCCCATTGGGCCGTGTCCATGCTATACGCCATCAAACAATAAGCTCAGTCAATACAATCAAACTTAAAAATAAACAAAAAGTAAAAAACGCGAAAAGTTGGTTTTCTAGTGAAACATTAACCAAAAATGTTCAAATTGTTAAGCCTAGTAAAATAAGTAATAAAAATGCTTTGGGAATGAAATATAGAAGATGTGCACGTTTCAAATAAGCAATATGATCCAATAAGTTGAGTAGAAACTTGAAGGGGGGGGGGGGGGGGTTGAATAGTTTCCCTAATTAAAATTATATTGGTCGTTTAACTATTATTTGAAAACTTGTTTCATAATAGTTAGGCTAATTTCCAACGTTTCAAAACATTTGATATATCAAGTGATTATGATAATGAGTTGCTAAATGTAAAGACATATATAAATAATGAGTAAGGAAAGAAACAACCTAAGGGAAGACACCAAATATTTATAGTGGTTTGGCAACGAAGCTCTATCATCGTTCTTACTGCACTCCTCAAGTACACCTTACTCGAGATTTTCACTATATCGACAAGCTCCCTTTTTTACGGAGAAAACCTTACATCGTTGCTTACAACAATTATCGACACTAAGCTAAATGTCGAGTTCTAATCTTATCTACAACCAATATACTCTCGTCCCCCATCTTCTTTACCGACACTAGGATAGGTGTCGAGTTCAAATCATAGCTAGAACCAATCTACACTCGCCGCCCATCTTCTTTACCGACATAAGGCTAGATGTCGAGTTCTAATCTTAGCTAGAACCAATCTACACTCAACTCTCAAACTCACATCACTTTCATGTTAAGTGAGAACTAACACACTCATACTCACACATACATAACTTTAGTGAGAACTTACACACAACACACTAACAACTACATCACTTTAGAGTTAATGAGAACTGACACACAATACTCATCCAAGTATATACCTTGGATTTACGCAAGACTTACCTAAATATATACATATACCTTGGATTTACACAATACTTTAATGAACAAATATGATCAACATGACTAAATCTATAGAAAGGATGATATTCATCAAGGCTTCATCTTTTAACACATCACAAGTGTGTGAGTGGTCTTTTCTTTGTACATATTAATAAAGGATCAAAGAGATAATCATAAGTAAACATACTTAACAAATTAAGTGATTATTTACTAATGATTTGAAAGATAGAAAGAGATTTAGAAGTAAATTTTTTTCCAAAAAGGTTCTTGGAAAATGGAGAAATGATCCACTATTTATAGGGGAAAAGGTCCAACGGCTAGTCTGCTCGCGGTTCCTTATCAATAAGGAACCACTGAAACCTATAAGGCATCGTGTGCTCTAGAGTCCGCTCATTCTTTTTCCTTTAGTGTAGAAACTAGAAGGGGGTTGAATAGTTTCCTCAATTAAAATTATGTTCGTCATTAGAAATGACTTTTACTTGAAAACTTGTTTCATAATAGTTAGGCAAATTTCCAATGTGTTAAAACATTTTCTATATCAAGTGATTATGATGATGGAATGTTAAATGTAAAGACAAGTATAAGTAAAGAGTAAGGACAGAAACAACCTAAGGAAAACACCAAAGATTTATAGCGGTTCGGCAACGAAGCTCTCTCTTCATTCATACTCCATTCCTCGAGTACACCTTACTCGAGATTTCCACTATATCCACAAGCTCCCTTCTTGGAGGAGAAAACCTTACAACGTTGCTTACAATGTTTTCGACACTAAGCTAAATGTCGAGTTCTAATCATATCTAGAACCAATCTTCATCGCCCATCTTCTTCCCGACACAAGGCTATATATCAAGTTCTAATCATAGCTAGAACTAATCTTCGTTGCCCATATTCTTTTTTGACACAAGGCTAGATGTCGAGTTCTAACCATAGCTAGAACCAATCTCCATCGCCCATCTTATTTTCCAACAAAAGGCTAGATGTCGAGTTCTAATCATAGCTAGAACCAATCTTCACTCACATCACTTTCTAGTTAAGTGAGAGATCAAACGCTCAAACTCACAATTACATCACTTTGTAGTTTAGTGAGAACTAACACACAAGACACTAACAACTACATCACTTAATAGTTTAGTGAGAACTAACACACAAGATACATCCAAGTATACACATATACCTTGGATCTACAAAAGACTAATCCAAGTATACACATTTACCTTGGATCTACACAAGACTCAATGAACAATATGATGAACATGACTAGATCTAAGAAAGGATGATCTTCATCAAGGCTTCATCTTTTATTACAGCACAAATGTATGAGTGATCTTCTGTTTGTACATATAAAGAATGGGATCAAGAGGATAATCATAAGTAAACATACTTAACACATTAAGTAATCATTTACTAATGGTTGGAATATAGAAAAGAGATTAGAAGCAGAAACTTGTCCAAAAAGGTTCATTGGGAAATGGAGAAATGATCCGCTATTTATAGGAGATGATGTTCGTTTGCAAGTCTTAATTTTTATTCAAGATGTTACCACACAAATGACTAGAAACATAAACACGGGAAAGTATACCCTTTCATGTAAAACATAGCTTAATGGTAAAGTCCAGTTCGTTCTACGGGATTGTTGTTATCACAATATCAAAACAATTACCTCTAGAGTGTCACAAGTTCTAAAGATATACTTAACAATTGGTATTAAAGGGTGCGTTTGGCTAAGGTCATAACCATATGATAGAGAGGTAGCAATGATGAAATATAAGCACATAAACAATGTAAGACAACATACCGATTACAAGTCGTGTATGCAACATCTAATTGATATGACAAGGATCCGGCTAAAGATTTTATCATATGAACAACATTAAGATAAGTTTATGCTTGATTTCGATAACTAAGGTAGTACATGAGATTATGCAAGAGTTGGTATATGTCTTAATCCACTAATCGTTACAAAAGTGATTAACAAGATTCATTTTGTAGATGACATGAAACTCATCCACTCACATGAGTACTAGTCGATGATCATGGATGAATCCAACATATAACAATGGTCTTACATAATAACACATAATACATGAGTATCCAAATCACACTTATATTCAAGAACCCAGGGAAAAAGTGCACCGCACAATACTAATTGTGCATTGCACTTTGCCCCAGCAAAGCTAATAATCACATCTAATCATAAGGCTATTAAACCTTAACCAAGTGCACATCACACTACTCCATAATAACAGTAAACAAGATCATTTCAAACATATGTAAATCAAAGTAAAAGATTGACATAATTGAAATAAGAATTATCCCACAAGATTATTTCAACAATTGCTTCCAAAGGATTTATAAGTTTTTGAACTTATTACAAATGGCTAGCAACACTTCTGAGTTTCTTGTTCCAGCACCAATACCATAAACCAACTAAGTTTTACTAACTCTAGTGACTATGATCAAGGATTTGGAGAAAACCTTGATTATTGTTTCTCCTAAACAATAGAGAAAGTGGGGAATGAGATATGATTATGCCTGGCCAAGGGTCCTATTTATACTTGAAAATTCGTAGGTTAGAAACCCTGGAAGTATATCAAAGGTTCCCCATAATAGCCATGCATAATTGCACTTAATTATGTAACTGCAGTAAAATGTGCGCCGCACTTGTTCATTTGTGCGCCGCACTTCTTAAGGTGAAAATGTGCGCCGCACTTCTGAGTTTGTGCGCCGCACTTCTTGTTATTCTCCAAACTCGGGGTACATTGATTGTACGCCGCCCTTTTCTAATTGTGCGCCGCACTTCTGCTCCTTTTCAGCATAATTTCTTCTTTAGCCCCTTTATTCTTTATTTCTTCATTCCTTTCCTTCATGGTTTCTTTCTTAGCTACAATACAAACAATACCTTGCATTAGTATCAATTCAACACATAATTTATTTATTTACATAGCAAACAAGGACAAATGTATCATTACAAACATGTATAAATGAGGCGTTATCACATTCCCCCATACTTAACTTCTTGCTTGTCCTCAAGTAAGGAAAAATATATTTTTGATAAGTGTCAAAAGAATAGATAAAGCCAATAATCGAAAAACAAAGATAACGCCATAAAACACCTCACGAAGAAGATATTTTTATTTCACACACTCTCCTTATTATGGGTAGATTATCGCTCAATAGCACGGTCATGAAAAGTAAATTACCATAGGCTTTTGCAAGGAACTAAACTAAACCAAATTTTGGCGTAAGCACCAAGTAGAATATGAAAAGAGGTCTTTTTCAAAAACTTTTAATACCACCGCATGTTTTAAAGAATAATACATCATCTTTTTCATGTTGTTGCTTTGCGAATAACTCGAAACTTCTTAGGTTTCCTTTTGCCTTTTATTCCCTCTTTTTTTTTACCACAATCTTTCTTTTGGGAGAACATGCTTTCCCCCATACTTATGATATACTATATTTCGCAATATGGTTTCCAACAATATAATCATCGTAAAACATCGGCAGAACTTTTAATTTTTTCTCTTTTATTTATTTTGCATATTTATCATTTAAAATACCTTTTATCATACAAGTATGATCCCACTATGGTCTCGTAAAGATTACCAAGCACAAGTTCTAGAATTAAACTAATCATCGGCACACACAATTTAAAAATGTAAGAATGCTTACGGAAAAGATCCTCACAATTATGAATAAAGTATTGCGTAAATAACGTTATCAACTCCGAGTCAAAATAGCTTTACAATTATAGAATTATCAATCCTTCAACAAAAACTATTTTATTATTTAAAATTGTACAAAAATTTAAAAATTCGCCCAGAAAGTGCGGCGCACTTTTTGAAATGTGTTGCGTACTTCTGGGTATAGAAATTTCAGAAAACTAATTTTTTTTAAAAACAAGCTTTTATTCGATCTTATTTTCACTCAATCACCCCCATACTTATTATGAGCATTGTCCCTAATGCTAAATATAAAGAAAAGGTAAAAATTAGAGGGAAAATAAGAATAATACTCCCCTTTTATTCCAAGTCGTGAGCGAAGCCGAGATCTTCAATCCTCTCCACAGTTCGCTTTGACTCGATTATTTTTTGTAAATTAACACAAATAATATATACAAACATATTTCACATACCAAATTAAATAAAAATCCCACACACAAAGTATTAAGTTGTCCTAAATGCTAACAAAGGCATATTACAAAGCCCAAATAAAATGTTTTCAAATTGTTTCAAATGTGACTAACACAAAAGTCACACACATACGAGGCTTCACATATCCTCTTCAGTTTCATCATTCCTTAGAGATTGAGATGGGTGAAAGTGTGGTGGATAGGGTGGTGGTTGTTGGGTGTAGTAGAATGGCTCGTGGTGATATCCGAGTGGTCCATAAGGTCCACTCATCGGAACTTGATATTGTTCCGCCATCCTCTCAAAAACTGGAGCGTATCGATCCATACTATAAGATTAGTGCTCCATCATAAACCCAAGTTGGTCTTGCCTAACCTCCATCCTTCCCATTCTATCACAAACATCTTGGAGTGATGCACGAGGAGCTCGCGCCATACCTACACGAGGTGCTCTAACAGGCGAGTCTTCTCTCATCAACCTTCCATCCGCTCCAATCAAATCTCTCAAGGTAATTCGGTCAATGGTATCTGATTGTGGTAAAATACGACCTCTTAGGAAAAAGGCGTAAAAGCAGAAAGTATTAAGTGATGATTTAGGAAAATCAACCACTAATGACCCAAATAAGTTCGTTTCCCAAGGAGGTATATGTGTGTGAATAATTCGTTATGGGTTTGAGATTAATATTTGAAAGAAAGGGATGAGAAAATAGAATGACGAAGACGTGAAAATTATTACTACGACGACTAAAATTAAAACCGTAAAAAGAGCTAAAATAAAAATAAATTCTAAAAATTCCCAAAAATATTACCAAAACTCAGATTAAATAAACTAAGAGTTCACAAATGATTAAAACTTTTTCAAACCTTTTAATTAATTAAGTATTAATTTTTAAATGCTAATTAAAGCCCTAAAAATCAAAATAATTATTAAAAAGCCAAAAATAAAGATTTTTCACTTTGTAAACCTCTAAAATGACCGAATAAGACTAAAGATAGTTTTTATAAATTTTTAAACTAACTAAAACTATTTAAAATGATTTAAAACTATTAAAAACTTAAAATAATTCTAGAAATTAGAAAAATGATGATAAAATTAATCTAAGAGTTGCAAAAATCCTATTTTAATGTATTAAACCTAGAAAAAATATAAAAAAATGCAAAAATGTGAAATTTTAAATTTAATAATAAAATAATATTAAAAATCCAAAATTTATAAAAAAATTCTAAAAACTTGCAAACTAGTTTATTTTAACCTAATTAAACAGAAAATGAAAGTGAAATTACCAAAATACCCCTAATAGGCCCCCAAATGGGCTTAAAACCAAAATAGTCAACTTAAATGGGCTAAATGGGCCCAAAAAGTTAAACTTGGCCCAAATGACCTGAAAAAGCCCTATTTGACTCAAAATTTAATTCTAAACACAAAATTCTAAAGACCCAAAAGCTGGTTTTGAGCTTATCACAGCTTAAAAGGTCAACAGCTTATTCTTATTGGGCCAATAAGCCCATTAAGCAATAAGCCAATGCCATAAGCTCTAATTGAACACACAACCTTCTTTTGAGATGCCTAAGAGATCTGTGAAAAGAAATTTTGAAAAAGCACACTCAATAAGCCAGAAATAAGCAAAGTAAAATTTCACTAAAAGTCAAAATAGTTGACTTAGAGTTCTAGACCACCTCAGACCTTCTAATAAGTTGCAAAAGACTCTAAATGACTTAATTAAGACAAATCAACAAAGAAAAGTTCAATAAGCCAATCCAAATAAGCACAATAAGCTGATAAGCACTTATTTAAAAGTCAAAGTTCTTGGTTTTCTAGTCAAACCTCAAGGTCAACCCCTCAAATGCTCCAGAATGAACAAATGGGTCAAATAAGTGACACCTATTACAAATTCAAAGTTGTTGCAGGTTAAAATAAGCTAGAATAGCTTATTGATAATCACCAGTTTAAATAACACTAGCAGTGGCTAGCAGCAGGGGAAAGGAGTTCCCACTACTTTGACTATTTGACTTGCTTTTTTAGAGAGATCCAAATAGATTCAAATGGAAACAAGGGCACCGTTGTAATAAGTGGATCACAAGGAGTCAATATCAACAAAGAAATCACAATTTGGTTCACGCAATAAGCACAAAATAAGCAAACAGTTCACAGATATGCCACGGACCTTGAAAATAAGCAGTTATGAACAAATAAGCAGATTGAGCATGAATAAGCCAGCCAAATTGAACCAAATGTATACACAGGCTATAAAAAAGTCCAATAAGCACAAATAAACTTGTTTCAAGCAATGGATTAAAGTAAATAAGCAGATTCAAGCACCAAAAGTTACTGATTAGCAAGAGTGATTATCCAAAATCCTTTTGCTGATCTATTTGACCACCAATCCAATTTTAAGCCTTCAAATCCCCTTCCCTGATTAAGTTAACCAAAATTTAGCACTTGTTAATCCTAGTCTACCCTTAGATCTAGGTGTCCCCAAAATTTTAGCCAAAATACCCAAGTTAAACAGATTTTATAGCCTTTTGATTGATTTGGTTGTTTCAAGCCACAAAACTTGCAGATAATGAACCCTTTGCACCAGATAAACAGATACCAACCCAATAGAACCAAAAACAACAACGCTAGTTGCCTTAAATCCCTTTGAATCAGTTAACCCAAACACCCTTTTGGAATCTGATTTCTCAATCTTCCAAAGGATTGTTATGATTTAACCTTCCAAACAAGATCTAATCAACCCTAACAACACTTACCCAACCTCAGTAACTCACATCAACCACAAATTCACAGATTAACAATAAATCATGCCAAAATCACCAAATATTCAATAAAATTCAGAAAAATGAAAAAGGGAAAGAGATGCAAACCTCCAAGACTTACATCCAAGCCTTGGATTGTTTGAGCTTAGGTGCTAGCAAAACAAGCACCAGCTTCCTTGTACCTGCTAAGAACAACAAATAACAAGGATGAACAAATAACTATGAAATCTGATTTTTTGAAAACAAGAGTTTTATCTCATAAAACCTTTCCTCAAAAACTAACAAATTATAAATTGGAACTCAGATCTTAGCTATTCAGATACCAAACCTTTATAAATAACATAAGAGAATTAAAGATTTTCAGAAATTCAAATTTATTTCATAAAAAGGGATTACAAAGAAGATAGCTAAAATCTGGAACAAAGGGGCTCTCACATGTTGAGGCCTCCTTTTATAGACGAATACAAGGTATGAATAAGCAAAACCCCCCAAAAGTGCCCTTGAAATCTTATAGACGAATTGTGTTGTTGAGTTGTCCAAATGAATCAGAGACGTTCATTTTAGGTTTGGGGCTAAGTAATGAGTGTTAGCTGTTGATTTGGCCACGCGGCAATCCTTGGAGAGGAAGGAATGATATGATAGGTTGACGGGTTTGAATGGTGGGGTCCTTTAGTGAGTGGAATTGAGGGTTTTGTGTGTGGGACGAGTTCTGGAGTGTGTGAATTAAAAGTGTCTCAAGGTAATTTCAATTTACCCTTTGGTTAAGTGAGTGGTAATTCTAGGTTCATCACGTGCAATAGTAACAAGTTTGATCCGATATTAGTGGAAAAAAAGTGTTTGGCGCGTGTTTATTGAGTTTAAACTTTAGAAATTGGCACATTGGGTCCTTGTGTTTTGGCAGAAGTGGTATAAAACGTTTTTCAGCTTGAAACTTGGTTTCCCTTTGTTAATTAAGTTATATTCTTCACACTTTTGCCCCAAAACTTTGGCAAAAGGTTTTCAAGGGTTGTTTTTGCCATTTTTTCATTGTTTGAGGACTTATCTTGGACATTCTTGATCTTTAAAGGTCTTCAATGTATCTTTGACTTTATGAGGGACCATTATTGACAATTTAGAATTGTTGAGGGACTAAACTTGCCAATTCTTGAATGTTGAAGGACCTTTTTAGTAATTTTGACAAACTTAAGGGACCAAACTTGTAATTATGAATATACAAGTGTATTAAGTGTCATTTCATCATAAATGAAGGATCAGTCTTGTACATCTTCAAGTCTTCAAGGGTTTTTCTTTGAGAAATCCATAACTAGGGCCCGGTTCATTGTACGGCTTCGTTTCTCGTGTTCGTTTTTCCTTGTTTCTTGTGATCTTTTGTCTTTTTCACGATATCCATACCTAAAACACACAAGTAAACAAATACAAGCATATATAGGGTATATTAATGACATTTTATGCATTTAAAGCCCGAAAAGAACGATGAGATCATGTATAAATGCCATCTCATCACTCCCCATACTACGCCATTGCCGTGCCCTCACGCAATGCTAAAATAAAGTATCTAAGCATCACCAAAATTCAATTTTATTACCCCTTTATTGAAAAGTAAAAGACTTGCAACAATAATACGAAGATGTGTAAAGACATAATGAATGATTTTCATCACTAATGTGACTTTTAGGGTCAATGAATAGAAACAAGTAAATGTCCCATAGAGTAAATTTCATCATCCTTTATTGTCATACATTCCATGCTAAGTGCAAAAACGAGATCATTGTTGGTACAAGTCACAATGCTAACACTACTCATACGTCCAAATTGTGTAATACTTTTTCTCCCCGCAATCCTAGTTATTATGAAAGGAAATGGGTTTCTAGAATTTTTTAACTATTTGTCATGGATCACAAGTGATTCATATTGACTTATTTGAGTATTTATTAGTCCGAAAGTAAAGTAGCACGATTTAATTGATAGTTAGCCGAAGGACAAAATCTTTTAAAACGGCTTCTCGTGTATATCCTTAAGTTCATATCTTGACATAAATCGTTTCATGATTTGAGACCTTTCTCGGACCGATATTTGGCATGTACTTCAGACTTCAAATCTTGGGAAGATGTTCTTGAAATTATGGTCTTCTCTTCATATTTTGGAATTTCTTCACTTGACGTTTTTGAGAGATTCTTCATACCTGGACCACGACTTCATCATTTTTCTTCAATCTTTATATTGGATTTTGATATACAACGATCCGCCTCCTTTTCGTACTTGGATATATTTATCCTCATACCTTGTGAGGGTATTTTTGGATAGAATTTCTCCATGATCTTTAGGGGAGTAATTGCTTTTCGTCGTGTGTCTCGATCCTTCATATTGATTTTGGAATAATGATACTTCACATCATCTTGGATCTTTAGAAACAAAATAGAGCTCCTCATGCCTTGTTAGGGCCTTTTTGGATCTTCACCAATCTTCGCGTCATGCTTCAATAAGTTATGCCTTGGCTATGAACTATATTCAACCCCGAGCAACTTTTAAACGATCTTGTGCTAGAAGCTAAGTAACCTTTCAAATCGTACGATCTTACTTATTGCAATTATTTTTATTCCTAATGCATTGATATTATGGGAGAAAAAGCCACAATTAAAAACATATGAGTTTTTGAAAGAACTTTTTCATGTTCTACGTTTAGCATGATCTTTTGTCTAACTCTATCATTTCTCGTTCTTCACTATTTAAAGACCTCTAATTAAAGAGACTCGTGAATACTTAGCCATGCAAGTCAAAATTAAGCCAAATTTGGATTAGCTTTCATTAAGACTATATCAAATCGAAGTTTTAGGTTTTCAAGCCACCTATAGGATCTTGCACTTTCTTGGACTTTTTCAAGTTTAGAGAATGCGTTTTATAGTTCCCTTGATAAGTGACTTTCTAGGATCAATTATAGGAACTTGCGAAAAGTTCTTGTTCTTAACCCAAATGAGCTAAGACTTTCACGTTTTAAAGTTCTCTATATAAAAGTCTAGCAAAACTTGATTCGAGCGGGTTAAGGAATGTAAAGGGCTCCAAATGCCCATCAAGTAAAAAATTAGCTCTTATTCTACCCATCGGAAAATATACATTCGTGTCTTAAAAACACTTATTAAAACTAAGAAATTTTTTTAAAATTTAGCCATTTATAGCCTTATTAGCAACAAAACAAAATGAAAAGTTGAAAGTTGGAAAACGTGAGGGCGTAGCAAAGCAAGTATCTATTCACCCCCCATACTAAAATTAAACAATGTCCTCAATGTTTCGAGTCTAAAGGTGGAGCACCCCCATACTAGAGACGAAGAGTCGAATGATTAGGATCTAGCATGGAAAGGGTGATCAACAATATATCTAAAGCCGTTTATTAATTATGCTAAAAGATAATTTTTAGAACAATAAAGGATATGTCATGGATTCGTGAAAAATTTCTTCAAGCAAATGATCGAGGCTCACGTAAACGAACACGAGAGTCTTCAATCGTAGTGATGATGATGATCTAGATAACACATTCACAAACAACCACGAGACAACGAGTTGGAAGGGTACAAATCCCCTCTCAATATTTATTAGAAAGCATAAAAGATAAGCATGGGATCTCCCCCATGAGGCACCTCGTTTTTGATTACCGATTCATGAGCTCGACTCAATCCCCTCAATGCTAATTATCATTCGGGAAGGTGACTTGGTCGAGGTCATCCAATGAAGGAACTTCCCCACCAAAGTAGTGCTTAAGCCTATGTCCATTCACCTTAAAATTAGGACCATTATTTTGAGCTAGCTCGATGTTCCCATAAGGAAACACTTGTGTAATGGTGAAAGGACCCGACCAACGAGATTTCAATTTCCCGGAAAATATCTTTAATCGAGAGTTAAAAAGTAACACTTGGTCACCAACGTTAATAACCCGGTTTTTAATCTTTGCATCATGAAACTTTTTAGTCTTTTCTTTGAAAATCAATGAATTTTCATAAGCATTATCTCTTAATTCATCCAATTCATCCAATTGTATTTTTCGGTGATCCCCCGCGGTCTTCAAGTCAAAATTAGCATGCTTAAGGGCCCAATATGCGTTATGCTCCAATTCAATGGGCAAATGACAATTCTTCCCATAGAATAACTTATAAGGAGTACAACCAATAGGTGTCTTATAAGCGGTCCTAAAGGCCCATAAAGCGTCATCGAGTTTGTCGGACAATGAAGCACGGTTTTCTCCAATCGATCTCTCTAAAATCCTCTTCAAAGCTCGGTTTGAAAACTCGACTTGCCCACTCGTTTGCGGGTGATAAGCCGTAGAAAGACGATGAGTAACTCCATATTTCTTCAAGACCTTCTCGAATTGGTCATTACAAAAATGGGTTCCACGATCGCTTAATATAGCGCGAGGGGTTCCAAACCGAGAGAATAGTTCCTTCAAAAACTTCACTACCACACGAGCATCATTAGTAGGTAAAGCCTTAGCTTCCACCCACTTAGAAAGGTAGTCGACGGCGACGAGGATATATTTGTTACCATGAGACGATGGGAACGGCCCCATAAAGTATATGCCCCAAATGTCGAAAATCTCACACACTTGAATTATATTTTGTGGCATTTCATCATGTTGAGACAATTTTCCTTGACGTTGGCACGAATCACACGACTTCACAAGTGCGTGTGAATCACGATAGATAGAAGGCCAAAAGAAGCCGACATCGAACACTTTCTTATCCATGAGATTAGCACCGTGGTGACCACCCGTGGGTCTCTCGTGACAAGCTCTAAGGATGTTAGAAGCTTCGACACCAAAACCACAACGTCGAACGAGTTGATCCGCACAAACCTGAAAGAGATAAGGGTCGTCCCAAAAATAGAACTTGACGTCAAGAAAGAATTTTCGCTTTTGTTGTGTCGTCATACCCTTGATTATGAAATTGCCCACATGGTAATTTTCAATGTCGGCAAACCATGGGGTGGTGTCTTTAGAATTCACTACACCGAGAGTCTCGAGAGGAAATGTTTCGGTCATTTCCTTGTTCTTGAAAACATCTTTGTGAGGATCTTCTAGACGAGAGAGATGATCGACCGCTAGATTCCCGGCTCCTTTTTTGTCAAGCACGGTGACATCAAATTCTTGGAGGAGGAGCATCCAACGAAGAAATCTTGGCTTAGCATCTTGCTTAGCTAAGAGATACTTGATAGCCGAATGGTCGGTATACACGATGATTTTAGTTAAGACGAGATAAGGTCGGAATTTCTCAAAATCATAGACCACGGCAAGGAATTCTTTTTCCGTTGTGGTGTACTTTAATTGAGCCTCGGTAATCGTCTTACTAGCATAATGGATAGAACGGAAATGCTTTTCATAACGTTGCCCTAAACCGGCCCCTATAGCATAATCACTTGCATCGCACATGATTTCAAAGGGTAATTCCCAATTAGGAGCAACAAGAATGGGAGCTTCGGTAAGTTTCCTTTTGAGAGTTTCGAAAGCTCTAACACAATCCTCATTGAAATTAAAAGGAGCATCCTTCTCGAGAAGTTTTGTCATAGGTCGAGAGATTTTCGAAAAGTCTTTGATGAAACGACGATAAAAGCCCGCATTTCCTAGGAAACTCCTAACTCCCTTAACGGTTTTGGGATGAGGTAACTTGGCGATGACGTCTACCTTAGCTTTATCGACCTCAATCCCCGCTTTCTAGACCTTATGTCCTAAGATGATTCCTTGTTTACACATAAAATGACATTTTTCACAATTAAGCACAAGATTGGTTTCTTCACAACGTTTTATCATTTTCTCGAGATTAGATAAACACAACGTGAACGAAATGCCAAACACCGAAAATTCATCCATAAACACTTACATCGACTTCTCGATCATATCGTGAAAAATAGCCATCATACACCGTTGAAACGTACCCGATGCATTGCAAAGTCAAAAGGCATCCTACGATAAGCAAATGTTCCATAAGGACACATAAACATAGTTTTCTCTTGATCACGAGGGTCGATAGGAATTTCAAAGTAACCGGAAAAACCATCTAAAAAGCAATAGAATTCATTCCCCGCGAGTCGCTCCAACATTTTATCCGTGAAGGGCAAAGGAAAGTGGTCTTTACGAGTGGCGTCATTTAACTTTCGGTAGTCAATACACACTCTCCCACGAGTGGGAATTAACTCGTTGTTTTCATTAGGCACAACGGTCATTCCTCCTTTTTTAGGGACATAATGGATTGGGCTCACCCATGGGCTATCGGAGATAGGATAAATCATTCCCGCGTCAAGGAGTTTTAAAACTTCCTTTTTTATGACATCGTGAATTTTGGGGTTTACCCTTCTTTGCTTTGAATTGCGGGTTTGTAGTCCTCCTCCATTAAAATCTTGTGAGTACAAAATTTTGGGTCAATACCCTTAATGTCGGATATTTTCCACGCAATTTCCCCTTTATGAGCTTTAAGAACATTCAAGAGCACGGTTTTTTCATCATTAGCAAGACCTTTTGCAATAATAACCGGCAACTTGTCATCACCTTCCAAGAATGCGTATTCAAGGTGAGATGGAAGGTCTTTCAATTCAAGGATAGGCGGTTCCTCGATTGAAGATTTTTGCTCAACACTCATAACTTCTATTGGCGGAAGAAATGGTGGAATAGAAGTATCATCACAAATAATCACCTCATCTTCATTGTCGATTTAATTTGAATTAAAATCGCCTCCTTGGAATGGAGTGAGATTTGGTGTAGAATTAGCAAGAATCGGATCCAAAATAGTGGGATTGCCACTTGACGAGCTATCGGAAAACCTAACACTTCTTGTGAAAACTCATCGCAAACCACATCAACTAAGTCGATGTGATTGATGGTAGAGATTGCTTAAACATGAGAAGGTGTCGAGTTTTGAGTAGCGTTTATAACAAGTTCCTCTTCGTTGAATCTCAAAGTAATAGTTCTTGCATGAACGTCAATAAGCGATCTCGAGGTGTCTAAAAATGGACGACCTAAAATTAGAGGAACTTGAGGATCCGCGGGGATGTCAACTACTATAAAATCAACGGGATAGTAGAACTTCCCCACTTTCACGAAAACATCCTCGGCTACTCCACATGCTAAAATCGTAGAATGATCGGCCATCTCGATAGACATGTTCGAAGGAGTAAGAGCCGGAAGCGAAAGCGATTTCCAAATGGAAAATGGCATCAAATTAATGCTCGCACCAAGATCGGCCAAGGCGAGGCATTCTTTCATATCTTGTATATCACAAGGAATGAGAAACCTTCCGGGGTCACCAACGTTTTCCGATATGCGGTTAAGATAAACCGAAGAACAATTAACAAGCTTTGAAAGCTTTTCCTTATCATTAATCATACTTTTAAAAGTGGAAGCGAAATAAGGCATATATAACAGCGCGTCGGCTAAACTTACATCAAAATGAACTTGTTGAAACATTCTTATAAAAAGCTCGATTTTTTGTTTATTACGTTCTTGCAATTTCTGTTTCTTTCGTCTCGAAGGGTAAGGTAAGGGTGGTGTGGGTTGGACATTAGGCAACGGCCTTGGAATCTCGGGTTCCATGATTGGTATTGGTTCAACCGTAGGTGTTGTATGAGCGGTACTTTGTGGGCTTGTGATATGCTCCTTTTCGACCATCACCTCGGGCTCTTTCTCGATTTCCTTCTCCGTAGAAGTACTTGGACGAGAGATTGGTTCCTTGAAAGTTTTACCACTACGTGTAGTAATAACCTTCATTTGTCCCTTCGGATTTGAAATGGTATCACTAGGAAGACCACCCGAGGAAGAGGGTTTACACATGATTGCTTCAAACATTTTTGCCATTCGGTCTTCAAATTTTGATTGCCTAGCATCCGCTTTAACAATTCTTGCTTAATCTCATGTTGTCCTTGTTCCATCTTTTGTTGATTTTGTTGAAGACGTTGAACATTTCCTTCCATTTTATTAGCATGAGTCTTAAGTTCATTAGCAAGTTCGTTTTTAAGCTCGTTTTTCAACTCGGATCTTAAGCTAATCATCTCACGTTGCATGTTATCAAACTTAGCATCGTTTTCTTTTGCATAATCCAAAAATTCTCCATTAAGATTTTTAGTGTGAGCATTTTGAAAACCTTGTGTAGTGTTTTGAAAATCACGGTTTTGGTTTTGATTTGCAATTTGTCCATTCCCACTTTGATAATTCCCTTTGTTATAGTTACGTGAATTGCCTTGATAACCACCATTTTGATTGTTGTTTCGATAGTTATTAGCATTTTGATTTGGTGGAGCTTGATTTGGGCGGGAACCTTGGCCGTTTTGGTTGTAAGTTCCCGTTGTTACATAAGCACTCGAAGTGTTACCACCGGCGGTAATGCGCTCGGAAAGATCATGAGCTCCACCACAAGATAAACAACTCTTTTCAACCGCTTTAACCGATGCGGAATTCAAAAAGCATCTTGTGCTTTCCAATGTGTCATAAGATTTGAAAACCTATCGAAAAACCGATTTTCCTCATTAGCTTCATCATGTAAGGCATTCATGTTACGAGACGATGACGACGATGACGAACCCATACTGGCAACACTCGGTGTGTTACGAGGGTAACCTTAGATCTATTCTGGATAATCTTTAAAGCTTCATCGGTCGTTTTGCACAAAAAAGTTACCACCCGCGGCGACATTCAAATAATCTCGTTCATGATCATTAAGCCCATTATAGAAAGTATCTATTTGATGCAATTCCGAAAAATCATGGTGTGGACATTCATGTAACATTTCATCAAATCGTTCCTATGCCATTGAAAAACTTCCATTATTACGTCGTGTAAACCTTGAAATCTCATTTTTCAAATGTGTTGTTTTAGATGCTGGAAAAAATTGGTTCACAAATTTCGATACGAGATCAACCCATGTCAAAATCGAATTTGGCGGTTCTTTCTCGAGCCAAATTTTAGCGGGTCCATCTAATGAATATGGAAACAACATCATCTTAATGGCGTCATGTGGAACATCCTTAAACTTGCTTGTTGCGGTGAGACGATTAAAATTCCTTATGTGGTAATGTGGGTTGTCTTTCTCATGACCTCTAAACTTATTTGCTTACAACATCGACATTAAACCCGTCTTAATTTCGAAATTCTCCGCAAGGATGGCGGGAATCACAATGGCTTCTCCAAAACCCTCGGTGGGTGCTTGAAGCAACTCCATCATAGTACGATTAGCCATGGCGACTATTGGTTCTACAACGGGTTCAACAATTGGAGTTTGTTCTTCAATCAAAGGCTCTTGATTTCCTTGACTTTGACGACGTTTACGAGCTCGTTTTGCTTGATTACGAGTTAGCATAAACTTGACGTAGAATGGGAGGTGAGCAAAAGAAGATTCTTTTTGGATGTTTTGTGGATTTTCAATTTTTTTGTGTTTTGGATTGTTTTTAATTTTTTTGGATTTTTGTGTATATTTGTAGACAACAATCAACCAAATCTCTCCTCGAATCAAACTCTTGATTAAAGAAGCCTCAAAATAATGAAAACGATCACGTGGAGTGAACGCCTTCGAATGACTTCAGAACTTTGGTAAAAACCAAATTGTTCAAGACGTAATAATACTTTGGGCGGCAAAACCCTCGATTAGCTTTCAACTCAAAATACTCACAAGCAAGCGGGGAAACGAGGCGGCGCGAAGCACTTAAGAGCCTTTTTCCTTAGGGTATATTTTATAATACCCGCCTTATACCCACCTTATAGTTTGTATTTTTCAAAATCGAGCTTCACTAAACTATTTATCTATTTTTGCCTTTTTCTTTTTGTTTGAGATTCGAATACAATAATTAGGAGATCAAATCCCAATTAAGGTTGTGTTTTCACACTTTTGGAGATATTTTGTATTTGTTGTGATACTTAATACAATATATCAATAATAATTTCACAAGAAAAACGAAAAAACCGATAATACGTATTAGTAGAGTTCTACTAATACATATACTATTTATGGTTAATGAAGGTCTACGTGATTATTGGCCTATTCTACATGATGGATTTGATGGATTAAGATGGTTGATTAATTGATAGATATAAAAGAGATGAAGGAAGGAGATGAGGGATTAGAGAGAGAAAGGAGAGAAAAGGGGAAAATTAGAGAGAGAAAATAAAGATGGAATGATTAAGTGTCAAATGACAATCAACAACCCCTCCTAACATGCTAGGAGGGGATATATATAGCCCACCCTACATGTGGGCTATATGGACTATACATAAACTAAATGGATCACGAGCCCATTACATAATTATCGTTGGAGCGACCGATCCTTCATAAATACGTAAAACGTATTTCCAACAATCTCCCCCTAAGGGAGGTCGCTCCACGAAACAAAGTTCTAAATAGTCTATAACTCGTGATCTATGCTAACTAAGATGTGACCAAGACTTTATTAGGAAAAACGTATTTCCAACAATCTCCCCCTAAGGGAGGTCACATCTTTTTACAAAATCTTAAACCTAGCATCTATGCTTGAGTCTTCGATCTTGTTCTTGTGAATATGCTTGATGTGATCTTTGACTTTAGTCTTGAGCATGTTTCCTTGCCTTGACCTTGTGCATTCTTCACTTGTGATATTTGCCTCTTTGTGACTTCATGTTCCACATACTTATACTTTTAAATTCTTGAAAGCTTCAGAGTTTGATACAGCGGAAGACTTGACCTTCAGGCTTTCTTGAATTTGTTGAAGTACTAATTGTATGTAGTATAAGCATGTGGTGACGACTTCTTCTGGATTGTACACCGCAATGCCACCTTCTTGTTACGCTGCATAAGACAGTTAGCAACAAAACAATATACACGGATGAAATGGCCTTGAACATTTCATTCTAATTCGGTAGCAATTTACCTCCGGTCGGTGAAGACCGTTGGACGATATTAAATATCGTACTTGTGGCAGGTAGTTTCAATAAAGAACCTCCTTGACAAGATTTCGCGGGTAAACCCGTTCTCTTTACTCGACCGTCCAAAGCTGACTGCGAACGTAAAGAGTGGATCATTTGGATAATATTATCCGCATGATTTGAAGCCGTCAATTCATGTTCCTGGAACAAGTGAAGTTCAATTAAGAACCGCACCATTGTTGCTTTCTAGTTGTCACTAGCTTGATTCATATAGAATCTTGCAAGTTACCTACCAAGTGCTGTTTGATGTTAACACTAGAAGGATTTCCATTCGTCACTGTAAATACTTAATAGTATTACTCTGAATGTTCTGGCAAGATCACTAAGATATTGCGTAGAGGCCTGGAACGTGTTTAAATTCATTTAAGAATTAAACCACTGTTGCTTTCCAGTTATCACAAGTTTGATTCATAAAGAATCGCACAAGTCACCTACCATGAGCTTTTTGATATTCGCTCAAGAAGGATTTCCATCTTCATTGTAAATACTTTCGTATTACTCGGATGTTCAGGCAAGATCATGAAGATTTTGCGTAGGACTCTTAAGATCTTTCTTACTTTTCACAGTGTGTGAATAAGCAAGGAATAATGAAAGTGTGTCCTAATGAGATATTTGATGATCTCAAATGGCTCTAGACTCGATCGTGCATTTTGGATTTTAGTGATCGGAGGCTGGAGAGGAGTGCCACCTTTTCAATACCAGTCTATTCGGAGTGAATAAACCAATAGATAACGTGTTGATCTCCGTGTGATTAAAACAAATACCTTTTGAGAGATATTTGAGTTAGCTGGGAAGGGTTGTGCATTGCATCACTGGGTCCATGATGTCTTTCTTCAATACCGAGAATCATTAACAAAAATGATCTCAATAGCATATGTATTGACCCGGTTTCTGCCTTAAGTTGTAAGGAGGGCTTCTTTCTTTACACCCTTTATCTTTACAATTCTTTTTCATTCTTCAACCCCTTCAATGCTTAACAATACGTCATCACTAGCACCTTGTTGTGATTGTTCCAGTGCTAACTTAAGTACTTGGTCGGCATTCAGCTACATTCACAATCTTTCTCCATCTTTCCTAAGGACTAATATTTCTAGCTATGGAATGTCCTTGGGAAGATTCCTCCGGTTCTAGAGAAATCATTGGACTTTAACCTATCCTACCATCCTTATGTCACCACAATCGTCACCGTCGTGAATAGAGATGTTTTTGGGTAAGTGTATGTCACCATGAAATCCACTTTGAAGTGCAAATCCATTTTGCTCCCCCTTAACATATGCCACGATATCCGAAAACATTTTGCACATGTCGGGATGAGCTATCACGTTAAGTCAAACCATTTATGATTGATCATATCCCATATTAAATCACATTTTCTCCCCCATATTAAAAATATTAACCCAATCGATGTTTTTAATATCAATTGATTTAATAGCATTTTAAGAAAATTTGGGAAGAAAAATGCAAGTCCAATTATCTTCATGAATTACACAAGCTCCCCCTCAAATTAATGAGGGTGTGCTGAAACGTAAATTAAATACCTTTTAAACACAAGTGTAAGGTATTTATCACGTGCAAAGATCATATATGATAATGAATTCACAAGATTAACAATTTACGAGGTAGAACCTGAATGATGGAGAACATCATATGAAAGATTCACATGGTTCTTGTTCACGAATGTTGGTCACCTCGTCACGTCCCCGAGAAAATTAATTCCTGTTGTTGAGTCAAAGCTTTCCGGTGAAATGCTTGACTTGATTATGAAAAGCGGGTTGCTATCTGAAATAATAGCAAACCATTTTGAGCATGTTTTAAAAGTTTGAACTTCTGCTCGAACTTTATTTACAACCCCGTGTCATTATTGAATGACATTTCTAGTATCGTAAATATTATCGATTCCAGAAGACATGCTCTTTTTATCAAAACATTTTTGAACACACAATTTTGAAAGATTTTGAAAAAACCTTTTGAGAAATTCTCGAAAAATTGTGTTCAAAATTTTGAAAAACAATTACTTGAGCTTAAGATGTTGAATATCTTAAAAGCGAGCTCAAGTCCGAGAAGTTGTGAACTTCCCGTTGTTAAGGATAAGTTACCATCGGCGATAAACTTTCCTTTTATCTGAAGGACGAGTCCTAAGCTGACATTTACTTAGAAGTCGTGTTCATGAGCTTGAAAACTTTGACTGTTTTAACGGAAAGCTCATGACCGAGAAAGGTTAATTTCTCGTTACGAGGAAAAGTTCTCTTATTTAAAAGATACACTTTCCTTTCTGAGCTTAAAACTTCGAATGTTTTAATACAAGCTCATGACCGAGAAATGTTAATTTCTCGTTATGAGGATAAGTTATCATAAAAGATAATCTTTCCTTTATTTGAAGTTCGAGTTACAGTCTGACATTTAACTGTAAGTCATTGTGCATGAGCTTAAAAACCTCGAATGTTTTTAATTTTAGCTCATGCCCGAGAAAACTTAATTTCTCGTTGTTAGGATAAGTTTATCACCGGCGATAAACTTTCCTTTCTTTGATGCACGGGTTATCGTCTGATATTTAACGATAAAACATATACACGAGCTTAAAACCTTTGAATGGTTTTAGGATAAGCTCGTGTCCAAGAAAACTTAATTTCTTGTTAAGAGGGTAAGTTATCGTTGCGTAGATAAACTTCCCTGTCTCTGAAGTCCGGGTCGTCGTCTGTCATTTAACGAGGAGCCATTGTGCATGAGCTTAAAAACTTGGAATGTTTTTGATATAAGCTCATGCCCGAGAAAAATTAATTTCTCGTTGTTAGGATAAGTTTACCATCGGCGATAAACTTTCCTTTCTTTGAAGAGCGAGTTATAGTCTGTGATGTGACTATAAGTCCTAGTGCATGAGCTTAAAAAACGTGGAATGTTTTTAACATAAGCTCATGCCCGAGAAAAATGAATTTCTCATTTTTAGGATAAGTCATCATCGGGATGAACTTTCCTGTCTTTGGAGATCGAGTTACAGTCTGTTATGTGACTGTAAGTCCTTGTGC
The DNA here is from genome assembly GCA_025667525.1 of Glebionis coronaria. Lineage (NCBI taxonomy): Eukaryota > Viridiplantae > Streptophyta > Magnoliopsida > Asterales > Asteraceae > Glebionis > Glebionis coronaria. The sequence continues at coordinate 151,740,373 of CM046879.1, read as the reverse complement.
AAGCTTTAACCATGAATCCCCTAAGATACTAGTTTCTCCGATATCTGCTTCTTCAGCAACCAAACTCTAAGAGTGTCCTTAGTTTAACGGTATACAACGATTGGACCGCTTCGTTCTTTTGGAACATCAACTTTGGTACCTGCATTCTCATTAGGAGTTTGTATACTTTTGCATAGGTTAGAGATATCTATTTTAGAAGCACGTGGGGGTTCACGGTTTTCTTTTCTTGTGTCAGAGGTGGCCTGAGGGGATGATTCACTTGTCTTAGTTGGCAAACGTTTCCTTTTATAGAAAACCTTAAGTTCAGGCTTAAGTGATGTATCATCCTTTGCAATTTCCTCCCTAGTAGTCTTCGTAGAATCAGAGACAATCCTAGTTAAAGGGCACTCGTTTCCTACAAGAGTGAAAGTTCTACCAGTGGGGCGCCACATTTTACCAAAGGGTTTGATTTTAGCGACCCACTGGGATTTAAGTCTAGCACGGGAGTTCACCTCATTAAGTAGTTTCTTGATACAGGAATCATGATTTGCCGTAAAGACACATTTTCTACATGTTTTACAGGTAGCATATTTAATGTCCGATTATTTCCTAGATGATTGATCGATGCTCCTAGGAGATGACATGCTACGGTTAGCAGTGTTGGGTAATCTAGAAGGCATCTGACTAGGTTGGACATTACTATCTCTTACATGTGTCTTTTGAATAGCTTCCCTTTGACCAAAATCATGGCGCACATCAGTTGAACTAGTTCTAGACGTGTTCATTGAACTATTCTTAGAGAAACTAGGAGCAATCATGTGATGAGGTCTTGCTAAAACTGATTTAGTCACATTAGGCCTAGTTGGTGGAGTGACTGTTCTAGAAATATGTCCCAAATCAACTTGGGAGGCAAACCGCGGTCTCGAGGATTGTGGTCGCTCGGATCTAAATGCAGTAGGTTGTCTGACAATCGGTTGTCTGACAATCGGTTGTCTGACGTACTGATTTGTAGGCGGTTTCCCCAAGATTGATGGTTTTTCAAGCTTAGTGTCCACACTAGATCCTCTATTTTTCCTTAACTCGTTTTTCAACGCAGCAATAGCAAACACCTTTTCCTGTACTTGAGCTTTTAAGGTCTCATTCTCTTTGAGCAAGTTATCTTGGGATGCCAACTTAGATTCAAGCAGTTGAATTTGTTTCAAAAAAATTATCCTTTTCAGCTTTAGAATCTAACACTTTTTGATCCAATTTTCTTTCAAGAACAACATTTGATTTTTCAAGTTTTTCAAAATATGTTTCAAATTTGTTCGTTTTCTTAGAAAATTCAAGTTTGGCATCCTCAAGATCTTTTGATTGCCGAGCTACGATTGTTTCGAGCTCTTTAATCTTGGAATCAGAAGCAGTCAATGAAGCAGTTATAGGATAATTATCATGATGTTTAGCATTCTGAACAATCTCTCCCCCATTATGACTTACATCGGATGAATCAGAAGTGGTATTGCTATCACTCTTTTCCATCCCATGTTTGTCATAATTAGGTTCAGAATGCTCAATATGCGGCATTTCATCAGCATGTATATCATAAACAACATGACATTGTACCATGTTTGCAGGCTCTTCGTCATAAACTGGTAAGGCGTCAACAAGAAGGATCTCGTGAACATTCCCTGACGTGCCACTGGTATCATGTTGACCTTCCGATTCCCTGCTCTCACCATCGTTGTGTTCCAAGTTGTCAACTGTATGACCAGTTTCCTCTTGCATCGAAGAGTCTTGCACTCCATTATCATACCCTTGCTGAAGTCGAGATCTTTCATAAATCGAAGACGAGACCGAGGTCATGAGTTTCAATATAGTATCACGAAAAACTCGAAGCTCGGTATGTGTATCTCGAAGAAATGATTGGCAAAGAATCGAGCTTTCAGGCTTGATGATATTGAATTGGAGGAAAGGCGTGAGTTGTGTCACAAGAGCCTTATAGGCAAGTGCCGATGCAGAGTGATGAAAGTTGTCATTGTTGAGTTGCTCGGCGAGTTGGCTCAAAGTGGTGAAGATTGAGTCGATGAATATATGACGATCTTGACCAAAGATTGTCATAAATTCGCTCCCTCCTTGAATCCGTGAAAGAGTAACTATATGACACTGAAGCATTTGAAATGAAGTTATACCACTTTCTCTAGCGTTGGCTTGCACTTGAAGTAATTCTCCCTTGTTCGATGTCGAATTCAAGAAATCCATTGAAAATCGATGAACTATTTAAGAATTACTGATTGATGAAAAATCCGTCGTCAATTTCAAATAATAATACCCGATGAAAAAAATCCGTCAGCAAAATAAACCTTAGCACTTTATCACGTTGTCACGACTATAACTTAATGTCACAAAATTTTCCCAAAATAAAAAATTTAATAAAAATAAAAATATTAATTGATTATAAAAATAAAAGTTAACAAGAATAAAAAATTTCCAAAATAAAAATAAAAAAATAAAAAATAAAATAAAAAAATAACAAAAATAGACAACAAAAAACGAGACTTGCTAAAACTAAAAATTGAAAACAATAAAATTAAAATAAATAATAAAAAATCGGATAAGGTTAAAATTGATAACTACTGAAAACGTGGCAAACTTTCGTCCTCTCCCCCAAAACCTCGTGTGATCCGCCAAAGAATATATGCTTACCTTGTTTACTCCGCCCCACTTAAATAACCTAACTAATCTCTCTCTCTCACTCACAAACTTCTCTTCCCAAAAAAAAATAAAGCCTCCCAACGGGTTTATTGTTTTCTCCGTCTTCTCTTTTCAGAGATCTAAGAAACCTCCTCCTAAAACTATCTCACTCTCAAGAACCAAATTTGATAATCAACTAATCTCAACCAGAACTCAAATCAAATCCTAATCCTTTTCTTGGAGGTCAAATGACGAATGACTACAGGTGTGTCTTCAAGATCCTTAATTGGGTCTCGGGTAGGTTTTCTATTGTTTTGTTGAGTCCCTCTCTCATCTGTAGAGTCCTTCTGTTGTGTAATTATTTGAGTTCGAGAGTTGTTTGAGTTTTTTGGTCTTCGAGTGTGATTGATGTACGAGGGTGTGTGTCGAAGTCGGTTTTGTGGTGAGATACGAGTCGAGTATTGATGTGAGTCGAATCAGTTTGGGTTTGGTGTTGGATTCGGTTTGGTGTCGAGGGTTTGTGTTGATCGAGGATGTTGTTTCTGTTGACTGAGATCTTTTTATTTTGTGTCTGGGTGTTGTGCGGTTAGGGTGTTAAGAGTTGAGGGAGAGACGAGAGGTGTATGAGGGGAGTTGTGTTTGTTGGGTTAGTGTCAGTCTAAGTTGAGAGTGGGTTTGATGTTCTTGTTTTTGGTTTAAGGGTGATGATGAGATGGCATTTATACATGATCTCATCGTTCTTTTCGGGCTTTAAATGCACAAAAATGTCATAAAATAACATATATATGCTTGTGTTTGTTTACTTGTGTATTTTAGGTATGGATATCGTGAAAAAGACAAAAGATCACAAGTTACAAGGAAAAACGGACACGAGAAACGAAGCCGTACAAAGAACCGGGCCCTAATCATGGAATTTTCAACAAATACCCTTGAAGACTTGAAGACATACAAGATTGATCCTCCAAGAATGAAGAAATGACACTTAAAACCCTTGTATGTTAATAATTACAAGTTTGGTCCCTTAAGTTTGTCAAAATTGCAAAAAGGTCCTTCAACTTTGAAGAAATGACAAGATTGGTCCCTCAACAAAATCAATTTGTCAATAATGGTCCCTCATGAAGTCAAAGATACAAGGAAGACCTTTGAAGATCAAGATAGTCCAAGATCAGCCCTTGAAATATCACAAAATGGCAAAAACAACCCTTTGAAACCTATTTCCAAAGTTTTGTGCCAAAAATGTAAAAGGTGGAAAGTTATTTACAAAGGAGAAAACGATTTTAGGGCTGAAAACATTGTTTGCCAAAAATAACAAAACACAAGGACCAAAGATGCCACATTGAAACATTCAAACCAAAAAGTGCGCCTAACACTATCTTTTCCCCCAAATACGGATCAAAAGAACTTACTGTTCACTTTCACCCCACCCAGAAATTACCTCACTTAAACGTGGGTTAATTTTCAATTAACCTTGCCCACGTGTGATTCACACACGCATGAACCTTTCCCACACCTAAAACCCTCAACCCACTCACTGTAGGCCCTACCCCCAATTCCCCTTTCCACCAATCACATCACACCTTGTCCTCCAAGTTTAGTGACGTGTCCCAAATCAACAACCATGATCTTATGCTTACTCACAACGCAAAAAGGAACGTCCAGGATCCAATTTGACAGCTCAACCTCAAAAAACGCGTCAAGGGCATTTTGGGATTTTTCTAGTGATTAGGGTTTTGTTTTTAGCCTTCTAGTATGTTCTTTAGGTAGTATATAAGGAGACCCAAGCTTGTGGTGATCCCTTGTTCCAGTTTTTTTAGCTTCTCACTTGTAATTCCTTTTTAATAAAATAAAAGTTTGGTTTTTGTGTTAAAACAAGTATAATTCCTTTTTAGGTTTGTTAAAAGTTGTGTATTGTGCTGAAAGCTAAGAAACTGAGTTCCACGTTTATTTGGTTAAGTAACTTTGATTTTCAAAGTTATTTAAAGGTTTTCTGAAATTTTGAGATTCTTGGTGAGAATCTGTTTCAGGTTTTGTTAAGAGGTTCATTAAGATTGGTGTAACAGTGTTTTAAAAACGTATTTTAAAGTTTTGAAAACTTTTGGAAAAGATTTTGAGAAAGGTAAGAGAAAACTGAATATATTGCTTGTATCCTTGTGTTCTTGTTTGATTTCTCTTAGCAGGTGGTGACATTCTGTTGATTATTGATCTGCACAGGCCTCCAGCCTTGTGGCAGGTGGATTTACATCCACTAGGGCCCTGGATGTAGGGTCCTGAGGTAATCACTATTTTCCCTTTTTGAATTTCAGAAAAGTGAAAGCTTATGTGATTTGCTTGATTTTGTGATAATTGTTGATAAGTCTGGTTTGAATTGAGTTTTTATGTTGTTATATGCTTGTTAGATGCTAGTAGGATCTAATTGAGCAAGTTCTTAAGTGCTTTGGTTTGATAAAATCTTGGTTTCAGTTTTTAAAGTGGTGTTTGGAAACGGGTTTAAGCAGGGCAAAAGTTTTGAGTTGTGGTTTAAATAGGTGTTAGAGCAGTTGAATCAGGTTAGTATAGATTGTAGTTAGCTTGGGTTGTTATTTGGAAAAGGTTTTCAGCAAGTTTGTGTGTTAAAAATGGAAAAACATAGCTAGAAATCTTCTAAGTCACTTTCTGCTTATTTCATGAGATTTTGGTGCTTGATTTTTCAAAACTGTTAAGTGTTAGGTTATTTGGTTTGTTGAAGTCAATTGTATGCCATTTGGTGATTGTGTGTGCAAAACATAGGAGTTTGAAACTCACTAGTGTGCATGTAATAAGCTTAAACAGCCCCAGACTTCTCATATTGCATCAGCAACTTTATGTGCTTGTGTATGCTTGATTTGCGAGACTTTTGCTTGTTAGGTTATTGTTGTCTGCTTGATTTTGACTCCTTGTGCTCCAAAGAGCACAAGGGTGCCCCCTCTTGTCCAAAATCAACACCAAGTAAGCCCAGCCAAGCTCCTCTTGGCATTCAGATTGCACAAGTGAAAACTTCACTTGTGTTCTTCAAACAAGTTAAGAACTGCACACATTTTTGGTCCTTAATTTGGATTAATCTCAGTTAAAAAGGAAAGTGGATTGAGTTTAACAAGTTAACTAGGTGTCAAATTGGTTTGAAAAAGAAAAAAAATAAAAAAGAAAATAATAGCAAAAAGTCACCCGTACCGGACTCGAACCCCAGACCTCTCGCTGGAGGGTTAGGAGCTCTACCGCTAATCTAGATGCTTTTTTACGTTTAAGTTTGTTTTCAAACTTTATTTAACACGTTTTTACATTGTAAGCTTAAACAAAAGCCATAGCTTATTTTCTCCCTTTTCAGCTTATTTGCTTTTCGTTTTTGCTTATTTCAATTTTTCCTAGGACCATTATTGGATTGTTGATTTTTCTAGCCTAGTTTCATAATTTTCCCTTTATTTATTTATTTTCTACAATTTATTTAATAGCCGTATTTTATTAAATCAATAAAAAATAGAAAAAAGAGTTTTAATTTTTAGGAAAAATAATTTTTAGCTTTTAAAATAACATTTTGAGGTTTACAGCTTATTAGGTTTTCAATTTGGCTTATTTTTAATTTTATAAGATTTTAGGATTTTTAAGCTACTTTAAAATTCAATATAAAATTAATTAAGAGGTTTTAGAAACTTTAAATTACATTTTCTTCTTAGTTAGAATATTTAGGATTTTTTGAGAATTTTTTAGAATTTATTTGAGAACTTTTTATTTTTATGTATTATTTTAATATTATTTTACTATTAAAAAATCAAAATTTTATTTTTATTTCTTTTTCAATTTTCTTAAGTTCTTTATCATTAATTAGGACTTTTTCCATTTTTAGAATATTTTTATAACTTTTAGATTTATTTTTATAATTATTTTAAGTTTAATTAGTTTTTAATCATTTTAAATCATTTTTAGAGTTTTAAAAATAGTTTTAATAGCTTTTAATTTTTAGAAAATTACTTTTTAGTCTTCTAATAATATAAGTTAAGTGATTATTCAATAAAATCATATTTTAGACATTTGAATTAGTTATATTTAATTTTAGGGCTTTAATTAGCATTTAAAATTAAATATTTAATTAATAAAAGGCTTTAAAATATCTTTGTTGGATTTTTATCTTTATTTATATTATTTTAGACTTCTTTTTGGTCTTTTTAATTCTTGATTTTGTTTTTGGCCTTGGTATAATTTTTTAATTTGGGTAGTTTTTCACGACTTTACGTCTTTTACGTCGTAGTGTAATTTTAACGTAACCGTCTTTTCATCTTCTCATCCCCATTCTTCTCAATATTAATCTCAAATAAATACAAGTTAACTCACAACACATATACCTCCTTGGGAAACGAACTTTCTCTCTTTTTAAGTGATTGGGTCATTAACACTTGATTTTTCTTAAAGTCATTTGTTCGATACTTACCGCTATTTACGCTCTTTTCCTAAAGAGTAGTAAAACACTACAATCAGGTGAGAGGATGGTTTTCCTTGTTGGTGGAGTGGTGTCTGTTTGTTTGTGTCAGTTGAGTCTAGTTTGGTGGGGTCTGTTATGTGAGTGAGTCGGAGTGAGAGTTGTGTCTGAGTGTGAGACGAGGGTGTTGGGTGAGACGAGGAATGAAATGGTCGAGAGGTGAGGGTGTAACGAGAGTGTTTCAAGAGACGACGATGACTTGCCCGTTGTGTTTGAATTTACAAAGCTTCATTCGGAAGAGTTTCGTTCGGAACTTGTTCGTTCGGAACAGTTTCGTTCGGAACAGTTTCGTTCGGAACAGTTTCGTTCGGAACAGTTTCGTTCGGAACTTGTTCGTTCGGAACAGTTTCGTTCGAAACTTGTTCGTTCGGAACTTGTTCGTTCGAAACAGTTTCGTTCGGAACTTGTTCGTTCGGAACAGTTTCGTTCGGAACTTGTTCGTTCGGAACAGTTTCGTTCGGAATTTGTTCGTTCGGAACTGTTTCGTTCGGAACAGTTTCGTTCGGAACAGTTTCATTTGGATTAGTTCCGGATTAGTTCCCAATAATCCTACTTCTACATCATTTTTACCACCAACAAGGCCCGAGTGGGATAAACTGTTTCAACCGTTGTTTGATGAATTCTTCGATCCCCCGACTGATGAAGTTCCAGCACCTGTAGTAATCGCTCCAATCCCTGAAGTGGTTGCTCAAGCTAATGAACCTTTATCTAATGCATCTACAATTCACATTGAACCGGATGCACCTTCACCAAGTGATTCTCAAACTACACCTGAATCGTTACCCCTACTTGTGCCTAATGATGTGGAAGAGGATTCTATTGATCACGACTTGGAATATGCTCACCTGCAAGAGCTTCCTTTCTTTGGTGTAGCGATACCTGAAAACCCTTCAGCGGCGTCTACCTCAGAAGAAGCTCCTTCTATTGTTCACTCCAGACCACCTAGGATTGAAAACCATAGCACTAAATGGACAAAAGATCACCCAATTAGGAATGTTATTGGAGATCTAGATCGACCAGTCTCTACACGCCATCAATTACAAGAGAGTGCACTTTATTGCTACTTTGATGCATTTCTCTCTGAAGTTGAACCTAAAAATTAGCAGCAGGCTATGACCCAATCATCTTGGATTGAAGCTATGCAGGAGGAACTAAATGAATTCCAACGACTTGAAGTATGGGAATTGGTTCCTCTCCCTGACAAGGTTAACATCCTTACTTTGTTATGGGTTTATAAGGTTAAACTTGATGAGATGGGTGCGGTATTGAAGAATAAGGCTAGATTGGTCGCTAGAGGATATAAACAAGCCTTGGGTATAGACTTTGAAGAATCTTTTGCTCCTGTGGCAAGATTGGAGGCAATTAGACTATTCCTTGCGTATGCTGCTCATATGAACATGATCGTCTATCAAATGGATGTGAAGACGACATTTTTGAACGGTGAACTAAGGGAAGAAGTTTATGTTAGTCAGCCGGATGGGTTCGTCAGTACGGAGTTTCCTAATCATGTGTACAAGCTTAAGAAGGCTCTCTATGGGTTGAAACAAGCTCCACGCGCGTGGTATGATCTCCTGTCAACATATCTCATTTCGGAAGGCTTCTCCAAAGGCAAGGTGGACCCCACTCTATTCACTCTCAAGGAAGGCAACGACATGATTCTGGTACAAATTTATGTTGATGATATAATATTTGCTGCCACTAACATAGAATTGTCAAATCGCTTTGAGAAGATAATGTCCACACGCTTTCAGATGTCGATGATGGGAAAAATTTCATTTTTCTTAGGATTACAGATTTCTCAAAATCCCAGAGGCATCTTTATTAATCAATCCAAATATGCTCTAGAATCTCTTAAGAAATATAACTTTGAAAATTGTGACCCCGTGGACACTCCAATGGTGGAGAAATCCAAGTTAGATGAAGATAGGAATGGGACTATTGTCGATCCAAAACTTTACCGTGGGATGATCGATACCCTTCTGTATCTGACTGCTAGCAGGCCTGATTTGCAATTTGCTGTATGCATGTGTGCCCGGTATCAGGCTCGGCCTACCGAAAAGCACTTACATGTTGTGAAAAGGATCTTTCGGTATCTAAAAGGAACACTTCATCGTGGTCTATGGTATCCGAAAGATTCCTCTATTGCTTTAATATCATACGCAGATGCCGATCATGCTGGATGTCAAGACACGAGGCGTAGCACTTCTGGATCTGTGCAACTCCTTGGAGATAGATTGATTAGTTGGTCTTCAAAAAGGCAGAAAAGCACTGCAATTTCTAGCACGGAGGCTGAATACATCGCCATGTCCGGTTGTTGTGCTCAAGTTCTTTGGATGAGATCACAATTAACTGACTACGGTTTGGGATTTAACAAAATCCCGATGTATCGTGACAACAAGAGCGCCATTTCCCTTTGCTGCAACTATGTTCAACACTCCCGGGCCAAGCACATAGACATTCACTACCATTTCATTAAGGAGCAGGTGGAGAACGGAGTGATCGAGCTGTATTTTGTCACTACTGAGTATTAGCTGGCGGATATGTTCACCAAAGCCTTAGATCGAGGACGAATCGAGTTTTTGATCGACAAGCTTGGTATGAAATCATTCACTCCAGCGACTCTCAAAGAGTTGGCAGAAGAATCAGCTGAATAGTCGTGGTAAACTATTCAGAGTATCCTTTTTTCGTGATCATGTATATTATCGTAAATATATAAACCACAAAAAGAAAATACAAAAATATAAAACCAACAAAAATCATTAAAAAAAATATATAACCTAGAAAAACCATAAAAATTATAAAATCAAGAAAAACCAAAAATATTTTTCGTTTTTAAATCGGGCATGTCTTTTAGTACGATAATATTTACGGCCTTAGAAATGTCGATCAATATTGACACGGTGCCATAAATAGAGTCCGTATAAAAGTTGTACATTCTTAAAACATGCCCATAATGGCTTGTAGTTATTTCAGACTGCAACCCGGTTTTCATATTAAAGTCACGTATTTCCTTGGAAAACGTTGGCTCAGAACGGGAATTAATTTTCTCGGGCATGATTTACAAGCCAAATCATGCAAAGGGATCAAGTTTACTTTACAACTTGGTCTAACACAAATTTGTGTACGTCTCAGTGCATTAATTTGTTAAAATAAGAGAAATCTTATTGACACCACGAATCAAATTTTTCAAGATACAAATTGGAAATGCTTTCATCAATATTTGACTTTTTAAACAATGACTACAGCTCTTTAAATAGAAAACGGGTCATCGTTTAAGGGGGAGAAAATATTAAATCATCTTCGTCATTAAATCGATCTTTTCAAAAGTGATTGTGGAAAATTAATGGCTAAATGGTAAATGAATGGTATTGCTTTAGAAAACGACTTGTGCTTCGTTCAAGGTGATAGGTCTTGCTCTAGATTTTGGAAATGTGCTAATAGATTGCGATTGCTAAGTTGTGTGAAAGTTTAACAAGGGTTAAGAAAAATGAAAAGTTATAAACAAAAAGGAAAAGAATGAGAAAATTTAGGGACTTAAGGTGACAAAGTGTGAAAGTTAAAAAACTTTTGACCTAAGTCAAAGCAAACCCCCCGCCCCTTCATTCACTGTTTCTGCTTTAGTATATTGCCGCCATTGTTAAACACATACACGAGCTCACAACATTCGATCTTAATCAAATCCATTTGTTTCATTCATTTAAACAAGGTACATCATCAATCTTTATTCTCTAAATAGTCTAATTCATCACTATCTCCTGGTAAACGATTCATTTAATTAAGATTAAGTCCAAATTAGGGTTTGGTCTTATTAAGCAGTAATTGATTAGGATTTGTGGTGGGTTTTATGCGGAATAGCATTAGATTATGATTGGTTGTCTTTAGATTACCTTAGAACTCACAAACGCGATTAGAAAAATCTTTCATAAGTGTGTTTGTAATGTTCCGGATGAACTTGGATAAAAACTTCCGAATGAAGGAATTTTCTAAAAAACTTCCGAATGAGGAAGTTCCGAACGAAGGACTTCCGAACGAAGGACTTCCGAACGAAGGACTTCCGAACGAAGGACTTCCGAACGAAGGACTTCCGAACGAAGGACTTCCGAACGAAGGACTTCCGAACGAAGGACTTCCGAACGAAGGACTTCCGAACGAAGGACTTCCGAACGAAAGACTTCCAAACAAAGGACTTCCGAATGAAGGACTTCCGAATGAAGGGCTTCCGAATGAAGGACTTCCGAATGAAGGACTTCTGAATGAAGGACTTCCGAATGAAGGAAGTTCCGAATGAAGGAAGTTCCGAATGAAGGAAGTTCCGAATGAAAGGAGTTCCGAATGAAGAAGTTCCGAATGAAGAAGTTCCGGATGAAGAAGTTCCGGATGAAGAAGTTCCGGATGAAGAAGTTCCGGATGAAGGAAAGTTCCGGATGAAAAGTTGTTTGATTAATATTGTTTGCCTGTTATATGTACTTGTTCTATTATGTTATGAAATGTGTTATGCTTAGAAGTAAGAATGATATATATCTATATGTTTTTGTGCATTAACCTTTCATGTCTTATCTTAAGCAGATACAATGACTAATCCAACAGTACAAGCAATCCAAGACTCTAGAGAAGCCGCTATTGCTAAAGCACGAACCCTCAAGTTCATACCCAACAATTACCGGCTGAAGCAAGTCTCAAAATCCACTCACCATGGATTTAAAGTAGCCATAGCAATCCTTGATCAATCCCATTTTAAGAACGCCCTTAGAAGTAGTGCCTCGGTGCCTTATGATTATATGTATGAATTTTGGGCTACCAAGGAAATCACTTCAAACAAGATCATCTTCACCATCGACAACAAGCAGCAGACACTCACAGTTTCAGAATTCCGTAAGATTTTTGGTATACGGGATACACCCAAAGGCATGTCATTTTCGAGGGATCCTACTAAAGATGAACTCATGGAGTTATTTGAGGCTCTTGGATGTCCTGACATACGAGTTGCGTCTGAGTTTACCACTGCTAAAGTAGGACAACCTTGGAGAGCATTGTTGGGTATTCTCAGTAGATGTCTTACACCAAAAACAAGTGGGCATGATGCTTTGCGCAGTCCTATTATAAACCTCTTCTATGGCATGCATAAAGCTGCAAATGCAGATTATGCTTTGTTAATATGGGAAGAATTCACCTTTCAACTCTTCCAAAACAAGAAGCTGAAGACAAATTTCTTTCCTTATCCTCGGTTTATCAAGCTTATCATTCATTATTTTATGAAGAATGATGTTACTATTGATAGGCGTGCAGCAAGTCGGCATCACACTGAAGAAGCTGATGATACTGTGGATCTAAGGCATGAAGGACATTCTGGTGGTGTGATTCCTGGTCCTATTCTTGATTATCTTCTGACAGATAAAATCAAAGGTTCTGCTGATTACAAGCTACTGCTGCTAGAAATCAAGAAGCTGAAAGCAAACCTTCAGACTGGAGAAGACTCGTCTACTACAGTCAAGAGTAAAGGTAAACGCAAGCAACCAGCTGCGTTACCTGAACCCGAAACCAAGAAGAAGAAGACTGAGGTTAAGAAGGGAAAGGGTAAGGCTGATGAGATGGTTCTACGTGACGAAGAAGATGTTGTTGATCCTACTCTTGACAAGACAGAGAAACAAATGATGAAGATAGCAATTCAAAGGAGTAGGAAAGATACTGGCAGTAGTGGTTCAGGTGCAAGGGTAAATATTGAAGAAGAGTACGAGGAACCAGAGGATATTGATGAGTTTGGGTCACCTGAAAGATATTCTACTTCGAAGGAGACTTCCATCCCCCCTGTTTCAGCAAGTGTGGAAAAGGAGTCTGTTGCTCCTACGATCATGGTGTCAACTCAACCTTTAGCAACTCAACCTCCACCAATACAACCCTTACCAACCAGACCGGCTTCAACACCATTTCTTCCACCACCTATAACTCCCATCCTTAGTACCGTAGTAACAACCGAGCCTCTTCAATCAACCCAGAGCAGCTCTGCAACATCTACAATGGCTGCATTGGTGATGGCCGAAATGTTGGATAAACATGTGGATAATCACAAACGAGAAATGGATGAACTTCGCCAAGAGTTACATAGACGAGCTCAAAGTGAAGAAGCATCTAGGAAAGCCCAAGAGGAGATGCTTGCTAAGTTCGCTGCAGATATGGAATTAACGCGAAAAGCTCATGCAGAAGAACTAGCTCGGGTTAAGCAGGCTGAGGCTGATAAGCATGCTGCACATATCACCAGACTTCAAGCGATGAGGGATAAATACAAGGAGCATAAAGAGGCACTTGAAGCTTCTGTTGAAGAAAGAGTGAAAGAATCTGTTGAGTCCATTATGCCAAAACTGCGTGATGAATTGAAGACACTCGCAGCTGATAATTTGATGATCAAGTCATCCAATCCTTCAGAATCCGCCTATAAAATTGCTTATGAGTTAACGGATTTTGAATTAAAGAAGATCCTCAAAGCTCGAATGGTGGAACTTGGATCGTTTGATAAGTCTAGGATTCAACGGGCTCTTTATAAATCCCTGAATGACGCTATCATGGAGGATGATAGGTTATTCAAAACGTTTGGAAGTGTGGTACCTTATCACATTCTACCTGAGGAGGACAAAGATGATAGTGAACAGGAAGAGGGTACTGGTAAAGAAGAAGAGGAAGAAGAAGGAGAAGAAGAGGAAAAGGATGACGATGATGGTGATGATGAGGATGAGGATGATGATGATGATGATGATGATGATGGCGATGATGGTGGTGATGGTAATGAGGAGAGTGCTAGGGGGAGCAACGAGGATAACAATGAGGATGATGATGGGGGTGAACAGCCTAAAGAAGGAGATGAGGGATTAGAGAGAGAAAGGAGAGAAAAGGGGAAAATTAGAGAGAGAAAATAAAGATGGAATGATTAAGTGTCAAATGACAATCAACAACCCCTCCTAACATGCTAGGAGGGGATATATATAGCCTACCCTACATGTGGGCTATATGGACTATACATAAACTAAATGGATCACGAGCCCATTACATAATTATCGTTGGAGCGACTGATCCTTCATAAATACGTAAAACGTATTCCCAACAATCTCCCCCTAAGGGAGGTCGCTCCACGAAACAAATTTCTAAATAGTCTATAACTCGTGATATATGCTAACTAAGATGTGACCGAGACTTTATTGGGAAAAACGTATTTCCAACGGTTAATATTAAAAACAACATGACAAATTAATCACGACACACCTCCCCGACAGCGGCGCCAAAATGATTGTGGTAAAATACGACCTCTTTGGAAAAAGGCGTAAAAGCGGAAAGTATTAAGTGATGATTTAGGAAAATCAACCACTAATGACCCAAATAAGTTCGTTTCCCAAGGAGGTACATGTGTGTGAATAATTCGTAATTGGTTTGAGATTAATATTTGAAAGAAGGGGATGAGAAAATACAATGACGAAGACGTGAAAATTATTACTATGACGACTAAAATTAAAACCGTAAAAAGAGCTAAAATAAAAATAAATTCTAAAAATTCCCATAAAATTACCAAAAAATCAGATTAAATAAACTAAGAGTTTACAAATGATTAAAACTTTTTCAAACCTTTTAATTAGTTAAGTATTAATTTTTAAATGCTAATTAAAACCCTAAAAACCAAAATAATTATTAAAAAGCCCAAATAAATATTTTTCACTTTGTAAACCTCTAAAATGACCAAATAAGACTAAAGACTATTTTTATAAATTTTTAAACTAATTAAATCTATTTAAAATGATTAAAAACTATTAAAAACTTAAAATAATTCTAGAAATTAGAAAAATGATGATAAAATTAATCTAAGAGTTGCAAAAATCCTATTTTAATGTATTAAACCTAGGGAAAATAAAAAAAGTGCAAAAATATGAAATTTGAAATTTAATAATAAAATAATATTAAAAATCCAAAATTATAAAAATTCTAAAAACTTGCAAACTAGTATATTTTAATCTAATTAAACAGAAAATGAAAGTGAAATTACCAAAATACCCCTAATTGCCCCCCAAATGGGTTTAAAACCAAAACAGTCAACTTAAATGGGCTAAATGGGCCCAAAAAGTCAAACTTAGCCCAAATGACCTAAAAAGCCCTATCTGACTCAAAATTTAATTCTAAACACAAAAGTCTGAAGACCTAAAAGCTGGTTTTGAGCTTATCACAGCTTAAAAGGTCAACAACTTATTCTTATTGGGCCAATAAGCCCATTAAGCAATAAGCCAATTCCATAAGCTCTAATTGAACACACAACCTTCTTTTGAGATGCCTAAGAGATCTGTGAAAAGAAATTTTGAAAAAGCACACTCAATAAGCCAAAAATAAGCAAAGTAAAATTTCACTAAAAGACAAAATAGTCGACTTAGAGTTCTAGACCACCTCAGACCTTCTAATAAGTTACAAAAGACTCTAAATGACTTAATTAAGACATATCAACAAAGAAAAGTTCAATAAGCCAAGCCAAATAAGCACAATAAGCTGATAAGCACTTATTTAAAAGTCAAAGTTCTTGGTTTTCTAGTCAAACCTCAAAGTCAACCCTTCAAATGCTCCAGAATGAACAAATGGGTCAAATAAGTGACACCTATTACAAATTCAAAGTTGTTGCAGGTTAAAATAAGCTAGAATAGCTTATTGATAATCACCAGTTGAAATAACACTAGTAGTGGCTAGCAGCATGGGAAAGGAGTTCCCACTGCTTTGACTATTTGACTTGCTTTTTTAGAGAGATCCAGTTGGATTCAAATGGAAACAAGGGCACCCTTGTAATCAGTAGATCATAAGGAGTCTATATCAACAAAGAAATCACAATTTGGTTCACTCAATAAGCACATAATAAGCAACCAGTTCACATATATGCCACAGACCTTGAAAATAAGCAGTTATGAACAAATAAGCAGATTGAGCATGAATAAGCCAGCCAAATTGAACCAAATGCATACACAAGCTATAATAAAGTCCAATAAGCACAAATAAACTTGTTTCAAGCAATGTATTAAAGTAAATAAACAGATTCAAGCACCAAAAGTTACTTATTAGCAAGAGTGATTATCCAAAATCCTTTTGCTGATCTATTTGACCACCAATCCAATTTCAAGCCTTCAAATCCCATTCCCTGATTAAGTTAACCAAAATTTAGCACTTGTTAACCCTAGTCTACCCTTAGATCTAGGCGTCCCCAAGTTAAACAGATTTTATAGCCTTTTGATTGATTTGGTTGTTTCAAGCCACAAAACTTGCAGATAATGAACCCTTTGCACCAGATAAACAGATACCAACCCAATAGAACCAAAAACAACAACACTAGTTGCCTTAAATCCCTTTGAATCAGTTAACCCAAACACCCCTTTGGAATCTGATTTCTCAATCTTCCAAAGGATTGTTATGATTTAACCTTCCAAACAAGATCTAATCAACCCTAACAACACTTATCCAACCTCAGTAACTCAAATCAACCACAAATTCACAGATTCACAATAAATCATGCAAAAATCACCAAATATTCAATAAAATTCAGAAAAATGAAAAAGGGAAAGAGATGCAAACCTCCAAGACTTACATCCAAGCCTTAGATTGTTTGAGCTTAGGTGCTAGCAAAAAAAGCACCAACTTCCTTGTACCTGCTAAGAACAACAAACAACAAGGATGAACAAATAACTATGAAATCTGAATTTTTGAAAACAAGAGTTTTATCCCATAAAACCATTCCTCAAAAACCAACAAATGATAAATTGGAACTCAGATCTTAGCTATTCAGATACCAAACTTTTATAAATAACACAAGAGAATTAAAGATTTTCAGAAATTCAAATTAATTTCATAAAAAGGGATTACAAAGAAGATAGCTAAAATCTGGAACAAAGGGGCTCTCACATGTTGAGGCCTCCTTTTATAGACGAATACAAGGTATGAATAATCAAAACCCTAGGCTATGAAATCCCAAAAGTGCCCTTGAAATCTTCTAGACGAATTGTGTTGTTGAGCTGTCCAACTGAATCAGAGACGTTTATTTTAGCTTTGGGGCTAAGCAATGAGTGTTAGCTGTTGATTTGGCCACGTGGGAATCCTTGGAGAGGAAGGAATGATATGATAGGTGGACGGGTTTGAATGGTGGGGTCCTTTGGTGAGTGGGATTGAGGGTTTTGTGTGTGGGATGAGTTCTAGAGTGTGTGAATTAAACTTGTGTCAAGGTAATTTCATTTTACCCTTTGGTTAAGTGAGTGGTAATTTTGGGTTCATCACGTGCTACAGTAACAAGTTTGATCCGATATTAGTGGGAGAAAAGTGTTTGGCGCGTGTTTATTGAGTTTAAACTTTAGAAATTGGCACATTGGGTCCTTGTGTTTTGGTAGAAGTGGTATAAAACGTTTTTTAGCTTGAAACTTGGTTTCCCTTTGTTAATTAAGTTCTATTCTTCACACTTTTGCCCCAAAACTTTGGCAAAAGGTTTTCAAGGGTTGTTTTTGCCATTTTTGCATAGTTTGAGGACTGATCTTGGACATTCTTGATCTTAAAAGGTCTTCAATGTATCTTTGACTTCATGAGGGACCATTTTTGACAATTTAGAATTGTTGAGCGACTAAACTTGCCAATTATTCAATGTTGAAGGAAATTTTTGTAATTTTGACAAACCTAAGGGACCAAACTTGTAATTATGAATATACAAGGGTATTAAGTGTCATTTCATCATAAATGAAGGATCAATCTTGTACATCTTCAAGTCTTCAAGGGTTTTTCTTTGAGAAATCCATAACTAGGGCCCAGTTCATTGTACGAATTCGTTTCTCGTGTTCGTTTTTCCTTGTTTCTTGTGATCTTTTGTCCTTTTCACGATATCCATACATAAAAGACACAATAAACAAAAACAAGCATATATATGGTATATTAATGACATTTTATGCATTTAAAGCCTGAAAAGAACGATGAGATCATGTATAAATGCCATCTCATCAGTATCACAAACAATCGGTGGACTAAGACTACTAACAACTTGATCACTCAAAAGCCCCATTCTTCGAGCTAACCTAGTCACAAATTGTCCACACACAATCATACTACCCGCTTGACTACCAGGACCTTTCCTTTTCATCTATTTTGTTATCACCCAAGCCACATTAGCGTATTGCTCACGGTTCTTGCCCTTAAACATGCTCAATAACCACAAATCATTCGTTTGTATTTTATCATATCCCGTGGTTCTTTGGCAAACGGCATAAGCAATTATCTTTTGAAGCAATTGGTTGTAGAGTTTTACCACACCTTTAGAAAAAGGAGGTAAATAGGGAAAGTATTAAATACGACGGTTTAGGAAAACCATGTACAAATGACCCTAATGAAATTCCAAGTTCGTTTCCCAAGGAGGTATATGTGTGTGACTAAAATGTAGCAAGATTTGAGATTAATATTGGTTAGAAGAGGATGAGAAAAGAGAATGACGAAGACGTGAAATTAATTACTACTACGACTAAACGTAAAACCGTAAAATGAGCAAAAATAAAAATTAATTCAAAAAATTACCAAAAATTTACCAAAGATCAAAATAAATAAACTAAGAGTTTAACAATGATCAAAACTTTTTCAAACCTTTTAATTAATTAACTATTAATTTTTAAATGCTAATTAAAGCCCTAAAAATCAAATTAATTATCAAAAAGCCCAAATAAAGATTTTTCAATTGGTAAACCTTTAAGAAGACCTAAAAAGATTAAAAACTATTTTTAAAATTTTTTAAACTAATAAAAACTATTTAAAATGATTTAAAAACTATTAAAACTTAAAATAATTATGAAAATTAATCTAAAGATGATAAAATTAATCTAAGAGTTGCAAAATTCCTATTTTAATGAATTTAAGCTAAGAAAAATATAAAAAGTGCAAAAAGTGAAATTTGAAAAATAATAATAAAATAATATTAAAATAATATTAAAAATCTAAAAATTATAAAAAATTCTAAAAACTTGCAAACTAGTTTATATTAACCTAAATAATCAAAAAATGAAAGTGAAATTTCCAAAATACCCCTAATGGGCCCCCAAATGGGCTATAATAAAAAACAATCAAGCTTAATGGGCTTTTTAGCCCAAAAAGTCAAAATAAGCCCAAATGACTTGGAAAGGCCCTATCTGACTCAAAATTCAGTTCTAAACACAAAACTCTGAAGGCCCAAAAGCTGAAAATGAGCTTATCACAGCTTAATAAACAAACAGCTTATCATTATTGGGCCAATAAGCCCATTAAGCAATGTGCCAATGCCATAAGCTCTAATTTGACACACAACCTTCTTTTGGGATACTAAAGAGATCTGTAAAAAGAAATTTTGAAAAAGCTCACTCAATAAGCCAGAAATAAGCAAAGAATAATTCCACAAAACGACAAAATAGTTGGGTTAGAGTTCTAGGCTGTTTCAGAAGCTCTAGTTTGTTGTAAAAGCTCACAAATAGCTTAACTAAGAATAATCAATCAAGAAAATCACAAAAAGATAAGTAGAATAAGCTGTAAGAACCAATAAGCTGGCTGAAAAGGCCAAATAAGCTAGTTTGCTAGCAAAAGCTTAACCAAAAGACTTGTAACCAAGTTGTTGCATGTACCAATAGTCAAACGCTGACAAGAGTAAATCATACGCTGACAAGCACAATTTGGACGTTGACAGACTTAATGAAGTGTTAAAACTTTGTTTTCACCCTGCTGGTCAAGGCTTGAGTACAAACCTTGTGAATCAAGGTCTACGAGTTGGGCAGACTTGATTAGTATTGGCACAAATAAGTGAATAAGCCAGTGGGCTTATAAGCTTGTGAGATAAGCAGCAAACAAAAGGCACACACCAAGTAATGCACAAGGAACCAAATACAAGCATGAAACAACAAGAATCAAACCAATTGCATCAAAATCTCATGGCATGCATTTGCTGATCTAAATGACCAAAAGCTGAAATTCAATAAGCTATAGACTACTCAATAAGCAACTAAACTCTAAAACCAGATGATGCAGAGTTTCACAACCAACAAATCTATAAGCAAACCAAGTTTCACACCTTAATTTAAACAAACAAACAAATTAGACCTGCTGATGTGATTGACTGAAAAAGTGTTCAAAAACTAGCAACCTATGATTTTTAGTTATACCTTGTTTTAGACCTATCCAACACTTGAAATAACTTTTATATCAGCAAACTAATAGATATAAACCAAAAGGAGCCAAGCTCCAAGGCCCTAAGGCCTTTGAACCAGCAGACACAAACAACCCTTAATCCACCACTTTTTCAAAGCAACTTGTGATTTCTAAACACAACCTATTGATTTTATGATTCAAACTCACTTCCTAGATGACTACTAACAGATTCAAGCACAAAAATCACAACCTTAAACACAAGAGCACAAAATCACAGTCCAAATACCAAAACAGGCTATATCATGAAATTTTTAGGGGAAACTTAAACAAGAGGCCATACCTGTCCTCCACAACATCCTAGGAGGACCAGCAATGCTCCTTGGACCTTGTTCAACAACTAGAACAAGACCAAGTTTCTTCAAAAAGAAGATCAAAACCTGCTGATGTTCAAAGTAGAACAAGGTTTTGATGATTATGATTCTTCAACACAAATGAACAAACAACTCACCCAATAGCTTAAATCTCTTCTCAGGCTTGGTGTCAACAAGCTTGAAGGAGATTTAGGCTTTTGGCTAAGGGTTAGTACAAGATAATAGCTAAAATAGAAACAAGGATTTCAAGGTTTTTGAACCTTTGAAAACCTATCAAACATAGACGTGCCTTCACCACAAGATTAAGGAAGGTCTATAACATCAAATGGAACTCAGATTTCAGCTATTCTAACACCAACTTTTATAAAACATAAAAGAGATTTCACAATTTTTAAGAAATTCAAATTTTATTTAAATAAAAAGGGATAACAAAGATAATAGCTAAAATCTGGAACAAAGGAACTCTCACAGGTTGAGGTCTCCTTATATAGGCCTAACAGATGATTCTAGAATGCTAAAAACCCTAGCTATGAATTTCCAGGAATGCCCTTGAGTGCTTGATGCCGTTTGATGTTGGTGAGCTGTCCAAAATGATCAGGGACGTTCATTTTAGCTTTGGAGTTAAGCTATGAGTCTAAGTTGTTGATCTTGACACGTCAGATTCCTTGGAGAGAAAGTTGCGTTTTCATTGGTGGATGAGGTTGAGTGTGGGGTCACTTGGGTAGTGGGATTGAGGGTTTTGTATGTGGGTTATGTTTCTGGGCGTGAGAATCAATTGTGGGAATGGGTAATTTCATTTTACCCTTTGTTTAAGGTGGTAAATCTGGGTGGATGAAGGGTGAACAGTAGTAACTTTGATCCAATTTTTGTGGAATAAAGTTGTTTGGCGCGTGTTTGTGCCAGTTTGAACTTAGGGAAATGACATATTAAGTCCTTGTGTTTTGGTGAAATGGGTATAAAACGTTTTTCAGCCATAAAACTTACTTCCCTTTGTTAATTAAGTTTCATACTTCACACTTTTGGCACAAAACTTTTCCAACAAGATTTCAAGGGTTATTTTTTGCCACTTTTGCATATTTGAAGGACTAATCTTGGACATTCTTGATCTTCAAAGTTCTTCAGTGTATCTTTGACTTCACGAGGGACCATAATTGGCAATTTAGAATTGTTGAGGGACTAAACTTTCCATTTCTTCAAAGTTGAATGACCATTTTGTAATTTTGACTAACTTAAGGGACCAAATTTGTAATTATGAATATACAAGGGTTTTAAGTGTCATTTCTTCATTCATTGAGGATCAATCTTGTATTTCTTCAAGTCTTCAAGGTTTAATTTTGGATAATTCATGAACTAGGGCCCGATTCTTTGTACGGCGTCGTTTCTCGTGTCCGTTTTTCCTTGTTTCTTGTGATCTTTTGTTTTTTTCACAATATCCATACCTAAAACACACAAATAAACAAATACAAGCATATATATGGTAGTTTATGACATTTTAATGCATTTAAAGCCCGAAAAGAACGATGAGATCATGTATAAATGCCATCTCATCACTCCCCTATACTAATCCATTGCCATGCCCTCACGCAATGCTAGAATAAAGTATCTAAGCATCACCAAAATTCAATTTTATTAACCTTTATTGAAAAGTAAAAGACTTGCAACAATACTACGAAAGTGTGTAAAGACATAATGTATGATTTTCATCACGAATGTGACTTTTAAGGTCAAAGAATAGAAACAAGTAAATGTCCCTTAGAGTAAATTTCGTCATCCTTGATTGTCATACATTCCATGCTAAGTGCAAAAACGAGATCATTGTTGGTACAAGTCATAATGCTAACACTACTCATACGTCCAAATTGTGTAATACTTTTTCTCCCCGCAATCCTAGTTATTATAAAAGGAAATGGGTTACTAGCATTTTTTAACTATTTGTCATGGATCACAAGTGATTCATATTGACTTATTTGAGTATTTATTAGTCCAAAAGCAAAGTAGCACAATTTAATCGATAGTTATCCGAAGGACAAAATCTTTTAAAACGGCTTCTCGTGTATCTCCTTAAGTTCATATCTTGGCATAACTCGTTTCACGATTTGAGACCTTTCTCGGACCGATATTTGGCATGTACTTCATACTTCAAATCTTGGGAAGACGTTCTTGAAATTATGGTCTTCTCTTCATATATTGGAATTTCTTCAATTGACGTTTTTGAGAGATTCTTTATATTTGGACCACGACTTCATTATTTTTCTTCAATCTTTATTTTGGACTTCGATATACAACAATCTGCCTCCTTTTCGGACTTGGATATATTTATCCTCATACCTTGTTAGGGTCTTTTTGGATAGACTTTCTCCATGATCTTTAGGGGAGTAACTGCTTTTCGTCGTGCGTCTCGATCCTTCATATTGATTTAGGAATAATGATACTTCACATCATCTTGGATCTTTTAGCAAAAATAGAGCTCCTCATGCCTTGTTAGGGCCTTTTTGGATCTTCACCAATCTTTGCGTCCCGCTTCAATAAGTTATGCCTTGGCTATGAACTCTATTCAACCCCGAGCAACTTTTAAACGATCTTTGGCTAGAAGCTAAGTAACCTTTCAAATCGTACGACCTTACTTATTGCAATTATTTTTATTCCTAATGCATTGATCTTATGGGAAGAAAAAGCCACAATTAAAAACATATGAGTTTTTGAAAGAACATTTTCATGTTCTACGTTTAGCATGATCACTTGTCTAACTCTATAACTTCTCGTTCTTCACTATTTAAAGACCTCTAATTAAAGAGACTCGTGAATACTTAGCCATGCAAGTCAAAATTAAGCCAAATTTGGATTAGCTTTCATTAAGACTATATCAAATCAAAGTTTTGGGTTTTCAAGCCACCTATAGGATCTTGCACTTTCTTGGACTTTTTCAAGTTTAGAGAATGCATTTTATAGTTCCCTTGATAAGTGATTTTCTAAGATCAATTATAGGAACTTTCGAAAAGTTCTTGTTCTTAACCCGTATGAGCTAAGACTTTCGCGTTTTAAAGTTCCCTATATAAAAGTCTAGCAAAACTTGAATTGAGCGGGTTAAGGAATATAAAGGGCTCCAAATTTCTACCCATCGGAAAATATACATTCGTGTCTTAAAAACACTTATGAAAACTAAGAAAAATTTGGCCATTTTTAGCCTTATTAGCAACAAAAACAAAACATTGAAGATTGGAAAGCGTGAGGGCGTAGCAAAGCAAGTATCTATTCACCCCCATACTAAAAGTAAACATTGTCCTCAATGTTTGAAGTCTAAAGGTGGAGCACCCCCATACTAGAAACGAAGAGTCGAATGCTTAGGATCTAGCATTGAAAGGGTGATCAACAACATATCTAAAGCCATTTATTAAGTATGCTAAAAGATAATTGTTAGAACAATAAAGGATATGTCAATGGATTCGTGAAAAACTTCTTCAAGCAAACGATGGAGGCTCACGTAAACGAACACGAGATTCTTCAATCGTAGATGATGATGATCTAGATAACATAATCACAAACAACCACGAGACCACGAGTTGGAAGGGCACAAATCCCCTCTAATTAGTTATTAGTAAGCATAAAAGGATAAGCATGAAATCTTTCCCACGAGGCACCTCGTTTTTTATTACCAAGTCATGAGCTCGACTCGATCCCCTCAAAATGTGAACATTTAGGGAAAATCATGGTATGGTCAACTTTTGATGGGGCTTACATGATAAACAAGGCCCAAAAAGCAACCAGTATTAAGGACTAAGTCCTTTAATGATGCAAAATACCAGGATCGAAGATGGCGTCTTGGTTTTCATTGGATAAACAAATCAACGCCACTTCATCATGTGTCAACACAAACCCAAAGGGTTTAAAGAAAATAGATGAAAAGAAATAGAAGGGTGGGACAATGGGTAAGTCACAAAAACCATGAGCTACTCGAGGTAAATTCATACCAATCAAATATAAAGATTTTCCATTTATTGCATCGGTGGAAGACCGAGATTTCCCTTTATAAGCAATTCCGGGATCAAATATCTCGTCCTCGGTGGAGAAAGGGGAGGGAACATAAGGGGCTTCCCCCACACTAGGTCCACACAAAGCATCGTCAAAAGAAGAAGACGAGCTTGTAGCACTCAAAACACGAGGTGATGACGGAGTTAGCATCGTAAAAAAATCTTTTAAATTCAATTTAAAATCTTTCCCTTTTTCATCTTTTAAACTCTACTTATGAAAACCCTTTTTGATTATGTCGAAAATATTTGGTGTTTCTAAGACGATGTTAGTCACACTAAAAATTCTCACATTTGAAAACCGTTTTGGTTTTGGTGGTGGTAAGTTTTCAAAACATTTATCGACAAAGAAAACCTCCCCATCGGGGTCAACATATTTGTCATCCGAAATATCTTCCGTAGAAACCGGCAACTTATCAACACTTTTCAAGAATGAATGTTTGAGGTGAGGCGAAGGATTTTTCGATTCAAGTATTGACGGTTTCTTCTTTGTAGGCTTTACACTCATAACCTCCACCGGCAAAGGAAATGGTAAATTTTTTTTGGCGACATTTCCTAAAACTCTTGGTGAAAATTCTTTGCAAACGACATTGGCTGAATCACCATGGTTTAAAGTAGCAATAGAATAGACATGAGAAAGCTTGGAGTTTTGTGTTGCATTGATGACAAGTTCTTCCTCATTGAAACGGAGGGTGATTTTTCGAGCGTGAACATCAATAAGTGCTCTTGATGTATCCAAAAATGAACGACCCAAAATGAGAGGAACTTTTCGATCGATAGGAATGTCTACAACGATAAAGTCAACGGGATAGTAAAACTTTCCAACTTTAACGAAAACGTCCTCGGCTACTCCACATGCTAAAATCGTAGAATGATCGGCCGTCTCGATAGACATGTTCGAAGGAGTAAGAGCCGGAAGCGAAAGCGATTTGAAAATCTCAAGAGGCATTAAATTAATACTATCACCAAGATCGGCCAAGGCGTAGCATTCCTCCATATCTTTAATTGCACACGGAATCAAAAATTTACCAGGATCACTGACTTTTTGTGGTATGCGGCTAAGAAAAACCGATGAACAACTAGATGATTGTTGTAACTTCTCTTTGTTGTTTAGCATACTTTTGAAGTTTGCGGCGAATCGAGGCATCATGATAAGAGCGTCGGCAAAACTTATGTTAAAATGTATGTCACGAAATATTTTCATAAAAAGCTCAAATTGATAATTATTCCGTTCTTGTGCCTTTTCCTTGTCACGTCTCGAAGGGTAAGGTAAGGGTGGTGTGGGTTGGACATTAGGCAACGGCCTTGGAATCTCGGGTTCCACAATTGGTATTGGTTCAACCGTAGGTGTAGTATGAGCGGTACTTCGTGGGCTTGTAATATGCTCCTTTTCGACCATCACCTCGTGTTCTTTCTCGATTTCCTTCTCCGTAGAAGTATTTGGACGGGAGATTGGTTCCTTGAAAGTTTTACCACTTCGTGTAGTAATAACCTTCATTTCTCCCTTCGGGTTTGCAATGGTATCACTAGGAAGACCACCCGAGGAAGAGGGTTTACACATGATTGCTTCACACATTTTTGCCATTCGGTCTTCAAATTTTGATTGCCTTAAATCCGCTTTTAACAATTCTTGCTTAATCTCATGTTGTCCTTGTTCCATCTTTTGTTGGTTTTGTTGAAGACGTTGGACATTTCCTTCCATTTTATTTGCATGAGTTTTAAGTTCATTAGCAAGTTCGTTTTTAAGCTCGTTTTTCAACTCGGATCTTAAGCTAATCATATCACGTTGCATGTTATCAAACTTAGCATCATTTGCTTTAGCATAATCCAAAAATTCTCCTTGAATATTTTTAGTGTGAGCATTTTGAATACCTTGTGTAGTGTTTTGAAAATCACGGTTTTGGTTTTGATTAGTGACTTTTCCATTCCCACTTTGATAATTCCCTTTGTTGTAGTTACGTGAATTGCCTTGGTAATTACCACCTTGATTGTTGTTTCGATAGTTATTAGCATTTTGATTTGGTGGAGCTTGATTTGGGCGGGAACCTTGGCCGTTTTGGTTGTAAGTTCCCGTTGTTACATAAGCACTCGAAGTGTTACCACCGGCGGTAATGCACTCGGAAAGATCATGAGCTCCACCACAAGACAAACAAATCTTACCAACCGCTTTAACCAAAGCGGAATTCAAAGCCTCTTGTTCTTTCCAATGAGTCATAAGATTTGAAAACCTATCGAAAAACCGATTTTCCTCATTAGCTTCATCATGTAAGGCATTAATGCTACGAGACGATGACGACGATGACGAACCCATATTGGCAACACTCGGTGTGTTACGAGGGCTATAAACCTTAGATCTATTCTCGATAATCTCTAAAGCTTCATCGGTCGTTTTGCACAAAAAATTACCACCCCCGGCGGCATTCAAGTAATCTCGTTCATGATCATTAAGCCTATTATAAAAAGTATCAACTTGATGTAATTCCAAAAAATCATGGTGTGGACATTCATGTAACATTTCTTTAAATCGTTCCCATGCCATTGAAAAACTTTCATTATTTCGTTGCACAACTCTTGAAATCTCATTTTTCAAATGTGTTGTTTTAGATGGTGGAAAAAAATTGTTCACAAACTTAGAAACGAGATCACCCCATGTCAAAATTGAATTTGGCGGTTCTTTCTCAAGCCAAATTTTAGGGGGTCTATCTAACGAGTATGGAAACAACATCATCTTAATGGCGTCATGTGGAACATCCATAAACTTGCTAGTTACGGTGAGACGATTAAAATTCCTTATGTGATAATGCGGGTTGTCTTTCTCATGACCTCTAAGCTTATTAGCTTGCAACATCGACATTAAACCCGTTTAATCTCGAAATTCTCCGCAAGGATAGCGGGAATCACAATGGCCTCTCCAAAACCCTCGGTGGGTGCTTGAAGCAACTCCATCATAGTACGATTAGCCATGAAGACTTCTTGTTCTACAATAGGTTCAACAATTAGAGTTCGTTCTTCAATCAACGTCTCTTGATTTGCTTGCTTTTGAAGACGTTTACGAGCTCGTTTTGCTTGATTACGAGTGATCATAAACTTCACGAAGAATGGGAGGTGAGCAAAGAAGATTCTTTTTGGGTGTTTTGTGAATTTTCAATTTTTTTGTGTTTTTGATTGTTTTTAATTTTTTTTTGGATTTTGGTGTATCTTTGTAGACAACAATCTACCAAATCTCTCCTCGAATCAAACTCTTGATTAAAGAAGCCTCAAAAGAATGAAAACGATCACGTGGAGTGAACGCCTTCGAATGACTTTAGAACTTTGGTGAAAACCAAATTGTTCAAGAGGGTTTAATCACAAAGAAAACCAAGCAAATATATTATACGTAATAATACTTTGGGCGGCAAAACCCTCGATTAGCCTTCAATATCTAAATACTCACAAGCAAGCGGGGAAACGAGGCGGCGCGAAACACTTAAGAGCCTTTTTCCTTAGGGTATATTTTATAATACCGGCCTTATACCCACCTTATAGTTCGTATTTTTCAAAATTGAGCTTCACGAAAGTATTTATCTATTTTTGCCTTTTTCTT
This sequence comes from Glebionis coronaria, assembly GCA_025667525.1. Classification (NCBI taxonomy): domain Eukaryota; kingdom Viridiplantae; phylum Streptophyta; class Magnoliopsida; order Asterales; family Asteraceae; genus Glebionis; species Glebionis coronaria. Next base: position 151,712,116 of record CM046879.1, on the reverse strand, counting down.
TTGTTTGAGATTCGAATACAATAATTAGGAGATCAAATCCCAATTAAGGTTGTGTTTTCACACTTTTGGAGATATTTTGAATTGATTGTGATACTTAATACAATATAATAATAATAATTTCACAAGAAAAACCAAAAAACCGATAATACGTATTAGTAGATTTCTACTAATACAAATACTATTTATGGTTAATATTAAAAACAACAAGACAAATTAATCACGACACACCTCCCCGACAGCGGCACCAAAATGGTTGTAGAGTTTTACCACACCTTTAGGAAAAGGAGGTAAATAGGGAAAGTATTAAATACGACGGTTTAGGAAAACCGTGTACAAATGACCCTAATGAAATTCCAAGTTCGTTTCCCAAGGAGGTATATGTGTGTGACTAAAATGTAGCAAGATTTGAGATTAATATTGGTTAGAAGAGGATGAGAAAAGAGAATGACGAAGACGTGAAATTAATTACTACTACGACTAAACGTAAAACCGCAAAATGAGCAAAAATAAAAATTAATTCTAAAAATTACCAAAAATATACCAAAGATCAATATAATTAAACTAAGAGTTTACCAATGATCAAAACTTTTTCAAACCTTTTAATTAATTAACTATTATTTTTTAAAGGCTAATTAAAGCCCTAAAAATCAAATTAATTATCAAAAAGCCCAAATAAAGATTTTTCAATTGGAAAACCTCTAAAATGACCTAAAAAGATTAAAAACTATTTTTATAAATTTTTAAACTAATAAAAACTATTTAAAATGATTTAAAAACTATTAAAACTTAAAATAATTATGAAAATTAATCTAAAGATGATAAAATTAATCTAAGAGTTGGAAAATTCCTATTTTAATGTATTTAAGCTAAGAAAAATATAAAAAGTGCAAAAAAGGGAAATTTGAAAAATAATAATAAAATAATATTAAAATAATATTAAAAATCCAAAAATTATAAAAAATTCTAAAAACTTGCAAACTAGTTTATTTTAACCTAATTAATCAGAAAATGAAAGTGAAATTTCCAAAATACCCCTAATGGGCCCCCAAATGGGCTATAATAAAAAACAATCAAGCTTAATGGGCTTTTTAGCCCAAAAAGTCAAAATAAGCCCAAATGACTTGGAAAAACCCCATCTGACTCAAAATTCAATTCTAAACACAAAACTCTGAAGGCCCAAAAGCTGAAAATGAGCTTATCACAGCTTAATGAACAAATAGCTTATCCTTATTGGGCCAATAAGCCCATTAAGCAATAAGCCAATGCCATAAGCTCTAATTTGACACACAACCTTCTTTTGGGATACTAAAGAGATCTGTAAAAAGAAATTTTGAAAAAGCTCACTCAATAAGCCAGAAATAAGCAAAGAACAATTCCACAAAACGACAAAATAGTCGGGCTAGAGTTCTAGGCTGTTTCAGAAGCTCTAGTTTGTTGCAAAATCTCACAAATAGCTTAACTAAGAATAATCAATCAAGAAAATCACAAAAAGCCAAGTAGAATAAGCTGTAAGAACCAATAAGCTGGCTGAAAAGGCCAAATAAGCTAGTTTGCTAGCAAAATCTTAACCAAAAGACTTGTAACCTTCCAGACTTGTTATTAAGCTGAGAAAAATAAGTTCTATTACAAAAACCAAGTTGTTGCATGTACCAATAAGTAAAACAGATTCAATAAGCTATATGACCAAGTTTGACCAATAGTCAAACGCTGACAAGAGTAAATCAAACGCTGACAAGCACAATTTGGACGTTGACATACTTAATGAAGTGTTAAAACTTTTTTTTCACCCTGCTGGTCAAGGCTTGAGTACAAACCTTGTGAATCAAGGTCTACCAGTTGGGCAGACTTGATTAGTATTGGCACAAATAAGCTAATAAGCCAGTGGGCTTATAAGCTTGTGAGATAAGCAGCAAACAAAAGGCACACACCAAGTAATGCATAAGGAACTAAATACAAGCATGAAACAACAAGAATCAAACCAATTGCATCAAAATCTCATGGCATGCATTTGCTGATCTAAATGACCAAAAGCTGAAATTCAATAAGCTATAGACTACTCAATAAGCAACCAAACTCAAAAACCAGATGATGCAGAGTTGCACAACCAACAAATTTATAAGCAAACCAAGTTTCACACCTTAATTCAAACAAACAAATAAATTAGACATGCTGATGTGTTTGACTGAAAAGTGTTTAAAAACTAGCAACCTATGATTTTTAGTTATACCTTGTTTTAGACCTATGCAACACTTGAAACAACTTTTACATCAGCAAACTAATAGATATAAACCAAAAGGATCCAAGCTCCAAGGCCCTAAGGCCTTTGAACCAGCAGACACAAACAACCCTTAATCCACCACTTTTTCAAAGCAACTTGTGATTTCTAAACACAACCTACTGATTTTACGATTCAAACTCACTTCTTAGATGATTACTAACAGATTCAAGCATAAAAATCACAACCTTAAACACAAGAGCACAAAACCACAGTCCAAATACCAAAACAAGCTATATCATGAAATTTTTATGGGAAACTTAAATAAGAGGCCATACCTGTCCTCCACAACATCCTAGGAGGACCAGCAATGCTCCTTGGACCTTGTTCAACAACTAGAACAAGACCAATGTTCTTCAAAAAGAAGATCAAAACCTGCTGATGTTCAAAGTAGAACAAGGTTTTGATGATTATGATTCTTCAACACAAATGAACAAACAACTCACCCAATAACTTAAATCTCTTCTCAGGCTTGGTGTCAACAAGCTTGAAGGAGCTTTAGGCTTTTGGCTAAGGGTTAGTACAAGATAATAGCTAAAATAGAAACAAGGATTTCAAGGTTTTTGAACCTTTGAAAACCTATCAAACATAGACGTACCTTAACCACAAGATTAAGGAAGGTCTATAACATCAAATGGAACTCAGATTTCAGCTATTCTAACACCAAATTTTATAAAACACAAAAGAGATTTCACAATTTTTAAGAAATTCAAATTTTATTTAAATAAAAAGGGATTACAAAGATAATAGCCAAAATCTGGAACAAAGGGACTCTCATAGGTTGAGGTCTCCTTATATAGGCCTAACAGATGATTCTAGAATGCTAAAAACCTAGCTATGAATTTCCAGGAATGCCCTTGAGTGCTTGATGCCGTTTGATGTTGGTGAGCTGTCCAAAATAATCAGGGACGTTCATTTTAGCTTTGGAGTTAAGCTATGAGTCTAAGCTGTTGATCTTGACACGTCAGATTCCTTGGAGAGAAAGTTGCGTTTTCATTGGTGGATGAGGTTGAGTGTGGGGTCACTTGGGTAGTGGGATTGAGGGTTTTTTGTGTGGGTTATGTTTCTGGGCGTGTGAATCAAGTGTGGGAATGGGTAATTTCATTTTACCCTTTGTTTAAGTGGGTGGTAAATCTGGGTGGATGAAGGGTGAACAGTAGTAACTTTGATCCGATTTTTGTAGGATAAAGTTGTTTGGCGCGTGTTTGTGCCAGTTTGAACTTAGGGAAATGACATATTAAGTCCTTGTGTTTCGGTGAAATGGGTATAAAACGTTTTTCAGCCATAAAACTTACTTCCCTTTGTTAATTAAGTTTCATACTTCACACTTTTGGCACAAAACTTTTCCAACAAGATTTCAAGGGTTATTTTTGCCACTTTTGCATATTTGAAGGACTGATCTTGGACATTCTTGATCTTCAAAGGTCTTCATTGTATCTTTGACTTCATGAGGGATCATAATTGGCAATTTAGAATTGTTGAGGGACTAAACTTGCTATTTCTTCAAAGTTGAAGGACCATTTTGTAATTTTGAGAAACTTAAGGGACCAAATTTGTAATTATGAATATACAAGGGATTAAGTGTCATTTCTTCATCATTGAGGATCAATCTTGTATTTCTTCAAGTCTTCAAGGTTTAATTTTGGATAATTCATGAACTAGGGCCCGGTTCTTTGTACGGCTTCGTTTCTCGTGTCCGCTTTTCCTTGTTTCTTGTGATCTTTTGTCTTTTTCACGATATCCATACCTAAAACACACAAGTAAACAAATACAAGCATATATATGGTAGTTTATGACATTTTAGTGCATTTAAAGCCCGAAAAGAACGATGAGATCATGTATAAATGCCATCTCATCAGCAATCTTAAAAGTGGACTAGAGATTCTAGTGGCCGAGCTCCTAGATAAGCTCAATGGATCCTCATCCGGCCAAATTGATGCCCAAAACTCATTAGCATTAAAGTCTCCATGATCACGTTCCCCTCCTTGGAAATATACCTCAAATCCTTCCGCTTTTCGCTCCTCTCTATTATACAACTCCAAGTACTTAGCAAATTCTTTCAAAGTCAAAGAATGTCCCTTTCCACAAAGTCTAAAAGTTAAAATCTTCTTAGTCAACAACTCATCTCCTTCGGCATCTTCATCAAAATTAAAAGTAGAGAAAAACTCGAGAACAAGCTCCGCATAGATTTTCTCCCTACAAGTAAAAGCACGAATCCAAGCATCAGATTCAAACAAGACTTCATTACCTCCAACCTCTATCACTACTATCCTGAGCATCTCCCTTATTTGAGCTTCACAACCAAGCTCGTTCAAAACTCCAAAATCCACAATGCTAGGTGCAAAAATTTGTTTTGGCATTAAAAGACTAAAATCATTGTTGTAGATGGTTTTGGTATCATTAGTACATCCAGGCCACTTCAAAAATTGGTGATTCGGTGCTCCCCATGAGTGCGGCACTTGCCGATTCGGTAGGCCTTCGCTTCTTTCCTTGGCTAGACGAGCCGGTTTCGTAATTTCCAGAACCTGTATTCTACAAAATTTTCATCACATACAAATATGTATTAACATTAGATAAGCGTTAGGGGTCAACGGTGATCCTATGATCGTGTTCTGATCATTCTGTTTGTTTTCCAGACGAAAAGTGCGGCGCATAATTTGGAATGTGCGGCGTACTTCCTGGGAAAATTTCATTACAAGTGCGGCGCACAATATGTAAAGTGCGGCGCACATTCTGGGTATTACAGCATATGTCGGGGTAACACTAGTAGCTAACCAAATCCGCAAACTAAATGGTTACAAACTAATAACAATGGCTAGAATCGAACACTAACCCATTCCCAATTCGTTCTAATCCATGATATTGCCTCATCTCTAAGGTTTTTCAAAAGCCCTCTTTTTTTTCAATTTTATCTTACTATAATCTAATCATTTCTTAATCTATTTCTACATTCCTAATTCCTAATTGAATTGTAATTTGTTCTCCAATTACTAAGAACCCTAATTGAAAATTAATCAAAAATTAAAGACTAATTAATTGAAACAAACATGAATTAAATATAAAAACTTACCCTAGACATGATCTCGAATGCGAAATTGGAGCAAAGATTCGAAAATATTTTTGGTGATGATTAAAAATCGTCAGGTGGTTTTTGTGTGTTTTTTTAGTTTCTAATGAGAAAAACGGGCTATATACAACAAATCCGTCCAGAAGTGTGGCGTACTTTTTGAAATGTGCGGCGCACATTCTGTGCATCCAGACATGGTTTACTGTATTTTTATTTTTTAAGTATATAAAACACAAAATTTAAAAGAAAACCTCCAATTTCATTCGATAGAAATAAAAAAACTTAGGGAGAACATTCCCTACTTCTAAGACCATCCTAAAACTTCTAGGACTCTTAGATATTACTTTGTTTTATTTGATTATCTACATACAAAAAGATAAAAATTCATAAAAGTAACTAGGAGCCAATGATGCACTCCTCTTTTCATTCTTTCCTCTTAGTTGTAGTGGAAATTCAAAGGTGACATGATATCACTCTCCGTGTAACGTCCCGAGACCTCTCTATTGGTGTCCTTTGTCTCGTACACTTTTTCTTACCTCTTTCCACATGGATCAACAATGACTATGGCAACATGCCATTCACTATCTCCATCTTTAGCAATATTTTCAAATTCTCGCTTGTTACTCACTTGCCAATCTTTGTATTTCAATGATACGGGAAGTACTCCAAGCATCCCCATAATTTTCTTGTACACACAAATATCAAAGAAAGGGTTATGGTAGATCCTTTCACTTAGTGAAGCATCAAATAGTTCTTCCGGTTACGTCCATAGTTGCAAATGTGGACCATAAATTGGCATACCATTTTCATCTTTTTTCGTGGTGTAGTACTTATCATCTTCGTCATCACTATCATCATGTTCTTTCGCTTTTAGCACATTATATGTTTGATGGATAAACCCATCAAAGCTAGTCATGATAGCTTTTCCAACATCTACCTTTGCACCAACGGTGCGCAAAAACTTTCTTCCAACCACTAGTTGAATGTCTCGATCAATAAGAATATCGAGAAGCATAAAATCGGCTAGTATTGTGGTTGTTCCTATTTGGCATAGAACTCCAAGCAAACGCCCAAATCCCTCCGCGTAGGAGTGATCAAGCATTTTTATTCGATCAAACCTCGGTTTGGCTCTTCTAACATCTAACATTTTGAAGATTCCAAGTGGCATGATATTAACATCCAAACTGGTGTCTACCAAAGCATTGTATGTAGTTTTACCTTCCAACCTTATAGGTAGGACAAAATAACCCGGATCTTCTTTTTCTTTCATTACTTTGTTTTCACGGAGGATTTGGATTGCTACATCCTCATATTCCGAGGTTAACCCATCTTCAATCTTCAACTTATCAAGCAAGACCCCATCAACAATCATTTTATACTTATCACTATATTTTAATGTTTCAATGATTGGTCGATTCATGTTTAACAACATTACTCTTTCTTCAACGTCTTCCCTTAATTCTTCCATTGTTAGTTCTTCTCTAGTTAAGGGTTTATTAATGGTGAGAGAAGGTCCTTCACCATTATAGTTCAATTTGTAAGAATGAGCGGGCTGTTTTCCTTTGTTTCTTTTGCCTTTCCCATATTACAAACAAATCTAGGAGTATCAGCTCCCTCGTTTTCAATAGGTGCTAATTCATCAAAGTCGAGGTTATCAAGTATCTCGTCAATTTCTTCTAAGTCCAAGATTTCATGCACTTTTGGCCATAAGTTGAGTATGCCACAAGTGATATCAATTTGTGCGTTGGCTTGCTTTAGGAAAGATCTCCAAAATATTGCACACGGTTCACAGTCATCTTCTTCCGGTTTGACGAAGAAGTCTACGAAAAACAATTCATCCTTGATCATAACAATGAGCTTCTTATCTATTTCTTTGTCCCCATTACGATGCGTTTTGTAGGTTAAGCCAAGCTCCACTACAAATTCATTGCTAACAAAAATCTTCTCCATTTCCATGTCAACTTGTCCATCATAGGCGAATTTACCTTCCACATGACAAGGCATTGAGTACTTTTCGCTAGGTGTCATGTGACAATCTAACATTTTCAGGTAGTAAATTATTTTCTCGTATAATATTTTGAAACTTATTTTTGTGTTGGTTGATGAACTCACAATATACGGATTTAAATTTGGGCTTACGTGCATAATTTAGCGTCCTTTACGACTAAACCGGAAACCTTAGGATTACGTATTTACGTTTTTGAACTCCGTTTTTGATGAGACAATTTTTATTAGATTCGTTTTGTGCCGTTGATTCATAATTTATAAAAAACGTTTTTAGTAAAATGACCCGAGGGCACGCAAATCGAGGAAACTAGAATCGAGTAATACCCGTAAATTAGCGGGATGGGACAAAACAAGTTTATCCCATCCTACTAAAAGGGACGGCCAAAATGGGTACACCACATCTCTTGATGTGGCACCCTTGTAGCAACAAGCTTACACTTGTTAAGCTTAGCTTAACAAGTAAGCTATACTTTCAACCAAACTATCAAAACCACCCTAACCATACCATTTGCACTCATAACACATGCAAAATACCTCACAAAACTCTCTCACCCACCTCCCTTTGCCGTCCCACTTCACCAACAAACACCCCATTTTGATCAATTCTAGCCACAAATCTTATGTTATCTACTCACATCATGGAGAAACCTTGAAGCCTTGTTGATTGGTGATCATATTAACATCAAAGAAGGTGATTTGCTTGTGTCCTAGGGCTGATTTCTCAACAAACAATCTTGGTGGTTGATGATCTTGAAGATATATTTGGTGTTCATCAAGTTGTTGTCATCCAAAAACAAGATATAATCTTGGTTGGTAAACAAGATCATCCTTTCCATTTTTCTTGTTATTTTTGTAAAGATCAAATGTATTTTCTTTTCTATTGTATATGTATATGATGAATATATGATGATAAAAATGTTGTGTGGGGATCAAGTGTTGATAAATATGATTAAAGAGATGAAAAACCATAGGTAATAATGTTAAAATCTTGCTTAAAATGATGGCTGTATAAAAACAGTAAGTAACCAAGTTATAAACTGATAAAATTGCATGGTGGAATCAATTTACAGTAAGTATTAGATGACATACACATGTGAGAGTTGGCCATGCAATGTAATCATCAAAATGAGTGAGATATGATCAAAACAAAATTAGTATACCAATCTGAATAGTCTGTTTTGTGGGGACTGTTAAGGATACGTAGACATGGATTGAGCAGTAGCTATAACTAACTTATTTGTAGCACATAATATGAAGTTTATGCCATCCAAAAATGAGCTTCTATCTCCTTATAGAACTCAAGATATGATAAAAATAGTGAAAGTGAAACTAAAAATCAGATTTTGTGAAATTAAAGTTTAATACTATTATATAAGCACTCAAATAATATAGTATAAAATGTGAAATTAAAACCCACTAACTTATATATTACATTTATATAAATATTTATAAGGATAAATAAATGGACATTTTATAAAACTGGTAGTTTGGTAAGTTTTATAAGTTATAAAACTATAAACATGATTTTTACGTCTTTTCGCCTAATACCGTAAAATTAACGTTTTTCGTCAATTAAAACTTAGACGATCGGACCCGTCTAATGTAAACTTTTTAAAAGTCATATACTGATATATAAGTACTTAATACAAGTAAAAACCAATAAAACCCGAACTATATAACATACGGACATTAACGAGCCAAGTTAGCATTATTGGACTATTAATTCAACTAAATGGGCTAAACACTTATAAATTTACTTATTGGGCTTAACCCACTTGGGCCCAACATGTAAAGTATAATACTGATAATAAAAGTATAAAATGGATTAATACAAGTTAATGGACTTATAATAGGCTTATTGGACCTAAAACATGTAAATAGGTAAAACTAGTAAACTAGTATAAAAGTTACCAACACATAACACTAAAATGAGTAAATGAGAATGTATAAACCCACTTGATCATCATCATATGTATAAAATCATCATATGTATACTTGTTATTCTGATAAAGTCATTGGACAAAAGTCTAAGACCAATTATTATTTATATAGGTTTCCGTGACCGAAGCACGCCCGTAGCCGATAATCCGCCTTTCATTATCAACGTGAGTTCATAGCCTCGCACTCTTTTAAATGTTTTATAAAATGATTTGTAAACCCGCGAGGGAGATAACATGCTAGTTTTTGATAAAATAGAACACAAGTAGTCCCGATGGTATGCTTAATGATATGGACCCGAATGATGCGATGACCCAATAAAAGAGATAAAAAGGATTATTAGTAGTTAGGTTATGTCACTTAAAGTCCCATTAGCATGAATTGTGAACTACCGGGATTTGGTAGACGCTTATGCATATGATAGTACTATTTGGAGACGATCACCCCAGTTCGCGCCTTGACGGTTGATCCCCGTCGTACACATTGATTGGTAAGCGAATTTATGTATGAGAAGATTTACATAGCGTAATTTTTGTGACGACACACTAACTTAGATGGGCAAATTGTTTGTCGGGTTCGCGGCCCGTTCTTTTGATAGTAAGGTTAAACTGTCATGCGGCTAATAATAATCCAATTTAATCTAAATATCTGACATGATACGATGCTAATAACGATGATAATATTACCTATTATGGTAATATCGAGGCTACGGTCTCATGGACGGTTTAAGATGTATGCTTTACTTTATGTATTGCCTGACTAGCAATACGAGGACTTAATTCTGATATTATACTTGTGTTCTGATTTCAACGATTGTTTTATATAACGGTTTTATTAAACTCTATGAATTCACTCGGCATTCTCTGATAGGATTTTTGCGTGTTTTTATCTCTGGTGCTTGAAGGTAATTCGGATGGAGATCGACTCTGATGGCCCACATAATAATAAAAATGTTCATTTGATCTATGTTTTGTAAACTTAATGACCTGTATAATTTGGGACCTGTTGTACACTTGAAACTTTTTATCGAATGAATGTATGTTAAACCTTGTACAGCCATTTTTATGTGTTGTCTATGATTGGAGTTATTGTGCTATCCCGTAACACTCTAAAAGACTCTTCCGCTGTACCGATATGAAATTTGAGAGTGTTACAGTTTGGTACCAAAGCTCTCGTTATAGAGAACGAAAGATTTTAAAAACCAAGGTTTTGAACAAAACTTTTCAAAATCTTTTAACTATGAAAATTTGAGAAAATATTTGAAAAATCTTTTGACTATAACGGTGCCAAAGATCTCCGACGTTAACAACAAGCCCTATTGAGAAGATATATATTTTGATATATATAATTTAATTTATTTATATGTATATATCGTGATTTTAGTATGTAATTGTTTAATAAGTATGTTATCCTAATACGAGATATATATAAATGCAGATTGTCATGTATGACCCTAATATTCCTGTAGAGAACCATGCTATTCCCGAACCAAATGTAGATGATGACCCTTATTTAGACTTAGTAGATTATGATATGGATGATGATGAGGAGGAACCATTTGAGGATCCCGAGCCCGAGATAGGAATAGGAGATCAGATTGCCCCTCAGGTTGATATGGTAGAGAATGAGATTGATAATGTTGATATTGAGAATGATGATGATGAGATTGGGATAGATAACTTAGATAACGAGGTTGAAGATGAGGATGTCGAGGAGGATATAGGTATAAACGATGAGGTTGATGATGATGAGGAAGCTGAGCTTATTTACCCTTGTGATGTTCTGGAGGGCGAGCCCTTACCCCCTCCAGTTTATTTGTCTGATTTTGAGGTTGAGCTACCTAGAGATGAAATGTTTGAATCGTCTGAATCTGATTCTAAATCAGAGAAGGATGAGGATGATGATGCACCTGATGGTACTGATAGTATTTCTACTCGTAGACATGTGGTAGGAGAGTCGTCTAGGGTTCGAGAGGCTACTCATATGGATGATCTTGCACCTTGGGCCTTGAGAGGTGATTTAGATGCATCCCGTGCTCAGAGTAGTGTGACAGAGGTTGGATTAGGTGTTGTTCAGACTCATGTTGCTTATTTGGAGTCGAAGACTAAGGTTGGTGAGAAAGAGCGGGAATTTCTGAGTTTGGATTTGACGGATGTAGAGCGTGGTTTGAATGAGACTTTTAGGAGGTTATCTGTGTTAGAAAGTGGTGAGTTTGCTGCAATGAATAAAAAGGTGAATTCTATGGAGATTCAGTTGAATGTAGCTCGTGCGATGCGTGAGAAAGCTGAGAAGGAGTTGAATATATCTGTGGGTTGGAATAGTAGATTTTATGCTGATATTGTTAAAAGAGGAGTGATCCGCAAGCGCCCAGCTGAAGATGTGTCTAGTGATCGTTCGACAAAGATACAGAAGACGATGGATGATGGACCATCTGGCGGTTCTCAGTAGACCAGTCTGTGTTTAGTAGTGACCTTTGTATCTTTTTTACCTTTGTAACTTTAACTGAACCGACTTATTAGTTAGTAGACCTGGCATAAATTTTGAGTATTTATAGTGCTAAAACTTTGATATGGAATGTAATTAAGACAATGCTTTTGTTTCAAATCCAATGAAATATGTATCTTGTCTTGAATTCCATATTGTGCCATATTTGTATTTTGATTATGAATTCAATGCATATTATATGAATCCCTTGTTGGGTGAATGCTTAATACTTTGAAATTGTGAAATTTTAGAACTATGCCGCCCAAGAAAGCTGTGACCGAGGATGATGTACGTAGGATTATTACGGAGCAAGTTACCGCATCTATGACTGAATTTATGGCAAATGCTAGAAATGAAGCTGGCGGTAGTGGAGCTGGCGGTAGTGGAGATGGCGGTAGTGGAGCTAGCGGTAGTGGAGTTGGCGGTAGTGGAGTTGGCGGTAGTGGAATTGGTGGTAAAAATGTGAATATGAATGCTAATAATGTGAATGCTAATGCTGGAGGAAATGTAGGAGGACTTGGAACTAATGCACCTGAAGTTGGTGGATGTACTTATGTGACGTTCATGAAGTGTGAACCTCTACCTTTTAATGGAACTGAAGGTGCTGTAGGATTAAGCCAGTGGATTGAGAAGATTGAGTCGGTGTTTCGAATTAGTAAGTGTAAGGAGTAAGATAAGGTGACTTTTGCTATGGCTACTCTTAAAGGTCGTGCGTTGACTTGGTGGAACGGGAGAATTGCTTTCATGGGTATTGATGCTGCTAATGCTTGGGCTGAGATTAAGAAGTGAATGACTTTCGAGTTCTGTCCCGTAGTGTGATCATTAGGTTAGAACAAGAGTTGATTCATCTGAGAATGAAAGGTGTGGATATTGATAGTTAAAACCGATTCCATGAGTTGGCCTTGCTGTGTCCTCGATTGGTGGAACCCGAAGAGATCCGAATTGAGCAATATATTAAAGGGTTGACCAAGAATATCCGGGGGGACGTGACATCATCGAAACCACTGACCATTGATGATGTTGTTCGAATGGCTTACCAACTCATTGGGTAGATAATTCAGGATAGGGAAGATGAAACACGTGTTGGTGAGAAAAGAAAGGGTGACAGTGATCCTGTAGATAGAGGTGATAATAGGAAGAATTTCAATCGCCATCAGAACCAGAGAAAGGGGAAGGCAAATGCTCTTGCCAACAACACACCACACAACGATGATAGATGTCCTAAGTGTGGCAACAAGAGGCATGTTGGCGACTGCTGGAAGTGCCAAAATTGCGGAAAGCTTGGACACGAAGTTGAAAGGTGTAAGAAGGGAATCATTTGCTTCAACTGTAACGAAGAGGGTCATAAGAAATCAGATTGCCCTAAGTTGAAAGCGATTGTCCCTGGAAGAAACCCCCAGGGTGGTGCTTATCAACTGGGAACAGTCGAGGTGAAGAAAGAGGATCCGAATGTCATTACTGGTATGTTTTTACTCAACAATCATTATGCTGTTGCTTTATTTGATTCGGGTGCTGATAGGAGCTTTGTATCCACTAAATTTAGTGCCCTTGTTGACATTGAACCTGTTGAGATAAATACCAGTTACGAGGTGGAATTGGCTGATGGTAAATTAGTGAAAACTAATAAGCTATTAGAAGGATGCTCTCTAAATCTCTTAAACTGTTCCTTTCCGATTGATTTGATGTTGATAGAATTAGGTAGTTTTGATATTATCATTGGTATGGATTGGTTGTCGTTGAATAATGCTACTATTTTATGTGGAGAAAAGAAGGTTAAGATTCCCCTTAGGAATAGGACGTTAGTAATTGATGGTAATCGAGGTGAATCCCGTTTGAAAAGCGTTTCATGTATTAAAGTCCAAAAGTACATCAGGAACGGTTGCGACTTATTCTTAGCTCAAGTGACCGGGAATGAGTCTAAGGAGAAACGATTGGAAGATGTACCTATTATCTGTGAATTTCCTAAGGTATTTCCTAAAGATTTACCCTGACTACCACCGATAAGGCAAGTTGAGTTTCGAATCGATTTAATTCCTGGTGCTGCACCGATGGCACGTGCGCTATACCGATTAGCCCCTTCTGAATTAAAGGAGTTATCTGAACAAATTAAGGAGTTGTCTGATAAAGGTTTTATTCGACCGAGCTCGTCGCCTTGGAAGCTCCAGTCTTGTTCGTTAAGAAGAAGGATGGATCTTTCCGTATGTGCATTGACTATAGGGAACTGAATAAGTTGACGATTAAAAATCGATATCCTTTACCAAGGATTGATGATTTGTTTGATCAACTACAAGGATCTAGTGTGTATTCTAAGATAGATTTGCGGTCTGGATATCACCAACTTCGCGTCCGTGAAGAAGATATTCCTATAACTGCATTTAGAACTCGTTATGGACACTATGAATTTCAAGTAATGCCATTTGGGTTAACTAACGCACCTACGGTTTTCATGGATTTAATGAATCGAGTGTGCAAACCCTACTTTGATAAATTTGTGATTTTGTTAATTGACGATATTCTAATCTATTCTAATAATGAAGATGAACATAGAGAACATTTAAGGATTATTTTGAGTTTGTTAAACGATGAAAGGTTGTATGCTAAGTTTTCGAAATGTGATTTTTGGTTAGATTCTGTGCAATTTCTTGGTCATGTGTTTAACAAGGATGGAATTCATGTTGATCCTGAAAAGGTTAAAGCCATTAAGAATTGGTCTACACCAACAACGCCAACGGAAGTGTGACAGTTCTTAGGATTGGCTGGCTATTATAGGCGATTCATTAAAGAACTTTCTTTAATAGCTAAACCCTTGACTAAGCTTACCCAGAAGAATAAACCTTTCGTTTGGGGAAGTGATGAAGATGGAGCATTTCAGATATTGAAGCAAAAATTATGTAGTGCGCCAATTTTATCAGTACCCGACGGGAGTGAAGATTTTGTAGTATATTATGATGCATCTCTTAGAGGTTATGGAGCTGTTTTGATGCAGCGAGAAAAAGTGATAGCTTATGCTTCTAGGCAATTAAGGAAGAATGAGGAGAATTATACTACTCATGATCTTGAGTTAGGAGCTGTAGTCTTTGCTCTTAGGTTGTGGAGACATTATCTGTATGGCACCAAGTGTACGGTATTCACCGATCACAAAATCCTACAATATATTCTCGATCAAAAGGAATTGAACATGAGGCAACGAAGATGGATAGAGTTGTTAAGTGAGTATGATTGTGATATAAAATATCACCCAGGAAAAGCTAATGTTGTTGCCGATGCATTAAGAAGGAAAGATAGAGAGCCTATCAGGGTGCGTTCTCTAGTCGTGACTGTGCACAATAATTTGCCTGAGCAAATTAGAAATGCGCAAATAGAAGCTTGTAAGAAAGAAAATTTTGTTAATGAAGGGTTCCGAGGAGAAGGAGATCCTTTAGAGGTTAGAGCTGATGGAGTGAAATGCTTAAGAGGTCGTATGTGGATACCTAAGTTTGGAGGCTTAAGTGATTTGATTATGTTAGAATCCCATAAATCTAAGTATTCCATTCATCCGGGATCTGATAAAATGTACCATGATTTGAAGAAGTTGTACTGGTGGCCGAATATGAAAGATGATATTGCTATGTATGTTCTTCAATGCTTGACTTGTGCTAGAGTCAAAGCTGAACATCAAAAGCCATCGGGACTACTTCAACAACCAAAGATTCCTGAATGGAAGTGGGAGCGAATTACGATGGATTTTATCACCAAGCTTCCTAGAACATCATATGGAAATAACTCGATTTGGGTCATTGTCGACAGACTGACCAAATCAGCACACTTCATTTCGGTTAAAGAGCAGTTCTCACTGGAGAAGTTGACTCGTATTTATCTTGAGAATGTTGTATGCAAGCATGGAGTGCCTGTATCGATCATTTCGGATCGAGATCCTAGATTCGCATAGAATTTTTTGAAATCTCTCCAAAGATCTTTGGGAACGAATCTCGACATGAGCACTGCTTATCACCCCCAGACTGATGGGCAGAGTGAAAGAACGATACAAACACTAGAAGATATGTTGAGAGCTTGTGTGTTAGATTTTTGGTAAGAATTGGGATAAACATTTGCCTTTAGCAGAGTTCTCGTATTACAATAGTTACCATTCTAGTATTAAGGTTGCACCGTTTGAAGCTTTGTATGGTAGGAAGTGTAGATCTCCTGTATGTTGGAGTGAAGTTGGGGATACCCAGCTCACGGGACAGGAATTGATCCGGGAGACTACAGAAATGATAGTTCAGATTAAGAATAGGCTGTTGACTGCCCGTAGTAGACAGAAAAGTTACACGGATGTGCGGCGGAAACCGATGGAGTTTAAAGTGGGTGACCGAGTAATGTTGAAAGTATCGCCATGTAAAGGCGTTATAAGATTTGGAAAGCATGGGAAATTGAATCCCCGCTATATTGGACCCTTTAAGATTTTATCTAGAGTAGGTCCGGTGGCTTACAAACTAGAGTTACCCCAGAACTTCATGGTGTTCACAACACAATCCATGTATCTAATCTGAAGAAATGTTTAGCAGTGAGCGATGAGAAAATTTCTTTGGGTAAGGTTCGAATAGATGGGAAGCTGCATTTTATCGAAGAACCCGTAGAGATTATGGATCGTG
Organism: Glebionis coronaria; assembly: GCA_025667525.1. Classification (NCBI taxonomy): domain Eukaryota; kingdom Viridiplantae; phylum Streptophyta; class Magnoliopsida; order Asterales; family Asteraceae; genus Glebionis; species Glebionis coronaria. Next base: position 151,695,714 of record CM046879.1, on the reverse strand, counting down.
AGGTAAAGCAACTGAAACAAAGTCAGATACCTATTGTCAAGATCCGATGGAATTCAAAGCATGGACCGGAATTTACTTGGGAACGAGAGGATGAAATGTGGAAGAAATATCCGCACCTCTTTGATTTCAATAAGAAACGGACATCAAAATGAAATGGATCACGAGGACGTTGATCCCTTTTAGGAGGAAAAGCTGTGACAATCTAACATTTTCAGGTAGTGAATTATTTTCTCGTATAATATTTTGAAACTTATTTTTGTGTTGGTTGATGAACTCATAATTTACGGATTTATATTTGGGCTTACGTGCATAATTTAGCGTCCTTTACAACTAAACCGGAAACCTTAGGATTACGTATTTACGTTTTTGAACTCCGTTTTTTATGTGACAATTTTTATTAGATTCGTTTTGTGTCATTGATTCATAATTTATAAAAATGTTTTTCGTAAAACGACCCGAGGGCACGCAAATCAAGGAAACTAGAATCGATGATGTTAGGACCGTTGGAATAGTTATTTGTAATAGGTAGACTACGAGGTATGTAGTTCCTCCTGGTCATAGTAGTAGTAGGAGTAAGTCGTGCTCCTGGTCTTAGTTAAAGTCAAACTTTATTATTTAGTTATTATTCTGTTAGGATATGCATGAGATATGTTAGGAAAGGATATGCATATCAGTTTTACACGTTTTGTTTAATGATGTATTAGGGTTTCCTTGTAGTATAAAAGGAACCTTAGGCAGAAGGGTTTGATATACCTTCATCAAACATAATTCTAGTTATCATTAATATTAGAAATCCTTAGAAAAGGATCAAGTCGTTATAGTTATTCTGTTCTTCTTTACAGTATTTGTATTCTGTACTTATATTGTGTATAGAGTCTCTCTGTGAATAGACTTGTGATTACAGAAGTCGTTCACCGTTCCTGACAGGCTGCAAGATCCACATCTAGTGGACCCTACAAGTGGTATCAGAGCCTGGGAGAGTCTCTATACAAGAAGAATCAAATATCATTATTACTAACATATGTGTTTAATTATTTCTGCCTCAAGTTCTACTCAAACAGGAGAAAATAGTACTCCTAGAACTCAGCAACCTCAGCAAATCATTGCTACGGTTTCCAACACCAATGGTAAGTTTCCTCTTCTGAAAAAGGACGAGTATGATAGCTGGGTAATGAAGATGGAATGGTGGATCATCAACACTGATCAAGACCTTTGGAAGATCATTCTGAATGGGAACAACAGGAAGTTGACTGGAAGAGACAAGAATGGTAATATTACTCTTCTTGACCCTAAAACTCATGAAGAAATCACAGCTCTTTAGAAGGAGATCAAAGCAAAAACTATTTTGCTTCAGTCCCTTCTTGATGATCACATGGGTGACTTCTATCATTTGGATGATGCTAGAGAGATCTGGAATGGAATAAAATCAAGGTTTGGTGGGAATGAGGAGTCAAAGAAAATGCGAAGATCAATGCTGAGAGATGAATTCACAAAATTCTAGATCTCAGAAACTAAAGGTATCCATCAAGGGTATGACAGGTTCAAAAGATATTGAGCCAGTTGAATCAACTTCGGTCGAAACCTGACGATGGGGATATCAATGCAAGATTTCTTAGAGCCTTACCCTACTCATGGAATCAGGTGGTCATCTCTCTCAAAGCAAAAGGTGGGCTTGACTATCTTAATTTTGATGATTTATTTCATAAGCTCAAGACCTTTGAGCCTCATGTGAGGGGATATTCAAGTGATTCTTTTCCCACTCCTGCTAACTCTGCCTTTGTGAGTTCTATGAGATCCAGTCCTATGTCTTATGCTAGTAGTCCAAGCAATAATGTGTCTTCTCAACATACTTTTCAACATACTTCTACTTCTAAACCAACAGCCAAGTCTGGTAGCATGGTAGAAGCTGTTCTTCACTCTTTTGTTGCTGACGTTGATGCTCAACAGCAACTTGCTTTTGATGACTTCAAACAGGTTGATAAACTTAACCTGGATGAAATGGATCTCAAATGGCAAATGGCCATGCTCACTCTTAGGGTTCACAAGTTTGAGAAGAAAGCCGGTCGAAAATCTAATTACAACCCAAGAGAGCCAGCAAGGTTTGACAGAAGCAAGGTTAGATGCTATAACTGCCAGCAGCAAGGTCACTTTGCAAGGGAATGCCCTAACAAGAATGACCAGGAGAAGAGCAGATATTCAGCTTTTAAGATTCAGGAAGTGAAGGATGATAAGAAGGCATTGGTGTCTGTTGACTCTATGGTCAACTGGAATGATCATCAGAATGCTACCCTAGAAACAGTTGAGCCTTCTACTGATGTGTTTGCAATGATTGATGGGAATCTATCTGATGCAGAGGAAGCAGAAGAGTTTGCTCTTATGGGTATCTCACCTCAGGTACAACATTGTCCTCTTGGTTGTCATGATAAATATTCAGAATTGTTGTCCCAATATAATGACTTAAATGATCAGAATGATAAGTATTTCTTAGAGGTTCAAGCCTATAAGGCTTCTTTAAAAACATTGGAACAACAAAAGAGGTGGCTTCAAGATACTCAACGTGAGTATGAGGATAAAATTAGGATACTGAACATTGATTTAGAAAACACAACAAATATGCTTAAATACACCGAAAAGGTGAAAGATGACAGTATCAAAGAAAAACAAGAGACGAAAGAAAAATTAGATGCTACACTTCTGAGATTTGAAAAATGGCAAAAGGCACCTAAGAATCTTTCAAAATTAATTGATAGTAGCATGTCTGGTAGGACTAAAAGAGGGTTAGGATTTGATAAATATATTGATTCAGAAGATGTGTTTGATTTATCTTTGTCAAGTGTCTTTGATCCTGACAAAGAGGAAGAGGGAAAACCTAGCTACAATAGGTTTAAACCAGCAGCAGGAATGCACCTTGTCCCTCCACCTTTTACAGGAACTTTCATGCCCACACCTAGGCATACTGACTTGGATGGATCACAGATGCATGAGTCCCCAAAAATTTCTACTAATTCTAATGACTTTGTCTCGTGTACTTTCAGTGACAAAGCCAGTGACTCTGCATCATGTGGTTTAAGTGAAGAGTCGAGACCTACAAGTTCCAAGACAAATGATCATGCTGCTACTAGTGCTAGGAAGTGTGAAGAGAGAGTTGCTTTTACTTCCACATTGTCTAGTCCTGTTTTATTGAGTCCTAGGAAGAATGTTTCTCCTAGAATTTTGTGTAATAAAGTTAGCAGTATGAAACAATATCATTCTAATAAAAGGTCGTTTAAAACATCTTTTGTTTGTGGGAGTGCATTTCATTTGATTAAAGATTGTGATTTTTATGACAAACATTCTTCTGTACATCAAGCATTTCCTGCTCCTGGTCCACAAGGAGTTGTTCCATATTCTTCTAGAAGACTAAACCCAAGTGCTCAATCTTTTTCTTCTTCTAGAAGGACCTCTCCATTAGCTTCTGATCATTGGAGCAACATTGGATTAACATCAAATAGACCAACCAGTAACTATTTTCAGAATTTTAATCCAAATTATGCATATAATTTTGACCACATGTATTTTGGATTAGGAAATCTGGGAACTGCTGTTAAGCCCTCAGCAGGTTGTTCTTGGTCAAACAATAACACCAATATGATGAATAGGCAACCACAGAACAACGATGGATCTCATCAATCTTCTTGGCTATCCTCTAAATATCCACAAGGCAGGCTGAAACCTGAAAAGGTTTGGGTCCCCTTAAGACACTAACTTTTGCATCTTTATTATCTTGTTGTTGTAGGTTACTCCATACCAAGATCCTACTCTAGGAATTGTTGACAGTGGATGCTCTAGGAGCATGACAGGAAATAAAAGTCTTTTAGCCAACTTTGTACCATTTCAAGGCGGAAAGGTCTACTTTGGAGGAGGTGAAGGCAGGATCACTGGCAACGGAACGATTCAGACGCCTAATCTTAATTTTGAGCAGGTCTACTATGTGGAAGCACTTCAACACTTCAACTTAATATTTGTCTCTCAGATTTGTGACAAGAAGCAGTTTGTCCTCTTTACGGATACTGATGCACTAGTGTTATCCAAAGACTTTAAACTTCCAGATGACTCACAGGTTCTACTCAGAATCCCTAGAAGACACAACCTCTATAGTATCAAGCTGAATGAAGTCAACCCTACTGGTCAACTAGCATGTTTGGTTGCTAAAGCCTCAGAAGATGAAGCCACTCAATGGCACAGAAGGATGGGACATGTGAACTTCAAGACCATTCACAAACTAGCAAATATGAACCTGGTCTCTGGTTTACCTCCCAAGTCATTCAGAAATGATATCAATTTCCTTGCATGCAGCAAAGGCAAACAACATAAAGCATCCTTCAAGGCCATTACTACTCTCAGCCTTATAACTGAACCATTGCAGCTACTACACATGGATTTATTTGGTCCTACCTCTATTAGGAGCATTGACCACAAACAATTTTGTCTGGTGGTAACTGATGGATATAGCAGGTTTACGTGGGTTTTCTTCATGGCTGCCAAGAGTGAGACCTACTCAATTCTCAAGGACTTTATTACACTTATAGAGAATCAGTTGTCTAAGAAGGTTAAAGGTATTCGATGTGATAATGGAACAAAATTCAAAAATGCAGACCTCATAGCACTTTGTAATTCTAAAGGCATTAAAAGAGATTATAGTGCGCCAAGAACGCCTCAACAGAATGGCATGACAGAAAGAAAGAACAGGACTCTAATAGAAGCTGCAAGAACAATGCCTGTCGATTCCAAGCTTCCAACCATGTTCTGGACAGAAGCTGTTAATACTGCAAGTTATGTTTTGAATAGAGTTTCTATTACAAATCCTCACAAGAAGACTCCCTGTGAGCTACTAACAGCCAAAGTACCAAATATTGCTCATTTGAAGCCATTTGGGTGTCCTGTGACCATTCTGAATACTAGTTACTATTTGGGGAAATTTGATGGCAAGGCAGATGAAGGATACATTGTGGGATATTCAGCTCATTCTCGGGCTTATCGTGTCTACAATCTCCAAGCCAAACGAGTAACTGAAACTATAAATCTCAGGTATTTTGAGGAGAAGTCAAACGTCCAAGGCAAGGGTCCTAAATGGTATGTTGGTCTTGATTATCTTAGTGATTCATTAGGATATTTTCGTTTCAAAACTAACCATGATGCAGGTCCACAAGTGTTTGCAACTTCTAGTGCAGGTGCTCATTCTAGTCTTTCCGACTCAGATGACGAGGATGATATTTTTGTTGTTCCATCCTATTCCACCACAGTCTCTTCAACTCCTCCTAGTGATGCAACTCCATCAGATGTATTGGATTCACAAGTAGCTCTTGACACATTACTCAAACAACAACAAGAAGCTACTACAGCAGCTGCTCAAGGTGGATTTGAGTTTCCTTTGGATACGATTGCTAACAAAGCTGCTCCTGGTACTCCAACTGTTACTCCTAGTGCTAGTTCAACACCTATTGGTAGTCCGGCTAGTGATTCCACTTCCCATATTAGATTCTCAAGTCCTTCTGATCTGGGGAACTATCAAAAGAAGTCTTCTACCAAGCTGGATGATATTCATAAGCAACCAATAGATGGCATTTTCAACTCTGCTTCATATGATGATGACTTTGTTGGGGATCTTAATAACTTGGAACCAGAAGTGGAAGTAGCTTCCAATCCAGTGTTGTAGTCACACAAATATCATCCTACTACTCAAATCATTGGAGATCCTGGTTCTACTGTCAAGACTCGTAGAATGCATAAGAAGGCCACATCTTATCATCATGCTCTTGTGAGCTATATTGAGGATCAAAAGCGTAATAATCATACGGACTTTCAACATTGTTTGTTTGCTTGTTTTCTTTCACAGGTGGAACCTAGATCAGTCTATCATGCTCTTGAGGATCAAAGTTGGGTGGAGGCTATGCAGGAGGAAATGCAGCAATTCTTGTTTCAGAATGTTTGGATCCTAGTTGACTTGCCGGATGGAAAGATAGCAATTGGTACCAAATGGATCCTCAAAAACAAGAAAGATGCAAGGGGTATTGTGGTGAGAAATAAGGCGAGGTTTGTTGCACAGGGTCATACACAACTTGCAGGCATTAACTACACTGAAGTTTTTGCTCCTGTTGCTAGGATTGAGGCCATTCGTCTGTTTTTGGCTTTTGCTTCTTATGTGGGCTTTACAGTTTTTCAGATGGATGTCAAGAGTGCATTTCTCTATGGCAAGATTGATGAGGAAGTTTATGTCACTCAACCTAAGGGCTTTGTAGATCCACTTCATCCCAAGAAAGTTTACAAGGTGGTCAAAGCTCTTTATGGACTTCATCAGGCTCCTAGAGCTTGGTATGAGTGTCTCTCAACTTTCTTGTTGAAACATGGCTATAGAAGAGGCACAATTGACAAAACATTATTCCTTAAAAGGAATACCAAGGACATTATCCTTGTTCAGGTTGTAACACCCCCAATTTCACAAGGCAGCGGAATATCAACATTGGGCGTTCATAGCACATCACACATAGTCATAGAAAACGACCTCAAAAGAGACGTTTTATAAAATAATCGACTGTAACACCCCCAATTTCACAAGGCAGCGGAATATCAACATTGGGCGTTACTTCATAGCACATCACACATAGTCATAGAAAACGACCTCAAAAGAGACGTTTTATAAAATAAACCATTCGATTATTTTATTAAATCAGAGTTAACAAAAAAGAGGTCCCACCAGTTTATACAAACCTTAAGAAATAATAAAGATTTGTCAAATGTATCGAATGGAAATTGTTTGTTTTGCCTTTACTTTATCCTGCGCGGCTCCATGCTCCAGCTGCTCTTAAACCTACACACCTGAGAATACATGCTAACATGTCAACACAACGGTTGAGTGAATTCATAGGTTTTTAATAAACAATAATGGGTTCTAAAATAAACCATAAAGCTTTTGAACACAAGAATCTCATCCACTGTCAATATTGTAACACATACAATACTCAAAGTCCGCGCTATTCTACTAAGCCATGACACCGAAGCCTTAAGTATAATAATGCCCTAGTCAGGTATTTTGCCGAATACCCCCTTACTTCTAATACAACACACCTGGCTGAGCCTCCAACCCACAGGTGCGACCTGCCCAGGTGGGGGCCATCCCTGATGGATCCATCCGTCTGTACCAGCGCCTACCCATCAAGGGTAGTTAACGGTTCATGGGTTTATAGGGACTTTCCAAATTTTGGCAATACAGCACTTAGCAAATAGCGGTTCACAATCAATACAATCAACACTTGTGTTCATCTTTCAAAAGCATTTAATCAAACATCTTACATTCATTTACAACAACTTGTATTCGTTCAAAGCATATAGTCAAACAACGAATGTTTATTCACAAACATGTACCCTTCCAAAGGATATATATTATCTCTATATGATTATTTTGCAGGCGGCATGTATTCCCCCTCGCGGGTTTATAAAAACATATAAAGCAGTAAAAGCGAGGTTATGAACTCACCTGATATAGCTATCACACGTAGATCAAGGAACAAACGTCTAATAGTCGATACACGACTTCACGAGATAATAATCGCTCACTGATCGAGAACGAGATGCCCAACGGTCAACATATGACCGAACAGGACCTAAAATGACGAGACGCGCCTTAGGTTCGAGACTATACATAAGTCATAAATATATGTAAATAGTTCATTTTGGTATGTTTGGACATTGCATAAGTTTTATAAAACTTTTTATAAAACCTTTCATAACAATTTAACATATATCTTCTCATTATGACCATTAAGCCCATTCTAGCCCATTAGTGACCCATTAATCATTTATATAACCTAAGTCCATTTCAAACTCATTATTTATCTCCATATACATTATTAATCTCAGGTCCAATAACGGCCCAATAGCCATTATAAGTGTAAGTTGGGCTTTTGTGGCCCAAATCCACTTTATATGTATTACGGGTTCTAAAACGCCTCATAACGATGTAAACTTAATGTCCACGATGGCCGAGTCTCGGGTATTCTAGTTATCAATAAATAAACGAGTCTATATTTACTAAAAAGCGGCTCATACCATTTCGGTGTTTATAAAAATCATCACGTTTTACCTTAATTTAATATAGTCTAATTCTTACAATTTTCACTACATGTCTCGTTAATTAGACCGTTTCTCCTAAACCGTATATAATATAGATGAGTTATTTTTTTACCAAGGTCATTCTTAACTTATTTAGTTTACTTATTATAAGTTCAATTGCCTCTAATTTATAGTTATCATAGCTTATTTACCCATTTTATTACTTAGAAGAGTTGGCTGTTTTTCGCAGCCAACTTCAGTTTCACCGTTTTAGCTGCCATTTCCAAACCGTTTATCCGTAGAAAACCATTCGACTCGTGGAGATTCTACATAAATTTAGCTACAACTTTTAGTTTTACATATTTAGAGGTCAGTATATAATTTTTAAGAGTTTTTGGCCGTGCAAAACTGGTAGATCAGATTAGACACTTTTCAGTATTTTGACCATTTCTAATTCATCAGGTGTCGTCACGGGACGGGCCACCCGACCAAATCATCACAAAACATTTACCCATCAATATAATTCAAGTCCTAGTATCTTAGACCTACTAATCAATCCTTTTTACCACGGTTTTACGGCTGATCTATATTTCATTCATCACAAGGTACCATAGGGCTTATTTATCTTATTTTCAAGATTCAAGGATCAAATACAATGTCCAATACATACTAATCAACTATTACATCATAAAAATAAGTAGAAAGATCATAAATATATGATTACCAAATAGATTTGCAAATAAAAATTATAAAAAAAATAGTTATATGATCCTTACAAAGGAGATTGGAGAGAAATCTAGTAAAAGCAACAATGAAACTCTAGCTTTCTCAATCAAGCTTATAACCCAAGATCATCACATGTACCATACTTTCTACTTCAGCCCTTAACTTGAATTTCTTGAAAAGCTTGTTTTAGAGATAATCAACATCAAGAACCAATACTAGAATTAATCTTCATTTGAATAACAATTTGTTTAGTTAAACTTTTGAGATGAATTGGTGTTGTGAATGACCTATGGACGTCAAGACAATACATAGATGGTGAGATGAGGAGAATTAGTTAATAATGGCAATATGAAGGGATATACTAGTTTTAGATAACAAGTATACGAATATAAATATATTGATGGGTTTTAGTGAGGAAACTTAGCCGTAGCATGACACATGGGTCATGTTTCTAGACCTTTTATGCCGCCTTACTATTAAGTTGATGAACTTATTATCTAATCTTTTATTACAATTTGTAAAAACGGGTATTATCGAAACCCAATATTTTAAGAGTTACGTGATTTAAAAGATACGCGTTAAGCACGAAAAATAAACTCTCAATATAACATAAAACGTTTGACATTCGGAGGACATTTATATTTTTTATAATTAAACGAGGGTTTATAATTATATAAAACATTAACGCATTATATAAACGAACGACGCTTAAAGGATTAATGTAAATTATCAAGAATTCTCATAAAACGAGAAATTAAAACGACGAGAATAGAAAATATTTCTATGTCATAACGAGGATATTTACGGTTGACGACGGACATAGACTTTGCCGACAAATAATAAATGACATATATTCGATACGTTAAAATCCTAATCTTGCCGTCTAGTCGATAAATCAATATTATTCGTCGAACGAACATGACAAATAAAAGTCGATTAATAAATATTGCTCTGAATAACAGAATTAGTATTAGAACTCGGTCTAAATATTGATTTTAAAGTTCGGGTTATTACATCGGTGTATGTGGACGATACTATTTTTGGTTCTACTAAAAAGGAATGGTGTGATGAGTTTAAACAACTGATGAAGGGCGAATTTCAGATGAGTGCTATGGGAGAGCTTACATTTTTCCTTGGTCTTCAAGTTAAGCAACAATCGGATGGAATCTTCATAAGTCAAGATAAGTATGTTCATGAGATCCTTTAGAAGTTTGATATGGATCCTCTTAGACCAGCAGCAACACCTTATGAAGTTGCTAAAGTCAAACTCAAGAATGAGCCAGATCCTCCGGTAAATGTTCATATGTACAGGTCCATGATTGGCTCACTCATGTATTTAAATGCATCACGTCCGGATATTATGTTTGCAGTAAGTGCTTGTTCTAGACATCAGGTGGCTCCAACGGTTTCTAACTTGAATGTAGTTAAGAAGATTTTCAAGTACATCAAGGCTCAACCCAAGCTAGGCTTGTGGTATCCTAGAGAATCACCTTTGTTCTTGAAGCATATAGTGATAGTGACTATGCAGGTGCTAATAATGACAGAAAATCTACTAATGGTGGTTGTCAGTTTTTGGGTCGAAGAATTATTTCATGGCAATGTAAGAAACAGACGATAGTAGCTACTTCTTCAACAAAAGCTGAATACGTAGCTGCTGCTAGTTGTTGTGGACAAGTTTTGTGGATCCAAAATCAGATGCTAGATTATGGGTTCAATTTTATGAACACCAAAATTTTCATTGACAACCAAAGCACTATCTGCATTGTGAAGAATCCTGTTTTTCATCAACGCACAAAACATATTGAAATTCAGCACCATTTTATCCAGGATGCCAATGAGAAGAAGTTGATACAGGTTCTTAAGGTTCATACGGATGATAATGTTGCTGATCTGTTGACTAAATCCTTTGATGGTCCTCGGTTCAACCACTTGGTGGTTCACATTGGGATGGTTAATCCTTGAGACCTAGGATTGAGGGGAGGCTAAGCCTAAGGGGAGGCTTAGTGTACATATTTACTTGCACAGATTAACATATTGGTAGATTTTAACAACATGTTGAATGGGTTCTTGTAGTGTGTGTTACTCCTAGTGGAGGATTTTGCTCACTTCTGGTGGTTGTCTTCATTAATGATTGGCTTCTAGTCATTTATGGTTGGCTTCTAGTGGATAAAAATCGTTCTTTGACAAGTGCTGGTTGGCTTCTAGTCTTGGTTTGGGTCACTGTTCACTTCGTTGACTTCTGTTGACCACATTATGCTTCTAGTGTTGACCCTTATGCGTTTTGGACTTTTAGTCAACACAAGCTAGTTCTGGTATATATCATCTTATTTAACTTTGGTAAATTAGGATTTGCAAATAATGTTATAAGGGGCAAGTGGTTACTTTGCATTAACTGCCTAATTTGAAAGGGCAACCCACATTATTAGGGGTCACTGAACAGTTTCTAGACCATTATTTATGGTCAATTACCCCCCTTGACTCATTCATCACAATCATAACACACACACACGCTCCTACTCTCTCAAACCCTAACAAATCAACTTCAATTACTACTAATCAACATCAATGGCTGCTTTGGTCTACCAACCCGCTCACAATAAGGTTGCGTATCTGGGAGATGGTCCTAAACGTGATGAATTCATAGACATACTAGAGTTTATTGAGGCTTCTAACCTCAGGTATGCTTTTACTGTTTGCCTAATTGTATATGATAGTGTGATTCGCCAGTTTTGGGATTCTGCTACACTTGTGGCTATGTTTGGTCGTCCACGTGAACTCCATGCTACCATTGATGGACGTTCTTATGTGGTTACTGAAGCTTCTATTAGGGGCTCCCTTCATCTTCAAGATGAAGGTGGTGTTGTTTCCATCCCCAATGCTGAGGTTTTGGAGGGGATGGCTGCTGTTGGGTATAACCATGGGGGGAAGTTTAACTTCCAAAAGAATAGGTTTTCCCCTCAATGGAAGCTTCTAGTGCACTTTTTGATTCATTGTTTAAGCCCCAAGTCTGGGAGTTAGGATGCTTTTCCCACTCCTTTGGCTACTGGTCTGATCTGCATAGCACAGGGTAGGGTGTTTAATTTCTCTCGCTATTTGTTTGATGGGATGGTTAGCAATCTGTCTAGTACCGGTTCTAGGAAGAAATTTTTAATGTATCCTAGGTTTTTACAGCAGATACTTGTGTGTTTACCTCGTGATAGGGAGGAGTATGAGACCCCCAAGCTTACTGCTAAAGTTTACTACAATATGGCTCATGGGTTTAGAGGGGATTGGAGGCCCCTTACTGATGCAATGCTGGGCCTTGCCCAAGGTCCTCCTGATGTTGTTCCTCTGGCTGTCCAAGCCGAGGAGGAACCTCCATTCGGTGATGACCCAATGGAGGAGGAGCATCCTACTGGTGGTGCACCTAATGTGGTTGTGGAAGAGCCGGTTGAGGAGGTGGTGGTTGAAAGGCCATCCACTTCCAAGGCTGCCCCCTCTTCGATGCCACATTCGTCTCCATTTTTCGATACCCCCCCTCCTAGTCATGTCCCTCACTCTTTTGATAAGCCTTCTGGGTCTCGTGCTCATAATGATGACCCCTTTATTGCTTCTAGTTCCAATGAAGCCTTCCCAGTCCCAAGTCCTCTTGGTGGGAAAGCGGAGGAGCCTACTACACTTACTTCTTTGCTTGATCTCATGCACAGGTACCATGAAAGGATTCTCTCTTTGGAGACGGATTTGAATCAACATCGTAAGCTTACCAGGGAAATTGTTCTTCCCATGGCTGCCCGGATTAAAGCTTTGGAGATACAGCAGAGGAGAAGGAAGAAGCATGTGGTTCAGTCTGATTCTGATGAGGAGGTTGAAGATCTTGTGGAGGATGGCTTGAATTTGTTGGCGAAGGCTGCGTTTGCTGATAAGTCATATGATGATCTGCCGATTCCTCCTACTTCATCAAGCATCCCTCCTACTGCTGCTACCCCTACAACAAAGGAAGATGTTGCTGGTACTACTGCTGGTCCAACTGCTGGACCGTCTCATGATCCAAAGGGGAAAGCTCTAATGACTACTGCTCCCGCACCCCCTCGCAAGCGTACTCGCAGACAACTTGAGGAGGATAGGTTGGGTGAGGAGGCTGCGCAAAGAATGCAAGCGGAAATTGACCAAGCTGCAAGGGTTGAGGAGGAAGCTCTTCAGAAGCAAAGACGTGAACAGTTGCAGCATGATGCTATGCATTGGGATGATAGCGATTGGATGCGGGTGCTCACTATTCTTACCTCGGATTATTCACAGTTTAATGATCTCTTGGGTTCTGATGTGAATGAGCAGAATTTTTATTCCTCGAGCTATGGTGTTAATGCGTAAGCAACAATTATCGCTTGCTGCTCAACTGCGTGAAAAGCGTAAGAACAGGCCTTTGACGAGAACCGAGGAGAAAAAGTTAATACAGAGGTATGTCAAGTATCAGTCGGCTGATCATTTTACTGTTGGTTGGACATGGGAACGAGTTCAGGCATTGTCTTTTGATGAGCTTAAGGCTCTATATGAACGAATGATCAAGCGTCAAAGCACACCGGTTCCAGAGCGTTTCATCTATCGTCCTCCTCCACGAGTGGTTTCTACTTCTCAACCTGCTGTTGCTCCTGGTTCTTCATCTGATGTTCCTTTTGGTTCTACTGGTATTCCATCTGTTGTTGATGTCTCTACTGCTGGTACCACCTGTACACCTTTGGTTGCTCCTTCTGTTTCATCTTCGGGTCCTACCACCACCCCCACCTATGCTACCACTACCAACACCACTGCTACTCCTGCTATGGCACAACCCTCACCACCCGTGACTGGCTCTCAACCTACTCCTTCTTCTGGTGCAGCTACCGTTGATCCTTTGATTGGACAAGGTATTGATTCTACTTCTGCTGATCCTACTCCTGCTGCGAAGGTAAAGGTTGAACCCTTGTCTGGTACTCCCACTCCTCATCGTTCCATCCGCAAGCAGTTGGCTACACGTGCTAGACGTGGCAAGTCTGTTCGTTATGAGAAGCGTGCTCCTGAAAATCTTATTGATGCAGCTTCCGATAGTGACTCAGAATTGCCAATGGGTACGGGGTTTATTACAGCTTGGACGGTTAAGCCATCCACCACTATTCCTGGCACTTTCACCCATAGGATTTCCATTAGTGATGGTTATGTTCGTTATGCTTCGGGTTTGCAAGGTGTGTTGACTTGGGTAGATCGTAGGGATCTTATGTCGTTGTATGGGTTTGTAAATGCTGGTATGCCTACTCATCCTAGTGAAGTCCCCTCCTGGCCTGGTCTGACAATGTGGGTTGATTTGAAGATGATGCTTGATTCCCCTCCACATGCTCCACTTTCTGGTGTCTGGAAGGACCAGCCAACCTGGGTTATCAAGAGATGGAAGTTATATGCTGGCTGTGGCGTGCATGTCTTAGAGTTAGAGTCTGGTGCAATGGTGTTCATGCTTACGGATCTGGACTATCCGTTGACTATTGCTTCGATGGAGGCCATGCTTGCTTGTCACTTACAGATTTCCAATGCCCCTTCCGGGAATGAGACTTCTATGGCGACTACACTGGTGGAAGGGATACAAGCTCGGTTGCTAGCTGAGAAGGTGGCTGCGTCTGGTATGTGATGGGTGTGTTTGTAAGTTATTATATTTTGTGTTTTTGTTCATCTTTTTATACTGCAATTCTTTTCACCAATATGTACAGTGATTGGTGACTTTCATTTGTTATAGTTAAAAAAAAATACTTTTTATATAATATCTGCTTATACTTTAACCAAATCATGGATTTTACACTTGTGAATAATATAATATCTGCTTATACTTTTTCGAAAACATTGGGTTCCTTTTGACGGTTTCACACTTGTGCTGGTTTGGTGTTTCATCTGGTGTTGGACTTGGTCCACACAACAAATGGTCCTCAACTCACCATGTCTTACAGACAAGAAAGAGTTGATTCACCTTGAGGGTACGGCTCTTGGTGTGATTCTTAAATCCGTTACTGGTTGCCAGGTTACCCAAAACTGGATGGTTTTCACGTGCCATGGTCCTAGACTGAAACGTGGCTAATCCAAGGGGGTACGGCTCTTGGTAAAGATTTTATCAAATCCGTTGATAGCTATAATAGCTTGCTCAAAGCTATAGGGTTTTCAACTCACCGATGCTTCATTGCTAAGAGTTGGCGAGTCCAGAAGGGTACGACTTCTGGTAAAGACATATCAAATCTGTTGACGACTGTGATGGTTTGCCTAAAATCATCAGGGTACCCCCACTCACCATTGATTCACATTTTAAGAGTTGGGCTTGGTTCTGGTCTCCCAGGGTGATGCTTATTCCACCATAAAGACTGGCTAGCCCAAGAGCGAGCAACTACTTGGTAAAGAATCATCAAATCTGCTCATGTTGCTATGAAGATTCAACACGATGCTGATTTGTTTCAAGCTTTGGAGACGCTTCTAGTGTTCCTTGTTGCAGCAGTTCTTATGTTCCTTATATTGCTGATGCTGCTGCTTCTTTTTGCTGTTCCAATCCTCAAGCTTTGTTGCACGATTTACCAGGAAACTTGAACTCAACAGGTCAAATTCAAGTTTAGGGGAGGATTGTTAGGACCATTAGAATAGTTATTTGTAATAGGTAGACTAGGAGGTATGTAGTTCCACCTGGTCATAGTAGTAGTAGGAGCAAGTCGTGCTCCTGGTTTTAGTTAAAGTCAAACTTTATTATTTAGTTATTATTCTGTTAGGATATGTATGAGATATGTTAGGAAAGGATATGCATATCAGTTTTACACGTTTTGTTTAATGATGTATTAGGGTTTCCTTGTAGTATAAAAGGAACCTTAGCCAGAAGGGTTTGATATACCTTCATCAAACATAATTCTAGTTATCATTAATATTAGAAATCCTTAGAAAAGGATCAAGTCGTTATAGTTATTCTATTCTTCTTTACAGTATTTGTATTCTGTACTTATATTGTGTATAGAGTCTCTCTGTGAATAGACTTGTGATTACAGAAGTCGTTCACCGTTCCTGACAGGCTGCAAGATCCACATCTAGTGGACCCTACAGAGGAATACCCGTAAATTAGCGGGATGGGACAAAACAAGTTTATCCCACCCCACTAAAAGGGACGGCCAAAATGGGGACACCACATATCTTGATGTGGCACCCTTGTAGCAACAAGCTTACACTTGTTAATCTTAGCTTAACAAGTAAGCTATACTTTCCACCAAACTATCAAAACCACCCTAACCATACCATTTGCACTCATAACACATGCAAAACAACTCACAAAATTCTCTCACCCACCTCCCTTTGCCGTCCCACTTAACCAACAAACACCCTATTTTGATCAATTCTAGCCACAAATCTTATGTTATCTACTCACATCATGGAGAAACCTTGAAGCCTTGTTGATTGGTGATCATATTAACATCAAAGAAGGTGATTTTCTTGTGTCCTAGGGCTGATTTCTCAACAAACAATCTTGGTGGTTGATGATCTTGAAGATATATTTGGTGTTCATCAAGTTGTTGTCATCCAAAAATAAGATATAATCTTGGTTGGTAAACAAGATCATCCTTTCTATTTTTCTTGTTATTTTTATAAAGATCAAATGTATTTTATTTTCTATTGTATATGTATATGATGAATATATGATGATAAAGATGTTGTGTGGGGATCAAGTGTTGATAAATATGATTAAAGAGATGAAAAACCATAGGTAATAATGTTAAAATCTTGCTTAAAATGATGGCTGTATAAAAACAGTTAGTAACCAAGTTATAAACTGATAAAATTGCATGGTGGAATCAATTTACAGTAAGTATTAGATGACATACACATGTGAGAGTTGGCCATGCAATGGAACCATCAAAATGAGTGAGATATGATCAAAACAAAATTAGTATACCAATCTGAATAGTCTGTTTTGTAGGGAATGTTAAGGATACGTAGACATGGATTGAGCAGTAGCTATAGCTAACTTATTTGTAGCACATAATATGAAGTTTATGCAATCCAAAAATGAGCTTCTATCTCCTTATAGAAGTCAAGATATGATAAAAATGGTGAAAGTGAAACTAAAAATCAGATTTTGTGAAATTAAAGTTTAATACTATTATATAAGCACTCAAATAATATAGTATAAAATGTGAAATTAAAACCCACTAACTTATATATTACATTTATATAAATATTTATAAGGATAAATAAATGGACATTTTATAAAAATGGTAGTTTGGTATGTTTTATAAGTTATAAAACTATAAACATGATTTTTACGTCTTTTCGGCTAATACTGTAAAATTAACGTTTTTCGTCAATTAAAACTTAGACGATCGGACCCGTCTAATGTAAACTTTTTAAAAGTCATATACTGATATATAAGTACTTAATACAAGTAAAAACCGATAAAACCCGAACTATATAACATACGGACATTAACAAGCTAAGTTAGCATTATTGGACTAATAATTTAACTAAATGGGCTAAACACTTATAAATTTACTTATTGGGCTTAACCCACTTGGGCCCAACATGTAAAGTATAATACTGATAAAAAAAGTAAAAAATGGATTAATACAATTTAATGGACTTATAATAGGCTTATTGGACCTAAAACATGTAAATAGGTAAAACTAGTAAACTAGTATAAAAGTTACCAACACATAACACTAAAATGAGTAAATGAGAATGTATAAACCCACTTGATCATCATCATATGTATAAAATCATCATATGTATACTTGTTATTTTGATAAATTCATTGGACAAAAGTCTATGACCGATTATAATTTATATAGGTTTCCGTGACCGAAGCACGCCCGTAGCCGATAATCCGCCTTTCATTATCAACGTGAGTTCATAGCCTCGCACTCTTTTAAATGTTTTATAAAATGATGTGTAAACCCGCGAGGGAGATAACATGCTAGTTTTTGATAAAATAGAACACAAGTAGTCCCGATGGTATGCTTAATGATATGGACCCGAATGATGCGATGACCCAATAAAAGAGATAAACAGGATTATTAGTAGTTAGGTTATGTCACTTAAAGTCTCATTATCATGAATTGTGAACTACCGGGATTTGGTAGACGCTTATGCATATGATAGTACTATTTGGGGACGATCACCCCAGTTCGCGCCTTGACGGTTGATCCCCGTCGTACCACATTGATTGGTAAGCGAATTTATGTATGAGAAGATTTACATAGCGTGATTTTTGTGACGACACTCTAACTTAGATGGGCAAATTGTTTGTCGGGTTCGCGGCCCGTTGTTGTAATAGTAAGGTAACAATGTCATGCCGCTAATAATAATCCAATGTAATCTAAATATCTGACATGATACGATGCTAATAACGATGATAATATTACCTATAATGGTAATATTGAGGCTACGGTCTCATGGACGGTTTAAGATGTATGCTTTACTTTATGTATTGCCTGACTAGCAATACGAGGACTTACTTCTGATATTATACTTGTGTTCTGAATTCAATGATTGTTTTATATAACGGTTTTATTAAACTCTATGAATTCACTTGGCATTCGCTGATATGATTCTTGCATGTTTTTATCTCAGGTGCTTGAAGGTAATTCGGATGGAGATCGACTCTGATGGCCCACATAATAATAAAAATGTTCATTCGATCTATGTTTTGTAAACTTAATGACCTGTATAATTTGGGACCTGTTGTACACTTGAAACTTTTTATCGAATGAATGTATGTTAAACCTTGTATAACAATTTTTATGTGTTGTCTATGGTTGGAGTTATTGTGTTATCCCGTAACACTCTAAAAGACTCTTCTGCTGTACTGATATGAAATTTGAGAGTGTTACATGTCAAGTCTTCCAAACGATAGAAAGTTAGGACCTTTTGAATCCCACTATCGGTTGTGTCCCTATATTCAGATCCTGTCCATTCTCCATCCGATTAAATCTTATCATTTAGGCTAATATGCTCATCCACTCCTAAGCATAGCCTACCCAAGCTAGGGTTTGGATCCATCTTAAAACAACAACACATCAAGAGAAACATTAGTATGTTAGTGCCATAAAATCCAAATGACATTTCATATCATGTAGTCTTAAGGGAACTTATTAGTTTTGATGAAAATCTCTTTTTAATTGTGTTATAAGCAAATTATGCGTACTGCTTTTCCAGTTGTGCGACGCACTTTTGAGATGTGCGACACACTTTTGCCCGATACAGAAAAGCCGGCGCACTTTTTGAAATGTGCGGCGCACTTTCTGTAAGAAATTTTTTGTTCATAACTGTATGATCTATATACCAATCAAACAATGTTATAAGACTTTTTTCATAATACTTCCTTAACAAGTAGTCAAAATAAGAAATAGTGACCAAATTTTGCAAGATGTTCTCAAGTATTTTGCAAGAATAACTATTTTTTCATTTTCGCTTGTTTCCTCATTTTCTTGTATCTCAAGGTTGTTAAAAATTCCAGGAAAATTACCACAAATCATGATAAATATCAAATAAGACATAACAAATCAAATTATTCTACCAAAGAGTAAATTAAATAGAAAATAGAATTTTGAAAGAAAATATTTTTGGTTTTTCTTGAAATGCAATATTAACAAACACATAAGCTCAAAAAGCATAAGCACACATAAAGAAATTCTCATGTTTTCAGCAGTAAGTGTTGAGAGTAAAAGGTTTTGGTGGTGATTTTGGATTGTTTCTACCAACATTTTGCAAATTCGTATCAAATGTGCGGTGCACTTTTGGAAACGTGCGGCGCACTTTTTATCTTTTTCGTTAAAAACTTTTTCAGATTGCCAGAAATTTGTACGACGATTTATAATTTTTGTTTTACCAAGTATTTCAGAATGTTTCAAAGTAAATAACTAATCAATCCCCGGCATCGGCGCCAAAAACTTGATGTTCGTTTGCAAGTCTTAATTTTTATTCAAGATGTTACCACACAAATGACTAGAAACATAAACACGGGAAAGTATACCATTTCATGTATAGCATAGCTTAATGGTAAAGTCCAGTTCGTTCCACGGGATTGTTGTTATCACAATATCAAAACAATTACCTCTAGAGTGTCACAAGTTCTAAAGATATACTTAACGATTGGTATTAAAGGTTACGTTTGGCTAAGGTCATAACCATATGATAGAGAGGTAGCAATGATGAAATAAAAGCACATAAACAATGTAAGACAACATACTGATTACTAGTCGTGTATGCAACATCTAATTGATATGACAAGGATCCGGCTAAAGATTTTGTCATATCAACAGCATTAAGATAAGTTTACGCTTGATTCCGGTAACTAAGGTAATACATGAGATTATGTAGGAGTTGGTATATGTTTTAATCCACTAATCGTTACAAAAGTGATTAACAAGATTCATTTACTAGATGCCATGAAACTCATCCATTCACATGAGTACTAGTCGATGATCATGGATGAATCCAACATATAACAATGGTCTTACATAATAACACATAATACATGAGTATCCAAATCACACTTATATTCAAGAACCCAGGGAAAAAGTGTGTCGCAAAAAACTAATTGTGCGTCGTACTTTGCCCCAGGAAAGCTAATAATCACATCTAATCATAAGGCTATTAAACCTTAACCAAGTGCACATCACACTACTCCATAATAGCAGTAAACAAGATCATTTCAAACATATGTAAATCAAAGTAAAATATTGACATAATTGAAATAAGAATTATACCACAAGATTATTTCAACAATTGCTTCCAAAGGATTTATAAGTTTTTGAACTTATTACAAATTGCTAGCAACACTTCTGAGTTTCTTGTTCCTGCACCAATACCATAAACCAACTAAGGTTTATTAACTCTAGTGACTATGATCAAGGATTTGGAGAAATCCACTGATTATTGTTTCTCCTAAACAATGAAGAAAGTGGGGAATGAGATATGATTATGCCTGGGCAAGGGTCCTATTTATACTTGAAATTTCGTAGGTTAGAAACCCTGGAAGTATATCAAAGGTTCCCCATAATAGCCATGCATAATTGCACTTAATTATGTAACTGCAGTAAAATGTGCGCCGCACTTGTTCATTTGTGCGCCGCACTTCTTCAGGTGAAAATGTGCGCCGCACTTCTGAGTTTGTGCGCCGCACATCTTGTTATTCTCCAAACTCGGGGTACACTGAATGTACGTCGCACTTTTCTAATTGTGTGCCGCACTTCTACTCCTTTTCAGCATAATTTCTTCTTTAACCCCTTTATTTTTTATTTCTTCATTCTTTTCCTTCATGGTTTCTTTCTTAGCTACAATACAAACAATACCTTTTATTAGTATCAATTCAATACATAATTTATTTATTTACATAGCAAACAAGGACAAATGCATCATTACAAATATGTATAAATGAGGCGTTATCAGGAGACAAGGTCCAACGGCTCCCTGAGCATGGTTCAATAAATAGGCATGTAGTTCCATATCACTAAGGAACCGCGGGGACCTATATTGATCCGCGGGCTCTAGAGTCTGCTCCATTTTTTCTTTTAGTGTGGAAATCCCATCTGATGAAAAACTTATCCAAAAAGAATATTCTTTGGCCATTTGGAATATGCTAAATTCAAATTTCCATTTTACATTTTAATAAAACATTTACTTAAAAACAAAGTTTATTGAAATATTTTGTCATATTTGTATAAATGTGAATTTTAAGGTTAATCACTTTTAATGATCATTAACATGTAAAATGTATGTTTGTGTAAGACTTAAATGATTATTACCTTAATGATAGTATTCGTCAAATAATTTGTCTTACTGTTATCTTTGAAAATAAATGTTTTTACACTTTGTCATGATCAAAACCAAGATATATTAGTTATTACAAATAATGCTTTTAGGCATCGGTTGCATTAACAATCTCCCTCTTTTATTATTATGACAAACCATAAACTCATTTATGTAAAAACAAAGGTTTTTGAGTTATCAACGAGTTTATTCACTACCACTCTTCCCCATTTTGTCAAAGCAAAAAGGTAGCACAAGTCTTTGAGTAAGAGAAGAGTCGACTTTGCTAAAATCTCCCCCTTCGGGCTTACTCCCCCTTGCTTGGGGCACCAAGTGATCGAGCTATGGTGACAAGCTACATACAAGGGTTAGTAGAATGAAAAGAAACACCAATGTAGAGGCAATAGTCACAAGTACTTACTAAATAACTTGAGAGGGTGAAAGAGAAGAAATCTCAAATTAGGAAGTAAATATTTGCTAAGTATATCCAAGGAGAGTATTTTGACAAGATCAATTCACAATTGTTAGAATAAAGTTATAAAAGGAACACCCAATAATTTGAAGATATTATGTCAAAGAGTTAAAAACTTAGAATTTTTGGAATCACCCAAGAGTATTCAAGATTTAACCAAAATCAACTCTCAACAATATGTGTGATAAAGGAATAAGCAAAACAAGCAATTAACACACATAACAATCATATTAAAATAATATGATAACACATTGTTGGGAATTATTTGTATTTGTACCAAGTACCGTTAGTGTAATACCAAGTACCATTAGTTATAGCAAGTACTGTTAGTGGTAGCGCCGTACATGCAAGTACCGCTGGTTGTAATGTAAATACTGCTAGTTTGATAAGGATAGTTATATCTTAGGTAAAGATATGTTCTAGTTATTCTAGGAGTATATTGTGTGTGATATATGTATCTTAATAGAATATTCTATAGTTCCTTGTACTATAAAAGGAACATAGGTACGATGAGTTGTAAGTACCTCAACACAAAGTTTGTGATTAATAAGATCAAAGAGTTAGTAGAATCTTTGTTCTTCTTAGCTTTGACAAGTTAGATTCCGTATAACTTATCCTGGTTTAGTAAAAGTCTCTCTCATTCTCAAGTTTGTTTACAAGCTATAAGTACAATCCTTAACAGGATATCGATCTATTCATTGGGATCAACAAGTGGTATCAGCGCTTGTTGAGAAACTCTGAATAAGAAGAACTAACCCAGCCCAATAACCTCATTCTCACCAAACAAATCTTATCATGTCTCTTCATGGTAATGAAAACCCTCACATAGAAGCTGTTATTCAAAATGTTGATCCTCTTCAGCCAAGTGCACCAGCAGAAGTTGAACCTAAATTTTAAGCTTCTACATATATTCCGCACACCCTCTCAGCTGTTAAACTCCCAATTCTAAAAAACGACAATTATGAAACTTGGGCTATGCAGACGGAACACTTTTTGAATCACACATATCACACTCTGTGGGATGTCATTAGGAATGGAAACAACTCTAACCAACTTACCTACTTAGCCGATGGTTTGCTTGCCATAGTTGTAGCAAATATCTAAGCTGATATTAAGGAAAGAAAGGCTAGAACTACTCTAGCCATGGCACTCTCAGATGATATTTTACCTATCTTTCATCACTATAGAGATGCCAAAGTTATGTGGGAAGCAATCAAGCTTAGATTTGGAAGAAATGACAAATCTAGGAAGATTAAGAAAACCGTTTTGAAGCAAGAGTTTGATGGATTTTCAATATCTAGTTCTAAAGGAATCCACAAAGGCTATGGAAAATTTAGCAAGTTGCTTATTCAGCTAGCAACTATTGGTGCCCCTATTCCAACTGATGAAGCAAATCTAAAGTCTCTAAGAGGAGTTCCACAAGAATGGAAGGCTATGGCTATGCACTTTATTACTAGAGATGATCTGGATGTCACACCTTTTGATAATCTCTATAACAATCTCAAAGTCTATGAGATTGATGCAAGAGGAACCAATACCGATATACCACCTTCAACATCAAAGCCAAATCTTGCTTTTGTGTTAGAAGAGTCCAGCGGTTCTTAATCGCAAAATACCGCCAGTGGTTCATCTTCTACTCCGAACACACAGGGAAGGACTTAATCATCATATAATGATGATGTTGTCTTTTCCTTCTTTTCCAATCAAGACAACGGACCAATGATAAACATTGAAAATTGATGTGTGCTCTACGCAACACACACTAGGTTTTAAATTTATAAACAAGAATTACCGATTTTATTTATGAACACAAATCCAATCAAGTATACCCTAGTCATGTTACAATTAGGTTGGTAAGTAAAGGTCGTCCCATGGTACTTGGTTGAACTCAAGTGTAGTTTATTTGTAACAAAATGGTGGTGATGATTGTCACGGATCAAACCACCATGAGAACCATTTATAGGAACAAGTACAAAAAGAACATACATGTATGGCCAAATGATCACATGGACATTAGGATGTTTGATTTGGATAACACATAATCAAAGGTAATCCTTTTGACCTATAGAACCAATGATAATAGATCAATGCTTTATAAATCGATAATACATAAGTCTCAATCAAGTGGTGACTCATGAGCCTTATACCTAAAGCAACAACAACAAGAATCCCCCCATAGACTTGGTGTTATCAATTTGATAAGTTTCATTTACTTGAAAGATGATTAGAACAATATATTCAAAAGACTCCTTTTGATGTTAGTCTCAATTAAACCTTTACTTGTTATGTTTATTAAGTCTCTTGCACAATCGTCACAAAGCACAAGACCAAATCATTTTTCGATTTACGAATGGAAATAAACCATATTGAGAATAATTTCGACCTATAGACTCAACAATGTTTAACCAAAATGACAAACAAGAACAAGTTTCAATTAAACCAAATATATGTTATCACCATAATCCAAAACAAACACTAATAATCCAAACATCCATTTATCATAAGTTTTCATATGAACAATACAAGTATCAAGACATCACATTATCACAAAACACATGAACCACCATAAACAGGAACATAAACTTGATTGAATAATAAAAAAGAAGTTACCAAACATTAAAGTTCATTGAACCAAAGTATTCAAGTGATTCTAACCAAAATAACAACAAATTACAATGCATTCTACCCATAACCTTCTTGGACATCATGTGACAATCCGTCAATTTATGGTCAATATTTTATTCTCAATATTTATTTGAAAATATTATTTTATGAACTCACTTATTTTTGGGAAGAAATTTGGATTTATGTCTTGGAGTAGCATCGACTACGTCTAAACCGGAGGATTCAACGTTACCTGCTTACGTTTACATACACCGTCTTTGGTAACAGTCCGACATTTCAGAAAATAAATTTATCCACGAATATTATTTTGGAGTTTTAAATTTGTGTTGGTTCATAAACTCACAAATTTACGAGAAGAGATTAGGACTTACGATTTTATTTTAACGTCCTTTACGACTAAACCGGAAACCCTAGGATTACGTATTTACGTTTTCGAACTCCGTTTTTGATGAGACAATTTTTATTGGATTCGTTTTGTGACGTTGATTCATAATTTATAAAAACGTTTTTCGTAAAACGACCCGAGGGCACGCAAATCGAGGAAACTAGAATCGAGGAGTACCCGTAAATAAATGGGGATGAGACAAGTGGGACACTTGCCCCACCCCCACTATAACCGTCCAACATTACTACACCTCAACACACTTGGTGTCAAGTTTGTAAGCTAAGTAAGACACTTGTCTTACAAAGCTTACAAATGAAGCTAAGACATCACAAAAACCACTAGCCAAACTCATACCTCCATTTCACTCATGCAAACTGATATGAGCTTAAACTCATATCCTTTTATCAACAAATAACCCTAAAACATGAAGCAAAATACCCTTTTATATTGTAAAAAGCAGTGTTATGTGGTATGTTTGTGTTTGTGTGATCTTATGTAGGTAAAAGGATACAATTTCAAGCAAACAAGGAAAAACCAAGCTCAAATGGATGAAAAAAGACAAAAGAGGATCAAAAGTGACAAGACTTTGAAGTCAAAGGACCTATCTTGACAATTTGTGAAAGTTGGAGGACTTAAAGTGCAAATTATAGAAAGTCAAGATTAAAGTCAAATTTGGTCAACTACAGAGTCAACTCAAGTCAAAGGGCCATTTTTGTTGAAGAATGAAAGTTGAAGGGTCAAAAATGTCAAAGGAATGAAGATATTAGCCTTTAATAGCAATCTGCCAAGTCAAGGGACCTAATCTGCCAAGTTTGGAAAGTTTTGTAATGTTTAATCCAAGTGAAAGGCTCTTAACCAATGAGAAGAGAGTAAAGGGGTCACACGGATCAGATATTAAATGTCCACTACCGCCGTTATAATTAATGCAAAGATCATAACAGTTTCAATCCGTGTGACACTTTTTCATCCAATCAAATTCCTCCACGTGTCCTTCTCCTTCACAAGAAATATTTCCAGATCGCGTTTTTGATAGAATGCATTTCAGAAGAAAATCAAAACACCAATCTTGCTCGTCTTGAAGAGAGGAATCCAATGGTGCAACTTAATTAGCATATTATCCAATGGATCAAAAACACCCAAATGAGTTCATCACCTTCAAAGTGGGTTTGCAGAATTCCTCCACGTGTCAAGCTGTGATTGGCCCGAACACGTCACATCTCCAACAAACTTTCAAGTCTAGCCTATAAATACTTAGATTGTTCTTCATTTTTAGTAGTAGTTAATTTTTGCAAAACACCTAGTTCCTTAAATTTCCTTTTCACTTTTCCCTCATTCTACCTAACCTCTCAAGAGTTTGACACACTCTTGAGTTGGTTAATTAGTTTGTTAGCTTGTAACTACCATTTGTAACTGAATTCTTTAATAAAATTTCAAATCCAAGTTTTCCCGCCAAATCTTGTTCTTCAATTCCTGCTACTTTACTGCTGTTGTGTGATCCCATTGTTGCTGTTTGAAGTTTGTTATGATCATACATTGATCATAACTGACTTTGTTGAAGATTTGTTGCTGTTTGATCAAAAATTCAGTTCATTCCTAGTTTCTTGAAGTTTTCATGGCAGAATGATGAGTTTTAGCTGTTTTGGTGATTGATTTGAGTTGATAGCTAGTGATAGGTGGTGGTATCACTAGGGCAAGAGAGCTCAGCGCTCCTCTTCTACCCAAAGGATCTCTACAATAGGTTCTAAGGCTTCTGTTTTAAGTTCCTCTAAATCAGTACTTGCATGCTCAATTCCTTAGTGTAAATTTGATGGCTGCCTGTTTTCCTTGATATAAAGTTGTTGATTGATTGATTTGAGTTCATTTGTAGCTTAATCTTGCTTTATTGTTCATTGTTTTAAGCTCCTTTTATAGTTTCTGCTCATTTTCAGTCTTATTTTAGTATAACAGTTACTTGCAGTTCTAGTCCTGGTTATTACTTGTTCTTAGCTGGAATACATCTCATTTGGATCACCTAAACTAGTTTGCTATAGCTCTTTACTCAGTCTTAATCATTACTCAAAAATCCTTTGAAATAGTTTGATCAAAATCAGATAAGGTGTGTTTGGGACTAGTTGTAATTCAGTTTTCAAGTGTTGTTAAGTGGTGTTTAAGTGTTCATTTCTACTCATTAGAAGGTAACAAGTAGTCCTGAATCATTTGTAAGTCATAAAATTAGTCAAAAAGGCAATTGGTTGATAAAAAGTTTGGGTCATACTTGAATTCAGTTTTCATTACAAAACTTGCCAAATTCACTTGATCATTTCTCCTTCATTACTAGATCAAATTTGCTCAAACCAGTTTCTAGTTATAGCTTATAATATAATCTTTCAGACTTTAAGAGGAAATTCTACAGTATCAAGAAATAAGCAAGAAAACAGCTTATTAGTTAAGGCCTGAGCATTCTTCATTCTCTGATATAAGTAGCTTACTGTTTCACTAGATCTCTTAATTCACTTCATAAAACTAGCTGTTTTCTTTCACAATCCTGATTAGTAAGTGTTGGATATGAAGTTTTGAGATTTTGAGCTTTTTCAAAAATCTGGTCAACGTTTGGTCAACATAAGCTCATTTGAGCTTATTTTCAGATATCTGGCTTATTTCTGGATGAAAATTGTTCTAATTTGATTTCCCCTTCCTTAAATCAAGAGCTTAATCAGTTTTGATCATAAAATCAAGTTGTGGATGTTTGGGTTAAGCTGTAGCTTATTTTGAGCTTATTGATAAGCACTCTTTTGCTTATCTTGAACTTTTAGCTTATTTCCTTGAACACACGTAGTTGTAATTGGATTTTAGAAGTTTTGCAAGTGATTTCAGCTTATTTGGTTGAGAAATAAGCTCAAACGAGCTTATTCTTTCTTAGTACCCGTTTTTACTTAAAAAGTTTAGTTAATTGCATTTTAGTCCCTAGAGTTCTATTCAGGTTCTAAACCTAGCTAATCTTCCTAATTTTGTGGTAATTGCAAAAGTTAGTCCCTGGAATTTGTTAGTTGTTAAATTTCAGTTTTGAAGTTTGTTAGTTTGTTAACATTTGGTTAGTTTGTTAAAGTTTTTACAAATCTAGTCCTTATAGTTAACTGTTTTACATTTTTAGTCCTTGTAACTTTTAGAATTTACATTTTAAGCATTTTCATTTTATAGAAATTACATTTTCAGTCCTTATAGTTTTACATTTTGCATTTTAATATTTTACTTGAATAAAAATTTGGAATTTGCAATTTGCTTTACGTATAAGTAGGTTTATATTTTTCATTTTTAGATAGTTTTGTTTGAATTAGCAATAGATTACCAAGCAAGCTTGAACAACCAAAAACAATTATAAATTTGATATGGATTGGACTTTCTATTAGTTAAGAACTGAGAAAACGAACTTGCATTATACACATTTCACAAACTAGCTACAAATCCTCTCTACTCTCTCTAGCTTGCCGTCCCTCATCTCCACCAAAACACCCCTTTCATACAAATTTTAACCATAAACATATGTTATAATCAACATATGTTAATCTCCATTCAAAAAGATGAAGATTGGTGCAAGTTATAATATCAAAGGAGGAGTTTCCATGGAGTATTAGTGCTGATTTTCCACAAGTTGTTCATGAAGATTGGTGGTCTTGAAGATGGTCTTGGCTATGCACAAGTTTCTCCATCAAAAATCCATGTTTTGATCAACCTACATCATCATGGTGGTATAAAGATTGTCCTCCTCAACTTCTTGTTATTTTGATTATGTAAACATGTATTTTATTTCCTATTGTATATGTATATGATGATTATATGATGATAAAAATGTTTTGTGGGGATTTGGTGTTGATAAATATGATTAAAAAGGTGAAAAACTATAAGAAACAAGGTTAAAATCTTGGTTAAAAATGTTGGCTGTATAAAACAGTAAAGAAACAGGTCATGGACTGATAAAATGATGAAGTAGAATGGATTTACAGTAAGCTATGGGTCTTGTACACATGTGAGAGTTGGCCATGCAATGGAATCATTGTAATGAGTGAGATATGATCAAAACAAGTTTAGGGTATAAATCTGAGGTTACTGTTTTGGACGATTTTTAGAAAATACTTAAATGATGATTCAACAGTAGCTATAGAAGAGTTAAATGTAGAACATATCATGTAGTTTATGTGATAAAAACTTGAGCTTCTATCTCCATGTAGAACTCAAGATATGGCAGTTTTGGTGAAAGTGAAGATAAAAATCAGATTTTTGGAAATTAAAGAATAATACTATTATATAAGCACTCAAATTTTAATAGTATAAATTATAATTAAAACCCACTAACTCATGAATTTTATTTATCTATATATGTACAATGATAAATAAGTGTATAAATTATAAAAATGGTAACTTGTTAAGTTTTATAAGTTATAAAACTATAAACATGATTTTTACGACTTTTTCGGCTATTGCCGTAAAATTAACGTTTTTGTTAAATAAAACTTAGATGGTTGGACCCGTCTAATGAAAACTTTATAAAACTTATATAATGATATATAGACATGTATAACAAGTAAAAACCGATAAAACCCGAACTATAGGGCATACGGACATTAACGAGCTAAGTAAACATATTGGACTAATACTTGGGCTAATAATTGGACTAAATAAGATAAACACTCATAAAAAGAACTTATTGGGCTTAACCCATTTGGGACCAACTTGAAAGTTTAAATACTGATAATATAAGTATGAAATGGATTAATACGAGTTAATAAACTTATAATAGGCTTATTGGACCTAAAAACACGTAAAAAGGTAAAACTAGTAAACTAGTATAAAAGTTATCGACATATAACACTAAAATGAGTAAACGAGAATATGTAAACCCACTTGATCATCACATATATATATAATCATCATATTTATACATAATTGTTATTTTTATAAAGTCATTGGACAAACGTCTAAGACCGATTATTATTTGTCTAGGTTTCCGTGATTAAAGCACGTACCGTACGTCCGAGTTGCCAATAACCCGCCTTCCCACATCAACGTGAGTTCATAGCCTCGCACTCTTTTAAATGTTTTTATAAATGTTTTATAAACCCGCGAGGGAGATAACATGTTAGTTTTTATAAAATAGGACACCACTTGTCCCGATTGTTTGTTTATTGATTTTGGACCCGAATGATTGAATGACCCGATTGTATGACCCGATAAATGAATAAAGGACCCGATAGATGAAATTAAATGGATTATTAAAGTTAGGTTATGTCACTAAAAGTCCCATTAGCATGAATTGTGAACTACCGGGATTTGGTAGACGCTTATTCATTTAATAGTACTATTTGGGGACGATCACCCCAGTTCGCGCCTTGACGGTTGATCCCCGTCGTGCCACATTGATTGGTAAGCGAATTTATGTATGAGAAGATTTCCACAGCGTGACCTTTGTGACGACACGCTACTTTAGATGGGCAAAATTGGTATCGGGTTAGCTACCCGTTGTTGGTTTAGTAAGGTAACAATGTCATGCGGCTTATAATAATCCAAAATTAACGAAATACTAATAGACGCTCCGAATTACGATGTATTGCCTGACTAGCAATACAGGGTCATACTATTGATATTATGTTCGTGTTTTGGTTTTTATAACCATATTCATATAACGGTTTTTATTTAATCTATAAAACGTTGCAAAACGTATTGTATGGTGTTTTTAACGACAATGATTCGTATAATGATTTTTAAGGCGAATGCCTATATTATGATTTTGATAAAGATTTGTATAAAATGATTTGGCTATTTTATGGCCTATTACAATGGTTTGTACGAAATGATTTTTGGTAATAATTTTATACCAAAGTTATATTGATGGAATTTATTTAACTCTATGAATTCACTCGGCGTTATCGCTGACCTTTTCTTTTAACATGTTTTATCTCAGGTACTGAAGGTAATTCTCGGGAAGACGACAAGAATTCATGGCCCGCACTTAAACAATATTTTCCATTCAAATGCTTTGTAAAACTTTGTATGAAATATAATGACTTGGGGCCGATGTAACTTTGATGTTTATGACTGGAAATGTTTTATTAATGAACGACGCGATTTTTATGCGTTGTATATGATGTGAGTAATGTGCTATCCCGTAACACCAACTAGTCTTCCGCTGTATTGAGTTGTATAAATTTGGGGGTGTTACAGTTTGGTACCAGAGCTCTCGTTATAGAGAACGAAAGATTTTTAAAACCAAGGTTTTGAATAAAACATTTCAAAATCTTTTAACTATAAACATTTTTCTAAAAATGTATAAAAATCTTTTGACTATAACGGTGCCGAAGAATTCCCGAGTTACCGACAAGGCCAGATTGAGAAGTGTTATTTTAATATATATATAACTTGGATTATATATATATATATATATATTTGATGTAATTTTATTACATGATTGTTTGATGATTATTTTTTTATTTATACGAGGTATTTATACGACGTCGATTGTCACAAGAAACCCTAAATCTCCTAGTAAATTAATCGAAGCTATCCTCGTAGGAATTCTAGCTATCCTAGATCTAAACCAAGTTGTGGATATTTATGATCCCAACAAATGGTTGATATTCGTAGAAATATAGATATTAGTTGATGGTGATATTGAAAAAGAATTGGCGAGATTAAATCCGATATCGATGTCATGACGATCTTTCCTTATAGAGTGGAGTTTGACAAAACGTTATCACCTGGAAAGATGTCATCTGATTCGTTGTCATCCAATTCTTAAATTTGAAATCGAAAGGGTGAATGTCGCACTTGAGGCTGTCAATGGAACCATTACCCAGAAGCCTCATGCCACTAATACCTTTCCGAGAAGTTTAACTGAATGATCGAGTCATTTCATGCTAGTGACTCATTTGATAATTGTTGTTGTAAGAGCTAATAGGATTGGAAATTAAGTGTTGATTCATATTGAGATTGTATTGCCTTTATAAGGCCGAAGAATAAGATTGAAAGTATTGGAATATGAGGTAGGATATTGAATTGAGTATAAAATTGGTTGAAACTTGAATAAAGTAAAATTTAACCTGTATGGAATATGAAATTGTTAATAGGAAGTCATTAAGCCTTGTGATTGGATTATAAGGTTTTCATTGATTATTGATTCGTGTTAAGTGTTATTCCTAGGCCATTGTCCACTAACGAGGATACCCAGTGTCCAAGAAATAAATTGAAGAAATCTTCTTCTGAATTGGGATCGATGGATCTTCTAGGACATGTGGAACACCTAATGACTCTTGTAGATTAGTATTCATTATGGTATCTTTTAAAAATCCCTAACTTAACTGAGACATCAGTTGGTAGGATGAGTTCTGAGAATTGTATGACATAGTGACACGTAATGTGTTACGGTACAATTTTGACTTGTTTGTGATTAATGAAAAAGACTACCTTTGATTGCTAAATTCTACATGTATCGATGTTATCTATCTTTTATTGCTTCTTTCTAATGTTCGCATTAGTGATGCAACCATTGAGCAAGTACTCATCTTGAATCGAGTTATGTTGTGGATTATTCTCTTCGTATTCCTGAGTGCCATCGAAGTCATGAACCTCATGATTATTTGGCTAAGCTCATTTCCTATCATATCGTAGTTAATTCTTGGTGAACAAGCTTTCATCACTCTTTTGCAGATCACTCATTGTTTTTATAAGATAAAACCGTATCCCTTGAGAAAAATTGGGTTTTCATCACCATATGGATTGTTTAAAGTGAGACTTATAAATAATCGTTATCGAAATAAAGTTGTTTATAAAAGAAAAAAAAGCTTTGGAAAACTTAATTGTTTTCATAACAAAGAAAGTCTTTGTAAATTTATTTTGAATTCTTATTTAAGAAGTAAGCATTAAAATGTTTTTATTATACACATGATGATAAAATTTCGACGAACTGATTATTGCATCGTTAATCTTGAAATTGTGTATAGTTGCGCGCCTACATACAATTTGGAATGGACCATGCAAGGCTGATTAGTAGTCGCCATAAAACTGATTAATAAACACTAAATTTTCTTTGAAGATTATGAAAGATTAAATGTTATGAGATCTGCAAGAAGTGAAAAATAGGGACATAGTGTCAGGGACACCTACATATGTGCCTATAGCATCTATTCTTCTGAATCGAATTTACTCATTTGTGGAAATTGTCTTATTTCACAATTGACAATTCTTTCTTTTACAATTCTCCCGTAGTGAGATTCTTAGGAAAAATATTTGATTATCGAGTGTTGATACCCGACTGGATGTATCGACGTTCCTATCATTTCTTTTGAGTTGATTTCATTTGAATGACCTGGGTAACGATCCGAGGAGCTTTTGAATGCGTACTCAAATCATGAAAACATGGGATATTCATATTCATTAAGTATTTTCGTCTGTATCTGATTTGAAATTCTCTCGCATAGATTATGCGTTGACCTTACTCTTTTAAGGTTAGTTATGTCTCCAGATATCCTTGAATCTGTAAAGGATTATGATTTATTATTAGTCTTTTGAGAAGATCACATCTTATCGACGACAATAAAACTGGAAAGTTGATAGTGCCAGTAGAATGGATTGATTGATTATGACATGACGACATTGTCTTAATTGATGGGAACTCGAGTAGAATTTCCCTAAATGATAAGATGTTGATTATCAAAAGTGATCTAAATAATTCTTGATGGATGACCATATCTTACATTTAGACTTAAATTATACCATGAATGGTTATGAATTAGTCATAGATATTATAATCTAGAAAGAACCTAATATGAATGTATTAAAAGATGTTTATGTTATCTGAAACTTTAGGAAGTATTTGTTGGTGAATTACCTAGACTTTCGCCATTAAGGCAAGTTGAATTTGGAATTGATTATATTCCCGGTGCTGCACCTGTGGCTTGTGCACTGCACGACAGCACCATCTGAATTTAAGGAAATACCGTACAACTGAGAGAGTTGTCGGAAAAAGATTTTATTCTACCAAGCCTGTCATCATGAAGAGCTATGGTGTTATCATTCCTTATATTTATAGATTACTGTGAACTGAGTAAATTGACAATCGAAAACGATATTCATAACTCGAAATGGAAAATTTGTTCGATCATTTACAAGGTTTTTGATCCATGGCATGGTTATCATCAACTTCGCATCTGCGAAAGAAGATTATCTATTCCAATCACTACATCCGGTACTTGTAATGAACATTATGAGTTTCACGTGATGTCGTTTGGATTGACTAATGCACATGTAGTATTCATAAATTTGGTGAATCTCGTGTGTAGGCTGTAATTTGATAAATTCATGCTCGTGATCATTAAGGACCATTTGTTTGTTTATAAGAATAAGAATGAGTTAATTATCATTTATAGATTGCCCTGAATTGGCCGAACGATAAAAACCTGTACCTTGAATAATTAACACGTGATTAAAGACTTAATACTTTACATGATTTGACTATGTGATTAAAAGGATAATGGAATATAAATTGACTCTTCAAAAAAAAATAAAAATTTAGAGCCCTTTTAAGACTTTGGATTTTACCAAAAAGAAATGGAAATATGTTTTGACAAATGTTTTAACAAAGGATTTTAAGGGATTATTCCCTTATACACAAACCATTTAACTAAACTTCTGTTTAGGGGTAAATGTTCGTGTATACTTCTAGACAACTTAAGAAGAATTGAGGAAACTATATAATTTATGACTTGAAATTTGAAACAAAAATTTTTGCTTTTCAACTAAGAAAATTTTGACCCAAGATATAAACAAAGGTTTTTCGAACATTTACGAATCTTATTAAATATTTTTAATAAATCAACAAAAATCTTGTTAATTAAATTTAAAATTTATTTTGAACATTTTATATGATCGTTCGAACTAAGAAATTTAAAATTTATACGCTTACGTTTCATAAAAATTTAATAATTATTGTTAATTTACATGTAATAATTATCGACGCTTTAAACGCTGGATTGAGAAAAACTGATAAAAATGATAGATAAGACGAAACTGAAACTTAGAAAATATGAAGAAAGGTGAACGTAATTACTGACGCATAATATAGAAAGAATATCTGAGTGAATTATGGACATGATAATTATATCATCAGGAAAAATGAATATAGATATTGACATATTATATAAAATGGATAAAGAACCAATTAGGATATATTTCTTAATAATGAAGGTGCAAAATACATTGCTGAACAATTTAAAATATAACTGATGCTTATAAAAAGGATGATATAGATAATAAAAGGTTTCACGGCTAATGTGAACCATTAAAAATTGAGAAGCCGATAGCGTTAAATGTTTTAAAGGCCACTTGTAGTTGCCTAAATATGGAGATTTTGAGAAATAGTTATGTTGGAATTTGTAAGTATAAGTATTATATGTATGTCATTTTTGACTAAAAGTATCTTTGTTTGAAGAAGTAGTACTAATGGCAAATTATGAAGGCAGACATCGCCTCATACATTAGTAAACGTCTAGCTATTGCAAAGGTCATCATCTGAATTTGATTCGATTTGGGTCATCATTGACAGACTGACCAAATCTGCTAATATCATTCCCGTTAATGATAAATGCAAAAGAGTTATGTAAACATAGTGTGCCTGTATCAAACATCTTTATCAAGATCCTCGCTTCGCATCGAATTTCTAGAGATTTGCTCAAGAATCATTGAGAACGAACCTTGATGAGAGTACTATGTACCACCCCAATCGAAGGGACGAGGTAAAGTAACGATACAAAGTAATATAAGTGTTGTTTTATGTTCGAATGATTGACCTTTGGTAATAGACCGTATAATCGTTTTTCTTGGGAGAGATTATCGTTGATAATCATCGTGTTGAATAAGATCGAATCTTGCTAGGATCTGAATATTAGAGCATCTGTAAGCAGGAGTTGAGATGAAGACACCCGACATACACCCACTGTGAGTTGGACATGTCTTTTAGGTTTAAGGTTTCCTATGATGGCGAACCTATTCTTGCAAAATACCCGACCCGCGAGATCTGAAATGATTGTTGAAATTAGGATTTGATTATTAACGGCCGATAGTGGGCAGGTGGTTATGTGAATATGAAATGTAGATCTTGAAGTGCCAAACGGGTAGCGAAGTTATGCCACAATTTTTAAACTTGGAAAAATGAATTCATGATCTGACAAATCATGGGATACAAGTCCCCGTTGAATGGGACCATTGAGACGATGTAAAAGTTGGGATTGAAAGGCATATAAGCTGGATCTACCCTAGGACCTCAAGGACTGCGTGAATTATGTTTCGTAAATCGAACTTGATGGAATATCTATCAAGTGAAAATTTGAATTCTTCTTAGTAAAGCTTAGATCGGCGAAAAGTTGCATTCATCAGAAACCCGTGAACATCATGGATAGAGAAAGTAAGCCAACATTTAGCCTGATCTTATTCCCGTAGTTATGTTTGATGAAACTCGCGTATTGTAATGAATTGCACTTGTGAGAAAAGACCGAATGTGGAGGAAATACCCACATGGCTTTAACTCTATAAGAAGCGAGTAGTAAGGTAAGATGATCTTTGAGGACAAAGATCCTGTTTAGGGGTAAATGCTGTGACAATCCGTCAATTTATGGTCAATATTTTATTCTCAATATTTATTTGAAAATATTATTTTATGAACTCACTTATTTTTGGGAAGAAATTTGGATTTACGTCTTGGAGTAGCATCGACTACGTCTAAACCGGAGGATTCAACGTTACATGCTTACGTTTACATACATCGTCTTTGGTAACAGTCCGACATTTCAGAAAATAAATTTATCCACGAATATTATTTTGGAGTTTTAAATTTGTGTTGGTTCATAAACTCACAAATTTACGAGAAGAGATTAGGACTTACGATTTTATTTTAACGTCCTTTACGACTAAACCGGAAACCCTAGGATTACGTATTTACGTTTTCGAAATCCGTTTTTGATGAGACACTTTTTATTGGATTCGTTTTGTGACGTTGATTCATAATTTATAAAAACGTTTTTCGTAAAACGACCCGAGGGCACGCAAATCGAGGAAACTAGAATCGAGGAGTACCCGTAAATAAATAGGGATGAGACAAGTGGGACACTTGCCCCACCCCCACTATAACCGTCCAACATTACTACACCTCAACACGCTTGGTGTCAAGTTTGTAAGCTAAGTAAGACACTTGTCTTACAAAGCTTACAAATGAAGCTAAGACATCACAAAAACCACTAGCCAAACTCATACCTCCATTTCACTCATGCAAACTAGCTACAAATCCTCTCTACTCTCTCTAGCTTGCCGTCCCTCATCTCCACCAAAACACCCCTTTCATACAAATTTTAACCATAAACATATGTTATAATCAACATATGTTAATCTCCATTCAAAAAGATGAAGATTGGTGCAAGTTATAACATCAAAGGAGGAGTTTCCATGGAGTATTAGGGCTGATTTTCTACAAGTTGTTCATGAAGATTGGTGGTCTTGAAGATGGTCTTGGCTATGCACAAGTTTCTCCATCAAAAATCCATGTTTTGATCAACCTACATCATCATGGTGGTATAAAGATTGTCCTCCTCAACTTCTTGTTATTTTGATTATGTAAACATGTATTTTATATCCTATTGTATATGTATATGATGATTATATGATGATAAAAATGTTATGTGGGGATTTGGTGTTGATAAATATGATTAAAAAGGTGAAAAACTATAAGAAACAAGGTTAAAATCTTGGTTAAAAATGTTGGCTGTATAAAGCAATAAAGAAAAACGTCATGGACTGATAATATGATGAAGTATAATGGATTTACAGTAAGCTATGGGTCTTGTACACATGTGAGAGTTGGCCATGCAATGGAATCATTGTAATGAGTGAGATGTGATCAAAACAAGTTTAGGGTATAAATCTGAGGTTACTGTTTTGGACGATTTTTAGAAAATACTTAAAGGATGATTCAACAGTAGCTATAGAATAGTTAAATGTAGCACATATCATGTAGTTTATGTGATAAAAATTTGAGCTTCTATCTCCATGTAGAACTCAAGATATGGTAGTTTTGGTGAAAGTGAAGATAAAAATCAGATTTTTGGAAATTAAAGAATAATACTATTATATAAACACTCAAATTTTAATAGTATAAATTATAATTAAAACCCACTAACTCATGAATTTTATTTATATATATGTACAATGATAAATAAGTGTATAAATTATAAAAATGGTAACTTGTTAAGTTTTATAAGTTATAAAACTATAAACATGATTTTTACGACTTTTTCGGCTATTGCCGTAAAATTAACGTTTTTGTTAAATAAAACTTAGATGGTTGGACCCGTCTAATGAAAACTTTATAAAACTTATATACTGATATATAGACATGTATAACAAGTAAAAACCGATAAAACCCGAACTATAGGGCATACGGACATTAACGAGCTAAGTAAACATATTGGACTAATACTTGGGCTAATAATTGGACTAAATAAGATAAACACTCATAAAAAGAACTTATTGGGCTTAACCCATTTGGGACCAACTTGAAAGTTTAAATACTGATAATATAAGTATGAAATGGATTAATACAAGTTTATAAACTTATAATAGGCTTATTGGACCTAAAAACACGTAAAAAGGTAAAACTAGTAAACTAGTATAAAAGTTATCGACATATAACACTAAAATGAGTAAACGAGAATATGTAAACCCACTTGATCATCATATATATATATATATATATATATATATATATATATATATATATATATATATATATATATATATATATATATATATATATATATATATATATATATATATATATATATATATATATATATATATATATATATATATATATATATATATATATATATAATCATCATATGTATACATAATTGTTATTTTTATAAAGTCATTGGACAAACGTCTAAGAACGATTATTATTTGTCTAGGTTTCCGTGATTAAAGCACGTACCGTACGTCCGAGTTGCCGATAACCCGCCTTCCCACATCAACATGAGTTCATAGCCTCGCACTCTTTTAAATGTTTTGATAAATGTTTTATAAACCCGCGAGGGAGATAACATGTTAGTTTTTATAAAATAGGACACCACTTGTCCCGATTGTTTGTTTATTGATTTTGGACCCGAATGATTGAATGACCCAATTGTATGACCCGATAAATGAATAAAGGACCCGATAGATGAAATTAAATGGAT
Source organism: Glebionis coronaria (assembly GCA_025667525.1). Taxonomy (NCBI): domain Eukaryota; kingdom Viridiplantae; phylum Streptophyta; class Magnoliopsida; order Asterales; family Asteraceae; genus Glebionis; species Glebionis coronaria. The sequence continues at coordinate 151,656,401 of CM046879.1, read as the reverse complement.
TATTAAAGTTAGGTTATGTCACTAAAAGTCCCATTAGCATGAATTGTGAACTACCGGGATTTGGTAGACGCTTATGCATTTAATAGTACTATTTGGGGACGATCACCCCAGTTCGCGCCTTGACGGTTGATCCCCGTCGTGCCACATTGATTGGTAAGCGAATTTATGTATGAGAAGATTTCCACAGCGTGACCTTTGTGACGACACGCTACTTTATATGGGCAAAATTGGTATCGGGTTAGCTACCCGTTGTTGGTTTAGTAAGGTAACAATGTCATGCGGCTTATAATAATCCAAAATTAACGAAATACTAATAGACGCTCCGAATTACGATGTATTGCCTGACTAGCAATACAGGGTCATACTATTGATATTATGTTCGTGTTTTGGTTTTTATAACCATATTCATATAACGGTTTTTATTTAATCTATACAACGTTGCAAAACGTATTGTATGGTGTTTTTAACGACAATGATTCGTATAATGATTTTTAAGGCGAATGCCTATATTATGATTTTGATAAAGATTTGTATAAAATGATTTGGCTATTTTATGGCCTATTACAATGGTTTGTACGAAATGATTTTTGGTAATAATTTTATACCAAAGTTATATTGATGGAATTTATTTAACTCTATGAATTCACTCGGCGTTATCGCTGACCTTTTCTTTTAACATGTTTTATCTCAGGTACTTGAAGGTAATTCTCGGGAAGACGACAAGAATTCATGGCCCGCACTTAAACAATATTTTCCATTCAAATGCTTTGTAAAACTTTGTATGAAATATAATGACTTGGGACCGATGTAACTTTGATGTTTATGAATGGAAATGTTTTATTAATGAACGACGCGATTTTTATGCGTTGTCTATGATGTGAGTAATGTGCTATCCCGTAACACCAACTAGTCTTCCGCTGTATTGAGTTGTATAAATTTGGGGGTGTCACACATCAACCTCTTGGTGTGATTATAGAGCCTTTGAGGTGTTTGGGAATGAGGATTGTTGGAGATTGGATGATTTATAGAGTTTTGGCTTTCTTCTCTACATCTTCCATAACTTATAACACGAGTATGGCAACCAATTCCACCCCTCACCACTTGGGTGAGGGGAGGTAGGAGTGAATAGCAGGGATTGAAATATGAGATGGTATTCAACAAGATATCATAACACTACCCCATGGGTATTATCTATACTTGAATTAGCCTTGACCATTAAGTAGTTTTCTTTAGCTCCAAGGAGAGTAAAGTTCCAAAAAATGAGTTATTAGGAGCATATGATCGGACCTTAGTTGTTATGGAACTTAATTGGGGTGTTTAAGATTACTTAGAGAAGTGACAGGAAGAAAGGAGCTGGCGGATTATTGAAGTAGCCGGCCACCTTTTCAGATTGCTGGCGGCTCATTTTCACTGTTTTGCTGACAAACTTTTGACTTTGCTGGTGGCTCCTTTTTGCTGTTTTGTTGGCAACCTTTTAACTTTGTTGGTGGCTTCTTTTTATGTTGCCTTCTACTTTCATGCTGAGTGACTTTTGCACTTGTAACTACAACTAGCTACATGATTCTTTAGCTCCAAGAGAGACTCTAATGAACACAAAGTATTTGTGCGAAATACAAACACTAAGAACAAGAAGAAACAGTATAACTAGATAAATAACTTGATCTTTTCTAAGGATTTCTACTATATTGATATGAAAATAAAACTAGTGAAGGTATGTCTAACCCTTCTGCCTATAGGTTCCTTTTATACTACAAGGAAACCCTAAACTACATTAAACATAAAACGTGTAACAGTTGATATGCATATCCTTTCCTAAGATATCTCATGCATATCCTAATAAACTACTACAAATAATAATGTTTTACTTTCTACCAGACTAGGAGCACGTGTAGCTCCTACTACTACTAGGACCAGGAGGAACTACATACCTCCTAGTTCACCTATTACAAACCACCTATTACATAGGTTCTAACAATCCTCCCCTAAACTTGAATTTGACTTGTTGAGTACAAGTTTCTTGGTAGATCTTGTAGAAACAAATTGAGGATTGAAACAACACACCCATAGCAGCAATAGAACCAACATCAACTAAAACACAAACTTTGTCGTGACTACGAACTCTGGGAAGCTTCTTGAAAGCTTGGAACATATCTGCACTTGTTGAATCTTCACAGCAACATGAGCAGATTTGATAAGCCTTTACCAAGTAGTTGCTCGCTCTTGGGCTAGCTAGTCTTTGTGGTGGAATCAAGCATCACCCTGGGAGACCAGAACCCAGCCCAACTCTTAGAACGTAAATCAATGGGTGAGTGGGAGTACCATGATGATTTCGGGCAAACCATCACATCCGTCAACGGATTTGATTAAAGTCTTTACCAGAAGCCGTACCCTCCTGGACTAGCCAACTCTTTGCAATAAAGCATCGGTGAGCTGAAAACCCTATAGCTTTGAGCAAGCCATTACAACTATCAACAGATTTGATTTATGTCTTTACCAAGAGCCATACCCCTGGACTAGCCATTCTTCAGTCTAGGACCAAGGTGAGTGAAGACCATCCAAATTCGGGTAAACTGGCAACCATCAACGGATTTGAGAATCACACCCGAGCCGTACCCTCATGGTGAATCCAATCTTTCTTGTCTGTGAGACATGGTGAGTTGAACACCATTTGTTGTGTGCAAAGATTCCAACACCAGAAGTACAATCCAAAACAGCCCAAGTGTGATACGATTTCATAATGGAAAAATATAAGCAGATATTATATTCTTTACATGCTTTTAAGTGCCCATTTTATTTTTCAAGTATAAGCAGATATTATATAGAAGTATGGTTTTTTTAAGAATGAGTTTGTTAGTCACCAATAACTATGCATATTGGTGAAAAGAATGGAAAAGAAATAAAAAATATAGAACAAGCATACCAGATAAACTAACCAGAAGCAACAACCTTGTCTGCAAGAAGCCGTGATTGAATCGATTTAACTAATGTGGTGGCCATAGAAGACTCATTACCAGAAGGAGCATTGGACACCAACAGGTGACACTCTAACATAGCTTCCATAGTAGCAATGGTAAGGGGATACTCCGTATCCACAAGCATAAACACTCAGGCACCAGACTGTAACTCCAACACATGCACAACACAACCGGTATACAACTTCCACCTAGTGATAACCCATCAGGGTTGTTCCTGCCATACCCCAGTACTAGGAGTACCGGGAGGACAATCCAACATAATCTTCAAGTCCCCCCCCCCAAAAGGACCAAACCAAGCCATGTAGCCGGAGTTGCAGGGACAACAGCATCAACCAACCCATAAAGAACCATAAGATCCGGACGATCCACCCAATATAAGATACTTTTCAGACCTGAGAAATATTTATGGTGGCAAGAACTTTTCCGGATCATATGTGTAAAAGTGCCAGCAACGATAGAGGATGGTTGAATTTCCTAGTGCATAATCCGTCCATGGTCAAGAGGGATATCGTCATCGCTATCAGAAGCGACATCAATCAAATTTGTGGGGTCCCTCTTTTCCCAAGGAACAGCCTTACCACGACGAGCCTTGTTCTTGCGAATAGACCAACGAGGCTCAGTTGTAGAAGATGGTTCCTCCTTGACCTTGTCCATAGTGGCAGTAGCACCAAGTGGAGTAGTGGCAGCAGATTGAGAAGTCTGAACATCATCCTGAGTAGTTAAATCAACAATCATGGGAGTGGTAGCAGCTTCATCAATAGTAGGTGTAGGGGTTGGTGCAGGAAAGAGTGTGGTAGTAGGATCAACAACTGGGATAGAAGTAGCTTCAACATTGGATGGGGTAGAGGCAACAACAGGTGGAGAGGGACTAGGTAGAACAGCAGAAGTACCCTCATCAACAACTGGGATGGTAGATGTACCCTCATCATGTGCACAGGAGAGATGTGATGAGGCAGCCTTTGGAGTGGGGGCAATAGCAGCAGGTGGTTGATAAGTTGCATTAGTGGGCATACGCACATCCTTCTGCTTTAGCTGAATCATCTTGTTGTACAAAATCTTAAGTTCCTCATCAGACAGCTGCTTAGCTCTTCATTGGCCATCCATAAGTGAAATAAGATACGGATTGATTCTTAACATATTGTTGCAGATTTTCTTATGTTCAACATAGGAGAGTGACATGTTACAGCGAAGTTCACGAAGTTGAGCTGCCAAATCTTCCGTTTCCTTTGAACTAGAGACACAACCCTGCGAGCACAATTACCTTGAGTCACGTCCGCATCCAAGATGTCAGTGAATTGAGAGACATCGGAGGTAAGGATGGTAACCACATCCATCCAATCTTTGTTATCCCAAAACATGGCATTGTACCTCACTTGGTCATGGCGTTGCATCCTAAGAGCTTCATCATCAGCCGAAGGCGCAGCCCCAACCGCAGCCGCATCTTCATGTTCCTGTTCCTCATGTAATCTCCTTGAAGCCTCCTCACCCAACATGTCTTCCTCAAGTTGCATGCGGGTTCGCTTTCTAGGAGGGGAAGGAGCATCAGTCATTAGGGCTTTCCCCTTGTCAGCAGTAGAAGGACCAGTAGTTACAGTTGAAGGACCAGGAGTGGCAGTCCTTGGCATAGGGCAAACATCCGATGTTGGAACACTAGAAGCACTAGGAGGAGTAGGAATGTCCTCACTAGGCTTGGCTGCAAAAGCGGCTTTAGCAAGAACAGTGAGACCATCTTCTTATTCCTCATCAGAATCAGACATCACCAACTTCTTCTTTTGGCGCTTCAAAAGTTTCTCCAAAGTCTTTACCCGAGCAGCCAAAGGGATCACAAAGTCCCTAGTCAGCTGGCTGTGCTTGTTGAGATATTCTTCCAATGATTGGATCTTGGCATAGTACATGTGCACCAAAGCAAGTAGAGAAGTGAGAGTAACGGGTTCCTTAGTGTCCCCACCAAGAGAACTTGGCTTTGGGGATTCATCATTGGGACCAGAAGCAAAGGACTGGTCAACATTAGGAGCATGAGAATCTGGCACATACGAGCTAGAAGTTTCCTCAAAAGAAGGGTGAGTAGGACTAGGAGGTGGAGAATCAAGAAAGGGAGAAACATGTGGGAAAGCAGAAGAGGTAGCCTTTGAGGTAGACGACATTTCAACCACCACCTCTTGAGCAGGATCCTCAACCCCCACTTGAGGTTCCCTAGCAGCAAGATCCTCTTCCTCCATGGGATCATCAACCAATTGAGGTTCCTCATCGGCTAGGTCAGCAGGATGAACCTCATTGGGGTCCCCTTGGGCAATGCCCAACATAGAAGGAATGAGAGGAAGGTCAGGACCAAGGTAAGCAAGTTTCATGTTAGCATACACTTTGGGAATGAGTCTAACTAGGACATACTCCCTTCTATTCTTAGGAACACAAGTGAGAATCTGCTGTAAAAACCTAGGGTACATAAGATATTTCTTCTTCAGACCACCAAGATTCCCTACCATACCATCCAGAATATAACGAGAGAAGTTAAACCTACGACCTTGGGCCAAGAAAATCAAACCAGTAGCAAGGGAGATGGGAAATGCATCCCAACTCCCAGCTTTAGGACTCAAACAATTAATCAAGAAGTGAAAGCTTCCATTAGGGTGAAAACGATTTTTCTGAAAATTAAATCTACCCTCATGGTTATACCCAATAGTAGTCATCCCATCCAAGACTTCGTCATTAGAGAGGGCAATAATGTCATCAGCATCTTGATGATGCAAGGTAGACCTAATGGAAGCTTCAGTCACCATATATGGACGACCATCAATGGTGGCATGAATCTCCAATGGGTGACCCAAAACCTATCTAGTTGCAGAAGTGGCCCAAAACGGTCGTATGACTAAGTCATAAACAGTAGGGCATACAATAAGAGCATACCTGATATGAGAAGCCTCAATGAACTCCAAGATGTCCACAAAATCCTCTTTTTGTAGGCCCTCGCCGAGGTAGGCCACCTTGTTGTGATCAGACTTGTATAGTAGTGCAACCATGGATGATTGAGGAAGATTGGTAAGAAGATGGAGGAAGATGGTTGAGGGTAGGAGCGTGTGTGTGTGTTTAGGTCTGATAATTGAGTCAAATGATCCCATTGACCATAAATAATGCTTAGAAAAATTGTTCATTGACCCCTAATTATGGGGGTTTCTCTTTCCAAGTTAAGTCATTCCTGGGAGTAACCACTTGCCTTTTAATCCATTAATATCCAATTCCAGTTACCAAAAGAATAGATAAACTAATGCACCAGAAGTAACTTATGTTGACTAAAAGTCAATCGTCTAGAATTCAACACCAGTAGCAGCGAGTGGTCAAGAAAAGTCAACAGTAATGAATAGTGACCCGCAGAAACACTAGGAGCCAAACACAAATGATAAGGAGAACTATTGATCCACTAGGAGCAAGAGAGAGCCACTAGGAGTAACAAAATCCTTCTACCAGGAGTAGCACACACAGCAAACACCCATGAAAAATGGCAAAAGAAGCTACCAGAAGTAAGAATGTACAAGTATACATGTACAACAAGCCTCCCTTTAGGCTTTACCTCCCCTCTATCCTAGACCTTAAGGATTGACCATACCAATGTGAACCACCAGGTGGTTAAACCGTGGTCCATCAAATGCTTTAGTCAACAAATCAGCAACATTATCATCTGTATATACCTTTAGAACCTGTATCAGCTTCTTTTCATTTGCATCCCGTATAAAATGGTGTTGAATCTCTATATGTTTGGTTCTTTGATGAAACATAGGATTCTTCACAATGCAGATAGTGCTTTGATTATCAATGAATATTTTGGTGTTCATAAAGTTGAACCCATAGTCTAACATTTGATTTTGTATCCACAAGACTTGTCCACAACAACTAGCAGCATCTACATATCTAGCTTATGTTGAGGAAGTAGCTACTATGGTTTGTTTCTTACATTGCCATGAAATAAGCATGCGTCCCAAAAACTGACAACCACCAGTAGTTGACTTTCTATCATTATTAGCACCTTCATAGTCACTATCACTATAGGCTTCAAGAACAAAAGGGGATTTCCTTGGATACCATAAGCCTAGCTTAGGTTGTGCCTTAATATAGTTGAAGATCTTCTTGACCGCATTTAAAATTGATACGGTAGGTGCCACCTGATGTCTAGAGCAAGCACTTACAGCAAACATAATCTCCGGGCGTGAAGTAGTCAAATACATGAGTGAGCCTATCATAGACCTGTACAAATGAACATTAACAGGAGGATCCGGTTCATTCTTAAGTTTGACTTTGGTTACCTCATAAGGTGTTGTTGCTGGTCTAAGAGGTTCCACATCAAATTTCTGAATAATGTCATGAACATATTTATCTTGACTAATGAAGATACCATCCTTCCACTGCTTGACTTGGAGTCCAAGGAAAAATGTCATTTCTCCCATGGCACTCATCTGAAACTCCCCCTTCATCAACTACTCAAACTCAAACACTATTCCTTCTTGGTAGAACCAAAGATGATCTCATCCACATACACCTGAACCATGATGATGTCTTTGGCATTCTTCTTAAGAAACAATGTTTTGTCAGTGGTGCCTCTTCTGTAGCCATGCTTCAACAAGAAAGTAGAAAGACGCTCATACCAGGCTCTAGGAGGTTGATGAAGACCATAAAGGGCTTTGACCACCTTATAAACCTTCTTAGGATGAAGAGGATCCACAAAGCCCTTAGGCTGAGTGATATATACTTCTTATTCAATCTTTCCATACAGAATTGCACTCTTGACATCCATTTGAAACACGGTAAAGCCAATATAAGAAGCAAAAGCCAAAAATAGTCGAATGGCCTCAATGCGTGCAACAGGAGCAAAGACTTCATCATAATCAATTCCTTCAAGCTGAGTGTGACCCTGTGCTACTATTCTTGCTTTATTCCTTACCACAATACCCCTAGCATCTTTCTTGTTTTTGAGAATCTATTTGGTACCAATTGTTGTCTTTCCATCTAGCAAATCAACTAGGATCCATACATTCTGAAACAAGAATTGTTGCATTTTCTCCTGCATAGCTTCTACCCAACTTTGATCCTCAAGAGCATGTGAGACAGACCTAGGTTCCACCTGTGATAGAAAACAAGCAAACAAACAGTGAAGAAAATCTGCGTGGTTATTTCGCTTTTGGTCTTCAAAGTAGCTCACAAGAGCATGATGACCAGACGTTGCTTTCTTATGCATGTCGCGAGTCTTGACAGTATAACCAGGATCTCCTATGATTTAAGATGTAGGATGCACTTTATGGATCTGCTGAATAGTAGTAGGAGCTACTTCCACTTCTGGTGCCAAGTTATTAGAGTCACCAATAACACCATCATCATACAAAGCGGAGTTGAAAATACAGGTTATTGGTTGTTTTTGAATATCATTCAGCTTAGTAGTAGACTTATTATTGTAGTTTCCTAGGTCAGAAGGACCAGAGAACCTAGTTATGGAAGTTAGATCACTAATGGGACTTCTAATAGGAGTTGAACTTGCACCAGGAGTAACAATGGGCACACTAGGAGTAGCTGGTACCTTGGTTTAAAATTACGCGCATCATTGCGCAAATTGCACGCATTAATGCATTGTATTTAAAATTTCGCAACGAGGTTCCTAATGCATTGCCATCCCAGATTGCGTTCGCATTAAACCGCATTTTACCGCATTTGTGTAATGCTAGCAATGGTAGAAATTGTCGCAATCTAGTACGTAAGTCATTTTTGTCAAATTTTAAGCATATAAAAGATACCTACGTATTTTAATGGATCGTTAAAGATAAAACTTGCTAAAAAACATCTAAAACAAACAGAATAACGAAAATACAGTACCTTGTGTTTACTAAATGTTTTTTTTTCAACCTTTACCTTCGACTTATTTGTGTTACAAAGGGATTATAGGACGAATCTCAATATGTTAGTAACTTATTTTGTAACTTTATTTCACATACTTCGTACTTGACAGACTATACTATTTCTAAATAAATTTTTTACTTTATTTTATACTAAACGCATCACATCCAAATTGCGCTCGCAATCGCATGACGCATTACGCAATAGCTTTTGGGACCTTTAGCGCAATGGATCGCAAAACGCATTTTTAAACCAAGGCTGGTACAGTAGGAGTATCCATAGGAAACTCAAAGCCTCCTTGGGTAGCTGTAGTAGTAGCATCTTGTTGTTTCTTGAGCAGTGTATCAAGAGCTCCTTGTGAGTCAGTAATGTCTGGTGAAGTAGCACCAACAGGAGTAGCAGAGGGGTCGAGAGGGACTGTTGTGGAATAGGATGGGATTACAATAGTGTCATCATCCTCTTCTGAGTCCGAAAAGCTAGAAGTATCACCTACATGAGAAGAAACAAATTCTTGTGGACCTGCATGTTGGTTAGTTTTGAAACGAAAATATCCTAATGTGTCGTTGAGATAATCAAGATTAAAATACCATTCAGGACCTTTTCCTTGAATGTTTGTCTTCTCCCCAAAGTACCTTAGATTGATAGTTTCAATGACACACTTGGTAGTGAGATTGTAGACCCTATAGGCTCTAGAGTGAGCTGAATAACCCACAATGAAGCCTTCATCAGCCTTTCCATCAAATTTCCCCAAATAGTCACTAGTGTTGAGAATGGTGACAGGACAACCAAAAGGTTTCAAATGAGTAATGCTTGGGACTTTGGCTGTGAGTAGCTCATATGGAGTATTCTTATGTGGAGTGGTAATGGAGACCCTATTTAACACATAACACGCAGTGTTGACTGCTTCTGTCCAAAACATAGTCGGAAGCTTGGAATCAACAAGCATGGCTCTTGCTGCTTCTATAAGAGTCCTGTTTTTCCTTTCGGCAACACCATTTTGTTGAGGAGTCCTGGCAGCACCGTATTCTCTTTTGATACCTTTAGAATTTCAAAGTGCTATGAGGTCTGCATTCCTAAACTCGGTCCCATTGTCATATCTAATACCTTTTACCTTATTGGACAGCTGATTTTCAATTAAGGCAATGAAGTCTTTTAGAATGGGGTAGGTCTCACTTTTAGCAGCCAGAAAGAAAACCCATGAAAATCTGCTATAACCATCAGTTACTACTAGGAAGTAGTGTTTATGATCAATGCTTTTGATGAAGGTAGGACCAAATAGATCCATATGAAGTAGCTGCAAAGGTTCAGTTATAAGCCTGAGAACAGTAATGGCTTTGAAGGATGCTTTGTGTTGTTTGCCTTTGCTACAAGCAAGGCAATTGATGTCATTCTTGAAGGTTTTGGGAGGTAAACCAGAGACTAGGTTCATATTTGCCAGCTTGTGAATGGTCTTGAAATTTACATGCCCCATCTTTCTATGCCATTTAGTGGCTTTATCTTCTGATGCCTTGGCAACCAAGCAAGCTAGTTGGCCAGTAGGATTTACTTCATTCAACTTGATACTTTATAGTTTATGTCTTCTTGGAATTTTGAGTAGTACTTGGGAGTCATCCAGGATTTTAAAGTCTTTGGACAACACCAGGCAATCAGTATCCGTGAAGAGGACAAACTGCTTCTTGTCACAAATCTGAGAGACAAAGATCAAGTTGAAGTGTTGGAGTGCCTCCACATAGTATACCTGCTCAAAATTAAGGTTAGGAGTCTGAATAGTTCCTTTGCAAGAGATACGTCCTTCACCCCCACCAAAGTACACTTTCCCTCCTTGAAATGGTACAAAATTAGTCAAAATTCCTTTGTTCCTTGTCATGCTCCTAGAGCAACCACTATCTACTATTCTAAGAGATGGATCTTGGTATGGATTAATCTACAACAACATAAAAATATGTAACAATTAGTGTCTTAATGGGACCCAAACCATTCCTGGCTTAAGTCTGCCTTGTGGATCATTGTAAGATAGCCATGGAGATTGATGAGATCTACTGCTGTTCTTGTGTTTCCTGGGCATCATATGGGATTTATTTTGTGTCCAAGAACAACCTACTGAGGGCTTAACAGCATAACCCAAATTTCCCAATCTAAAATGCATTTGTTCTGTAGTAGTAGTATAATTCATAACATATTTATGAAAAATTTTGAAAATAATTGCTGGTTGGTCTGTTAGTGGTACTTGGATTGCTTCTCCAAGTAGCAGAAGCTGAAGGAGAGGTCCTCCTAGTAGAAGGAAAAGATTGAGCACATGGGTTTAGTCTTCTAGAGGCAAAACCCACACCAGTAGGAGCAACTACTGGTGGAATAGGAGTACCATAAAAGAGATGGCCAGTAGGCCTTTGATCATAGAAATCACAATCTTTAATAAAATGAAATCTACTACCACAAACAAAGCATGTTTTAAAAGACCTTTTATTCAAATGACATTGTTTTTTACTGCTATTCTTATTACAAACAATTCTAGGAGAAACAACATTCCTAGAAGACATAAGACTAGAATAAAAAACAATGGAAGTAGATGCAGTAGCAACTCTTTCATCACTCATCCTAGCACTAGAAGCAGCAGTGTCATTTGGCTTGGGACTCGAGGGACTTGACTATTCACTTGAACCACACGATGCATAGTCACTGGCCTTGTAACTGAAAGTACAAGAGACAAAGTCATTAGTGTTAGTAGAACTTTTAGGATACTCATGCATCTGTGATTCATCCAAGTCTTTATGCATGGATGTAGGCATACATGTTCCTGTAAGAGGTGAAGGAACATCATGCATTGCTACAGCTGGTTTAAACCTATTGTAACTAGGTCTTCCCTCATCCTCTTTGTCAAGATCAAAGACACTAGAAAAAGATAAGTCAAAAACATCATCTGGTCATATTTAGTTGTCAAAACCTAACCCCCTCTTTGTTCTTCCATACATACTGCTACCTATTAGCTTGGAAAGATTTTTGGGTGCTTTTTGCCATTTATCAAATTGCAATAAAGTAGCATCTAATTTCATTTTCATTTCTTGTTTTGATTGAATGCTTTTAGCATTAAGTTTTTTAGTATACTTAAGCAAATTAGATGTATTTTCTAAGTCAATACTAAACACCCTAATCCTATCCCTAGTTGGCCATTTTATAACCACTTCTTTTGTTGTTCTAAGGTTTTGAGAGAACTCTTGTAAGCTTGAACTTCTAAAAAATATTTGTCATTTTGAGCATTTAGTTCATTGCATTGTGTCAAGAGGTCAGAATATTTATCATCACAGCCAAGAGGCAATTTTGTACCTGAGGAGAGATTCGCATTAAAGCAAATTCCTTCACTTCCTCTGCCTCGGATATGTGACCAGCAATCATAGCAAACACATCAGTAGTAGACTCAAATGTATCCAAAGTTTGAGTCTCATGATCATTCCAATTGACCATGGTATCAACGGATACCAAAGCTTTCTTATCCTCCTTTGAAGCTCTTGAACCTTGAAGGCAGAATACCTGTTCTTCTCTTGGTCATTTTTACTAGGGCATTCTCTAGCAAAATGTCCTTGCTGATAACAGTTGTAGCATTTAACTTTGCTCCTATCAAATCTAGCTGGCTCCTTTGGGTTGTACCTGAATTTTATACCAGCCTTCTATTCGAACTTGTGAACACGTAGAGTGAGCATAGCCATCTGCCACTTAAAGGTCCATCTCATCCAAGTCAAGCTTGTCAACCTGTTTGAAGTCATCAAATGCTAGCTGTTGTTGTGGGTGAACATCAGCAACAAAGGAATATAGAACAATTTCTACCATGCTACTAGTCTTAACCTTTGATTCAAGAGTAGGAGTATGTTGTGAGGACAAAGTATAGCTTGGGCTACTGGTATAGGGAATTGGGCTAGAGCCCATGGAGCTCACAAAAGTAGAATTAGCAGGAGTGGAGTAGGAATCTGTTAGGACCATTAGAATAGTTATTTGTAATAGGTAGACTAGGAGGTATGTAGTTCCTCCTGGTCCTAGTAGTAGTAGGAGCAAGTCGTGCTACTGGTCTTATAGAAAGTCAAACTTTATTATTTAAAGATTATTCTGTTAGGATATGCATGAGATATGTTAGGAAAGGATACGCATATCAGTTTTACACGTTTTGGTTTAATGACGTATTAGGATTTCCTTGTAGTATAAAAGGAACCTTAGGCAGAAGGGTTCAATACACCTTCATCAAATATAATTCTAGTTCATATTAATATTAGAAATCCTTAGTAAAGGATCAAGTGGTTATAGTTAGTATGTTCTTCTTGTTCATAGTATTTGTATTCCGCACTTATACTGTGTGATTTATATAGAGTCTCTCTGTGAATAGACTTGTGATTACAGAAGTCGTTCATCGTTCCTAACAGGCTGCAAGATCCACATCTAGTGGACCCAACAAGTGGTATCAGAGCCTGGGAGAGTCTCTGTACAAGAAGAATCAATTTTTCTTATTACTAACATTTTTGTTTAATTATGTCTGCCTCAAGTTCTACTCAAACAGGAGAAGATAGTACCCCTAAAACACAGCAACCTCAGCAGATCATTGCTACGGTTTCCAACACAAATGGTAAGTTTCCTCTTCTGAAAAAGGATGAGTATGATAGCTGGGCAATGAAGATGGAATGTTGGATCACCAACACTGATCAAGATCTTTGGAAGATTATTCTAAATGGAAACAGCAAGAAGTTGACTAGAAGAGACAAGAATGGAAGTATTATTCTTCTTGACCCTAAAACTCATGAAGAAATCACAGCTGTTCAGAAGGAGATCAAAGCAAAAACTATTTTGCTTCATTCTCTTCCTGATGATCACATGGGTGACTTTTATCATCTGGACGATGCTAGAGAAATCTGTAATGGAATAAAAGCAAGGTTTGGTGGGAATGAGGAGTTAAAGAAAATGTGAAGATCCATGCTGAGAGATGAATTCACAGAATTCAAGATCTCAGAAACTGAAGGTATCCATCAAGGGTATGACAGGTTCCAAAAGATACTGAGCCAGTTGAATCAACTTCAGTCGAAACCTGACAATGGTGATATCAATGCAAGGTTTCTTAGAGCCTTACCCTATTCATGGAATCAGGTGGTAATCTCTCTCAAAGCAAAAGGTGGGCTTGACTATCTTAATTTTGATGATTTGTTTCATAAGCTCAAAACCTTTGAGCCTCATGTGAGGGGATACTCAAGTGATTCTTTTCCTACTCCTGCTAACTCTGCCTTTGTGAGTTCCGTGGAATCTAGTCCCATGTCCTATTCTAGTAGCCCAAGCAATACTGTGTCTTCTCAGCATACTTTTCAGCATACTTCTACTTCTGAACCAAAAGCCAAGTCTGGTAGCATGGTAGAAGCTGTTCTTCACTCTTTTGTTGCTGACGTTGATGCTCAACAGCAACTTGCTTTTGATGACTTCAAACAAGTTGATAAACTTGACCTGGATGAAATGGATCTCAAATGGCAGATGGCCATGCTCACTCTTAGGGTTCACAAGTTTGAGAAGAAAGTCGGTCGAAAATTTAACTACAACCCAAGAGAGCCAGCAAGGTTTGACAGAAGCAAGGTTAGATGCTATAACTGCCAGCAACAAGGTCACTTTGCTAGGGAATGCTCTAACAAGCATGACCAGGAGAAGAGCAGGTATTCAGCTTTCAACATTCAGGAGGTGAAGGTGTTGGGAATAAAATATAGTCAGTCTACTTGAGCGCTGACAAGAGTAAAACAAGCGTTGATAGGAAGAAAGCAAACGCTGACAGGTCAAGCGTTGACAAAAAGAAGTCAAGCGCTGATACATTGAAGACAAGCACTGATGGAAAGATTTAGTCTACGCGTATATTGTTTCTAGTTTGTTTCTAGTAAGGATAAGTTCAACATTGTATTTTCTATAATTATCTTTACCTAGAATAGTTGATACGTAGACTCTTGTACAAGGATTCTTATGTATATAAAAGAAGACCTTTAGGTTATTGTTCAATATAAGTTTTCATACGTTAAACACTTTCATTGTAAGCAAGTTTGTTATCATTAATCAAGTGAAAGTTTGTTCACATCTTTGTGTGTTCTTGTTTAAGTGTTAATTCCGCATAACACTTAGATTATCATATACATATACAAAGGTTTCTCTACGTGTATAACTTGATCTAATCTCGTATACATAAAGCTAAATCGATCTAAGTTTAGGATCAACAAGTGGTATCAGAGCTTGTTGAGAAACTTTTGATCTTAAAGAACACAATAACCCTAAAATCACCAAAACCCTAATTTTCACAAAACCCTAAAAACATCATGTCAAATCCAGAAGTAACCTCCTCCTCCTCACCTTTACCAAACATCAAGATTCCCATGATTGATGCAACCAACTTTGAGTTGTGGAAATTCAACTTTGAGCAATATCTGGGGATCTATGACTACACTCTTTGGGAGATTATTGAATATGGAAACACATTCAATAAAGCTCAAAGATTGCTGATGCCATTGCTGCAAGAGCAGCTGTTGCTGGATGTTCAGAAGCAGATAAGAAAGAAAAACCTAATGATGGTAGAGCTGTGTCTGCTGAAGACATAGCAAAGAAAAGGGTTGATATGAAAACCCTAAACATTCTGAAACTCTCTTTGGGACAAGAGAACCAACATAAATACAGAGGTTATGAATCTACAAAGGACCTTTGGGCAGCTCTTGAAGTTGCATATGGTGGCAATGATGATACTAAGGAAGAGAAGAAGAAGCAACTCATGCATGAGTATGATGTTTTCAAGGCTCAACCTAATGAGAAGCTTAGCAGTGTTAGAAGCAGACTGCTTGACATTACAAGTAAGTTGTCCTTCATGGGGACACAAGTTGGTGATGTTAACACTATTGCCACCTTTCTTATAAGCCTTGGTGATGCATGGAAGATTGAGGCAAGATCTATACTTGCCAATAACACTCACAAAAATTCTACTTTTGATGATATCTACAACAAACTAAGGCTGTTGGAGAATGAAACTCTTTTGGAGCATGGAAGTAAGTCTACCAACAGTAACATGGCCTTCTTCTCACATAGTGAAGGTCAATTTAATCAGAAGGAATCTTACATGCATCCAGTTACTGGATCAACATGTGTCAACGCTAGAACATGTCCTGTCAACGCCTCATATTCAGATGCTGACACATACAAAAGTGACTCACCAAGAGTTAAACTTGCTGGTTTGGATCTGGATACTGTATGTGCTTATATTGCTTCTTTGCCAAATGGTTCAGTGATTACATATGAGGACCTTGAGCAAATAAGTGATGAGCACTTGGAAGAGATAGATATTAAGTGGAACATGGCTCTTGCTCGTAGAAGAGCAAACAGGTGGAATAGAAGGTTTAAAAAGAAGATGACCTTTAATGCAAAGGACACTGCTGGATTTGATAAATCCAAGGTTTAGTGCTACAATTGTCATCGTATGGGGCACTTCATGAGGGAATGCAGATCTCCTAGAAGATCTGATGTTGGCAAACCCTCAAGCCAAATTGTTAAGGCTCAGGATCCTAAGGCCATGGTTGCAGTGCAAGAAATTGATGGTATGGGATGGGATTGGAGCTATTTGGCTAAGGATGGGGAAGAGGATAAAGCTTTGGTTGCTGAAATAGAAGAAGAAGAGCATGTTCAATATGCTCTCATGGCACACTCCTCCTCTTCATCAGATAATGAGGTATACGATGATGCTTTTTGTAGTAAGGGTTGTAGGTTAAATATTGAGAAACTTAACAAATAGGTGTTAAGATTATTAGATGATGTAAGTACTGAAAGATACAAACTGTCTAATTATCAACTTGCTCTTACTCAAACTGAGAAGACAGTTTTCGAGTACAAGAAAATGGAATTTGACTTAAAAGATAAAGAAAATATCTTAAAACATGAGTTAAATGCTAGTAATGATGTTAGGAACATCATGGAAAGGGTTAATGGTGAGTTACAGGCTAAGTTAGACGAGGCCATTAAGAATAAGGATAATGTTGGCCTTAAAATTCAGAGATTTGATAAGGCCACACAAACCCTAGGAGAATGTGTTAATAAACAAAGGGATCCTAAGGATATGATTGGGATTGGGATGAAAGACTATACTGTGGTTCCACCACCAGCTGGTGACTTCTATGGTGTCCAAAGAAAGGACCTATCTTGGACTGGTCTACCAGAACTCCAAGAGGAGGAATTTATTCCTCCACCAAGAGTCATTACCCCAGTTGAAGAGTATCAACAGAAGTTGACTGACTTGAATGCATGGAAGAAAGCCAACCCTACCTTATTTGATAAGGGTGGCTTGTTATGTGAAAGTCCAAATGAGTCAACCCCTATTAAACTAACAAACCCAATCACTGGTAAAGCTGTTGACCTTGGCTCAAACACTGTTAGAAAACCTAGCATCAAGTATGCAGAAATGTATAGGAATACTAGGTCACCTAAAAGCCAAGTTAGTAATGATGGAACAGGCTTCTTCTCTTCTAGACCTAGGGTTGTGTCTAGAAAAGCCTGTTACACTTGTGGTAGCTTTTCACATTTAGCATATAAGTGTGTCAACGCTTCCAAGGTCAATGTTGTTAAAAAGTCAAACGTTGTCAGACCCAAACCTTTTGTGCATCAATGTCCACAAGTTGTTAGACCAGCCCCTTTCTTCACTAGAGGGTCTAACACTCATGGACAAAGACCATTTCAAAAGACAAATACTTGGTCTAATAGGCAATGGGTTTCTGTAGCAAACCCTAGGTTCAACGCTGACAAGGGTAATTTTAACTTTGACAAGACCAATTCCAACGCTGACAAATACGTGACCAGACCTAAATATTTGCAACCACAGGGTAAGGGGTCCAAAGCTTCTTCAAGTTTGACATGGAGACCTAAGAAAGATCAAAACCCTAATGATAATAGGATTTCTATGACCTGCAACAGATTTAATTACATTTCAAAGGTCATTACAAAACCTATTGGGGTTAACTGGGTATTTCATCCAAAAAGGGATGAACAAGGGGTTGTTATGAGAACTAATTCTGTTCTTGTTGAACAACCAGATGAATCCAAGTCTGCTAAGGCTTGGGTTCCCAAAGAAAACTAATTTGTTTTCTTTATGTGCAGGGCATTCAAAAACAAGTCAATGATTATGGATATTGGGACAGTGGATGCTCCATGCACATGACAGGGAAGGAAGATTATCTGACTAACTTCACTCCCATTAAGGATGGTGATAAGGTTTACTTTGGAGGCGGATATGGAACTATCATAGGCAAAGGAACACTTCTCACCAAGAACTTGCGTTTTGAAAACGTGTTTCTAGTAAAGGAACTTGATTACAATCTTTTTAGTGTATCACAAGTTTGTGATAACAAAAATAAAGTTCTGTTTACTTATACTGAATGCTTGGTGTTAAGCAAGGATTATAAGATCCCAGATGAGAAATATATTGACTATATAACACCTAGACATAAAGACATCTATAATGTGAATCTGAATGGAATTAGGATGAATAATCATATGTCATGTTTTTATGCTAAAGCTTCAGTAGATGAGAGTAATCTATGGCACAGGAGACTAGGGCACATAAACTTTAAGAATATAAACAGGCTTGTGAGACTTGGCTTGGTTGATGGTTTGCCTGAAAAGGCTTTCCACAATGACCACTCTTATGTTGCATGTCTTAAAGGCAAGCAGCACAAGGTCTCATTTAAGTCTAAACAGGTGCACTCTAGTTCTAAACCACTCCACATGTTACATATGGATCTGTTTGGTCCCACTAATATAGAGAGTTTGAATGGTAAATCATACTGCTTTGTCATCACAGATGACTTTTCTAGGTTTACTTGGACTTTCTTTTTAGCTATGAAGAGTGATACTGCTGACACTTTAATTGATTTTATTACTCAGATTGAGAAGAAAACTGATAATGAAGTTAAAATACTTAGAAGTGACAATGGTGGTGAGTTTAGAAATAAACTTTTAGATGATTTTTGTGCCAAGAAAGGGATTACTAGGCAGTTTAGTATTGCTAGAACCTCACAGCAAAATAGGGTTGCTGAGAGGAAAAATAGAACCCTAATTGAAGCAGCCAGGACTATGTTGGCTGATGCTCATTTCCCTATAGCTTTTTGGGTTGAGGCTGTGAATACATCATGCTATGTTCAAAATAGAGCATTGGTCAACAAGATATAGAACAAAACACCTTATGAATTACTTTGGGGAAGGAAACCTAATATTGGTTTTCTTAAACCTTTTGGTTGTCATGTAGTTGTACTTGATACTAGTGATGCCTTAGGTAAATTTAGTGCAAAAGGTGATGAAGGCTATTTCATGGGTTATTCTGTGCAGAGCAAGGGATATAGGGTTTACCTTAAAAAGGAAAAACGTATACTTGAAAGAGTACATGTTAGGTTTTTAGAGAGTAAACCTAGTGATCCTAAAAGTGGTCCAAATTGGTTGTTTGATTTGGAACCTCTATCTAGAACTTTAAATTATATGCCTGTCACTAATCCAGACATTGTGAAGGTAACTTCAAATGTTGTGGAAGAACAAGTTGTTAATGTTTCAGGTACACAGGTTAATGAAGAGGTTGGATCACAAGCAGACAAGTCATCTCCCATACAATATTATGTCACTATCCCCATATGGACAGATGCTTTTGATGCTGCTGCTGCTGCTGGAAAGGATAATGGTGGTCCCCAACTATCACCAGTTAACAACATGCATGGTCCTTCAGGCGCTGACAAAGGCAAATCTAGCGCTGACGGGACAAATTCAGACGTTGATGGCTCAAACGTTGACAACAACATTTCAAGCGTTGATAGCTCAAACGCTGACAATCAAGGTTCAGGCGTTGACAACACTTTTGAGCATCCTTTCTCTTCTAATTTTGAACAGGGTGAGCCTTCCAATTTATATGAAGAGGTTCATCCTCATATTGATGAAAGAGAGTCTGAAGAAGAAGATATTGGAAACTTGGATAATGAGATTGAAGACAACAAACTTTTTGAAGGAGGAGTTCTCACTTCTACTATGAAGAATCATCCTCCATCATAAATTATTGGGGATGTTATGACTCCTGTTCAGACTAGAAGATCTCATCAGAATCTTGGTGGATTCATTGCCAATATACACAAGAAGGTTGATACCCCTCTTGTTCAATCATGCTTGTTTGCCTGTTTTCTGTCACAACAGGAACCCAAGAAGATATTTGATGCTCTCAAAGAACCAAGTTGGGTGGAAGCAATGCAGGATGAGCTTCACCAATTTGCAATTCAGGATGTTTGGGAGCTGGTTGATTGTCCCAGATATGTCAGACCTATTGGGACAAGATGGGTTCTAAGAAACAAGAGAGATGAAAGAGGTATTGTGGTCAGAAACAAGGCACGTTTAGTGGCTCAGGGATATACACAAGAGGAAGGGATAGACTATGAGGAGGTCTTGGCACCAGTTGTAAGGATTGAAGCTATAAGAATATTTCTAGCCTATGCTTCCTTCATGGGCTTCCCTGTCTATCAAATGGATGTGAAGAGTGCCTTCCTCTATGGAATAATTGTTGAGGAGGTGTATGTGATGTAGCCTTCTGGTTTTGAAGATCCAGAGAATCCAGACAAGGTGTATAGAGTCAAGAAGGCTATGTATGGACTTCATCAAGCCCCAAGAGCATGGTATGGTACATTGTCTACTTATTTGGTGGAAAATGGATTCAAAAGGGGCACCATCAACCATACATTATTTACCAAGAAGGCTGGTAAGGATGTCTTGCTTGTTCAGGTTTATGTTGATGATATCATCTTTGAATCCACTAATCTAAAGATGAGTGAGGATTTCTCCAAGCTTATGACAGACAAATTTAAGATGAGTGCAATGGGGGAGATGAACTTCTTTCTAGGGTTACAAGTTCAGCAGAAAGAAGATGGTATCTTCATCTCTCAGGATAAGTATGTAGCAGAGATCTTGAAGAAGTTTGGCTTTTCTCCACATGAAAAGAGGGCTACTACTCCTATGGATAAAGAACACCATTGGGGAAAGATTGGAGATGGAAAGGATGTGGATGTCAGGCACTATAGATCAATGATTGGTTTATTGATGTATCTCACAGCCTCCAGACCTGACATCATGTTTGTTGTGTGTGCATGTGCACGCCATCAAGTGACTCCCAAAGAATGTCACCTTTATGCTGTCAAGAGAATCTTTAGGTACCTAAGATGTTACCCCAGTCTTGGCTTGTGGTACCCAAAAGATTCACCATTGGAGTTGATTGCATATTCAGACAGTAATTATGGAGGTGATAAGTTTGATAGAAAATCCACAACTGGTGGATGTCAGTTTCTTGGGAGTAGGTTGATATCTTGGCAATGCAAGAAACAAACAGTGGTGGCCAATTCTACAACTGAAGCAGAGTACGTTGCTGCAACTGCTTGTTGTGGACAAGTCTTATGGATTCAGAACCAGCTGTTGGATTATGGGTATAATTTCATGCATACCAAGATATTTGTTGACAATAACAACACTTTATGCATTATTAAGAATTTTGTACATCATTCTAAAACTAAACACATAGAAATTAGACACCATTTTATAAGAGATTGTTTTGAAAAGGGTTTAATACAACCAGATAGGGTTGACACAGAAGAAAATGTGTCTTATTTACTAACTAAACCTTTTGATGTTGGAAGGTTTCAATACTTGGTAACAAGTATTGGAATGATCAATCTCACATAATATGTGTTTTGGAGTCTTTTTGTAAAAGTATGTACAGGATAATGCATTGTTATTTGTCTTGTTGAGAATTTAGATTTTCCACTATATTTTTCTAACACTGACAAAGGTTGCCTTAACGCTGATAAGTGTTATTGTGACGTTGTCAGCAATATATTTGTCTAACGCTGACAAAGGTTTCCTTAACGCTGACAAGTGTTATCGGGACGTTCTCAGCAACAATGTTAGTTTTGTGGTTTTTAATCTAAATGTGCAGGTGGTGTTCGCATTATACCATTGGATACAGAGTTGCTTATGGATCATTGGAGAGTCATTTGAGCATGTTTTTATTTATGGATGATGGTTGGAATTTTCTATTCCTATCTTGACATATATTTTTTATGTTCATGCATATTTTTGGCAACATATGTATTGATAACTAGATTTTACTCAGGTTAAAAAGATTCGTTTAATGTGTCTCTTCGAATTGATCTTAGTTCTCTATGTGACTTCGTTTTATTTTGGTGGAAACAAAGAAGTGTCGTTGTAGTGTTTAAAATAAAAGGTGCAAAGACTTAAAAGTAAATAGGCTCTTAAAGTAAATCTAAGTCTAATTAAAATAAAGGTGCAAGTATTTAAAAACGTGACTGAAATTAAAGGGCACTAAAGTAAATGACGTAAACTTAAATCTATCTAAGGCAAACTTAAAACGCGACTAAAACTAAGGCAAGTCTAAAATAAAACTAAGGCAAATAATTTTAAAGTGCAATTAAATAAAAGGCAGGAAAAATAAAGCTTGAAAATAAAAATCAAAGACAAAAGCTAATAAGAACCTGAATACAGCTCATTCGGAATTATCCTTCGTTTGGAACAATCACCCGTCCTAAATGTCACCTTTGGTTGAAATGATTCTTCTTCACTTGGAATATTACCAAAATCCTTGATCCGAAACAAATTGATCTGAATATGTCACTTATCCAAAACAATCCTTCGTTCGGAACTTTACTGATTCGGAACTCTAAATTGTTGCCTTGATTCGGAACTTTTTGGTCTCCCTTGATTCGGAAGTTTCCGAATGAAGCCCCTTGATTCGGAAGTTCAGACTTCCGAATGAACAATCACTGAATCGGAACTAACTCTTCGTTCGGAAGTTTCGTTCGGAAGTTCTTTCGGAACTTTCGTTCGGAACTTCGTTCGAAAGTGTTGATTCGGAACTTTTGAAAGTTCCGAATGAATTGCTTGATCCGGAACTTTTTAAGTTCCGAATGAAGGTCTTGATTCAGAAGTTTTAAAGTTCCGAATGAACAGTAGCTGACTCGGAAGTTTACCTTCGTCCGGAACTTTAAATGTTCCGGATGGAACTTTTGCTAATCCCAAATCTTCCGGATGAACAACCTTGACTCGGAACTTTGGAAGTTCCGAATGAGTCAACTCCCTTGTCTTGATTCGGAAGTTTTCTCCTGGAAAGATCAGATACAAGAACAAACTATCCGAAGAACAAGGAGATACAGAAACAGTAAATATAAACACAAATTAACCAAAATCAAACACACGGATTAATCTAAACAGTAACGAATCAACAAATAAACATCAACAAACAGTTAAAAACAAGAAATTAAACAACTTTAACCACAATAATCAAAAACCACTTTGGATCAAAATAAAAGCATGAACATAAACATAAACTCAACAAATCAAAGATTAAGAAAGGTAGATAAGAGATTGACAAGATAAAGTAAAGATTGACAATAATTAAATGAAAACTTACTTGAAATTAAATGAATTTAAGGTGCAAGACAAGGTAATTAAATTGACAAGAAATTAAATGACAAGGTATTTAAATGTGGAAGACTAATTGTCACACTTAGCCAACAAGAATGAAATGAAAACAATCCTAATCTATTTATAGGGGAGGATTAAGGAAGCTTCCTCCCCTCTTTCCTTTCTTGTTAATTGCAAGATTAAGCCCCTTTCTTCTTAATTCTTCATTAATTGCGTCATTAGTCCTTTTCTTCTAATCTTCTTTAAACTTGGACTTAAGGGACTTTTGGCTTCGGGATTTCTTCGAACTCGTCTTTAAATTCTTCAATAAAATTGACTTGAATTCTTCGGCTTTTGATAAACTTCCGTCTTTTGACTTTTTCTTCGATAAATCTTCAGAATTGGTCGTGGACTTCCGTTCTTTTTGCACTCTTGACTTCTTGACTTCGTCTTTCATCCTTTTCTTCAATAAAAGCCCGTAAATGCCCGTGAATGTCCGTGTTTTCTCCACTTTTCACCTTTTCATCCTAAATCACAACAAAAACACAAACCACGCATAATTCCGACATAAAAGACATAAAATACACGTTTTGGTCCGGTTATTATTGTAATTAAGTGGTAGAAAAGGTGGGTGTTTACACACCTATCAAAACCCCTACACTTGACCATTGCAATGTCCTCATGCAATGCATTAGTTACAAAGCAAGATTACACTTTTCATCATAATCAATCCACGTTGGCCTTTATTAAAGAGATAGAAAATTTAAAACATACAAAATAAAGAAGTCAAAAGCATACCTTGGGTTTTGAAAATGTTATGAATAATCATCATCCCCAAGTTTTCACTTTCTCCAAACCAAGCTTAAAAACGAGATCATTGTTATTATAAGTTAGTAGACTAACACGAACTCATGTGGGCCAATTATTCACTTAGACTCCCTTATTCCTAGGGGTATCTCTTATATTTTATTGTTGTCTTGAATGATCACGAGGATGCATTGTTTGACTTATTTCGATAGTTATTTAGTCTAAAAATAAAGTGAACGATTTAATCAATAGTTAGCTAAAGGACCAAATCTTTTAAAACTGCTTTCGGGACCTCATAAAGTTCATATCTTGGCATAACTCGCTTCGCGATTTGAGACCTTTCTCGGACCGATATTTGGCAGCGACTTCATTCTTCAAATCTTGAGAGACGTTCATGAAATAATGGTCTTCTCTTCATAATAGGAATTCTTCACTTTGAAGTTTTGAGAGATTCATACTTGGACCACGACTTCTTCATTTTTCTCCAATCTTTATTTTGGACTTTGATATACAACGATCCGCCTCCTTTTATGACTTGGATCTATTTATCCTCATACCTTGTTAGGGTCTTTTCGGATACACTTCTCCATGACTTTTGGGGAGTTTTGCTTTACGTCGTGTGTCTCGATCCTTCATATTGATTTTCGATAAATGATTCTTCACATCACTTTGGATCTTTAGCAACAAAATATAGCCCGCATGCCTTGTTAGGGCCTTTTCGGACTCGCCAATCTTCGCGTCCCGCTTCAATAAGTTATGCCTTGGCTATGAACTCTAATCTATACCGAGCAATTTTTAAACGATCTGGGGCTAGAAGCTAAGTAACCTTTCAAATCGTACAACCTTATTTATTAGCAGATAAATTATTAGCAAGCGATGGGAGAATAGGCTCATAATTAACTCACATAAATTCACGAAAGAATACCGAACTTATAATTGGCTCTATCATCTCTCGTTCTCCACAGTTTAAAATCTCAAGGAATGAGACTCGTGGATACTTAGCCTATTAAATCAAAGTTTTGGGTTTTCGAGTCGCCTATAGGATTTTGCAACTTCTTAGACTTTTTCAAGTTTAGAAATCGCATCTTAAAGTTCCCTTGATAAACGACTCTCTAGGATCAATTATAGGAACTTGCGAAAAGTTCTTGTTCTTAACCCGTGAGAGTTAAGACTTTCGCGTTTTATAGCTGCCGAGATTTTGGTTTTGAGGAGAAAAACCGGGTGAAAGGTAGTTGTTGGAACGGTAGCTCAGCAGATTTCTATCCCCTTGTTGTCTAGCTTGGTAATTTTCCGGTGAATAATTACCGTAAGCAGCATACACATTTTCCGGATTTCCTTGTGTCGAAGGACAATCGGTGTATGAGTGAGGACCGCCACATGTTTCACAAGGATTAGCAACCGCTTTAACTTGTTGTTGTTGTTGGTTTGAAGCGAGAAGCGTAATACTTTTGGTCATTTCGGCCATCATGCGGGTGAGTTCGGTCATCTCAGGGTTTGCTGAGGTAGAAGAAACATTGACTCTCGGGTTGTTCCTAGAAGAAGCAGAGGAATCCCAGTTCTTGTGGTGAGTAGTCATGTTCTCTATTAACTCTCTACACTCCTCGGGTCTCCTTTTCATGAATGTGTCACCGGCGGCTGCATTGATCGTATCACGATCTCGAAAAGTCAATCCGTTGTAGAAAGTATCAATCAATGTGACGGGAAGCATGTTGTGGTTTGGACAACGGTCGATCAAGACATTATATCTCTCCCAAGCGTCAAAAAGAGATTCATCAGGGTCTTGCATGAAACCGCTGATCTGATTGCGAAGGCTTGTGACCATGGATGGTGGAAAGTAGCGCGACAAAAAGCGTTGAGTCATGTCATCCCAAGTGTGAATAGAATTCTTCGGGAGACGATCAAACCATTTCTCGGCATGATGCGATAAAGTATGTGGAAAGAGTTGTAGGCGGAGAACATCCATTGTGGCCCCAGGCAACTTCATGCTTTGGGTGATTGTAATGAACTTGTCGAGGTGTTTGTTGGCATCATCATCAGGCAATCCTCTAAATGGGTTTGTTTGTACTTGCTGAATCATGTGGTGCTTCAACGAAAACTCAGGAGCGTTGATTTGCATCGGCGCAGTCGGTCCTCCTCGTCCAAACATTGTTGGTTGACAAAGTTCCTCCATGGTCCGAAGATCGGGCTGTGGAAGAGCATTGTTGTTATTATTATTATTGAGGTTCGGTGGAATGTTATTGTTAACACCTGCCATATCTAAATCTTCTTGAGGCTCGGGCTCTTGATAATTAGAAGATCTAGTACGCATACACCTGAAAATGCAAAAGAAAACAAAACCAAACACAAATACAATATATATACACAATAAAGATAAAATCTTTTTGGATTTTGAAATTTTTAATTTTTATGGTTTTTTTTATCAATTTTTAATTTTTTTATGATTTTTTGAATTTTTTATGCAAGAAAAATAACGTTCACAAGTGAGCGGATCCCAAAAAGCAACGTGTCTAGCACAGAAAACTGTTGATCTTTACGAAAAGAGCCGGCAGCGGCGCCATTTGATAACTAGATTTTACTCAGGTTAAAAAGATTCGTTTAATGTGTCTCTTCGAATTGATCTTAGTTCTCTATGTGACTTCGTTTTATTTTGGTGGAAACAAAGATGTGTCGTTGTAGTGTTTAAAATAAAAGGTGCAAAGACTTAAAAGTAAATAGGCTCTTAAAGTAAATCTAAGTCTAATTAAAATAAAGGTGCAAGTATTTAAAAACGTGACTGAAATTAAAGGGCACTAAAGTAAATGACGTAAACTTAAATCTATCTAAGGCAAACTTAAAACGCGACTAAAACTAAGGCAAGTCTAAAATAAAACTAAGGCAAATAATTTTAAAGTGCAATTAAATAAAAGGCAGGAAAAATAAAGCTTGAAAATAAAAATCAAAGACAAAAGCTAATAAGAACCTGAATACAGCTCATTCGGAATTATCCTTCGTTTGGAACAATCACCCGTCCTAAATGTCACCTTTGGTTGAAATGATTCTTCTTCACTTGGAATATTACCAAAATCCTTGATCCGGAACAAATTGATCTGAATATGTCACTTATCCAAAACAATCCTTCGTTCGGAACTTTACTGATTCGAAACTCTAAATTGTTGCCTTGATTCGGAACTTTTTGGTCTCCCTTGATTCGGAAGTTTCCGAATGAAGCCCCTTGATTCGGAAGTTCAGACTTCCGAATGAACAATCACTGAATCGGAACTAACTCTTCGTTCGGAAGTTTCGTTCGGAAGTTCTTTCAGAACTTTCGTTCGGAACTTCGTTCGGAAGTGTTGATTCGGAACTTTTGAAAGTTCCGAATGAATTGCTTGATCCGGAACTTTTTAAGTTCCGAATGAAGGTCTTGATTCGAAAGTTTTAAAGTTCCGAATGAACAGTAGCTGACTCGGAAGTTTACCTTCGTCCGGAACTTTGAATGTTCCGGATGGAACTTTTGCTAATCCCAAATCTTCCGGATGAACAACCTTGACTCGGAACTTTGGAAGTTCCGAATGAGTCAACTCCCTTGTCTTGATTTGGAAGTTTTCTCCTGGAAAGATCAGATACAAGAACAAACTATCCGAAGAACAAGGAGATACAGAAACAGTAAATATAAACACAAATTAACCAAAATCAAACACACGGATTAATCTAAACAGTAACGAATCAACAAATAAACATCAACAAACAGTTAAAAACAAGAAATTAAACAACTTTAACCACAATAATCAAAAACCACTTTGGATCAAAATAAAAGCATGAACATAAACATAAACTCAACAAATCAAAGATTAAGAAAGGTAGATAAGAGATTGACAAGATAAAGTAACGATTGACAATAATTAAATGAAAACTTACTTGAAATTAAATGAATTTAAGGTGCAAGACAAGGTAATTAAATTGACAAGAAATTAAATGACAAGGTATTTAAATGTGGAAGACTAATTGTCACACTTAGCCAACAAGAATGAAATGAAAACAATCCTAATCTATTTATAGGGGAGGATTAAGGAAGCTTCCTCCCCTCTTTCCTTTCTTGTTAATTGCAAGATTAAGCCCCTTTCTTCTTAATTCTTCATTAATTGCGTTATTAGTCCTTTTCTTCTAATCTTCTTTAAACTTGGACTTAAGGGACTTTTGGCTTCGGGATTTCTTCGAACTCGTCTTTAAATTCTTCAATAAAATAGACTTGAATTCTTCGGCTTTTGATAAACTTCCGTCTTTTGACTTTTTCTTCGATAAATCTTCAGAATTGGTCGTGGACTTCCGTTCTTTTTGCACTCTTGACTTCTTGACTTCGTCTTTCATCCTTTTCTTCAATAAAAGCCCGTAAATGCCCGTGAATGTCCGTGTTTTCTCCACTTTTCACCTTTTCATCCTAAATCACAACAAAAACACAAACCACGCATAATTCCGACATAAAAGACATAAAATACACGTTTTGGTCCGGTTATTATTGTAATTAAGTGGTAGAAAAGATGGGTGTTTACACACCTATCATGTATCATAGTTTAAGGGGAGGTTTTAGGAACCTTTAGGATTTTTGGGTATCCTTATGATACTCTTATCACAATTCTAGATTGTGTCCACATGTGAGTATGAGTTAGTTTTACTAAATCATGAGGCACTGTAGCATGCAAAGTTGATGTACTATGCATGCTGCCAAGACATTTTTGGCCTAGAACTGGTTGTGGTCTGTTGGGAGACTTGGGAATGATTTTATCATGCGTTTTACCTGGGAGTAACAAGGAATTTTATGAGGTAACTTAGTTATTAAGAGGTTTGGTTAGCAAGGGACACTAGAGGACTGTTATGTCTATCTTGCATAAGCAAGTGTGCATAACTGGACAGTGCTTGCCGCCCTATAATAATTATCAACTTATAGGTTATCTTCTCTAGGATACATTACTTTGTTAAGGTCATTTTTCATTTTTATAAATTTTTTTTTTGGACGTTGACAAGTATTTTTCCAAGCGTTGTTGTGACCAATTTAGACGCTGACATGGCTTTGGCAAACGTTGACAAGAATATAGCCGTTGGGCGTTGATGGGTTATTTTTGACCGTTGACACTCAGTGGGACCTACCCAGTTGTTTCTTTTTGACGAATTTTTGGGCCGTAATTTTGGGAGTAGATAACTTTCAATTAATGCATGAGATAAACGTATTTCTTTTCAATATTTTCATGATTGTATTTTGAAAATAGTTTCCTAATTTTTGACCAACCACATGCATTTTTCTCTCCTATATATTTGGCTCCTATTTTTAAACAGGGTACCTATCATTCTTGTCTAACAATATTTTCTCCTATACTTCATCTTTATCAATCATTCAAACAGCTTTCAACAATGGCACCAAAATTTAAACCAAGTGATTCGGAATTGGGATTCAGGAGTCAACACAACATGGTAGCATATTTGGACGCTGATAACACTCTGTTTCCCCAATATACACAAATGGTGGCGTATTTGAATGCATCCCCCATTAGGTATGCTCTTTCTCATGCTCCACTCATTCCTGTCACACATATTAAGCAGTTTTGGAACAATGTTAGTTCCTCAACAGTTAATA
Organism: Glebionis coronaria; assembly: GCA_025667525.1. Taxonomy (NCBI): domain Eukaryota; kingdom Viridiplantae; phylum Streptophyta; class Magnoliopsida; order Asterales; family Asteraceae; genus Glebionis; species Glebionis coronaria. The sequence continues at coordinate 151,626,671 of CM046879.1, read as the reverse complement.
GAGTGACTACATTATCATCTATTGTTCATGGGCGCACATGGGTGGTTACTGAGGCTTTGGTTCGCCAAGCTTTGCATCTTGATGATGTAGATGGTATAACCATCCTCCCCATTAATGAAATAGAACAAGGACTAAGGGCTTTGGGTTATCCTTTCCCTGATGAGGGAACTTTAAACAAATATCATAAACAGGAGTTTCCCCCAGTCTGGAAGTACCTAATACATGTCCTCTTACAATGTTTGAGTCCCAAGTGTACTGCACACAATGAGATCAATAGATCTATTGCTAGTGCTATTGTGTGCATTGCTACTGGGCAAAAGTTTAATTATTCCAAAATGATTTTTGAGGGCATGTGTAAAAATAAAGGGAATAAAATGACTTTAGCTTATCCCAGATTTTTACAAATGGTTTTTGATGTCCAACGTTATTGCACAAGGGATCATGATGACTTTTATGAGATCCCTGTGTAAAAGAAAGCAATTTTCACAAAGATGAACTCACCCCCACATCGTGACTTACCCCTCACCCCAGCTATGATTGTTGTCATTGAAGCAGCACAACCCCAACCAGACCCACAACCTCAACTTGACCCAATACCTGAACCTTTACCTTCACCACAACACATGCAAATTGACCAAGAACCCTTCGACGCTGACACATTAAATGTTGGCTTTGACATGCCTATTCTAAACGTTGACACCAATCCTTCACAGACCCACACACCCTTTAACCAACCCACATCCACCCAGTCCACATCATCTTCTCCCCCAACACAATATAGGTTGCAAAAATGCCAAAGGACTACTGGAGTGTTCTCCTCTAGTGGTCCTAGCCATGTCGCAGAGAGAACCACCACCACAAGTGTGGTTGGTGCTATGGATGAGGCTGGGACTATTGGTTCTGGCTTAGAAGTTGGCCAATACAGTCCTACCATCATTAAGACCTCATCCATGCCCAATGAGTCTAACTTAGGAGGTCAAATACCTATTTTAGAGGAGGGAAAATTGGAACCAATGACATTAATGGAATTGACGGCTGTCTACATAAGCTTACAAAAGCAAAATGCAGACTTGGTACATATTGTCAATACACAAGGCCTTGAACTCAAGCAATTGAGGGAGAGGATTGTTGTTTTGGAAAATGCTAGCACAAGGAGGGAGATGGAGGAATCTTCCAAGGGGGAGGATGAACAGATAAATGTGAGTGATAAGGGCTCACATGATGGTGAATCTTTGGGTGTTGCTGAGGCCCTAACAAGTTTGAAGAAACAACCAGGTTTTGATACGTCTCTAGTCACTCCTAAAAACTTAAATGTGTCTTTTACAGCTATGTTGGAGGAAATTACAAGAGGCGCTAAGACAGGTAACTTGGGTGTTGACAAGAGTTGAACGCTGACATGAGTAAATTGAGCGCTGATAAAGCAAATTTGAGCGTTGACAGACCTGCAGATGAGGTTGATGTATTCCAGTCATCATCCATCATCAAAGAAGTTTCTTCACAGGTATTACCATCTACCTTACCCATAATTGATCCATTAGATAAGGGTAAGGGTATTATGGTAGAAGTAGATGTTCCAAAGAATGCAGCACAGATTGAGTTTGATAGAAGGTTGGCTGCACAAATTGTGGAACAAGAAAGGAAGAAGGTGGGTGAATCACATTTTGTTGTCACTTTAGAAGAACAAAAAGGAAGTGATAAAGCCAGTTCAGACTCAAGTGTAATGATTATAGAACAACCTGAAAGACTTGAGTATGGTGATGAGTTAGCAAAAGAGAAGTTGAATGAGTTGAAATTGCAAGTAGATTTTGACATGCCAGAAGTTGTTCAGATGTACCATGCTTGGGAAGATAGGTGTATGGAGAATCCACATTTGACTATTTCAGACCAGATATGGGGTTTGGAGATTCTTTTAAGAGTACAAAATGACTGCAAGGTAATTCTGAAACACAAAGCTAGCAATATTCTCTCAATGTTGAGAAGGGATAGAAGGGAGTTGTACTACATGCTACTCAGATGTCATGGAACAGGATGGACTTATAAGAAATTGATTGGATTGACATTTGAAGAGTTGGAGTTCAAAGCTTATCCCATTTGGGTAAGAGTGTAGGAAGAAAACACTCTAAGACTTCTTTTTGATGAAAGGAAAGAAGAACTTGCAGAAGAGATGGAGCTTAAGAAGGCAATGATTGTTCCCAGACCTGTGAAGAAGGGAGTCCCTCTTGAGTTTCCCAAAGATATGGATAGGTTGAATCCAAGTGAAGCTGTTATAAGAAGGAGCCTCAAGCTCTCACCATTGGAAGCTTCAGATATGGTACAAGTGTTACCACTTGATTCCAGAAACCCTAATATAAGTTATGAAGAAGATGAATGTGGGTTTTGGAAGATTGCCAGGTATGGAAAAGAGGTTCACACTTTTACCACTCTTATATCTTTGTTTGTAAGTTTTGATAGAGAAGACTTGGTAGACCTATGGAGGTTGTTAGAGGCTAAATATGAGACTGAAGATCCTACTTCAGTCAATGCAATAAAACTGTGGTCAACATTCAAGAGAATGTGTGGACCAAGAGATGAAGATCCTGCTATTTGGAAGGATCTTGAAGATGACCTCAGTGGTCTTCAATGACGTTTGTATTCAGCTGCTGGTGTTTATTATTTGAGTTCTACAAAGTTTGCTGAGTATCTACTTGTAGATGGTCAGTATTCCATGTCCAGGGAAGTCTTGGAGAAGATGAAGAATACACAGCTGGAAATTGATTATTCAAGTGACGTGGCCAAAGATTTGATCAGACATATTTATTACCAATATGATAAGTGTTGTAAGATTCCTCCTAGATCTTAATGTTTATTCAGAAACTTGATTACTAGAGTAGATATCAAGTTTAGGGGAGGATTGTTGGGAATAAAATATAGCCAGTCTACTTGAGCGCTGACAAGAGTAAAACAAGCGTTGATAGGAAGAAAACAAACGCTGACAGGTCAAGCGTTGACAAAAAGAAGTCAATTGCTGATACATTGAAGACAAGCACTGATGGAAAGATTTAGTCTACGCGTATATTGTTTCTAGTTTGTTTCTAGTAAGGATAAGTTCAACATTGTATTTTCTATAATTATCTTTACCTAGAATAGTTGATACGTAGACTCTTGTACAAGGCTTCTTATGTCTATAAAAGCAGACCTTTAGGTTATTGTTCAATATAAGTTTTCATACGTTAAACACTTTCATTGTAAGCAAGTTTGTTATCATTAATCAAGTGAAAGTTTGTTTACATCTTTGTGTGTTCTTGTTTAAGTGTTAATTCCGCATAACACTTAGATTATCATATACATATACAAAGGTTTCTCTACGTGTATAACTTGATCTAATCTCATATACATAAAGCTAAATCGATCTAAGTTTGGGATCAACAGAAGGATGAAAAGAAGGCTTTGGTGTCTGTTGACTCTATGGTCAACTGGAATGATCATCAGAATGTTGCCCTAGAAACAGCTGAACCTTCTACTGACGTGTTTGCTATGATTGCTGGGAATCTATCTGATGCCGAGGAAGCAGAAGAGTTTGCTCTTATGGGCATCTCACCTTAGGTACAACATTGTCCTCTTGGTTGTCATGATAAATATTCAGAATGGTTGTCTCAATATAATGACCTAAATGATCAGAATGATAAGTATTTTCTAGAAGTTCAAGCATATAAGAGTTCTTTAAAAACATTGGAACAACAAAAGAGGTGGCTTCAAGATACTCAACGAGAGTATGAGGATAAATTAGAATTCTGAACATTGATTTAGAAAACACAAAAAATATGCTTAAATACACTGAAAAGGTAAAAGATGACAGTATCAAAGATAAACAAGACATGAAGGAAAAATTAGATGCTACACTTTTAAGATTTGAAAAATGGCAAAAGGCACCTAAGAATCTTTCAAAATTAATTGATAGTAGTATGTCTGGTAGGACTAAAAGAGGGTTAGGATTTGATAAATATATTGATTCAGAAGATGTGTTTGATTTATCTTTTTCAAGTGTCTTTGATCCTGACAAGGAGGAAGAGGGAACACCTAGCTACAATAGGTTTAAACCAGCAGTAGAAATGCACGTTGTCCCTCCACCTCTTACAGGAACTTTCATGCCCAATTCTAGGCATAATGACTTGGATGGATCACAGATACATGAGTCCCCAAAAAGTTTTACTAATGCTAATGACTTTGTCTCGTGTACTTTCAGTGACAAAGCCAGTGACTCTGCATCATGTGGTTCAAGTGAAGAGTCGAGACCTGCAAGCTCCAAGTAAAATGACCATGCTGCTACTAGTGCTAGGAAGAGTGAAGAGAGAGTTGCTTTCACTTCATTTGTGTCTAGTCCTGGTTTATTGAGTCCTAGGAAGAATGTTTCTCCTAGAATTGTGTGTAATAAAGTTAGCAGTATGAAACAATGTCATTCTAATAAAAGGTCGTTTAAAACATGTTTTGTTTGTGGGAGTGAATTTCATTTGATTAAGGAGTGTGATTTTTATGACAAACATTCTTCTGTTTATCAAGCATTTCCTGCTCCTGGTCCACCAGGAGTTGTTCCATATTCTTCCAGAAGACTAAACCCATGTGCCCAATCTTTTTCTTCTTCTAGAAGGACCTCTCCATTAGCTTCTGATCATTGGAGAAACACTGGATTACTACCAAATAGACCAACCAACAACTATTTTCAGACCTTTAATCCGAATTATGCATTTAAGACCACATGTATTTTGGGTTGGGAAATCTGGGTACTGCTGTTAAGCCCTCAGCGGGTTGTTCTTGGTCAAACAATAACACCCGTATGATGAATAGGCAACCTAAGAACAACAGTGGATCTCATCAATCTTCTTGGCTATCTACTAAAGATCCACAAGGCAGGCTCAAACCTGAAAAGGTTTGGGTCCCCTTCAGACACTAACTTTTACATATATCTTTTCTTGTTGTTGTAGGTTACTCCATACCAAGATCCTACTCTTGGAATTGTTGATAGTGGATGCTCTAGGAGCATGACAGGAAATAAAAGTCTTCTATCTAACTTTGTACCATTTCAAGGCGAAAAGGTCTATTTTCGAGGAGGTGAAGGAAGGATCACTAGCAAAGGAACGATTCAGACGCCTAATCTTAACTTTGAGCAGGTCTACTATGTGGAAGCACTTCAACACTTCAACTTGATCTCTGTCTCTCAGAGTTGTGACAAGAAGCAGTTTGTCCTCTTTACGGATATTGATGCACTAGTGTTATCCAAAGACTTTAAACTCCCGGATGACTCACAGGTTCTACTCAGAATCCCTAGAAGACACAACCTCTATAGTATCAAGCTGAATGAAGTCAATCTTACTGGTCAACTAGCATGTTTGGTTGCTAAAGCCTCAGAAGATGAAGCCACTAAATGGCACAGAAGGATGGGACGTGTGAACTTCAAGACCATTCACAAATTAGCAAATCTGAACTTGGTCTCTGGTTTACCTCCCAAAACTTTCAGAAATGATATCAATTGCCTTGCATGCAGCAAAGGCAAACAACATAAAAAGCATCCTTCAAGGCCATTACTGCTCTCAGCCTTATAACTGAACCATTGCAGCTACTACACTGTCACACCCCACCATGGCGGAATATGGGGCGCGACGTATGGATATCATCACAACAATAGTGTGTCTATAGAGATAACTAAATGATATAAGAAATGTCATAAAATGGTGACACAAATGTCATGACAATATCTCAACAATGCAGGAGTCTAGGTAAGTAGGTAACAGTCCTACCTCTTACCCAAGACAAACAAGTAACACAAACAAAACAAACATATAGGTGCCAACAGTATCACTAATTCAAAAAAAACATAAAGGTAAACTAAGAAGGAACGGGGATCTCCTTCTATATGCAATCCTAAGGCATCCAAGTCTAGCCACTTCTATCCTCACGCTTAACCACATTCACACCTGAAAGAGACACTAAAACACATCAACATAATGTTGGTGAGAGTCATAGGTTTAGACTTCAACGCCAAAACAGTTATAAGCTGTGAATAACCACCATCAACAAAATAACATATGGACAATGTGTTACAAATATGCATTAACAACTAACATTCAATATTAATCATACCAAACCAAAATCTAAGGCTCCTACCTTGCCAAACAACATGGTATTATAGATGATCACACTATGTACCTATCCCAAGGCCACTACCTTGTCAAACCACAAGGCCACTACCTTGTCAAACCACAAGGCCACTACCTTGTCAAACCACAAGGCCACTACCTTGTCAAACCACAAGAACTGAGATGGCACGTGTCCCCTGATCCAAATCATACACAATCAAGAATCACATAGCAGTTAATCACATAATGTACACACAAGTCCATCACACCCATAAAAACATTCACAGCAACAATTTATAAATAACTCAACACAGTGTCTCTTCCATCCCATCTGGAAGTCAAAATCAATAGTAAACATGGGACTATGAAACTCACCTGATTGCTTCTTCACTAGTCCTCGCACTTAGCAACGAGCTAACAAACCAGAAACACACAATCAATACCCGAACCAGAATTCACTGATTTTAAACGTATGAAAAGTTCATTACCATTAGAGGGTCTTACCCTAAACCACAATCTTAGCCCAAGTGCAGATACTCACTAAAATATATAAACCGTCTCTCATGTTCGTGAGAAGATCCCAATGAAACCCTAAGTACCCTAAACAGCCCAAAACTTAAAAAGAAAACAGGCTGATTACAAAACTGTTTTGACCTCCGACTGTTGTAACCTGTTTTTGACCCACTTTCGGACCTCCATTTTAGTTCTCGTTTCTTGCATTGGAAAGCCACTTCAATTAGGATACTTGGATCGCATCTTGAATGTTCCTAGAACTCCCGATATGATCAAAAGAATTGACTCAAAATTCTGCCCAGTTTTTAAAAACGGGTTTAACAAAATCAACCTCATTAATTAACCCTAATCCCTCTAATTACAAGCCCTAATTTATTTAATCATTATAATATGATTAATATACTGTTTTTAATTAAACCCTAACCTAAATCCGTCATAAGATGATTAAGACATCATTAAAATAATTAAATTGAAAAGAGTTAAGAAGGTTTTACCTTTGAATTAATAGAAGATGAAGAAAACCTAATTTTTGAAGAACCCTAATTGGCCACCATTGATGAATTTCGGCTAGGAGATGTTATGGAGGTTAAAAACCTGATTATTATGGTTATGAGTTGGGTTTGGTTAAGTCCTAAAGGCCCCCTAATCCCATTACAAGTCCATTGGGCCTGTTTTGGGCTTTTCCCTTCTTTCTTTCTTCTTTGGTGCGTCTAAACCGACCCAAACACCCCTAAATTCGTTTTTTTTTATTATTATTTAATATTATGTTATTAATATTACTTTAATTTTCCTTAATTTATTTCAGCTCCTAAAGCTTCCAAAACCACAAAACCGTAAAACTAGTCAAATTTACGCGTTTTACCGTAAAAGACGTAAAATATACACTTTTATAAAAACTCTCAAATTTTGAAATAAACTTTATAACTAAGTCCTAAATGACTTAAAACCATCCCGAAAAATATCCATATGACTAATTACCTCATCCGAGACCTCCAAATGTTAAACCGTAAATCGTAAAAATACGATTTTTTATAATACATATACGTATACGTAAAACCACTAAATAACACCATCTCACTTCATAGTCACTACCATGTGAACTCATGAACATGAAATCATCACACATCGTTTCAATTACAAGGTACCCCGTACCGAAAACGATATCCAAACCACAATCTATACACACCAATAAGCACATAAACACGTAAAGACACGTAACTAGCACAAAATAAAACTAAGTGACGAACCTCAAAACCAGGGTTGTCACATCACTCCCTCCTAACAGAAATCTCGTCCCGAGATTTACTCCTTAGGATCAAACACACAAACAACAAATCACATGAGGATACTTGTTCTAAACGAACTCCCCTCATTTCTACGTGAACTTTAGTTCAAGTTTCAAAATACCACATATACAAACCAAAAATAATTAAACTCATTGCTAAACTCTTGACCTCACAGTCAATAAATCTCACAAATGATCTTTGATAAAACAAAGACTCTTATTAACACAAGTCCCGGATAACCGTACATGCAAAATGCATTCTCAAACAACCTTTACCAATCTTAATACACGAAATATAACATGTATACCACTCGTTTCCCCCAGGTAATTCTACGCTCATAAGCTACTGGTCCGATCTTTCCAAAGATCATAAATGGACCTACAAAACTCTACATCAGCTCTTCCATTTTACCAAAACATACCACCCGTTACTATGGGTGAAACTCCCTTTAGTCCGTACCCCAAACTACTTAAAATTTCCAATTTCCTTGCAAAGGGACCTATGACGGTCTTTCACATACCCATTAGTTCTTCCAGTCCAAATCAACCTACGATCTATACACATCCTCAAAAGGGTGGTTATCTCAGTTAGACCAATCCCTTCGTCCCTATGGCATATCACACCTATAACTCGTCATCCATTCGATTATCGATACTAATCCTCCCAAACAATCAGTATAGATCAGTGTCATTTCCTTTTCTAATCTTGACCTATTTTATTCTTGCTTCGCTCCTATACACACTTCCTTCTTTTCCTCAGCTCATACCATACATCACGATGTGATGCTTCCCATCGTTTCTTCCCTTGCCATAACCCTTCATAAGGCATTCCATAAATATTAGGCTAACTTTTACGCAGCACCCTCTATTCCATCACATTCGTACGTACTCCTTCCAACTTTTCAACTACGTGACTTCTCATTTCTCTTGAAATTAAGATGAATTAGTCTGTCTATCGACTATCACCCAACTCTCGTCACCTTCCCCAAATTTGTCCTTACATCCCCCTTTCTAAGCTACTCCTATCTATGTAGGAAGTATAGTCTACGTCCTTTTTCTCCACATGATTGTCCAAGCCACGCAACATACATGTTGACGCGTTCACTTCTTTAGACAACTCAACTTGCGTAACCTACATCCTTCATCCAAACCACCCTAATACGTCATCCCTATAGTTCAAGTTCGTCTCAGCTTCACTTCATTATTCGTATTCCATGTCTTATCAATCATGCTTGCCTTTCCCAGATGGTACTTGGCCTTGCAATTTTTCTTTCGTCAATTAACTCCACCCATCACTTTTGACAAATGTTCAATCAAGATGATTGAATATGTGTTGGAGACGTTCATGATCCGTATAGATCATTCTCCACGTCTCGTACACCCAAATGCCTCTAGCATTCTAGGCATATATAACAGCCCAGCTCCACTAACTAAGTCTATCCAGTTCTTCCAAATCTTTAGTTCCTGCAACGTATAAGTGATCGCCTTTCTTTGTCGTCCTCGTACGCGTCCAAATCCTTGCTCCACGTATCGTCATGCTTCGCGAATTCATCCAGTCCTTCCGATAATGACAAGATCGGCTCATTATCCAATCCACCTCTTCAGCCTCCAAAATGCTTCCTCATCCTTCTTCACTTCGCCCCTTGCTGGTTCCATGATATGCCATCATCTCTAACTACTCATCATGGTAGACTTAATACTAAAACTCACACTTGAAAATATCCCGTATAATTCCACTTCAAAACCAACACATACTTCGCCTCACTCTCCTTCTTAGACTTTGAGTAGATCAAGATGTCGTCGATACTCCCGATGACCACTCATTTATATACGTTCAGGCACACTCACTTCATTGACTCCATGTAATCCGCTAGTGCTTTGGCGAAGCCAAATGCATAACCGTAAACCCAAAGCGTTCATACAACATCCTTAGCAATTTCAACTATGTCCTCCTTGCACCCTCTCTTAGCGGCAATACGAATAAATTCTTACCTCGTTCTACTTGAAAAATTCTGTACGCATTTTAAAAGACCAATGCTTCCTCTCATCAGACCACTCAACCGCTTTCCACATCCAATCTACTACTAAGCAACTCAACTTTTACCTTGCATCCGTTGCATTTTCTAATAACTCTTGTTTTTAAATCATTCCATCAACAATTTGCCTTGGAAAGGCACTAACTACAACTCCTCTCACTTCTCCTACTTGCTCTATTTATGGTTCTACCTCAAAATAATAGGCAAACCTACTAACTTTCAGGAAGTTTTTTAGAGAACATACATGCCTTACGAATAATATCCCCTTCCAACACTCTCTATGGCGCGTTACTTGTGCTAATATCTATACATTTCACAAATCTCTATTCATCTCCCTTGGCACTCTTATTAGACCTCATGACCACATTAGTTCGTCTACGGACCTCTTTCCTCCCCACTAAGGGTATTCTGACCGTTATCTCATGGTCACCTACTTAAGTGTGTAGGCGCGACCAAGTCTTTCATATGACTACCTCAACGCTCCCGAACAATACAAAACCAAAACTACATCCTGAATCCATCAGATACGATCAACGAATCAACCCACGGATAACTAACGACATTTCACGTGTACCAGTTAAAACAAGTCAAAAACCACGAGACTCAAAAGAAAACTCAAACCCAAAACGTGTATCAATTCAAAATGACCCATGACAACGAAAAATAATCCAAGAAACACCCAATAGCAACCAAAACATATTACGCCCCGCGACATATTTTTTAAACCGTGCAAAAGACCGACCTTTCCAAACGAATATATATCCTTTTTTATCTATTTATTATTACCTCCTACATCTATGTGACTCAAACAATCTACAAACAACCCTCTTGACGAACTCAAAACTCAACTCAAAAACTAGGTATCCCGTGCATCCCAAATCATAAAAATAAACTACTATTCAAACTCAACCTTTAACCCGACACTTGTACAATAATTCCGGCCAAGATACTGACCTCCCATGACTATACATTCTGAATATTTGAAAAGTACGTTCCGAGTACATAATTTTTGGCTTTTGAATCACTCAAAAAGCTCTAAAAACGAACAAGTTATGACCAAAACAATTTTATACTAGTTGTTTTAAAAACTAAAGAATAAACTTAGTGATTAATGCAATCCTTTTAAATGACAGATATGATTGTATGTGAAATCTTCATAAACTCAATTTAACCTTGTATAAATAATTAAAAATGACATAAATCGGTCAAACTCAATTATATAAACTATGTAGGTAGAAAGAAATTTTTACTTCGCTTTATTTCAAAGAAAGTCTTTTAAAATTTGAAATAAATAAGTGTTGATTAAAAGAAATCTTACGTTACATCTTGTTTCAAACAAGAATACAACACCTTACCCTTATTTTAACGAATACAACCAACTATCTAACCCTATAATAGATTTCCAAGACCCCCTTTTTCTCAATATATACCGACCCAAAAGAAATGCAAGACCCAACACAAAAGATTTCATTATCTCAAAAGAAATCCCAAGTTATTTCAATAGACTTAAAACCATGAAAACCATTTTAAAACGTACACGTGAAATACGAAACTCAAAGAATACGCTACAAGACACACTTAAAAAAATAAATAAAAAAATTCAAAACGTCGTTGAGACTCCACCAAACTCGAGCACTAATAAATTGTTTAAACACAAGAGAGTACTAGGTACGTTCAAGTTATAATAACTAATGACCGATCGTAAATCATAACATAACATCTATTAGTATATATACATCCGCGTATGTATACCTATCGAATCTCCCAAACATACTCGTTATCATACATGTCAAGTCAATCGATCACTTTATACGCTCGTTTTTTCCATACGAGGAATCACCTTCTCACCATCTCACCATGCCACAACAAGGCACAAAACCCGATACCAAAACCAACCCCTATCGTGTGACCTCATCATCACACAACACGACTATAACTCAAAACATATAACACACTAATAATATAGCCATATCGTAGGCAGCCCTTACATAAACCCATATATATACGTATACCCAAATTCTACATCTCATCATATACAAGCATGTATTAACCCTCTTTCATGCAATCATACTTGAGAACCCATTGAAGTTGTGGTACTTGTATAACTATGTTGGCCACCATACTTATACAAATACCCTTTACCCAATGCACTCCCTCCTATGATGACACTTATAAGACTCAATACAACATATAACACATAAATCTATCTACTCACATAAGCTCATAACCACATAACCAATAAGGTCTAAAACTCCATCTATAAAAATAACATAATAAACTCTTGGAATACAGAAATCCATAGTCTAGCTAAAACAACCTAGACTAAATCCAAAACGAAAACATAATCAGTTATAAGTCATGTTTCCCGTAAGAGTGGAAACAGCTTAAAACCCTTCATATCCACGTACTCCTAGTAACTCGAACCACCACTCGATATAAGATAGAAACCACCTTGTACTAAATTATGTACTATAACGTACAATTTAAGCAAAATACAACAGTGACTAGCGTGAACGATTATGGTTCAACCCGCACTAGTCACAAACCCGAAAAGAAAATAACATGTGACTAAGTATGAACATACTACGGTTCAATTCATACTAGTCAAAACATCGCAATAAATAACATCCAAACACATCAATTATTATAAAATGCACACATACTCCTATGACGCCTACATGCAGGGACCCTTAAGCTATAGACTAGGCTACGCGACTAGGCAACCTAATTCTCTATAACCATTGGGCTCTGATACCATTCTGTCACACCCCACCATGGCGGAATATGGGGCGCGACGTATGGATATCATCACAACAATAGCGTGTCTATAGAGATAACTAAATGATATAAGAAATGTCATAAAATGGTGACACAAATGTCATGACAATATCTCAACAATGCAGGAGTCTAGGTAAGTAGGTAACAGTCCTACCTCTTACCCAAGACAAACAAGTAACACAAACAAAATAAACATATAGGTGCCAACAGTATCACTAATTCAAAAAAACATGAAGGTAAACTAAGAAGGAACGGGGATCTCCTTCTATATGCAATCCTAAGGCATCCAAGTCTAGCCACTTCTATCCTCACGCTTAACCACATTCACACCTGAAAGAGACACTAAAACACGTCAACATAATGTTGGTGAGAGTCATAGGTTTAGACTCCAACGCCAAAACAGTTATAAGCTGTGAATAACCACCATCAACAAAAGAACATATGGACAATGTGTTACAAATATGCATTAACAACTAACATTCAATATTAATCATACCAAACCAAAATCTAAGGCTCCTACCTTGCCAAACAACATGGTATCATAGATGATCACACTATGTACCTATCCCAAGGCCACTACCTTGTCAAACCACAAGGCCACTACCTTGTCAAACCACAAGGCCACTACCTTGTCAAACCACAAGGCCACTACCTTGTCAAACCACAAGAACTGAGACGGCACGTGTCCCCCGATCTAAATCATACACAATCAAGAATCACATAGCAGTTAATCACATAATGTACACACAAGTCCATCACAACCATAAAAACATTCACAGCAACAATTTATAAATAACTCAACACAGTGTCTCTTCCATCCCATCTGGAAGTCAAAATCAATAGTAAACATGGGACTATGAAACTCACCTGATTGCTTCTTCACTAGTCCTCGCACTTAGCAACGAGCTAACAAACCAGAAACACACAATCAATACCCGAACCAACCACCAAGATGGCTTCTCAAGCTATGATGGACATCTAGCCTATTCCCATATAATTACCTCATTGTTAAGTTCTAATCACCCCATTACCCTTCCTTAACAAGTCCCTAACTTGGTTAAGTTTAATAGCTATCCCGTTCATAATTTTACACAAAACAGTCCCAGTTTTAGGTCTCAAAACTTTAAGTCAAACGTCCACTTAAATATACCCATGGTTTCTGTAAAAGGAATATTCACACTTTTATACATGTTAGTTAAAACCTCCCACTTTCCCTAACCTTAAAGATACTATTAAGGCCCCCATATATGTGTATATATTGCTACCTATCCAGAATTCACTGATTTTAAACGTATGAAAAGTTCATTACCATTAGAGGGTCTTACCCTAAACCACAATCTTAGCCCAAGTGCAGATACTCACTAAAATATATAAACCGTCTCTCATGTTCGTGAGAAGATCCCAATGAAACCCTAAGTACCCTAAACAACCCAAAACTTAAAAAGAAAACAGGCTGATTACAAAACTGTTTTGACCTCCGACTGTTGTAACCTGTTTTTGACCCACTTTCGGACCTCCATTTTAGTTCTCGTTTCTTGCATTGGAAAGCCACTTCAATTAGGATACTTGGATCGCATCTTGAATGTTCCTAGAACTCCCGATATGATCAAAACAATTGACTCAAAATTCTGCCCAGATTTTAAAAACGGGTTTAACAAAATCAACCTCATTAATTAACCCTAATCCCTCTAATTACAAGCCCTAATTTATTTAATCATTATAATATGATTAATATACTGTTTTTAATTAAACCCTAACCTAAATCCGTCATAAGATGATTAAGACATCATTAAAATAATTAAATTGAAAAGGGTTAAGAAGGTTTTACCTTTGAATTAATAGAAGATGAAGAAAACCTAATTTTTGAAGAACCCTAATTGGCCACCATTGATGAATTTCGGCTAGGAGATGTTATGGAGGTTAAAAACCTGATTATTATGGTTATGAGTTGGGTTTGGTTAAGTCCTAAAGGCCCCCTAATCCCATTACAAGTCCATTGGGCCTGTTTTGGGCTTTTCCCTTCTTTCTTTCTTCTTTGGTGTGTCTAAACTGACCCAAACACCCCTAAATTCGTTTTTTTTAATTTTTATTATTTAATATTATGTTATTAATATTACTTTAATTTTCCTTAATTTATTTCAGATCCTAAAGCTTCCAAAACCACAAAACCGTAAAACTAGTCAAATTTACGCGTTTTACCGTAAAAGACGTAAAATATACACTTTTATAAAAACTCTCAAATTTTGAAATAAACTTTATAACTAAGTCCTAAATGACTTAAAACCATCCCGAAAAATATCCATATGACTAATTACCTCATCCGAGACCTCCAAATGCTAAACCGTAAATCATAAAAATACGATTTTTTATAATACATATACGTATACGTAAAACCACTAAATAACAACATCTCACTTCATAGTCACTACCATGTAAACTCATGAACATGAAATCATCACACATCGTTTCACTCACAAGGTACCCCGTACCAAAAACGATATCCAAACCACAATCTATACACACCAATAAGCACATAAACACGTAAAGACACGTAACTAGCACAAAATAAAACTAAATGACGAACCTCAAAACCAGGGTTGTCACATACACATGGATTTATTCGGTCCTACCTCTATTAGGAGCATTGGCCACAAACAATTCTGCCTTGTGGTAACTGATGGGTATAGCAGGTTCACGTGGGTTTTCTTCATGGATGCTGTTGGGACGTAGAGATCTTGAGTTGATATGACAAAACAAGATGAAGGACCTTATAAGTAATATTTATATTCTAGTAGCTTCTATAGTAAGCTAGGGTTGTTATGTAACCCTAGTACCTCTATTATATAAAGAGGATTAGGCACACATGGTTATTGACTCATTCACAAACAATGTAAACCATAGGTGTGTGTGCGTTCCTCCTGGTGTCAAGCCTATAAGGCACTAGGAGTAGTAGTTAGTAGTATTATTAATAGTAATCTTTATTAGTGAAAGCCTTGTTCTTGGTTATGATTGTGTTCTTTATGTTCCGCTGTGCTTATTATAATCATGATCATGATATCCCATATGAGTCTAGATCCTAAGACTCAACAAGTGGTATCAGAGCTTGTTGGCTCTCGATCTGGTTGATTTACAAGGTTTTCATGTGTATTTTCTGTTTTAATAAACCGGTGTTCCTCGTGATCTAGGGTTTTTCCCAACAAAAACCCTAGATGAATCGAATATGTTGCTGCTAGAACTTTGATGTTGCTGCTGTTTCCTAGAAGTAATGGTGATGTTCCTGCTAGCTTTGGTGAATTGATCTTTGATCAATGATGAACCCTAGTAGGACAACAAATACTTGCTGCTAATAAATCACACGGTGATTGATGTTTGTGGCTGTTTTGATCAGAAATATTGTTATATTTTCTGAAAGGTTCGTTACAACAAGGTACTGCGTAGCTAGGGTTTATACAAACCCTAAATCTGGTCACATTGTTTGATTTTGTCCTTGATGAACTAGAATCACCAAACGTCATATGATTCTTGAATAGTGATATTGTGGTCCATGATCGAAACAAGGACTGTTCAGCCAGGAATAGTATTGGTTTAATAGTACCAGACGGTTCTATTTGATGGGGACTTCACGTGTGCATTGGAGAGGTCGGTCCACATATGTGTTTTCTACATGTATTGGTACAAACAGTCAGTCGGTTTGTTTGATTCGTATGACAGAGGTACCAACAGCAGTTATGTCACGTGGGTGAAAGAGGAGTGAGAAGGTGGTCCTTGGTCTGAGCAGCAGAATGGGTTGTTGATTTTCAGATTTCGCCAGTTCATCCCTTGAGCAACAGGCCTGGATAGTACGTGATGTTTGTTTCTAGCTGCCAGTCATGATCACAGCAGGTATGATGTTTAATGTTTTATATCTGGAAAGGATTTTGATAACTGCTGTGATACGAAAATAATGGGGGGTATGATGACTTATGACGCGTATATTTAAGAATGGTATTGACCGTGTCGTTAAATCCCTGATTTTTCGGGCTTTATTCTTATCAAAGATGCAACAGTTAACGGTTGACTGTGTTGCGTAAAGATTGGAGAAGTTGCACGTTTGAGTCGATAAAGGGCAGTTATGAAGTTTGGACGTGGGATCTATTATTTATTCCAAAAATAAGGGCATCTATTTTCCAAAGTAAGCTGATACATTCTTGGGGTCCAACTATTCACGTGGGTATCATCACACATATAGAATGGATCTCGGTGATGTGCTATTATTCTGGAATGCTTTTAATAGTTACGAAATTTCAGCGCTCCTATTTTGATACATGATTTGCATACGTGTTGTGCATACATACTTTTTTTTTCTTTGGATTGGATTCTGTCATATGCTCTTATTCAGGAATACGGTTTCATGATTGGGGTCTCAATGAATTTTTGAAGGTACTTTCAGTTTTTGATTATGTAATTCTTGGATAAGCATTAATATTCCGTATATTGTGCTCTACATTTTG
This sequence comes from Glebionis coronaria, assembly GCA_025667525.1. Taxonomy (NCBI): domain Eukaryota; kingdom Viridiplantae; phylum Streptophyta; class Magnoliopsida; order Asterales; family Asteraceae; genus Glebionis; species Glebionis coronaria. Next base: position 151,609,459 of record CM046879.1, on the reverse strand, counting down.
GACGGGGTATTTATCTCTCTAATAAAAGGTATTCATACTATTTTTTGAGATACGAGTTTTATGGGAGTACGATCTGGATGATTAAAGACGTGTGAATCATTATTGCGAAGATTGTCGGGATTGTTACTGGTATTGCTCATAACATAGGAAAGATATGTTGATATTGACTATGTGATTTATGGGTACAATATATTTAGTTTATATGGTGAAATATTGCCTTACGTATTTTTGGGAATGGTTAATACACAAGTTTTGGCAAGAATATGATATGTGGGCTATGCTAATTAAATAGGCGGGCCTTGTTTAAGTACCGTCCATATTTGTTTAAGTACAGCCAGAACAACAACCGCTAGTGACAGTTCCAGCGTCGCTAATTATGTTGGAGAATAAGTTTTGGCAATAGCGACACCTTTGGCGACAGTGTGGTGACAACATGAAAAAAAATGAAAAAAAAAATGTAAAAAAAAACAAGAAAAAAAAGAAGGTGTTTTGATATGCTACTAGTAGGTTATGTTGTTCCTACTAGTGAGATATGGTTCCTACGGGTCATATATTGTTCGTGGTGGGTTTATTCTCGGTTCCTCCTAGTAATATTTGATGGTTCCTCCTGGTTGAATCAACGGTTCATATTAGTCGGTTACTACTGGTCTATACCACTGGTCGGTTCCTACTGGTTTGTTCCTCCTGGTAGGCGTATGTTCTTGCTGACTTGATTTTGGTTCCTGCTGGCTTGTTGTAACTAACTTTCTTTGGTCGGTTTTGGTTCCTACTAGTCAAGTAAGATTGCTACTACTCTGATTTAGTGACTAGTCTGATGTCACTACTGTTACTGGAGGAAGATTTCTCAGCCATCATCATTTTGTTGGGGTGATTCATTGAAGAAGACATTTGATTATCACTTATTTTATGTTGTAGTTGATTTTCACAGGTTTTGTGTTCTTATCATATCTTAAAAGGAAGGGAGCACCTTTTAAGATAACTTGCTTGGTTTGTATGGTGACGAAGACTTGACATATCTAGCGAAGGGGTACGATCTATTCATATCTTAAAAGGAGTAGGAGCCTTTTTAAGATTGTTTGATCTATGCGTACATTTGTTATCGCTTGAAGGGGTTACGTAATTGTGCTCAGTGTCTCATTTATTTGAGGATTTTGTTCGAGCTCGACGTCACGTGATTAGTGCAAGACATAAGATACAAGGTTGGGAGATTCCACTTCTTCATAAAATTCGTTATACTTGATTTTCTTCATCAGTGATCACTCCATGGAACCTACTGGATTTGTCGTGCACTTCTTAAGGGGAAGACTCTCCTTTTTGAGTTGATGTAACAAAAAGGGGAAGAATGCATGGATCAAGGGGAAGCTTAGCCTTCATCTATATTAGCTTCAGGGGAAGCTTGTGCTTACTGGTTTTGTCAAATCAACTAGGGGAAGATTGTTGGGACGTAGAGATCTTGAGTTGATATGACAAAACAAGATGAAGGACCTTATAAGTAATATTTATATTCTAGTAGCTTCTATAGTAAGCTAGGGTTGTTATGTAACCCTAGTACCTCTATTATATAAAGAGGATTAGGCACACATGGTTATTGACTCATTCACAAACAATGTAAACCATAGGTGTGTGTGCGTTCCTCCTGCTGTCAAGCCTATAAGGCACCAGGAGTAGTAGTTAGTAGTATTATTAATAGTAATCTTTATTAGTGAAAGCCTTGTTCTTGGTTATGATTGTTTTCTTTATGTTCCGTTGTGCTTATTACAATCATGATCATGATATCCCAGATGAGTCTAGATCCTAAGACTCAACAGATGCCAAGAGTGAGACCTACTCAATTCTCAAGGACGTTATTACACTAATTGAGAACCAATTGTCCAAGAAGGTTAAAGGTATCTGATGAGACTGTATTTATACATAGTCTCATCGTCCAAATCGGGCTTAAAACAATTAAAATATCATCAAAATACCCAAATATGTGCTTGTATTTGTCCATTGTGTATTTCAGGTACGGATATCGTGAATTCACCAAAAGATCAAAGGAATCAAGCAAAAACGAACACGGGAAACGAAGCCGCACAATGAACCGGATCCGAGAATGGAATTTCCAAAATTGTCCTTGAAGTTTGAAGAATTGGCAAGATTGGTCCCTCATCTTTGGAGAGTTGTCAACTTTAGCCCTTGAAGAATCACTATTTACAACATTGGTCCTTTAAGAATGAAGATTGTACAAGAAAAGCCCTTGATAATCACAAGAAATGCAAGTTTAGTGCTTATTCATTATATCTTTAAAACACAAGGACTGAATTTGTAATTGGCCAAAAGATATTAACAAAGGATAGGAGAGTTTGCTGTTGAAAACTTGGAATGAACATAAATTGGAAATTGGGGGGCCATAACTGCCCAGACATGAATACTCCATCCCACCACTCCTACTACGCCACGTCATCCCCCAACACCCTTCCAACCAATCACAATACCCCTCCCTCTCCACGTCAGAAATCCACCAACACCACCTTATACTTAATCACATTATATTAATCTTTCCCTCTAAACACTAAATTTAAAATAAATTTCCCCTAATTCAGATCAAATCCCCACCTATTATCCTATAAACCCTAATCCTCATTTCATCTAAATCAAAGGGGTTTTGACCCATTTACTCCAGAACCTTGATTAAAGGTCCCCTAACCCAAACCCACTCACAAAACTTGTATCCCGTGACTCCCATTGGGCCCCCCAAGACTCCCCTGCTTCACTATTTTTAGTAAAATGAGAATATGCTTAGAAATCAAACGGCTCTCACCAAATTCTTGCTCCCCAAGGACTACTTCAAACGGCCAAGATCATTCACAACATCTGTCATATCACATGGGCACAAGACCAAATTTCTTGAAGACCTCACCAAAGGGCATATCCGGAATTCTGTTAGCTAGGGTTTTAGATATTGCATTTTTTTATTAGTATCTAGAATAGTCTATAGAGTAGTATTTATATGGGTGGTTTGTACCCATATGAAGTGTTCCAGATTTTTTGTAATTTTTATTAAGTAAATGAATATCTAAAGTATTTCTTTTAAACCTTGCAAATATCTGTGTTCCATTTATTTCAATCTGTTTTAGTGTAAGACATTTATATTTTTGCAATAGTATAACTGGTTTATAAGTTTTGGGTTCAAGGGATTTTTGAGATAAAATGTTTTTTTTTACACTTGGACTTTCTAAAATCCACAATCACTGAAGTGAAAGTGGATTTGTGAGTGGATTTCAGGAAGGGTCATTGAGTTTGTTTTCAGAAGTTTCAAGAAGATTGGTGGTTTTAAAAGGATTTCAAGTAAAATCATTTTCAAGTATTTTTTTTATTTATTTTATTTTTTTAAAGCCATAAGCTATAAGCTAGCTTAATTAATAAGCTAGCTTTATAGCTTACTAGCTATAGAAACGGGTCACTAATCAAAACATTGTTATTTTATATAATTGGCACACTTAATCCACACACCTCCTTCGAGAACGAACCCGCATTTATTCGACTTGTCGGTTTTCCTAAATCGTCGAGTTTAATACTTGCCCATTATACGTTGTTGTCCTAAACGCGTATTTCTACACCTATCATTTTGGCGCCGCTGCCGGGGAAGTGTTTAGTGTGCCATTATTATTAGTATCGTGTTTGTGTGAGTAGTGCGTTTTTGCTTTTCATTTTTGGAAAGCGTGAATATCGTACATACTCGTTTTTGTTATTTTTCTCTATTATAGTATAATATCCAAATAAAACGTGTTTAATTTTCCTAAATTAAACACACAACAATCTTTACTATATTGTAGATATATTGGTTTTCGTTTTTATTGTGAATATTATTACTATATTGTACTTACGTAAGAACAATAAATATACAAGTACTCCAAAAGCGTGAAAACGCAACCTTGATTCGGGATTTCATCACTCGATCATTGTATTCGAATCTAAAGCAAAAGTTTAAAGGCAAAATAGATAAATACTTTCGTGAGGCTTAATTTCAATTAACACAAACTATAAGGTGGGTATAAGGCGGTTGTATTTCACGACCTAAAGGAAAAAGGCTCTTAAGTGCAAAAAGCTAGTAAGCTATAAAGCTAGCTTATTAATTAAGCTAGCTTATAGCTTATGGCTTTAAAAAAATAATAAAAAAAAAATACTTGAAAATGATTTTACTTGAAATCCTTTTGAAACCACCAATCTTCTTAAAACTTCTGAAAACAAACTCAATGACCCTTCCTGAAATCCACTCACAAATCCACTTTCACTTCAGTGATTGTGGATTTCAGAAAGTCCAAGTGTAAAAAAAAACGTTTTATCTCAAAAATCCCTTGAACCCAAAACTTATAAACCAGTTATACTATTGCAAAAATATAAATGTCTTACACTAAAATAGATTGAAATAAATGGAACACAGATATTTGCAAGGTTTAAAAGAAATACTTTAGATATTCATTTACTTAATAAAAATTACAAAAAATCTGGAACACTTCATATGGGTACAAACCACCCATATAAATACTACTCTGTGGACTATTCTAGATACTAATAAAAAAATGCAATATCTAAAACCCTAGCTAACAGAATTCCGGATATGCCCTTTGGTGAGGTCTTCAAGAAATTTGGTCTTGTGCCCATGTGATATGACAGCTGTTGTGAATGATCTTGGCCGTTTGAAGTAGTCCTTGGGGAGCAAGAATTTGGTGAGAGCCGTTTGATTTCTGAGCATATTCTCATTTTACCAAAAATAGTGAAGCAGGGGAGTCTTGGGGGGCCCAATGGGAGTCACGGGATACAAGTTTTGTGAGTGGGTTTGGGTTAGGGGACCTTTAATCAAGGTTCTGGAGTAAATGGGTCAAAACCCCTTTGATTTAGATGAAATGAGGATTAGGGTTTATAGGATAATAGGTGGGGATTTGATCTGAATTAGGGGAAATTTATTTTAAATTTAGTGTTTAGAGGGAAAGATTAATATAATGTGATTAAGTATAAGGTGGTGTTGGTGGATTTCTGACGTGGAGAGGGAGGGGTATTGTGATTGGTTGGAAGGGTGTTGGGGGATGACGTGGCGTAGTAGGAGTGGTGGGATGGAGTATTCATGTCTGGGCAGTTATGGCCCCCCAATTTCCAATTTATGTTCATTCCAAGTTTTCAACAGCAAACTCTCCTATCCTTTGCTAATATCTTTTGGCCAATTACAAATTCAGTCCTTGTGTTTTAAAGATATAATGAATAAGGACTAAACTTGCATTTCTTGTGATTATCAAGGGCTTTTCTTGTACAATCTTCATTCTTAAAGGACCAATGTTGTAAATAGTGATTCTTCAAGGGCTAAAGTTGAAAACTCTCCAAAGATGAGGGACCAATCTTGCCAATTCTTCAAACTTCAAGGACAATTTTGGAAATTCCATTCTCGGGTCCGGTTCATTGTGCGGCTTCGTTTCCCGTGTTCGTTTTTGCTTGATTCCTTTGATCTTTTGGTGAATTCACGATATACGTACCTGAAATACACAATGGACAAATACAAGCACATATTTGGGTATTTTGATGATATTTTAATCGTTTTAAGCCCGATTTGGACGATGAGACTATGTATAAATACAGTCTCATCACTCCCCCATACTAAACCATTGCCGTGTCCCCACGCAATGCTAGAATTAAGTATCGTAGCACTTCCAAAATTCATTTTATGATGACATTTATTGAAGACATAAACTTAAATAAAGTACTACACATGTTTTAGACATAATGTATTGTTTTCATCACGATATAGTGACTTTTGGGATCATAGAACAAGAACACGTGAATGCTTCGTTAGAAATAATTTCGTCATCCTCGATTTTCACCCAATTCCATGCTAAGCGTGTAACGAGATCATTGTTATTATAAGTTAGCAATACGATCATGTATCCTGAGTGTTAATTACAAACCTAAACTCCCTTATTCCTACTTGGTATCTCTTATATTTTATTTTGTCTTAATGATCATGAGGATACATCATTGACTTATGCATGAATAGAGATTAAGTCTAAAAATAGAGTTCTAACGGTGTAACCGAAATCATTAAATTAATAATTCATCCCAATAGACAACGACGTCAAAAAATTAAGTCAACAAGATGGATCGATAAACACGGTTTTATAACGGTTTTGAACATGAGACTTATTACCATGACTTTTATACGCCCCCTAACGGAAGGGCCTTATTATCTTTGGTTTACCTCCATCTTCTATTCAACTTCGCCATGAAGCTTTTATTATGACTTCGGTCTTGCCTTGCCTTTTATTATCCGCCTCATCGGTGGTTTTATTAGCCAAAGACGTATATCCTCACGCTAAAGCGAATTTTGGATCTTTAAAGCTTCAAAGATTAAGTCTTGATTCACTTTCAACTTGGGCATAGATTTTTCGGCCTTGTGAGCTTCAAATATTTGCTTAATTTAGGTGAGCACTTGAAATCTTATTATTAGGTGAAGCTTTCGATTATTCGGGTTGCCAATACCTCAAAACCGTGACGCTGGCGATACCTTAATGTTTTCCCAATTTAATTACATGGAAGCTACTAAAACAAATTAGAAACCAACAATAGTGACTAAACCGCTAAATCAATATTTATTAACAATTTATTATGCAAAAGCGTGGGGAGAATAAGCTAATAATTACTACACAAGAGATCGTGACAATTACGAGACTTATAAATAACTCTATCATTTCTCGTCCTCATTTAAGAGACTTAGCCTAAAAAGTTAAGGAATCGAAGCTAAGTGCTCAACACGCACGGTCGAGTCAAAAATTACTCTTATTCTCACAATCGGAAAACCTACATTCGTGTCTTAAACACTTACGAAAAAACTAGAAAAATTTTAAAATTTGGCCATTTTTAGCCTTATTTGCAACAAAACGATAACAAAAATATGAATATTGGATTGCGTGTTGACGTAAGCAAGGTAAAGTATCTACTCACCCCCCCCCCCCATACTAAAACTAAACATTGTCCTCAATGTTTCGAGTCTAGGGGTGTAAACACCCCCATACTAGAGACGAAGTCGAATGCTTAATCTTGAGCATGGAAAGGGTAAAACGAATAACCTAAAAGCCGTTTATGAGTTGTGCTAATAAGATAAACGTTGACATAAAAGGATATCATCGGATATCGGAATCTCCAAAGGCAACGATCGAAGCTCGAGTGATCCGTAAAACGAACACGAGAGGCTTCAATGATGACGATGAACCTAATAAATCACAATCATAAACAACCACGGAACAAAGGTTGGAAGAGCACAAGTCCCCTTGTTACGTTAAACTAAGAAAGCGATAATATTTACAAGGATAAGCATGAGAATCCCCCACGAGGCACCTTGTTTTTGATAACCGAGTCAAAAGCTCGACTCGAATCCCCATAAATGTGATCATTTAGGGATAATCTTGGTATGGTCATTTTTTGTGGGGCTTACATGATGAACAATGCCCAAAAGTACGTGGAGTACTTTAAAAACCCGATACACGTATACCGGGGTCAAAGATAGCGTCCTCGTTTTCGGATGAAAGACAAAACAACGCAACTTCAACACGAACCCCAATGGGGTAGTAGAAAAAGATAAGAAGTAGAAAGGTGGGGCAATGGGTAAGTCAAAATCATGAGTTACTCGAGGTAGACTCACACCAAGCAAATAGATAAGTTTTCCATTTATTGCATCGGTGGAAGACCGAGATTTCCCTTTACAAGCAATTCCGGGATCGTAAATCTCGTCCTCGGTGGAGAAATGTGAGGGAACATTTGGGGCTTCCCCCACACTAAAACCACACCAACCGTCGTCAAAAGGAGTAGACGAGGTGGTAGCACTCATAAAACGATGTGATGACGGAGTTAAACACGTAGAGAAATCTTTTAAAACATTTTTAAAATCTTTTCCTTTTTCATCGTTCAAAAACTCTTTATGAAAACCCGATTTGATAATGTCGAAAATATTTGGCGTGTCAAATTGAAAATTAGTCGCGCTAAAAATCCTCACATTTAAGTCATTGGTGGGAGGGGGTGGCGGATTATATAAGTTCTCAAAACGTTTGTCAATAAAGAACATCGCCCCCTCGGGGTCTACATACTCGTCATCCTCATGAACGTCGATCTCATCGATTTCTTCATCAAAGATAGGCTTGTCAAACCAAGGTTTGTCATTACCCTCCTTGAGTATCTTAGAAACTCTCTCGAAAAGATCACGATCAAGCACGAAACCATCATTCTTTTGTGGGGATCGTTGATAAGTTAGATCCTCACGAATGTGGTAAACGTCATTCTCAAATGAGGAGTGTTGATTAGGTAACTCCTCGAGAATTGGATTCTTAGTGGTCACATGAGTTGGTTCGTCATCGAAAATAAGACGTTCCAACTCATTTAGTTCATCCTCGATTTTGGAAAGATCGACCTCACTCGTAGGTGGAAGTGAGGGCATAAGAGCTAGCTCTCGTTCAATGATTTCCTCAATCTCGGGATCAAACTCGTAATCATCGTACTTCACATGTTTCTTTTTAGGAGAATCAAAAATGGCATGTGGATTTCGAAGTACGTGATCAATCTCGGCAAAATCGCCATCGTCATCGTCAAAGAAAGAGTCGATGTGAGTACTCACAACCATGGTCTTACAAGTCGAATGACTATGCTTAGGTGACTTTTCTAAGACGAGAGGATCGATGTCGATAAACCCTTTAGCCTCAACGGGTGTTGGGCTAGGCAAAGGAGGCACTTCGATGGAGTTAGAAGTTGAAGCCTCAAAGACGTGGTCCTTCGAAGGTGGTGAAGACGAGCCCATATTGGTCTTTGTCGTGATGGCACTAACGTCGCCCTTCGGAATTGGTGTTTCACTCGTTTCGCTAAAAACATCCCAAAGTGAGTTTTCATCCATAAATTTACACATACCTTTTTGAATTAGGTACACGTATTCTTTATCATTAAAATCATCATCTTTAAAACCGTTTTTCTTAATTCTTTCAAAACATGCATTAAGCTTCATTCTTTCCACTAAAGTGAACATTTTGAAATCATTAGGATTTGAATCATTAGGTTTTGAAACATCGGTTTTTTCATTCTCATTAAACCCTTGGGATTTTCTAGCGAAAAAGTCTATTTTCTCATCCCCATATCTCATAGTAAGTCTCCCCTCGTGAACGTCGATTACGGTTCTAGCCGTCGATAAGAATGGTCGGCCTAAAATAATGGGACATTTAGGGTCACACTCGTAATCGGATATAACAAAATCCGCGGGAAAAACGAACTTTCCAACTTTCACATAGACATCCTCGGCTATTCCAATTGGTATAAGTGGAGTACAATTTGCAAGCTCGATTGTCATGTTCGTGGGGGTAAGTGAAGGCAATCTCATCAATTTCCAAAGAGAATGAGTGAAAAAGAGGATTTTTAATCCTTTTAATTAAGTTCGTTTTTCCTCTATTCGACTCGAATTTGATTTTCGTTTTAACGTTTTGACTTAACTTGTTTTTGGTAAAATCTATTTTCGGTAATTTTTAAACTAATTTAAAACTATTTAATTAAAAGAAATCTATTTTTTATTAACTATTTAAACTAATAAGTTGAAAATAAAATTTAACTAATTAATAAAACTTAAAAACTTTTAATTAAAATCTACTTTTAAACAAAACTTAATAAATTGAAATCTAATTTAAAATAAAACTATTTTTGAAACAAAGTAAACTAATTTGAAAATATAAAACTATATAAAAATTTAACTATTAAAAACTATTTTAAATAAAACTAAATTTAATTATATGAAAACTAAAATTTAAAATTTAAAGAAAGTAAATAAAATATATTTTTTATTTCTTTTTATTTATTTATTAAACTTTTTTTTTATATTTAAACAAAATTGAATTTAAGAAAATTCATATAAAACTTTTTAAATGAAATTTAATCTAACTAAACTTAATTAAACTTTTTTAATAAAACTGCCCAAATGAAAAACCCTATATTAATTAAAAGGCGCGAAGTAATTCACAAAAATGATACTAGAGGAGATGGTTGGAACGCAGGACAGTTGTACGGGAGGTCTGGGGTTCGAACCCCAGCCCTGACATTATTTTTTTTGCTATTAATTTTTGGACTGATAAAACTATAGCAGAACAGTAGGTCTGTTGTATCAGCAATACATAAAAGGCAAAAAGAAACATCAACAGATAAGCAGTACTAAATCTAAAATAAGCTAACCAAATAAAGCTAGAATAAATAAGCTAGAATAACAGTGAGCAAAACTAGAAAAACCCAAATAAGCAGTAAAAATAGAAAGACAATAATCAAACAAGTTGAATAAGCAAAACTAATTAAAAACCGAAATTAAGCATAAGCTCAGTACATCCAAAAGAACAATTTTATAAACTTAAGCAGACTCAAACTAAAACATAGCAGATCCAAAACAGTAAAATTAAAAAAATAAACAAATTAAACACTATCCAAACAGCAAATCCAAACAACCTTATATCCGAACTAAACTGAATAAGCAAATCCCAAACAACTATCAAATTAACTTATAAGCACCAAATCAATTCAAACACAAGCAGTAAAATAAACAGTAGCAGATCTAAAATACGAAATTCCAAAACAAATCTTAGCAGGTAAAATAAACAGACTAAACAGAGTATAGACTAAAAATTAAACATAACAAAAGAAATAAAAAGAAGATTAGGATGAGAACCTATTGTCGAAATCCATTGGGTAGAAGGGTGGTGCTGAACCCCCTTTTGTCACCGAATCAAACACCTCCTTTGTTACCCTCGAATATCATCAGCATCATCTCTCGAACCACTTCTTCGAACAAATCATGAACCGTATGATCCGAACAGTTTTTATTTTTTTTTTTATTTTTTTTTAATAATAAGAATAATGATAAACAGAAACAAAAACAGTATTTAAAGATTAAAATGAATTGAAATTTGCAGGAAGATTAAATGGGAGACGAAAATTTATAAAAAAACTTTTCAATAATAATAAAAATATTACAATAACTGGAAATAAAAAGATTACATAAACCCTAATCTAATCCTACTCCTAATTAATTAAATAAAACTGAAAATAAAGAAAAAGCTTGATATCCCAATTACAAGATGTGAGGGGTTTTTATAGGCAAACCCTCAAACCCTTGTTGATGAAGATTGGTGCCCACGGCAAATCATCTTGACCCTTCTTTCTTTTCTCTCTCTTTTTTCTTCTCATCGAACGGTTGTGATTGATTGGTATCCACGGATTGCCAGCATGGAATGGTGATTGGTGGATTTGTTCCACGTCAAGATTGAGGACCACATGGTGATTGATCCGAAAAACTTGGGGGTTTTAAGTGGATTTGTGGGAATTAATCATTGAGGTAAAAAGCCCTAAAATTTGTGGTAATTTTTGGTGATGAAAATTAGGGTTTTTGGTAGGGCAAAATATGGTGGATGGAGGCTGTGTGATTTGAGAGAGAAAAACAGTGAGTATTTTTTTGTTTTTTCGTTTGTATCAAAAAAAATGGGAAAGGGGTGGGTATTTATTTGGGGAATGTGAATAAGTCAAATCGTGTGTAAGGTACGTTTTATAAAAAAACGCATTGATGACTTGACTATTTTTTTACACGTGAGAGGAGAGTTGGTGTTTGGAGTTTGACTGGGGTTGTGAGTTTTGACCAAAACTAGCAACTTATTCGTTTAATCTTGTGCATCTTTGGGCCTGGCCCAACCTATTCCATCCCTTCCACATTTGTAAAGATTTTAGGCTAATGGGCTTTAAGGATTAAATCTATTAATCCATTTATATTAAATTAGATTGATAAATGGGCTTTTGGCCCATTTATCCAAGGTGGGTCCCACATGTCTTAATATCTTCAAAAAATGTTAATTCCGCTAAAAACGAGCTTGATTCCGGCTTTGTTGATTATTTCTTCAAAACCGTGTCGGTTTAGCCGGTTTTCGTGAACTTGGGCACACTTTTGATCTTTTGACTTTGTCTTCGTCTTTTCTTGGACTTTTCTTCAACATTTGATCGTGAAATCCCGTGTTTTCTCTTCTTTTGATCATTTGTACCTATTTCAACACAAAGACACAAAACCACGCGTAATTCTAACTTTTACGATATAAAACACATGATTAGGTCTTGTTTTTCCTTGATTTTAGTGGCAAAAGGATAAGTGTTTACACACTTATTAAATCCTCTACACTTGACCATTGCAATGACCCCATGCAATGCATTATTTTAAAGCATAAAGTTACATTTTTCTCATAATTAATCCATCTCGGCCTTTATTACTATTACCACTACTACTACGATGAAAAGATAAAAACTTTAAAGGAAGCAAAAGTTATAACAATTTATTAACTTGGAAATTATTTGATGGAAGAAACTTGTAAAGAAATCAAAGACTTGAATTAGGGCTTTGGTGTCATGAATGTAAATCACCCTCAAGTTTCACGTTCCCCATACTAAGCATAAAAATGAGATCATTGAAACTACAAGTTAGCACCACTAACACTTACTCATGTGGTTTAATTAATCACTTAGACCCCCTTATTCCTACGGTGTATCACTTGTATTTTATTGTTGTCTTGAATGATCACGAGGATGCATTTTTGACTTATTTCGATAATTTATTAAGGCCGAAAATAAAGTGAGACGATTTAATCAATAGTTAGCTAAAGGACAAAATCTTTTAAAACGGCTTCTCGAAACCTCATAAAGTTCATATCTTGGCATAACTCGTTTCACGATTTGAGACCTTTCTCGGACCGATATTTGGCTTGTACTTCAAACTTCAAATCTTAAGAGACGATCTTGAAATTATGGTCTTCTCTTCATTTTGGTATACATCTTCATAACGAGTGAAAGATGCTTCAAACGTTGACCACGACTTCTTCATTTATCCACTTCTTTATTTAGGATTTTGATATACAACGATCCGCCTCCTTTTCGGACTTGGATCTATTTATCCTCATACCTTGTTAGGGTCTTTTTGGATAGACTTCTCCATGATCTTTAGGGGAGTAATTGCTTCTCGTCGTGTGTCTTGATCCATCATATTGATTTGGATTAATGATCTTCACGTCATCTTTGGATCTTTAGCAAAAAAAGTGAATCCTCATGCCTTGTGAGGGCCTTTTTGGACTCGGGTATCCTCATGCCTTGTTAGGTCCTTTTTGGATAAGCCAATATTCGCGTCCCGCTTCAATAAGTTATGCCTTGGCTATGAACTCTAATTAATACCGAGCAACTTTTAAACGATCTTGTGCTAGAAGCTAAGTAACTTTTCAAATCGTACAACCTTATTTATTGCAAATATATTTATTAACAAGCGATGGGAGAAAAAGCTTAAAATTAACTCACATAAGTTAATGAAAGAATACCAAACTTATAATTAACTCTATCATCTCTCGTTCTCCACAATTTAAAATCTCAAGTAATGAGACTCGTGGATGCTTAGCCTAATAAACCAATTAAGGTCCATATGGTTAAGGATACTAGCTAGAGTAAACTTGGATAAGTAAACTCGGGTTGAGTCAAAATATTCACGACGGGCCTAATATATCAAAGATATCTAAACTTGTTAAAACCATTTTATTTATTTATTTCATTTTTGACTTTATTCTTTGAAATGAAAATTATTATGATACGATAATAATAGGAAAGAAAATAAATAAAAATACTACTAGGCCAAAATAGATCAAAAATTTGAAAAACGTTGAAAAATTTTTAAAATTTTCCGGTTAAATGGGGTCAAATTCATGGAAAAGGCCACTAAAATTTCGATAGAAATCCCCCCTACACTTAATATAAACATTGTCCTCAATGTTTAAGCATGTGGGCGAATAAACTCCCCTACACTTAGGACATTGAGTACGTTGTTTAAAATCGAGCTAAGAAAGGGACAACTAAAGTGATTACATTTATTTATATACAAGATTGAATCACAATAGCAAAAACTTATCGAAGGAACCGGGTACATGGGAAACACGGGAACACGGGTCTCGTCAAAAGTACCAAAAGTGGATCATCAAAGCACATGTACCGACACAATCACAACACACAAAACAAACAACCTACACGGCTCCCCCCTACACTTATTGGTGAAAATATATAAAAGATAGATAATCGGGTTGCCTCCCGAGAAGCGCTTGTTTTTGTTGACCGAGTCACGAGCCTGACTCGACCCCGAATTAAATGGTCCATGGGGAAGCCTCGAATGTTATACCGGGATCAAAAATCTTATCCTCGGTCCCGGAGGAACATAATAAATGAGAGGCAGGAGGATAAGTCATGAAAGGTAGAAAAGTCCTCTCGACATAAGAAAAGTAAGTGAAGTCTTGATCCTCGGGAGGTGGGATGGGTAAAGGAGACAAATTGTCATCCCCCAAAGACATAGGATGGTCACTATTCGGCAAAGCCGTAAAGGTATCAATCAAAGAATGGTCAATGTCACCTCCCGGGTCAAAGCAATCATCCTCATGAACGTGAATCTCTTCGATTTCTTCATCATAGATAGGCTCGTCAAACAAAGGTTTGTCGTTCCCCTCATTGAGGATTTTAGAAATTCTCTTGAAGAGATCACGATCAAGTACGAAACCATCATTTATTTGTGGGATTTGTTGATAAGTTAAATCCTCACGAATGTGGTAAACGTAATTCTCATTAGAGGAGTGTTTATTAGGTAACTCCTCGAGAATTGGATGCGTGGTCATGTGAGTTGGTTCGTCATTATTATTAAAAATAAGACGTTCCAACTCATCAAGTTCGGCCTCGATATTGGAAAAATCGACCTCACTTGTAGGTGGAAGTGGAGGTAAAAGAGCTAGCTCTCGGTCGATAATTTCCTTAATCTCGGGCTCGAAGACGAAATCATCATACTCACCACATATAGAACTCTTATTGGAAGAATCAATTATCGCTTTTGGATTTGTGAGTATGTGATCATGGACTAGCGGAACGACCGTGTCCGTAAGCTCAGCAAAAGTCGGCACATCACAAACTTCATCAAAGAATTTGTCGAGCCCAAAATCACTAATCTCACTCGATGTATCAAAATCCTTAGATGCATTTGGGATATTGAGAGAAGGAATTACAATTGCACTAGGACATTGAGCACAAAGATCACTCCAAGAAATAGTAGTCTCATCGTCATCATCATAATAGTAAGAACGCACAAGAGGAGGAGTAGAAACACTAAGAGTAGATACTTGTTCTTGTTGTCTTTCGTCATGCAAGCTAATTTTGAGTTGTTTTAAGCTTTCTAGAATTTCATCCAAACTAATGCTTTGTTCCTTAAAAGAAGGTTGATGAACGACGGAGTTTTGTGGGGGTTCAAAATTTTGAAAACCGGAATTATAGTACGGATGTGGCTCATAATTCATCGGTTGACAATAAGAAGTATCGTGAGGGTCCCCACAATGATTGCAACACGGGTATTGAGAAAAACCCGGTGCATGTTGAGGATAGGGATTGTCATAGACGGGAGGAGGGGAGAAATTTGTGTAAGAGGAGAAGTACGAATTTCTAGAATTGCACAATGGACAAAATCCAAATTGTGTATTGTCGATATCGGAACCACACTTCGCACAAGTACACCATGGACATATTGGAAAACCAAGCCATGGTCTCCCACACCGAACGCAAGACAAATCCATGAAGAATTATAAATAAGAGGGGTTGAGAAAAAGAATTAAACACAATAGAGGATAAAGAAGAATATTTATGTATTTTTTAGAAAAATATATATATACAAGAAAAATCGAAAGAAATCGAACTAAAAATTAACACTAATACGTAATATTTTTGTGTAATACTTTTAGGAAAAAGTATTACTTTTGGATTTTTTTTTATTTTTTTTGTGTAATTCTTAGGAAAGAAATTGCTTTTGTGATTTTTTAATTTTTTTGTATTTTTAAGTTTTTGATTTTCTTTTTGTTTTTGATTTTGTTAACAAGAAACGTAACGTTCAAAAAGAACGGATCCCAAAATCCAAACGTCTTCACGAAAAATCGTCAATCGTACGAGCGAAGCGGCAGCGGCGCCATTTTGAAAAAGAGGATTTTTAATCCTTTTAATTAAGTTCGTTTTTCCTCGATTCGACTCTGTTGGAAATACGTTTTTACGTATTTAGAAAGGATCGGTCACTCCAACGATATTCGGCTCGTGATCCTATATATCCCATATAGCCCACATGTAGGGTGGGCTATATAAACCCCCTCCTAGCATGTTAGGAGGGGTTGTTGGTTCACTTCCATTTCACATAATCACATTTTCATCTTTCTTTCTTATTCTCTCCTTTCTCTCTCTTCTTTCTCTCTCTAGTTCTTCCATTTATCATCCATATCAATAGATTATCCAACAATGTCTAATCCTTAGAAAAACACGATCCTACAATTGGTATCAAGAGCCAGGTTGATTTTTCGGATTGACATGTTTTTTGTCTATTGATTTGGTGGTAAAATCTTTCTTCTTTCACAATTATTTTTCTTTGTCGTAAAAATTATTTAAAAACTATCAGTTTTTATTTTTAAAATAACAAAAGTTTCAGTTTTTTATCTGTATTTTTAAATACTTTTGATGTATACTTTTCAGTTTTAAATACTTCTTTTTATACCTTCTTTTGGTCTCGATCTGTGTTTTACATTGTCTCAATTTAGGAGTTTCTTGTCAAAGGTCTCAAAAGTATTAGTTTGTATATTCTTTTATCATTTTTTTTATTAATTTTTTTTTTCTGTCCCTTTCTGAGTATTTGTTTTTATTGTGTGGCGTTATCGGAAAAGGGTTTTAGTTCTCAGATAGTTATTCCGATAACTTCCATCGGAATAGGGTTTTGCATTCCGACCATCTTTCCGACCAGTATTCCGACAGGACTAAATATATTCCGACAGGTCTGATCACTTTCCGATCGCATTCCGACAAGGGTTCCTGATATCATTCAGATTGGACGACATTCCGACCAGGTTTTTCTCTACATTCCAATGAATCTATTTAGATAGCATTCCGATCGGTTGCATTCCGATAGCATTCCGACCGTTAAACATTCCGATGGGTTTTTATTTTTTTGATATTCCGATCGACTTGTATGTTGAACTCAAACAAAACTGACTCTTTCTCCCTCGACACAACAAAGACCCAAGATCTAGACTTGAAAACAGACTCATAACCTAAAGACCAACCTCGACTTTAGACTAGCACTCAACATCGACCACTTCACCACATCGACTCAAAAAGACTAACCATCTTGATTCGACTCTCAACCGACTCTCGACTCATACCAACAGCCTCAAACTCCCTCGAAAATACCACACCATACCATCAGACTCGTCTCACCTCTCAAGACTCGACTCCACTGGTTTTCGAACCCAAAAAACTCACCCTCAAACAAACAACCTCAAACTCTCAAACTCAACCAACAAACTCACCCATCGACTCGACTCTAGACTCTAATCACAAACCCACCAAACCAAAACCTCGAACCAAAACATAAAATAAAAATAAATTGATCTCAGATCTGATTCGTGTAACGACATGAATGTCGAGATCTTTTAGATCCAACACGAAATCATAACATCATCGATCCTTGTGGGGTTTACCTTTTTATACGAAAGTAAAGAGAGAACTATAACATATATGTTATATTCTAACTTTGTTTCGACTGAAAAATATTATATAAATCGACATGCAATCACAATCCATACACCTACCCGAGACCTTTATCGTTCAAGATCTTGAAGCCGTATAACCAGAGATCTATGATAGCCCTTGAAACCATATTCTTTAATCAAATATAATTAGAGGCTGGCGCGTTTATTCGTGGGTTGTGAGAGGATTCGATTTAACATAGAGTAATTGATAGCAGGTTGAAGATATGATGAGATGATTTTTTATTTTTTTTGGATTCGTGGGTTGATGAGATGATGAGATGAGATTGATAGATTCGGTTAGACTGAGGAGGCAGAGGAAAATATGTAATGAGTTTTTGGTTGCTGTGTGTTTGGTGGCTGTTGAAAGACAATAAGTTTAGGGTTAAGAGATATGAGATATATTAGGGTAAAGTTTGTGCTTTATATCCCCTAATATCGAATAGTTTAGTTGGGCCTAAACTGAAATTTGCAAATTGCCACGTGAATTAGGGGTGTCTGGTTAGTTTATTCATATCATGGGCCACTATTATCTTTGTTTATCCGAAAGTTTGTGGTTACCAAATGCATATTAGAACAAATGCATATTATAACAAAACAAGCCACGTTTATGATAACTTTTGCTTAATAGATGATGTCAAATTTTGTAGTCTTATTTTGAAGCCACGTTTTTTTTTTTTTTTTTTTTTTTTCCTCTTAAAAACAATACTTCAAAAGTTAACTTTTAGTTAGGTTAATTTTGTAATTGATATATTTGAATTTGGTCCTTCGGTTTGAGGCGGGTATTTCGAAAGAATCTAGTGATAAAAGTGGTGAGACGAAAAGACGTGACAAAGCAAAAATTTTCTTTTATTTAACAAGGATCCAAGAAATTGTTCATCGAACTTCAATGGATTTGTTGAATTCGAAATCTAAAGAGGGAGAATCGCGTCACATGAAAGTTAGAGCTAGAGATAGTAGAAAGACTTCATTTCGACTACTTCAGTCCCATCTGTCGAACATTTCTCTACTTAATGAAGGAAGCGGATTTGTGACACTCTTTGGTCAAGATCGTCATATATTCATGGAATCGATACTCATCATCTTGAACCAACTAACAGAGCAACTCCACAATGAAGACTTTAATCACTCTGCATCAGTACTTGCATATAAGGCTCTTGTGACACAACTCACGCCTTTCCTCCATTTCAATATCGTCAAGTCTGAAAGTTCAGTGATTTGCCAGTCATTTCTTCGAGATACACATATTGAGCTTCAAGTTTTCCGTGGTACACTATTGAAACTCATGGCATCGGTATCGTCTTCAATTTATGAAAGATCTCGACTTCAACAAACGTATGATAATGAAGTGCAAGCATCTACGATGCAAGAGGAATATGATCATACTGTTGAGAACTTGGAGCCTAAAGATGGCAAGAGCATGGAATCAGGAGGAAAGCATGATACAAGAAGCATGTCAGGTACAAATAATATTCTTCATATGTTGTCTGAAATGAATACACTAATTAACAATCCTGCTAATTGTTTTATGACTGCTTCTTTAACCAATTCTGTTTCTAGGACTGAAGAGCTTGAAACAATTTTAGCTCAGCAATCCAAAGAGCTTGAGGATGCCAAAATTGAATTTTCAAAGAAAACGGACAAATTTGAAAAGTATTTTGAAAAACTTGAAAAGTCAAATGTTGTTCTTGAACGAAAATTGGATCAAACAATTCTGGACTCTAAAGCTGAAAAGGATAATCTTTTGAAACAAATTAAGTTGCTTGAATCTAAATTGGCATCCCAAGATGAATTGCTCAAAGAGAATGAGACTTTAAAGGCTCAAGTACAGGAAAAGGTCTTTGTTATAGCTGCGTTGAAAAATGATTTGCGGAAAACTAAAGGACCTAGTGTGGACACTAAGCTTGAAAAACCATCAATCTTGGGGAAACCGCCTACAAATCCGTTCGTCAGACAACCGACTGTCAGACAACCTACTGCATTTAGATCCGAGCGATCACAATCCTCGAGACCGCGGTTTGCCTCCCAAGTTGATATGGTTCATATTTCTAGAACAGTCACTCCACCATCTAGGCCCAATGTGACTAAAACAGCTTTTGCAAGACCTAATCACATGATTGCCCCTAATTTCCCTAGACATAGTCCAAAGAATACGTCTGGAACTAGTTCAAATGACGTTCGCCATACTTTTGGTCTAAGGGAAGCTAAGCAAAAGACACAAGTAAGAGATAGGAATTTCAAACCTAGTCAGATGCCTTCTAGTTTACCTAACACTGCTAACCGTAGCATGTCACATCCTAGGAGCATCAATCAATCATCTAGGAATTCTAGATCTTACTCGGACATTAAATATGCTACTTGTAAAACATGTAGAAAATGTGTCTTTACGGAAAATCATGATTCTTGTATCAAGAAACTACTTAATGAGGTGAACTCCCGTGCTAGACTTAAATCCCAGTGGGTTGCCAAAATCAAACCCATTGGTAAAATGTGGCGCCCCACTGGTAGAACTTTCACCCTTGTAGAAAACGAGTGCCCTTTAACTAGGATAGTCTCCGATTCTATTAAGACTACTAGGGAAGAAATTGAAAAGGAGGATGCATTACCTAAGCCTGAACTTAAGGTTTTCTATCAAAGGAAACGTTTACCAGCTAAGACAAGTGAATCATCTCCTCAGAACACCTCTGGCACAAGTAAGGCCAACTGTGAACCCCCACTTGCTTCTAAGATAGATATCGCTAACCCTTATCCAAGCATGCAAATTCCTAATGAAAATGCAGGTACCAAAGAGGATGTTCCAAAAGAACGAAGCGGTCCAATCATTGTATACCATTCAATTAAGGACACTCTCAGAGTTTGGTTGCTAAAGAAGCTGATATCTAAAAAACAAGTGTCTCAGGGGATTTCCAGTTAAGCTTATAGTGCATAAAGGACTTACAGTCACATAACAGACTGTAACTCGATCTCATAAGACAGGAAAGTTCATCCCGATGATGACTTATCCTAACAACGAGAAATTCATTTTTCTCGGGCATGAGCTTATATTAAAACATTCCAAGTTTTTAAGCTCATGCACTATGGCTCCTCGTTAAATGACAGACGATGACCCGGACTTCAGAGACATGGAAGTTTATCTACGCAACGATAACTTACCCTCTTAACAAGAAATTAAGTTTTCTTGGACACGAGCTTATCCTAAAACCATTCAAAGGTTTTAAGCTCGTGTATTTGGTTCATCATTAAATAACAGATGATGACCCGTTCTTCAAATAAAGGAAAGTTTATCGCCGATGGTAAACTTATCCTCATTAACGAGAAATTAAATTTTCTCGGACACGAGCTTACGTTAAAACCATTCAAAGGTTTTAAGCTCGTGTACATGACTTACAGTTAAATGTCAGACTGTAACTCGAACTTCAAATAAAGGAAAGATTATCTTTTATGATAACTTATCCTCATAACGAGAAATTAACATTTCTCGGTCATGAGCTTGTATTAAAACATTCGAAGTTTTAAGCTCAGAAAGGAAAGTGTATCTTTTAAATAAGAGAACTTTTCCTCGTAACGAGAAATTAACCTTTCTCGGTCATGAGCTTTCCGTTAAAACAGTCAAAGTTTTCAAGCTCATGAACACGACTTCTAAGTAAATGTCAGCTTAGGACTCGTTCTTCAGATAAAAGGAACGTTTATCGCCGATGATAAACTTATCCTTAACAACGAGAAGTTTACAACTTCTCGGACTTGAGCTTTCCTAAGATATTCCAAATCTTAAGCTCAAATAGTTGGTTTTCAAAACTTTGAACACAATTTTTCAAGAATTTCTCAAAAGGTTTTTCTAAATCTTTTAAAATTTGTGTTCAAAAATGTTTTGATAAAAAGAGCATGTCTTCTGGAATCGATAATATTTACGAACCTAGAAATGTCATTCAATAATGACACGGGGTTGTAAATAAAGTTCGAGCAGAAGTTCAAACTTTTAAAACATGCTCAAAATGGTTTGCTATTATTTCCGATAGTAACCCGCTTTTCACTTTGAAGTCAAGCATTTCACCGGAAAGCTTTGACTTCAGAATCCGAAGTTATCATCTCCACCAACCGTAGCAACTTACAATTGATATCTACATACTCGACGATGCGACTACTCAAACGGCGACTACAGCTCTTTCAATAGAACACGGGTCAACAATTGAGGGGGAGCAATTGTCCAGCATTCAGAATCCTCGATGCCGAGAATGCCAAGTTCACATATTGGTGTCAAGACAAAGATATCAATCATACACATGGAGTCAAGAGATAACTTCAGACGTGACGAGGTGACCAACATTCGTGAACAAGAACCATGTGAATCTTTCATATGATGTTCTTCATCATTCAGGTCCAACCTCGTAAAATTGCTAATCTTGTGAATACATTATCATATATGATCTTTGCACGTGATAAATACCTTACACTTGTGTTTAAAAGGTATTTAATTTACGTTTCAGCACACCCTCATTAATTTGAGGGGGAGCTTGTGTAATTCATGAAGATAATTGGATTTGCATTTTTCTTCCCAAATTTTCTTAAAATGCCATTAAATCAATTGATATTAAAAACATCGATTGGGTTAATATTTTTAATATGGGGGAGAAAATGTGATTTAATATGGGAAATGATTAATCACAAATAGTTTGACTTAACGTGCTAGCTCATCCCGACATGTGCGAAATGTTTTCGGATATCGTGGCATATGTTAAGGGGGAGCAAAATGGATTTGCACTTCAAAATGGATTTCATGGTGACATACACTTACCCAAAACATCTCTATTCACGACGATGAAGATTGTGGTGACATAAGGATGGTAGGATAGGTTAAAGTCCAATGATTCCTCTAGAACCGGAGGAATCTTCCCAAGGACATTCCATAACTAGAAATAGTAGTCCTTAGGAAAGATGGAGAAAGATTGTGAACGTAGCTGAATGCCGACCAAGTACTTAAGTTAGCACTGGAACAATCACAACAAGGTGCTAGTGATGACGTATTGGTAAGCATTGAAGGGGTTGAAGAATGAAAAAGAATTGTAAAGATAAAGGGTGTAAAGAAAGAAGCCCTCCTTACAACTTAGGCAGAAACCGGGTCAATACATATGCTATTAAGATCATTGTTTAATGATTCTTGATATTGAAGACAGACATCATGGACCCAGTGATTCAAGGCACAACCCATCCCAGCTAACTCAGATATCTCTTAAAAGATATTTGTTTTAATCACACGGAGACAATGCATTATCTATTGATTTATTCACTCCGAATAAATTGGTATTGAAAAGGTGGCACTCATCTCCAGCCTCCGATCACTAAAATCCAAAGTGCACGATCGAGTCTAGAGCCATTTGAGATCATTAAATATCTCATTAGGACACACTTTCATAATTCCTTGCTTCTTCATACACTGTGAAAAGTAAGAAAGATCTTAAGAGTCCTACGCAAAATCTTCATGATCTTGCCTGAACATCCGAGTAATACGAAAGTATTTACAATGAAGATGGAAATCCTTCTTGAGCGAATATCAAAAAGCTCATGGTAGGCGACTTGTGCGATTCTTTATGAATCAAACTTGTGATAACTGGAAAGCAACAGCTTTTTAATTCTTAACTGAATTTAAACACGTTCCAGGCCTCTACGCAATATCTCACTGATCTTGCCAGAACACTCAGAGTGATACCTTTGTGTTCACGGTGATGAGTGGAAATCCTTCTAGTGTTAACCTCAAACAGCACTTGGTAGGTAACTTGCAAGATTCTATACGAATCAAGCTCGTGACAACTGGAAAGCAACGATGGTGCGGTTCTTAATTGAATTTCACTTGTTCCAGGAACATGAATTGACGGCTTCAAATCATGCGGATATTATTATCCAAATGATTCACTCTTTATGTTCGCAGTCAGCTTTGGACGGTCGAATAAAGAGAACGGGTTTACCCGCGAAATCCTGTCAGGAAGTTACTTAATTGAAACTATCCGTCACGGGTACGATATCTAATATCGTCCAACGGTCTTCACCGACCGGAGGTAAAATGCTACCGATTTAGAATGAAATATTCAAAGCCATTTCTTTCGTGTCTACTTATGTTGCGGCATTTGAAGACGGCGGCGTTGCGGAATCCAAGAAGAAGTCGTCCCCACATGCTTATACTGCATACACTCAGTACTTCAACGAATTCAAGAAAGTCTGAAGGTCAAGTCTTCCGCTGTATCAAACTCTGAAGCTTTCAAGAATTATAAAGGCATAAGTATGTGGAACATGAAGTCACAAAGAGGCGAATATCACAAGTGATGAATGCACAAGGTCAAGGCAAGAGAACATGCTCAAGACTAAAGTCAAAGATCTCATCAGCATATTCACAAGAACAAGATCGAAGACTCAAGCATAGTATGCTAGGTTTAAGATTTTGTAAAATGGTGTGACCTCCCTTTGGGGGAGATTGTTGGAAATGCGTTTTTCCAAGGAAAGTCTCGGTCACATCATTATTAGCATAGATCACGAGCTATAGACTATTTAGGACATTGTAACTTGGAGTGACCTCCCTTTGGGGGAGATTGTTGGAAATACGTTTTTACGTATTTAGAAAGGATCGGTCACTCCAACGATATTCGGCTCGTGATCCTATATATCCCATATAGCCCACATGTAGGGTGGGCTATATAAACCCCCTCCTAGCATGTTAGGAGGGGTTGTTGGTTCACTTCCATTTCACATAATCACATTTTCATCTTTCTTTCTTATTCTCTCCTTTCTCTCTCTTCTTTCTCTCTCTAGTTCTTCCATTTATCATCCATATCAATAGATTATCCAACAATGTCTAATCCTTAGAAAAACACGATCCTACAGACTCGAATTTGATTTCCGTTTTAACGTTTTGACTTAACTTGTTTTTGGTAAAATCTATTTTTGGTAATTTTTAAACTAATTTAAAACTATTTAATTAAAAGAAATCTATTTTTTATTAACTATTTAAACTAATAAGTTGAAAATAAAATTTAACAAATTAATAAAACTTAAAAACTTTTAATTAAAATCTACTTTTAAACAAAACTTAATAAATTGAAATCTAATTTAAAATAAAACTATTTTTGAAACAAAGTAAACTAATTTGAAGATATAAAACTGTATAAAAATTTAACTATTAAAAACTATTTTAAATAAAACTAAATTTAATTATATGAAAAATAAAATTTAAAATTTAAAGAAAGTAAATAAAATATATTTTTTATTTCTTTTTATTTATTTATTAAACTTTTTTTTTATATTTAAACAAAACTGAATTTAAGAAAATTCATATAAAACTTTTTAAATGAAATTTAATCTAACTAAACTTAATTAAACTTTTTTAATAAAACTTCCCAAATGAAAAACCCTATATTAATTAAAAGGCGCGAAGTAATTCACAAAAATGATACTAGAGGAGATGGTTGGAACGCAGGACAGTTGTACGGGAGGTCTGGGGTTCGAACCCCAGCCCTGACATTATTTTTTTTGCTATTAATTTTTGGACTGATAAAACTATAGCAGAACAGTAGGTCTGTTGTATCAGCAATACATAAAAGGCAAAAAGAAACATCAACAGATAAGCAGTACTAAATCTAAAATAAGCTAACCAAATAAAGCTAGAATAAATAAGCTAGAATAACAGTGAGCAAAACTAGAAAAACCCAAATAAGCAGTAAAAATAGAAAGACAATAATCAAACAAGTTGAATAAGCAAAACTAATTAAAAACCGAAATTAAGCATAAGCTCAGTACATCCAAAAGAACAATTTTATAAACTTAAGCAGACTCAAACTAAAACATAGCAGATCCAAAACAGTAAAATTAAAAAAATAAACAGATTAAACACTATCCAAACAGCAAATCCAAACAACCTTATATCCGAACTAAACTGAATAAGCAAATCCCAAACAACTATCAAATTAACTTATAAGCACCAAATCAATTCAAACACAAGCAGTAAAATAAACAGTAGCAGATCTAAAATACTAAATTCCAAAACAAATCTTAGCAGGTAAAATAAACACACTAAACAGATTATAGACTAAAAATTATACATAACAAAAGAAATAAAAAGAAGATTAGGATGAGAACCTATTGTCGAAATCCATTGGGTAGAAGGGTGGTGCTGAACCCCCTTTTGTCACCGAATCAAACACCTCCTTTGTTACCCTCGAATATCATCAGCATCATCTCTCGAACCACTTCTTCGAACCAATCATGAACCGTATGATCCGAACAGTTTTTATTTTTTTTTATTTTTTTTTAATAATAAGAATAATGATAAACAGAAACAAAAACAGTATTTAAAGATTAAAATGAATTGAAATTTGCAGGAAGATTAAATGGGAGACGAAAATTTATAAAAAAAACTTTTCATTAATAATAAAAATATTACAATAACTGGAAATAAAAAGATTACATAAACCCTAATCTAATCCTACTCCTAATTAATTAAATAAAACTGAAAATAAAGAAAAAGCTTGATAACCCAATTACAAGATGTGGGGGGTTTTTATAGGCAAACCCTCAAACCCTTGTTGATGAAGATTGGTGCCCACGGCAAATCATCTTGACCCTTCTTTCTTTTCTCTCTCTTTTTTCTTCTCATCGAACGGTTGTGATTGATTGGTATCCACGGATTGCCATCATGGAATGGTGATTGGTGGATTTGTGCCACGTCAAGATTGAGGACCACATCGTGATTGATCCGAAAAACTTGGGGGTTTTAAGTAGATTTGTGGGAATTAATCATTGAGGTAAAAAGCCCTAAAATTTGTGGTAATTTTTGGTGATGAAAATTAGGGTTTTTGGTAGGGTAAAATATGGTGGATGGAGGCTGTGTGATTTGAGAGAGAAAAACAGTGAGTATTTTTTTGTTTTTTCGTTTGTATCGAAAAAAATGGGAAAGGGGTGGGTAATTTACTTGGGGAATGTGAATAAGTCAAATCGTGTGTAAGGTACGTTTTATAAAAAACGCATTGATGACTTGACTGTTTTTTTACACGTGAGAGGAGAGTTGGTGTTTGGAGTTTGACTGGGGTTGTGAGTTTTGACCAAAACTAGCAACTTATTCGTTTAATCTTGTGCATCTTTGGGCCTGGCCCAACCTATTCCATCCCTTCCACATTTGTATTGATTTTAGGCTAATGGGCTTTAAGGATTAAATCTATTAATCCATTTATATTAAATTAGATTGATAAATGGGCTTTTGGCCCATTTATCCAAGGTGGGTCCCACATGGCTTAATATCTTCAAAAAATGTTAATTCCGCTAAAAACGAGCTTGATTCCGGCTTTGTTGATTATTTCTTCAAAACCGTGTCGGTTTAGCCGGTTTTCGTGAACTTGGGCACACTTTTGATCTTTTGACTTTGTCTTCGTCTTTTCTTGGACTTTTCTTCAACATTTGACCGTGAAATCCCGTGTTTTCTCTTCTTTTGATCATTTGTACCTATTTCAATACAAAGACACAAAACCACGCGTAATTCCGACTTTTACGATATAAAACACATGATTAGGTCTTGTTTTTCCTTGATTTTAGTGGCAAAAGGATAAGTGTTTACACACTTATTAATGAGGCATGAGATTGATGCTAGCACCTAAATCGGCAAGGGCTAAACATCCCTCAATCTCGGAAAAATCACAAGGTAGAAGAAATTGGCCCGGATCCTTTTCCTTTCTCGGCATACGCCTTTTGGGTTTTTTAAGAAGGATCGAAGCACAAGTTTCTTCAAGGGTTACTTTGGTAAGGTCGACAAAGCTCTCTTTTTGAACCGTGGATGGAATTTGAGGTACACGAGGGTGTGCACTCTTTTCCTTGGTCGCCACGTTCACCCCATCGACTTTAGAACAAGAAGACGTCTTAGAAGTTGAGGGTTGAGAGGGATAAACAACACGGAATCCTTCAAGGTTAGGGGTAATCACACGACCTTTCTCACGAGACGAGGCGGCTTTACATTGCTCCTTCGGATTTGCAACGGTGTCACTAGGTAACAAACTCGATGACGCACCCGAGAACTTGTTCATTATGGCCGAAAACATCTTTTTATGTCAATTTGCCCTTGCTCAATCTTCGTGTTTTGTAATTTCAAAGTATTAGTAAAGTCGTTTTTCAAAGTACCAATTTCTCCCTCTAATCGTCTCATATTAGCCTCATTCGTTTTCATGTAATTTTGAAAATCGTTTGACGAACTATTTTGATTAGAATTAAAGTTCCCTTGGTTTTGATTGTTTCTTTGAAAATTTCCTTGATTACCACTTGAAAAATTGTTGCCTTGATTGTTGTTGTTTGAAAAATTCGAGTTTTGGTTATTGTCTCGATTTTGCCAAGTTATATTACGACCTTGATTATAACCTCCTTGATTTTGATTCGAAAAATTTCCTTGTTGATTATTTCCTTGAAAATTGTTACGATTTTGAAAATTTTTGCCTTGGTTATAATTGCCTTGTTGTGATGGACCCGCGTTATTTTGATTTTAAAAATTGTTGTTTCCATTTAACGCACTCACATTCGACGTTTGGCCATCCGTAGCCGCACACTCGTAATAATTATGAGGTCCACCACAAAACGTACACGAAACCTCAACCGCTTTCACCGTAGCGGGAGCGTCTTTCTTTTGCATCTCAACGAGAAAAGACGTGAACACATTCGTCAACTTGTCGACTTTCGCATCAACCCTCTCAATGTCGCGATTAGAACTACTAACATTGGCGACATTGGAAACACTCGGTGCGTTGCGGAGTTGGTAAAACTTGGATCGGTTTTCGATAATTATCAAAGCGTCTTTCGGAGTTTTACACAAAAAGTTGCCACCGGCGGCGGAATTCAACGAATCTTGCTCTTGAAAATTAAGACCGTTGTAAAACGTATCGATTTGGTGCAACTCGGAAAACCCATGGTGAGGACATTGCCTAAGCAATTCCTTAAAACGATCCCACGCGTCTCTAAAAGATTCATTCGATTTTTGCTCAAATTTCGTAATTTCATTTTTGAAAAACGTCGTCTTAGACGGTGGGAAAAAATAATTAACGAACTTGGAAACGAGATCCTTCCACGTAGTAATGGAATTAGGTGGCTCTTTCTCGTACCAATCCTTGGCGGCACCATCGAGCGAGTACGGAAAAAGCATAAGCTTGACGACATCGGTGTCGACGTTCTTAAACTTGCTCGTGGCCAAAAGACGATCAAAATTCCGAATATGGTCATGAGGATTATTGGCTTCACGACCTCGAAACTTCGTAGCTTGGATTAACGAAAGCATTCCGCTCTTAATCTCAAAATTCTCCGCTTTGATAGCGGGAATTACGATCGCGTCTCCATAACCCTCGGTGGGCGCTTGGAGCAATTCCATCATCGAACGATTGTCGGCCATCTCCTCTACGGTTTCTTCAACAACGATATTAGGAACGTCGGTTTCTAATTCTCGTCTACGTCGTCGATTCCTTCGATTACGATTGCGTCGATTCGAAGCTTCGCTAGAATTGGAATAATCCTTCGATCGAGTGCGCATGCACTAAGCATAGAATGGGTGGTAGCAAAGAAGATTCTTTTTGCGGTTTTTCGATTTTTTCAATTTTTTTGGCTTTTGATTGTTTTTTTAATTTTTTTGGATTTTTGATTGTTTTTTTTAGGAGGGTTCCAGTTTTTATTTATAAAAAATTTTAAGTAATTAATGACAATGAAAGCTTTGATCTTTTGGCAATAAGAACTGAGTTCCATCATTTTAAATACCTTGTCTTAGTGTAAAACTTTAAATTTCAGCTTTGGTTTGTTTACTTTTAAGTTATCAAGGTGAGTTTTGGTTCATAAAAGTTTGGTTGAAAAGTTTTTCCTTATAATCTGACTTTCTGAAATCCACTAACACTTGAAGTGAAAGTGGATTGTGTTGTGGATTTCATAAGTTACCTTAATGAATTTGTGTAATTTCAAGGTTTCTAAGTTATTGTGGTTCTAAAAAAATCGATTTTCACTTTATTTTTTTTCATTTAAAGCTATAAGCCATAAGCTGGCTTAACCAATAAGCTCAGCTTATAGCTCATAGTTATAAGCACCAGGTCACTTTTTCCTTTGCTTTCTTTCTTGGCAGGCAAGTTTCAGTTTGTGAAGATATATAGGGGGTGTTTTGACTGCTGTAGTCTCACCTTCCCTACTCTCTCTACATCAACTTATCACAAAAGCCCAGCATAAGCCTCCAGCTTATAGGAGAAGACCTCAGCTGGCCTTTGTGTGGTTGAATGTTAACCACACCAGGTACGGGCTTGAACCCTCCAAGAAATAGGATTTTATGTGATGTTTTTGTGATTGTGCATGATTTTGAATTTGACTTGTTTTAGTGTTCATTTAACTGCTTATTCTTGCTTGTTTAGCTGTTATGTGTTTAGATAGGTATTGATCAGTTAGAATAGGATTTGCAAGCATTTAGTTTATAAATTTGAGTTTCTGACTTTAAGAGGGTGTTTGGATTAACTTGTATTGTGCCTTAGGTGACTCTTTGGTAGGATGTAAGTAGTTTGAACATGTTTCAATAGAGTTGTGTTTGCCATTTCCACATTTTGTTTAATGGGTGTAGTGTAAAAAAAAATAGAAGTTGCAAGCTTAAATCTGGTTTATAGTGCTTAAACAGTAAGCCCATTTTCTGTCTATTCTAGAGTAAATTTTGCCTGAAAATCTTGTGGATTGTTAGAGGATAGGTCTAGCTAGGATTTTAGATAGTTTGTGATTGATTTGGTAAGCTGGTGTGCAAGCTTTTGGAGTTTGAAATTCGTTTGTGTGCATATAGCATTAATCACTGTTCATCAGAAACTTCAAGGCCATAGCAGTCACTTATTTTTGCCCCTCTTGTGTGATTTTTGTATTGTAACTGTGTGATTTCTTGCATAAACTGACTCCCCACACTTCCATGAGTGTGGGGGTGCCCTTGTTGCCAAAAATCACCAAGTATCAAACAAGTTCTAAGCAAAAAACCCACCAGACCTGTTTTTAACACTAGCAGTGGGAACTTAATTACCCCTGCTAGTGCTTTTGTTAGTACTGCTACACAAGCAGACAAAAGATTTCCAAGTGTCACTTTCAGTTCTTTAATTTTTTGTCTTTAGTGACCTAAAATAGGTTTTAGATCTTCAAACTTTTTTCAATATTTTTCTTATTTTATTTTTGATTTTTCAGTATAATTTATTTTCTAGTTACTGTTCATTTAGTATTTTTTAGGTTTAATAGCTATTTTTAATTACTTTTAAATAGTCTGTTTTTGTCTTTTAGTGCAGAAAATCAATATTTTTCAGTCTTAATATTTTTCATAGATTAAGAAAAATGTTTTAATATTTTTAGTCAAAAATTATTTCACTGTTCACCTTTTAATTACTTTTTATAATTAATTAGTTTAATTAGGGTTTAATTATTAAACTGTTTTGTCTTTTAGTGAAAAATTTTACATTTTTCAAACTTTTTCATTTTTCTACTGTTCATTAGTGTAATTTAGGATTTTTAAAATTGTCAAATTATTTTTGGCATTATTTTATTATTTTTATGATTATTTTAATTTAAAAATAGTTTAAAGTGTTTTAAAAATAGAAAAATAGTTTTAAAAATTTAGGAAAAATACTTTTTAGTCTTTAAATAATATAAGTGAGTTATTAGTTCAATAAAATAATATTTTGGACATTTTGTTAATTATATTTAATTTTAGGGCTTTAATTAGCATTAAAAATTGAATATTTAATTAATAAAAGGTTTTAAAATATATTTGTTGGATTTTTATCCTTATTTATATTATTTTAGACTTAGTTTAATCTTTTAATTAATTTTTAGGTTTAATTTTTAATTTTGTCGCGTTTTACGTATTTACGTTCGCGTTTTACGTCAACGTCGTAGTTTAATCGTAGCGTAACTCGTCTTTTACTTTTTCTTCTCAAAACCAAAAACGTCACTAATCCAAACATTGTTATTTTATATATTGGCACATTAATACTCACACCTCCTTCGAGAACGAACTTGGAATTTATTCGGTTTTACGTTTTTCCTAAAACGTAACGCTTAATACTTGCCACTCATACGCGTTTTTCCTAAAACGTGTACGAAAATCCTACATCAGTATCCGATGTGATAATGGAACAGAATTCAAAAATGCAGACCTCATAGCACTTTGTAATTCTAAAGGTATCAAAAGAGATTATAGTGCAGCAAGAACTCCTCAACAGAATGGTGTGGCAGAAAGAAAGAACAGGACTCTCATAGAAGCTGTGAGAACAATGCTTGCCGATTCCAAGCTTCCTACCATGTTCTGGACAGAAGCTGACAATACTACAAGTTATGTCCTGAATAGTGTTTCTATTACTAATCCTCACAAGAAGACTCCCTATGAGCTACTCACAGCTAAAGTACCAAACATTGCTCATTTGAAGCCATTTGGGTGTCCTGTCACCATTCTGAATACTAGTGACTATTTGGGGAAATTTGATGGCAAGGCAGATGAAGGATACATTGTGGGATATTCAGCTCACTCTCGGGCTTATCGTGTCTACAATCTCCAAGCCAAGCGAGTAATTGAAATTATTAATCTCAGGTATTTTGAGGAGAAGTCAAACATACAAGGCAAGGGTCCTGAATGGTATTTTGATCTTGATTATCTTAGTGATTCATTGGGATATTTTCGTTTCAAAACTAACCATGATGCAGGTCCACAAGTGTTTGCAACTTCTAGTGCAGGTGCTCATTCTAGTCTTTCAGACTCAGATGAAGAGGATGATATTTTTGTTGTTCCATCCTATTCCACCACAGTCTCTCCTACTGCCAATAATACTCCTAGTGATGCTACTCCATCAGACATCTTGGACTCACAAGGAACCCTTGACACATTGCTCAAGCAACAACTAGATGCTACTACAGCAGCTGCTCAAGGTGGCTTTGAGTTTCCTTTGAATACATCTGCTGACAAAGCTACTCCTAGTACTCCAACTATTACTCCTAGTGCTAGTTTCACACCTATTTGTAGTTCGGCTAGTGATTCCACTTCCTCTACTAGATTCTTTTGTCCTTCTGACCTAGGAAACTATCAAAAGAAGTCTTCTACCAAGCTGGATGATATTCATACGCAACCAATAGATGGCATTTTCGACTCTGCTTCATATGATGATGACTTTGTTGAGGATCTTAATAACTTGGCACCAGAAGTGGAAGTAGCTTCCAATCAAGTTTTGCAGTCACACAAAGACCATCCTACTACTCAAATCATTGGAGATCCTGGTTCTACTATCAAGACTCGCAGAATGTATAAGAAAACAACGTCTGATCATCATGCTCTTGTGAGCTATATTGAGGACCAAAAGCGTAATAATCATACGGACTTTCAACACTGTTTGTTTGCTTGTTTTCTTTCACATGTGGAACCTAGATCAGTCTCTCATGCTCTTGAGGATCAAAGTTGGGTGGAGGCTATGCAGGAGGAGATGCAGCAGTTCTTGTTTCAGAATGTTTGGATCCTAGTTGAGTTGCCAGATGGAAAGACAGCAATTGGTACCAAATGGATTCTCAAAAACAAGAAAGATGCAAGGGGTATTGTGGTGAGAAATAAGGCAAGGTTGGTTGCACAAGGTCACACACAACTTGAAGGCATTGACTATACAGAAGTTTTTGCTCCTGTTGCTAGGATTGAGGCCATTCGTCTGTTTATGGCCTTTGCTTCTTATGTGGGCTTTACGATTTTTTAGATGGATGTCAAGAGTGCTTTTCTCTATGGCAAGATTGATGAGGAAGTTTATGTCACTCAACCTAAGGGATTTGTGGATCCACTTCATCCCAAGAAAGTTTACAAGGTGGTCAAAGCTCTATATGGACTTCATCAGGCTCCTAGAGCTTGGTATGAGCGTCTTTCCACTTTCTTGTTGAAACATGGCTATAGAAGAGGCACAATTGATAAAACAGTATTTCTTAAGAGAAATACCAAGGACATTATCCTTGTTCAGGTATATGTGGACGACATTGTCTTTGGGTCTACTAAGAAGGAATGGTGTGATGAGTTTGAACAACTGATGAAGGGAGAATTTCAGATGAGTGTTATGGGAGAGCTTACATTTTTCTTTGGTCTTCAAGTCAAGCAACATTCGGATGGAATCTTCATAAGTCAAGACAAATATGTTCATGAGATCCTTCAGAAGTTTGATATGGATCCTATTAGACCAGCAGCAACACCTTATGAAGTTACTAAGGTCAAACTCAAGAATGAGCCAGATCCTCTGGTAAATGTTCACATGTACAGGTCCATGATTGGCTCACTCATGTATCTGACTGCATCACGTCCGAATATTATGTTTGCAGTAAGTGCTTGTTCTAGACATCAAGTGGCTCCAACTGTTTCTAACTTGAATGCAGTCAAGAAGATTTTCAAGTACATCAAGGCTCAACCCAAGCTAGGCTTGTGGTATCCAAGAGAATCACCTTTTGTTCTTGAAGCATATAGTGACAGTGACTATGCAGGTGCTAATAATGACAGAAAGTCTACTACTGGTGGTTGTCAGTTTTTGGGTCGAAGATTTATCTCATGGCAATGTAAGGAACAGACGATAGTAGCTACTTCTTCAACAGAAGCTGAATACGTAGCTGTTGCTAGTTGTTGTGGACAAGTTTTGTGGATACAAAATCAGATGCTTGATTATGGGTTCAACTTTATGAACACCAAAATTTTCATTGACAATCAAAGCACTATCTGCATTGTGAAGAATCCTGTTTTTCATCAATGTACAAAACATATTGAAATTAGGCACCACTTTATCAGGGATGCCAATGAGAAGAAGTTGATACAGGTTCATAAGGTTCATACGGATGATAATGTTGCTGATTTATTGACTAAAGCCTTTGATGGTCCTCGGTTCAACCACTTGGTGGTTCACATTGGAATGGTCAATCCTTGAGACCTAGGATTGAGGGGAGGCTAAGCCTAAGGGGAGGCTTATTGTACATATTTACTTGCACAGATTAACATATTGGTAGTTTTTAACAACAGATTGTATGGGTATTTGCGGTGTGTGCTACTTCTAGTGGCAGATTTTGGTCACTTCTGGTGGTAGTCTTCAACTTCTAGTGGATAAAAATCCTTCCTTATCATTGATGGTTGGCTTGTAGTCTTGGGTTTGGGTCACTGTTCACTTCGTTGACTTTCATTGACCATATTGTGCTTCTAGTGTTGACCCTTATGCGTTTTGACTTTTAGTCAACGCAGGTTACTTCTGGTATATATGATATTATTTTACTTTGGTAACTGGGATTTGCAAATCAAGTTAATAGGGGCAAGTGGTTACTTTTGCATTAACTACCTAATTTGAAAGGGCAACCCACATTATTAGGGGTCAATGAACAATTACAAGACCATTATTTATGGTCAAATACCCCCCTTGACTCATTCATCACAACCATAACACACACACACACACTCCTACTCTATAAATCTCTAATCAATCACCTTCCATCACTTCCAATCATCATCCATGGCTGCTCTGTTCTACAAACCCGATCATAATAAGGTGGCGTATCTAGGAGATGGTCCTAAACGTGACGAGTTCATAGACGTCATCGAGTTTATTGAGGCTTCTAACCTCAGGTATGCTTTTACTGTTTGCCCGACTGTCTATGATAGTGTCATTCGCTAGTTTTGGGCCACTGCCCATCTTGTGGATGTTTTGGGACGCCCACTTGAACTCCATGCTACCATTGATGGACGTTCATATGTGGTTTCTGAAGCTTCTATTAGGAGTGCTCTTCATCTTCAGGATGAAGGTGGTGTTGTTTCCATCCCCAATTCTGAGGTTTTGGATGGGATGATTGATCTTGGTTATAACCATGGGGGGAAGTTTAACTTCCAAAAGAATAGGTTTACCCCCTAGTGGAAGCTTCTAGTGCACTTTTTGATTCACTGCTTAAGCCCAAACTCTGGGAGTTGGGATGCATTTCCCATTCCTTTGGCTACTGGTTTGATCTGCATAGCACAGGGTCGTGTGTTTAATTTTTCTCGCTACTTTTTTGATGGGATGGTTTGCAGTCTTAGTAGTACTGGATCTAGGAAGAAATTTTTAATGTATCCTAAGTTTTTGCAGCAGATTCTTATATGCATACCTCGTGATAGGGAGGAGTATGAGACCCCCAAGCTTAGTTCTAAAGTTTACTCCAATATGGCACTTGGGTTTAAGGGGGCTTGGAGGCCCCTTACTGATGCTATGTTGGGCCTTGCCCAAGTTCCTCCTAATGTTATTCCTCCGGCTGCTGAAGCCGAGGAGGAACTTCCATTAGAAGATGATCCTATGGAGGAGGAGCATCCTGCTGGTGGTGAGCCTCATGTGGTGGTGGAAGAGCCAGCTAAGGAAGTGGTGGTTGAAATGCCATCCACTTCCAAGGTTGCTCCCTCTTCTCTGCCACATAAGTCCCCATTTGTGGATACTCCCCCTTCTAGTCCAGCACCTCATTCTGCTGAGAAGCCCTCTAGTTCTCGTGCTCATAATGCTGACCCCTTTATTGCTTCTGGTTCCAATGAAGCTTTCCCTGATCCAAGTCCTCTTGGTGGGGAAGCGGAGGAACCTGCTACACTAACTTCTTTGCTTGATCTCATGTACAGGTACCATGAAAGGATTATTTCTTTGGAGGCAGATCTAAATCAGCATCGCAAGCTTACCAGGGAATTTGTTCTTCTAATGGCGGACCGGATTAAGGCTTTGGAGACACAGCAGAGGAGGAGAAAGGAGCATGTTGTTCATTCTGATTCTGATGAGGATGTTGAGGATCTTGCGGAGGATGGGTTGACTTTGTTGGCGAAGGCTGCATTTACTGATAAGCCGTATGCTGATTTGCCTATTCCTCCTATTCCATCAAGCATCCCTACTGCTGCTCCTAGTCCTAGACCAAAGGAGGATATTGCTGGTTCTTCTGCTGGTACTACTGCTGGTCCAACTGTTGGGCTGTCTCATGATCCTAAGGGGAAAGCCCTTATGACTGATGCACCCTCACCCCCTAGGAAGCGTACTCGCAGACAACTTGAGGAAGACCGGTTGGGGGAGGAGGCTACACAGCGATTGTAGGCGGAGATTGATCAGACTGCTAGGGCTGAGGAAAAAGCTCTTCAAAAGCAGAGGTGTGAACAGTTGCAGCATGATTATATGCATTGGGATGATAATGATTGGATATGGGTGCTTACTATTCTTACATCTGATTACTCGCATTTTACTGGTCTTTTTGGTGCTGATGTGAATGAACAAAACTGTATCCCCCGGGCAATGGCATTAATGCGCAAATAACAATTGTCTCTTGCTGCTCAACTTCGTAAAAAGCGTCGAAACAGACCTTTGTCAAGAACCGAGGAGAGGAAATTAATGCAGCGGTATGTTAAATATTAGTCGGGTGCTCACTTTACTGTTGGTTGGACATGGGATCACGTTAGGGGATTGTCTTTTGACGAGCTTAAGGATCTATACCAAAGGATGATAAAGCGTCAAAACACACTGGTTCCTGAGCGCTTCATCTATCGTCCTCCTCCACGAGTGGTTTCCACTTCTCAACCTGTTGTTGCTCCTTGTTCTTCATATGGTGTTCCTCCTGTTTCTACTGGTATACCATCTGTTGTTAATACTTCTACTGCTGGTCCTACACCCACACCATCGGTTGTTCATCCTACTTCATCTTCGGGTCCTACCACCACCACCAATGCTACTACTACCACCCCTGCTACCCCTGTTATGGAGCAATCCTCATCACCAGTGACTGAACCACACCTTACCCCTTCTCCTGGTGCAGCCGCCCTTGATCCTTTGGTTGGTCAAGGTTTTGATTCTACTCTTGCTGATTCTATTGCTGCTGGGAAGGTAAAGGTTGAAACCTCTTCTGGTGTTCCTACACCTCGTCGTTCTATTTGAAAGAAGAAGGCTAGACGTGGTAAGTCTGTTCCATTTGAGAAGCGTGCTCCTGAGAACCTTATTGATGCAGCTTCGGATAGTGACACAGAGTTGCCAATGGGTACGGATTTTATTACTGCTTGGACGATTAAGCCATCTACGAGTGTTGTTGGTACATTCACCCATCGGATTTCCATCAGTGATGGTTATGTTCGTTATGTCTCGGGTTTGCAAGGTGTTTTGACTTGGGCGGATCGTTGGGATCTTATGTCGTTGTATGGGTTTGTGGATGCTGGTATTCCTAAACATCCTAGTGAGGTGGCCAACTGGCCTGGTCTGACAATGTGGGGTGACTTGAAGATGATGCTTGACTCTCCTCCTAATGCTCCACATTCTGGTGTCTGGAAAGACCAGCCACGCTGGGTAATCAAGAGATGGAAGCTTTATGCTGGTTGTGGGCTTCATATCCTGGAGTTGGAGTCTGGTGCCATAGTGTTCATGCTTACGGATATGGACTATCCGTTGACAATTGCTACTATGGAGGCCATGCTAGAGTGTCATTTGCAGATCTCCAATGCCCCTTCAGGGAATGAGACTTCCATGGCTACTACTTTGGTGGAAGGGATCCAAGCTCGGTTGCAAGCTGACAAGGTGGCAGCGTCTGGTATGTGATGGGTATGTTTTTATGTTTTTGTGTTTATACTGACATTCTTTTCACCAATCTGTACAGTGATTGGTGACTTACATTATAGTTAAAAAAAAATACTTTTTATATAATATCTTCTTATACTTTAAACAAATGATGGATTTCACACTTGTACATAATATAATATCTGCTTATACTTTTCCATCATACATTGGGTTTCATTTGACTGTTTCACACTTGTGCTGGTTTAGAGTTACATCTGGTGTTGGACATGGTCCACACAAAAAATGGTGCTCAACTCACCATGTCTCACAGACAAGAAAGAGTTGATTCACCATGAGGGTACGGCTCTGGTGTGATAGTCAAATTCGT
Source organism: Glebionis coronaria (assembly GCA_025667525.1). Taxonomy (NCBI): domain Eukaryota; kingdom Viridiplantae; phylum Streptophyta; class Magnoliopsida; order Asterales; family Asteraceae; genus Glebionis; species Glebionis coronaria. Next base: position 151,570,904 of record CM046879.1, on the reverse strand, counting down.
TGATGGTTGCCAGGTTACCTAAAACTGGATGGTTTTCACTTGCTATGGTCCTAGACTGAAAAAGTGGCTAATCCAAGGGGGTACGGCTCTTGGTAAAGATTTTATCAAATCCGTTGATAGCTATAATAGCTTGCTTAAAGCTATAGGGTTTTCAGCTCACCGATGCTTCATTGCTAAGAGTTGGCGAGTCCAGAAGGGTACAGCTTCTGGTAAAGACATATCAAATCTGTTGATGGCTGTGATGGTTTGCCTATAATCATCAGGGTACCCCCACTCACCATTGATTCACGTTCTAAGAGTTGGGATGGGTTCTGGTCTCCCAGGGTGATGCTTATTCCACCATAAAGACTGGCTAGCCCAAGAACGAGCAGCTACTTGGTAAAGGCTCATAAAATCTGCTCATGTTGTTGTGAAGATTCAACAAGATGCAGATTTGTTTCAAGCTTTCAATAAGCTTCTAGGTGTTCGTTGTTGCAGCAGTCCTTATGTTCTTTATGCTGCTGGTTGTGATGCTGCTGTTTCTTTTACTGTTCCAATCCTCAAGCTATGTTGCACGATTTACCAGGAAACTTGAACTCAACAGGTCAAATTCAAGTTTAGGGGAGGATTGTTAGGACCATTGGAATAGTTATTTGTAATAGGTAGACTAGAAGGTATGTAGTTCCTCCTGGTCCTATTAGTAGTAGGAGCAAGCCGTGCTCCTGGTCTTATAGAAAGTCAAACTTTATTATTTTAAGATTATTATGTTAGGATATGCATGAGATATGTTAGGAAAGGATATGCATATCAGTTTTACACGTTTTGGTTTAATGATGTATTAGGGTTTCCTTGAAGTATAAAAGGAACCTTAGGCAGAAGGGTTCAATACACCTTCATCAAATATAATTCTAGTTCATATTAATATTAGAAATCCTTAGTAAAGGATCAAGTGGTTATAGTTATTCTGTTCTTCTTGTTCATAGTATTTGTATTCCGCACTTATATTGTGTGATTTATATAGAGTCTCTCTGTGAATAGACTTGTGATTACAGAAGTCGTTCACCGTTCCTAACAGGCTGCAAGATCCACATCTAGTGGACCCAACAGAATCACTTGGGTATCCTCTCACATGAGACTCAAAAATTTTTAGTTTGTAAAATAAGTCATCGAAAGAGAGATACTCAAGTCCTCCTTTTGCTTTGAGAGAGATGACTACCTGGTTCCATGAATGAGGCAGAGCTCTAAGAAACCTAGCATTGATGTCTTCATTCTCTGGTTTTGATTTGAGTTGATTCTATTGGCTGAGAATCTTTTGAAACCTGTCATAGCCTTGATGAAGACCTTCTGACTCAGAGATCTTGAATTCTGTAAATTCATCTCTTAGCATTGATCTTCTCATCTTCTTGGATTCCTCATTTCCTCCAAACCTTGCCTTGATGGCATTCCATATTTCTCTTGCATCATCTAGGTGATAGAAATCACCCATATGGTCATCAGGAAGAGACTGAAGCAAAATGGTTTTTGCTTTGATTTCCTTCTGAACAGCTGTGATTTTTTCATGTGCTTTAGAATCTAGAATGCTGATATTACCATTCTTGTCCCTGCCATTATTCTTCTTGCCATTGCCATTCTGAACAATCTTCCATAATGCCAGATCAATGTTGGTGATCCAGCACTTCATCTTCATGGCCAAGCTATCATACTCATCTTTCTTCAGGTGTGGGAATTTCCCATTTGTGTTAGAGACAGTAGCAACAATTTGTTGTGTTTGTTGTGTTGTATTGGTGCTTGGTCTGTGTCAGTTGAACTAGAAGCAGACATGATTCAGTGAGTTTAAAAGAAAATTTTAGAAAAAAATGGTTCTTCTTGTACAAAGACTCTCCCAGGTTCTAATACCACTTGTTGGGTCCTTTAGTTGTAGATCTTTCAGCCTGTTGAGGATGGTGAATGACTTTTGTAATCACAAGTCTATTCACAAAGAGACTCTAATGAACACAAAGTATATGTGTGAAATACAAACACTAAGAACAAGAAGAAACGGTTTAACTAGATAAATAACTTGATCCTTTCTAAGGATTCCTACTATATTGATATGAAAATAAAACTGGTGAAGGTATGTCTAACCCTTCTGCCTATAGGTTCCTTTTATACTACAAGGAAACCCTAAACTACATTAAACACAAAACATGTAACAATTGATATGCATATCCTTTCCTAAGATATCTCATGCATATCCTAATAAACTACTACAAATAATAATGTTTGACTTTCTACCAGACTAGGATCACGTGTAGCTCCTACTACTACTAGGACCAGGAGGAACTACATACCTCCTAGTTTACTTATTACAAACCACCTATTACATAGGTCCTAACAGTCGGGATTACTTGTGAGGCTTGTAGATCTTGAAAACACTTGTTCTTACACCCGGATAGATCTTCAAAGGCTTGTAACTCGTACACGGGTCTTGAACTTGGTTGGGATTCTTCGTATATGCATGAAATATCGTTTATTCTTCGTTTCCACTTCTTTTCTTCACTTTCCTTTATCTTGGCTAACTAACAACACAAAACACAACTTCACACATATATGAGCTATAAAGCTCGTTAGTTTAAAAAAAACCATGCAAAATATACGGATAACGCTCAAGAAAACATGTTAGATTTGGGCGTTATCAAATCTCCTCACACTTAAGTTTTGCTCATCCTAGAGCAAGGAAAAGAAAAACTTTGCTTTCCCCCAAGCAAATAAAAGTAAAATAAAGTTATAAACAAAATACCTAGGTTCTAAAAGAAAAGAAATTTTTAAAATTATATGAAAAATTGAATTTTTTTTTGTTTTATAAGAAATGGATCATTGTGCAATCCCCCTCACACTTAGGAGTTTGCTTGTCCTCAAGCAAGTAAAAGAGAATACTTTCCACATGGTGTATAAACTAAGATACAAATCTACAAAGTACAAACAAGACTAAACCGAATAGCGTGAGCACCAAGTGTACACATCTAAAGAGGACTTTTATTAGGTATTAAGGCTAAGGGTTCGAGTTAATGGTATATCGATAAGGCGTGGAATATTATTTTAGAGCGCTATTATGAATATACAAGTTAAAAGTTCTAAGTCCCATGTTGCTAGTTACCGAACAAATCACAAGCCCCAAAACGATTCTAGTTACAAACTTATTCAACACACACATATCATGTCTTAACACAATGGCCAATCGATATTTAAATATACTTCATCTTCCTTCATCTTCATAAACATATAGCTCGTCTTAGCACATTGGCTAATCGCTATCTCAATAGACTTCATCTTCCTTCTTCTTCATCATATAACTCATTGGCTATTTTTGTCATCACTCTTTTTTTTCGATGACCCATTTTTTATACATCCAACCCCTTACACTTCACTTATTCACACACCACAAAATACAAATAGAAGCGACTGTCTCTATCTTTGTTGGAATGGCACACACATATAGCGAATTGTGACAACTATAAATCATAAAAACGATCCAACATACCAAGCAACAAGCAACCCACCATTTGGACTTTGACAAGGGTTAGGCTAAGGTTAAATATTATTTTTAGTGGATTTAACAAAAATGAAAAGGATGGATCAATGTATATTCTAAGGGTATCTAGCACTACACGAGAGTGCTAACTAATGGGGTAATTTAGGTGGTTAGCTAATCGATGTAACTAGCTAAAAAGATGTAAACAGAAAAGGCTATTTGGGTTTTATTCCTAAAGTTGCCTCTTTGTCATGCATATACACTTATATCACATACGTGTGATCTCACTACATTCTTTTTTTCACCATAGGAATGATTTAGTTATTATCATATTTACATATGAACGTTTGAAAACAACAACCTGAGAGAAAACAAGTACACAACCTCTTTTTTTCTTTCATTTGTTTTTAAAAAAAAAAATTATAATAACCGAAAAGAAATTTAGATAATAAAAATTAGTTTCGTTTTCCAATTTATTTTCCCCACACACTTAAGTTTTGTATTGGACTCAATGAGAAAAATAAACTTCAAAGCATGAAAAGCATGGAAAAATAAATAAATAGTCCAAGTGAAACAAAACTTCTCGGGCTAAGAAATTGTAATTGATCTCCATTTGATAAGATGCCAAGTTAGGAAGATCAAACGATTTCATTTCTAACGCGCGTATACACATACGATCCATCAACACGACCAATCCATCCTCCATAAGCTTTATTGAACCTGCAAAATAAACTAGACTACACAACACGTAAATTTATTAAGCACACTTTCGTAGGCAACACAATTGCATTTAGCGTATGTAACAAGCCTTTAAACCCTCGGTATCCCGAGTGGACGAGTTGTAGTCTCGTGAGGGTTTCCAGCGAACACACCCTCAAAGTTCACTCCTTAACCACATGAACTTAAACAAACACAAACAAGCACGCATGCAAACAAAAAGAAACAAATACAAGACAACTAAACAAATAATACAAACATTAAACATATATAAACATCACGCATATGACAAATAAAAACAATCTAAACACTTAGAAACATGATACGACTCAAAAACTAAACAAGCAAAGTAGCCGACCGGCTACTTTCGGGTGCCGGCGGCATGGGTATTAGTGGGAAAGGATCCAGCGGACTTCCTTGGCGTGCCGCCAGTCGATCCTCATCAAAAAAAAAGGAGTTGGCCGGCTCGAAAAGGAGCCGGTGGCTTCTCGAAAATATTTTTTTAGATTTTTTTAATTTAAATTTTTTTATTTATTTTATTTTATTTTATTGAAAAATATATAATCACAACTTAAATTATTACGCAATAACATTAACACAAATAAACAAACCTACAAAAATAAAAGCTAACAAAAAGTGTTATAGAATTAAAAGTTAAAGAGGCGAGAAACGAAGACAATCGGATGGGTCATTACTCTTTTTTTTCACAAACATAACTTCATTTTCCTAATTGTCACCATCACTATGAAGTAAGGCCACTAATCATTCGAGCTCTTTCCTTTGGCTAAGTATTTCGGTGTGAATCGTAGCTACAAACTTTATCACAAAACGACTAACACACGAGATTGGGCTAAGGTTAATTTCAGTGAAAACAAAATAAAAACACATAATACGATATTCTATAAAATACTTAAGCATTTTTAACATTTATCAAACTAAAACAAACAATTTTTTTAACTAAATAAAAAAACACAAAATAAAAATTTGTAGCAAATCTATTAAACGGATAGTTTTCTAGACTTCGGGTTCTATCCACAGGGTTTAGGAATTAACCGAAGCGAATAGAAATATGAAATAGGTACAAGATGATAAAACTGGGCGGTTGGGTGGGATATAAGCAAACAATAATAATTGGTTCAAAACTTGAAGAACGGATGTTCAAACGAGTGCAAAATACAATTAGGAACGGTTTTGGTGAAGGCCCGGTTTAAATAAAAGAAGATAAAAGGAAAAAAAATTCTTTTTTTTAACAGATTAAAAGTAGCCGCCGGACTCGAAAAGGAGCCGGCGGAATGTTGACATCAGAAGAAAAGCAGCCGACGGACTCGAAAAGGAGCCGGCGGATTTTCGAATTTTTTCTAACTTTTTTTACAAATTTGCTAATAACACAAAAACCAACAACTTTTAAAAAGACACTTTTATCAAAATCATTAGGATATATATATATATATATATATATATATATATATATATATATATATATATATATATATATATATATATATATATATATATATATATATATATATATATATATATATATATATATATATATATATATATATATATATATATATATATATATATATATATATATATATATATATATATATAAACTAGCTTATTTCAAACACATCCTTAAAAAATGAAAACACATTATGCATAAACAAGGAAAATAAGCACAAAAAAAAATAAAAGACTAATAAGCATGAAAGACAAGTAAAACCACTTAGCATATAAGATTATAACAACAAAATAAGACATAACACAATTTACATCTAACACATAACATGAAACAAATGATAAAAACTAGATTTAACTTATTATTTTTGTTTTTCATGTATTTTCCATTTATTTTCAAAATAATTTTTTTTAAATTTTTTATTGTAACAAATATGACTTTAGGTATAAAATACCACTTATTTTAATGAAAGGAGCTTTATTGTAATGACCAAATTAAACTAGGAAAAACAAAAATATGTATACAATGGATGAAATGTAAAAAAGCACACAAGCATATAAACACATAGACACATAAGTACATGATAAAAATCATATAACAAATAAGACACAAACTCACAAAATAAGAAAAACACAAACAAACAAAATTCATGTGGTCAAGTATATCTAGCCATCGACTAGAGTGATTCGGGACAAGGTTTTTGGATTTTTGAGAACAAGCACTTTGAAACACATTTAGCAAGCAATCTTGAAACAATCATTTTTATAACACATGAGACGAAATCTCAACACCAAAAATTTGATTTTGGTGCCAAGATCATTTAAGCAATTTATGAGAGATTAAGATATTTTAAGAAAATGAAAGACAATCATTCAAGCAAACATTATGAGAAAACAACTTAGCAAACAAGAGCAATCAATCAAGAGCGACTAACAATGGAATTTAGAGCAACTCAAAGCCTCCAATTGAGTAGTCAACCACCAACCGAATTCCCCTTATGCGAAATCCGTCCCCCCTGAGCGGATAAATGGAGTATAACAACTCTTTCGGGTTTAGTAGTAAATGGTGAAACCAACGATTCGACAAACAAGCATGCAAACAAACAAACAAACAAACAAGCGAGTACAAACTAGAAATTCCCCGGCAGCGGTGCCAAAAACTTGATATGTGCTCTTCGCAACACACACTAGGTTTTAAATTTATACACAAGAATTATCGATTTTAATTTGTTGGGTCCACTAGATGTGGATCTTGCAGCCTGTTAGGAACGGTGAACGACTTCTGTAATCACAAGTCTATTCACAGAGAGACTCTATATAGATCACACAGTATAAGTGCGGAATACAAATACTATGAACAAGAAGAACAGATTAACTATAACGACTTGATCCTTTTCTAAGGATTTCTAATATTAATATGAACTAAAATTATATTTGATGAAGGTGTATCAAACCCTTTTGCCTAAGGTTCCTTTTATACTACAAGGAAACCCTAATACATCATTAACTAAAACGTGTAAAACTGGTATGCATATCCTTTCCTAACATATCTCATACATATCCTAACAGAATAATATCTAAATAATAAAGTTTGACTTTCTATAAGACCAGGAGCACGGCTTGCTCCTACTACTACTAAGACCAGGAGGAACTACATACCTCCTAGTCTACCTATTACAAATAACTATTCTAATGGTCCTAACAATCCTCCCCTAAACTTGAATTTGACCTGTTGAGTTCAAGTTTCCTGGTAAATCGTGCAACAAAGCTTGAGGATTGGAACAGCAAAAGAAACAGCAGCATCATAACCATAAAGAACATAAAGACCGCTGCAACAATGAACACCTAGAAGCTTCTTGAAAGCTTGAAACAAATCTGCATCGTGTTGAATCTTCACAGCAACATGAGCAGATTTTATGAGCCTTTACCAAGTAGCTGCTCGCTCTTGGGCTAGCCAGTCTTTATGGTGGAATAAGCATCACCCTGAGAGACCAGAACCCAGCCAACTTTTAGAACGTGAATCAATGGCGAGTGGGGGTACCCTGATGATTTTAGGCAAACCATCACAGCCGTCAACGGTTTTGAGATGTCTTTACCAGAAGTCGTACCCTTCTGGACTCGCCAACTCTTAGCAATGAAGCATCGGTGAGTTAAAAACCCTATAGCTTTGAGCAAGCTATTACAGGTATCAACGGATTTGATAAAATCTTTACCAAGAGCCGTACCCCCTTGGATTAGCCACTTTTCAGTCTAGGACCATGGCAAGTGAAAACCATCCAGTTTTGGGTAACCTGGCAACCATCAACGGATTTGACCGTCACACCAGAGCCGTACCCTCATGGTGAATCAACTCTTTCTTGTCTGTGAGATATGGTGAGTTGAGCACCATTTGTTGTGTGGACCAGGTCCAACACCAGATGAAACGCCAAACCAGCACAAGTGTGAAACAGTCAAAGAAAACCCAATGGTTGGAAAAGTATAAGCAGATATTATATAAAAAGTATTATTTTTTTTCTTTTTTTTTAACTATCTACAATATAAGTCACCAATCACTGTACATATTGGTGAAAAGAATGTCAATATAAACACAAAAACATAAAAAACATACCCATCACACCAGACGCGGCCACCTTCTCAGCTTGCAACCGAGCTTGTATCCCTTCCACCAGAGTAGTAGCCATGGAAGTCTCATTCCCTGAAGGGGCATTGGAGATCTGCAAATGACATGCGAGCATGGCCTACATAGTAGCAATAGTTAACGGATAGTCCATATCCGTAAGCATGAATACCATGGCACCAGACTCCAACTCTAAGATATGCACCCCACAGCCAGAATACAGGTTCCATCTCTTGATTACCCAGCGTGGCTGGTCTTTCCAGACACCAGAATGTGGAGCATGTAGAGGAGAGTCAAGCATCATCTTCAAGTCGGCCCACATTGTCAGACCAGGCCAGTTGGCCACCTCACTAGGATGAGTAGGCATGCCAGCATCCACAAACCCATACAACGACATAAGATCCCTACGATCCACCCAAGTCAAAACACCTTGCAAACCCGAAGCATAACGAACATAGCCATCACTGATGGAAATCCTATGGGTGAAAGTACCAGGAATACTTGTGGATGGCTTAACCGTCCAAGCAGTAATAAAACTCGTACCCATTGGCAATTCTGTGTCACTGTCGGAAGATGCATCAATAAGGTTCTCAGGAGCACGCTTCTCATAAGGAACAGACTTACCACGTCTAGCCATCTTCTTGCGAATGGAACGACGAGGAGTTGGAACACCAGACGAGGTTTCAACCTTTACCTTCGCAGCAGGAATAGGATCAGCAGGAGTAGAATCAACACCTTTACCAACCAAAGGATCAACGGTGGCTGCACCAGGAGAAGGGGTAGGTTGAGGGTCAGTCACTGGTGGTGAGGTTTGTGCCATAACAGGAGTAGCAGTGGTGGTAGTGGTAGCATAGGTGGTGGTAGTAGGACCCGAAGATGAAACAGGATGAGCAACCGAAGGTGTGGGTGTGGAACCAGTAGCAGAAGTATCAACGACAGATGGTATACCAGTAGAAACAAGAGGAACACCAGATGAAAAACCAGGAGCAACAGCAGGTTGAGAAGTTGGAACCACTCGTGGAGGAGGACGATAGATGAAGCGCTCTGGAACCGGTGTGTTCTGACGCTTTATCATCCTTTGATATAGATCCTTCAGCTCATCAAAAGACAATGCCCTAACCCGATCCCATGTCCAACCAACAGTAAAGTGAGCACCCGACTGATATTTGACATACCTCTGCATTAACTTTCTCTCCTCGGTTCTTGTCAAAGGTCGGTTCCGACTCTTTTCACGCAGTTGAGCAGCCAGAGACAATTGTTGTTTGCACATTAATGCCATTGCACGAGGGATACAATTCTGCTCATTCACATCAGCACCCAAGAGATCAGTAAACTGCGAATAATCAGATGTAAGAATAGTAAGAACCCGCATCCAATCATTATCATCCCAATGCATAGCATCATGCTACAACTGTTCACGCCTTTGCTTCTGAATAACTACTTCCTCAGCCCTAGCAGCTTGATCAATCTCCGCCTGCATTCGCTGTGCAGCCTCCTCCCCCAACCTGTCTGTGGAAACCTTGGTTTCCGGATCTTTGAAGCTACTAGGAATGATCATTGTTCATATGATTAACATAATCAAAGCGGAATTAGAACAACAACCATTAACAAGGTGTTTAGGCACAAAACATGAATTAAAACACAATTAGATTGCCCATTATATTAATAACGAACAACCACTAGATGTGTATACATTGAATCCCACGTCTAGTCGACACACACTTTAGGTTTACATTGTGAATGAATTGATAATTAAAACCTAAGACCCTTGGTTCCTTTTATAGTGTAAGGATTAGGGTTTACAAGAGATAATGATGAATAAACAAGTAAATCTTCTATTTAAATAAACTTATGCAGAATATCTTTTGCATGTTTATCTAAATAGAAGCTTCCATAAGCTTCTTTGTCTACGTTTTGTCAATGCTTGAATTGCATGTAACAATGCTTACATTGTACATGACAACTCTTGAGCTAACAACGCCTAATTTGCTCTTATCAACGCTTGATTAACTCTTGACAACGCTTGGACAATTTCTTCATTTTTTAGTTTCTGCCACATCAACTTTTTGACCCAACAATCTTCCCCTAGTTGATAGTGGCAAAACTCTATGTGTATCTCTTGTAAGTTGTACATGATCTTCAAATTGCTTCCCCTCAAGTGTAGCACGTATTTCTTCCCCTTTTTGTCACATCAACAGGAAAATAAACAATGTTGCAATCTTTGAAGATTCTCCAAATGTAGCTCTATGTAATGATCTTGAAGAACAATTAATATAATATTTTTGATGTAGAAGTAGAATAACCCAACCTTGTGTTCCATGTCTTGTACTATCCACGTGATGAAGAACTTATACCTGGCAAATTATAAGTAGACCTCGATCCCTTGTCAATATTCTCATCCTTTGTGAGACACTGAGCACGATAATGTAACTCCTTCAAGTGTTATGACAAGTCTTCGTCACCAACCATGTAAAGCACGAACAAGTTACCTTTAAAGTCACAAGTGCTTGACTTTAAGATATGATAGAACACAAACTCGCGAAAATCTTCTTCAATCATTAAACTTACCATAAGAATTCTTCCCCTTAAGCCAACACCTCTTCATGACGAATTTTAATGAAATAACATCTTCATACCATATGTAAAAGTATGGAAACGGATAACTCTTTCACAAGGCTATCCCGATTACATAGTTTAAAATATCCATCAAATTCTCACGAATAGTTGCTAACTCGCTTTAAGATCATTAATTCCTTTTAAAAATATCCGAGCCATAAATATCAACATGATATTCTAAATAAAAACGAAGATTCCATGTACCTTCGTGTGTAATTTCCTTCTTTTTGTGTGCTCAAAACGTACCAATTTTCCAAACAGCAGCAATCCTTGTGTTATCCAAGATCCTTCTCTATCCAATATCCTTCCATGTGTATTGTCCGATATCGGACAACACGTATCAGCGTTTGAACAGCCATATCTCGGACAACATGTAGCAGCGCTTTCTGTCAGCGCCTACTTTATTACTTGTCAGCGTCCTCTTCCATCAGCGTCAAATTCATTACTGACATCTCCAGCAACAAACGTATAGTTTTTCTTCCAAATCATGACTTTATACGTTTCCTTATATATATACACCTTGAAATATGTACTTTATATATATAACCAATTATATCTCCTATAAAATAGGATCATGATCAAAAAGTTACATTTTGAAGAATCAGAAATCTTACCCATGTTTTAAATACCCTAAAAAGTAGTAGATCGTGAATCATTCTCACGTCACCATACAATCTGTATCTTTCCATCTTGTGAATACGCATGTCTTCCAAATAAAACTTTCATCACAGACAATCAAAGGACCGTTGAGAAATCCTAAAGATCAGCCAGTTCCTTATGTACTGTATCAAATCCTTGTTTAAAATAAGAAAAATAAAGATCCTGTCGTCTTGATATCCTTAAACATCGAGATGCAACCCACATAATATTTCAATCTCTCCAGTTAAACAAATAAACCCCAATAAAGATATATATGCAATATATCATGCGTCCATATGAGAGAACCTCAGAATAATAGCATAACAAGATTCAGTAAACGATATTCACATACCATATATCTTTGATCCTTCATATCGACGAGTTATTAGGAGTGGACATATGAACTGTTGTTGACAACATGATTACAGCAACTAATCATCAGCCAAGATGAATCTTGGTCAATCCTAACCTGTTTGTCAACCATAGATCATAAAAGAGATGTAAATATTCTTCCAGGAAGCCTACTGCCTTCATCCCTAGAAAGTAACCGCAAGTCCATCATATATCTAGGGTTTAAGAAACCCTAAGGTTCTTCTGCTATTAATCCTTGAATTATAGAACTAGGGTTTGTGAAAAACCCTTGTCATGCATCCTACTACACAACACAACACTGCTGCAAATTGTTTCTTGCTGTTTAGAATCGATCTAGGGTTTTTAGAAAACCCTAAATCATTATTTTATGTAAACAAGAAATCTGAAAACCATGTCTGCAGCCCACTTCGACGCTTAATAACTTTTGATTGAGGGCTAATCTGGACAATCCCTCCAATGGATGTTTAAATATATGTATAAAGAACACACATATAAAATTTCGTGACGATCCAACTGTTCAATCAAAAGTTATGACCTTCTGAATACTGCTGTGCACACAAAAACGTCCAGAAAATCCCTAGACGGATTTTTCTTCTTTTCACCATACACGAACACCTTGTTGGTCCTAGAATCACGAGCCACGAGGCTCTGATACCAATTGTGGAAACCTTGGTTTCCGGATCTTTGAAGCTACTAGGAATGATCATTGTTCATATGATTAACATAATCAAAGCGGAATTAGAACAACAACCATTAACAAGGTGTTTAGGCACAAAACATGAATTAAAACACAATTGGATTGCCCATTATATTAATAACGAACAACCATTAGACGTGTATACATTGAATCCCACGTCTAGTCGACACACACTTTAGTTTTACATTGTGAATGAATTGATAATTAAAACCTAAGACCCTTGGTTCCTTTTATAGTGTAAGGATTAGGGTTTACAAGAGATAATGATGAATAAACAAGTAAATCTTCTATTTAAATAAACTTATGCAGAATATCTTTTGCATGTTTATCTAAATAGAAGCTTCCATAAGCTTCTTTGTCTACGTTTTGTCAATGCTTGAATTGCATGTAACAATGCTTACATTGTACATGACAACTCTTGAGCTAACAACGCCTAATTTGCTCTTATCAATGCTTGATTAACTCTTGACAACGCTTGGACAATTTCTTCATTTTTGAGTTTCTGCCACATCAACTTTTTGACCCAACACTGTCTTCCTCGAGTTGTCTGCGAGTACGCTTTCTAGGGGGTGAGGGTGCATTAGTCATAGGGGCTTTCCCCTTAGGATCATGAGACGACCCAGCAGTTGGACCAGCAGTAGCACCAGCAGAAGAACCAGCAATATCCTCCTTTGGTCTAGGGGTAGCAACAGTAGGAGGGATGCTTGATGGACTAGGAGGAATAGGCAAATCAGCATACGGCTTATCAGCAAATGCAGCCTTCGCGAGCAAAGACAAACCATCCTCCACAAGATCCTCAACATCCTTATCAGAATCCGACTGAACAACATGCTTCTTCCTCCTTCTCTGCTGTGTCTCCAAAGCTTTAATCTGGTCCGCCATTGGAAGAACAAATTCCCTGGTAAGCTTGCGATGCTAATTCAAATCTGCCTCCAAAGAAATAATCCTTTCATGGTACATGTGCATGAGATCAAGCAAAGAAGTCAGTGTAGCAGGTTCCTCCGCTTCCCCACCAAGATGACTTGGATCAGGGAAAGCTTCATTGGAACCAGAAGCAATAAAGGGGTCATCATTATGAGCACGAGAACTAGAGGGCTTCTCAGCAGAATGAGGTGCTGGACTGGAAGGGGGAGTATCCACAAATGGGGACGGATGTGGCATAGAAGAGGTGGCAGCCTTGGAAGTGGATGGCATTTCAACCACCACATCCGTAGCTGGCTCTTCCACTACCACATGTGGCACACCACCAGCAGGATGCTCCTCCTCTATAGGATCATCTCCTAATGGAAGTTCCTCCTCGGCTTCAGCAGCCGGAGGAACAACATTAGGAGGACCTTGGGCAAGGCCCAGCATAGCGTCAGTAAGGGGCCTCCAAACCCCCTTAAACCCAAGAGCCATATTGGAGTAAACTTTAGAACTAAGCTTGGGGGTCTCATACTCTTCCCTATCACGAGGTATACACACAAGTATCTGCTGCAAAAACCTAGTATACATTAAAAATTTCTTCCTAGATCCAGTATTACTCAGATTACAAACCATCCCATAAAATAAGTAGCGAGAAAAATTAAACACTCGGCCCTGTGTTATACATATCAAACCAGTAGCCAAAGGAATGGGAAATGCATCCCAACTCCCAGACTTGGGGCTTAAACAGTGAATCAAGAAGTGCACTAGAAGCTTCCACTGAGGGGAAAACCTATTCTTTTGGAAGTTAAACTTCCCCCCATGGTTATAACTAATATCAGCCATCCCCTCTAAAACCTCAGCATTGGGGATGGAAACAACACCACCTTCATCTTGAAGATGAAGTGAACTCCTAATAGATGCTTCAGAAACAACATAAGAACGTCCATCAATGGTAGCATGGAGTTCAAGTGGGCGACCCAAAACATCCACAAGCTTGGCAGTGTCCCAAAACTGGTGAATGACACTATCATAGACAATCGGGCAAACAGTAAAAGCATACCTGAGGTTAGAAGCCTCAATAAACTCGAGGATGTTTGTGAATTCGTCACGTCTAGGACCATCTCCCAGATACGCCACCTTATTGTGATCGGGTTTGTAGAACAGAGCAGCCATTGATGATGATTGGAAGTGATGGAAGGTGATTGATTAGAGATTGAGAGAGTAGGAGCGTGTGTGTGTGTTATGGTTGTGATGAATGAGTCAAGGGGGTAATTGACCATAATAATGGTCTTGTAACTGTTCATTGACCCCTAATAATGTGGGTTGCCCTTTTAAATTAGGCAGTTAATGCAAAAGTAACCACTTGCCCCTTATAACTTTATTTTCAAATCTTAGTTACCAAAGTTAAATAATATGATAGACAGCAGAAGTAACTTGCGTTGACTAAAAGTAAAAACGCATAAGGGTCAACACTAGAAGCACAATGTGGTCAAGAGAAGTCAACGAAGTGAACAGTAACCCAAACCAAGACTAGAAGCCAACCATCAATGACAAGGAAGGATTTTTATCCACTAGAAGTTAAAGATTACCACCAGAAATGACCAAAATCCTCCACTAGAAGTAGCACACACCGCAACTACCCATACAATCTGTTGTTAAAAACTACCAATATGTTAATCTGTGCAAGTAAATATGTACACTAAGCCTTCCCTTAGACTTAGCCTCCCCTCAATCCTAGGTCTCAAGGATTGACCATTCCAATGTGAACCACCAAGTGGTTGAACCGAGGACCATCAAAGGCTTTAGTCCATAGATCAACAACATTATCATCCGTATGAACCTTAAGAACCTGGATCAACTTCTTCTCATTGGCATCCCTGATAAAATGGTGCCTAATTTCAATATATTTTGTACGTTGATGAAAAACAGGATTCTTCACAATGCAGATAGTGCTTTGATTGTCAATGAAAATTTTGGTGTTCATAAAGTTGAACCCATAATCAAGCATCTGATTTTGTATCCACAAAACTTGTCCACAACAACTAGCAGCAGTTACGTATTCAGCTTATGTTGAAGAAGTAGCTACTATCGTCTGTTTCTTACATTGCCATGAGACTAGTCTTCGACCCAAAAACTGACAACCACCAATAGTAGATTTTCTATCATTATTAGCACCTGCATAGTCACTATCACTATATGCTTCAAGAACAAAAGGTGATTCTCTAGGATACCACAAGCCTAACTTGGGTTGAGCCTTGATGTACTTGAAAATCTTCTTGACTGCATTCAAGTTAGAAACCGTTGGAGTCACCTGATGTCTAGAGCAAGCACTTACGGCAAACATAATATCCAGACGTGATGCAGTCATATACATGAGTGAGCCAATCATTTATCTGTACATGTGAACATTTACCGGAGGATCTGGCTCATTCTTGAGTTTGACTTTAGAAACTTCATAAGGTGTTGCTGCTGGTCTAAGAGGATCCATATCAAACTTCTGAAGGATCTCATGAACATATTTATCTTGACTTATGAAGATTCCATCCGACTGTTGCTTGACTTGAAGACCAAGGAAAAATGTAAGCTCTCCTATAGCACTCATCTAAAATTCGCCCTTCATCAGTTGTTCAAACTCATCACACCATTCCTTCTTAGTAGACCCAAAGATAATATCGTCCACATAAACCTGAACAAGGATAATGTCCTTGGTATTCCTCTTAAGAAATAGTGTTTTGTCAATTGTGCCTCTTCTATAGCCATGTTTCAACAAGACAGTGGAAAGACGCTCATACCAAGCTCTAGGAGCCTGATGAAGTCCATAAAGAGCTTTGACCACCTTGTAAAATTTCTTGGGATGAAGTGGATCTACAAAGCCCTTAGGTTGAGTGACATAAATTTCCTCATCAATCTTGCCATAGAGAATGCACTCTTGACATCCATTTGAAAAACTGTAAAGCCTACATAAGAAGCAAAAGCCAAAAATAGACGAATGGCCTCAATCCTAGCTACAGGAGCAAAAAATTCAGTGTAGTCAATGCCTTCAAGTTGTGTATGACCTTGTGCAACCAACCTTGCCTTATTTCTCACCACAATACCCCTTGCATCTTTCTTGTTTTTGAGAATCCATTTGGTACCAATTGCCGTCTTTCCATCTGGCAAGTCAACTAGGATCCAAACATTCTGAAACAAGAACTGCTGCATCTCCTCCTGCATAGCCTCCACCCAACTTTTATCCTCAAGAGCATGAGAGACTGATCTAGGTTCCACCTGTGAAAGAAAACAAGCAAACAAACAATGTTGAAAGTCCGTATGATTATTACGCTTTTGGTCCTCAATATAGCTCACAAGAGCATGATGATCAGACATTGCTTTCTTATGCATTCTGCGAGTCTTGACAGTAGAACCAGGATCTCCAATTATTTGAGTAGTAGGATGGTCTTTGTGTGACTGCAAAACTGGATTGGAAGCTACTTCCACTTCTAGTGCCAAGTTATTAAGATCCCTAAAAAAGTCATCATCATATGAAGCAGAGTCGAAAATGCCATCTATTGGTTGCTTATGAATATTATCCAGCTTGGTAGAAGACTTCTTTTTATAGTTTCCCAGGTCAGAAGGACTAGAGAATCTAGTAGAGGAAGTGGAATCACTAGCCGGACTACCAATAGGTGTTAAACTAGCACTAGGAGTAACAGTTGGAGTACTAGGAGTAGCTTTGTCAGTAGAAGTATTCAAAGGAAACTCAAAGCCACCTTGAGCAGCTGCTGTAGTAGCCTCTAGTTGTTGCTTGAGCAATGTGTCAAGAGCTCCTTGTGAGTCCAAAATATCTGATGGAGTAGCATCACTAGGAGTAGTAGGAGAGACTGTGTTGGAATAGGATGGAACAACAAAAATATCATCCTCGTCATTTGAGTCTGAAAGACTAGAATGAGCACTTGCACTAGAAGTTGCAAACACTTGTGGACCTACATCATGGTTAGTTTTGAAACGATAATATCCCAATGAATTACTAAGATAATCAAGATCAAAATACCATTCAGGACCCTTGCCTTGTATGTTTGACTTCTCCTCAAAATACTTGAGATTTATAGTTTCAATTACTCGCTTGGCTTGGAGATTGTAGACACGATAAGCCCGAGAGTGAACTGAATAGCCCACAATGTATCTTTCATCTGCCTTGCCATCAAATTTCCCCAAATAGTCACTAGTATTCAGAATGGTGACAGGACACCTAAATGGTTTCAAATGAGCAATGTTTGGTACTTTAGCTATGAGTAGCTCATAGGGAGTCTTCTTGTGAGGATTAGTAATATAAACTCTATTCAAAACATAACTTGCGGTATTGACAGCTTCTGTCTAGAACATGGTTGGAAGCTTGGAATCGGCAATCATTGTTCTCGCAGCTTCTATTAGAGTCCTGTTCTTTCTTTCCGCCACACCATTCTGTTGAGGAGTTCTTGCTGCACTATAATCTCTTTTGATGCCTTTAAAATTACAAAGTGCTATGAGGTCTGCATTTTTAAATTCCGTTCCATTATCACATCGAATACCTTTAACCTTCTTGGACAACTGATTCTCAATAAGTGTAATAAAGTCCTTGAGAATTGAGTAGGTCTCACTCTTGGCAGCCATGAAGAAAACCCACGTGAACCTGCTATACCCATCAGTTACCACAAGGCAGAATTGTTTGTGGTTAATGCTCCTAATAGAGGTAGGACCAAATAAATCCATGTGTAGTAGCTACAATGGTTCAGTTATAAGGATGAGAGCAGTAATGGCCTTGAAGGATGCTTTATGTTGTTTGCCTTTGCTGCATGCAAGGCAATTGATATCATTTCTGAAAGTTTTGGGAGGTAAACCAGAGACCAAGTTCAGATTTACTAATTTGTGAATGGTCTTGAACTTTACATGTCCCATCCTTCTGTGCCATTTAGTGGCTTCATCTTCTGAGGCTTTAGCAACCAAACATGCTAGTTAACCAGTAGGATTGACTTCATTCAGCTTGATACTATAGAGGTTGTGTCTTCTAGGGATTATGAGCAGAACCTGTGAGTCATCCGGGAGTTTAAAGTCTTCGGATAACACTAGTGCATCAGTATCCGTAAAGAGGACAAACTGCTTCTTGTCACAAATCTGAGAGACAGATATCAAGTTGAAGTGTTGAAGTGCTTCCACATAGTAGACCTGCTCAAAGTTAAGATTAGGCGTATGAATCGTTCCTTTGCCAGTGATCCTTCCTTCACCTCCTCCAAAATAGACCTTTCCGCCTTGAAATGGTACGAAGTTAGATAGAAGACTTTAATTTCCTGTCATGCTCCTAGAGCATCCACTATCAACAATTCCTAGAGTAGGATCTTTGTAAGGCGTAACCTACAACAACAAGAAAAGATATATGCAAAAGTTAGTGTCTTAAGGGGACCCAAACCTTTTCAGGTTTGAGCCTTCCTTGTGGATCTTTAGTAGATAGCCAAGAAGATTGATGAGATCCACCGTTGTTCTTGGTTGCCTATTCATCATACGGGTGTTATTGTTTGACCAAGAACAACCTGCTGAGGGCTTAACAGCAGTTCCCAAATTTCCCAACCCAAAATACATGTGGTCTAAATTAAATGCATAATTTGGATTAAAAGTATGAAAATAGTTGTTGGTTGGTCTATTTGGTAGTAATCCAGTGTTTCTCTAATGATCAGAAGCTAATGGAGAGGTCCTTCTAGAAGAAGAAAAAGATTGGGCACATGGGTTTAGTCTTCTAGAAGAATATGGAACAACTCCTGGTGGACCAGGAGCAGGAAATGCTTGATAAACAGAAGAATGTTTGTCATAAAAATCACACTCCTTAATCAAATGAAATTCACTCCCACAAACAAAACATGTTTTAAACGACCTTTTATTAGAATGACATTGTTTCATACTGCTAACTTTATTACACACAATTCTAGGAGAAACATTCTTCCTAGGACTCAATAAACCAGGACTAGACACAAATGAAGTGAAATCTACTCTCTCTTCACTCTTCCTAGCACTAGTAGCAGCATGGTCATTTGACTTGGATCTTGCAGGTCTCGACTCTTCACTTGAACCACATGATGCAGAGTCACTGGCTTTGTCACTGAAAGTACAGAGACAAAGTCATTAGTATTAGTAGAACTTTTTGGGGACTCATGCATCTGTGATCCATCCAAGTCATTATGCCTAGAATTGGGCATGAAAGTTCCTGTAAGAGGTGGAGGGACAGCGTGCATTTCTACTGCTGGTTTAAACCTATTGTAGCTAGGTGTTCCCTCTTCCTCCTTGTCAATATCAAAGACACTTGAAAAAGATAAATCAAACACATCTTCTGAATCATTATATTTATCAAATCCTAGCCCTCTTTTAGTCCTACCAGACATACTACTATCTATCAATTTTGAAAGATTCTTAGGTGCCTTTTGCCATTTTTCAAATCTTAAAAGTGTAGCATCTAATTTTTCCTTCATGTCTTGTTTATCTTTGATATTGTCATCTTTTACCTTCTCATTGTATTTAAGCATATTTGTTGTGTTTTCTAAATCAATGTTCAGAATTCTAATCTTATCCTCATACTCTCGTTTAGTATCTTGAAGCCACCTCTTTTGTTGTTCCAAAGTTTTTAAAGAAGCCTTATATGCTTGAACCTTTAAAAAATACTTATCATTCTAATCATTTAAGTCATTATATTGAGACAACAATTCTGAATATTTATCATGACAGCCAAGAGGAAAATGTTGTACCTTAGGTGAGATGCACATAAGAGCAAATTCTTCTGGTTCCTCGGCATCAGACAGATTCCCAGCAATCATTGCAAACACGTCAGTAGAAGGTTCAGCTGTTTCCAGGGTAGCATTCTGATGATCATTCCAGTTGACCATAGAGTCAACAGACACCAACGCCTTCTTGTCATCCTTTACCTCCTGAATCTTGAAAGCTGAATATCTGCTCTTCTACTGGTCATGCTTGCTAGGGAATTTCCTTGGAAAGTGACCTTGCTGCTGGCAGTTATAGCATCTAACCTTGCTTCTGTCAAACCTTGCTGGCTCTCTTGGGTTATAATTAAATTTTCGTCCGGCTTTCTTCTCAAACTTGTGAACCGTAAGAGTGAGCATGGCCATCTGTCATTTGAGATCCATTTCATCCAGGTCAAGTTTATCAACCTGTTTGAAGTCATCAAAAGCAAGTTGCTGTTGAGCATCAACGGCAGCAACAAAAGAGTGAAGAACAGCTTCTACCATGCTACCAGAGTTGGCTTTTTGTTCAGGAGTAGACGTATGCTGAAAAGTATGCTGAGAAGACACGGTATTGCTTGGGCTACTAGCATAAGACATGGGACTAGATCATATAGAACTCACAAAGGCAGAGTTAGCAGGAGTAGGAAAAGAATCACTTGAGTATCCCTTCACATGAGGCTCAAAGGTTTTAAGCTTATGAAACAAATCATCAAAATTAAGATAGTCAAGCCCACCTTTTACTTTGAGAGAGATTACCACCTGATTCCATGAGTAGGGTAAGGCTCTAAGAAACCTTGTATTGATATCACCATTGTCAGGTTTCAACCGCAGTTGATTCAACTGGCTCAGTATCTTTTGGAACCTGTCATACCCTTGATGGATACCTTCAGTTTCTGAGATCTTGAAGTCTGTGAATTCATCTCTCAGCATGGATCTTCGCATTTTCTTTGACTTCTCATTCCCACCAAACCTTACTTTTATTCCATTCCATATTTCTCTAGCATCGTCCAGATGATAAAAGTCACCCATGTGATCATCAGGAAGAGACTGAAGCAAAATAGTTTTTGCTTTGGTCTCCTTCTGAACAGCTGTGATTTCTTCATGAGTTTTAGGGTCAAGAAGAATAATACTTCCATTCTTGTCTATTCCAGTCAACTTCCTGCTGTTTCCATTCAGAATAATCTTCCATAGATCTTGATCAGTGTTGGTGATCCAGCATTCCATCTTCATTGCCCAGCTATCATACTCGTCCTTTTTCAGAAGAGGAAACTTACCATTTGTGTTGGAAACCGTTGCAATGATCTGCTGAGGTTGCTGTGTTTTAGGGGTACTATCTTCTCCTGTTTGAGTAGAACTTGAGGCAGACATAATTAAATAAAAATGTTAGTAATGAGAAAAATGATTCTTCTTGTACAGAGATTCTCCCAGGCTCTAATACCACTTGTTGGGTCTACTAGATGTAGACCTTGCAGCCTGTTAGGAACGGTGAACGACTTCTGTAATCACAAGTCTATTCACAGAGAGACTCTATATAGATCACACAGTATAAGTGCGGAATACAAATACTATGAACAAGAAGAACAAAATAACTATAACGACTTGATCCTTTTCTAAGGATTTCTAATATTAATATGAACTAAAATTATATTTGATGAAGGTGTATCAAACTTTTCTGCCTAAGGTTCCTTTTATACTACAAGGAAACCCTAATATAACATTAACCAAAACGTGTAAAACTGATATGCATATCCTTTCCTAACGTATCTCATGCATATCCTAAAAGAATAATATCTAAATAATAAAGTTTGACTTTCTATAAGACTAGGAGCACGGCTTGCTCCTACTACTACTAGGACCAGGAGGAACTACATACCTCCTAGTCTACCTATTATAAATAACTATTCTAATGGTCCTAACATAATTATAAACATAAATTCAGGCAAGTATACCCTAGTCATGTTGTAATTAGGTTGGTAAGTCAAGGTCGTCCCATGGAACGTGGTTGAACTCAAGTGTAGTTTATTTGTAACAAAATGGTGGTGATGATTGGCACGGATCAAACCACCATGAGAATCGTTTATAGGAACAAGTACATAAAGAACATACATGTGTGGCCAAATGATCACATGGACATTAGGATGTTTAGTTTGGAAAACACATTATCAAAGGTAATCCTTTCGACCTATAAGAACCAATGATAATAGATTAGTGCTTTATAAATCGATAATACATAAGTCTCAATCAAGTGGTCACTCATGAGCCTTATGCCTAAGCCAACAAGAACAAGAATACTTTCGACCCATAGACTTGGTGTTATCAATTTGATAAGTTTCATTTACTTGAAAGATGATTAGAACAATATATTCAAAAAAATCCTTTTGATGTTACTCTCAATTAAACCTTTACTTGTTACGTTTATTAAGTCTCTTGCATAATCGTCACAAAGCATAAGACCAAATCATTTGTCGATTAACGAATTGGAATCAACCATATTGAGAATAATTTCGACCTTTAGACTCAACAATGATTAACCAAAATGACAAACAAGAACAAGTTTTAATTCAACCGAATATATGTTATCACCATAATCCAAAACAAACACTAAAAATCCAAACATCACACAAGTTTTCATATGAACAATACAAGTATCAAGACATCACATTATCACAAACCACATGAATCATCATAAATATGAACATAAACATGATTGAATAATAAAGAAGAAGTTACCAAACATTAGAGTTCATTGAACCAAAGTATTCAGGTTATTCTAACCAAAATAACAACCAAATTACAATGCATTCTACACATAACCTTCTTGGACATCAACCTCTTGGTGTGAGTATAGAGCCTTTGGGGTGTTTGGGAATGAGGTTTGTTGGAGATTGGATGACTTATAGAGTGTTGGATTTCTTCTCTACATCTTCCATAGCTTATAACGTGAGTATGGCTACCAATTCCACCCCTCACCACTTGGGTAAGGGGAGATAGGAGAGAATAGGAAGGATTGAAATATGATATGGTATTAAACAAGATATCATAACACTACCCCATGGGTCTTATTTATACTTGAATTAGCCTTGGCTATCAAGTAGTTTTCTTTGGCTCCAAGGAGAGTAAATTTCCCGAAAAATGAGTTATTAGGAGCATATGATCGGACCTTAGATGTTATGGAACTTAATTAGGGTGTTTAAGATTACTTTGATAAGTGGTAGGAAAAAAGGAGCTGACGGATTATTAAAGTAGCCGACCGCCTTTTCAGGTTATTGGCGGCTCCTTTTCATCGTTTTGTTGATAACCTTTTGACTTTTCTGGTGGCCTATTTTTGCTGTTTTGCTGGCAACCTTTTGACTTTGTTGGTGGCTTCTTTTTATGTTGCCCTCTACTTTCATGATGTGTGACTTTTGCACTTGTAGCTACAACTAGCTACATGATTCTTCTTGCATTTCCCAAGATCGGGATTACTTGTGAGGCTTGTAGATTCTTGTAAACACTTGTTCTTGCACCCGGGATAGATCTTCAAAGGCTTGTAACTCGTACACGGGTCTTGAAGTTGGTTGGGATTCTTCGTATATGCATGAAACATCGTTTATTCTTCGCTTCCACTTCTTTTCTTTACTTTTCTTGATCTTGGCTAACTAACAACACAAAACACAACTTCACACGTATATGAGCTATAAAGCTCGTCAGTTTAACCAAAATCCATGCAAAATATACGGATAACGCTCAAGAAAACATGTTGGATTTGGGTGTTATCAAAGATCTGTATCAAATGGATGATGCTGAAATAGAAGAACTGGACTTGAAATAGCAAGCAGCTATGATGTCTGTTAGGATGAACATATTGTTTAGGAAGACTAGACGAACATTGAAAGTAGATCTAAAAGAGCCTTTAAGTTATGATAAATCAAAGGTGTAGTTCTATACATGGACATTTTGCTAGGGAGTGCAAGCAAGAGAAGGCAAGAGGAAGTCAAAGAACCTACAGCAACACTGGTAGCAGCAGCAACAAGGAAAGTGTCTCAAATGGTTCTGACTAGAATCCATGAAATGGAAAAGATGCTAAGGCTATGGTCTCAGTTGATGGAACTATCAATTAGACTCTCGGGCAAGAAACTGTAGAACATGGTCTGATGGTAGTTTCTTAAGAAGATTGTGAGGTACATCCTTGTTCTAAAGATTGTGTACTTAAATTTAACAGTCTTATACTAGAACTAAAGGAACAATATCAAAAGGTTAATAGTTCTATTTTTTTCTAAATGACTTATAGTTGAATGTAGTTATAAAATATGGTCATAACATGTGTATAAAATGTGATCGTGGTTTATTTGGCTGTGATGATCCTTTAGCTATGTTGTGTTTCCGCTAAGAGTGGAAGGATGGTAGACCGTGCAATGCGCTTGCATCAGCAACCCCACGCACGCAGTCACGACATCAATTAATCTAAGCCTCTTTTACCATGTTTTTTGAAAAAGAAAGAGACTTTGCCTGATTTTATAAGCCTAGGTGACGTGGGCACATCAACTAAATCAGGTTTGTGTTTGTTTTTTTGCAACTAGGATAATTTTGTTTTGTTTAGAAACTGTCTATGTTCGTCTATGCTTTCCTGCCGACCACTCCATTTCACTGGAGTTACCAGCACGTGAAATTATGTTAATTTATAGTATAATCGTTTATTATTTTGCAATACGTGTTCAACAACATGAAGTTACATTGCGTTCTCCTAAAACCTTTAGTATAGCGGTGGTTGTGTGTAATTGTGCATGTGAAATCAGAGGTAATGTTGTTTAGGAGGTTTGCATTTGTGGGGAAAGTGTTCAATGATTACATATCTATCTATAATTTGGTTTCTTTTTAACAAATGCATTTTTTTCAAATACCATTCATATTTGGAACTACACTTGAAAAAGACCGATTTTGTATGGGGCATCTGTCTTGAAATCTTTTAGTATTTTTCGAGGCGGTCGTTTTGATAGAAAATCGACCCGTAATTCTCAAAACGAAGTTTTTACAGCCGACCGAGTATGGAAAAATTGTATATTAAAAATCCTGCACATATTAATACAAATTAAAATATGCGCATACTATAAATGGTTCGTTTTGAGCACTTTCTCTGATCTGTTTCAGCCTTCAGCTGAAACATGAAAGCTGTCTAAAACAATGTTTTCAGTCAAATACCGTGAGTCGGAGTCTAAAAGTGAGTAGAAGTGTGTGATTTTTTTTACAAAAATCAGTTCTGCGTTTTCCAATAAAATTTCAGCTACTATGGTTTTATTTAGTTGTTGTAATTCTCTCATTTACGGATCTAGCTGACGGGGATTTGTTTGATGGTAGTGGTTTATAGGGTTTAATTTGAAGCTTTCATCAAACACAAAAAAGTGATGGGGATTTGTTTGATAAAATCCATCGCAAATGAAAAACAAGAATTTTTAGCGGAATCAGTCTGAGCATTCTTTCTTTCTTTTCAATTTTCTTAAAAAAACTTTAAATTATGGATTTATAATAAAATTTCAGATTATTTTGTAGGTCGATAATTACTGGATTGGTCATCAGCCAAATAGTGCTCAAGATCTACAACCAATGCTAGCCTCTGAACATGTTACTATAATCACCAGGTGTGTTTTTTTTTTGAACTGATTTATGTATATTTGGTGAGGCATTAATAGAGGGGAATCACGATTCCATAGGAATAGTGATTCCCCTATAAGTGTTTGGTAATGTGTCGAAAATCACGGTTACCAAAAAAATTGAGGTATTAATTATGAAATAGGTTTAAGCTATAACGTGTACGAGCTATAAACTATTTGTTCAATTTGAGTTTTTTTAAGAGAATCATAGATATAACATGTTCATCGGCTGCTGTAAGCTTTGGTTTATATTAAGGTAGTTATGGGATTAGTTACATGAATGTTAAGATGACGTAAAGTTCCATTTTTAGATGTCGTTAGAATGATAAAATCCCATTATGAGATGCTTGAGAAGAGAGTGATGGATCTTAATGGGCGCGTTTTGACATGTGATAATGAGTGGTTTAGAGCATAATAAAGTGAGACAAGGGGTTAACATGACTCGCGAACTGGATCAGTAACTGAACGATTACACTACATTAGCAAGGCCTTGAATAAACAAAATAAAAAACTTGGCACGAGGGTCCTAATGCATACCAGTCAGTCACACTTTTAATTACAAATTACATACACTTACTTAACCTCCCATAGGTTGATCCTTATTGTGAATGTGTATATTCTATTTTGATTCTAAAATTTCCAAAAATGCTAATAACACATCCTTGCTTTCTTCAAAAGGTCCTTGCAAAGGGATTTAAAAAAATCTCATTTACGAAGCTTTGTCTTACAATAGCGTTGTATTGCATATAGTTATAATAATGAATCTTGTAACCCTCTGAATAGGTTTTCAAATCCATTGAACGATCCGTCTATGGCCATGATGATTAAAATGTGCAAGAAAATCATAGATTGCATGGAGACCTTCATGTTATTATTAAGTGATACCGTGACTACAAAATCTCAGCTGCTAAAGTAAGTCCATCCTTTTTTTCAATAAATGACCCCTATTTTTTATAATATTTCGATTTTAAAGCAAAAAAATGTACAAATCTCACAGTGGGTACATCATTTTGCAGCTTTTCAAGTTGATACCCGAAGAATCTTAAAAGGACCCCTTTGTACTTTGTGTTGGCGAACCACCAGAAAAGGTAAGAAATCATACCAAACACGAATTTGAGTTATTTACCTTCATTGTGATTACTAGTGTTTATGTTGTTGATTATGTCGTTAATTATGTTGTGTTTAGTTATAGTTCACCCATGTATGCTAATGTGCTGTTATATTGAAGGTTGTGTTTTTTCTGATAATGTACCCAAAGACAGAACTAAGTTCATGTTTTGGCCCTTTTGTCTCAAAATAAGTGTTTTTGGGATTAATTTATATACAATATGTTAAATTAAAAGTTGCCATTATATAATAATATCGCTACAAATGCAGGCGTATGAGGGATTTGATCATGCCTTGCCTGAAATGCTTGAAAAAGATGATTTAAAAGACAACCAAGGAGCGAAATTTAATATACTGCAGGCCTGAATACAGCAACAAGACTTATACAAGAAACTTTAGTTTGAAGACTTCCATTTCAAGTAGACGCTTGGGTGAACTACATGTTCTTTAAACAAATCAGTGAATTACATGTAAATTCACGTGTACAAGTATTACAATAGCTGGATTACTTACCACACTTGATGGTTTGTATTTTCGTATACTTATCATGCATTGTTAAAGGAAGCCACATATTTTCTGTTTATTAGTTATGTATTTACCTCGGCAAAACCAAAAACACCGCTTAATAACAAGATTAACTGTATGGTTTTTGTGTTTACTAGCACAACTATTATTTTCTGACAATCAGTTTGCCTGCCTTCGACAACAATTATCCCAGTTTTTACGGCAAACTCTAAAACCTTCCTTAAAACGTACGCTCTTCACTGCAGCGGGGCGCGGACACAAATTCTAGTACATCTAATATATGTATATGCATTTAACTAAAAGATAGAAAACATATTATGCATGACACATTATGATGCACATAAGATCATAAATATGCATCTAATTTAAGATGATGCATCTTAGATATATATTTATACTTACTTCTTATTACCCCCTTATTCATTCATGAGAATATAAAATTATGAATTAAAAACAATATAAGTTTGTGAGGTAATGAAATGTCAGCCGTTCAAAATAAACTCACCCCATGGCTTCACTTCACCAACCCCAGTTCTGACCGTCTATTTGTTTGAAAATTGGTCTCATGTATGGGTTGGCTCTGAAGTATGGGTTCCATTCATTTCTACCATTATTTCTTTCTCAACAAATCTCTCTCTCTCTCTCTCTCTCTTTCTCTCTCTTTCTCTCTCTCTCTCTCTCTCTCTCTCTCTCTCTCTCTCTCTCTCTCTCTCTCTCTCTCTCTCTCTCTCTCTCTCTCTCTCTCTCTCTCTCTCTCTCTCTCTCTCTCTCTCTCTCTTAAACAATACATTTTTACTTTTGATCAGATAGATCTACCACACATCTACTTTTGATCGGTATATTGATGGTATATTGATTGACTGATTGTTAAACATGGATCGATCTACCACATAAGAACACCTTTTGTTGCCTCGATCTCTTCATTTCCACCGTTTGGTTGGTGGTGTTGTTGATCGGCTGATGATGATGGGTCGAGTTTAATTGTTGTTGATCGGTTGGTGATGATGGGTTAACTTTCTTACCTTCGTTCTCAAATGACCATCATAAGGTAATTGATTGTTATTATCTTTTAATTTGTGAATATTATTATATTTTAATTATGGTTATATGTTGGCGTCGTAGGTTGAACACACAAAACATCATAAAAAACACATATTGACTCTTTTTAGTTTTTTCTTGAAACACAACCAAATCCATGGCTTCCCTGATCACAAACGGTGTTTTTCATGTTTTTCTTCACAACCCTTTTCAGAAAACACAAAACTCTCAAAAGGGTCATCTTCGAAATTTGATTTTTTTACAAATCAAAGCCTCATAATCACATCATACTGAAGGTAATTCCTTAATTGATGATGACCTTCCTTAATTGATGATGACCCTATTCAGAAGTTTCTTAAAAGAGATTATAAATGTGGGTTTAATCAAGATATTGATTCTTTTACTATCCCTAAAGGCCTATCGAAAGATACTATTAGGTTGATTTCATCTAGAAAAAATGAACCTGATTCGAAGCTTGAGTTTAGGTTGAATGCTTTTGATAAGTTTCTTAGAATGGTTTAGCTTAAATGGTCTGACAATCAATATCCCAAGATTGAATTTCAGAATATTTGTTATTCTTTTGAGCCCAAAAAAACCTACTTTGAATAGTCTTGATGAAGCCGATCCTCAGGTTATTAATTATTTTGATAAATTGGGTATTTCCTTGAACGAAAAGAATCGCTTAGCTAATGTTTCCGTGGATGCTGTTCTTGACAGTGTTTCCATTGCAACCACTCATAGGAAGACTTGAGAAATTCAGAGTGAGTTTTTGCTCCATTTCCAAGGCCATTAGGGAGTATCCAGATTTGGTTAAGAAGTATTTAGGGAAAGTTGTTTCTGCTGATGATAACTTCTATGGCGCTTTGAATGCGGCTGTTTTTAGTGATGGGTCGTTTTTTTATATACCTAAAGATACTAAATGCCGTATGCAAATTTAGACTTACTTTAGAATAAAAAGGTCAGGGATTATGGGATCAGTCTCCTTTTAATTTGTTGGACGTTCGTGATTAGTAAGATAATATGGAAGAGTTCTATATTTTTAGTCCAAGCTCTTATGAGGTTTGTATTTATACTGACGTATGACTTTATTCATGCAAAGGGAAGAGCAGAAAGAGCTGTTGCAGAAGCCAGTGAACGGGCTGCTGCAAAAGCAAGGGAAAAGGAAGCAAAGGAGAAAGTCGTTGTTCCAAGGGCTGAAGTAGATGCACGCCGTAGACGAGAGTGTAATGCTGTTGAAAGGATCAATGCTCAGGCTAGAGAGAGAGCTGCTGCAGAAACTCGAGATAGTGTTGCTGCTGTCGCTGCTACCAAGATACCAAACACCCGTTCTTCTATAAAAGGGGTGTTTGGCTGGTGTTTGGCTGCTGCTAAATCAGGAACCAAACACCCTTCTGGTCTGTTTCATCTTTCAAATTAAAAAGATTTGACTGTTTAGTTTAAATGGTTTTAGGTACCTAAGGTGGTTTTTTATTTCCTCATCTTTATAGCGTTGCTTTTTGTTAGGGAACATAAATTAGAGAGCATCTAACATGATTTAGTGAGCTTATTCTTTATATATAGTTTATTCATGTGGAATAACCTATCTTTGACCAGAGTTCATTCATGCCTCTTAACCTATCTTTGACCTTATCTCGGTTAGAGTACTTATATCGAACCATATGAGAACCTTTAAAGTCAAAAATAACTGATTGTATGAACCAAACTTAATTCAATGTATTTGACAAAAGAAAAGGCCTTCCATAATCTTTACGCTCTTATACACCAATTCAAGATGAATATATTATATATAAGTTGTAATTTGTGCTCCTATTATTCATAGTATTATTATTGATGAATTTCATTGCTTCACATAGGATGGCTAGGACAAGGACATCAGACTTTCCACAATAAAGCGATTTCGAAAATGATGAAACCATTACTACAACCGAATCTCGGGTGCAAGCAAAGTCTGGTGGTGCTACTTGTGACAACCCTGGTTTTGAGGTTCGTCACTTAGTTTTATTTTGTGCTAGTTGCGTGTCTTTACATGTTTATGTGCTTATTGGTGTGTATAGATTGTGGTTTGGATATCGTTTCCGGAACGGGGTACCTTATGAATGAAACGATGGGTGATGACTTCATGTTCATGAGTTCACATGGTAGTGACTATGAAGTGAGATGGTGTTATTTGGTGGTTCTAAGTATACGTATATGTATTATAGAAAATCGTATTTTTACGATTTACGGTTTAGCATTTCGAGGTCGCGGATGAGGTAATTAGTCATATGAATATTTTTCGGGATGGTTTTAAGTCATTTAGGACTTAGTTATAAAGTTTATTTCAAAATTTGAGATTTTTTTTTTAAAGTGTATATTTTACGTCTTTTACGGTAAAACGCGTAAATTTGACTAGTTTTACGGTTTTGTGGTTTTGGAAGCTTTAGGAGCTGAAATAAATTAAGGAAAATTAAAGTAATATTAATAACATAATATTAAATAATAAAAATAAAAAAACGAATTTAGGGGTTGTTTGGGTCGGTTTAGACGCACCAAAGAAGAAAGAAAGAAGGGAAAAGCCCAAAACAGGCCCAATGGACTTGTAATGGGATTAGGGGGCCTTAGGACTTAACCAAACCCAACTCATAACCATAATAATCAGGTTTTTAACCTCCATAACATATTCTTGCCGAAATTCATCAATGGTGGCCAATTAGGGTTCTTCAAAAATTAGGTTTTCTTCATCTTCTATTAATTCAAAGGTAAACCTTCTTAACCCTTTTCATATTAAATGTTTTTAATGTTTCTATGATCATATGATGGATTAGATTAGGGTTTAATTAAAAACAGTATATTAATCATATTTTAATGATTAAATAAATTAGGGCTTGTAATTAGAGGGATTAGGGTTAATTAATGAGGTTGATTTTGTTAAACCCGTTTTTAAAAAACTGGGCAGAATTTTGAGTCAATTGTTTTGATCATATCGGGAGTTCTAGGAACATTCAAGATGCGATCCAAGTATCCCTGAAAAGGTAATTTAAGTGGCTTTCCAATGCAAGAAACGAGAACTAAATTGGAGGTCGGGAAGTGGGTCAAAAACAGGATACAACAGTCGGAGGTCAAAACAGTTTTGTAATCAGCCTGTTTTCTTTTTAAGTTTTGGGTTGTTTGGGGTACTTAGGGTTGCATTGGGATCTTCTCACGAGCATGAGACATGGTTTATATATTGTAGTAAGTATCTGCACTTGGGCTAAGATTGTGGTTTAGGGTAAGACCCTCTAATGGTAACAAACTTTTCATACGTTTAAAATCAGTGAATTCTGGATTGGTAGCAATATATACACATATATCTGGGCCTTAACAGTATCTTTAAGGTTAGGGCAGGTGGGAGGGTTTAACTAACATGTATAAAAGTGTGAATATTCCTTTTACAGAAACCATGGGTATATTTAAGTGGACGTTTGACTTAAAGTTTTGAGACCTAAAACTGGGACTATTTTGTGTAAAATTATGAACGGGATAGCTATTAAACTTAACCAAGTTAGGGACTTGTTAAGGAAGGGTAATGGGTGATTAGAACTTAAAAATGAGGTAATTATATGGGAATAGGCTAGATGTCCATCATAGGTTGATGAGCCATCTTGGTGGTTGGTTCGGGTATTGATTGTGTGTTTCTGGTTTGTTAGCTCGTTGCTAAGTGCGAGGACTTGTGAAGAAGCCATCAGGTGAGTTTCATAGTCCCATGTTTACTATTGATTTTTACTTCCAGATGGGATGGAAGAGACACTGTGTTATGTTGTTTATAAATTGATGTTGTGAATGTTTTTAAGGTTTGACATGGACTTGTGTGTACATTATGTGATTAACTGCTATGTGATTTTTGATTGTGTATGATTTGGATCGGGGGACACGTGCCGTCTCAGTTATTTTGGTTTACAAGGTAGTGGCCTTGAGGTTTGAAAAGGTAGTGGCCTTGTGGTTTGACAAGGTAGTGGCCTTGGGATAGGTACATAGTGTGATCATCTATGGTACCATGTTGTTTGGCAAGGTAGGAGCCTTAGATTTTGGTTTGGAATGATTGATCTTGAATGCTAGTTGTTAATACATAATTGTAGCACATTGTCCATATGTTATTGTGTTGATGGTTGTTATTCACATCTTGTAACTGATTTAGCGTTAGAGTCTAAACCTATGACTCTCACCAACTTTATGTTGACGTGTTTTAGTGTCTCTTTCAGGTGTGAATGTGTTTAAGCGTGAGGACATATATGGCTAGGATTTTGGAGTTGCGTAGGAATGCATTTAGAAGGAGATCCCTGTTCCTTCTTAGCTTTGTTTGTTCATTTATCTAGTGATACTATTGGCACACATATATTTGTTTGGTTATGTTATTTGTTTGTCTTGGGTAAGCGGTAGGACTGTTACCTACTTACCTAGACTCCTGAGTCTGATGAGATATTGTCATGACTTTGTGTCTCTATTTTATGACATTTCTTATTTCATATAGTTATCTCTATAGACACGCCATGTTGTGATGATATCCATACGTTGCGCCCCATATTCCGCCATGGTGGGGTGTGACAGAATGGTATCTGAGCCCAATGGTTATAGAGAATTAGGTTGCCTAGTCGCGTAGCCTAGTCTATAGCTTAAGGGTCCCTGCATATAGGCGTCATAGGAGTATGTGTGCATTTTATTATAATTGATGTGTTTGAATGTTATTTATTGTGATGTTTTGACTAGTATGAATTGAACCATAGTAAGTTCATACTTAGACACATGTTATTTTCTTTTTGGGTTGTGACTAGTGCGGGTTGAACCATAATCGTCCACACTAGTCATTGTCGTTTTTGCTTAAATTGTACATTATAGTACATAATTTGGTACATGGTAGTTCTATCTTTTGTTGGGTTATTTTATATACCTGAGGTATAGTATTTTTTCTTTTGATGTTTAAGTCGTGTTCCCTAAGAATCGTGTGGTGGTTCGAGTTACTAGGAGTACATGGGTAGGAAGGATTTTAAGCCGTTTCCACTCTTATGGGCGACATGACTTATAACTGATTATGTTTTCGTTTTGGATTTAGTCTAGGCTGTTTTAGCTAGACTATGGATTTCTGTATTCCAAGAGTTTTATTATGTTATTTTTATAGATGGAGTTTTGGATCTTATTAGTTATGTGGTTATGAGCTTATGTGAGTAGATGGATTTATGTGTTATATGTTGTATTGATTCTTATAAGTGTCATCATAGGAGGGAGTGCATTGGGGAAAGGCTAATTGTATAAGTATGGTGGCCAACATAGTTATACAAGTACCACAACTTCAATGGGTTCCCAAGTATGGTTGCATGAAAGAGGGTTAGTACATGCTTGTATATGATGAGATGTAGAATTTGGGTATACGTATTATATATGAGTTTATGTAATGGCTACCTACGATATGGCTATTGTTCTTTTTGTGTTATATGTTTTGGGTTATAGTTGTGTTGTGTGATTTTGGGGTCACATGATATGGTTTGGTTTTGGAGGTGGGCTTTATGCCTTGTTGTGGCACGGTGAGATGGTGATTACTCGTATGGAAAAACGAGCGTATAAAGCGATTGATTGACTTACGTGTATGATAACAAGTGTTTTTGGGGATTCAATAGGTATACATATGCGGATGTATATATACTACTATGTGTTAAGTTATGGTATATGGTCGTTCACTAGTTATTATAACTTGAACGTACCTTGTGTTTGTTCGTGTTTTATGGTGATGGAGTTTGGTGGAGTTTCAACGACGTTTTGAATCTTTTGAACTGTGTCTTGTAGCGTATTCTTTGAGTTTCGTATTTCACGTGTACGTTTTAAAACGGTGTTCTTGGTTTTAAGTCTATTGAAATAACCTGAGAGTTCTTTTGAGATAATGAAATCTTTTGTGTTGAGTCTTACATTTCTTTTGGTTGGTATATGGAAAAAGGAGACTTGGAAATCTAGTATATGGTTAGATAGTTGGTCGTATTCGGTAAAATAAGGGTAAGGTGTTGGGGTCGTGTTTGAAACAAGATGTAACATAAGATTTCTTTTTAGTCAACACTTATTTATTTTAAATTCTAAAAGACTTTCTTTAAAATAAAGCGAAGTAAAATTTCTTTCTACTTACATAGTTTATATAATTGGGTTTAACCGATTCACGTCATTTATAATTATTAATTCAAGGTTAAATTGAGTTTATGAAGATTTCACATACAATTTTATCTTTCATTAATATAAAACTGTTTCGGTCATAACTTGCTCGTTTTTAGAGCTTTTTGAGTGATTCAAAAGCCAAAAATTATGTGCTCGGAACGTAATTTTCAAATATTCAGAAAGTATAGTCATGGGAGGTCAGTGGACTGGTCAGAATTGTTGTACAAGTGTCGGGTTCAAGGTTGAGTTTTGAATAGTAGTTTATTTTTATTTGGGGTGTACGGGATACCTAGTCCTTGGGTTGAGTTTTGAGATCGCCTAGAAGGTTGTTTGTAGATGGTTTGAGTCACATAGATGTGGGGAGATAAAATAATAATAATAATAATAAATAAGAGTATATTCTTTTGGAAAGGTCGGTCTTTTGCACGATTTAAATAATATGTTACGGGGCGTAATATGTTTTGGTTGCCATTGGGTGTTTCTTGGATTATTTTTCGTTGTCATGGGTCATTTTAAATTGATACATGTTCTGGGTTTGAGTTTTCTTTTGAGTCTCGTGCTTTTTGACTTGTTTTAATTGGTGCACGTGAAATGTCGTTAGTTATCCGTTGGTTTGATTCGTTGACCGTATCTGATGGATTCAGGATGTAGTTTTGGTTTCGTATTGTTCGGGAGCGTTGAGGTAGTCGTATGAAAGACTTGGTCGCGCCTACACGCTTAAGTAGGTGACCATGAGAGAACGGTCGGAATACCCTTAGTGGGGAGGAAAGAAGTTCGTAAACGAACTAGTGTGGTCATGGGGTCTCTTAGGATTACCAAGGAGATGAATAGAGATTTGTGGGATATTAGCACAAGTAACGCGCCATAGAGAGTGTTGGAAGGGGAAGTAATACCTCAAAGGTGATTATGATTGTTCGTAGGGCATGTAAGTTTTCTGAAAATTTCCTGAAATTTAGTAGGTTTGCCTATTACTGTGAGGTAGAACCATAAATAGAGCAAGTAGGAGAAGTGAGAGGAGTTGTAGTTAGTGCCCTTCTAAGGAAAATCGTTGATGGAGTGATTTAAAAACAAGAGCTGTTAGAGATTGCAAGGAATGCCGGATAAAAGTTGAGTTGCTTAGTAGTAGATTGGATGTGGAAAGAGGTTGAGTGGTCTGATGAGAGGAAGTACCGGTCTTTTAAGATGCGTGTAGAATTTTGCAAGTAGAACGAGGTAGGAATTTATTCCTATTGCCGCTAAGAGAAGGTGCAAGGAGGACATAGTTGAAACTGCTAAGGATGTTGTATGAACGCTTTGGGTTTACGGTTATGTATTTGGCTTCACCAAAGCACTAGCTGTTTTCATGGTGTCAATGAACCAAGTGTGCATGAACGTGTATAAACGAGTTGTCATCGGGAGCGTCGACGACATCTTGAACTACTCAAATCTGAGAAGGAGAGTGAGGCGAATTATGTGTTGGTTTTGGAGTGGAGTTATACGTGAGATTTTTGAGTGTGAGTTTTTAGTATTAAGTTTACCATGATGAGTAGTTAGAGATGATGGCGTATCATGGAACCAGCAAGGGGCGAAGTGAAGAAGGATGAGGAAGCATTTTGGAGGCTGAAGAGGTGGATTGGATAATGAGCCGATCTTGGCATTATCGGAAGGACCGGATAAATTCGCGAAGCATGACGATACGTGGAGCAAGGATATGGACGCGTACGAGGACGACAAAGAAAGGCGATCGCTTATACGTTGCAGGAACTGAAGATTTGGAAGAACTGGATAGACTTAGTTAGTGGAGCTGGGCTGTTATATCTGCCTAGAATGCTAGAGGCATTTGGGTGTACGAGACGTGGAGAATGATCTATAGGGATCATGAACGTCTCCAACACATATTCAGTCATCTTGATTGAACATTTGTCAAAAGTGATGGGTGGAGTTAATTGACGAAAGAAAAATTGCAAGGCCAAGTACCATCTAGGAAAGACAAGTATGGTTGATGAGACATGGAATAAGAAGAATAAGGTGAAGCAGAGACGAACTGGAACCATATGGATGACGTATTAGGGTGATTTGGATGAAGGGTGTAGGTTGCACGAGTTGAGTTGTCTAAAGCGGAGAACGCGCCAACCTGTAAGTTGCGTGGCTTGGATAATCATATGGAGAAAAGGGACGTAGACTATACTTCCTACATAGATAGGAGTAGCTTAGAAAGGGCGGTGTAAGGACGAAGTTGGTGAAAGGGATACATAATGCGGTGGAGGAATAAGTACGACGAGAGTTGGGTGATAGACGATAGACTAACTAATTCATCTCATATTTCAAGAGGAATGAAAAGTCACGTAGTTGAGAAGTTGGAAGGATTGCGTACGGATGTGATGGAATAGAGGATTTTGCGTAAAAGTTAGCCTAATATGTATGGAATGCCTTATGAAGGATTATGGCAAGGGAAGAAACGATGGGAAGCATCACATCGTGATGTATGGTAGGAGTTGAAGAAGAAGAAGGAAGTGTGTATAGAAGCGAAGCATGAATGAAATAGGTCGAGATAGGAACCGAAGGTAAAACTTTGGTAGAGCTTAATGAGTAGAATAAAGCACAAGCAGGCTAATACTGTCGTAGTGTGGAAAAGGAAATGGCACTAACCTATACTGATTGATTTAGAGGTAGTTAGGAAACTCGTTAGCGATGGCTGAGTTTTCATATAATGATAGTTATCATACTAGAAGTCGATAAATGCCATTTGAGGCACTATATGAAAGGATAGGGTGAGTTGCCCCTATTGTGGACTAGAATTGGTAAAAGAGGCTACTAATGTGGTAATGATGGTTGTGGAAAGGATGAGAGCAACAAGGGATGCTATGTAGAAAAGGAGGAAACCACTAGAGTTAGTGACAAAGTTATGTAGGGAGTTTCACCCATAGTAACGGGTGGTATGTTTTGGTAAAATGGAAGAGTTGATGTAGAGTTTTGTAGGTCCATTTATGATCTTTAGAAAGATCGGACCATTAGCTTATGAGCATAGAATTTCCTGGGGGAAATGAGTTGTATACATGATACATTTCATGTATTGAGATTGGTAAAGGTTATTTGAGAATGCATTTTGCATGTACGGTTATTCGGGACTTGTGTTAATGAGAGTTTTTGTTTTATCAAAGAGTCATCTAGGAGATTTATTGACTGTGAGGTCAAGAGTTTGGCAATGAGTTTAATTGTTTTTGGTTTGTATATGTGGTATTTTGAAACTTGAACTAAAGTTCACGTGGAAATGAGAGGAGTTCTTTTAGAACAAGTATCCTCGTGTGATTTGTTGTCTGTGTGTTTGATCCTAAGGAGTAAATCTCGGGACGAGATTTCTATTAGGATGGAGTGATGTGACAACCATGGTTTTGAGGTTCATCACTTAGTTTTATTTTGTGCTAGTTGCGTGTCTTTACATGTTTATGTGCTTATTGGTGTGTATAGATTGTGGTTTGGATATCGTTTCCGGAACGGGGTACCTTATGAATGAAACGATGGGTGATGGTTTCATGTTCATGAGTTCACATGGTAGTGACTATGAAGTGAGATGGTGTTATTTGGTGGTTCTAAGTATACGTATATGTATTATAGAAAATCGTATTTTTACGATTTACGGTTTAGCATTTAGAGGTCGCGGATGAGGTAATTAGTCATATGAATATTTTTCGGGATGGTTTTAAGTCATTTAGGACTTAGTTATAAAGTTTATTTCAAAATTTGAGATTTTTTTTTAAAAGTGTATATTTTACGTCTTTTACGGTAAAACGCGTAAATTTGACTAGTTTTACGGTTTTGTGGTTTTGGAAGCTTTAGGAGCTGAAATAAATTAAGGAAAATTAAAGTAATATTAATAACATAATATTAAATGATAAAAATAAAAAAAACGAATTTAGGGGTGTTTGGGTCGGTTTAGACGCACCAAAGAAGAAAGAAAGAAGGGAAAAGCCCAAAACAGGCCCAATGGACTTGTAATGGGATTAGGGGGCCTTAGGACTTAACCAAACCCAACTCATAACCATAATAATCAGGTTTTTAACCTCCATAACATATTCTAGCCGAAATTCATCAATGGTGGCCAATTAGGGTTCTTCAAAAATTAGGTTTTCTTCATCTTCTATTAATTCAAAGGTAAAACCTTCTTAACCCTTTTCATATTAAATGTTTTTAATGTTTCTATGATCATATGATGGATTAGATTAGGGTTTAATTAAAAAAAGTATATTAATCATATTTTAATGATTAAATAAATTAGGGCTTGTAATTAGAGGGATTGGGGTTAATTAATGAGGTTGATTTTGTTAAACCCGTTTTTAAAAAACTGGGCAGAATTTTGAGTCAATTGTTTTGATCATATCGGGAGTTCTAGGAACATTCAAGATGCGATCCAAGTATCCCTGAAAAGGTAATTTAAGTGGCTTTCCAATGCAAGAAACGAGAACTAAATTGGAGGTCGGGAAGTGGGTCAAAAACAGGTTACAACAGTCGGAGGTCAAAACAGTTTTGTAATCAGCCTGTTTTCTTTTTAAGTTTTGGGTTGTTTGGGGTACTTAGGGTTGCATTGGGATCTTCTCACGAGCATGAGAGATGGTTTATATATTGTAGTAAGTATCTGTACTTGAGCTAAGATTGTGGTTTAGGGTAAGACCCTCTAATGGTAACAAATTTTTCATACGTTTAAAATCAGTGAATTCTGGATAGGTAGCAATATATACACATTTATCTGGGCCTTAACAGTATCTTTAAGGTTAGGGAAGGTGGGAAGTTTTAACTAACATGTATAAAAGTGTGAATATTCCTTTTACAGAAACCATGGGTATATTTAAGTGGACGTTTGACTTAAAGTTTTGAGACCTAAAACTGGGACTGTTTTGTGTAAAATTATGAACGGGATAGCTATTAAACTTAACCAAGTTAGGGACTTGTTAAGGAAGGGTAATGGGTGATTAGAACTTAAAAATGAGGTAATTATATGGGAATAGGCTAGATGTCCATCATAGGTTGATGAGCCATCTTGGTGGTTGGTTCGGGTATTGATTGTGTGTTTCTGGTTTGTTAGCTCGTTGCTAAGTGCGAGGACTTGTGAAGAAGCAATCAGGTGAGTTTCATAGTCCCATGTTTACTATTGATTTTGACTTCCAGATGGGATGGAAGAGACATTGTGTTATGTTGTTTATAAATTGATGCTGTGAATGTTTTTAAGGTTTGAGATGGACTTGTGTGTACATTATGTGATTAACTGCTATGTGATTTTTGATTGTGTATGATTTGGATCGGGGGACACGTGCCGTCTCAGTTATTTTGGTTTACAAGGTAGTGGCCTTGAGGTTTGACAAGGTAGTGGCCTTGTGGTTTGACAAGGTAGTGGCCTTGGGATAGGTACATAGTGTGATCATCTATGGTACCATGTTGTTTGGCAAGGTAGGAGCCTTGGATTTTGGTTTAGAATGATTGATCTTGAATGCTAGTTGTTAATACATAATTGTAGCACATTGTCCATATGTTATTGTGTTGATGGTTGTTATTCACAGCTTGTAACTGATTTAGTGTTAGAGTCTAAACCTATGACTCTCACCAACTTTATGTTGACGTGTTTTAGTGTCTCTTTCAGGTGTGAATGTGTTTATGCGTGAGGACATATATGGCTAGGATTTTGGAGTTGCGTAGGAATGCATTTAGAAGGAGATCCCTGTTTATTCTTAGCTTTGTTTGTTCATTTATCTAGTGATACTATTGGCACACATATATTTGTTTGGTTATGTTATTTGTTTGTCTTGGGTAAGTAGTAGGACTGTTACCTACTTACCTAGACTCCTGAGTCTGATGAGATATTGTCATGACTTTGTGTCTCTATTTTATGACATTTCTTATCTCATATAGTTATCTATATAGACACGCCATGTTGTGATGATATCCATACGTTGGGCCCCATATTCCGCCATGGTGGGGTGTGACACTACTTCTGCCACTACTAAACACGCTCCAGGTACCAATTTTTTTACAACATTTTCCTCAAATTATACCCCTCGCAAGAGGATCCACCAGCTGTACTTGGAAAGAAAATGATCATTGTAGGTGTTTAATCTGGAAACGAGTTATTAGAAGATGTACAAGTACATATACTAGTAGGTTTTGGATGTTAACTAGCTACATATGGAACAGAAACTCTGCCAAACTGCCAATTGTGTAATTATTAGCTGAGGAAGCAAAGAAAACAGCATATGGGATGGAAACAGTTAATGGTTGCTCCTTCCATCTACTCAGCAATATGTCTTAGTGGATTTCTTTGTTTTGGGACACCATGCCAAGATCAACCCAGATTGTCAACTTGTCGACAAGTGCAGAAATGACAACACTTAAATCAATCACCACCTTTGTATCTACAAATGTTATAAACAGAATACTTATCAAAAATGCTTAGTGCTTTATAATCCTATCTGTATGGAATAAAAATGACTTTGTATTACATATGTCGAATGCTATTTAATAGCCATTTGGGACAAATATCGTAAAAAAACTTCCGCAACGAAGCGCGAGCACCATACCTATTTTTTTTATTTTGAGAAAACTTCTAACCTCTTATACCAATTTTTATCTTTAATTTATATCTTGTCACTTCGTGATAGATGATAAATTTTATATCATTCCGCCAAGATGTTGTTGATACTAAAGTTCAATAAGAAACATGATGGCATAAAGGACCTTAAACTTCATGACCAACTATAGAATATTGTGAGCGGAGTTGTACCTAAACAATCTTGGTTTTCAGATACATTTGGTCACGGTAAAATAATTTACATCCGGTATCTCTGATTATGATGATTAACAAATGCAACACCAAGTTCCATAGTCTTGCACTTTTACATCGACTTTGTTGTAAAATTTAGTGTTTTAATTTTTAAGCCGAGTGTGGCAATAATGTATGATTCAGTGGGCTGGAAAAGCTATGGTCTAACTAGACCAACAACTGTACGTTGTATTATTCTTGTAACTCCATGTTGGGCTACTTATGTTTTGGGTTCATTTCGTGTACTTATTTGTTCCTTAAATTTGTTTAAATCCAGTAGTTAGTATTATTCTAATAGTTGAAAGATATATGAATGGGGTCAATAGTCCAGCAATTGCTGCATGAGGGGCCATTTGCACATGCAGTACATCACATCTTTAAATGGCTTTGAACTTTGAAGGACAGTTGTTTGTGGTTGTGCGACGAGTGATTAATGTAGTTCATAGCAAGTAAAGTTTCATTATCGACTTCAGTATTAAGTACTAGACTTAGTTCATAGCAAGTAAAGTTTCATTATCGACTTCAATATTAAGTGTACTAGACTTCGAGTGTTATTTCTAACTAGTTCCATACTTTCAACTAGAAAAGATACTTGTGGAGTACAATTACATTTTTAAATATTATTAGACTTCAGATTTTTTTATCCGAGTGTTCTATCCAACTAGTTTCACTATGTTTCGCTAAACGAAAATACGTTCAAAGGGATCTTTAACTCAGGTTCGCAATCGTGATTTTGGTTCAATCTTCAACGCAAACCGTTTTTTTAGATACAAAGTGTGTCCTTTTTATAATTAGTAGGTGTGTGTTTTAAAAGATTGTCAAATTAAAAATTGATCAAGCTTAAAAAGCGTATAAACAAGTACTTGAAAGTAATTTAGAATTAATCAAGTTTAAGTTTCAGGTGATTTCAAAAATAGTATTCGTTCTTTATAAGTAGAATCAAAATTCTCTCGGATTAATCTTATTGATCAATCAAAATTTAAATAAATATATAAAATTTTTTTTTTTAATAAAATAAATGAGGCCTATTTATTTTTTTGTAATTGAAGAACTTGACATATCAAGTTATCTTCAAATTAAAAAGAAATTTTTTTTTTAAAATTCTTGAAATTCTTTTTGTTTTTAATTCGAAAAACTTGTCAAACTTTTCTTTTTTAATTTCACATCACGGTGAAGTTAAGTTATCTGTTCTTTTGAAATATTTTTCCTAACAAAAATGGAAATAATTACACAATCAACGAACACCAATATACGTTGGAAAGTAAAATCATGATAAAACCACAAATTGACTGCTATTTTTAGGGTTAATTACTTAATCTCTACTACTTATAAAGGAAAAACCACAAAACCTTGAATGTTAAAAAATAACTTAATTATGGAATTGTTGAAAAATTAAATGCATAAAAATTGGATATTAATTATAGAATTGTTGAAAAATTAAATACACATAAGTTTGATAAAATAGGAAATGTTGAAAAATTAAACCATAAACAATTGTATAAGTTATCGGGTCGCGAGTTCTACCACCGGATTAATTCGGTCGAGTAACTTGGTCAGGGGTTCCACCAACGGGTCTACCCGGTCGAGTCATCAGGTCACGGATCGACCATTGGACCAACCCGATTGAGTTACCAGGTAAGGGGTCGACCATCGGGCCAATCTTTTCGAGTCACGGGTTTGACCATCGGGTTAATCCGATCGAGTCACCGTGTCACTGGTTCGACAACCGGGTCAATCCTGTCGAGCCACCGGGTCACTGGCTTCGACCACAAGGTCAATCCTATCGAGTCATAAGTTCAACCATCGGGACACGGGTTCGACCACCGAGTCAACCCGATCGAGTCAATGGGAACGGGCTCGCCTACTGGTTCAACCCGGATGAGTCACCGGGTTACCAATTCGACCATCGAGTCAATTAATAAATCATTAACAATCTATCGCTAGGCAATTATTGGGTCACGAGTTCGACCATCGAATCAATTAGCATATCATTAATTATATGTCTTTAGATAATTCCGCTGCTATGCGCGGGTAATCGTCTAGTTGTGATTAAAAAAGAAATCCATGTTTAGTTAGGGCATCCACTATGTTAAACCTCTATAAAAGTTTATAACTCATCAAAGTCATTAATTTTTAAATTTTTTGGTTTTATAAACCTATTGCCACTATACATAAATCCTTTAAACTTTATAAACATAACATGTATCTCAAATGCATTAAATTATGAAGAGGTCCAAGATTCTAGACATCTTCATGCCATGTAAGCATAAACTAATCTTCCACTATGGTTTACAAAAGTATAGACCTCTTCAAGATATTATAATCCTATGTTTAAACCACCATAGTGGATGCTCTTATGTCTCAAATCTCGCACCTCAAAGAAAACCGAAACAAAGAATAATACCTCCTCGTTTTAGCTGTGATTGTCTTATAGTTTTCACACGTAACTTGACAT
Organism: Glebionis coronaria; assembly: GCA_025667525.1. Classification (NCBI taxonomy): domain Eukaryota; kingdom Viridiplantae; phylum Streptophyta; class Magnoliopsida; order Asterales; family Asteraceae; genus Glebionis; species Glebionis coronaria. The sequence goes on along the minus strand of CM046879.1, from coordinate 151,526,960 downwards.
ATTTTCATTAAATACAAACAAAAACAAGATGCTTTTAAAAAACGAATTGATTCATTTCCATAGCGACAACACATTGGTTAAATTAGAAGTGTGTTGTTGAACAATTTATATACTAGTTTTTGTAATATTCTGCATGTATAAAGCAATTGCAAGTTTAATTAGGATTAGGATATCCTAAATGTTAACGTTTTAGCAATTTCTCTAGGATCTAATGCCGGAACATTTCTTGTAATCATCTCTTAAACATAAAGCATATATAATATGAACGTCAACTATATGCTATTATAAAATGTATCGTATGAAAATATCTGAATATATATGTATATACGTGTAGCTTAATAAATTAAACAAGTTTCCATTATTTTAACGTTCTAACATGGAGTTTTAATGATGTGGCTGGTATGTTAGAATCTATAATTATCGAAAATGAATTGTTAATGCCTTAATGGGAATATGAAAAGATACAAATATCAATTTAAATAACACGATGTGAGATTTGGTATGATTAGATTATACTACGGGGTATTTGATAAATATTTTTACAAATATCTTGTACATAGTAATTAGCTAATCATAAATTTGCACAAAAAGTGTTCCCTTGAAAACATTTATGCTAGCTGTTACTATATAGAATCTGATGAAAATACTATTACTCTGTATTAAAGACAATCCCCGTAAATAGATGTCCGATTTCATGGCATTCATGACAAAAAAAAAAAAAAATCAAACCTATTTATGTGAGTTTGACTTTAAAAATGTGTGAAGAACATATAGATTTTACAGCAGACAAAATATTTTTCTTCAGTAATGTTAAATATTCAATAATGATAAACTGAAATAAGGTCACATGTGTTGATAAAACGAAAATGTTGTCAAAGGCAACGTCTTTAAAATTATACGTGTACTAGACGATTACTCACGCATAGCAGCGGAATTACCTAAAAACATGTAATTAATGATATGCTAATTGATTCGATGGTCGAACTCGTGACCCAATAATTGCCTAGCGATAGATAGTTAATGATTTATTAATTGACCCGATGGTCGAATCGGTAACTCGGTGACTCGTCTGGGTTAAACCGGTAGGCGAGCCTGTTTCCATAGACTCGATCGGGTTGACTCGGTGGTCGAACACGTGTCCCGGTGGTTGAACCCGTGACCCGGTGACTCGATAGGATTGACCCGGTGGTCGAAACCAGTGACCGGGTGACTCGACAGGATTGACCCGGTTGTCGAACCCGTGACCCGGTGACTTGATCAGGTTAACCCGATGGTCGAACCCGTGACTCGAAAAGATTGGCTCGATGGCCGAACCCGTTACCCGGTGACTCAATCGGCTTGGTCCGATGGTCGACCTGATGACTCGACCAGGTTGACCCGTTGGTGGAACCCGTGACCAAGTTACTCGACCGAATTAATCCGGTGGTGAAACTCGTGACCCGGTAACTTATGCAATTGTTTATGTTTTAATTTTCCAACATTTTATCTAACTTATGTGCATTTAATTTTTCAACAATTTCATAATTAATATTCAACTTCTATGTATTAAATTTTTCAACAATTCCATAATTAAGTTATTTTTCAACATTCAAGGTTTTGGGGTTTTTCCTTTATAAGTAGTAGAGATAATCTGAAGCCAAAAGGATTTTTGGTTCTTGTGTCATCACAAAGATGTAAAACTACATGTTTATAATAACATTACCATTGTGATAACATGAATTCAATATTAGACGGTTATTGTATGGCTCAAACCTGATTGTGAGTTTGAGTCCATTAGGGTTATGTTTGTTTGTTCAATAAGCTATGTATGTGTTATAAATACATTGACAATCTTTATTATTTAATGACAAAACATTCAATCACTATATCACATCTTTCATGATATCACAGCCAGTTTAGATCCACTAACAAATTTCTCATCCTCCGGTCATTGGCCTACATGTCGGTGATCCGGAGGGATCGTCGTTATTTTTTGCTTTATTAGTTTTTCTTTTATTAGGATCGTGTCTTTTGCATAAACCCTAAACCCTAGCCGTCAAATTTTTTTTGTGTTAAGTCACCTTCAATCAACCATTTTTTTCCTTCATTTATTTGTGTTCGTTGTGTCGAAGATCTCATTGCCATTTTTCCAAAATAGTTGGTTAAAAAATGTCGAACCTACCTAAAGGCAAAGCAAGCCACGCAAAAGAGGAAGCCGCAAGCAGCAAACAACTATGCCGTAGAATATGTAGAAACTAGAAGGGGGGGTTGAATAGTTTCTTAAAATTTACTTGTTAAAATATGGTTTCCAAAAATCCTTTTTCAAAAAACTTACGCTTGAGGAAATATGTGAAATCTTCTTATGCACAAATATGAACAATGATAGTGTAGCTAAACTAATACTAACAAAATATATCCACAAAGAATAAAGAATGAGAGTGTAGCTAATCTAATATTAACACATGTATATGCAAAAAGTAATAAGGAATGTAAAGAGTTAAGGGTAAAGAAAGATCAAACCGAACACCAAGGATTTATAGTGGTTCGGCAACGAAGCTCACTCCTCGTTCCTACTCCACTCCTCGAGTACTCCTTACTCGAGAGTTCACTACACAACAAGCTCCTTATGGTGGAGAAAACCGTGCACGTCGCTTAACCAATTTTCGACTCTAAGCTAAAAGTCGAGCCTTAATCGTAGCTAGGACCAATCTACACAACTATACTTAGTACATACACAACTTCCAAATAGACACAACTACTTGGATCTTCACAACTATGACACAACTACAAGTATATAAAAATTGATCTTCAATGGATCTTTGGTGGTGGACTCAACACTTCACTAGGATAGTGTTCTTCTCTTTGCACTTGGAGAGGAAGAGATGGAAGAAAAAGATTCACTTCTTAAACAAGTAATAATCAAACAAATGATCAAAGATTTGAGTGATTAAAGAAGGGGTTTGAATCTGGAAATGAATGTGCAAAAGAGGTGAGGTGAAAAGCTGAGAATGGCCAACTATTTAAAGGACAAAGGAGCCAACGGCTAGTTCTGCCCGCGGTACCTTATCACACCCCGCGGTACCTTATCGATAAGGTACCGCCTAGGCGCTAAGGTACCGCCGGACTAGACTCCGCTCCTTTTTGTCCTTTAGTGGTGGAGGTATTATCTGGGTATAAAAATATCCTGAAAGGATATTCTTAACAGAATAAGAATATGCCATTTTCAAATTTCAAGTAATTAATTTAATAAAACATTTTCTTAAAAATAAAGTTTAATAAAAACTTGTCACTTTTAATAAAAAGTGAGTTTTAAGAAAAGATTAAATCACTTGATCACTTGATTAAGGTTAGTACTTGTTTATCAATACCTTAAGTGAAAATGGGTAAGATGAAAAATACTTGAACTCAAGAATTCGTTTTACGTTGTTTTCGTAAATGCTTGTTTTTACATATTGTCGTAATCAAAAACTAAGCGAGACCGAAAAATGCAAGTAACGTTTTTAGTCATTATTGCATTAACAATCTCCCCCTTTTTGATTCCGACAATACATAAACTCAATCACACAAAAACAAGATTTTCGAAGACTAGTTTATTCATTTCTCCCCCTTTGCCGAAGCAAAAAGGTTGCGTAATCCGGTGTTGAAGAAACGGACTTTGCAAAGACTCCCCCTTGGTGCTTACTCCCCCTAGCTTGGGGCACCGAGGAATCGAGATATGGTGACAAGCTACATAGAAGGGTTAGTTGAACAAAAGAAACAACCAACAATATATAGCAATAGGTCACATAAAAAAATAAAAAGAGAAGAAAACACAAAGACAAAGATCCAAGATAGGTTACTAAAAGAACATCATACAAAGAAGTATGGAAAAAGAAACAAGCCATACCAGGGGGAGATTGTTAATGCAATAATGACTAAAAACGTTACTTGCATTTTTCGGTCTCGCTTAGTTTTGATTACGACAATATGTAAAAATAAGCATTTACGAAAACAACGAAAAACGAATTCTTGAGTTCAAGTATTTTTCATTTTACCCATTTTCACTTAAGGTATGGATAAACAAGTACTAACCTTAATCAAGTGATCAAGTGATTTAATCTTTTCTTAAAACTCATTTTTTATTAAAAGTGACAAGTTTTTATTAAACTTTATTTTTAAGAAAATGTTTTATTAAATTAATTATTTGAAATTTGAAAATGGCATATTCTTATTCTGTTAAGAATATCCTTTCAGGATATTTTTATACCTAGATAAGACCTCCACCACTAAAGGACAAAAAGGAGCGGAGTCTAGTCCGGCGGTACCTTAGCGCCTAGGCAGTACCTTATCGATAAGGTACCGCGGGCTGTGATAAGGTACCGCGGGCAGAACTAGCCGTTGGCTCCTTTGTCCTTTAAATAGTTGGCCATTCTCAGCTTTTTATCTCACCTCTTTTGCACATTCATTTCCAGATTCAAACCCCTTCTTTAATCACTCAAATCTTTGATCATTTGTTTGATTATTACTTGTTTAAGAAGTGAATCTTGTTCTTCCATCTCTTCCTCTCCAAGTGCAAGAACACTATCCTAGTGAAGTGTTGAGTCCACCACCAAAGATCCATTGAAGATCAATTTTTATATACTTGTAGTTGTGTCATAGTTGTGAAGATCCAAGTAGTTGTGTCTATTTGGAAGTTGTGTATGTACTAAGTATAGTTGTGTAGATTGGTCCTAGCTACGATTAGGGCTCGACTTTTAGCTTAGAGTCGGAAATTGGTTAAGCGACGTGTACGATTTTCTCCACCATAAGGAGCTTGTTGTGTAGTGAACTCTCGAGTAAGGAGTACTCGAGGAGTGGAGTAGGAACGAGGAGCAAGCGTCGTTGCCGAACCACTATAAATCCTTGGTGTTCGGTTTGATCTTTCTTTACCCTTAACTCTTTACATTCCTTATTACTTTTTGTATATACATGTGTTAATATTAGATTAGCTACACTATCATTCTTTATTCTTTGTGGATATATTTTTGTTAGTATTAGTTTAGCTACACTATCATTGTTCATATTTGTGCATAAGAAGATTTCACATATTTCCTCAAGCCTAAGTTTTTTGAAAAAGGATTTTTGGAAACCATATTTTAACAAGTAAATTTTAAGAAACTATTCAACCCCCCCTTCTAGTTTCTACAATTGGTATCAGAGCGGGTTGCTCAAGAATTTTTAAAGTATATTGTATTTTAAAACTTGAATCGATCTATGGATTCCAACAAGTACCTAGAAGGGCAATCTATGCAAAGACCACCACTTTTTGAAACTGATAGTTTTATTTATTGGAAAAATAGATTTGAAACTTATGTGAAATCAAAAGATTTAGATCTTTGGCATGTTATTACCAATGGTGATTTTTTACCCTTTCAATTTAATGAAGTTTCTAAAACAAAAGAATTAGTCACTTTTGACAAAGCTAATGATGATACTAAAAAGAAACTTTCAAAAAATAATGAGGCTAAAATGGTGATTTATAATGCTTTGCCTAATAAAGAGTATGAAAGAATTTTTATGTGTGAAACCGCTAAAGATATTTGGAACACTCTTTTAGTAACCCACCAAGGTAATAGCCAAGTCAAAGAAAGTAAAATCGATCTTCTTGTCCAACAATATGAACAATTTGTCATCTTAGAAGATGAAACTATTGATAGTGCATTTGCTAGGTTTAACACCATTATTACTAGTCTAAAAGCACTTGATGAAGGTTTTTCTAGCAAGAACAATGTTAGGAAGTTTCTAAGGGCCTTACATCCAAAGTGGAGAGAAAAAGTCACGGCTATTGAAGAGTCGAAAAATCTCTCAACTTTATCACTCGATGAACTTATAGGAAACTTGAAGGTTCATGAAATGATAATTTTGAAGGACTCGGAGTTAGTAAAAACCAAGAGTGAAAGGAAATCTCTTGCACTTAAGGCCAAGAAGGCACAAAGTGACCATGATAGTTCCTCGGAAAGTGATGACGAGGAGTATGCATTGGCGGTGAGAGATTTCAAGAAGTTCTTCAAGAGACGAGGTCAACACGTTAGGCAACCAAACTATGACAAGAAACCATTGTCAAAGAATCGGTTTGTCAAGAACGAAAAAGGTGATAGGAGTTGCTTTAGATGTGGTGATCCAAATCACTTCATTGGTGATTGTCCAAAGCCCGCTCGTGATAAGAACCACACGGCATTCGTTAGTGGCGCTTGGAGCGATAGCGGTGAAGATGATGATGACAACCCCAAAGAGGAGAAATGTCTTATGGCTCACACTTCTAAAGAGGTACATTCCGAAACCGAATATTATAGCAATGATAGTTCCACTTTAGATGATATTGAATTTGAAGGCAAATATGATAGCTTACACAAACTTAGTCTTAAATTCATAGAAAAGAATAAAACCTTAAAATCAACCAAAACTAAGCTCGAAAATGAGATCAATGAATTAGGGAGAAATTGGCTAAACTTGAGAAAAACAAAGAGGTTGATTTAGGTTGATTAAGTTGTGAGAAACTTAGATTAGAGAATGAAGATCTCAAGAGCACCTCCATTAAATTGGAAAAGTTCATGAAAGGTACTAGTGCTCTTGATGATATGATAAACAAACAAGTTCATTCTAAGGAAAAACTTGGTCTAGGTTTTAACTCAAATGAAGCCTCAACTAGTGAACCAAAACAAGTCAGGTTTTCACAGAAAACACCTTCTGGACGCGGTTCCACATTGTATGGCGCGGTTCCTTATCACTATGGAACCGCGGCCATAGATAAGGTACCGCGGCCAGAAGTTGATTTTTGTGAAAACTCTGAACTTTCTGAAAAATCTAAGTTAAATGAAAAACCAAAGCATCTTACTGTTAATAAGGTTCAATTACCCATACTTGACGACAATGCTATTAGTAAGTTCTATAAGCCGTTAAGTAAACCTCTCATGGGAAATAGAAGTTTATCTAGATTATCTTCTACTCCACCTAGAGTACGGAATGAGTCTAAGCCTAGAAGTAGAACGACAACGCCTACAAGAGATAATCAAAACAACTAATGAACTAGAAGTAAAACTCCAACACCTAGAAAGAATAATAATAACTCTAAACCTAGATCAAACACACCTAGGAGAAGTAATAAACAACAAAATGGTTACATGAACTACTACCCTTCTCCATTTTGTTCTCCATGGGGAATCCCCACCTCATTCATTCATCCCAACCAAATGCAAGGGATGTTTGGAACTAACAATTTTGGACCCATGAGATATTGGGGACCAAATGTCTGATCTTGTGTATTGTTACCTAGATATGCTTGGGAATTGATTTGGAGCCCGATGAGTGGATTAAGGATAGTGGATGTTCTAAACACATGACGGGTAATCGAAGTTTGTTCTCGCTTTACAAAGCATATGATGGAGGTAACGTCACATTCGCTAGTAGTCTACGTGGTAATATCATTGGCAAAGGTACGGTTTCTCTTGACTCCATGACCATTGAAAATGTTTAGCACGTAGATAACTTAGGTTTTAACCTCTTAAGTATAGGTCAAATTTGTGATAATAAGTGTAAGGTCATCTTTTCGGAACATGACAGTGAAATCGTAAAAGATGGAAAAGTCATTGGAAAAGGTGTTAGAAAGCATGGGCTTTATGTCATTAAGGTTAATAAGAAGTCAAAAGACAACATATGTCTTGCGACTATAGATGATAGTTCTATTCTTTGGCATAGGAGATTAGGTCACGCTAATATGCGTTTAATTCAATCTTTAGTCTCTAAGGAGTTGGTAAGACACTTCCCCAAGATTAAGTTTGATAGTCACTTTTGTGATGCTTGCAAAGTTGGAAAGCAAGTTCACTCAAGTCACAAAGCCAAGAATTTGGTTTCGACCTCTCGGTGCTTAGAGCTCCTACATATGGATCTCTTTGGACCTTCCGCCATACGGAGTTATGGAGGTAACCTTTATACCCTAGTTATAGTTGACGACTATTCTAGATTCACTTGGACTAGATTTTTGGCATCTAAGAATGAAGCTTTCGATCACTTTGAAATCTTTAGTCGGAGAATTCAAAATCAAGTAGGATGTTCAATTGTTTCTATTAGGACGGATCATGGTAGGGAATTTGATAATGAAGTGCAATTTGGTGCCTTTTGTGAAGCTCATGGTATTACTGAAATTGAGTATAATGCAGTTCGTTTTTTTCTCAGTTCTTGCTAATGGAAAGTCCAACCAATATCGGGTTTTTAACTGTTTTTGGTTGTTAAACTTGTTTGGATATTCTATTTGCTAATTCAACAAAGCCTTGCAAAACGGAAAAATTATTACCTACTTATATGTAAAACATCTTGCAAATACCAAGTTTTAACTCAAGTAATATTCAAAATGAAAAATATGAAACTTAAAGGACTGAAAATGTAAATTCTAGGAAAGATAAATGCTTGAAATGTAAATTCTAACAATTCTAGGGACTAAAAGTGTAAATCAGTTAACTAAAAGGATCAAATATGCAAAAATTATAACCAACTAACCAAAATGTAACAAACTTAACAACTTGCTAACTGAAATTAACAACTTTCAAAACTACAAGGACTTACAAATTGCAAACCCTAAAAACAATGAAGTTTAGCCAAGTATACACACTGCTTAAAACATTAGGGACTAGATTGAAATTTCAAAAACTATTTAAGCCAAAAACGGGTTTAAGATGAAAATAAGCTCGTTTGAGCTTATTAATGAACCAAATTCAATGAGACAAGTTGCAAAACGTTTTAAATCCCAGATAAGCTACGTGTATAAAAGGATTTTGGCTAAAGTTGCAAAATAAGCAAATGAGAACTTATCAATAAGCCCAAAATAAGCTACAGCAAAATCTAGACAATCACAACTTGATTTTCTTGTTGAAACTGATTAAGCTACTCAAGTGATGAACGGGAAATCAAACTAGAACAATTTTCATCCAGAAATAAGCTAAAAAAATGGATTAAGCTGAAAAGAGCTTATCGTTGACCAAGCGTTGACCAACTTATTTTTCAAAAAGCTAAAACTTTCAAAAATCAAGTAACTCTATGTTTTAAGTGGATTTGTGAAGAAAAATGGCCAGGTTAATGAAAAGGATTAGGAGATACAAATTTTCAGTTTCAATTTACAGAAACTTGCCTTAACCTTGCTTATCTGAATTATGCTTATTCCTATTTGCTTATTGAGAACTGTATTGAATGCTTTTGGAATCTGAATCTATATGATATAAGCTACAACTGAGAACAAATTTGGTACAATTTCATCAAGTATTGAATGAATTCTAGCCAAATGAAAATTACAAGTTCTAAATGACAAAACTGAATGAAATTGACCCAAACCTTTTTGATGCCATTTGCCTGTTTGACTCTCAAATTGACTTGTAAATGACTTGAAACACTTTATTACCACCTATTGACTGCAAAAGAACTTTAAAACACCAGGACTCAATTCTTGAAAACTCTTGATTAACTATTGCCAAACACTCCTTTATCTGATTTTTATGAAAATTTGTGAAGACTTTTTGATTTTGAAATTGAACTTAATGAAAATCTATAGCAAACCAGACTCAGTGATCAAAATGAAAGGTTTAAAAGAAGTATGCAAGTACTTATCACTGCTAGAACTTCAATCAAAGTACAAGGCTAAAAATGACTGAATTAAGCAATAAGCTAGAACTTAATCCAAATCTAAGAACAAGTAAACAGAATCAAACTACAAGCAATCAAAGATCAAGCAATCAGCAACTCTAAACAACTTTTATCATGCAAACATCAAGATTACACTATGAAAAGTATCATGCACTTGACAAATTCAGTGGAACAAAAATGAGAGCTTTAAAACCTTTTGAAGTAATCCATTGGGAAGAAGAGGAGCGCTGTGCTCTCTTAGCCTAGTGATAACCACCACCTTATCACTAGGACAACAATCAATCAATCAAATTCAGCTACAAATCAACAGAAATCATCAACATGCTTGAAATCTTCAAAAATCTATGGATTGAACTGAATTCTTTTCAAACAGCTAACAAACTTCTTCAAAGTAAGTTATGATCAAGGAATGATCATAACAAACACAATGCAGTAACAAAAGTATCCAATAGCAGCAGGAAATGAGCAGTAATATGAAGAACAGTTTTGGCGGGAAAGGATGAATTCAAATTTTATTAATGGAAAACGGTTACAAAGTTGTTAGGAAGCTACTAACTAACTAACTAACTCAAGAGTTTGTCAGACTCTTTAGTAGTTATGGTAGAAGGGAAGGAAAATTGAAAGGAAATTTAGAAGTGTGTGTTTTTACAAAACTAAGCTACCCGTTACAAATGAAGTCCTATCCATCTATTTATAGGCATGAAGGAGGAGTTTGTTGGGGTTGGTGACGTGTTGGGACCAATCCCAGCTCTCCACGTGGACAATTCTGCAAATTTCCTCTTCCAAGTATGAACACAAATTGGGCCTTTCTTCAATAGTTGATTTCATGTTAATTGACTTGTACCATTGTGTTCGTCTCTTCAAAATGATCAATTTTGGTGTTGACATCTTTTCATGAAATGGATTGTAGCTCAAACGCGATCCTGGCAAATATTTTTGATGAAGAAGATGCCACGTGTCAACATGTGAATGGCTGAAAAAGCGTCACACGGATCACACTGTTGAGATTTTCTTCATTTAATGTGGCGGCTGAGTGGGCAATAAATTAGGCTGAGTTGGTAATCCGTGTGATTTCTTTTCTCTCTTCTCATTGGCCAATTCTTGTACACATGGATAAACTTGTGTAACTTTCCAATAATGGCAGTTTCAACCCTTGTACTTTGGCAGATTGCATTAAAGGCTTGTAACTTTATTTCTTTGACACTTTAAGTCCTCCAAACTTCATCTTTGAGCAGGATTGACCCTTTGACTTTGTTGACTTGATAGTTGACCAATTTTGACTTTGATCTTGACTTTTTACAATATTTGCACTTTAGTCCCTCAACTTTGGCAATTTGTCAAGATAGGTCCTTGTACTTCAAAGTCTTGTCACTTTTGATCCTTCCTTGTCTTTTTCATCAATTTGAGCTTGATTTTTCTTTGTTTGCTTGAAAATGTATCCTTTTACCTACACAAGTGAACACAAACACAAACATACCACATAACACTGTTTTTGCAAGATAAATTGGTATTTTGCTTCATGTTTTAGGGTTATTTGTTGATAAAAGGATATGAGTTTAAGCTCATATCAAAATCCCCTACACTTGAACATTGTCATGTCCTCATGCAATATTATATATTAAAGCTCAAATTTACATTTCCTTCATAATTAATCCACCTTGGCCATATGAGATGCGTCTAAACTACTCTAAACTAAATGATGCATGATTTTGACTTTTAATAGTGCAATGAACAAAATACAATTCTATCTATTTCTTTTTGATTTTTCTTGAAATGTTTTTGATGGAAATAACTCATAAAGAATTCAATGGCTTAGATTAGGGCTTGGGTACCATGGACATTTATCACCCTCAAGTTTCACTTTCCCCATACCAAGCTTAAAAATGGGATCATTGCATTCACAAGTAAAAAGTGCATCAACTTATTCATGACAATTAAATGTGGAACCGGTTATTATTTGAGCAAATTGCTTGTGGGCAAATTTGTCATTTATTCAAGTGTGAAGTATAAGAAATGTAAAATCCAAAAATAAGGAAGCACGGTTTTAATCCTAAGTAATCCTCTCATCCATTACTTGAAAAACCGCTCACAATTAATATAAGTCCGTTTTAAGAGTAATAAGTCATTCGCCTTATGTGTAAAATCCTCATGTCATGCTTTCATAAGTAGCTACACACTCGCTAAGGAAAGAAAAATAAAACTCACGCAATAATTTACATCCGCCATCTTTTTGAGACTTTGGATCTTCAACCCCGCAACCCGTCAAGGCAATATTGGATTGGAGCAATCTATTGAATCCCCGCAACCCGTCAAGGTAATATTGGAACTCAATAGTCACTATAATTAACACCACACTGCCCCTCTTGGGAGTCTTGCATTAATTTTTTCTTCTTTTTCTTTCTTTTTCTTTTCTTTTTTTTTTCTAGCCACTCATTTTTTTTCATAAGCCGCTCTTATTTTTCTTTATTCCTCACAAAGAAATTTGAAAAGAAGAAAAGGAAAAACACCCGCTAAATATGGAGCATGACATAAGTCTAGTACACATAAAACGTGCTAACTTAGAATCTTAAGACGTACTCATATCAACCATGAATGATTAGCCAAAAATGCATAAGAGATTACAAAACAATTAAAACCGTACTTGATTATTTATTAACAATTATATACATGCGAAGAAATTAGAGGCAAAGAAGAGAAGGGTTTAGCCACAAGTAATTGCCATGAAGTCTATCTAGCCCTTTTACACTTGCTTCAACTCTATCATTTCCCATTCTCCACAAATTTAAAATTTCAAATAATGAAATTGGTGGATGCTTAGCCTAATAGACCAATGAAGGACTACATAGTTAAGGATACTAGCTAGAGAGTGCTAAGATAAGCAAACTCGGGTTGAGTCAAAATATCCATGGCGGGCCTAATATGTCAAAGAAATCTAAACTTGTTAAAACCATGTTTTATTATATTTTTCTCTTTTTATATATTTTTGATGAAAAGCAAAAGAAGAAATATATACAATGCAAATGTGTTATGCAAAATTGATTGATGCAAAAATTATGAATGCATATTTTTGGTGGCCAAAGTAGATCAAAAATTTGAAAAATGTTGAAAATTCAATTTTCCATGTTATCATGCAAGACAATGACAAGTTCTAGGTAAGGTCACTTCGATAGAAGACCCCCCTACACTTAAGCGAAACATTGTCCTCAATGTTTAAGAGCATGGAAGTATAAAAACTTCCCCTACACTTATGACAATGAATAGACTTTGCTTAACCCAAGTTAAGGAAAGGACAACTATTAGTGAAATCATGTTTAAGCACAAGGTGTCAATGAAAAATCACTAAAGTAACGAAGTGAACCGGATACAAGGACCTCCTCCATAAGCTCCAAAGCATGAGATGAGTGAGCAACCCTACAAACAATCATGAAGACAAAAGAAGGTCTCCCCTACACTTATCTCCAAGTCTATACCTTTATTTCTAAACAACACTCTAAACCTAGTTATACGATGCTTGAGTTAATGAGTCTCTAGCTCGACTCGTCCCTCAATGAATTAATTCATGGGGAAAATGGGGACCTCTTGGACCATTTCAACGGAAATGTCCTCCCCAAAGTAATGTTTGACACGGTGACCATTCACTTTAAAATTTGGACCATCGGGTTGTGACAACTCAAGAGTTCCATATGGAAACACTTGAGCAATAGTGAATGGACTGGACCATCTCGACTTAAGCTTGCTCGCAAAAAGCTTCAATATTGAGTTAAAGAGGAGAACCGGCTCTCCAACTTTAAACTCACGATTCTTGATCTTAGCATCATGCAATTTCTTAGTCTTTTCCTTGTAAAGCAAAGAATTCTCATAGGCATTGGCTCTCAACTCATCCATCTCATTGAGTTGATCTTTCCTATGTGAACCGGCTTGGTTTAAATCAAAGTTAGCCCACTTGAGAGCCCAAGATGCCTTATGTTCTAACTCAAATGGGAGGTGGCACGCTTTTCCATAGACAAGCCTATAAGGCGTACAACCAATTGGTGTTTTAAAAGCCGTCCTAAACGCCCACAAAGCATCATCAAGCTTATCCGACCAAGAAGCTCGATGCTCTCCCACCGTTCTCTCTAAAATTCTCTTTAAACCACGATTTGTGACCTCGGTTTGACCATTTGTTTGAGGGTGATACGCGGTAGAAAGTCTATGATTCACTCCATATTTCTTCATAACTCTCGTGAATTGATCATTACAAAAGTGCGTACCACGATCACTTATGATGGCCCGAGGTACACCAAATCTAGCAAACAATTGTTTCAAAAACTTTACAACCACTCTAGCATCATTGGTAGGTAAGGCTTTAGCCTCCACCCATTTGGACACATAATCCACCGCCACAAGTATATACTTGTTTCCCTTAGAGGATGGAAAAGGTCCCATGAAATCAATGCCCCATACATCAAATATCTCACACTCTTGGATAAAATTTTGTGGCATCTCATCACGTTGTGTAATTTTTCCTTGTCTTTGACAAACATCACAAAATTTCACCATTTCATGGGCATCTTTGTAAATGGAAGGCCAATAGTAACCCGAATCAAAGACTTTCTTGGCGGTGTAGTTAGGCCCAAAATGTCCACCCGTAGGTCCTTTATGACACGCCTCTAAGATCTTAAATGCCTCGGGCCCATCTACACACCGTCTAATGATTTGGTCCGCACATTGCCTAAAAAGATATGGATCATCCCAAAAGTAATACTTAACTTCCTTAAGAAACTTTTTCTTTTGTTGATAAGTAAGACCCTCAATAAGCACATTGCCCACAAGATAGTTTGCGATATCCGCAAACCAAGGTGTGGCATCCTCTTGGGAAGAGATAGACATGAGCTCCTCTAATGGAAAGGATTCATTGATTTCTTGGTGTGGGAAATCTCCTTGAAAAGGATGCTCAAGTCTACTCAAATGATCCGCCGCTAAATTCTCGGCCCCTTTCTTATCACGAATCTCTATCTTAAACTCTTGAAGCAACAAAACCCATCTCAAAAGCCTAGGCTTAGCATCTTGTTTTGTCATAAGATACTTGAGAGCGGAATGATCCGTATACTCTATGGTTTTGGAAAGCACAAGATATGGTCTAAACTTCTCAAAAGCATATACTATAGCAAGCAACTCTTTTTCCGTGGTAGTGTAATAAAGTTGTGCACCGGTCATGGTTTTACTCGCATAGTGTATAGGTTGAAAATGCTTATTGACTCTTTGTCCTAAGACGGCCCCCACCGCATAATCACTAGCGTCACACATAAGCTCAAAAGGTAATTCCCAATTTGGAGAAACCAAAACGGGAGCCTTAGTCAATTTTTCCTTAAGAGTCTCAAAAGAGTCTAAACAATCTTGGTTAAAAATGAAAGGAGCCTCTTTCTCCAAGAGGTGAGTCATCGGTCTAGCTATCTTAGAAAAATCTTGTATAAAGCGCCTATAAAATCCCGCATGACCTAAGAAACTCCTCACACCTTTAACCGAGGTGGGTGGGGGAAGCTTAGCAATCACATCAATTTTAGCTCGATCAACTTCTAATCCCTTATTGGATATCTTGTGTCCTAAAACAATCCCCTCTTTCACCATAAAGTGACATTTCTCCCAATTAAGCACCAAACGTGTTTCCTCACAACGCTTAAACATTCTCTCAAGATTGGTGAGACATGAGCTAAATGAGTTTCCAAATACGGAAAAGTCATCCATAAAAACCTCCATGGTTTGCTCTATCATGTCATGGAAAATCGCCATCATGCACCTTTGAAACGTCCCCGGTGCATTACATAAGCCAAAAGGCATCCTCTTGTAAGCAAATGTACCGTAGGGACAAGTGAATGTGGTCTTTTCTTGATCCTTAGGGTCAATGGGTATTTGGAAATAACCCGAAAAGCCATCAAGAAAACAATAGTACTCATTTCCCGCTAAGCGTTCAAGCATTTGATCCATAAAGGGAAGCGGGAAATGGTCTTTCCTAGTTGCCTCATTGAGTTTTCTATAATCAATGCAAACTCTCCAACCGGTCACAAGTCTCGTGGGAATAAGCTCATTGTTCTCATTAGGCACCACGGTGATTCCACCCTTCTTTGGAACACAATGAACCGGGCTAACCCATGTAGAGTCGGAAATGGGATAAATCATACCCGCATCTAAGAGTTTAATCACTTCTTTCTTAATAACCTCATGGATTTTTGGATTAACTCTCCTTTGGTTTTGAATGGCGGGTTTATAGTCATCCTCCATAAGGATTTTGTGAGTACAAAAATGTGGATCAATTCCCCTTATGTCGGATATTTTCCATGCTAAAGCTTTCTTATGTTTCTTAAGAACTTCAATAAGTTTCTCTTTCTCATCCTCTTTCAACTCTTTAGCAATAATCACCGGTAATTGGTCTTTTCCTTCTAAGAAAGCATATTCTAAGTGGGATGGAAGGTCCTTAAGTTCAATGGGAGGTGGACTCTCTATGGAAGGTTTAACAATAGAAGGTTCCTCAATGGTAATCTCGTGTGGAATAGGAGAAGGAATAGGGTCCTCATTGAGCAACTTTTGGATTGTAAGAATATCTTCTTCCCAATTAATGGGAGAATCATCATCACCAAGAAAGTTTGACTCAAATTCCTCCAAGAGGAAATCACTCTCTCAAAAAGGTGTTAAAGAGGGAGCAATTGAGGCCACGATTTCAACATGGGGTATCCCATCACTAGCACTCTTACAAGCATCATGAAACTGTTCATTACACACTTCATCTAGCACATCCACAATGTTAATAGTCTCACAAGGTCTAGACTCCTTAACCTCTTTCCTATCACAAACTTTCCCTAACTTAAACACCACTCTCTCATCCTCTACTCTCATAATTAATTCCCCTTCCGCCACATCTATCAAGGTACGACCCGTTCTCAAAAACGGTCTACCAACAATTAAAGGCACTCTAGGATCCATGTCATAATCAACCACTACAAAGTCGTCCGGAAAGGTAAACTTATCCACACCTACAAACACATCTTCCGCTATACCTACGGGGTGAGCTATGGTTCGGTTGGCTAGTTCAAGAGTCATCCTAGTGGGAGTGAGCTCGGGAAGAGATAGTTGTTTCCAAACCGATAAAGGCATGAGGTTGATGCTCGCCCCTAGATCCGCCAAAGCCATGCAATTTTCAACACCGGGAAAATTACAAGGTATCAAGAAGCGCCCCGGATCTCCAAGTTTTGTTGGTAAGGTTTTAAGTAACACCGCGGAACAATTTTCATTAAGGGATGTGTTGGGCAAATCAACCAATTTTTCTTTGTTTGAGAGCAAATCCTTGAACATCTTAGCAAACTTTGGCATATAAGCAAGAGCTTCCGCAAAGGATATATTGATGTTGAGTTGCTTAAACATCCTTAAGAAATTGGAGACTTGGATGTCATCCTTGTTCTTTAACTTGTCCTTTTTCAACCTTGAAGGATATGGAAGAGTAGGTTTTGGTGTAGGTGGAATAGGTGTTGTGGTGGAAGATTTGTCTTTGTTAGCTTCTTCATTGGGAAGTGTGGAAGGTAAAGGAGAAGTATGAGGTGGTTGAGAAGGTGTGTTTGAGTGAATAGGAGCATTTTGAGGAGGCAAAGTAGAAGTAGAAGGCTTGTCACAAGTAGGAGCACAAGTGGGTTGAACAATAGTAGGTTTAGGAGGTGAAGGATCCTTTGTTGTTGTTCCACTCCTTGTTGTAATAGCATTGACATTGGCCCTAGGGTTTGTTTGTGTGTTGGAAGGTAAAGCCCCTTGTGGTCTTTGATTTATTGCCACTAAAACCCTATTGATTTGGTCATTAATTTTCTTCTCCATAGCTTGGAACTTCCTTTCATTCTCTTGATTCATTTTTTGCAAGAGATCCATTGTGTTAAACTCTTGTGGCACATAACCTTGAAAACCTTGAGGTTGGAAAGGTAAAGGTTGGGAGTTAAATCCTTGATTTTGTGGATAAAAGGTATTTGCTTGAGATTGAAATTGATTGGGTGCCTTGTAGTTATTTCCTTGGTAAGGTGGTCTTTGCCCTTGATTCCTTGGTAAAATTTGAGGAGGATTTTGTTGAATTTGGGTGGGTGGTTGGGGTGGGAATCCGGGTGGAGTAAGGTAGTTTTGAGATTTGTAAGAAAGGTTATTTGGATTGATATTAGGCTTGAAGTGTTCACGGTGTTCCTCTTGGTAAGCATAGCATTCCCCTTGATACCCTTGCACCTTATCACATTGTTCATAAGAATGGGGGACCTCCACAAGTAACACAAGAAATGGCAATAGCATTCACATTATTTGAAGAATTGTTCAATGAAACGGTCTTAAAGGCTTGAACTATCTCGTGAGTCATTTCTTGTTGTCCTTGTTTGACTTGTTGAAGGATCTCTTTAAGAAGTTGGTTGTCACAAGGAGTTTGAGAATTGTTTTGGATAACATGAACCTTTTCTTCAAATGGATTGTTTGTTTGAACCATTGCTTTAGTCTCAATGATGTCCAAAGCCTCTTGATATGTTTTAAGAAGAATATTCCCTCCCGCGGAAGCATTGAGTGAATCTTGGTGGTGGATTTAAGGCCATCATAGAAGAGGTTGATTTGGTGAACTTGATCCAATCCATGATTAGGGCATCGCCTGAATAACTCACTATACTCTTCCCAAGCATCACTAAAGGATTGACTAGGTTTTTGTTGAAAGCCCATAATTAAAGTCCTCAAAGCCATAGTCTTATGTGGAGGAAAGAACTTGTTCAAAAACTTAGTGGTGAAACCATCCCATGTGGTGATACTATCGGGTGGTTGGGTGTCTAACCAATGCTTAGCAATTCCTTCTAAGGAAAATGAAACTAACATCAACCTAATCACCTCATGTGGAACCCCATTATGCTTAATGGTATTGCAAAGAGAAAGGAATCTCTTAAGGTGAGCATGAGGATCCTCATTCTTGTTACCAAAGAAAGGTGATTGTGAAACCATATTGATCATAGATGTATGTAGCTCAAATGTGTTTGCGGGAAAGTCGGGAATCTTGATAGCACTAGTATATCCATGAATGTTGGTTTGCATACGTTCATACAAAGAGCGATTATCAATAGCCATGGCTTCTTGTGGTGGAGTCAAAGCACGATTCTCGTGATCGGCTTGGTGGACGATGGTGGTCTTACTCTTTCTCTTTTTCTTCCTTTTCGGAGGAAGATGTTGTACACCAATCGGTATTTGTGCACGCCCGCGAGTGAGCATGCAACTCAATACGAGGAATGAGAGAGAAGCTCTCGTATGACTTTGAAGAGAAATGGATTATCCTCTTCGAGTTTCAATATTAAATATCCACAAGAAAATAACAATATACTTATGTACTACTTGGGTGCAAGACCCTCAATGAAGCCTTCCTTCTTAGAATACTTACAAGTGAACGGGGGGTTAGGTGGCGCGAAGCACTTAAGTACCTATTGACCCTTAGATGACATTTTATAGCTCATCGCCTTTCTATTCACTTAAATGTTCGTATTCTTCGAATTGTTGCTTATCGAGAGTATTTATCTATTCTTGCTTTATTTTGTTTGATCGATACACGTGTCAAGGACCGGAACGCCCCTCAACACGGTGTATTGCCTCGGCAATACTTATGGAGAATATGTAGATTGGTTGTTCTTATACGTATACGTATTTACTTATAATAATATATGGAAAATATTTTTGTATTTATGAGTTTTTTAAGAGAAAATACTATATGTACATAAAAACCGAGAGAATCCAATAATATATATTTTTGGTTGCAATCTCTTAGGAAAAAGATTGCTTTTTGGATTTTTTATTTTTTTTGTCAATTCTTTAGGAAAAGAATTGTTTTGTTAATTTTTTAGTTTTTATATATTTTTATATTTTTTTTATTTTTTATTTGTTTTTGATTTATGATACGTAAAAATAACGTTCACAAAGTGAACGGATCCCAAAAGCCAATGAAAACCGTCAATCGATAGTCTCTCGTGTAGTCAAAGAACCGGCAGCGGCGCCATTTGAAATTGAGTATAATGCCGTTCGTTTTTTTCTCAGTTCTTGCTAATGGAAAGTCCAACCAATATCGGGTTTTTAACTGTTTTTGGTTGTTAAACTTGTTTGGATATTCTATTTGCTAATTCAACAAAGCCTTGCAAAACGGAAAAATTATTACCTACTTATATGTAAAACATCTTGCAAATACCAAGTTTTAACTCAAGTAATATTCAAAATGAAAAATATGAAACTTAAAGGACTGAAAATGTAAATTCTAGGAAAGATAAATGCTTGAAATGTAAATTCTAACAATTCTAGGGACTAAAAGTGTAAATCAGTTAACTAAAAGGATCAAATATGCAAAACTTATAACCAACTAACCAAAATGTAACAAACTTAACAACTTGCTAACTGAAATTAACAACTTTCAAAACTACAAGGACTTACAAATTGCAAACCCTAAAAACAATGAAGTTTAGCCAAGTATACACACTGCTTAAAACATTAGGGACTAGATTGCAATTTCAAAAACTATTTAAGCCAAAAACGGGTTTAAGATGAAAATAAGCTCGTTTGAGCTTATTAATGAACCAAATTCAATGAGACAAGTTGCAAAACGTTTTAAATCCCAGATAAGCTACGTGTATAAAAGGATTTTGGCTAAAGTTGCAAAATAAGCAAATGAGAACTTATCAATAAGCCCAAAATAAGCTACAGCAAAATCTAGACAATCACAACTTGATTTTCTTGTTGAAACTGATTAAGCTACTCAAGTGATGAACGGGAAATCAAACTAGAACAATTTCATCCAGAAATAAGCTAGAAAAATGGATTAAGCTGAAAAGAGCTTATCGTTGACCAAGCGTTGACCAACTTATTTTTCAAAAAGCTGAAACTTTCAAAAATCAAGTAACTCTATGTTTTAAGTGGATTTGTGAAGAAAAATGGCCAGGTTAATGAAAAGGATTAGGAGATACAAATTTTCAGTTTCAATTTACAGAAACTTGCCTTAACCTTGCTTATCTGAATTATGCTTATTCATATTTGCTTATTGAGAACTGTATTGAATGCTTTTGGAATCTGAATCTATATGATATAAGCTACAACTGAGAACAAATTTGGTACAATTTCATCAAGTATTGAATGAATTCTAGCCAAATGAAAATTACAAGTTCTAAATGACAAAACTGAATGAAATTGACCCAAACCTTTTGATGCCATTTGCCTGTTTGACTCTCAAATTGACTTGTAAATGACTTGAAAAACTTTATTACCACCTATTGACTGCAAAAGAACTTTAAAATACCAGGACTCAATTCTTGAAAACTCTTGATTAACTATTGCCAAACACTCCTTTATCTGATTTTTATGAAAATTTGTGAAGACTTTTTGATTTTGAAATTGAACTGAATGAAAATCTATAGCAAACCAGACTCAGTGATCAAAATGAAAGGTTTAAAAGAAGTATGCAAGTACTTATCACTACTAGAACTTCAATCAAAGTACAAGGCTAAAAATGACTGAATTAAGCAATAAGCTAGAACTTAATCCAAATCTAAGAACAAGTAAACAGAATCAAACTACAAGCAATCAAAGATCAAGCAATCAACAACTCTAAACAGCTTTTATCATGCAAACATCAAGATTACACTATGAAAAGTATCATGCACTTGACAAATTCAGTGGAACAAAAATGAGAGCTTTAAAACCTTTTGAAGTAATCCATTGGGAAGAAGAGGAGCGCTGTGCTCTCTTAGCCTAGTGATAACCACTACCTTATCACTAGGACAACAATCAATCAATCAAATTCAGCTACAAATCAACAGAAATCATCAACATGCTTGAAATCTTCAAAAATCTATGGATTGAACTGAATTATTCTCAAACAGCTAACAAACTTCTTCAAAGTAAGTTATGATCAAGGAATGATCATAACAAACACAATGCAGTAACAAAAGTATCCAATAGCAGCAGGAAATGAGCAGTAATATGAAGAACAGTTTTGGCGGGAAAGGATGAATTCAAATTTTATTAATGGAAAACGGTTACAAAGTTGTTAGGAAGCTACTAACTAACTAACTAACTCAAGAGTTTGTCAGACTCTTGAGTAGTTAGGGTAGAAGGGAAGGAAAATTGAAAGGAAATTTAGAAGTGTGTGTTTTTACAAAACTAAGCTACCCGTTACAAATGAAGTCCATCCATCTATTTATAGGCATGAAGGAGGAGTTTGTTGGGGTTGGTGACGTGTTGGGACCAATCCCAGCTCTCCACGTGGACAATTCTGCAAATTTCCTCTTCCAAGTATGAACACAAATTGGGCCTTTCTTCAATAGTTGATTTCATGTTAATTGACTTGTACCATTGTGTTCGTCTCTTCAAAATGATCAATTTTGGTGTTGACATCTTTTCATGAAATGGATTGTAGCTCAAACGCGATCCTGGCAAATATTTTTGA
This sequence comes from Glebionis coronaria, assembly GCA_025667525.1. Taxonomy (NCBI): domain Eukaryota; kingdom Viridiplantae; phylum Streptophyta; class Magnoliopsida; order Asterales; family Asteraceae; genus Glebionis; species Glebionis coronaria. The sequence continues at coordinate 151,504,885 of CM046879.1, read as the reverse complement.
TGAAGAAGATGCCACGTGTCAACATGTGAATGGCTGAAAAAGCGTCACACGGATCACACTGTTGAGATTTTCTTCATTTAATGTGGCGGCTGAGTGGGCAATAAATTAGGCTGAGTTGGTAATCCGTGTGATTTCTTTTCTCTCTTCTCATTGGCCAATTCTTGTACACATGGATTAAACTTGTGTAACTTTCCAATAATGGTAGTTTCAACCCTTGTACTTTGGTAGATTGCATTAAAGGCTTGTAACTTTATTTCTTTGACACTTTAAGTCCTCCAAACTTCATCTTTGAGCAGGATTGACCCTTTGACTTTGTTGACTTGATAGTTGACCAATTTTGACTTTAATCTTGACTTTTTACAATATTTGCACTTTAGTCCCTCAACTTTGGCAATTTGTCAAGATAGGTCCTTGTACTTCAAAGTCTTGTCACTTTTGATCCTTCCTTGTCTTTTTCATCAATTTGAGCTTGATTTTTCTTTGTTTGCTTGAAAATGTATCCTTTTACCTACACAAGTGAACACAAACACAAACATACCACATAACACTGTTTTTGCAAGATAAATTGGTATTTTGCTTCATGTTTTAGGGTTATTTGTTGATAAAAGGATATGAGTTTAAGCTCATATCAATTACCCATAACTTCTTGGCTCCTCGCACTCCACAATCAAATGGGGTAGTTGAAAGGAAGAATAGGACTCTCCAAGAGATGAGTAGGACGATGTTAAACGAGCAATCGTTGCCTCAAAAGTTTTGGTGCAATGCCGTAGATACATCGACTTATATTCTCAACCGAATTCTTATTCGACCTTTCCTAGGAAAGACCCCCTATGAGATTCTTAAAGGTAAGAAACCCTCATTAGAATACTTTAGGGTGTTTGGAAGCAAGTGATTTATCCTCAACACCAAAGACTACCTTACCAAGTTTGACCCAAAGTCTTACGAAGGTATCCTTTTAGGTTATTCCCAAACTAGTAAGGCCTACATAGTCCTAAATAGAACCTCAGGGGTTATTGAAGAATCACTCAACGTAACCTTTGATGAAACCCCTCCTTCACCCAAGACACCACCATTGGTTGATGATGACTTGGATGAATTAGAAGTAGTTAAAGCCAAAGAGGTTAGAAAAATAGGAGTTGAAGACCTTAGTGTTGAAAAGGAAGTAAACATTAAGGAGTCTAGGGATCATACTCTCAATAATGTCATTGGTGACTTAAATCAAAGGACCCTAAGATCTTAAGTCCAAAACCAAAGCAACTTCTTTTGTTTTGTCTCCTTGATTTAACCAAAGAATGTTAAAGAAGCTTTGACGGATGAGAGTTGGGTCATTGCGATGCAAGAATAATTGAATCAATTCGTTGCCAATGATGTTTGGGAACTTGTTCCTCCACCTAGAAGTTCTACCATTATAGGAACCAAATGGGTATTTAGGAATAAGCTAGATGAGAATGGTGTTGTGTCTCGTAACAAGGCTAGACTTGTAGCTCAAGGCTATAATCAACAAGAAGGGATTGATTATGACGAGACATATGCACCGGTAGCTAGATTTGAATATATTAGAATCCTTTTAGCCTACGCTTGTGCCTTAGACATTAAGCTTCAACAAATGGATGTAAAGAGTGCATTTCTTAACGGTTTGATCAATGAGGAGGTATATGTGGCTCAACCTCCCGGCTTCATTGATTTTGAGAAACCGGACCATGTTAACAAGCTTAAGAAAGCACTTTATGGACTCAAACAAGCACCCAAAGCTTGGTATGATAGACTTAAAGTGTTTCTTGTTAAACATGAGTATACCATGGGTATGGTAGACAATACACTCTTTACAAAGAAGAAAGGTCCTCACCTCATAATCGTACAAATATATGTTGATGACATTATATTTGGCTCACCTTGTCAAGAATTGTGTGATGACTTTTCCAAAATCATGCATGATAAGTTTGAAATGAGTATGATGGGAGAACTTAACTTCTTTTTAGGACTCCAAATTAAACAAATGGACGATGGTATTTTCTTTAGTAAATCTAAGTACGCTAAAGAAATGCTAAAGAAATTTGGATTAGAAGAATCTAGACCAATGAAGACCCCTATGGCCTCGGATACTAAACTCACCGTAGATGATGATTGTGAGTCGGTAGACAACACCAAATATAGAGGTATGATTGGTAGTTTGTTGTACCTAACGGCAAGTCGGCCGGATATCATGTTTAGTGTTTGCCTTTGTGCTCGCTTCCAAGAGGCTCCCAAAACCTCTCACCTTGAAGCGGTTAAGCGTATCTTCCGATACATTAAAGGCACTATACATTTAGGATTATGGTATCCTAAAGGGACCGGCGTAGAAACCATTGTCTACGTGGACTCGGATCATGCGGGAGACTATGTGGACCGGAAAAGCACTAGTGGAGTTTGTACCTTCATGGGTTGTTGTTTAACTTTTTGGTTCTCCAAGAAACAAACCGCTCTTGCGATATCCACCACGGAAGCCGAGTATGTGAGTGCCGGAAAAGCATGCCAACAAGCTCTATGGATGAAGCAAGCGCTTGTTGATTACGGGATTTCTCTTGATGATGTTCCCATCATGTGCGATAATAAAGGTGCTATAGACCTAAGAAAGAATCCCGTGCAACATTCGCGAACTAAACACATAGAAATTAGACACCATTTCCTTAGGGATAATGTTCAATAGGGGAACATTACTATTGAAAAGGTGCCCTCCGAGGACAACTTAGCCGATATCTTCACTAAGCCACTTAAGAGGGAACCTTTTAATTACTTGCGTCTAGGTCTAGGATTAATGGAACATCTTCCTTAAATTCTTTTCTTATTGTGTGTTTTCTATTGCCACTTTGAGTCCTTGAGTCTTTTAAAATTCCTTTGAAAAATCTTCCCATCCCCTTTTCAAAACTCTCAAAGTCTCTTTCGAAAATGGTTGAGAAATTCGTTTGACATTGTTAATTCAATCTAAAAACGATTTTTCATAGATTCTCGCTATTAATATAGAGCTTACATAATTCATATGTATGATTCTCTCAAACATAGCAAGAACAAGATTGAATCATGGAGGATCATTGTGTCATGACTTAAGGTCTTGTCTTACACACCTCCCACATTGATTTTCTAATCCATGTATTTTGGTCATATCTCTATTTGGTAAGTTTTCATATATTTTCTTTGTCTATCTTTGCTTTTAAGCACATCCCTATGATAAGTTAGACTAGAAAAATAAGATTTGCTGAAAAATCTTTCTCCAAACACCAAACCCTGCTTCTGCAGGCGGTTCCATAAGTGAACCGCGGTACCTTATTGATAAGGTACCGCCAACATAGATAAGGAACCGCCTACAGTGGCCTTCCTTTTCGGGTTTTTGTCTGAAACTCCAGATTTGCTCCAACCTTTTTGAGAATCTTTGTTTCAAACGCTTTGACCATCCCAAAAATACCCTAAGCCTTCCCTATTTAAACCATAAGCATTTTGCATTACTTCACATCCAAAATGTCTTATTCTCCCAATGAAAGCCTTGAATCTCCTCTATTTTCTCCAATTGCTTTCAATCCAAACCCACCCAAGAACACTCTTAATCATATTTCTCCTACCAAGAATGTTGATTGTGGAACTTCTTTTCTTCCACCACCACCCTTTAGTGTTCTTCCTCCTTCTCATGATAATGTCATGCACCATGGAACATATTGTCATTGTTATCAATATCAACATCTTGCTATGGCACACATCTATGAGGAGTTGAGCTACATCAAGAGTCTCTTAATAAAGCCTCCTCTTCACTTTGATTATGAGATCTCCAACAAGCCACCACCACCACCCTCCGCTATTACCTTGTCTTTCATATAAGCATTGATTGCTTATCCACAAGACACCAAATTCAAGCAAATCTTAGAATTCTAGAATAACTAGGATTAGATTTATGCTTTTGGCTTGTTTCTTTTTCCATACTTCTTTGTATGATGTTCTTTTAGTAACCTATCTTGGATCTTTGTCTTTGTGTTTTCTTCTCTTTTTTATCTTTTTATTTTTTTGTGTGACCTATTGCTATATATTGTTGGTTGTTTCTTTTGTTCAACTAACCCTTCTATGTAGCTTGTCACCATATCTCGATTCCTCGGTGCCCCAAGCTAGGGGGAGTAAGCACCAAGGGAGAGTCTTTGCAAAGTCCGTTTCTTCAACACCGGATTACGCAACCTTTTTGATTCGACAAAGGGGGAGAAATGAATAAACTCGTCTTCGAAAATCTTGTTTTTGTGTGATTGAGTTTATGTATTGTCGGAATCAAAAAGGGGGAGATTGTTAATGCAATAATGACTAAAAACGTTACTTGCATTTTTCGGTCTCGCTTAGTTTTGATTACGACAATATGTAAAAACAAGCATTTACGAAAACAACGAAAAACGAATTCTTGAGTTCAAATATTTTTCATTTTACCCATTTTCACTTAAGATATGGATAAACAAGTACTAACCTTAATCAAGTGATCAAGTGATTTAATCTTTTCTTAAAACTCACTTTTTATTAAAAGTGACAAGTTTTTATTAAACTTTATTTTTAAGAAAATGTTTTATTAAATTAATTATTTGAAATTTGAAAATGGCATATTCTTATTCTGTTAAGAATATCCTTTCAGGATATTTTATACCCAGATAAGACCTCCACCACTAAAGGACAAAAAAGAGCGGAGTCTAGTCCGGCGGTACCTTAGCGCCTAGGCGGTACCTTATCGATAAGGTACCGCGGGCTGTGATAAGGTACCGCGGGCAGAACTAGCCGTTGGCTCCTTTGTCCTTTAAATAGTTGGCCATTCTCAGCTTTTCATCTCACCTCTTTTGCACATTCATTTCCAGATTCAAACCCCTTCTTTAATCACTCAAATCTTTGATCATTTGTTTGATTATTACTTGTTTAAGAAGTGAATCTTGTTCTTCCATCTCTTCCTCTCCAAGTGCAAAGAGAAGAACACTATCCTAGTGAAGTGTTGAGTCCACCACCAAAGATCCATTGAAGATCAATTTTTATATACTTGTAGTTGTGTCATAGTTGTGAAGATCCAAGTAGTTGTGTCTATTTGGAAGTTGTGTATGTACTAAGTATAGTTGTGTAGATTGGTCCTAGCTACGATTAGGGCTCGACTTTTAGCTTAGAGTCGGAAATTGGTTAAGCGACGTGTACGGTTTTCTCCACCATAAGGAGCTTGTTGTGTAGTGAACTCTCGAGTAAGGAGTACTCGAGGAGTGGAGTAGGAACGAGGAGTGAGCTTCGTTGCCGAACCACTATAAATCCTTGGTGTTCGGTTTGATCTTTCTTTACCCTTAACTCTTTACATTCCTTATTACTTTTTGTATATACATGTGTTAATCCATGAGGGTAGGATTATAGACTCAAGAATACCGGGAGATAATTATATCAACTCTATGTTCGAGCTAATTGGGTTTGATTGTTTGCTTTACATAGACGAGGTAATTTATCCCTTTTTCCTTCTTGAGTTCTTTAGTACTTACTCCATGCTTGAAATCAACGACCAAATCTTTATCCGTTTCTTGTTGAATGGTCAAATCATTCAATATTCCCTCGATGATTTTGGTGATATTCTTGGTGTGCCATTTGAAGGCACTTGTCGTTTCACGGATAAGTGGAGACTAGATGCTCTCTTGGAGTCAAACGACAAACCTCTAAATGACACCACCGAAGTTGATCTAAATTTCATCCTTGAAATCATCACGAAAGAGCGTAGTGGAAACGTTGTGAGAAGCCTTCATACAAATGTGCGAAATGTGAATAGGTATGAAGTGCTCTCAAGCGACCTTAAGGATTATATGCTCCAATGGGCAAACATCCTTAGGGAAAATGTGTTTTGTCTTGGTGGGAACCGGGATCATATCCCGGCTTGCATGGGGCATATGTTGTTTTGCCTGTTTACTTCCACCAAGTACAATCTCGCATATTACATCGCTCGACGTATAAATTATGCTCTTTCCAAACCCAAAACAAACCTCCCTTATGCTATGCTTCTTACTCGCCTCTTTAGAAGGGTTGGTCAAGATTTTCCTCAACTCGATCTTTCTCGCTTTCACCCGGTTCAACGGGTTATGTTGCCTATTCAAGAGGCGTATCAACGAAAGCCAAGAAGTGACCGTGGTTCGAGAAAATCCGACCATCAAGAGCCGGATGAGGAGGACACCGATATGCCACCAAGTGATGGTGATGGCATCGGTCCTAGTTCTCATTTTGACTCTTCGAGCAACTCCCATCCATCCTCAAATCAATTCGAGGATGATTTTGAAGACTTAGCTCCTCCTCCTCACCCTTCTAGTGATGTTCCTAAAGATCTCAATATGGAGCATCTTTATCATGAGAATCTTAGAACCCGGGGAGAATTACATGAACACCGAATGGAGTCAAGAAAAGGGTTCAAGTATTTGGGAAAGATGATCAAGGGTTTAGGAAAGAAAAAGAGGTGAAGACTTTGAAGTTTTGTCAAAGTTTGGATTTGATGGTTAAACATTTGGTTATTAACACTTTGGTTTAGTTGTTTATTAACTTGTGTTGCATGCTTGGATTTCCATTCATTTTGATCCTTAATGTTTTTCTTATGCCATCATATTTGTGTTTTACTTAGCTTTGTGCATGCCATATGATAGTTAGCTTATTAGATTATGATCTGTAGTTAACTTTGGCTTGTGAAACCTTTGGGAAAAATCTGGGTTTATCAAAAACTGGAATGGGAAATTTTTTAAAACCTTCTGGTCGCGGTTCCATATCGACCCGCGGTTGGTTCAGCAGGATTAACTACAATAATCCTTACTTTTGGTACCTTTGTTTATTCTAAAGGGGAGGAGGTGTCTGTTCCCTTAAATACCTCAAACATTTCAATCATCATTGTCTTCATGCTTATAGTGTCAGCCTTGGTAGACTTAACATCTTCCTAGATGATGGCTTGAGAGTTTCCATAGTAGCAACTCTTGTTCTGAGGCTAGCAATATTTGAGTCTTCGAGACTCTAGGCGATCACTGAGAGATGAGTGGCATTATCAATATACCCTTTGGAGGCCTTGGTGAGTGGGCATTCAGTCTCGGGATCATTTTGAAGGATCTCATACATGGTGGTACACTAAGTCTTTACCTCACTTAAATCAGATTAGTGAGCATCAATTCGTTTGAGAACTTCAGTTGCTTTGTCTTCATTGAGTTTGTCCATGAGCTAGCCCAATTTAGACGAGGACTCAGTGTTTTTGGTGACAACTTCCTCCAACTTTGTCTTCACAGAGACATTGGCTTCAATGGTCTTCAGGGCATGCTCTATACACTTATTGAGATTGGTTTGAGCATTATGATAAAAAAATTTGATGTCGATGATTAATAAGTGTGAAAACACTTATCCTTTTACTACTTATTTCCAATAATAACAAGACCAAAACGTGTATTTTATGTCGTAAAAGTCGGAATTATGCGTGGTTTGTGTTTTTATTGTGTTTTAGGACCAAAAGATGAAAAAGGAAGAAAACATGGGCTATCACATGCTTTTATCGAAGAAAACAAGAAAAGACGAAGTCACAAGATCAAGAGTGCAAAAAGAACGGAAGTCCAAGGCCTATTCTGAAGATTTATCGAAGAAAAAGTCTAAAGACAGAAGTTTAATGAAGTCTAAGAACTCAAGTCTAATAGAAGAAGAAAATTAAAAGACAAGTTCAATTTACATCGACAAATCCCGAGACGACGTCGAAAAAGACAAAGAATTTAAATCGAGTCGAGAAGAAAGAAAGAAAGAAGGAAGCACATGCACCTCCTCATCTCCTATAAATACCCTCCTAATGACACATTAGGAGGGTGTTAGCTACTTTATTTTCTTTTTTGTAGTTTTCATTTTAGAGAGAGAAAGTGTTTAACTTTCTCTCACGTTCTTCATCTTTTCTTTCAAGTTTAAGCTTTATTTCACCCTTGTATTTGGAATTCATTAATCAAAAGTTCAAGTTTAAGCTTTTAATCTTTAATCTTCTCCTACCTTTCTTGATTTTGGTTTATCTTTGATCCGAAATGTTCTTGATCCGTGATTGATTTTAATGTTTTTGTGATTAAAAAGTTTATCTTTTTATTCCCTACTATGTTTTTATACGGTTTAAGCTTTAGGCTTGTTGTGCTTATTGGCTTATTTCGTATATAGCTTATTGTCTTTTAAGTTCTCTTAAAAGTTTAGTGTTTTTAAAGTTTGATTTATAAAGTTTGGTTAATTCGTCTTTTGAAAGTTTTTAAGTTTATGCTTGTTTTTATTCGGTTAAGATTTGATTAAGTGCTTATACATCTTGCTTATTTTGGCTTATTCAATTTCGGCTTATTTGCTCTTTGATTTCCATCGTATTATGCTTAAAGGTTTTACCAGATACGATCAAGTAAATGTGATTGCATAAACCCCTAGGGTTTCTACTTGCGATCCATTACTTCGATCACCAAGTACGATCGTTCACTACAATCACACTCATTAATCCTCACCACGATCACTTGTCGCGATCGTGGGTACGATCATTGAGTGCGATCTATGGCTACGATTGCATTGAGTGCGATCACCTATACTACGATCACTAGGCTACGATCGACTGATACGAGCGTAGGCTGCGATCACTGGGAGTACGATCTAAAGTCACGATCGTTGTGGAGTACGATCACCAGTTACGATCGCATTGATTGCGATCCAGGATACGATCAAGGACCACGATCGCATTGACTGCGATCCTATTTCATTTTTCGTTTTTATATTTTATTTAAATTTCAAATTTAATTTTTCACGCATTTTTACTTAGTGTTATTTTTAAACGAGTTTTGTCTTAGTTTATTTTTACCAAGTTTTCAAGTTTTAAATTCATTACGTTTTAATTTTCCCAAAAATTGCACGCTTCCCGAAATCTCTGTTTTTTACCAAGTGTTTTTCTAGTAATTTTTAGTTTAATTTTTTAAAGCTTTTATTTTTCTCAACGACATTTTCACATTTACTTTTAGTTTAAAATAGATACCCAATCCATTTTATTTGTCCACCAAGAACGACTGAGTCGCACTAATTAACGGTAATCAATTCGAAAAGATCGGATTCAACGAACTTTCATAACTAAGTGAAAACCTAGTTATTAAATGGCACCGCTGCCGGCTCTTTTCGTTAAGATTAACGGTTTTAAGTGAGAGACGCGTTGGATTTTGGGATCCATTCACCTTTGAACGTTATTTTTCTTGCTTAAAAATTTTCAAAATCCATAAAAATTAAAAATTTTCAATAATACAAAAAAATAGAAAAACATAAAAAAACAGAAATATTTCTTGTCTATCTTTCTTTTCTTTTTGTAGGTGTGTATGCGTACTCGTGCTCGTAAGAAGAAAGTAGCTCAAGCCGAAGTCATTACTCCACCTATTGTCACCATGGACAATCAACCAATGATCGAGCTTTTGCAATCACACGTAGAGGGTAACAACGATGCTATTGTTATACCCGAGATTGGAGCCAACAACTTTGAACTCAAATCCGACTTCATTCAAATGGTCTCGGCTCAACCTTTCTTGGTAAGTACACTTGATGATCCTCATGACCATATAAAAAGGTTTCTTCAACTCACTAATACGGTTAAGTATAATGGGGTTTCACAAGAAGTGATTCGCTTGCAACTTTTTCCTTTCTCCTTAGAGGGACAAGCCCGGCATTGGCTTGATAAGGAACCGCCACAAAGTATTCTTACGTGGACGGATTTAGAGACTAAATTCATCAACTACTTTTTCCCACCCTCACGTACTACCGCTTTGCGGAATGAAATCATTACCTTTGAACAAAAGTACGGTGAGACATTTAGTGAATCTTGGGACCGTTTTAAGGAATTTTTAAGAAAGTGTCCACAACATGGTTTCACAAAAGTACATCAAATTAATACTTTTTACAATGGTTTAAGCATGAATGACCAAGATTCACTAAATAGTGCCTCGGGGGGTAACATTTTGGTTAAGTCTTATAATGCCGCATGGGACATTATTGAGAATAAGTCTAGAGTGCAAACCAAGAGTGTTCGGACTAATATGGCTAGTGCTAGCACTAATAAGAGCGACAAGAGAATTGATAAGCTTACTTCGCTTGTTGAAACACTTGCTCTCCAAACCGCTAACAACACCAAAGCTATCAATGCACAAGTTAATGCTATGAGTCAGTCATGTGAAATATGCGGGGGATCTCATTCATACACCGATTGTCCTTCGACTCATGACAATCCAGAAAATGTGTATGCCGCCAACGGTAACTATTCCACGGGAGGCTATCAAGCACGTCCTCAAGGTGACCGCAATTTGCTCAGCTATCGCTCAAACAACTTTCTTTCACCACCCGGTTTTCCACCTCAAAACCCAAACAACCTCAATCGCAACAATTAAAACCGACCACGAGCTCCAAATCAATATCAAACCCAAAGAAACCCATATCCACCTCAAGGAAACAATAAAATTCACCAACAACCCGCTTATCAACCACCTTCCTACCATGCTCTTCCTCCCAACCAACCTACCGCATTTAACCACGAGGTTGAAACTTACATGAGGACTAATGACGCAATAGTGCAGAATCTTCAGCGAAACTCTTTGGCCAGTCAAACTAATGACTTAAGGGATATGATGGCTAGTTTCTTCCAAAGTAATCAAGCCTCTGGTTCGGGTTCTCTTCCGAGTAACACCGTTGCTAATCCAAGAGGGGAGATGAAAGCAATCACCACTCGAAGTGGAAAAGGTTTAAAGGAACCCGAGCTTCCTACACCTACACCGGTGATTGTGACAAAGGAAAACGAGTCCCCTTCTCCAATTCCTCCAACTTCTACTTCTCCAATTCCTCCAACGTCTACTTCTCCAATTCCACCGCCTTCTATTTCTACCCCTCCACCACCCAAGGATGTGAGTGAGAATTCCATTCCAAAGCCTTCATCTCAACCCAATATACCTTATCCCTCAAGGTTGAGGAAAGAGAAATTGAAGAACAAGGATGATATTCAGGTTTCTAACTTTCTCAAAATGTTTAAACAACTGAATTTCAATATCTCCTTTGCTGAGGCTCTCGCTCACATGCCCAAATATGCTAAAATGTTTAAAGATCTTCTCAGTGATAAGGAGAAACTTCTTGACATCGCTCAGACCCAACTTAACGAGAATCGCTCCGTAGTGCTCTTAAGGAAATTACCCACCAAACTTGGTGATCCGGGTCGTTTTCTCATTCCTTGCAACTTCCCCAGGGTAGAGAACTATATGGCCCTAGCCGATCTAGGTGCTAGTATAAACTTAATGCCATTAAGTGTTTGGAAACAATTATCTCTACCCGAGCTAGTCCCCACACGAATGACATTGGAATTAGCTAACCGTACGGTTGCTTATCCGGTGGGGATAGCCGAAGACGTCTTCGTTGGTGTCGACAAATTCACCTTTCCGGCGGATTTTGTTGTCGTTGACTACGAGATGGATCCCCGTGTTCCATTAATCGTTGGACATCCATTCTTGAGGATCGGTCGCACTCTCATTGATGTAGACGCGGGCGAATTAATCATGAGAGTTGGTGACGATAAAATCGTCTTCAACATGGGAAAACTTTCTAAGCAACCTTCTGAAAACGAGAGTGTTAATTTCATTGACGTTCTTGATGAGGCTTGTGAAGAACATTTCAAAGACGCTTGTAAAAGTGGTTCTTCTTCTCTACCCATTGTTGAGACCGTTGCCTCTATTGCTTCATCACTAACTCCATTTGGAGAAAGTGATTTCATTTTCAAAGAATTTGAAGCAACTTTGGGAGATGTGAACTTAAAATATGACGATTCTCCCACCGATTGGGATGAAGACATTCGTACCATTGAGAAACTTCTCAATGAGGATCATATTTCTCCACCATCTCCTAAGGATATCTCTATCGATGATCTGATTTGACTACACCTTCCATCGAAAATCCTCCAGATTTAGAGCTTAAGGACCTACCATCTCATCTCGAGTACGTTTCCTTGACGACAACAAGAAGTCACCCGTCATCATCGCAAAGGATTTGAAAGAAGACAAAAAATCCCGACTTATCACCGTGCTGAAGAATCATAAGAAAGCGATTGCGTGGAAAATCTCCGATATTCGTGGAATTGATCCTCACTTTTGCACACATAAAATTCTCATGGAGGACGACTTTAAACCCACTATTCAAAGCCAAAGAAGGGTGAATCCCAAGATACATGACATTATCAAAAAAGTGGTTATCAAACTTCTTGATGCGGGAATGATCTACCCTATCTCGGATTCACCATGGGTTAGTCCGGTCTATTGTGTGCCTAAGAAAGGCGGAATCACCGTTGTGCCCAATGAAAACAACGAGTTGATTCCTAATCGTCTCGTTACAGGGTGGAGAGTTTGTATAGACTATCGCAAACTCAATGATGCTACGAGAAAGGATCATTTTCCCCTTCCTTTCATGGACCAAATGCTTGAACGTCTAGCGGGTAATCACTATTACTGCTTTTTAGACGGTTTCTACGGGTATTTTCAAATTCCCATCGATCCTAAAGACCAAGAGAAAACCACGTTCACTTGTCCTTATGGAACATTTGCTTATAAAAGAATGCCTTTCGGCTTATGCAATGCTCCTGGGACATTCCAAAGGTGTATGATGGCTATCTTCCATGACATGGTTGAAGAAACTATGGAAGTCTTCATGGATGATTTCTCGGTCTATGGTGATTCTTTCTCTCATTGCCTTGCCAATTTGGAACGCATGCTTAAGCGGTGTGAAGACACTCGCATTGTTCTAAATTGGGAAAAATGCCATTTCATGGTAAAAGAAGGCATTGTTCTTGGACACAAAATCTCCAAAGCCGGTCTTGAAGTAGACCGTGCTAAAGTGGATGTCATAGCCAAATTACCTCCACCTTCAACCGTGAAGGGTGTGAGAAATTTCCTTGGTCATGCGGGCTTCTATCGACGATCCATTCAAGATTTTTCTAAAATCGCTCGCCCGATGACCCACCTCTTGGAAAAAGATACTCCTTTTATCTTTTCTAAAGAGTGTCTTGAATCCTTCAATCTTCTTAAGGACAAGCTAACAAAGGCACGGTCTTGGTTACCTCTAATTGGGAGCTACGTTTTGAATTGATGTGTGATGCTAGCGACTTTGCTATTGGAGCGGTTTTTGGCCAAAGAATGAACAAACACTTCCAACCAATCCATTATGCTAGCAAGACAATGACGGGAGCTCAATTGCATTATGCCACTACCAAAAAAGAGCTTTTAGCTATAGTGTATGCTTTTGAGAAGTTCCGCCCCTATCTTGTTCTTTCCACCACCATTGTCTATACCGATCATTCCGCGTTGAAGTACTTGTTAACAAAGCAAGATTCCAAGCCATGACTTCTTCCTTGGGTTTTGCTCCTTCAAGAATTTAAAATTGAAATTCGTGACAAGAAGGGACCCGAAAACCTAGCCGCGGATCATCTAAGTAAACTTGAGGATCCTTATCAAGGGGATCATCCGAATCAAGAGATCAATGACTCTTTCCCCTTGAGGCCTTAATGTCTATCAATTCCAATCTTGATGACACACCGTGGTTTGCGTACATTGCAAACTACTTAGCGGGTGGTATTCTCATCGAAGGGTTAACATCCCAACAAAAGAAGTTCTTTAAAGATGTTAAGACTTACTTTTGGGATGACCCTTATCTCTTCAAACAAAGTGCTGATCTGATTATTCGTCGGTGTGTTGATGGACCCGCAGCTTTAGACATTCTCGAAGCTTGCCATAAAGGACCCACCGGTGGTCACTTTGGTCCCAACTACACCGCGAAGAAAGTGTTTGACTCGGGATTCTATTGGCCCACCATTTATCGTGACGCTCACGAGATGGTTAAAAATTGTGATGTGCCAACGCCAAGGCAAGATCACACATAAAGATGAGATGCCTCAAAATTTCATACAAGAATATGAAATCTTTGATGTATGAGGTATCGACTTTATGGGGCCATTTCCATCATCTAAAGGGAACAAGTACATCCTCGTAGCCGTTGACTACATATCCAAATGGGTTGAAGCTAAGGATCTCCCTACGAACGATGTGAGGGTGGTTGTGAACTTTTTGAAGCAGCTTTTTGCTCGATTCGGTGTTCCTCGTGCTATCATCAGTGACCGCGGGACTCATTTTTGCAATGATCATTTTGCTCGAGTCATGGCTAAGTACGGTGTCAATCATCGTCTTTCCACCGCTTATCATCCTCAAACAAATGGTCAAGCCGAGATATCTAACCGTGGATTGAAGCAAATTCTTGAGCGTACTGTGGGAGAGCATCGTGCCTCGTGGGCCGATAAGTTAGACGATGCTTTGTGGGCTTTCCGTACCGCTTATAAGACCCCGATTGGTTGTACACCTTATCGTCTTGTGTACGGGAAAGCATGCCACCTCCCTGTTGAGCTGGAACATAAGGCGTACTGGGCCTTGAAGTGGGCTAACTTCGACATCAACAAAGCAGGCGATCTGCGGAAGATTCAACTCAACGAGCTCAATGAACTGCGGAATGAAGCTTATGAGAACTCATTAATCTACAAGGAGAAGACCAAGATCATTCATGACGCAAGGATTAAACATCGAGAGTTCCACGTTGGTGATCAAGTTTTACTCTTTAAGTCTCGGTTGAAGATCTTCTCGGGCAAGCTGAAGAGCCGTTGGTCTGGTCCATTCACTGTCGCCAAAGTCTTCCCTTACGGCACCATTGAGCTTTCTCAACCAAATGGGCCGAATTTTAAAGTGAATGGCCAGCGTGTGAAGTTGTACTTTGGTGAGGACATATCTCATGAGATGATTCCATCCCTCACCCACGTTTCCCTTGAATTAGTTCTGGGTCGAGTCATGCTCGTGACTCGGTTAACAAAAACAAGCGCTTCTCGGGAGGCAGCCCGTTGATCTATCTTTTACCGTTTTCATAATAAGTGTAGGGGGAGCCCCGTATGTGTTTGTTGTCTCGTTTCTTATGCTGTGCAGGGATTAAAGCTTCAAAGATCCACTTTTGATGACTTTTGACGAACCATGATCCCGTGTACCCGTCTTCCCGGTTCTATCCTAAACTGTCATGATTCAATATTTCATATCTTATATGTTCACTTTGAAATCACTATAGTTGTCCTTCCCTTAGCAAGATTTAAACAAAGTGCACAATGTCCTAAGTGTAGGGGAGTTTACTCCCACATGCTTAAACATTGAGGACAATGTTTATATCAAGTGTAGGGGGACTTCTATCGAAGTAAGTGGTCTTTTCCATGAATTTGCCCTCATCTTAACCGGAAAATTTGATTTTTCGACATTTTTCAAAAATTTTAATCTATTTTGGCCTAGTTGTATAGTAGTATTTTCCTTTGTTATCGTTATTTACTTTCTTTGCTAGAATAAATTTTCAATAAAGTGGTTTTAAATTTTTCAACGTTGTGAATCTTTTGACTCAACCCGAGTTTACTTATCTAAGTTTACTCTAGCTAGTATCCTTAACGTGTTTAAGTCAAGTTTTGCTAGGCTTTTATATAGGGAACTTTAAAACGACAAATTCTTAACTCTTACGGGTTAAGAACAAGAACTTTTCGCAAGTTCCTATAATTGACCCTAGAAAGTCGTTTATCAAGGGAACTTTAAAATGCGAATTCTAAACTTGAAAGAGTCTAAGAGTTTGCAAGATCCTATAGATGACTTGAAAACCCAAAACTTTGATTTAATTGGCTAAGCATCCACGAGTCTCATTCCTTGAGATTTTAAATTGTGGAGAATGAGAGATGATAGAGTCAATTATAAGTTAGGTATTCTTTCGTGAATTTATGTGAGTTGATTATAAGCTTATTCTCCCATCGCTTGCTAATAAATACATTTGCAATAAATAAGGTTGTACGATTTGAAAAGTTACTTAGCTTCTAGCACAAGATCGTTTAAAAGTTGCTCGGTATGAATTAGAGTTCATAGCCAAGGCATAACTTATTGAAGCGGATGCGAAGATTGGCGAGTCCGAAAAGGCCCTAACAAGGCATGAGGGCTACATTTTGTTGCTAAAGATCCCAAGTGATGTGAAGAATCATTTATCAAAAATCAATATGAAGGATCAAGACACACGACGAAAAGCAAATACTCCCCAAAAGATCATGGAGAAGTCTATCCAAAAAGGCCCTAACAAGGTATGAGGATAAATTGATCCAAGTCCTAAAAGGAGGTGGATCGTTGTATATCAAAGTCCAAAATAAAGATTGGTGAAAAATGAAGAAGTCGTGGTCCAAATATGAAGAATCTCTCAAAAGCTTCAAGTGAGGAAATTCCTATTATGAAGAGAAGACCATAATTTCAGGAACGTCTCTCAAGATTCAAAGTATGAAGTCGCTGCCAAATATCGGTCTGAGAAAGGTCTCAAATCGTGAAGCGATTTATGCCAAGATATGAACTTTAAGAGGTCCCGAGAAGCAGTTTTAAAAGATTTTGTCCTTTAGCTAACTATTGATTAAATCGTCCTACTTTATTTTCAGCCTAAATAACTATCGAAATAAGTCAAACAATGCATCCTCGTGATCATTCAAGACAAAATTAAAATATAAGAGATACACCTAGGAATAAGGGAGTCTAAGTGAATAATTAGGCCACATGAATTCGTGTTAGTTTGCTAACTTATAATAACAATGATCTCGTTTTTAAGCTTGGTTTGGGGAACGTGAAACTTGAGGATGATGAACATTCATGACTGCCAAAACCCCAATGTAAGTCTTTGATTTCAATCTTTTTAGTTTCCATAAAGTTTAGTATTTAATAAATGCTAAGGTGGGTTATTTATGATGGAAAATGTAAATCGTGCTTTGAAATTAATACATTGCATGAGGGCATTGCAATGGTCAAGTGTAGGGGATTTAATAAGTGTGAAAACACTTATCCTTTTACTACTTATTTCCAATAATAACAAGACCAAAACGTGTATTTTATGTCGTAAAAGTCAGAATTATGCATGGTTTGTGTTTTTATTGTGTTTTAGGACCAAAAGATGAAAAAGGAAGAAAACATGGGCTATCACAGGCTTTTATCGAAGAAAACTAGAAAATACGAAGTCAAAAGATCAAGAGTGCAAAAAGAACGGAAGTCCAAGGCCTATTATGAGGATTTATCGAAGAAAAAGTCTAAAGACAGAAGTTTAATGAAGTCGAAGAACTCAAGTCAAATAGAAGAGGAAAATTAAAAGACAAGTTCAATTTACATCGACAAATCCCGAGACGACGTCGAAAAAGACAAAGAATTTAAATCGAGTCGAGAAGAAAGAAAGAAAGAAGGAAGCACATGCACCTCCTCATCTCCTATAAATACCCTCCTAATGACACATTAGGAGGGTGTTAGCTAGTTTATTTTCTTTTTTGTAGTTTTCATTTTAGAGAGAGAAAGTGTTTAACTTTCTCTCACTAAGTTTTTATCTTTTCTTCATCTTTTCTTTCAAGTTTAAGCTTTATTTCACCCTTGTATTTGGAATTCATTAATCAAAAGTTCAAGTTTAAGCTTTTAATCTTTAATCTTCTCCTACCTTTCTTGATTTTGGTTTATCTTTGATCCGAAATGTTCTTGATCCGTGATTGATTTTAATGTTTTTGTGATTAAAAAGTTTATCTTTTTATTCCCTACTAAGTTTTTATACGGTTTAAGCTTTAGGCTTGTTGTGCTTATTGGCTTATTTCGTATATAGCTTATTGTCTTTTAAGTTTTCTTAAAAGTTTAGTGTTTTTAAAGTTTGATTTATAAAGTTTGGTTAATTCGTCTTTTGAAAGTTTTTAAGTTTATGCTTGTTTTTATTCGGTTAAGATTTGATTAAGTGATTATTCATCTTGCTTATTTTGGCTTATTCATTTTCGGCTTATTTGGTCTTTGATTTCCATTGTTTTATGCTTAAGGGTTTTACCAGATACGATCAAGTAAGTGTGATCGCATAAAACCCTAGGGTTTCTACTTGCGAACCATTACTTCGATCACCAAGTACGATCGTTCACTACGATCACACTCATTAATCCTCACCACGATCACTTGTTGCGATGGTGGGTACGATCATTGAGTGCGACCTGTGGCTACGATCGCATTGAGTGCGATCACCTATACTACGATTACTAGGCTACGATCGACTGATACGATCGTAGGTTGCGATCACTGGGAGTACGATCTAAAGTCACGACAGTTGTGGAGTACGATCACCAGTTATGATCGCATTGATTACGATCCAGGATACGATCAAGGATCACGATCGCATTGACTGTGATCCTATTTCATTTTTGGTTTTTATATTTTATTTAAATTTCAAATTTAATTTTTCCCGTATTTTTACTTAGTGTTATTTTTAAACGAGTTTTGTCTTAGTTTATTTTTTACCAAGTTTTCAAGTTTTAAATTCAATACGTTTTAATTCCCAAAAATTGCACGCTTCCCGAAATCTCTGTTTTTACCAAGTGTTTTTCTAGTAATTTTTAGTTTAATTTTTTAAAGCTTTTATTTTACTCAACGACATTTTCACATTTACTTTTAGTTTGAAACAGATAACCAATCCATTTTATTTGTCCACCAAGAACGACTGAGTCGCACTAATTAACGGTAATCAATTCGAAAAGATCGGATTCAACGAACTTTCATAACTAAGTGAAAACCTAGTTATTAATGATGAAATCCATCTGATTATCAGTAAGCTCATTCATTTCAACCTGAGTTTCATCATGCTTGCGACCATTGTTTTCTAACGTTGTGAGAATGGTGATAGCACGAGTTTCCAAGTCTGAGTGTTTGGAGCTGACCTCTTCAATCAGTTTCGCATAAAGGTGTTTGAATACACCCTTGAGAGTTTGGTAAAGCACCTTCTTAGTAATTAGTTTGATATTATCAAACTATGAATCAACCTCCTCAGTATTCATGCCCATTGAAGAAGTTTCAATTGTTTCCTTAGGGGAGAGATTTGATAGTTGATGCATCAGGGAGGGCTCCTTCATTAGGGTTGCCTCAGGGGAGCGTTTTGGTTGAGCCTCGTGGAAGGGAGTTTGTTCATCAAATGGAGGAGACTGAGGTCTAGGATTTTCTTGTTGAGGGGGAGGAGTTAGTTGGTGAGCATCAGTTTCTGTTTCATCTCCGTCCTCAAACATTTCTTCATTGTCACTGAACCCTTGGAGTTCTTCATCGGACGCATGAAACAGGGAAACATAGTCCCCAAAGGTCAGTGGCAGTTGTTGGTTATCCAGATCTTCTTCAGACGAAGGCTTGCCTTCGTTTAGGTCACTCTATGCTACAAATCCTTTGGATTGGGTTTGATCCAGCTTATGATCAAAAGCATCTTTTGATTGATCAAGAATGGTAGTGGGATTCCTATTTTTAAGGTGTGTTACCCGTAGGCTTCTTACTGATTCTTAGGAATCAGTAGTGGTTCCCTCAAGCAAAGACTTCATTAGGAGAGTTGGTGGAGGTAAGATCCCTATCAGTGAGGTGTTTTACCCGTGGGCGTCTCTTTGAGTCTTTGGGATCAGATTAGGTTCCCTCAGGTAAAGACTGTTGATTTAGTGTACCATCATCAGGAGATTGGGTGGAGGTAACAGTCCAATCAGTGAGGTGTGTTACTCGTTGGCGTCTCCCTGAATCTTTGGACTTAGTTTGTACTTCCTCAGGCAAAAGTTCTGATTTACGAATGCCCTCAAAAGAAGAGTGGATAAGCAGTCCCATAGCATAGGGTTATGTATTTCCCTCCACATCAAAAGGACCGGTATTGTGGCCCGTCGACCCTGACTGTGATGTATCAGGGCCTCCCGCAAGCTCTTTCATTTGGGTCATTTGAATCTTGGTCTACTTCAAGGTGGGTGTTTTAGTCTTGGCCTTTTTCCTTTTGGGAAGAGCCTCGGAAGCCTCAGAATTCAGTGCCTTGGATTTGGGTTTAGGCACAGTCTAATACTTCTTCCGCTTCTTTAGAGAAGTGGGAATAGGAGACACTGACATGACCAATAACATTGGTCATGTGGGTTGTCAATTCAACAGGGTTGACTTCATATGGGTTACGAGAAAGGTTATATGAACTCAGAATGGCGGGTTAAGACCCAGAAAGTTTTTCCGGAGTGTAAAAGGAACCTAGTAACTGTTCTAGGGCGCATGAAAACTTGATTTTGCTAGTTAAAAGTTCGTTGTTCTCGGTGTCTAATCGAATTGATCTCCGGTTGAGTGTGCGACTCAGTCGTCTTTGGTGAATAAAAGAAAAGGGTCGTCGTTGTTTAAACTAATGAAAGCACAAAAATGAAAGCGAGAAAAGATTAAACTAAAAATAAAGACTCTTAAAAATAAATAACGAGAAATTAAAACGTAATAAAAATGTAGACTTGAAAATAAAATACTTTAAAAATTAAACTAAGACAAATAAGTAAAAATAAAGCTAAGTAAAAATAAGACAAAACAATTAAAATAAAGCTAAGTAAAAATGACTGGAAAAATAAATTTGAAAAATAAATTTAAATAAAAACGATAATTTTCGCAATATATAAAAAACTGGAATTAATTTCGCAATAAAAAACAAAGATTTCGCAATTCCTAAAAGTTGAAAATAATGTCGCAATAATTGCAAAATCATACAACAATGTCGCAATACAGCACAATGTCGCAATAATGCACAATGTCGCAATAATGCACAATGTCGCAATAATTACACAATGTCGCAATAATACACAATGTCGCAATAATGCACAATGTCGCAATAATTGCACAATGTCACAATAATGCACAATGTCGCAATAATTGCACAATGTCGCAATAATTGCAAAATCGAATCAGATTTTCTAAAAAATTGGAAATCGAAAAAGGACGAAAATAAGCACTTAAAACTCAAATTTTAAAGGACAATAAGCCAAGAAAAACACCAATAAGCTAACCAAAACTAATAGATAAATGATAAAACTTATAAAAACTTTAAAACAAACCACGAAACTTAAAAAGATTTAAACTTTATATAAAAATATGATGAAAAAGATTAAGATTAAGAATAAACCATTAAGAAAAGTAGATTGAGATTAATAAAAAGCTAGAAATTAAAGACAAAGATTAAAGATTTAAGTTCACAAGATTAAAGATTAAAGATTAAAACTTTAAAACATGAAATAAATCTAGAGAGAGAAAGTAAAAACTAGAGAGAGAAAGTAAAACTACACTACTCCTATTCTAAACTAACTAACCACCTCCTAATGACACATTAGGAGGGTATTTATAGGAGGAGTAAAATGTTGGTGCTTTCTTCCGTCTTTCTTCTTGTTCTCGACTCGATTTAAATTCTTTGTCTTTCTCGACGTCGTCTCGGGATTTGTCGATATAATTTGAACTCGTCTTATAATTTTCTTCTTATATTAGACTTGGTTCTTCGACTTCATTAAACATCCGTCTTTAGACTTTTTCTTCAATAAATCTTTAGAATAGGCCTTGGACTTCCGTTCTTTTTGTACTCTTGATCTTTTGACTTCGTCTTTTCTCTTTTTCTTCGATAAAAGCCCGTGAAAGCCCGTGTTTTCTTCCTTTTTCATCTTTTGGTCCTAAAACACAATAAAACCACAAACCACACATAATTCCGACATTTACGACATAAAATACACGTTTTGGCTTGGTTATTATAATTAAGTGGTAAAAGGATGGGTGTTTTCACACCTATCAAATCCCCTACACTTGACCATTGCAATGCCCTCATGCAATGCATTAATTACAAAGCAAGTTTTACATTTTCTATCATAATTAACCCACATTGGCCTTTATTAAACACAAGACATTAAAGAGATAGAAAATTACAAAATATTCAAAGGAAGAAAACAAGTAAAAAGATCAAAGACTTACCTTAGGGTTTTGGGAATGTCATGAATGTTTATCACCCTCAAGTTTCACGTTTCCCATATCAAGCTTAAAAACGAGATCATTGTTATTATAAGTTAGGAAACTAACACAAATTCATGTGGCCCAATTATTTACTTAGACTCCCTTATTCCTAGGTGTATCTCTTATATTTTTTATTGTCTTGAATGATTACGAGAATGCATTGTTGACTTATTTCGATAGTTTATTTAGGCTGAAAATAAAGTGGGACGATTTAATCAGTAGTTAGCTAAAGGACAAAATCTTTTAAAACTGCTTCTCGGGACCTCTTAAAGTTCATATCTTGGCATAACTCGCTTCACGATTTGAGACCTTTATCGGACCGATATTTGGTAGTGATTTTATACTTCAAATCTTGAGAGACGTTCATGAAATAATGGTCTTCTCTTCATAATAGGAATTTCTTCACTTGAACTATTTATCCTCATACCTTGTTAGGGCCTTTTTGGATAGATTTCTCCATGATCTTTAGGGGAGTATTTGCTTTTCGTCGTATGTCTCGATCCTTCATATTGATTTTTGATAAATGATTCTTCACATCACTTTGGATCTTTAGCAACAAAATGTAGCCCTCATGCCTTGTTAGGGCCTTTTCGGACTCGCCAATCTTCGCATCCCGCTTCAATAAGTTATGCCTTGGCTATGAACTCTAATTAATACCGAGAAACTTTTAAACGATCTTGTGCTAGAAGCTAAGTAACTTTTCAAATCGTACAACCTTATTTATTACAAATATATTTATTAACAAGCGATGGGAGAAAAAGCTTATAATCAACTCACATAAATTCATGAAAGAATACCAAACTTATAATTGACTCTATCATCTCTCGTTCTCCACAATTTAAAATCTCAAGGAATGAGACTCGTGGATGCTTAGCCAATTATATCAAATTTTAGGTTTTCAAGTCATTTATAGGATCATGCAACTTCTTAGACTCTTTCGAGTTTAGAATTCGCATTTTAAAGTTCCCTTGATAAACGAATTTCTAGGATCAATTATAGGAACTTGCGAAAAGTTCTTGTTCTTAACCCGTAAGAGTTAAGACTTTCGCGTTTTAAAGTTCCCTATATAAAAGCTGTAACACTCTCATTTTTCGTATCGGTACAGCGGAAGGGTCTTTCAGAGTGTTACGGGATAGCACAATAACTCCAATCATAGACAACACATAAAAATGGTTGTACAAGGTTTAACAAACATTCATTCGATAAAAAGGTTTAAAAGTGTACAACAGGTCCCAAATTATACAGGTCATTAAGTTTACAAAACACAGATCGAATGAACATTTTTAATATTAAGTGTGGGCCATCAGAGTCGATCTCCATCCGGATTACCTTCAAGCACCTGAGATAGAAAACATGCAAAAATCATATCAGCAAATGCCGAGTGAATTCATAGAGTTTAATGAAAACCGTTATATAAAACAATCATTTACAATCATTAAAATCAGAACACAAGTATAATATCGGAAGTAAGTCCACATATTGCTAGTCAGGCAATATATAAATCAAGCATACATCTAAAACCGTCCATGAGACCGCAGTCTCTATATTACCATGATAGGTAATATATTCATCGTTAATAGCGTCGTTATCATATATAGGATACATTTTTATTTGGATTAGGATTATTATTAGCCGCAGGACATTGTTACCTTACTGTGAAAACAGCGGGCCGCGAACCCGACAAACAATTTGCCCATCTAAGTTAGCGTGTCGTCACAAAAATCACGCTATGGAATCTTCTCATACATAAATTCGCTTACCAATCAATGTGGTACGACGGGGATCAACCGTCAAGGCGCGAACTGGGGTGATCGTCCCCAAATAGTACTATCAAATGCATAAGCGTCTACCAAATCCCGGTAGTTCACAATTCATGCTAATGGGACTTTAAGTGACATAACCTAACTACTAATAATCCTTTTAGTCTCGAATATAGGGTCATAGCATCATTCGGGTCCATATCATTTAGCATACAATCGAGACTACTTGTGTTCTATTTTTATAAAAATCTAGCATGTTATCTCCCTCACGGGTTTACAAATCATTTTATAAAACATTTAAAAGAGTGCGAGGCTATGAACTCACGTTGTTAATGAAAGGCGGATTATCGGCTACGGGCGTGCTTCGGTCACGGAAACCTATATAAATAATAATCGGTCTTAGACTCGGTCCAATGACTTTTATCAAAATAACAATATACATATATATGATTTTGTACATATGATGATGATCAAGTGGGTTTATAAATCCTCATTTACTCATTTTAGTGTTTGCGTTTTAGTATCGTCTTACTAGTTCACTAGTTTTACCGATTTTACCTATTTTAAGTTCATTAAGTCTTTTATAACTTCTTTAACTTGTTTTTACCCATTTTATACCTATATGATCAGTATATATACTTTTCATGTTGGGCCCTATTGGGTTAAGCCCAAATAATTCTTTTTTTACAAGTATTTATCTTATTAAGTCCAATTATTAGTCTAATAGGTTTAGTTAGCTCGTAAATGTCCGTAATTCTTATAGTTCGGGTTTTATCGGTTTTTACTTGTCTTAGTTACTTATACATCAGTATATAACTTTTATAAACTTTACATTAGACGGGTTTGGTCGTCTAAGTTTTATTTGATGAAAAACGTTAATTTCACGGCAATAGCCGAAAAAGTCGTAAAAATCAAGTTTATAGTTTCTATTACTTACAAATATTATTTTTACTACCATTTATATAATTTACCCATTTGATTAACCTTTTATACATTTATATAATTAAGTTTTATAAGTTAGTGGGTTTATACTTTACATTTTATAAATTATAAAGTGAGTGCTTATATAATAATAATAAACATTATTTCCAAAATCTGATTTTTAACTTCACTTTCACCATTTTTATCATATCTAGAGTTCTACAATGACTTAGAAGCTAATTTTTAGATGACAACTTCTTCATAATATTTTCTAAATATAACTTAGTTATAGCTACTGCCCATTTTGAGTTTAAGTTGCCTTAACAGTCCCTACAAAACTGCTTATTCAGATTGTACCACCTAACTTGTTTTGATCATATCTCACTCATTATTTTGATTCCATTGCATGGCCAACTCTCACATGTGTATAACATCATCTACTTTACTGTAAATAGATCAAACCATGCATTTTTATCAGTTCTTCATTTAGTTATCTACTGTTTTTATACATCCAACTAATTAGACATGATTTTAGCTTCATTTCTTATGGTTATCATCATTTTTAAGCATGTTTATCAACACTTGATCCCCACACAACATTTTTATCATCATATATACATCATATACATATACAAAATGAAAGAAAATACATTTGTCCTTTACAAAATAATAAGGGAAAAATGTAGAGGATGATCTTCTTTACCAATCCAAGTGGATTTCTTGTTTTAGGAAGGCAAGAACTTGATGAACACAACAAGTATCTCCAAGACCATCAAATATCAAGATCATATGTTGGAAAATCAGCCCTAGGACACAAGCAAATCACCTCCAAAGTTGGTTATATGGCCACCAAATGATCAAGGTTTCAAGGAAACACCTTAATAGGACTAGTAAACATGTGGTTTGTAGTTAGAAAAGATCAATGAGGGTGTTTGTGGCTTGATTTGGGATGGCACAAATGGTGGAGTAGAGAGAGTTTTGGGGTGGATTGCATGGGTGAAATGGTGAAATGAAAACCATTTGTTGGTTTTGTTAAGTTGGTGGAAGTTTAGCTTAAAGTGTAAGCATGAGCTTACACTTGTATAAACAAGTTAAGTCTTGTGCCACCTATGTGTGGTGAGTCATTTTAGCCGTCCCATGTAAGCTAGTGGGATGGGGCAAAGTGTTTTGTCCCATCTCACTAGTTTACGGGTATTTCTCGATTCTAGTTTTCTCGATTTGCGTGCCCTCGGGTCGTTTTACGAAAAACGTTTTTATAAATTATGAATCACCGTCACAAAACGAATCCAATAAAAATTGTCTCATCAAAAACGGAGTTCAAAAACATAAATACGTAATCCTAAGGTTTCCGGTTTAGTCGTAAAAGACGCCAAATTATGCACGTAAGCCCAAATTTAAATCCGTAAATTGTGAGTTCGTCAACCAACATAAAAATAAGTTTCAAAATATTATACGAGAAAATATTTAACTACCTGAAAATGTTAGATTTGTCACTGCTTTTCCTCCTAAAAGGGATCAACGTCCTCGTGATCCATTTCATTTGGATGTCCGTTTCTTATTGAAATCGAAGAGGTGCGGATATTTCTTCCACATTTCATCCTCTCGTTCCCAAGTATACTCCGGTCCATGCTTTGAATTCCATCGGATCTTGACAATAGGTATCCGACTTTGTTTCAGTTGCTTTACCTCACGGTCCATAACTTCTACGGGCTCTTCGATAAAATGCAACTTCCCATCTATTCGAACCTTACCTAACGGAATTTTCTCATCACTCACTGCTAGACATTTCTTCAGATTAGATACATGGAATGTGTTGTGAACACCATGAAGTTCTGGGGGTAACTCTAGTTTGTAAGCCACCGGACCTACTCTAGATAAAATCTTAAAGGGTCCAATATAACGGCAATTCAATTTTCCTCGTTTTCTAAATCTTATAACGCCTTTCCATGGCGATACTTTCAACATTACTCGGTCACCCACTTCAAACTCCATTGGCTTCCGTCGCACATCCGCGTAACTTTTCTGTCTACTACGGGCAGTCAACAACCTCTTCTTAATCTGAACTATCATCTCCGTAGTCTCCCGGATCAATTCCGGTCCCGTGAGCTGGGTATCCCCAACTTCACTCCAGCATACAGGAGATCTACACTTCCTACCATACAAAGCTTCAAACGGTGCAGCCTTAATACTAGAATGGTAACTATTGTTATACGAAAACTCTGCTAACGACAAATGTTTATCCCAATTCTTACCAAAGTCTAACACACAAGCTCTCAACATATCTTCAAGTGTTTGTATCGTCCTTTCACTCTGCCCATCAGTCTGGGGGTGATAAGCAGTGCTCATATCGAGATTCATTCCCAAAGATCTTTGGAGAGATTTCCAAAAATTCGATGCGAATCTAGGATCTCGATCTGAAATGATCGATACAGGCACTCCATGCTTGCATACGACATTATCCAGGTATATTCGAGTCAGCTTCTCCAGTGAGAACTGCTCCTTAACCGGAATGAAGTGTGCTGATTTGGTCAGTCTATCGACAATAACCCAAATCGAATTGTTTCCAGATGATGTTCTAGGAAGCTTGGTGATAAAGTCCATCGTAATTCGCTCCCACTTCCATTCAGGAATCTTTGGTTGTTGAAGTAGTCCTGATGGCTTTTGATGTTCAGCTTTGACTCTAGCACAAGTCAAGCATTGAAGAACATACATAGCTATGTCAGCTTTCATATTCGGCCACCAGTACAACTTCTTCAAATCATGGTACATCTTATCAGATCCCGGATGAATGGAATACTTAGATTTATGGGATTCTAACATAATCAAATCTCTTAAGCCTCCAAACTTAGGTATCCACATACGACCTCTTAAACATTTCACTCCATCAGCTCTAACCTCTAAAGGATCTCCTTCTCCTCGGAACCCTTCATTAACAAAATTCTCCTTCTTACAAGCTTCTATTTGCGCATTTCTAATTTTTTCAGGCAAATTATTGTGCACGGTCAAGACTAGAGAACGCACCCTGATAGGCTCTCTATCTTTCTTACTCAACGCATCAGCAACAACATTGGCTTTTCCTGGGTGATATTTTATATCACAATCATAATCACTCAACAACTCTATCCATCTTCGTTGCCTCATGTTCAATTCCTTCTGGTCGAGAATATACTGTAGGCTTTTGTGATCGGTGAATACCGTACACTTTGTGCCATACAGATAATGTCTCCACAACCTAAGAGCAAAGACCGCAGCTCCTAACTCAAGATCATGAGTAGTATAATTCTCCTCATTCTTCCTTAATTGCCTAGAAGCATAAGCTATCACTTTCTCTCTCTGCATCAAAACAGCTCCATAACCTCTAAGAGATGCATCACAATACACTACAAAATCTTCACTCCCGTCGGGTAATGATAAGATTGGCGCACTACATAATTTTTGCTTCAATGTCTGAAATGCTCCATCTTCATCACTTCCCCAAACGAAAGGTTTATTCTTCTGAGTAAGCTTAGTCAAGGGTTTAGCTATCAAAGAAAATTCTTTAATGAATCGCCTATAATAGCCAGCCAATCCTAAGAACTGTCGCACTTCCGTTGGCGTTGTCGGTGCAGACCAATTCTTAATAGCTTCAACCTTTGCAGGATCAACATGAATTCCATCTCTGTTAATCACATGACCAAGAAATTGCACAGAATCTAACCAGAAATCACACTTCGAAAACTTAGCATACAACCGTTCATCCTTCAACAACTTCAAAACAATCCTCAAATGTTCTCTATGCTCATCTTCATTCTTAGAATAGATTAGAATATCGTCAATAAACACAATCACAAATTTATCCAAGTAGGGCTTGCACACTCGATTCATTAAATCCATGAAAACCGTAGGTGCGTTAGTTAACCCAAATGGCATTACTTGAAATTCATAGTGTCCATAACGAGTTCTAAATGCAGTTATAGGAATATCTTCTTCACGGACGCGAAGTTGGTGATATCCTGACCGCAAATCTATCTTAGAATACACACTAGATCCTTGCAGTTGATCAAACAAATCATCAATCCTAGGTAAAGGATATCGATTCTTAATTGTCAACTTATTCAGTTCCCTATAATCAATGCACATACGAAAAGATCCATCCTTCTTCTTAACGAACAAGACTGGAGCTCCCCAAGGCGACGAGCTCGGTCGAATAAAACCTTTATCAGATAACTCCTTAAGTTGCTCAGATAACTCCTTTAATTCAGAAGGGGCTAATCGGTAAGGCGCACGTGCCACCGGTGCAGCACCAGGAATTAAATCGATTCGAAACTCTACTTGCCTTATTGGTGGAAGTCCTGGTAAATCTTTAGGAAATACCTCAGGAAATTCACAAATAATAGGTACATCTTCCAATCGTTTCTCCCTAGACTCATTCCCGGTCACTTGAGCTAAGAATAACTCACAACCGTTCCTGATGTACTTTTGGACTTTAATACATGAAACGATTTTCAAACGGGATTCACCTCGACTACCATCAATTACTAACGTTCTATTCCTAAGAGGAATCTTAACCTTCTTCTCTCCACATAAAATAGTAGCATTATTCAATGACAACCAATCCCTACCAATAATAATATCGAAACTACCTAATTCTATCAACATCAAATCAATCGGAAAGGAATGGTTCAAGAGATTTAGAGAGCATCCTTCTAATAGCTTATTAGTTTTCACTAATTTACCATCAGCCAATTCCACCTCGTAACTGGTACTTATCTCAACAGGTTCAATATCAATAAGGGCACTAAATTTAGTGGATACAAAGCTCCTATCGGCACCCGAATCGAATAAAGCAACAGCATAATGATTGTTGAGTAAAAACGTACCGGTAACGACATTCGGATCCTCTTTCTTCACCTCAATTGTTCCAAGTTGGTAGATACCACCCTGGGGGTTTCTTCCAGGTACAATCGCTTTCAACTTGGGGCATTCCGATTTCCTATGACCTTCTTTATTACAGTTAAAGCAAATCGTTCCCTTCTTACACCTTTCAACCTTGTGTCTAAGCTTTCCGCAATTTCGGCACTTCCAGCAGTCGCCAGGATGCCTCTTGTTGCCACACTTAGGACATCTATCATCGTTGCGCGGTGCATTGTTGGTAATAGCATTTGCATTCCCCTTTCTCTGGTTCTGACGGCGATTGAAATTCTTCCTATAATCACCTCTATCTACACGATCACCGTCTCCCTTTCTTTTCTCACCTACACGGGCTTCATCTTCCTTATCCTGAATTATCTGTCCAATGAGTTGGTAAGCCATTCGAACAGCATCATCAATGGTCAGTGGTTTCGATGATGTCACGTCCCCCCGGATATTCCTGGTCAACCCTTTCACATATTGCTCAATTCGGATCTCTTCGGGTTCAACCAATCGAGGACATAGCAAGGCCAACTCATGGAATCGATTCGTGTAACTATCAATGTCCACACCTTTCATTCTCAGATGAATCAACTCCTGTTCTAACCTAATAATCACACTACAAGGACAAAACTCCAAAGTCATCCACTTCTTAATTTCAGCCCAAGGAGTAGCATTAGCAGCATCAAGACCCATGAAAGCAATTCTCCCGTTCCACCAAGTCAACGCACGACCTTTAAGAGTAGCCATAGCAAAAGTCACCTTATCTTCCTCCTTACACTTACTAATCCTAAACACCGATTCAATCTTCTCGATCCACTGGCTTAGTCCTACAGCACCTTCAGTTCCATTAAAAGGTAGAGGTTCACACTTCATGAACGTCACATAAGTACAGCCACCAACTTCAGGTGCATTCGTTCCAAGTCCTCCTACATTTCCTCCAGCATTAGCATTCACATTATTAGCATTCACATTCACATTAGTACCGCCAATTCCACTACCGCCAGCTCCACTACCGCCAGCTCCACTACCGCCAGCTTCACTACCGCCAGCTCCACTACCGCCAGCTCCACTACCGCCAGCTCCACTACCGCCAGCTTCATTTCTAGCATTTGCCATAAATTCAGCCATAGATGCGGTAACTTGCTCCGTAATAATCCTACATACATCATCCTCAGTCACAGCCTTCTTGGGCGGCATAGTTCTATAATTCCACAATTTCAAAGCATTAAGCATTCATCCAACAAAGGATTCATATAATATGGATCGAATTCATAATGAAGATACAAATAAGGCACAATATGGAATTCAAGACAAGATACATATTTCATTCGATCTGAAACAAAAGTATTGTCTTAGTACATCCATATCAAAGTTCTAACACTATATACACTCAAAATTCGTGCCAAGTCTACAACTAACAAGTCGGTTCAGTCAAAGCTATAAACACAAAAGATATAAAGGTCACTACTAAATACAGACTGGTCTACTGAGAACCGCCAGATGGTCCATCATCCATCGTCTTCTGGATCTTCGCCGGACGATCACTAGACACATCTTCAGCTGGGCGCTTACGGATTACTCCTCTTTCAACCATGTCGGCATAAAATCTACTGTTCCAACCCACAGATATATTCAACTCCTTTTCAGCTTTCTCACGCATCGCACGAGCCACACTCAACTGAATCTCCATAGAATTTACCTTTCTCTTCATGGCAGCATACTCACCACTTTCCAACACCGATAACCTCCTAATAGCCTCATTCAAACCACGTTCTACATCACTCAAATCCAAACTAAGCAATTCCCGCTCTTTCTCGCCAATCTTTGCCTTCGACTCCAAATAAGCAACCTGAGTCTGAACAACACCTAATCCAACCTCTGTCACACAACTCTTAACACGGGAAGCATCTAGATCACGTCTC
The DNA here is from genome assembly GCA_025667525.1 of Glebionis coronaria. NCBI lineage: Eukaryota > Viridiplantae > Streptophyta > Magnoliopsida > Asterales > Asteraceae > Glebionis > Glebionis coronaria. The sequence continues at coordinate 151,473,502 of CM046879.1, read as the reverse complement.
AAGGCCCATGGTGCAAGACCATCAATATGAGTAGCCTCTCGAGTACTAGACGACTCTCCTATCTCACGTCTACGAGTATCAATACCATCGGTACCGTCAGGTGCATCGTCATCCTCATCCTCCTCTGATTCAGAATCAGATTCAGACGATTCAGACATTTCATCCCTAGGTAACTCATCCTCAGAATCAGACAAACAAACTGGTGGGGGCAAAGGCTCGCCCTCTGGAACATCATACGGATATATAAGCTCAGCTTCCTCATCGTCATCAACCTCAACATCTATACCTACGTCCTCCTCGACATCCTCGTCGTCAATCTCGTCATCTAAATCATCTAACCCAATCTCATCCTCATTCTCAATATCAGCATTCTCAATATCTACGTCCTCATTACCCACATTCTCAATCTCATTCTCTACTAAGTCAACCTGAGGGGCAATCTGATCTCCTAGTCCTAACTCGGGCTCGGGATCCTCAAATGGTTCCTCCTCGTCATCAATATCAAAATCTACTAAGTCTAAATAAGGATCATCTTCTATATTAGGTTCGGGAATAGCATGGTTTTCTACAGGAATATTAGGGTCAGCCATGACAATCTGCATTTATATATATTTATCTCGTATTAGGATAACATACTAGTTAAACAATTACATAATGAAATCACGATATATACATATATATAAATTATATTATATATATATCAAAATATATATCTTCTCAATAAGGCTTGTTGGTAACGTCGGAGATCTCTGGCACCGTTATAGTCAAAAGATTTTTCAAATATTTTCTCAAATGTTCATTGTCAAAAGATTTTGAAAAGTTTTGTTCAAAACCTTGGTTTTTAAAATCTTTTGTTCTCTACAACGAGAGCTCTGGTACCAAACTGTAACACTCTCATTTTTCGTATCGGTACAGCGGAAGGGTCTTTCAGAGTGTTATAGGATAGCACAATAACTCCAATCATAGACAACACATAAAAATGGTTGTACAAGGTTTAACAAACATTCATTCGATAAAAAGGTTTAAAAGTGTACAACAGATCCGAAATTATACAGGTCATTAAGTTTACAAAACACAGATCGAATGAACATTTTTAATATTAAGTGTGGGCCATCAGAGTCGATCTCCATCCGGATTACCTTCAAGCACCTGAGATAGAAAACATGCAAAAATCATATCAGCGAATGCCGAGTGAATTCATAGAGTTTAATGAAAACCGTTATATAAAACAATCATTTACAATCATTAAAATCAGAACACAAGTATAATATCGGAAGTAAGTCCACATATTGCTAGTCAGGCAATATATAAATCAAGCATACATCTAAAACCGTCCATGAGACCGCAGTCTCTATATTACCATGATAGGTAATATATTCATCGTTAATAGCGTCGTTATCATATATAGGATACATTTTTATTTGGATTAGGATTATTATTAGCCGCATGACATTGTTACCTTACTGTGAAAACAGCGGGCCGCGAACCCGACAAACAATTTGCCCATCTAAGTTAGCGTGTCGTCACAAAAATCACGCTATCGAATCTTCTCATACATAAATTCGCTTACCAATCAATGTGGTACGACGGGGATCAACCGTCAAGGCGCGAACTGGGGTGATCGTCCCCAAATAGTACTATCAAATGCATAAGCGTCTACCAAATCCTGGTAGTTCACAATTCATGCTAATGGGACTTTAAGTGACATAACCTAACTACTAATAATCCTTTTAGTCTCGAATATAGGGTCATAGCATCATTCGGGTCCATATCATTTAGCATACAATCGGGACTACTTGTGTTCTATTTTTATAAAAATCTAGCATGTTATCTCCCTCGCGGGTTTACAAATCATTTTATAAAACATTTAAAAGAGTGCGAGGCTATGAACTCACGTTGTTAATGAAAGGCGGATTATCGGCTACGGGCGTGCTTCGGTCACGGAAACCTATATAAATAATAATCGGTCTTAGACTCGGTCCAATGACTTTTATCAAAATAAAAATATACATATATATGATTTTGTACATATGATGATGATCAAGTGGGTTTATAAATCCTCATTTACTCATTTTAGTGTTTACGTTTTAGTATCGTCTTACTAGTTCACTAGTTTTACCGATTTTACCTATTTTAAGTTCATTAAGTCTTTTATAACTTCTTTAACTTGTTTTTACCCATTTTATACCTATATGATCAGTATATATACTTTTCATGTTGGGCCCTATTGGGTTAAGCCCAAATAATTCTTTTTTTACAAGTATTTATCTTATTAAGTCCAATTATTAGTCTAATAGGTTTAGTTAGCTCGTAAATGTCCGTAATTCTTATAGTTCGGGTTTTATCGGTTTTTACTTGTCTTAGTTACTTATACATCAGTATATAACTTTTATAAACTTTACATTAGACGGGTTTGGTCGTCTAAGTTTTATTTGATGAAAAAGGTTAATTTCACGGCAATAGCCGAAAAAGTCGTAAAAATCAAGTTTATAGTTTCTATTACTTACAAATATTATTTTTACTACAATTTATATAATTTACCCATTTGATTAACCTTTTATACATTTATATAATTAAGTTTTATAAGTTAGTGGGTTTATACTTTACATTTTATAAATTATAAAGTGGGTGCTTATATAATAATAATAAACATTATTTCCAAAATCTGATTTTTAACTTCACTTTCACCATTTTTATCATATATAGAGTTCTACAATGACTTAGAAGCTCATTTTAAGATGACAACTTCTTCATAATATGTGCTAAATATAACTTAGTTATAGCTACTGCCCATTTTGAGTTTAAGTTGCCTTAACAGTCCCTACAAAACTGCTTATTCAGATTGTACCACCTAACTTGTTTTGATCATATCTCACTCATTATTTTGATTCCATTGCATGGCCAACTCTCACATGTGTATAACATCATCTACTTTACTGTAAATAGATCAAACCATGCATTTTTATCAGTTCTTCATTTAGTTATCTACTGTTTTTATACAGCCAACTAATTAGACATGATTTTAGCTTCATTTCTTATGGTTATCATCATTTTTAAGCATGTTTATCAACACTTGATCCCCACACAACATTTTTATCATCATATATACATCATATACATATACAAAATGAAAGAAAATACATTTGTTCTTTACAAAATAATAAGAGAAAAATGTAGAGGATGATCTTCTTTACCAATCCAAGTGGATTTCTTGTTTTAGGAAGGCAAGAACTTGATGAACACAACAAGTATCTCCAAGACCATCAAATATCAAGATCATATGTTGGAAAATCAGCCCTAGGACACAAACAAATCACCTCCAAAGTTGGTTATATGGCCACCAAATGATCAAGGTTTCAAGGAAACACCTTAATAGGACTAGTAAACATGTGGTTTGTAGTTAGAAAAGATCAATGAGGGTGTTTGTGGCTTGAATTGGGACGGCACAAATGGTGGAGTAGAGAGAGTTTTGGGGTGGATTGCATGGGTGAAATGGTGAAATGAAAACCATTTGTTGGTTTTGTTAAGTTGGTGGAAGTTTAGCTTAAAGTGTAAGCATGAGCTTACACTTGTATAAACAAGTTAAGTCTTGTGCCACCTATGTGTGGTGAGTCATTTTAGCCGTCCCATGTAAGCTAGTGGAATGGGGCAAAGTGTTTTGTCCCATCTCACTAGTTTACGGGTATTTCTCGATTCTAGTTTTCTCGATTTGCGTGCCCTCGGGTCGTTTTACGAAAAACGTTTTTATAAATTATGAATCACCGTCACAAAACGAATCCAATAAAAATTGTCTCATCAAAAACGGAGTTCAAAAACGTAAATACGTAATCCTAAGGTTTCCGGTTTAGTCGTAAAAGACGCCAAATTATGCACGTAAGCCCAAATTTAAATCCGTAAATTGTGAGTTCGTCAACCAACATAAAAATAAGTTTCAAAATATTATACGAGAAAATATTTAACTACCTGAAAATGTTAGATTTGTCACAAAAGCCTAGCAAAACTTGACTTAAACACGTTAAGGATACTAGCTAGAGTAAACTTATATAAGAAAACTCGGGTGGAGTTAAAAAATTCACAACGTTGAAAAATTAAAACCACTTTATTAAAATTTATTCTAATAAAGAAAGAAAATAACTATAACAAAGGTAAAACTACAAGGCCAAAATAGATCAAAAATTTTGAAAAATGTCGAAAAATCAATTTTCTGGTTAAAATGAGGACATATACAAGGAAAAACCCACTTAACTTCGATAGAAGTCCCCCCTACACTTGATATAAACATTTTCCTCAATGTTTAAGCATGTGGGAGTAAACTCCCCTACACTTAGTACATTGTGCACGTTGTTTTAGTCTTGCTAAGGAAGAGACAACTAAAGTGATTCCTATTATAATATTGAATAATATAAAATAGTGAATAAAAAGAGTTTAGGATAGAACCGGGAAGACGGGTACACGGATCACGGGTCGTCAAAAGTCATCAAGAATGTATCTTTGAAAGCTCGAATCCCTTCACATGATAAGAAAGAAAACAACAAACACATACTAGGGTCTCCCCCTACACTTATTAGAAAAAACAGATAAAGATAGATAGATAATCGGGTTGCCTCCCAAAAAGCGCTTGTTTTTGTTAACCGAGTCACAAGCCTGACTCGTCCCCGAATTAAATGGTCCATGGGGAAGCCTCGAATGTAATACCGGGATCAAAGACCTTGTCCTCGTTCCAGGAGGAAAATAATAAAGGAGAGGCATGAGGATAAGTATTGAATGGTAGAAAAGTCCTTTCAACATACGAAAAGTATGTGAAATCATGATCCACAGGAGGTGGGGTGGGTAAAGGAATCACATTGTCATCCCCCAAAGACAATGGATGATCACTGAGCGGCATAGCCGTAAAGGTGTCAATCATGGAAGGGTCAATGTCACCCCACAGGTCAAAGCACTCATCCTCCGTAATGGTGTGTAAAGGTTGGGATAAAAGGTGCTCGAGAGGGGGACTTGGGACAATATCTTCATGCAGCAAATTATCAAAAAGAATATTCCCCTCCGTGTCATCATCATCAATACCCGGAGGTATTGAGAGAATGTCGATTTCCTCCATAGCTGTATCATTATTCTCAACTGAAGTAATAGACGGAGGTAAAGACTCAGAAATAGGAGCAGAATTCAACGCTTCAATTTTAGCAATAAGAAGATGAACTTTCAGTAATTTGTCGCGAAGAATAACGTCTTCCACCTCATCTACAAGACCAAGTTCAGTGGTGAACTTCTCGTAAGTCGGAGAGAATAAATCAACATCGCCCTCATCGCCAGGAGGAGATTGAGAAATTTCAAAGGTGAAATTATCATAGCATGGAGAAAAATCATCATTAAGAGTGACTTCGTCCGTAAGCTCAGCAAAAGTAGGGATATCACAAACCTCATCAAAGAATTTATCAAGATCAAAATCACTAATCTCACTCGATGTATCACTATCCTTAGACGTATTAGGGATATCAAGAGTAGGAGTAGTAATCTCAGAAGATGGGTTGAGATTATAGATATCATCCTCGTCATCATCATAATAGTAGTATGGACGCAGAAGAGGAGGAGTATAATCACTAAGATTAGATACTTTCTCTTGTTGTTGTCGCTTTTCCTCCTCCCTTGCTTCGCGTATGCTAGCTAATTCTTGTTGAACATATTGAAGTGTATTCAAAAAATTGGCTCGTTCTTCTTCACTCATTCCAACAGAAGGTTGATGATCGAGGGTGTATTGTGGGGGCTCAAAATTGTGAAAACCAGAATTATAGCACGGATGTGGCCCATCATAAATCATTGGTTGAAAGGAAGTAGAACACGGGTTTGGCTCATAATAATTCATCGATTGACAATAAGAAGTATCGTGAGGGCCCCCACAATTTCTACAATACGGGTATTGAGGAAAACCCGGTGCTTCTTGTAGATAGCTATTACCATTGTCATAATTGTAACCCAGTTCTTGCTCGTCATGAGACGGGTATCGAATTGGACACGAAACATGCCAATGAGAATCGCTTCCACAATATATGCAAGAGGGTGGAGTAAGTGCATTAGAAGCAAAGGATGAGTTAATCGAATTGCACGAGGGACAAAATCCAAATTGTGTATTGTCGATATCATTACCACACCGCTCACATGTACACCATTGACATGTTTGAAAGCCATACAATGGTCTTCCACACCCTGCAACACAAGCAACATACGAATTCATTAAGAACAATAGATAAGCAAGAAGAATATTTTTGGTGCAAAACTTTCGAAAAAGAAATGCTTTTTATGATTTTTTAATTATTTTTGGGATTTTCAATTTTTTTTTTAGGATTTTTGAAAATTATTGGCAAGAAATATAACGTTCAAAGGTAAACGGATCCCAAAATCTAACGCGTCTCTCACAAAAAACCGTTAATCTTCACGAAAAGAGCCGGCAGCGGCGCCATTTGAAAACTTGATTTTGCTAGTTAAAAGTTCGTTGTTATCGGTGTCTAATCGAATTGATCTCCGGTTGAGTGTGCGACTCAGTCGTCTTTGGTGAATAAAAGAAAAGGGTTGTCGTTGTTTAAACTAATGAAAGCACAAAAATGAAAGCGAGAAAAGATTAAACTAAAAATAAAGACTCTTAAAAATAAATAACGAGAAATTAAAACGTAATAAAAATGTAGACTTGAAAATAAAATACTTTAAAAATTAAACTAAGACAAATAAGTAAAAATAAAGCTAAGTAAAAATAAGACAAAACAATTAAAATAAAGCTAAGTAAAAATGGCGGGAAAAATAAATTTGAAAAATAAATTTAAATAAAAACAATAAATTTCGCAATATATAAAAAACTGGAATTAATTTCGTAATAAAAAACAAAGATTTCACAATTCCTAAAAGTTGAACACAATGTCGCAATAATTGCAAAATCATACAACAATGTCGCTGATGACGTATAGTGACTATGCTCACTATTCGTAATCCCAAACCATCATCTTTTCGCTAAAAGTAGCCCATTACGAGTGGTGCCATATGTTACGGACGACCCACGAGGATGTCCTAGCAGCAAGCCGCACGCGGTTGTTAATGAGCATGATACACGAATGAGTCTAGCATAACATGATCATGGACCATATCATACTAGACTGGGGGACATGTCGACGTACAGTCAGTATTCGGCCCGGCCCAACAGGCCCGCGGCCCACACACACCTAACTTATCCTTCAAGAAACCCTAAGCCTATATAAACAAGGGTAGGGGTCTCATTATAATGAGGTTCTCTCTCTTAACCACACCACTTTACAACATATCATCATTATACTAACTTGACCGTCGGAGGTGGACCCCGGGGCTCCGGCCTCGGGTCCACGTCTAACCGGTTTACCTTTGTTTTCAGCATTACTCAGGATTCGGGAAGACGACAAACGGCCCAGGAGTGTCGTCGAACCGGCCCAGCCAAACTATGCTCCAACAAGTTGGCGCCATCCGTGGGACCACGACTAAACCATGTTTCGTGTTCTCATATCATCAAAAAGCAAGATCGGTTTCGAAAATCGGACCCAGTGATGAATTTATGACATATGGAATATCCAGTGATGAATTTATCTTTTATTCTTAAAACGTATGACATATGGAATATCCAGTGATGAATTTATTAACAAATTTACATGCGGGCTGTTATCGTTTTTTGGTGCCAGTTTAATATGTCACGGTTGTATGATAAAATTCATGCATATATATCTCTATTTATTACTTGTATAACTGTACATGCTACTTGCGTTCTCAATTGGCATACTTTGTTTCGTGATGGTTAACGTATCAAGAGAGAATATATGTCACGGTTAGCTTAATTTGTGTTTATTCGCATGGTACTGTCATTGTCAAAATTAAGAATCACAATTAAGAGAATATTATAACTTCATTCTTGATTTGCTTACTAAAAGTATCAAAAAAAGATTTTATGCAGAAAAGAAATAAAGCAAAATTTGTTTTGATAACTTTGAAAAAAAAACAAACGTGTTTTTTGATAGTTTTTTTTTATATATATCTTGTTTTGATATATGAAACAACAATTTATATAATATTGTTTGGCTATATTCGGTGAAAGGGTAAACGCATAATCCTTTCACGTTAGTCCGCCCTATTAAAAATAATATTTTATTTTAGTCGCTGCAATCCGCGCGATCAAACATAATATTTTTATTTGGTCATTGCGATCTGCGCATTCAAACGAATTATTTTGTTGGACCGTCTGTCTAATATTTAAGTAATTGCTTGTTATACATATATATATATATATATGCTAGTCCGTACACTCGGATATCTTCTGCCTACGGGCGTACATGTACTTATTGTTCCCATGCGGAATAAGAGGATTAAGTTGAACCTACTAATTAAACTTGTCGTGTAAGAGGGTTGCAAACCCAACGACCACGGATCATGTATCCTTGTTAGACACCTTGCTATCAAGACGTTGTAGTAAGTTACGCAAACCACATGACTCATGATGGACTTGCAAAAGACACACTGTGCACGTCTAACAACATTTTGTCAAAAATTTGACCGTCCTTATGGTAAATGCGGTACGCCGCACGTAGTGGCATAGCTCATCCCATAAGTTAGTTAAGATACGTCTTATACTATGTGACAATTTGCGGTTATGGCAAGACCCATCCGCGTTGGTTCGCACGTTCGAACCAAATTTCTATTTTTTGTACGTAACTATGGTACGTCCATTCGCGTTGGTCTACGCGACCGTAATTTTTTTGAATACTTGATTAAGTTTAATATTACTAATCGAGTTTAGCACCATTAAACTAGGGGGCTACCAGGGTATAATAATACCACTATTTCCGTGCATGACACGCAAATATCTTTGGATATATTTCTTTGCCGCAGAAGTCCGCCTTCTGCCGGGTTATCCCTTTGCCATGGAAGTATCACTTCCATTAGCTTATTCCTTCCCCGCGGAACTACTCCTTCCGCGCGCTTATTTTCCCAATGGAAGTATCTCTTCCATTGGCTTATTCCTTCGCCGCAGAAGTACACCTTCCGCGCGCTTCTTCCTTTGCCATGGAAGTATCTCTTCCATTTGGCTTATTCCTTCGCCGCGGAAGTACTCCTTCTGCGCGCTTGTTTCTGTGCCATGTAAGTATCCCTTCCATTGTCTTATTCCTTCGCCGTAGAAGTATTCCTTCCGCGCGCTTGTTTCTTCGCCATGGAAGTATCTCTTCCATTGGCTTATGCCTTTGCCACGGAAGTATCTCTTCAGTTGGCTTATTCATTCGCCGTGGAAGTATCTCTTCCACGTGCTTATTATTTTCGCCGTGGAAGTATCTCTTCCACGGGCTCATTATTTTCGCCGTGGAAGTATCTCTTCCACGCGCGTGTTTTTTTTGCCGTGGAAGTATCTCTTCCACGTACTTATTATCTTCACCGTGGAAGTATCTCTTCCACGTGCTTATTATCTCCGCCGTGGAAGTATATCTTCCACGTGCTTATTATCTCCGCCGTGGAAGTATCTCTTCCACGTGCTTATTATTTTCGCCGTGGAAGTATGTCTTCCACGTGCTTCTTATTTTCGCCGTGGAAGTATCTCTTCCACTTGCTCATTATTTTCGCCGTGGAAGTATCTCTTCCACGTGCTCATTATTTTCGTCGTGGAAGATCTCTTCCACGTGCTTCTTATCTTCGCCGTGGAAGTATCTCTTCCACGTGCTTCTTATCTTCGTCGTGGAATCATCTCTTCCACGTGCTTATTATTTTCGCCGTGGAAGTATCTCTTCCACGTGCTTCTTATTTTCGCCGTGGAAGTATCTCTTCCACGTGCTCATTATTTTTCGTCGTGGAAGAATCTCTTCCACGTGCTTCTTATCTTCGCCGTGGAAGTATCTCTTCCACGTGCTTCTTATCTTCGCCGTGGAAGCATCTCTTCCACGTGCTTATTATTTTCACCGTGGAAGTATCTCTTCCACGTGCTTCTTATCTTCTCCGTGGAAGTATCTCTTCCACGTGCTCATTATTTTCGCCGTGTAAGTATCTCTTCCACGTGCTCATTATTTTCGCCGTGGAAGTATCTCTTCCACGTGCTTCTTATTTTCGCCGTGGAAGTATCTCTTTCACTTGCTCATTATTTTTGTCGTGGAAGTATCTCTTCCACGTGCTTCTTATTTTCGCCGTGGAAGTATCTCTTCCACTTGCTCATTATTTTTGTCGTGGAAGTATCTCTTCCACGTGCTTCTTATCTTCGCCGTGGAAGAATCTCTTCCACGTGCTTATTATTTTCGCCGTGGAAGTATCTCTTCCACGTGCTTCTTATTTTCGTCGTGGAAGTATCTCTTCCACTTGCTCATTATTTTTGTCGTGGAAGTATCTCTTCCACGTGCTTCTTATCTTCGCCGTGGAAGGATCTTGTTGGAGCATAGTTTGGCTGGGCCGGTTCGACGACTCTCCTGGGCCGTTAATCGTCTTCCCGGATGCTGATTAATGCTGCAAACAAAGGTAAACCGGTTAGGAGTGGACCCGAGGCCGGAGCCCCGGGATCCACCTCCGACGGTCAAGTTAGTATGGTGATGATATGTTGTAAAGTGGTGTGGTTAAGAGAGAGAACCTCATTATAATGAGACCCCTACCCCTGTTTATATAGGCTTAGGGTTTCTTGAAGGATAAGTTAGGTGTGTGTGGGCCGCGGGCCTGTTGGGCCGGGCCGAATACCGACTGTACGTCGACAAGATGCTTCCACGAATGAGTCTAGCATAACATGATCATGGACCATATCATACTAGACTGGGGGACATGTCGACGTACAGTCGGTATTCGGCCCGGCCCAACAGGCCCGCGGCCCACACACACCTAACTTATCCTTCAAGAAACCCTAAGCCTATATAAACAGGGGTAGGGGTCTCATTATAATGAGGTTCTCTCTCTTAACCACACCACTTTACAACATATCATCACCATACTAACTTGACCGTCGGAGGTGGATCCCGGGGCTCCGGCCTCGGGTCCACTCCTAACCGGTTTACCTTTGTTTGCAGCATTAATCAGCATCCGGGAAGACGATTAACGGCCCAGGAGAGTCGTCGAACTGGCCCAGCCAAACTATGCTCCAACAGTCACAATACAACACAATGTCGCAATAATGCACAATGTCGCAATCATGCACAATGTCGCAATAATTGCACAATGTCGCAATAATGCACAATGTCACAATAATGCACAATGTCGCAATAATTGCACAATGTCGCAATAATTCACAATGTCGCAATAATTGCACAATGTCGCAGTAATGTACAATGTCGCAATAATTGCAAAATCGAATCAGATTTTCTAAAAAATAGGAAATCGAAAAAGGACGAAAATAAGCACTTAAAACTCAAATTTTAAAGGACAATAAGCCAAGAAAAACACCAATAAGCTAACCAAAACTAATAGATAAATGATAAAACTTATAAAAACTTAAAACAAACCACGAAACTTAAAAAGATTTAAACTTTATATAAAAATATGATGAAAAGATTAAGATTAAGAATAAACCATTAAGAAAAGTAGATTGAGATTAATAAAAAGCTAGAAATTAAAGACAAAGATTAAAGATTTAAGTTTACAAGATTAAAGATTAAAGATTAAAACTTTAAAACATGAAATAAATCTAGAGAGAGAAAGTAAAAACTAGAGAGAGAAAGTAAAACTACACTACTCCTATTCTAAACTAACTAACCACCTCTTAATGACACATTAGGAGGGTATTTATAGGAGGAGTAAAATGTTGGTGCTTTCTTCTGTCTTTCTTCTTGTTCTCGACTCGATTTAAATTCTTTGTCTTTCTCGACGTCGTCTCGGGATTTGTCGATATAATTTGAACTCGTCTTATAATTTTCTTCTTATATTAGACTTGGTTCTTCGACTTCATTAAACTTCCGTCTTTAGACTTTTTCTACAATAAATCTTCAGAATAGGCCTTGGACTTCCGTTCTTTTTGTACTCTTGATCTTTTGACTTCGTCTTTTCTCTTTTTCTTCGATAAAAGCCCGTGAAAGCCCGTGTTTTCTTCCTTTTTCATCTTTTGGTCCTAAAACACAATAAAAACACAAACCACACATAATTCCGACATTTACGATATAAAATACACGTTTTAGCTTGGTTATTATTATAATTAAGTGGTAAAAGGATGGGTGTTTTCACACCTATCAGCGCAAGATATGAATCTTGGGTAAGAGACATACTTGTTAGCCCTATATTTCATATAGTCGAACAAGAATGTAATAGTTCATCTTAGTCGTTAAAGGTCTTTTATAGTAATAGGCTAGTCGGGATAATCAGACTTGGACTTTAAGCTAATATTGTATAAGTTAGGGGCTTTAAGCCCAAATACAAGCCAAGCCCGGCCCAAAAACAAAGCCAACGAGCCCACCAAGCTCGTGGGTATAAACCATCTTCCATGTGTGAAAGAGGGTGTTGGTTCATTTATTTTCTCTCTCTAGTCTATTAACCTTTCAACATTCTCTCTTTTTTTCTATCTACTTTCTATCTCTAACTTCTCTCTATTTTCTATACTTTGATATGTGATATGGATTGATATTGGGATTAACATTTGGTATCAGAGCCTATTGTAGATAGATGATTGAGGTTCTTATTGTGGTTGCTTTATATTTTATGTGGCTTTTTCTTCTTAAGCAAAGATCACGAAAAATAATTTTAGCTTGGATCTGAAAAAGCTTGTTACTTTCTTGTTTATTATCATCTTAATAAACTAGAAGTACAAGAAGATTTTGGTTTTTCACTGAAAATCATCATTTTTTTATCATTTTTAGATCAAAAATTAGTTTTTGTACTATTTTCTTGATTAAAATTTTTCTTCTCAAAAATCAACAAGTTTTAATTTTTATGGTCCCTTAGAGGCTAAAAATCTTGGAAGTACAAGTTGTTTCACCGGAAACCCTTGTAAAAGTTTCCTTTTCGAAGATCCAAACATTTGCCTTATCTTAGGAAATCTGGAATTTTCAGAGATGGTAAAACCCTAAATATTCCAAAATGGTGAAGAAATGTTCCGAAATGGTGCACTGATAAATTGTAAAACCCTTATGCTTTTAATATGAACAGTACACTTAGTAAACGTATGTACAAAACTAAAACTTTCCTTTTATAGCACGAACACGTGTCACATATATTAATTACAGAAATTACGTACGCGTTATTACACGATAAGTATTAAGTACGTGATAGTACACGGTAAACAATAATAATTATAATCACGGACATGAAATCATGAACGTTAAAGCATGAACATGTAATTACGTATGTAATTATTATAATACGATTAATATCGTGCACGTACAAGTATTTATGTATAACATGAACAATTAATTATAACATAACACGGAAACGCTAACATACGAACACGTAAATTATAAGACACGGAAAACATTCGGGTTTCCCTTGGTGGACCCTTATATCCGCGGACAAGAGCAAAGGGGGGCCCAAGCCCAACTTGATTTTTAGCAAAATAAACAAAAAGGAAAAACCTTATTTTTCATTCACAGAGTTTTCAAGAAAAATAAAACCGTGGCCCCTTTTGTCTCTCCCTTGGCCGCCGACTATAGCAACACCACAAGGGGTGTTTGATTGATCTTGGTGATTGGAAATAGGTGTTAGTGTTCGTGTTATTGGTTTTCATTGATTCACGCATTCGGTAAATCCTTAAATCCTTTTCTTTTATTCTTTTATTAAATCAAGAACATGTGAACATGGGGATTAATAAAAATAAGTAATTAAATATGTTGGAATTATGGGGTAAATAAAAGAATGGAAAAAGATCGAGTTTGGGGTTGGTTTTGGTTCGGCCGACGCAAGGAACCGAGAGCCGAAGCTCTCGGTGGGCTTGGTATCACCACCAACCGAGACCGCATGGTCTCGGTATGGGGTGGTGGTCTCGGCAGCAAGAACCAAGGGACCCCGACTTGAGTCGTGGTACCGTTTGGTTGGTGTTGGGTCTCGGCAGCAACAAGAACACCACCGGTCGAAGACCGGTGGCTGTTTTGGTCAAGCAGGAGGAACACGCGGCTCGGCAGGGGGAACCACCGGCTAATAGCCGGTGGGAACCCTATGTGGGCAGCGGCTAGCCGAGGCAAGCAGGGGCAAACCACCGGCTTAAGCCGGTGGCGTTTTTTCAGAAACAGTGGCAATCGGCTAAACCGGTTCGCTACTGTTAAGGGGGTGTTGTTTGGTCCGGTTCAATGGGGAATTCGGTCCGGTTCACGATAGGTCTAAATTAAAATCACGGGTCCGGTTCATGACTATTTTTACAAGTTATTAGTTTTTTACAAGTTATATTGTGTTAGCAAGAAAATTAAATTAATTAAAACATGACTAATAATTAATTTAATTAATCATGGACCTAGGTTATTATTAGTTATGAAATAATACATGTTTTAACCTAAGTATTTTATTTATTTAATTTAGACTATAGTATTAATTAATTATTTAAAACATAGAATATAATTAATTAATAAACATGACTTAGGTTATAATTAATATAATATTAATACATGTTTAACCTAAGTATTTTATACACCTTAATTTACTTAAATCATGCTTATATTTAATTAAATCGTATAACCTATAGTTTATTTAATTAACATGATATTATTAATAAACTATACAAATAATTACAAGACTTATGATATTTAACCAGTAAACTTAAGCTTATATTATTAGCTTGTTAATCCAGCTTATTTCTAAATATGAAAACTTACTTTTTTTTGGAAACTTTTTATTTTTGGAAACTTTCTATTTTTGGAAACTTTCTATTTTAGGAAACCTGCTATTTTTAAAAAGTTACTTATTATTACACAACAAGTATAACAACACAAGAATACAAGTAATACTTAACCAGAACAACTTAGAATACATGATAAACACATCATAACATTAAAATCAGTAAAACAAGACAAGAACATATAAAACAAGCTAATACATGATATAATCAGTTACGTACTCTGTAAACAGAATACTTATACATGTCCCTTATTTATGTAGCATTAGTGAGATCGGAGTAGGACTGTCATTCTTTCGTCTTCTTCGTTCACTGGACATAAGGTACGGATTTCCCGTCCCTTCAGTATGGACAATCTTTCCTTATTAGGATTCCCCGTTTGCAGCCAACTGTTTTCCCAGTATTTGTTTTATATGTTTGATTACTTATGTTAGTTAAGAGCCTAAGCCATATATATGCATGACCAGTGTCACCTAGTTATGGAGGTACCATAACCATAACACTAGAGGCACTAGTGTTATGACCCCCACGGCGGAGTGATTGCTCGTGGCGTCCCTTTACAGTTTTGGCCGTTATATTATATTATCATGTGGGGCGTATGCGTGCATCCTAGTTACATATTCTACCAGTAATACCAGAGTGAATGCGATGTGTGCCTTGTATCCTTCACTAGGAGTTGATCCCTCCTACCCAGACTATTTAATTATAGGCAACCCCTCTAATTGCATGACGAGGTCTCCCCTCCAAGTATTCATGCATGGTGGAACCTCATGACCTATATGGTCTATTGGCTAGTTAATACAAATTTTAAATAAAACATAAGTCTTTTCAAACTATAAAACCAGTTTTATAAACATGTTACTAGGTTACTTAGGACTTATACATTTCCGCTGCTATTAGTCTTTTATGCTTATGTTATTCTATGCTTTACTTGTATATCCGTTCACTGGGCAATATGCACAGCCGTTTTCCTTTCATGTTCGCAAACGGCAGGTACTCAAGGGCGCTCGTAGACTTTAAGTGTACGTGCATATGGATCGGAAGCTATCTAGCCTTCTCTACTTTATGCATTTCATCATATATTTTGCTACTTATTTCTTTGGACATTGTTTAGTCCTTTTCCATTTCAGTAGTTATGTTTGTGTGTGATGAGCTTATACTTGGACTACCGATGTTTGTTTCTGGTATTTCCATTCATGGTCATTAAAATGTTTTTAAGACATTTACCATGTATGCTTTGATGACACGCCATAATCACGCGTGACATTCCATTCCAAAATGGGGTGTTACAATTATGGTATCAGAGCCAAGGTTTCGACCTGTAGGCTCTCAAAACATGACCTGTGATTAGTGGGTAGTCACTATGGTCTTCCTATAACTGACAGTTTGTTTACATGCATTTATATCATATGTCATTGTCGCATGAATTTTGACTAAGTAAAGGTTGGTTCAGGACTGGTCGTATTAAGTCGCATGTGCTTTTATCTATCGTTGTTTTAATGAACCGACCCATAGGCGTTCATCTTCGTCATGTCATTTTGTTTAGGTGAACCGACCTAAAGGCGTTCACCCACACCCATGTGATTTCATTAACATGCATTCATACACTGTTTTCATGCATAAAATTTTTCTAATGATTTATTGGCATAATTTTTTTTCATGTATATATATTATGTTTTAATCAATTTAATCATGCATTTTGTTTTATACTATAAGATGGTTCTGATACGCGAGCAGAAACAACTCAATGTAGTAGTTCAAGTTGTGATGCAAGCCATGCTTCCTCAACTAAGGAATGAAATCAGGGCCGAGGTGCAAGCTACCAACAATCAGCACCAACACCAGCATCCTAATCTTCCTCCTCCTCCTCCAACTACACTGATCACATGGCTGGAGCGATTCAGCAAGCAACGTCCTCGATCCTTTGAGAAGACTGATAGCCCCAATGAGGCTTAGAGCTGGCTAGCTCATATCGAGAAGATATTTGCTGAAATGGGTTGCGACCCTGTCTTCAAGGAAAGGTTAGACAGTTACAAGTTTGAAGGTGTTAGATGGTGGAAGTCAGTGAAGTAGTCTGAGGGAGGTGACAATAGGGTGGCTGGCTTGACTTGGGCTCAGTTCAGGGAGTTGGTGATGGGACAGTTCTTCCCCAAGGCTGAGCAGGACAAGCTGAAGAGGGAGTACCACGGGATTGGACAGAGAGCTGGGGAGAACAACAACGAGTTCATGCAGCGCTTTCTTTGTTTGGCTGGTTTTCTTGGCGTAGCAGCAGGTAATGCCGAAGAGCAAGCATACCACTTTCGTTGGTCTCTTCGTACATCGGTCACCAATAACTTGGTGTGTGCTACCTTCAACACAGTGACACAAGTATCCGATACAGCACAAGTATATGTTCTTCACTCAGCGGTGATCATTTCAATTCATTCAGTACTATCCAAATATTTATCTTTCTCTATAAATTGCATCTTTTAGGCAGAAGACTGGGGACCGATCTCAACCGGCTACTCAGCAGCAGCCTACTCAGCACAAGGGTAAAGGTCAGCCCCAAGACCGTTCTGCTTCGGATAGGCGTGGCGGTAACGATAATTACCGGAACAACGCTAGCCACTCCAACAGCAGCAGGTCCCTAAACTTACTCACTTTCTTATGTTACATGCTTATGATTCATAATTCTGACACTTCAGCATCTTCTACCAGGAATCATGCCAACGGAAGGGAGCAGGACCGCAGAGGTTCACAGCCCAACCGTACAGCTATCACTGGTATTATGTCTTACGATTTTCTGCATTGTCCTATCTGTACCCATAAACCATGTCTCAGATGTACTTTTCTGAACAGGCTCCCAGCCAGCTATGGCATCTGTTGGAGGATATACTCACCCTCTCTGCACTACCTGCAACCATAGGCACCCAGGTCCATGTCGCCGCGACAACGATGCTTGCTTCAAGTGTGGTCTGACAGGTCATCGCATGAAGGACTGCCGCAAGGGTGAGATAGAGGGCACATCTGGACATGCCGACTCCAAGCCATCTCCTACTACTGGACGGGTGTACACGACCTCGTGTGATCAGGCCAACAAGTCTACAGGTACCATCACTGGAATCTTGTATATGTATGGTCAAGCTGCATGTGTTTTATTTGATACGAGTGCTACTCATTCAGTCATTTCTATTGCTTATGCCAATAATGTTAGGATATCCCCTATGCCATTAGAGAATGTATTAAACATTTCCATGCCCTCAAGAGACTCTGTATACATAACACATGGGTACAAGAGTCTTCCCCTCGAATTTGGCGATAATATTCGCCCAGTTGACACACTTCCTTTGGATATGTGCGATTTTGACATGATATTAGGCATGGACTGGCTATCCAAACATCATGCCACCATTGACTGCCATTCATATCGGGTCATCTTTGGTGATGTAAATTCACTAGAGTACATTCACAACGGTTTCATACCCAGAAGGTCTGTACAAATAATTTCAACCTTACAAGCACGTGCACTACTGTCACATGGTTGCGAGGGCTATCTTGCTACTGTTCATGACTTGGAGGCTGAATCTCCATCTATCCAAAATCAGCCGATCGTGTCAGAATTCCTAGACGTGTTTCCAGAAGAACTCCCGGGCATACCATCTGCTCGTGAAGTGGAGTTTAATATTGAGCTCATCCCAGGAACTGAGCCAATTTCTAAGGCTCCTTACCGCATGGCTCCCATAGAGCTGAAGGAGTTAAAGAAACAACTGTAGGAATTGTTGGAACGCGGTTTCATCCGACCTAGTGCTTCTCCATGGGGCGCACCGATTCTATTCGTAAAGAAGAAGGACGGTAGTATGCATCTGTCACACACCACCATGGCGGAATATGGGGTGCGACGTATGGATATCATCACAACAATAGCGTGTCTATAGAGATAACTAAATGAAATGGAAATATCATAAATGGGTGACACAGTGTCATGAAAATATCACAAACAATGCAGGCGTCTAGGTAAGTAGGTAACAGGTCTACTTCTTACCAAAGACATACAAATACACACATCAACATATAGGTGTCCATAATGTATCACTTATTCAAAAATAAAATAAAGGCTAAGAGGAATGGGGTTCCTCCAAATGCAATCCTAAGCCTTCCAGCTAGCCACTCATATTCTCACGCTTAACCACATTCTCACTTGAAAGAGACACTAAAACACGTCAACAATAATGCTGGTGAGAGTCATAGGTTTAGACTCCAACTCCATATCAGTTATAAGCCGTGAATAACAACTACTAACAAATGAACATATGGACAATGTGCTACAGTTATGTATTAACAACTAGAATTCAAGATTAACCAATCATCACAAATCCAAGGCTCCAAGCCTTACCAATAACCATAATTCCAAGGCTCCAAGCCTTACCAATCACCATGGTCCCATAGGCGCCCATACACCTATGAACCAATCCCAAGGCCCCGCCTTGTCAACATCCCCTTGGTATCAAGTCAAACCATAATAACAAGAATCACATAGCGGTTAATCACATAAATGTACACACAAGTCCATCACAAACCATAAAAACATTTACAACACTAGTTACAAAACCCCACAGTGTCTCTTCCATCCCATCTGGAAATCAAATCATAAAAAGACATGGGACTATGAAACTCACTTGAACAAGCTTCACCAAGTACCCGCGCTCTAGCATAAATCTAAACACACAAACGTATACAATCAAGACATGAACCACATACCAAAATGACTCATCAATCTATGATGGATATCTAACCTTCTCCTACAACTTAACCCTATTTATATGCCATATAAATCTCAATACACCCCTATATAAAGCCCTTAACTTAGTTTAGTTCATAACTCGTCTCGTTAACATTTAACCCAAAACAGTCTCGTTTTTCATACTTTAAACTATTGGTCGAACACCCCCTTAACCAAAATAACATGACCTGTAAAAGAAACCATATGCCCTTACATGTGTTAGATAACTCTCCCCTTTGGCCGCAACCTTAAAGCTACTGTTAAGGCCTCCATATATATATATATATATATATATATATATATATATATATATATATATATATATATATATATATATATATATATATATATATATATATATATATATATATATATATATATATATATATATATATATATATATATATATATATATATATATATATATATATATATATATATATATATATATATATATATATATATATATATATATATATATATATATATATATATACTTTTACCTATCCAGAATTTACTGATTTTGAACATATAAAAAGTTTGTTATGATCCGAGGGTCTTACCATAACCCATTTGTTTAGCCCTCCTCCAGATCTTTTATTTAATATTCAATCTAAGTCTCATGTTCGTTTGAAGGTCCAATTATACACCTAAGTACCCTAAACATCTTAAAACATTAATTTAAACCCGACTGATTTTAAAACTGCTTTGACCTCCGACTGTTGTAACCTGTTTTTGACCCACTTCCCACCTCCAATTCAATTCTAGTTTCTTGAATTTGAAAGCAAATTCAATTACCTTTTCAAGGATATAAGATTCGAAAATTAAAAGTTTGTAGAACTCTAGATATGATTAAAACAATGCACCAAAAATTCTGCCCAGTTTTTAATTACGAATTTAATTGAATTAACCTAATTAATTATTCATAATTTATTTAATCACAAGCCATAATTTATCTAATCATTATAATAACATTAATTCTCAGATTTTAATTTTGCCCTAACCCTAAATCCATCATAATTATTGTTTACATGAATTAGAAACATGGTTTAGTTAATAAAAACGAAATTAGAACATGATTTTTACCTCTAATCTTCAAGGGATTGATTTTTCTTGAAAACCCTAACCTCCATTGATGTATTTTCGACCCTATAGCTGATATAAGTCGTTCATGGCCTTTATGGGTCTTAATTTATATTAAAACACCTTTCCTAATCCAAATTTAAGGCTAAAACCAAAACTTTCCATATTTTCTAACCCCCTTCCACCAAATTGGCCCATAACCGACCCAAATAGCCTTTTTCTTTATTTTTTTATTATTTACTGTAAATTAACTATTTATTATCATTACCTTAAATTTCCTTAATTTATTTCAGCTCCTAAAACCTCCAAAACCGCTAAATCGTAAAACTAGTCAATTTACGTGTATACCGTAAAAGACGTAAAAATATACAGTTTTATAAAAACTCTTAGAATATGAAATAAACTATACAAATAAGTTCTAAATGACTTAAAACCATCCCATAAATTATTCCTGTGACTAATTACCTCATCCGAGACCTCTTAATGCAAAACCTTAAATCGTAAAAATACGATTTTCTATAATACATATACATATACGTAAAACCACGAAATAACACCATCTCATTTTATAGTCACTACCTTGTGAGCTCATGAACATGAATAACCGTTTCTCAATTTACTTATGAGTACCATATACCCATAAACGATATCCAAACCTAACTCCAAACACACAAAATAAACACATAAGCACATAAAAGCACATATTTGCACAAAACACCCTAAACTATAGTCTAAGTGACGAACCCAAAAACCATGGTTGTCGTAGTGTCTCTGCATAGATTATCATGAGCTTAACAAGATCACCATCAGAAATAGATATCCGTTACCACGCATTGACTACTTGTTTGACCAACTCCAAGGGGCCAAACATTTCTCCAAGATTGATCTGAGGTCAGGCTATCATTAGTTACGGGTTAAAGAGCAGGACATCACCAAGACTACTTTCCGTACACGTTACGGCCACTACGAATTTGTAGTTATGCCATTTGGCCTTACCAATGCTCCAGCTATTTTCATGGATATGATGAACCGTATCTTCCATGTGTTCCTGGACAAGTTCGTCATTGATGACATTCTGATTTTCTCTAAGTCAAAGGAGGAACACGAAGACCATCTTCGTATCGTATTACAGATACTTCGTCAGAAGCAGTTGTATGCCAAATTCTCCAAGTGTGAATTCTGGTTAGACAAGGTGGCGTTCCTAGACCACATTGTATCCAACAAAGGAATAACCATGGATCCAGCAAAGGTTGAGGCTATTACCAAGTGGCCAAGACCAACATCAGCGACTGAAGTTTGCAGTTTCCTAGGCTTAGCTGGTTACTACCGTAGGTTCGTAGAGAACTTTTCCCGTTTAGCACTGCCATTGACCAAACGGATGCGAAAAAGGGAGATATTCGTCTGGACTGAAGAAAGAGAGAAGAGCTTTAAAGACCTAAAGTAAAGGCTGGTATCTGCATCGATTCTTACTCTCTGATCTGGTACAGGTGGATTTCAAATCAACAGTGATGCTATAGGGAATGGACTTGGCTGTGTTCTCATGCAACATGGGAAAGTGATTGCTTATGCATCACGAAAACTTAAGTCTTATGAGGAGAACTACCCTACGCATGACTTGGAACTTGCAACAGTCGTGTTTACATTGAAGATACGGAGGCACTACTTGTATGGCGAATCATGTGATATCTTCACAGATCACAAGAGCCTGAAATACATCTTCACTCAGCGTGAACTGAACATGAGGCATAGAAGATGGTTATAGTTGTTGAAGGATTATGACATTAATCTGTAGTATCATCCCGGCAAGGCGAATGTAGTGGCAGATGCTCTTAGTAGAAAGTCGGGTATGATCAACGACATTAAGATAGAGGAAGAGATTATAAGAGACTTGGAGCGACTATACATTGAGATCATGGTACGTGGACATCACGGTTACTGGGATAATCTTAGGGTGGAACCTAAATTACTCTCTAGGATCAATGAAGCTTAGAAGGATGATGGTGAAATTTGGGCAATCATTCAGAACTGGGATCAGCATACGGAGTTTCGGTTGGATGACGACAGTATCTTATGGCAGGGCACCAGACTTTATGTTCCTGATGATCTTACACCCAGGGAAGCGTTATTGGCTGAAGCTCATAGCTTCCCATCCTCCATTCATCCTGGTTTAACCAAGATGTACCACGACATCAAGCAGTACTTTTGGTGTAGTGGTATGAAACACGATGTTGCTACTTATGTCTCCAAATGTCTTACCTGCTAGCAGGTTAAGATCGAGCATCAACGGTCTAGTGGTCTACTACAATCGTTAGACATTCCAGAGTGGAAGTGGGACAAGATCACCATCGATTTTGTTACCGGTCTTCTGTAGACAAAGAGAAAGCATGATGCGATTTGGGTTATCGTTGATCGACTTACTAAGTCAGCTCATTTCTTACCGATCTGCAAGGATGATCCGGTTAGCAAACTCGCCGATACTTACAAGAAAGAGATCATGAGACTTCATGGTGCTCCATCAAGTATCGTCTCGGACAAAGATCCTCGTTTCACTTCGCGATTTTGGAGAAGTCTGCAGAAAGCTTGGGGTACAAAACTTAAGCTTAGCACGGCTTTTCATCCTCAAACAGACGGACAGTCGGAGCGAACTATTCAGACATTGGAAGACATGCTTCGAGCATGTGCATTGGAGTGGACAGGATATTGGGACGATTATATCTGCTTGGTAGAGTTTGCATACAACAACAATTGGCACGCCAGTATTAAGTATGCACCGTTCGAGATGTTGTATGGCAGAAAGTGTCGCACCCCAATCTGCTGGGATCAGGTTGGTGAGCGAACACTTGAAGGACCGGAGATGATAGAGTTGACGAACGAGAAGGTTGTTGTAGCAATGGCGAAACTACAAGAAGCTCGCGCACGTCAGAAGAGTTATGCCGACAAGCATCGTAGGGACTTACATTTCAACGTGGGAGATCATATCTTTCTTAAGGTATCACCGGCACGTGGTGTTAGACGTTTTGGAATCAAAGGTAAACTTAATCCTCGATTCATCGAACCGTTTGATATCGTCGAGCGAGTCGGTGAAGTATCTTATCATTTAACGTTACCTCCGCAGCTTTCTCACGTTCATCATGTTTTCCATGTGTCCTTACTTGGAGGGTACAATTATCATGCCCTTCACACGGTTCAGTATCCACTGGAACAGATTCGTGAAGATCTTACCTTCATAGAGGAACCCGAGCGAGTTCTTGACAGACAAGAACGAGTCATGAGGAAGAAGACGATTCCATTCGTCAAAATCCTTTGGAGGGATCATACCGAGCGGGAAGCCACTTGGGAAACAGAGGAGTCTATCCGGGCTTCTTATCCTTATTTCAAGTTTTGAATTCGGGTATGTTCCTCTTTCAGTTTACTTTATCTATAATTCGGGGACGAATTATTCTTTTTAGGGGGAAGAGTTGTAAAACCCGCATGCTTTTACCATGAACAGTACACTTAGTAAACGTATGTACAAACTAAAACTTTCCTTTTATAGCACGAACACGTGTCACGGATATTAATTACAGATATTACGTACGTGTTATTACACGATAAGTATTAAGTACGTGATAGTACACGGTAATTATTAACAATAATAATTATAATCATTAACATGAAATCATGAACGTTAAAGCATGAACATGTAATTACGTATGTAGTTATTATAATACGATTAATATCGTGCACTACAAGTATTTATGTATAATACGAACAATTAATTATAACATAACATGGAAAAGCTAACATACGAACACATAAATTATAAGACACGGAAAACATTCGGGTTTCCCTTGGTGGACCCTTATAGCCGCGGACAAGAGCAAGGGGGAGGGGGGGGGCAAGCCCAACTTGATTTTTAGCAAAATAAACAAAAAGGAAAAACCTTAGTTTTCATTTACAGAGTTTTCAAGAAAAATAAAACCCTATCCCCTTTTGTCTCTCCCTTGGTCGTCGGCTATAGCAACACCACAAGGGGTGTTTGATTGATCTTGGTGATTGGAAATAGGTGTTAGTGTTCGTGTTATTGGTTTTCATTGATTCACGCATTCGGTAAATTCTTAAATCCTTTTCTTTTATTCTTTTATTAAATCAAGAACATGTAAACATGGGGATTAATAAAAACAAGTAATTAAATATGTTGGAATCATGGGGTAAATAAAAGAATGGAAAAAGATCAGGTTTGGGGTTGGTTTTGGTTCGGCCGACGCAAGGAACCGAGAGCCGAAGCTCTCAGTGGGCTTGGTATCACCACCAACCGAGACCCCATGGTATCGGTATGGGCTGTGGTTGTCTCGGTAGCAAGAACCAAGGGACCCTGACTTGAGTCGGGGTACCGTTTGGTCGGTGTTGGGTCTCGGCAGCAACAAGAACACCACCGGTCAAAGACCGGTGGCTGTTATTTTCAAGAAGGAGGAAGACGCGGTTTAGCAGGGAAAACCACCGGCTAACAGCCTGTGGGAACCCTGTGCGGGCAACGGCTAGCCGAGGCAGGCAGGTGCAACCCACCGGCTTAAGCCAGTGGCGTTTTTGCACAAACAGTGGCAACCGGCTGAACCGGTTCGCCACTGTTAAGGGGGTGTTTGTTTGGTCCGGTTCAATGGGGAATTCAGTCCGGTTCACGATAGGTCTAAATTAAAATCACGGGTCCGGTTCACGACTAATTTTTACAGATTATTAGTTTTTACAAGTTATATCGTTTTAGCAAGAAAATTAAATTAATTAAAACATGACTAATAATTAATTTAATTAATCATGGACTTAGGTTATTGTATTATTTATGAAATAATACATGTTAAACCTAAGTATTTTATTTATTTAATTTAGACTATAGTATTAGTAATTAATTATTTAAAACATGGAATATAATTCATTAATAAACATGACTTAGGTTATACTTAATATAATATTAATACATGTTTAACCTAAGTAGTTTATACACCTTAATTTAATTAAATCATGCTTATATTTAATAAAATCGTATAACCTATAGTTTATTTAATTAACATGATATTATTAATAAACTATACAAATAATTACAAGACTTATGATATTTAACCAGTAAACTTAAGCTTATATTATTAGCTTATTAATCCAGCTTATTTCTAAATATGGAAACTTACTATTTTTTTGGAAACTTTCTATTTTTGGAAACTTTCTATTTTAGGAAACCTGCTATTTTTATAAAGTTACTTATTATTACACAACATTTATAACAATACAAGAATACAAGTAATACTTAACCAGAATAACTTAGAATACATGATAAACTCAACATAACATTAAAATCAGTAAAACAAGACAAGAACATATAAAATAAGTTAAGACATTATATAATCAGTTACGTACTCAGTAAACAGAATACTTATACATGTCCCCTAGTTATGTAGCATTAGTGAGATCGGAGTAGGATTGTCATTCTTTCGTCTTCTTCGTTCTTGGACATAAGGTACGAATTTCCCGTCCCTTCAGTATGGACATTCTTTCCTTATTAGGATTCCCCGTTTGCAGCCAACTGTTTTCCCAGTATTTGTTTTATATGTTTGATTACTTATGTTAGTTAAGAGCCTAAGCCATATATATGCATGACCAGTGTCACCTATTTATGAAGGTACCATAACCATAACACTGGAGGCACTAGTGTTACGACTTCCCCACGGCGGAGTGATTTCTCGTGGCATCCCTTTACAGTTTTGGCCATTATATTATATTATCATGTGGGGCGTATGGGTGCATCTTAGTTACATGTTTTACCATTAATACCAGAGTAAATGCGATGTGTGCCTTGCATCCTTCACTTGGAGTTGATCCCTCCTACCCAGACTATTTAATTAGAGGCAACCCCTCTAATTGCATGACGAGGTCTCTCCTCCAAGTATTCATGTACGGTGGAACCTCATGACCTATATGGGCTATTGGCTAATTTATACAGATTTTACATAAAAACATAAGTCTTTTCAAACTATAAAACCAGTTTTATGAACATGTTACCATGTTACTTAGGACTTATACATTTTTGCTGCTATTAGTCTTTTATGCTTATGTTATTCCATGCTTTACTTATATATCCGTTCACTGGGCGTTATGCTCAACTGTTTTCCTTTCATGTTCCCAAACGACATGTACTCAAGGGCGCTCGTAGACTTTAAGCATACGTGTATATGGATTGGAAGCTATCTAGCCTTCTCTACTTTATGCATTTCATCATACATTTTGCTACCTATTTATTTGGACATTGTTTAGTCCTTTTCTATTTCAGTACTTATGTTTGTGTGTGATGAGCTTATACTTGGACTACCGATGTTTGTTTCCGGTATTTCCATTCATGGTCATTTAATGTTTTTAAGACATTTACCTTGTATGCTTTGATGACACGCCATAATCACGTGTGACATTCCATTTACCAAAATGGGGTGTTACATAAATAATTAAAAAATGGTGAAGAAATATTCCGAAATGGTGAAGAAATATTCTGAAATGGTGCACTGATAAATTATTCCGAAATGGTGAAAAATTATTCTGAGATGGTGAAATATATTCCGAAATGTTGCACTTGAAAATATTTCGAAATGGTGTACTATCAAATATTCCGAAATTGTGTATTTGAAAATATTCCGAGATCATAACTTTGCCAATTTTTGTTCGAAGCGTTTTTAGAATTAGCCACCATCTAGCCTAGTTTCATAGCATAGTTTATAAAAAAAGAGTTTTTTTTACCGGGAAAGCGGAGTAAAATTTAATTTTTTTCTAGACCATTTCTAGGCCTTTTAAGGTTTGATTTCAAATTTTGGCGATACGAAAAAAATTTCGACCCAAAATTCAAATTTTTTGGCCAAAATCGACGTTAAAATTTTGAAAATTCTGAGATTATTTATATGATCTTAGAATAGGTTTCTTTAGTGAATCTCAAAATTTGGCTATTCAAAAAATTATCGGACTAAAGAATATTGGCATTTTTCGGAATTTTAACCACAAATCATCACAACACATCTACTAAGATCCGTAATCCATACACATCATATCCTCTTAGTGACATACGTTCAATGGACATCTTCGAAGAGTACTACGAACTTTGTAATGTTGTTCTGACACGAAAGGCTGTGATTACTGTCAATGCACCAATCATCCAACTAGAAACGACATATGATCAACTCTCAAGTCCTTCATCTAAAGTCAACACAACGGGTTCACCATCAAGAAGCACCTTCTCATTCTTCAAGACCATCAAGCTCATCCAACAAACCTCTAGCTACTGCCAGAAAAAAAAGCAAAAGAAATTGTCCCCACTCTACCTCCAAAGTATGACACTACGTCAGATGAAGATAGTGATGAAGAACAAACTTCAAAGGACAAGAAGATTGAACAACTCATGTCTTTACTCACCGCAACCTACAAGAAGAAATGCAAACCTACCAACAAAAACCTCATATCATCATCTAATGCGAGATACAAAGAAGTTGATAATGCACCAAGGTATGATAGAAATGCAAGGTATGATAATCAGAGGATGCCTAATCATGATGGGGCTAGAAAAACGTAGGTGCTTCGGTTGTGCAGACGATTGGGATTCAATGCTTCAATTACAAGGAATTTAGGCATATGGCTAGGGAATGTAAGAAGCCGAAACGGGTTAAGGACTATGCATATCACAAGGAAAAGATGTTGATGTGTAAGAAAGAAGAGGCAGGGATTCCACTCACATCAGATGAAGTTGATTTGTGTGACGACACTAATGATGAACCTGATGATCAAGAGTTGGAAGCACATTACGTGTACATGGAAAAGATTAAAGAAGTGATTCTAGAAACTATTGACAATTCTGGACCTATCTTTGATGCTGAGCCAATTGAAAAGGTCCACTCAAACAATAACTATAACGTTTTTGCTAATGAACGACGGCATCTTGAGCAACCCGAAAGCATCAATTACCCATATGTAATGGAGACGGAGGATAGTAATATCTCTACGAATTCACCGCATATGTGTAATGATAACGGTAATGCTGCTCAGGATACTGAATCAGACGAGGACCGTGATTTGCTTGCGTCTATAACTGATACTTTGAAATATGAAATTGATGAAAACAAATAGGCTAATAAACGTTTAAAGCAAGCATACACATCCTTAGCTGATGAGATAGACATGCTTAAAGAGTGTGATTATATAAAAGAAGCTGATTGAGGAGTTGCTATAGCTAATGATTTGGCATATGAACGTAAGGTGCTCAACGAAAAATATTGTTCTGAAGTACCACATGAAATTCATATGTCAAAACAAAAGGTATAGGAACTTGAAGAACAACTGATGTTACATAAACTCTAGATTTCATAACTAGAGTCGGTTAACAAAGATCAAACTAAGATTTATACAACTCATGAAGAAAAAGAAATTGAGAAAGTTATTGCTTTGGAAAAGAGAGTCGAAATGTTAAACAACATTGTTTACAAAATGGGCCAGTCTATTCAATATATGAACATGATCAATAGAAATATGAAAACGAGTTTTTTTAAGCCTGGTATCTCAAGAAAGGTCAAAGTATCAAGTCTGCTCTTTATAATATCGGTTGTTATAATGATAATCTTACCCTTATGCTTTCCCCTGACAGTGACGAAATCATTCGTCATCACAAAGAAATTCGATCCAAATTAAGTGATTTGATAACCCTTCTGATTATAATCACCATAATAAGTTTGTTCCTGAAAAAGAACTTTCAAAAGAACAAGAGTTTTTTACAAATTTTCCACCAACGTGTCATAAAACGGAATAGAAAGTTTCTCCAAAAAGGGGTTTTACAAAACAGTCAATTTTGTTACAAAAACGCATTTCGGATGAAAAACGTAAATGGGATGAGAAATGTAAAAGTGTTCAACAATTTGAGTACATAAAACAAGGGGTTTTAGATTTGTATAAAGGTGTCGTCGATTATGAAAAAGTGTCAAGAGATACTCTTTGGAATATAAAACATAACCCACAAGTAGAAGTCGTCATAAAACAATGTATTGTTCCAACCATCGATAATCTTTCAAATAATGTGGAAATGTTTTATAAAGCTCTCACTGAGAAAATGACAACTGATTTAAGATATGTTAACTCTCTTGAAGACGAAGTTGATTTTCTTCAGTCTAAGTTAACGACACAAGAACACTAACTT
This sequence comes from Glebionis coronaria, assembly GCA_025667525.1. Classification (NCBI taxonomy): domain Eukaryota; kingdom Viridiplantae; phylum Streptophyta; class Magnoliopsida; order Asterales; family Asteraceae; genus Glebionis; species Glebionis coronaria. Next base: position 151,443,706 of record CM046879.1, on the reverse strand, counting down.
TCTAACGAAATTTATCGACTTTCTAAGGAATACTATTACGCTGACCATATGAATATTATACATGGTGTGTATACCGATCTTGATCAATACTGTCATGTAGCATGTCTAGTGTCAGAAACGGACACTAAATGTCAAAATCTTGAAGTTAAGATTTCGAAACAAATTAAGTCAAATAATGAAATTTTGAAAAGATTTTCCCAACTTGAGAAACATTCCATTTCTCTTGAACTTGCTTTACAAAGTGGCGATAAATCTCATAATCATAAACAGTGTCAAGAACTTGCAGCTTCTTCGTTTTGTCAATTGAATGAAAAAGGTTTCAAATTAAATCATTTAAAAGCTCAGCTACAAGAAAGGGACATAGCCATCAGTGAGTTACCAAAGATCATTGAGAAAATGAAAGAAAAATCTGATTGGGAAAACCATCCATTTTCGTCAACCGAATGTGGTTAAATGTTCCAAATCGTCTGTTTTGGGAAAACCCCCACAGAATTTGCCTAAGCTAGGAAATGATAAGAGCACTAATCTGATTGCCCCAGGAATGTATAAGTTGAACAGTAGGCCCACTCAATCTCGAACATCGCAGCTACCTCAAAATATTAGGAAAACTAATCAACGTGTGTCTTCTTCTACAGGAGTAATTCCCACTACTAGTGTTAGTGGACCACAGCTTAAGAGCACTAGAATGCAAGATAGGGTCATGCCTAACAATAGTCAATGGAAGAAGATGGAAGTAGAAGACCACCGTAGGAATTTTAAGTTTTCTAAGAATAAAACATTTGTAACTGCATGTAATGACGGTTTGAATGTTAAGACCTCGAATGTTGAATTTTCTTGTGTTAATGTGGAAAAAGTGTTCGTACTTTCAATCATGATGCTTGTGCTTTTAATCATAATGGCATGAATGCTAGAACTAGGAAGCCTATTCTTGTGCCCACTAGTACTAGAAAACCCAAGAGACCTTTGAACCAATCCACTACTCAACCACTTAAGAAACTAAGTGTGTTAGATTCCACTACTCAGTGAAAACAAAACAGTTAAGGAAGCTATCAATTCAATGATGCCTAAAAACGCTACTTTCATTTTTCAGTCTCGTTTTGTTTTGATTACGACAATATATAAAAAAGCATTTACGAAAAATAACGAAAATTAAATTCTTGAGTTGAAGTATATTTCATTTCTTCCATTATCACTTAAGGTATGAACCACAAGTTTTCAACCTAACTAAGTGACCAAGGATTTAGTTTTTCTTAGAACTCACCTTTTATTAAATGTGACAAAAGTTTTTATTAAACTTTACTTTTAAGAAAATATTTTATTAAATTAGAAATTTGAAAATTTGAAAATGGCATATTCCATATGCCTTAGGATTATCCATTGAGGATAAATATACCACCAGATGTGACTGCACCACTAAAAGACAAAAAATGAGCGGAGTCTACTCTGGCGGTTCGTTATTAATTACGAATCGCGGGCACCTTTAAGGAACCGCGATCAGAAAGAGCCGTTGGGCCTTTGTGTTATAAATAGTGGATCATTCTCAGATCTTCACTTCACCTCTTTTTCACACAAATTTCTAGATTCAATCCACCTTCTTAAATCACTCAAATCCTTGGTTATTTGGTTGATTACTACTTGTTTAGAAGTGAATCTTTCTCCTCTCATCTCATCCTCTTAAGTGCAAAGAGAAGAACACTTTCATCCTTGAAGTGTTGTGTCTACCTCAAAGATCCATTGAAGATCAAACATATATTTTCATTCTTGTGATGCTGTGAAGATCCAAGTAGTTGTGTCTATTTGGAAGTTGTGTATGTATTGTGGTTAATACTTAGGCCTTAAAGTATATTGGTGTAGATTGGTCCTAGCTAAGATTAGGGCTTGAATTTTAGCTTGGATTCAGAAACTGGTTAAGCGACGTGTATTGTTTCTCTACCTTAAGGAGCTTGTTGATTAGTGAACTCTCGAGTAAGGAGTACTCGAGGATTGGAGTAGTAACGAGGAGTGAGCTTCATTTCTGAACCACTATAAATCCTTGGTGTTCGGTTTGATCTTTCTTTTCCTTATCTCTTTACATTCTTTATTCATTACTTGCACATACTTTTGATTATTAGTTTAGATCCACTATCCATTGTTCATACTATGCATAAGAAGATTTCACATAATCACTCAAGTCTAAGTTTTTGAAAAATGATTTTTTGAAAAGCTATATTTAAACAAGTAAATTTTAAGAAACTATTCAACCCCCTTCCCCCCCCCCCCCCCCTCTTCTAGTTTCTACAGAAGCTTTATGAGAACATTATTAGGGCATGTAAAAGGGGGTACATGAGATTCACACCTCTAGGCTATTAATGGGTACCTAAGATAACCACTATAGTAACTGGGTCTATGAATGTTAGCTTGCCTTTAGGATTTGCATCAATATTTTGGAACATATTTCTATCAAGGGCTCCCATTTGTCAATCTCTAAATTTTCTCCTAATTCTTATGCAGCTCGTCAAGATCATCCTCTTCATAATGGACTATGGGTTCACAAAGCACATGACAGGAAATCTCAAACTTCTAATAAACTTCGTGGAGAAGTTCCTGGGTACGGTGCGGTTTGGAAATTATCAGTTTGCACCGATACTTGGATATGGAGATTTGGTTCAAGGGAATCACAATTTATTCTCGGTTGGTCAATTTTGAGTGAGAACTCGTATTTTCCTGGCATTATTTTATTCCTTTATACATGCTTCTTGAATTTTCCACTATGTTATATTTTCTTTTATTCTTCATACGTAAATCTTGAGATCTCGAGAATTTTAATTAAATTTTATTTTAATTAGTTTTCTGATCATTAAAAATATTTTATTTGGAATTATAAAATTTTATTTTATTTTTCCATAGTTATTTAAATCAAAAAAAATTATTTAAAAGCACTCACGCCCGTTTTATAAAAAGTTTGCCAAATCGACGGAACGAGAACCGTTGGCTATATATTCGACTTTATGAAGTCAAAATACCATGTTTCTATAAATATTTTGTTTTCGTATTATAACTTGCACCGCGTCGAAACGATTAGCGTTTTAAGAAATCAGATCAGGCTAGAATTAGATGCATTTTTACTTTGGGCTTAAGTTAATAATAAGATTAGGCAAGCGGGCTAAAAATCCCACTCTTTTTTTCTTTTCCTACGTTGACAACACCAAACACAAAACACAGACATTTTTACTTACCAAAAAAAAATTCCTTCCCTCTTTGTCTCTCTAAACCGACGAACACACAACAAAACCACCAAAATCATTCAACTTTATTCATCAATCATTCATTTAAACAATACCAAATCCATTATGGGTAAACCCTTATAAAAAACCAATTACTTATTTGCTCATGTACTTGATTTTTGGAAAATAATTAAACCTAAGAACTTGGATTCTTGGATGTTTGATCATGGAATTAGGCATGCAATGTGTTATTTAGGGTTTAGGCATTGATATAATTGTGTTAGAACCTTAGTTGTGATCTTAGTTTTTAATCATAATTTTATTATGCCATGAATATTGTAGAACTATTGTGCCTTGATATAATTTAGTTAGTGTAGGATGTATTTTTGATGTTTTGGATTGAATTAGAGGTTGTTTGGTATAAAGATTATTATAGCAAAATTCAGACAACAGCTATATCAGTCCAAAACTCCCATATTTTTTTATTTTTACCTGCACTTTTTATAGCTTAAATAGATTCTTAGGCCTTTTACCTATTATTGGCGAGTTGGATAGGCACACAACTCCTCCGGATGAGAAAGTTATGATCAAATTAAGATTTTAAAAGCAAAATTCGGACAGCAGGTTTGTGAGCCCAAAACTCACATATTTTCCCACTGTAGGCTGCGTTTTTATAGCTTAGATGGATTCATTGACCCTTTTACTTGTTAGTAGCGAGTTGGATGGGCGATCAACTCCTCCCGATGAGTGAGTTATGGTCGATTTACGGTAGTGAACCCTATCTGACCCAACAGGCTTGTATAGCTATTTTCTACAGGTCATGGACCATATATTTGACATTTTAAGACCTTTTGAGTTAATATAGATTATAATATAACGAACACCGCTGACCTCGCATCGATAGCTATCACCAAATGGTTTTTATGGCTAAAACGGTAAACTCGAGTTTGAAAACCTAAATTCTGATTTTGTAACCTTCAAAGAATGTAACTTTCCCGGCAATTGGTAGTAGCTATTTACTCGTAGTTGGTATAGGCCGAAGGAAGAGTCTTGAGGCTTTCCAATGGTGGCAATCTCCGACCTTTAAACCTTATAGGTTAACGGGTTATTTTGTCCCAAGTTTGACTAGTGTAGTTTGACTATTATGTGCTTACGGTAAGGCGGTTAGTGTTTTGGACTTTTAAAAAGTTCCATAAACTCTTAGATCGAATGGTTGAACATTCTGGAAAGCTCATGAAATACCCGTTCCAGAGGTGAAAACCCCATAGTTGTTGGACTTATGGAATGGGCGATCTGCCCTTTACAAAATAGTTATACCAGAAAATGTGACTTTACGCCTACGGTTAAGTAAATTGTTGGCGTTTTTAGGTGAAAATCACTTGCGTTACTTGATTTGAGATCTTAGGCTATCATGTTATGAATTTTATACAGGTTGTGTGTCATGAAGTTCATGACCACACTTAGGCTCGATTGGTTGTGCAAGTTATATACATAATTCATTTTTACAAAATATTTTGATACAATTGTTTTATATTTTTATAAAACGCATACTAAGGGTCGTGATCACTCTTGTAGGTCAAGGGTAGCCCTTGGAGTACTTCCATAAGCCTTCTTCAGCCCGGTTCTCATATTTGTCACATTTGTACTAAGGTGAGTTCATAGCCCCTTTTTACTACTTGCACATTGTTTCTAAACGCGGGGTGAGATTTTACATGGTGGAACACATCCATTTTAAAACTGTATGCTTTCCAGAACTTGTATGATTTCCAATAGTTTTCCTTGGTATTACTGCTTGTAGTCTATAGCTCTTACGTTTCCTCTCTTGATCATGAACCATTAATTTACTTGTGTTGCTAAGCGCGAATGTTGTGGGTGGATCCATCGGGACTGACAATCCCCGTCCTATGTTGCGGTTGTTTAACCATTGACGCATTTAACATTTGATTTGTTACTTGAGCATTTAGGATGAATACTCACTAGATGAACTTACATTGAGTTAAGCTTCAGTTCATGAACTAAATAGCAATAATAATGGTTTCGGACTATGGTTAATGTACATAACCATTTTCGCTATTTCTTGTTTTACAAATGAATGCTTGGGTTCTACACCTTTACTGCTAAACCTATGAATATCACTCAGCTTTGTGTTGACGATTTTACATGTTTAATCTCAGGTATTAATACTTAGCTTTGCTTTGATGGGAGCCCGCAAGATATTATCGTGGCTTGGAGATTTCTGTGTATATTTAAACTTTAGTATTGGTAAAATTGTTAGAAGTTTATCATATATTCTTGGTAACTATATGTTACAAAACCATAATTAAATAATAGATTTTTCCGCTTATAAAACTCTGGGACCTTTGTTTAAAAACTCTGATCTTTTATGATGTGCTGTATATGTTTTATTACGTCAACCTTGTGTCAACAGTATTTTATTGTTTCTTGAACCATGACGTGGCACCCATTGCTGCCTACGTGTTTCCTTACCTGATTTTAGGAGTCTCACAGATTGGTATCAGAGCGATGGTTATAGGGAACTGAGGCATTTTCAAAACTTAGTCTATAACCGAAAGTTCAAATATTTCATGTTTCTAAGCGTCAAACACATAATCTGCCATTGTTGTTCGATATCTGCGCGGCTAACTCTCTGATCCTTATTATTTAGTTTTAATTATCATTGTAGTATTTCATTTCTTGATTACATTTTGAAATATTATATTGCTTTCATACGATAATTACTATCTCTTTCCAAATCCTTTGTGCTTAATGAATTATTATTGGTTATTACTGTGATTTCATGTGCCCTTACTTTATTACTTTAATTCTTGTTCTTGTAAACTTGATCTTGTTACCATGATTTTTAAATTGTTATGGCATTACATACTTGTATTCGGAGTGCGTATGCTGCCGACTTTTCATACTCACTTTTCTGAGTACTATTGTTATTTCGTTTATGCGTGATACAACTGACCTCATACACTTGTTCGTTTTAAACCGCCTGTTTTTCTCGACTCATTATTTTACATGTTGTGTGTATTCTCGTTATACCATTGTTTGGGATTAAGAATTGTTGCTTTCAATGAAACTCCCTATTTTCATTTTACTACCCTGTGCGTTACTTCAATTGTTAAACCTCTTTAAGGTGTCTATTTAGATATCCAAATTGCTTTCCAACCATTTCTGATTGGATGTCTTGAAAAATAGTCTATAAACCATTGTGTAGCCCAATGTGTCTCCGAAAAAGTCTAAAGGACGTCGTGTGAATCACACATCTCGAAGCATTCCTTGAATCAGTGTTGAATAATATCGTGGGTTTTCATAACCTTGATTGACTTATACGTCACCGTTTTACACGACACTCGTATATCGTTTAAATATTATTTCATGGACCATTCTACGTTTCGACTTCGAATTATAACTTTCGTTTGTACCTTGGAAACGCCATCGTCATCTTGTAATTCATATCCTCTAATATGTGGCGATTGGTTGGAATACGATTCTATTTCTATAAACTTGTATCCTCCCCTTTCATTAAACCTCCTTGCTCCGGGAGTGCAACTCGTTAGTGTTTCATTTCTTTCTCGGTATGTTTTGTGTTTTCGGAAAATCACGCTACCAAGAGACCTTCCTACATTGCATCTTGAAATCTAAGACACGGATGTCATACGCCGTTTTTGTTTTCTTAGATTATCGTTGGTATTCTTAAACCATTTTTATACTATGTTTTTCTTTACATGCTTAATTATACAATCTATTATCTTTCGTTTTAATGAAATACACAAGTCATGTATGTACATAAATTCCGGATTGTTATGAAGTTTGATTAAGTTTCGAGGTGTCGAAAAATATACTTTGTGCAGAAACTTTACAGGTAATTTAACGGTGTCAGGAAAATATTTTTATAAACTTTAGACTTAAAAACATGTTTCTACCTGTTGAGACGGTCGTTTAAATATAAAATTCGACCCGTAACTCTTAAAAACGAGCAAGTTACGCTCATTTGAAATTTGTAAAATTTAAGAACTTATTTTCTGCTGAAATGTGTATAGTTGAAGTTCATTTTCTCAGTTCTTAACAAATTGAAAGTCCTAACAAGATCAAGTTTTTAATTGTTTTTGGTTGGTAAAGTATTTGGATATTCTATAGCTAATTCAAACAAATCCTTGCTAAAATGAAAAATACAGTCTACTTATACGTAAAACAAAGTGCACAAACCAAGAATTTATTCAATTAAAATGCTAAAATGTAAATTCTACAAAATATAAGGACTTAAAATGTAAATTCAATGGAAATTAAATGCTAAAAGTCAAAAGTCAAAAGTCTAGGGACAAAATGTGCAAAAACAGTTAACTATATGGACTAAATGTGAAAATTTCTCAAACAAAGTAACTAAATTTGAACTAATTTGAAAACTGACTAACCACTTTTAAACAAACTTGAAAATCTGAGGACTAAACTTTTGCAAAACCTAATTAGTTGGAAGATTAGACTGAATTAGAAACTGTTTAATACCACAAGGACTAAAAGGCAATTTTTAGAAACTTTAAACCAAAAACGGGTTAAGGACTAAAATAAGCTCGTTTGAGCTCGTTTCTTGACCAAATAAGCTCAAACCACTTTCAAAAGTCTTAAAATTAAATTTAAGCTAGACTTGTCAAAGGAAATAAGCTGAAACTATCTAGAACTCTTATAAGCAAATTCAAATAAGCTCAAAATAAGCTATCTAATAAGCTACTCATGCACAACTTGATTTTAATGAAGAAAATTGTTTAACAGCTCACAAGAAGAATGGGAAATCTAGTCTCAAAGAAAATGATCCAGTAATAAGCTCTAAAATTGAAAATAAGCTAAAATGAGCTTATGTTGACTTTTGTTGACCAAAATTTCAAAATTCTGAAAATCTCAAAACTTATCAAGGAACACTTTTTGGATTGATTTGTGAAAGAAAATTAGCAAGTTTCTGAAGTGGAAATGCCAATATGAGAAATCAGTCCATCTTTTTATCACATGGAATGACAAATGCTCAAGTGCTTAATAAAGTGCTTATTTCTCACTCAAAACTAGATACTGTACAATTTCCAGCTACACACTAAAACTACATATGTTGAGTGATGATTAGAAGCTGGTTTGAAAGAATTTCATCCAAGATTAAAGAAATGCCAATGATTTGAAAATCACTACTTTCTGAAAATTTACTTAACAAGAACTGACCCAAACTTTTTTGTGTGCCAATTGCCTTTTTGACTAAAGACTTGACTTGAAAATGACTGAAATCATTATGCTATGACTTGATGACTTGAAATGGACTAAAATGAACCAAATACTAACTCTTGAAAACAACTAGCGAGCTAATCCCAAACACTACTTATCTGAATTTTAACAAACTTTTATGAAGGAATTAAAGGCAATTGACTAAACTGAATGAAAAGTAATATCAGACTAACTTCAATGAGATAAATGAAATGCAAATGAACTAGTTACAAACAGTTTAAAAGGCTAACACTCAAATTGACTAGTTAAGCTGAAATGACTGATTAAGCTGAAAGCAGAACAAGTATAAGGCTAATGAGCAAGAATTAAGCTACAATTAAGCTACTAAAACACTAAGATCAGATCAAAGACTAGCTAAACACATTTTATCATGCATTCAAACAAGAATTAGATAGGTATTGAGCATACAGGCAACAATTGAGTGGAACAAGAACTCAGAAAAGCAACACCTTCTAGCTAGGGCCTCCTTTGGGGAGTAGAGAAGCGCTGAGCTTTCTAGCTAGCGCTAAACCACCACCTTAGCACTAGAATACACCAAACCTCTACTAATCAACAGCTACAATCACCATAACTTCCATTAATGAACTTGAAATCCTCAAAATCTACTCAATACTTGGACTGGAATGAACTGAACAAGATCAACATCTACAAGTCTTCTCAATCAGTTAATCATGATCAAATATGATCACAATGAGCTAACAGTAACACAATGAGAACAAGAATCAAGGTATGAACAGTAGATGATGAAGATGAATGTGAATTTTATTTGATTGAAGGAGAAAGTTTGTTACAAAGCTGGTAAATTGGTTACAACTAAGCTAACTAACTCAAGAGCTTGTCAGACTCTTGAGTTGTTAAGCTAGCTAACTAGAACTAACTGAATTGAGAGAGAACTAAAAAGTGTGTGTGTTTTCACACTTTTCTACATTACAAGAAATAAAAGCTATTCTAGGGTATTTATAGAATGCAGATGAGAGTTGGTGAGGGAGAGTGACGTGTTGCATCCAATCCCAAGCTTCCACGTGGACAATTCTGCTTAATTGAATTTTGCAGGTGAAGAACACTTTTGGGGATTTTTGATTGAGATGATTTCATGTTAATTGAGTTGTATGGTTGTATTCGTCTCTTGATTTTGATCAACTTTGATGTTTATATCATCTTCTGAAACGCATCCTAGCTCAATCCCGTTCCTGGCAAATTTTGTTGAGGAAGATGACACGTGGCAGATTGTGATTTGTCTTCAATAGCTCACACGGATTGTTATCCAGATTGGATAAAAGGATTATTGAGTGGCGTGTTTCTATTGGTGGAGAACTGGTGAGTGGAAGAACTGTTGGGATTTGGTTATTTATTGTGAAAACGGCGCTAGTGGCCAGGTGGCGCTTGTTTGGCAATCCAAGATCTTTGTTTCCTTGCTTCCCATTGGCTGAGAATAGTTCACACGGATCAACCACCATATAACTTCCAACAAATGGCAGAATTAACCCCTCAACTTTGGCAGTTTGAACTTTTGAGCTATAATCTTCATTTCTTTGACAATTTCAGTCCTTCAACTTGCATTTTTAAACATTTAAACCCTTTGACTTGATTGACTTGAGAGTTGACCAGATTAGACTTTGACAAATTTACACTTTTGGTCCTTCATCTTTGGCAGATTATCAAGATAGGTCCTTTGTCTTCAAAGTCTTGTCACTCTTGATCCTTCTTTGTCTTTTTCATCCAATTAACTTGATTTTCTTCTTGTTTGCTTAAAAATGCATCCTTCTTACCTATTTGCACACAAACACAAAACATACCACATAATTCCGCTTTATAGCACAAGGTTTAGGTATTTTTCTTGTGTTTTAGGGTATTTTGTTGATAAATTGATATGAGTTTTTGCTCATATCAAATCCCCTACACTTGAACATTGTCATGTCCTCATGCAATGCTATATTTTAAAGCACAAATTTACATTCTCCTTATAATTAATCCACCTTGGTCATTATGGAATGCATCTACACTACTCTACACTATATGATGCATGATTTTAATTTTGATAATGCAATGCACAAGATACAATTCTATTTATATCTTTTTGGTTATACTTGAAATGGTTTGATGGAAATAACTCATAAAGAATTCAATGACTTGGATTAGGGCTTGGGTACCATGGACATTTATCACCCTCAAGTTTCGCTTTCCCCATACCAAGCTTAAAAATGGGATCATTGTATTCACAAGTAAAAAGTGCATCAACTTATTCATGACAATTAAATGTGGAACCGGTTATTATTTGAGCAAATTGCTTGTGGGCAAATTTGTCATTTATTTCAAGTGTGAAGTATAAGAAATGCAAAATCCAAAAATAAGGAAGCACGGTTTTAATCCTAAGTAATCCTCTCATCCATTACTTGAAAAACCACTCACAATTAATATAAGTCCGTATCAAGAGTAATAAGTCATTCGCCTTATGTGTAAAATCCTCATGTCATGCTTTCATAAGTAGCTACACTCTCGCTAAGGGAAGAAAAATAAAACTCACGCAATAATTTACATCCGCCGCCTTTTTGAGACCTTGGATCTTCAACCCCGCAACCCGTCAAGGTAATATTGGATCGGAGCAATCTATTGAATCCCCGCAACCCGTCAAGGTAATATTGGAACTCAATAGTCACTATAATTAACACCACACTGCCCCTCTTGGGAGTCTTGTATATATATATTTTTTTTTTTCTCTAGCCAGTCATTTTTTTTTCATAAACCGCTCTTATTTTTCTTTATTCCTCACTAAGAAAGTTTAAAAGAATAAAAGGAAAAACACCCGCTAAATATTAAGCATGACATAAGTCTAGTACACATAAAACGTTCTAACTTAGAATCTTAAGACGTACTTATATCAACCGTGAATGATTAGACAAAAATGCATAAGAGATTACAAACCGATTAAAACCGTTCTTGATTATTTATTAACATATATACATGCGAAGAAATTAGAAGCAAAGAAGAGAAGGGTTTAGCCACAAGTAATTATCATGAAGTTTATCTAGCCCTTTTATACTTGCTTCAACTCTATCATTTCCTATTCTCTACAAATTTAAAATCTCAAAGAATGAGATTGGTGGATGCTTAGCCTAATAGACCAATGAAGGACTACATGGTTAAGGATACTAGCTAGAGAGTGCTTATATAAGAAAACTCGGGTTGAGTCAAAATATCCATGGCGGGCCTAATATGTCAAAGAAGTCTAAATTTGTTATAACCATGTTTTTATTATATTTTTTTCTCTCTTTATATATTTTTGATGAAAAATAAAAGAAAAGATATATACAATGCAAATGTGTTATGCAAATGAAAAATGATTGATGCAAAAATTATGAATGCATATTTTTGGTGGCCAAAGTAGATCAAAAATTTGAAAAATGTTTGAAAAATTAATTTCCAAGTTATCATGAAGATCAATGACAAGTTCTAGGTAAGGTCACTTCGATAGAAGACCCCCCTACACTTAAGCTAAACATTGTCCTCAATGTTTAAGAGCATGGAAGGATAAAAACATCCCCTACACTTATGACAATGAATAGACTTTGCTTAACCCAAGTTAAGGAAAGGGCAACTATAGGTGAATTCATGTTTAAGCACAAGGTGTTAATGAAAGATCACAATAGTAACAAAGTGAACCGGATACAAGGGCCTCCTCCATAAGCTCCAAAGCATGAAATGAGTGAGCAACCCTACAAACAACATGAATACAAAAGAAGGTCTCCCCTACACTTACCTCCAATTCTATACCCTTATTGCTAACCTACAACACTCTAAACCTAGTTATACGATGCTTGAGTTAAGGAGTCTCTAGCTCGACTCGTCCCTCAATGAATTAATTCATGAGGAAAATGGGAATCTCTTGGACCATTTCAACAGAAATGTCCTCCCCAAAATAATGTTTCACACGGTGACCATTCACTTTAAAGTTTGGACCATCGGGTTGTGACAACTCAATAGTTCCATATGGAAACACTTGAGCAATAGTGAATGGACCGGACCATCTCGACTTAAGCATGCCCGCAAAAAGTTTCAACCTTGAGTTAAAAAGGAGAACTGGCTCTCCAACTTTAAACTCACGGTTCTTGATCTTAGCATCATGCAATTTCTTAGTCTTTTCCTTGTAAAGCAAAGAATTTTCATAGGCATTGGCTCTCAATTCATCCATCTCATTAAGTTGATCTTTCCTATGTGAACCGGCTTGGTTTAAATCAAAGTTAGCCCACTTGAGAGCCCAAGATGCCTTATGTTCTAATTCAAATGGGAGGTGGCACGCTTTATCATAGACAAGCCTATAAGGAGTACAACCAATTGGTGTCTTAAAAGCCGTCCTAAAAGCCCACAAAGCATCATCAAGCTTGTCCGACCAAGAAGCTCGATGCTCTCCCACCGTTCTCTCTAAAATTCTATTTAAACCACGATTTGTAACCTCGGTTTGACCATTGGTTTGAGGGTGATACGCGGTAGAAAGTCTATGATTAACTCCATATTTCTTCATAACTCTCGTGAATTGATCATTACAAAAGTGCGTACCAAGATCACTTATGATGGCCCGAGGTACACCAAATCTAGCAAACAATTGATTTAAGAACTTGACAACAACTCTAGCATCATTGTTAGGTAAGGCTTTAGCCTCCACCCATTTAGACACATAATCTACCGCTAAAAGTATATACTTGTTTCCCTTAGAAGATGGAAAAGGTCCCATGAAATCTATGCCCCATGCATCAAAAATCTCACACTCTTGAATAAAATTTTGTGGCATCTCATCACGTTGCGTAATTTTTCCTTGTCTTTGACACACATCACAAAATTTCACCATTTCTTGGGCATCTTTATAAATGGAAGGCCAATAGTAACCCGAATCAAAGACTTTCTTGGCGGTATAGTTGGGCCCAAAATGTCCACCTGTAGGTCCCTTATGACATGCTTCTAAGATTTTAAATGCCTCGGGCCCATCTACACACCGTCTAATGATTTGGTCCGCACAATGCCTAAAAATATAAGGATCATCCCAAAAGTAGTACTTAACTTCCTTAAGAAATTTCTTCTTTTGTTGGTAAGTAAGACCCTCAATAAGCACATTCCCCACAAGATAGTTTGCTATATCCGCAAACCAAGGAGTGGCATCCTCTTGGGAAGAGATAGACATGAGCTCCTCTAATGGAAAGGATTCATTGATTTCTTGATTTGGAAAATCTCCTTGAAAAGGATGCTCAAGTCTACTCAAGTGATCCGCCGCTAAATTCTCGGTCCCTTTTTTATCACGAATTTCTATCTTAAACTCTTGAAGCAACAAAACCCATCTCAAAAGCCTAGGCTTAGCATCTTGTTTTGTCATTATATACTTGAGAGCGGAATGATCCGTATACACTATGGTTTTAGATAGCACGAGGTATGGTCTAAATTTCTCAAAAGCATAGACTATAGCAAGCAACTCTTTATCCGTGGTAGTATAATGAAGTTGTGCACCGGTCATGGTTTTACTCGCATAGTGTATAGGTTGAAAATGCTTATTCACTCTTTGACCTAAGACGGCCCCCACCGCATAATCACTAGCGTCACACATAAGCTCAAAAGGTAATTCCCAATTTGGAGAAACCAAAACGGGAGCCTTTGTCAATTTCTCCTTAAGAGTCTCAAAAGATTCCAAACAATCTTGGTTAAAAATGAAAGGAGCCTCTTTTTCCAAGAGGTGAGTCATCGGTCTAGCTATCTTAGAAAAATCTTGTATAAAGCGCCTATAAAACCCCGCATGACCTAAGAAACTCCTTACACCTTTAACCGAAGTGGGTGGGGGAAGCTTAGCAATCACATCAATTTTAGCTCGATCCACTTCTAATCCCTTGTTGGATATTTTGTGTCCTAAAACAATTCCCTCTTTCACCATAAAGTGGCATTTCTCCAAATTAAGCACTAAATGTGTTTCCTCACAACGCTTAAGCATCCTTTCTAAATTGGTGAGACATGAGGTAAATGAATCTCCAAAGACGGAAAAGTCATCCATAAAAACCTCTATTGTTTGCTCTATCATATCATGGAAAATCGCAAAATCATGCACATTTGAAACGTCCCCGGTGCATTACATAAGCCAAAAGGCATCCTCTTGTAAGCAAATGTACTGTAGGGACAAGTGAATGTGGTCTTTTCTTGATCTTTAGGGTCAATGGGGATTTGGAAATAACCCGAAAATCCATCAAGAAAACAATAATACTCATTTCCCGCTAAGCGTTCAAGCATTTGGTCCATAAAAGGTAATGGAAAATGGTCTTTCCTAGTAGCCTCGTTGAGTTTCCTATAGTCAATACAAACTCTCCAACCGGTAACAAGTCTCGTAGGAATAAGCTCATTGTTCTCATTAGGTACTACGGTGATTCCACCCTTTTTTTGGAACACAATGTACCGGGCTAACCCATGGAGAGTCGGAAATAGGGTAAATCATGCCCGCATCAAGGAGTTTGATCACTTCCTTCTTAATGACCTCATGGATTTTTGGGTTAACCCTTCATTGACTTTGAATGGCGGGTTTGTAATCATCCTCCATAAGGATTTTGTGTGTACAAAAATTTGGATCAATTCCCCTTATGTCGGATATTGTCCAAGCTAAAGCTTTCTTGTGTTTCTTAAGGACTTCAATGAGTTGCTCCTTCTCATCCTCTTTCAACTCTTTAGCAATGATCACGGGTAATTGGTCTTTGCCCTCTAAGAAAGCATACTCTAAGTAGGATGGAAGGTCCTTAAGTTCAATTAGAGGTGGACTCTCTATGGAAGGTTTTACTATGGAAGGATTCTCATTGGTAACTTCTTGTGGAGTTGGAGAAGGAATAGGGTCCTCATTGAGCAACTTTTGGATAGTAAGAATATCTTCTTCCCAATTAATGGGAGAATCATCGTCACCAAGAAAGTTTGACTCAAATTCCTCCAAAAGAAAATCACTCTCTCCAAAAGGTGTTAAGGAAGGAGCAATTGAGGCCACGGTTTCAACATGGGGCATTTCATCGCTAGTACTCTTGCAAGCATCATGAAAGTGTTCATCACACACCTCGTCTAGCACATCAACTATGTTAATAGTCTTACACGGTCTAGACTCCTTAACCTCTTTCCTATCACAAACTTTCCCTAACTTAAACACCACTTTCTCATCCTCTACTCTCATAATTAGTTCTCCCTCCGCCACATCTATCAAAGTACGACCCGTTCTCAAAAACGGTCTACCAACTATCAAAGGAACTCGAGGATCCATGTCATAATCAACCACTACAAAGTCGGCCGGAAATGTAAACTTATCCACACCTACAAACACATCCTCTGCGATACCTACGGGGTAAGCTATGGTTCGGTTGGCTAACTCAAGGGTCATCCTAGTGGGAGTGAGCTCGGGAAGAGAGAGTTTTTTCCAAACCGATAAAGGCATGAGGTTTATGCTTGCCCCTAGATCCGCCAAAGCCATGCAATTTTCCACACCGGGAAAATTACAAGGTATCAAGAAACGTCCCGGATCTCCAAGTTTTGTTGGCAAGGTTTTAAGTAGCACGGCGGAACAATTTTCATTAAGGGATGTGTTGGGCAAATCAACCAATTTTTTCTTGTTTGAGAGTAAATCCTTGAACATCTTAGCAAACTTTGGCATATAAGCAAGAGCTTCCGCAAAGGATATGTTGATGTTGAGTTGCTTAAACATCCTTAAGAAATTTGAGACTTGGATGTCATCCTTGTTCTTTAACTTGTCCTTTTTCAACCTTGAAGGATATGGAAGAGTTGGTTTAGGTGTAGGTGTTGTAGTGGAAGATTTGTCTTTGATAGCTTCTTCATTGGGAGTTGTGGAAGGTAGAGGAGAAGTAAGAATAGGTTGAGAAGGTGTGTTTGATTGAATGGGAGCATTTTGAGGTGGTGAAGTAGAGGTAGAAGGCTTGTCACATGTAGGAACAAAAGTAGGTGGAACAATAGGAGGCTTAGGAGGTGAAGGATCCTTTGTTGACTTTCCACTTCTTGTTGTAATAGCATTAACATTTGCCCTTGGATTTGTTTGTGTGTTAGAAGGTAAAGCCCCTTGTGGTCTTTGATTAAAAAGCATCATAAACTTCTTATTTGATTCTTCATGCATTTCTCTCATTCTTTTTTCATTAGCTTCATGCATTTCTTTCATTCTTTTCTCATTAGCTTGGAACCTCCTTTCATTCTCTTGATTCATTTTGTGAAGAAGCTCAATTGTGTTATAATCTTGTGGCACATTTCCTTGAAAACCTTGGGGTTGGAAAGGTGGAGGTTGATTGTAAAACCCTTGATTGTTACCTTGAATGGTATTTCCTTGATTGTAAAAGGTATTTGGTGGTCTATAGTTATTCCCTTGGTAAGGTGGTCTTTGACCTTGATTCCTTTGTAACACTTGAGGAGGATTTTGTTGAAGTTGGGTGGGTGGTTGGGGTGGGAATCCCGGTGGAGTAAGGTAATTTTGGGACTTGTAAGAAAGGTTATTAGGATTGATATTTGGCTTGAAGTGTTCATGATGTTCCTTTTGGTAAGCATAACATTCCCCTTGATAACCTTGCACCTTATCACATTGTTCATAGGAATGGAGACCTCCACAAGTCACACAATAAAGAGTAATGGCATGCACATCATTTGAGGAATGATTGCCCATAGAAATCTTCATAAAGTCATTCATCATTGTTTCTTGCATCTTTTGAGTGTTTTGTATTAATGTTTGACTTTCCTTTTGAGCTTGAGTAAATGCTTGAATGCATGAAATGAGTTGAGTCTCCAATGGTTTAGAACTTCCTTCTTGAATGACATGGACTCTTTCATCAAATTGTGTGTTTGTTTGAACCATTGCTTTGGTCTCAATAATATCTCAAGCCTCTTGAATGGATTTAAGAAGAATATTCCCTCCCGCGGAAGCATTGAGTGAGTCTTGGTGATGAGGTTTAAGGCCATTGTAGAAAGTATTGATTTGGTGAACTTCATCCAATCCATGGTTAGGGCATCTCCTCAATAACTCTCTAAACTCCTCCCAAGCATCACTAAAGGTTTGACTAGGTTTTTGTTGAAAGCCTATAATTAAGTTCCTCAAAGTCGTGGTCTTAGATGGGGGAAAGAACTTGTTCAAAAACTTAGTAGTGAAACCATCCCATGTGGTGATACTATCGGGTGGTTATGTGTCTAACCAATGCTTAACGGGACCCTCTAATGAAAATTACACCAATATCAACTTAATGGCATCATGTGGAACTCCTTTGTACTTAATGGTATTGCAAAGAGCAAGAAATCTCTTAAGGTGATCATGAGGATTATCATTTTTTTCCATAGAAAGGTGTGTTTGAAACCAAGTTAATCATAGCCGTTTTTAGCTCAAATGAATTTGCGGGAATATCGGGAATCTTGATAGCATCGGCATATCCGTGAACATTGGATTGCAAACGTTCCATCAAAGAACGAGTATCAACTCTAGCCATGGCTTCTTGTTGTGGATGAATCAAAGCACGATTCTCGTGATCGGCTTGATGGACGGTGGTGTTCCTACTCTTTCTCTTTTTCTTCCTTTTCGGAGGAAGTGGTTGTACACCAATCGGTATTTGTGCACGCCCGCGAGTGAGCATGCAACTCAATACGAGGAATGAGAGAGAAGCTCTCGTGTGACTTTGAAGAGAAAAGGATTATCCTCTTCGAGTTTCAATATGAAATATCCACAAGAAAATAATAATATACGTATGTACTACTTGGGTGCAAGACCCCCAATGAAGCCTTCCTTCTTAGAATACTCACAAGTGAACGGGGGGTTAGGTGGAGCGAAGCACTTAAGTACCTATTGACCCTTAGATGGCATTTTATAGCACATCGCCTTTCTATTCACTTAATTGTTTGTATTCTTCGAATTATAGCCTATTGGAAGTATTTATCTATTCTTGCTTTATTTTGTTTGATCGATACACGTGTCAAGGACCGGAACGCCCCTCAACACGGTGTATTGCCTTATCAATACTTATGGAGAATATGTGAATTGGTTGTTCATATACGTATACGTATTTACTTATAATAATATATGGAAAATATTTTTGTATTTATGAGTTTTTAAGAGAAAATACTATATGTACATAAAAACCGAGAGAATCCAATAATATATATTTTTGGGTGCAATTTCTTAGAAAAAAGATTGCTTTTTGGATTTTTTAATTTGTTAGGTCAATTCTTTAGGAAAAGAATTGTT
Source organism: Glebionis coronaria (assembly GCA_025667525.1). Taxonomy (NCBI): domain Eukaryota; kingdom Viridiplantae; phylum Streptophyta; class Magnoliopsida; order Asterales; family Asteraceae; genus Glebionis; species Glebionis coronaria. The sequence goes on along the minus strand of CM046879.1, from coordinate 151,425,007 downwards.
TTGTTAATTTTTTAGTTTTTATATATTTTTATATTTTTGATTTTTTATTTGTTTTTTATTTATGATACGTAAAAATAACGTTCACTAGGTGAACGGATCCCAAAAGCCAATGAAAACCGTCAATCGATAGTCTCTCGTAAAGTCAAAGAACCGGCAGCGGCGCCATTTGAAATGTGTATAGTTGAAGTTCGTTTTCTCAGTTCTTAACAAATTGAAAGTCCTAACAAGATCAAGTTTTTAATTGTTTTTGGTTGGTAAAGTATTTGGATATTCTATAGCTAATTCAAACAAATCCTTGCTAAAATGAAAAATACAGTCTATTTATACGTAAAACAAAGTGCACAAACCAAGAATTTATTCAATTAAAATGCTAAAATGTAAATTCTACAAAATATAAGGACTGAAAATCTAAATTCAATGGAAATTAAATGCTAAAAGTAAAAAGTCAAAAGTCTAGGGACTAAATGTGCAAAAACAGTTAACTATATGGACTAAATGTGAAAATTTCTCAAACAAAGTAACTAAATTTGAACTAATTTGAAAACTGACTAACCACTTTTAAACAAACTTGAAAATCTGAGGACTAAACTTTTGCAAAACCTAATTAGTTGGAAGATTAGACTGAATTAGAAACTGTTTAATACCACAATGACTAAAAGGCAATTTTCAGAAACTTTAAACCAAAAACGGGTTAAGGACTAAAATAAGCTCGTTTGAGCTCGTTTCTTGACCAAATAAGCTCAAACCACTTTCAAAAGTCTTAAAATTGAATTTAAGCTAGACTTGTCAAAGGAAATAAGCTGAAACTATCTAGAACTCTTATAAGCAAATTCAAATAAGCTCAAAATAAGCTATCTAATAAGCTACTCATGCACAACTTGATTTTAATGAAGAAAATTGTTTAACAGCTCACAAGAAGAATGGAAAATCTAGTCTCAAAGAAAATGATCCAGTAATAAGCTCTAAAATTGAAAATAAGCTAAAATGAGCTTATGTTGACTTTTGTTGACCAAAATTTCAAAATTCTGAAAATCTCAAAACTTATCAAGGAACACTTTTTGGATTGATTTGTGAAAGAAAATTAGCAAGTTTCTGAAGTGGAAATGCCAATATGAGAAATCAGTCCATCTTTTTATCACAGGGAATGACAAATGCTCAAGTGCTTAATAAAGTGCTTATTTCTCACTCAAAACTAGATACTGTATAATTTCCAGCTACACACTAAAACTACATATGTTGAGTGATGATTAGAAGCTGGTTTGAAATAATTTCATCCAAGATTAAAGAAATGCCAATGATTTGAAAATCACTACTTTCTGAAAATTTACTTAACAAGAACTGACCCAAACTTTTTTGTGTGCCAATTGCCTTTTTGACTAAAGACTTGACTTGAAAATGACTGAAATCATTATGCTATGACTTGATGACTTGAAATGGACTAAAATGAACCAAATACTAACTCTTGAAAACAACTAGCAAGCTAATCCCAAACACTACTTATCTGAATTTTAACAAACTTTTATGAAGGAATTAAAGGCAATTGACTAAACTGAATGCAAAGTAATATCAGACTAAGTTCCATGAGCCAAATGAAATGCAAATGAACTAGTTACAAACAGTTTAAAAGGCTAACACTCAAATTGACTAGTTAAGCTGAAATGACTGATTAAGCTGAAAGCAGAACAAGTATAAGGCTAATGAGCAAGAATTAAGCTACAATTAAGCTACTAAAACACTAAGATCAGATCAAAGACTAGCTAAACACATTTTATCATGCATTCAAACAAGAATTAGCTAGGTATTGAGCATACAGGCAACAATTGAGTGGAACAAGAACTCAGAAAAGCAACACCTTCTAGCTAGGGCCTCCTTTGGGGAGTAGAGAAGCGCTGAGCTTTCTAGCTAGTGCTAAACCACCACCTTAGCACTAGAATACACCAAACATCTACTAATCAAGAGCTACAATCACCATAATCTCCATTAATGAACTTGAAATCCTCAAAATCTACTCAATACTTGGACTGGAATGAACTGAACAAGATCAACAGCTACAAGTATTCTCAATCAGTTAATCATGATCAAATATGATCACAATGAGCTAACAGTAACACAATGAGAACAAGAATCAAGGTATGAACAGTAGATGATGAAGATGAATGTGAATTTTATTTGATTGAAGGAGAAAGTTTGTTACAAAGCTGGTAAATTGGTTACAACTAAGCTAACTAACTCAAGAGCTTGTCAGACTCTTGAGTTGTTAAGCTAGCTAACTAGAACTAACTGAATTGAGAGAGAACTAAAAAGTGTGTGTGTTTTCACACTTTTCTACATTACAAGAAATGAAAGCTATTCTAGGGTATTTATAGAATGCAGATGAGAGTTGGTGAGGGAGAGTGACGTGTTGCATCCAATCCCAAGCTTCCACGTGGACAATTCTGCTTAATTGAATTTTGCAGGTGAAGAACACTGTTGGGGATTTTTGATTGAGATGATTTCATGTTAATTGAGTTGTATGGTTGTATTCGTCTCTTGATTTTGATCAACTTTGATGTTTATATCATCTTCTGAAACGCATCCTAGCTCAATCCCGTTCCTGGCAAATTTTGTTGAGGAAGATGACACGTGGCAGATTGTGATTTGTCTTCAATAGCTCACACGGATTGTTATCCAGATTGGATAAAAGGATTATTGAGTGGCGTGTTTCTATTGGTGGAGAACTGGTGAGTGGAAGAACTGTTGGGATTTGGTTATTTATTGTGAAAACGGCGCTAGTGGCCAGGTGGCGCTTGTTTGGCAATCCAAGATCTTTGTTTCCTTGTTTCCCATTGGCTGAGAATAGTTCACACGGATCAAGCACCATATAACTTCCAACAAACGGCAGAATTAACCCCTCAACTTTGGCAGTTTGAACTTTTGAGCTATAATCTTCATTTCTTTGACAATTTCAGTCCTTCAACTTGCATTTTTAAACATTTAAACCCTTTGACTTGATTGACTTGAGAGTTGACCAGATTTGACTGGATCTTGACTTTGACAAATTTACACTTTTGGTCCTTCATCTTTGGCAGATTATCAAGATAGGTCCTTTGTCTTCAAAGTCTTGTCACTCTTGATCCTTCTTTGTCTTTTTCATCCAATTAACTTGATTTTCTTCTTGTTTGCTTGAAAATGCATCCTTCTTACCTATTTGCACACAAACACAAAACATACCGCATAATTCCGCTTTATAGCACAAGGTTTAGGTATTTTTCTTGTGTTTTAGGGTATTTTGTTGATAAATTGATATGAGTTTTTGCTCATATCATCTGCGTATATGGAAATTATTGCTGATGCAGAACTGCAGGGAGTAGAATCGTCATTTCTGGTCCGTTTCGGCCTTCGGCTGAAACACGAAAGTTGTCTGAAATATCGTTCTACGTCTACCGAGAGAGAACTAGTGTCGAAACTGAATATTTATTGGTCTTTTATCTTATTAAGTCTGCTTTTTCTAAAAAAATATGATTTTGTGGACAGATCTGATGCGAAGGCGTTTTCGCCTATTTCTGATCCATTTCGAGTCTCGAGTAAAACTAATAAAGTCTACGTTTTGAGATTTGGAAACCTTCTTAATATATAAACTTTCCAAAGATAGAAACTTTTCAGGTTAGTTATATTATTCGAGAAATGATATTCTAGTTTCTTAAAAGCACATTTCTATGTCAATTAGTTTACGATGTGAACGCATATGGATTTCTGTTATCTTTTATTTTATACATGACTTATTTGTCATTATATTTTATCTTTTCTTTCTTCCATCGTACCACTGATTTGGGATGAGGTTTGAAGTTCTCGTTTTCACATCTTTCGTTATCATTTTTTACACGTGTCTCACGACGATTCCGGCTAAACCTTTTGAAACGTTATAACCATTTCATCGATTGTCTTATGAACTATTCTTTAATACTCTCGTGTAACCCACTCGCTATTTTGTAAGCTATCATCATGTCACCATATAAATTTAAACTGGTATTGTTTGCGAAACAATTTATAAAATGTTCTACATTGGTCATCGTTTTACGATGTATTTTCATAAATTGTTCAACATTGGTCTTATAAAGAATTCTTGTACATTAAAATTTGTTGATTTAAATATCTTGTGAATTACTTACTTGCGAACCGTTTCATAAATTATTTCGATTTCTATTTTACAAATGGCATTATATATATTTTTTAAAACATATGACATGTAATACTAGTTTGACGAAACTGAGCATCGCATTGTTGGTCCTAAATTATGCATGGCCTGATCACCTATGCGTAATTTAGAAGGATCCATGCAAGGCTGAATAGTGGTCACGTTAAATATTTTGACAAGATCCAACCTTTTACTTGTGTTTCTGAAAAGTTAGATAAAATAAAATAAAATAAAATAAGGTAAAATAAAATTTTGAAAACTTTTAAATATTATGCAAGTACCACCCGTTCATTACATATGAATATGTTTCCTTATCTTTTCTTGAACAAATTACGAGTCTGCGAATAAATTTTCTTTTCTCAACGATCGTTCTACTTATTACCTCAATTTCTCTCATGATATAATTCTCTTTACCGCTCGTCAAATTACTGACTATTGATGTCATACTTGGAAGTTCTAGCGTTTCTATACTTTCTCCTCGACCAACTTTCTTTTAGAAAATTTTCGTAGCCCTTCAAATGTCTTCGAACGCGAATAATGATTTATGACTGAACGTGAACGATGATTTCGTATATTTGTCAAGATGTGTGTCAGACTCTATCGTCTCGAAATTCATTCGTGTGAACCACGTGTTGACTTCTCTTTCTCATTGCTAATGTTGTTTCATTTTACTGGAATTATTCGCAAGTGACTTTTTAAGAATTTTTTTGATTCGAAAATTTGTTGTATAGCTTTTCTCTTTCGATCGTGTATCGACCACCGAGAACTTAATAAGCCGTTGTTGGTGACGCCAACCACACTCGTGAATTAACTATTTGCTAAATCTTTTGTTTCTTATTGTCCTTACCATCGATGCATCTATTCTATCATGTTCGTTAAGAAATCGGTACGAATTTCGTTTCATTCCCTCCTACTATTGTTTGCATACTAATTGTTGATTACTATGTGTTTCATATTCGTTTGCTATCTTGTCACCTTTTGAAAAATCCGAATATGTCCTATGTTTACCATTTGATACCTTAATCACCTTCTTGAATTTCTAAAAATTTATTATAAATTTTTAAGAACGTTTTAGACATTTTATCAAAGGTTAAATTACCAAAATACCCGTTTCAAGTTTAATGTTGGATCTATACATCCTCTTTGGTAGATTTATAATTAGTGTTTAAAAGGATGTCAAGCTTTATTTTTAAAGTATTTGATTGCGTCAAACTTTACTTTTAACCTAATGAAATTATAGATTAAATATATAATTTCTAACAATAATTTTAAATAATTTGGAAACTCGATTTTCTCCAATAGTAACGATAAACCTGAGTTTTTAACACTAATTTCATACAGTCATCCAAAAGCTCTTAAGCTGATCGAAATAATTAATTGAGCTGAGTTACTTTTACTTTGAAATCCTTATAATGTAAATACTTAAGCTGAGTTTGGAAGTAATACAAAATCCTAGATAGGCAATTGTAACAACTTGTATTTTAAATGTTCATATGTAATTCATTTTCCCTTTTATTTCTCTTGTAATTAGATTCTTACATTTTAAGATTGTCATGTTTTACAATTTGCGCGATTTGTGATTCTTTGTCGATTATCAATCTTAAATCGATCTAGCACACCTTCTCCGCTTAAGCAAATCTCGTGCTCACTCTGTATCTTTATATTTCTCCATACCGAAAGGTTATTATTTTGATTTGAGTTTGATATAAATTCGAAATGGGGTTAAGAAACTGAAGCGCAGTTCAATTCCGATTGTTAAGGTTCGTCGTGGTGCAGAAATTACCTGAGAAGCAATGAATCAATTCTAAACAATGTAACTCCACTTGTTCGCATTTTGTTCCGTCTCCAGTTGAACTCAAAGGGACCAGAGTTCCTTTAGGGGGTTGACTGTGAGAACTTGTATTTTCTCGGCATTATTTTATTCCTTTATACATACTTCTTGAATTTTCCAATATATTATATTTTCTTTTATTCTTCATGCGTAAATCCTGAGATCTCGAGAATTTTTATTAAATTTTATTTATATTAGTTTTCTGATCATTGAAATTAGTTTATTTGGAATTATTAAAATTTTGTTTTATTTTTCCATAGTTATTTAAATCAAAATTATTGATTTAAAAGCACTCGCGCGCGTTTTATAAAAATTTGCCGAATCGACGGAACGAGAACCGATGGCTATATATTTCGACTTTATGAAGTCAAAATACTATGTTTCTATAAGTGTTTTGTTTTCGTATTATAACTTGCACCGATTCGAAACGGTTAGCGTTTTAAGAAATCGGATCAGGCTAGAATTAGATGCATTTTTACTTTGGGCTTAAGTTAATAATAAGATTAGGCAAGCAGGCTAAAAAGCCCACTCTCTTTTTTTCCTACGTTGACAACATCAACACCAAACACAAAACACAGACATTTTTACTTACCAAAAAAAAGTCCTTCCCTCTTTGTCTCTCTAAACCGACGAATACATAACAAAACCTCCAAAATCATTCAACTTTATTCATCAATCATTCAATTAAACAATACCAAATTCATTATGGGTAAACCCTTATCAAAAACCCATTACTTATTTGCTCATTCACTTGATTTTTGGAAAAGCATTAAACCTAAGAACTTGGATTCTTGGATGTTTGATCATGGAATTAGGTACGCAATGTGTTATTTACGGTTTAGGCATTGATATTATTGTGTTAGAACCTTAGTTGTGATTTTAATTTTTAATCCTAATTTGATTATACCATGAATATTATAGAATTATTGTGCCTTGATATAATTTAGTTATTGTAGGATGTATTTTTGATGTTTTAGATTGAATTAGATGTTGTTTGGTATAGAGATTATTATAGCAAAATTAGGACAACAGGTATATCCGTCCGAAACTCCCATATTTTTCATTATTACCTGCACTTTTTATGGCTTAAATAGATTCTTTAAGCCTTTTACCTATTAGTGGCGAGTTGAATAGGCACACAACTCCTCCGGATGAGGGAGTTATGATCAAATTAAGATTTTAAAAGCAAAATCCGGACAGCAGGTTTGTGAGCCCAAAAATCACATATTTTCCCACTTTAGACTGCGTTTTTAAAGATTAGATGGATTCATTGACCCTTTTACATGTTAGTTGCGAGTTGGATGGGCGATCAACTCCTCCGAATGAGTGAGTTACGGTCGATTTACGGTTGTGAACCCAATCTGACCCAACAGACTTATATAGCTATTTGCTACAGGTCATGGACCATATATTTGACATTTTAAGACCTTGTGAGTTAGTATAAATTATAATCTAACGAACGCCGCTGACCTCGCGTCGATAGCTATCAGCAGATGGTTTTTATGGCTAAAACGATAAACTCGAGTTTGAAAACCTAAATTCTGATTTTGTAACCTTCAAAGAATGTAACTTTCCCGGTAATTGGTAGTAGCTATTTACTCGTGGTTGGTATGCGCCGAAGGTAGAGTCTTGAAGCTTTCCAATGGTGGAAATCTCAGACCTTTAAACCTTATAGGTTAACGGATTATTTTGTCCCAAGTTTGACTAGTGCAGTTTGACTATTAGGTGCTTACGATAAGGCTGTTAGTGTTTTGGACTTTTAAAAAGTTCCGTAAACTCTTAGATCAAATGGTTGGACATTCTGGAAAGCTCATGAGAGACCCGCTCCAGGGGTGAAACCCCAATAGTTTTTGGACTTAGGGATTGGGAGCTCCTCCCTTTACAAAACAGCTATACTAGAAAATGTTACTTTACGCCTACGGTTAAGTAAATTGTTGACGTTTTTAGGTGAAAATCACTTGGGTTACTTGATTTGAGACCTTAGGCTATCATGTTATGCATTTTATATAGTTTGTGTGTCATGAAGGTCATGGCCACACTTAGGCTCGGTTGGTTGTGCAAGTTATATACATATTTCATTTTTACAAAATATTTTGATACAATTGTTTTATATTTTTATAAAACGCATACTTAAGGGTCGTGATCACTCTTGTAGGTCCGGGTTTCCCTTGGAGTACTTATATAAGCCTTCTTCATCCCGGTTCTCATATCCGTCACACTTGTACTAAGGTGAGTTCATAGCCCTTTTTTACTACTTGCACATTGTTTCTAAACACGGGGAGAGATTTTACATGGTAGAACACATCCATTTAAAAACTGTATGCTATCCAAAACTTGTATGCTATACAGAACTTGTATGCTTTCCAACAGTTTTCATTGATATTATTGCTTTTAGTCTATAACCCTTAAGTTTCTCTCTTGATCATGAACCGTTAGTTTACTTGTGTTGCTAAGCGCGAATGTTGTGGGTGGATCCATCAGGACTGGAAATCCCCGTCCCATATTGCGGTTGTTTAACCATGGATGCATTTAACATTTGATTTGTTACTTGAGTATTTAGGTTGAATACTCACTAGAGGAACTTACTTTGAGTTAAGTTTCGGTTCATGAACTAAATAGCAATAATAATGGTTTCGGATTATGGTTAATATACATAACCATTTTCCTTATTTCTTGTTTTACAAATGAATGTTTGTGTTCTACACCTTTACTGCTAAACCTATGAATAGCACTCAACTTTGTGTTGACGATTTTACATGTTTAATCTCAGGTATTAATACTTAGCTTTGCTTAGATGGGAGCCCGTAAGATATTATCGCGGCTTGGAGATTTCTGTGTATATTTAAACTTTGGTATTGGTAAAACTGTTAGAAGTTTATCATATATTCTTGGTAACTACAGTATATGTTACAAAACCATAATTAAATAATAGATTTTTCCGCTTATAAAACTCTAAGACATTTGTTTAAAAAATCTGATCTTTTATGATGTGATGTATATGTTTTATTACGTCAACTTTGTGTCAACATTATTTTATTGTTTCTTGTACCATGACGTGGCACCCCTTGCTGCCTACGTGTTTCCTTGCCTGATTTTGGGGGTCTCACAGTTTGTGATGCGGATTTGGAAGTGGCTTTTCGGAAAACTACTTACTATGTTAGAGACTACGAAGGGAATGACCTTCTTACATGTTCTCGTGGTTCTGATCTCTGCACAGTAATTCTTTAAGACACATCTTTACCAAATCCAATTTGATTAATGGCTAAAGCTTCATCATCTCAAGCATGGTTATGGCATCAACGTTTGTCTCACCTCAACTTTGACACCATCAAATTGCTCTCGAAGAATGATATTGTGACCAGTCTTCCTAAGTTAAAATTCGTCAAAGACCATCTTTGTTCTTCTTGTGAGTTGGGGAAAGCTAAACGAAAGTCTTTCAAGACAAAGACTACCCCAAGCTCGAAAGGACAATTGGAACTTCTACACATGGATTTATGTGGCCCCATGCGTGTAGAGAGTATTAATGGGAAAAAGTATATTCTCGTGATTGTTGATGACTACTCAAGATACACATGAACTTACTTCTTGAGGTCCAAAGATGAAACACCGGAGGTTCTTAAAAACTTTCTCCAGATGAAACAACGCAATCTTCAGGATCAAGTTTTAACGGTAAGAATGGATAGGGGTACAGAGTTTTGAACAAGACTTTGCAATCTTACTTTCAAGAAGAAGGCATCGAACATCAAATATCAATTTCTCGAACTCCTGAACAAAACGGCGTTGTCGAAAGACGAAACCGTACTTTAGTTGCGGCTGCTCGAACAATGCTTTCTGCATCAAAATTACCACTATTATTTTGGGCTGAAGCAATTGCAACTGCTTGTTATTCTCAGAATCGTTCTCTTGTTATCCCTAGACATGAAAAAAGATCTTAACACATCATCAATGGCAGAAAACCTACTGTTAAATTCTTTCACATATTTGGATCTTTATGCTACATTCTTAAAGACGTTGAGAATCTCGACAAGATGAAAGCAAAAGGTGATACATGTATTTTTGGGGTATGATACATGTTCAAAAGGATATCGAGTCTACAACAAGAGAACAAGAATTATTGTCGAAACAATTCATGTGAACTTTGACAAATTGCCACATATGGTACTTGATCACAGTGTTGGGAATAAAATTAGCTACATCACTCTACCGTTGACAAAGGGATTTCTACCGCTGACAAGAATAAATCAAGCGCTGGTAGAATGAGCACTGACAAGAGAAATTCAAGCACTGACAAGAGAAGTCCCTGCTACAAAAGAATACTTAGTCAACATGTTTTGATATGTTAGGAAGATATGCATTGTATATTGTATTTTCTATAGTTATCTTGATATATCTTCCTAGAATAGTTGACAAGTTTGCTTATTGTATAGTTGACACGTTTGCTTATTGTACAAGGCTCCTTATGTCTATAAAAGGAGGCCTTTAGGTTAAGGTTTAATATACGTTTTTACACTTTCATTGTACGCATCGATTAATCGATCTAAGTGAAAGTTTTATATACATTGTGTTTTGCTTTGTTCTTTATCCTAAGTGTTAATTCTGCATAACACTTAGATTGTTATAAACACAAAGTTTCTCTACGTGTTATACTTGATTTAATCTCGATAACACAAAGCTAAATTGATCTAAGTTTGGGATCAACAAGTGGTATCATAGCTTGTTGAGAAACTTTTGATCAAAAGAACATCAAAACCCTAACTTTTCAAAAAAAACCTAAAATCATCATGTCGACCACAGAAAACCAAGGTTCTGGTTCCTCAAACCATAACCTCAAAATTCCTATGCTGGACCATGATAACTTTGAAATCTGGAAATTTAACTTTGAGCAATATCTGCAAGTGGACAACTACGTTCTCTGGGAGGTTGTTGAGCTTGGAAACAAGTTGAACCAGGCTCAAAAGATCTTTGACTATGTTAATAGTAGGAGAACAGCCAATGCCAAACCTGAAGATTTGATTCCTAGACCTGAAGATGGAAGAGCCACCTCTGCTGCAGAGGTAGCAGATAGAAGGCTGGAAATGAAGGCATTGATCATTCTTAAACTGGCTCTTGGAAGCAAAAACCAACACAAATTCAGAATGTATGAATCTGCCAAAGAGCTTTGGGAAGCCCTTGAGATCACCTATGGTGGTAATGAGGACACTCTCAAACAGATGAAGAAGAAGCTTGTGATGGAGTTCGCTGTTTTTAAAGCTCGACCTAATGAAAAGTTAAGTGAAGTGAGAAGTCGTCTTCAAGACATTACTATCAAACTAGTATTCATGTAAACTGAGTTTGAAGATGATGATGTTAATGCTGCTTTCCTTGGAGCTCTTGGAGATGGTTGGGAAATCCATGCCAATGCAATATTGGCCACATAAGCTTACAAGAATATGACCTTTGAATATATCTACAATCAATTGAAGGTCATGGAACCTGAAGTTCTGCTTAAACAACGAAGTAAAACACCTTCTAGAAGCATGGCTTTTATTTCCCACCATGACACTTCAGACGCTGACAAATCTTGCTTTGTCAGTGGACAGACTTCTCTTGACAGTGGCTCATCAGACGCTGACACATACAATCATGTTTCACCAAATCTTAAACCAGCAGGAATAGATTTGGATATTGTATGTGCCTATATTGATTCTTTGCCTAATGGATCATCAACTTCTTTTAAAGATCTTCAACATATTAGTGATGTTGATCTTGAAGAGATGGATATCAAGTGGAATATGGCTCTTAGCAGTATAAGAGTCAGTAGGTGGAACAAAAGATTTGGAAGAAAGATGACTTTCAATAGCAAAGAGACTGCTGGATTTGATAAATCCAAAGTGGAATGTTACAATTGTCACAGAATGGGACACTTTGCTAGAAAATGTAGATCTCCCAAAAGGAATGATAGTGAACAGAATTCTAGACAAATCATCTAGGTTGAAGATGCTAAGCCTAAAGCCATGGTAGTTATGCAAGGCATTGATGGAGTTGGATTTGATTGGAGCTATATGGACAAGAATGAAGTAAAGAATCAAGCTTTGGTCGCTGAAAAAGATGAAGAGCATGTTCAATATGCTCTCATGGCTAAATCCTCTTCTTCATCAGACAATGAGGTATATGATGATGCATTTTGTAGTAAGGGTTGTAGACTTAATATTGATAAACTTAATAAAGAAATTTTAAAGCTACAATCTGATATTCTTGGGTTGAATATCACTATTTCAAACTACAAAAGGGGGCTTGCACAATCAGATGGGATGGTTGAGGATTATAAGAAAATGGAATTTGACCTCAAAGATCAAATAACTGTTCTTAAAAGGGATAGCACTTAGTTCTGAAGCAAAGGCTTCTTACATAGAAGCTAATAATGAATTAAAACTAAATCTAGATGAGGCCATTCAAGCTAAAGAGAATGTAGGGCTTAAAATTGAAAAGTTTGAAAAAGCCAGTCAAACTCTAGAAAAGGTCATTAGTGTACAGAGAAACCCTAAATACGTGTCTGGGGTTAGGATGAACTCTAAAGAGTGTGCTGCAGTTCCACCTCCAGCAGGTGACTTTTATGGATTCCTTAAGAAAGTCTTGTCTTAGACTGGTATTTCAGAGTTCCAAGTGGAGGAATTTACTCCTCCACTACGTGTTCTCACACCAGTTGAAGAATACAAGCAAAGGGTAACTGACCTAGAACAATGGAAGAAAGCTAATCCTTTTCTTTTTGTTAAGGGTGGATTTCTAGATAGTGAATTAGTTGACCCTAATCCCATTGTTGTGACCAACCCTACTACTAGTAAACCTATTGACCTTGGATCACAATCTAAAAGCAAATCTAGTGTTAAGTATGCAGAAATGTATAGAAAACCTAGATCACCAAAAAGTCAAGTTAGTGTTAATGGGACTGGATTTTATGAACCTAGACCTAAGGTTATGTCTAGAAAGGCTTGTTATACATGTGGGAGCTTCTCACATTTGGATTATAGATGTGTCAGCGGATACAAACTAGCCGTTGACAATAAGTCAACCATGGTCAACCTAAAGCCTTATGTTCATACTAGAACTCAGGCCACTAGACAAGCTCCTTATTTCCCTAAGGCAACTAACACCCAAGGCTAAAGACCTTTCCAAAAGACAAACACTTAGTCTAATAAACAGTGGGTTTGATAGGTGTGTAAACACCCATCCTTTTTACCACTTAACTACAATAATAACCGAGCCAAAACGTGTATTTTATGTCTTTTATGTCGGAATTATGCGTAGTTTGTGTTTTTGTTGTGATTTAGGACGAAATTGTGAAAAGTGGAGAAAACACGGCATTCACGGGCTTTTATTGAAGAAAAAGATGAAAGATGAAGTCGAGAAGTCAAGAGTGCAAAAAGAACGGATGTCCAAGACCAATTCTGAAGATTCATCGAAGAAAAAGTCGAAAGACGGAAGTTTACTTAAAGTCGAAGAACTCAAGTCTAATTTATTGAGGAATTAAAAACGAGTTCAAAGAAATCCCGAGCCAAAAGTCATTAAAGTCCAAGATTAAAGAAGATTAAAAGGCTTAAGGACTAATGGTGCAATTAACAAAAGATTAAGAAAAGAAGGACCTAATGATGCAATTAAGAAGAAATGAAGGAGGGGTGGAAGCTTCCTAAGCACTCCTTAATCCTCCCCTATATATAGTTAGGATGTTAATCATTTTTCTTTGTTGGGTGGCTTGACAAACCATTTCTTCCACCTTAAATTTATGCACATTTAATTTCATGTCCATTTACATTAATTGTCTTATACCTTAATGACCATTTAATTTCAAGTAAGTGTTCTTTTAATTCTTGTCAATCTTTATTTTTATTTCTTATCTCTCTTTCTTCCTATCTTTGATCTTTATGTTTATTGTTCATGTTCATGTTCTTGCTTTTTGGTTGATTTATTTAAGTGGGTTTTGATTATCTTGATTAGTTTTGTTAGTTTTGTTGTTTTGGATTGATTGTTTATGCTTAGTAGATGTTTTGTTATTAGTTTGATTTAATCTTTTTGTTAATTTTGCTTAGTTCTTATTAAATCCGTGCTATCTATTCATCCCTTGTTCTTCGCGAGTTTGTTACTGTGATTCCCAAGAAACAGCCAAGCCAAAACATTTCGAGTGAAGGATCAAAAGGGTGGTCTATTCGGAATATTGAATATTCCGAATAGAGGGAATATTCCGAATAGACAAGCTATTCCGAATAGGCCTAACTATTCCGGATAGGCAAGATATTCCGAATAGAGGGAGTATTCCGAATAGCCAACTTATTCCGGATAGGGAACTATTCTGAATAGCCAACTTATTCCGGATAGGGAACTATTCCGAATAGTCAACTTATTCCGGATAGCAAAATATTCCGGGTAAGGAACTTATTCCGGATAGGTAAACATTCCGGATAGGCCAGTTATTCCGAGTAGGAGACTATTCCGGATAAGGGAGGTATTCCGGATAGGGGATTATTCCGAATAGACCAATATTCCGAATAGAGGATTATTCCGGATAGGTGACATAATCCGAGTAAGCCAAATATTCCGAATAAGGGTATTATTCCAGATAAGCTGATTTTCAGGTTCGTTAATTTCAGTTTTTAATTTTCTGCTTTTTAATTTCGAGCTTTATTTTTCCCGTTTGTTTTCTTAATCACACTTTAAGTTTATTTGCCTTAGATTTATTTTAGCCTTGCCTTAGTTTAAGCTTTAGTTTTAGTTGCGCTTTAAGTTTGCCTTAGTTAGATTTAAGTTGCGTTATTTACTTTTAGTGCCTTTTAATTTCCGTCACGCTTTTAAATACTTGCACCATTTACTTAAAATTAGATTTAGATTTTACTTTAAAGTCATTTACTTTAAAAGTTTTGCACTTTTAATATACTACAACGACACACTTTTGTTTCACCAAAGAACAGCTGAGTCATACTTAAAACCAGTTTTCAATTCGAAGAGACATACTTAAACGAATCTTTTTAACTGGCCAAAAACCAAGTTATCAAATGGCGCCGCTGCCGGCTCTTTTCGTAAAGATTAACGGTTTTCTGTGAGAGACGCGTTGCTTTTTGGGATCCGTTCACTTGTGAACGTTATTTTTCGTGTCAAAAATTTTCCAAAAACCACAAAAACATTTGAAAAATCATAAAAAGCATTTCTTTTTCAAAAGTTTTGCACCAAAATTATTCCTCTTTATCCTCTATTATGTTTAATTCTTTTCTTTACCACTCTTCTCTATAATTCTTCATGGATTCGTCTTGCGGCCGGTGTGGGAGACCATGGCATGGTTTTCAAACATGTCAACGGTGTACTTGTGAGCGGTGTGGTTTTGATATCGACGATACACAATTTGGATTTTGTCCATTTTGAAATTCAACAAATTCATACTTCAACTCTTACAATACTTTTCCACCCTCCCCCGTCTATGACAATCCCTATCCTCAAGATGCACCCGGTTTTTCTCCATACCCGTGGTGCTATATTTGTGGGGCCCCTCACGATGCTTCTTCTTGTGATCCGTCGAAGGTCTTTGAGAAAGTTTCGTGCTATCATCCCAGTGTTTATAACTTTGAGCCCCCACGTCACACTGTCAATCATCAACCCTTTTGTGCACTTCCTCCTGAGCAAATGGCCCAAATTTTTGACACATGTCACAAAGTTCAAGAAGCTTGCAACAAGATGATGGAGAAATGTCAAGCGGATCAGCACAAAGATCAGGTATCTAAACTTAATGCTTATACTCCTCCTCTTGTGCCTCCATATTATTATGACAGTAATGACGATGAGAGTCCTATTTCTTGGACCGATGAGAATACTATTCCTTCTCCCGACTTGCCGGAGCCTAAGGATTCAACCATCCTAAGGGATGAGGATATTAGTACAATTCCTGCAAAGGAATCCGACGAATTCAATACGTCTAGTGCTGATAACCTTGTCCCAATTCCAACTGAATCTGAGTTGACATCCGATAGTGCCGATGAGTATGATGCACTTTCTTCTGATGATGTTCCTTCCACCAACACTTTGGAAGAGGATTCTTTGGCTTTCTCTAATCCTCTTTTTGATGAAGACGATGATTTTACTTCTAGTGATGACGAGTCATTATCTGATGAAGACGTTCCGAAGGAAACTTTCAAGATTCATTCGAACCCTTTATTTGATTTTGATGACGATTACATATATAGTGAGGTAAATCCCCTCTTTGACGAAGGGATTGAGAACATTGATAGCTCTGCTTCTCTTGCTATTGATGAGCATACTTTGTTAGCCATGCCCCCTTCTATTGTAGAGGTGGAGAGTTCTGACTCTACTGGAAAGGTATCGCAGGTGGAAGGTAATTCTTCTCTTACTTCTCTTACTATATTGCCCCCTCATCCCACTGAATACACACCCAAGCGGGTGATGTATCAATTTCACTCTCCGAGGAATGAGGATGAGTGTTTTGACCCAGGAGGTGAAAATGACCATTCTATGATTGATAACCTTACGGCTTTGCCAATTAGTCAGCATCCATTGTCTTTGGAGGATGACAATGTGATCCCTATACCCACCCCACCTCTCGAGGATCAAGATTTCACATACTTCTCGTATGTTGAAAGGACCTTTCTACCGTTTAAGACTTATCCTCCTGCCTCTCCTTTATTATATTCTTCCGGGAACGAGGACAATGCCTTTGATCCCGGTATTACATTTGAGGCTTCCCCATGGACCATTTAATTCGGGGACGAGTCAGACTCGTGACTCGGTTAACAAAAACAAGTGCTTTTTGGGAGGCAACCCAATTATCTATCTATCTTTTTCTTTGTTTTTACCTTAAGTGTAGGGGAGACCCGTTGGTTTGCTATTTCCTCTCCTCTCTTCTAATCAGGGATTCGAGCACTCAATGATCCACTCTTGATGTTCCTTGACGACCCGTGATTCCGTGTTCCCTTCTTCCCGGTACTATCCTAAACTCTTTTCGATTCACTATTTTATATTTTCTCAATATTAAAATAGGAATCTCTTTAGTTCTCTTCCTTAGCGAGATTTAAACAAAGTGCACAATGTCCTAAGTGTAGGGGAGTTTACTCCCACATGCTTAAACATTGAGGGCAATGTTTATATTATGTGTAGGGGGGACTTCTATCGAAGTTAAGTGGCCTTTTCCTTGTTTTTGTCCTCATTTTAACCGGAAAATCAATTTTTTCGACATTTTTCAAAATTTTATATCTATTTTGGTCTATTAGTTTTTCCCTTTGTATAGTTATTTTCTTTCCTTGTTAGAATAAATCTTTAATAAAGTGGTTTTAATTTTCAAACGTTGTGAATCTTTTGACTCAACCCGAGTTTACTTATCTAAGTTACTCAAGCTAGTATCCTTAACGTGTTTAAATCAAGTTTTGCTAGGCTT
Organism: Glebionis coronaria; assembly: GCA_025667525.1. Taxonomy (NCBI): domain Eukaryota; kingdom Viridiplantae; phylum Streptophyta; class Magnoliopsida; order Asterales; family Asteraceae; genus Glebionis; species Glebionis coronaria. Next base: position 151,407,595 of record CM046879.1, on the reverse strand, counting down.
TTATATAGGGAGCTATAAAACGCGAAAGTCTTAACTCTCACGGGTTAAGAACAAGAACTTTTCGCAAGTTCCTATAATTGATCCTAGAGAGTCGTTTATCAAGGGAACTTTAAAACGCGATTTCTAAACTTGAAAAAGTCTAAGAGTTTGCAAGATCCTATAGGCGACTCGAAAACCCAAAACTTTGATTTAATAGGCTAAGCATCCACGAGTCTCATTCCTTGAGATTTTAAACTGTGGAGAACGAGAGATGATAGAGTCAATTATAAGTTTGGTATTCTTTCTTGAATTTATGTGAGTTAATTATGAGCCTATTCTCCCATCGCTTGCTAATAAATTTATCTGCAATAAATAAGGTTGTACGATTTGAAAAGTTACTTAGCTTCTAGCCCAAGATCGTTTAAAAGTTGCTCGGTATGGATTAGAGTTCATATCCAAGGCATAACTTATTGAAGCGGGATGCGAAGATTGGCGAGTCCAAAAAGGTCCTAACAAGGCATGAGGACTATATTTTGTTGCTAAAGATCCAAAGTGATGTGAAGAATCATTTATCGAAAATCAATATGAAGGATCGAGACACACGACGAAAAGCAAAAACTCCCCAAAAGTCATGGAGAAGTGTATCCGAAAAGACCCTAGCAAGGTATGAGGATAAATAGATCCAAGTCATAAAAGGAGGCGGATCGTTGTATATCAAAGTCCAAAATAAAGATTGGAGAAAAATGAAGAAGTCGTGGTCCAAGTATGAATCTCTCAAAATTTCAAGTGAAGAAAGTCCTATATGAAGAGAAGACCATAATTTCATGAACGTCTCTCAAGGTTTGAAGTATGAAGTCGCTGCCAAATATCGGTCGGAGAAAGGTCTCAAATCGCGAAGCGATTTATGCCAAGATATGAACTTTATGAGGTCCCGAGAAGCAGTTTTAAAAGATTTTGTCCTTTAGCTAACTATTGATTAAATCGTTCACTTTATTTTCGGCCTAAATAACTATCGAAATAAGTCAACAATGCATCTTCGTGATCATTCAAGACAAAAATAAAATATAAGAGATACACCTAGGAATAAGGGAGTCTAAGTGATTAATTGGCCCACATGAGTTCGTGTTAGTTTGCTAACTTATAATAACAATGATCTCGTTTTTAAGATTGGTTTGGAGAAAGTGAAAACTTGAGGATGATGATTATTCATGACATTTCCAAAACCCAAGGTATGCTTTTGATTTCTTTACTTTGAATGTTTGTAATTTTCTATCTCTTTAATAAAGGCCACTATGGATTGATTATGATGAAAAGTGTAAACGTGCTTTGTAACTAATGCATTGCATGAGGACATTGCAATGGTCAAGTGTAGGAGATTTGATAGGTGTGTAAACACCCATCCTTTTTACCACTTAATTACAATAATAACCGAGCCAAAACGTGTATTTTATGTCTTTTATGTCGGAATTATGCGTGGTTTGTGTTTTTGTTGTGATTTAGGACGAAATTGTGAAAAGTGGAGAAAACACGGCATTCACGGGCTTTTATTGAAGAAAAAGATGAAAGATGAAGTCGAGAAGTCAAGAGTGCAAAAAGAACGGAAGTCCAAGACCAATTCTGAAGATTCATCGAAGAAAAAGTCGAAAGATGGAAGTTTACTTAAAGCCGAAGAACTCAAGTCTAATTTATTGAAGAATTAAAAGACGAGTTCAAAGAAATCCCGAGCCAAAAGTCATTAAAGTCCAAGATTAAAGAAGATTAAAAGGCTTAAGGACTAATGGTGCAATTAACAAAAGATTAAGAAGAGAAGGACCTAATGATGCAATTAAGAAGAAATGAAGGAGGGGAGGAAGCTTCCTAAGCACTCCTTAATCCTCCCCTATATATAGTTAGGATGTTAATCATTTTTCTTTGTTGGGTGGCTTGACAAACCATTTCTTCCACTTTAAATTTATGCACATTTAATTTCATGTCCATTTACATTAATTGTCTTGCACCTTAATTACCATTTAATTTCAAGTAAGTGTTCTTTTAATTCTTGTCAATCTTTATTTTTATTGCTTATCTCTCATTCTTCCTTTCTTTGATCTTTATGTTTATTGTTCATGTTCATGTTCATGTTCTTTCTTTTTGGTTGATTTATTTAAGTGGGTTTTGATTATCTTGATTAGTTTTGTTAGTTTTGTTGTTTTGGATTGATTGTTTATGCTTAGTAGATGCTTTGTTATTAGTTTGATTTAATCTTTTTGTTAATTTTTCTTAGTTCTTATTAAATCTGTGCTATCTGTTCATCCCTTGTTCTTCGCGAGTTTGTTACTGTGATTCCCAGGAAACAGCCAAGCCAAAACATTCCGAGTGAAGGATCAAAAGGGTGGTCTATTCAGAATATTGAATATTCCGAATAGAGGGAATATTCCGAATAGACAAGCTATTCCGAATAGGCCTAACTATTCCGGATAGGCAAGATATTCCGAATAGAGGGAGTATTCCGAATAGCCAACTTATTCCGGATAGGGAACTATTCCGAATAGCCAACTTATTCCGGATAGGGAACTATTCCGAATAGTCAACTTATTCCGGATAGCAAAATATTTCGGGTAAGGAACTTATTCCGGATAGGTAAACATTCCGGATAGGCCAGTTATTCCGAGTAGGAGACTATTCCGGATAAGGGAGGTATTCCGGATAGGGGATTATTCCGAATAGACCAATATTCCGAATAGAGGATTATTCCGGATAGGTGACATATTCTGAGTAAGCCAAATATTCCGAATAAGGGTATTATTCCGGATAAGCTGATTTTCAGGTTCGTTAATTTCAGTTTTTAATTTTCTGCTTTTTAATTTCGAGCTTTATTTTTCCCGTTTGTTTTCTTAATCGCACTTTAAGTTTATTTGCCTTAGATTTATTTTAGCCTTGCCTTAGTTTAAGCTTTAGTTTTAGTTGCGCTTTAAGTTTGCCTTAGTTAGATTTAAGTTGCGTTATTTACTTTTAGTGCTTTTTAATTTCCGTCACGCTTTTAAATACTTGCACCATTTACTTAAAATTAGATTTAGATTTTACTTTAAAGTCATTTGCTTTAAAAGTTTTGTACTTTTAATATACTACAACGACACACTTATGTTTCACCAAAGAACAGCTGAGTCATACTTAAAACCAGTTTTTAATTCGAAGAGACATACTTAAACGAATCTTTTTACCTGGCCAAAAACCAAGTTATCAGGGTTCCTGTAGCAAACCCTAATTCAAACGCTGACAGGAACAAATCATCCGCTGACAGGGCAAAATCAGCCGCTGACAGCATTAGGTTTGGTATGAAAATGCCATAATTAGCAGCTGTCATACCCAATGTTAGATCCAGTAATAACAAGTATTTACAACCTAAGGGAAAGGGATCTAAGGCATCATCCAACTAAACTTGGAGACCTAAACAAGACCAGTCATCAACTTCTAATGGTGTCTCTATGACATGCAATAGGTTTAAATTTCTTGAAAAACATGTTGGGACAAACTGGGTGTTTAATGTTAAAAGGGATGAACAGGGGGTTGTTACAAGAAATAAGTCTATTCTTGTTGAACAACCAAATGGATCCAAGTATACTCATGCTTAGATTCCCAAAGAAAACAAATTTGTTTTCTTTATGTGCAGTGCATTCCAAAGCAGGTTAAGGATTATGGACATTGGGATTCTGGATGCTCAAGGCACATGACTGGAAAGGAGGACTACTTAACTAACTTTACTCCTATTCCAGATGGTGATAAAGTATACTTTGGAGGAGGATATGGCACAATATCAGGCAAAGGCACTCTTATCACCAACAACTTCCATTTTGATGAAGTCTTTCTGGTAAAGGAACTTGACTATAACTTGTTTAGTGTGTCACAAGTTTGTAACAACAAAAATAAAGTTCTTTTTACTGATACAAAATGCTTGGTTTTAAGTAAATACTTTGAGATACTTGCTGATAAGTTCATAGAGTTTAGAACACCTAGACATAAGGACATTTATAATGTCAACTTACAAGGAATTAAGATGAATAATAACTTGTCATGTCTATATGCTAAAGCTTCAGCAGATGAAAGTAACTTTTGGCACAGAAGGTTAGGGCACATTAATTTTAAGAACATGAATAGACTTGTGAGACGTGATCTTGTGAGAGGACTTCCCTCAAAATCATTTCACAATGATCATAATTGTGTTGCATGTCTAAAAGGAAAACAGCATAAGTCCTCATTTAAGTCTAAGAGTGTTCAATCTAGTTCTAAACCTCTACACCTACTTCACATGGACTTATTTGGACCTACTAATATAGAAAGTTTAAATGGCAAGTCTTATTGCTTTGTGATTACTGATGACCACTCCAGGTTTACATGGACTTTCTTCTTAGTTAAAAATAGTGATACTACCAAAACCCTAATTAATTTTATTAATCAAATGGAAAAGATATCAGGGTTTACAGTTAACATTCTTAGAAGTGATAATGGTGGAGAATTTAGGAATGACCTATTAGACGCCTTCTGTGTGGATAAGGGGATTACTAGGGAGTTTAGGATAGCTAGAACTCCACAGCAAAATGGTGTAGCTGAAAGGAGAAATAGAACTCTTATTGAGGCAGCTAGGACCATGTTAGCAGATGCTAAGTTACCCATTGCATTTTGGGCTGAGGCTGTGAATACTGCTTGTTATGTTCAGAATAGGGCCTTGGTCAACAAGATTCACAATAAGACCCCCTATGAGCTCTTTTGGAATAGAAAACCTAATATAGATTTTCTTAGACCCTTTGGATGTCATTTAGTGATTCTGAATACTAGTGACAACCTAGGTAAGTTTAATTCAAAAGGTGATGAGGGTTATTTTGTGGGTTATTCTATAAACAGCAAAGGGTATAGGGTTTACCACGAGAGAGATAAGGTCATAACAGAAAATATACATGTTGACTTTTTGGAGAGTAAACCTAGTGATCCTGCTAATGGACCAGACTGGCTTTTTGATTTAGAGTCATTATCTAGGTCCATGAATTATTTGCCTGTTACTAATCCAGTTGTCTTGGAGACTCCTCCAAAGATTATGGAAGAAACTGTTGTTGATAATGCAGGTATACAGGCTACAAAAGTGCAAGGATCGCAAGCAGATGAGGTCACTCCCACACTTTCTTTTGTGGAATTTCCCATTTGGAGTGAAGAATTCATTCAGGCATCTGCTGCTAAAAGGGAAGTGGAGAGAAAGCAACAAGAAGAAAAAGTCAGTGAAAGTGTTTCATCCGCTGACAAAAGTAGTTCAGCCGCTGACACATCAAATCCAAACGCTGACACATTGCTTTCATCCGCTGACAAAAATGTGTCTGAACTTGGTGAAAGTTCCACACTCAATGAAGATGTCAGCGTCATAAATTTAAACGCTGACAATGTGCTTCATAGTTCAAATGAGTATGAAACTAATGATGGTGAGGATCATGGTACTTTGGAATCTACAATACCTGACAACACATTGTTTGGGGGAGGAATTTTTACAAAGATGTCCAAAGCTCACCCTCCTACACAAATCATAGGTCCCATCAATTCACTAGTTCAAACAAGAAGAACAAGTAATCCTAAAGGAGGATTCATTGTAAACATTCATAAAAAGGATTATACCCTTTGGTTCAAGAGTGTTTTTTTGCTTTCTTTCTATCACAGAGTGAGCCCAAGAAAATTTTTGATGCTCTCCAAGAACCAAGCTGGGTTGAAGCAATGCAGGATGAGCTTCACCAGTTTGCAATTTAGGATGTTTGGGAGCTTGTGGATTGTCCCAAGCATGTGAGACCTATTGGATCATGTTGGGTTCTAAGAAACAAGAGAGATGAGAGAGGTATTGTGATTAGAAACAAGGCGAGACTGGTTGCTCAAGGTTATACACAAGAAGAAGGCATTGACTATGAAGAGGTTTTTGCACCTATTGCTAGAATTGAAGCAATAAGGATTTTCCTAGCCTATGCTTCTTGCATGGGTTTCACAGTCTACCAGATGGATGTCAAGAGTGCTTTCTTGTATGACACAATTCAAGAGGAAGTGTATGTTATGCATCCTCTTGGTTTTGAAGATTCAGAGCATCCAGACAAGGTTTATAGAGTTAAGAAGGTTGTTAATGCAATAATGCCTAAAAACGTTACTTGCATTTTTTCGGTCTCGCTTAGTTTTGATTACGACAATATGTAAAACAAGCATTTACGAAAACAACAAAAAACGAATTCTTGAGTTCAAGTATTTTTCATTTTACCCATTTTCACTTAAGGTATGAATAAACAAGTAATAACCTTATGCAAGTGATCAAGTGATTTAATCTTTTCTTAAAACTCACTTTTTATTGAGTGTGACAAGTTTTTTTATTTAAGAAAATGTTTTATTAAATTAAATATTTGAAAATTTGAAAATGGCATATTCTTTTTTGATTTGGAATATTCTTTCAGTATATTTTATAATCAGATAAGACCTCCACCACTAAAGGACAAAAAGGGAGCAGAGTCTACTCCGGCAGTTCCCTAGTGCCTATGCGATTTCTTATCGATAAGGAACCGCCGGCTGAGAAGCAACCGCGGGCAGATATAGCCGTTGGCCCTGTGTCCTATAAATAGTTGACCATTCTCAGATTTTATCTTCACCTCTTTTGCACATATATTTCCAGATTCAAACATACTTCTTAAATCACTCAAATCCTTGATCATTTGATTGATTACTACTTGTTTAGAAGTAAATCTATCCCATCCATCCTTCCTCTCCAAGTGCAAAGAGAAGAACACTATCCTTGTGAAGTGTTGAGTCCACCACCAAAGATCCTTTGAAGATCAAATCTTATACATTTGTTGTTGTGTCGTAGTTGTGAAGATCCAAGTAGTTGTGTCTATTTGGAAGTTGTGTATGTACTAAGTATATTTGTGTAGATTGGTCCTAGATACGATTAGGGCTCGACTTTTAGCTTAGAGTCAGAAATTGGTTAAGCAACGTGTACGGTTTTCTCCATCATAAGGAGCTTGTTGTGTAGTGAACTCTCGAGTAAGGAGTACTCGAGGAGTAGAGTAGGAACGAGGAGTGAGCTTCGTTGCCAAACCACTATAAATCCTTAGTGTTTGGTTTGATCTTTCTTTACCCTTAACTCTTTACATTCTTTATTCTTTGTGCATATACATTAGTTAGTATTAGTTTAGTTACACTATCATTGTTCATATTATGTATAAAAAGATTTCACATATTTCCTCAAGCCTAAGTTTTTGAAAAATGATTTTTTGAAAACCATCTTTTAACAAGTAAATATAAGAAACTATTCAACCCCTCCCCCCCCCCCCTTCTAGTTTCTACAATTGGTATCAAAGCGAGGTTACTCAAGAATTTTTAAAGTATATTGTATTTTAAAGCTTGAATCGATCTATGGATTCCAACAAGTACCTAGAAGGGCAATCTATGCAAAGACCACCACTTTTTTAAACCTATAGTTTTATTTATTGGAAAAATAGATTTGAGACTTATGTGAAATCAAAAGCTTTAGATCTTTGGCATGTTATTACCAATGGTAATTTTTTACCTTATCAATTTAATGAAGTTTCTAAAACAAAAGAATTGGTCACTTTTGGCAAAGCTAATGATGATACTAAAAAGAAACTTTCGAAAAATAATGAGGCTAAAATGGTGATTTATAATGCTTTACCTAAGAAAGAGTATGAAAGGATTTTTATGTATGAAACCGCTAAAGATATTTGGAACACTCTTTTAGTAACCCACCAAGGTAATAGCCAAGTCAAAGAAAGCAAAATCGATCTTCTTGTCCAACAATATGAACAATTTGTCATCTTAGAAGATGAAACTATTGATAGTGATTTTGCTAGATTTAACACTATTATTACTAGTCTAAAAGCACTTGACGAAGGTTTTTCTAGCAAGAACAATGTTAGGAAGTTTCTAAGGGCCTTACATCCGAAGTGGAGAGCAAAAGTCACGGCGATTGAAGAATCGAAAGATCTCTTAACTTTATCACTCGATGAACTCATAGGCAACTTGAAGGTTCATGAGATGATAATTTTGAAGGACTCGGAATTGGTGAAAACCAAGAGTGAAAGGAAGTCTCTTGCACTCAAAGCCAAGAAGGAACAAAGCGATCATGATAGTTCCTCGGATAGCGATGACAAGGAGTATGCATTGGCGGTGAGAGATTTCAAGAAGTTCTTCAAAAGACGATGTCAACACGTGAGGCAACCCAACAATGACAAGAAACCATTCTCAAAGAATCGGTTTGCCAAGAACGAAAAAGGTGATAGGAATTTCTTTAGATGTGGTGATCCAAATCATTTCATTAGTGATTGTCCAAATCCTTCACGCGATAAGAATCACATGGCATTTGTTAGTGGTTCTTAGAGCGATAGCGGTGAAGATGTTGATGACAACCCCAAAGAGGAGAAATGTCTTATGGCTCATACTTCTAAAGAGGTACATTCCGAAACCGAATATTATAGCAATGATAGCTCCACCTTAGATGATACTTAATTAGAAGGCCAATATGATAATTTACACAAACTTAGCCTTAAATTCATAGAAAAGAACAAAACCTTAAAATCAACCAAAACTAAGCTTGAAAATGAGATCAATGAACTTAGGGAGAAATTAGCCAAGCTTGAGAAAAATAAAGAAGTTGATTTAGGTTGCTTAAGTTGTGAGAAACTTAGATTAGAGAATGAAGATCTCAAGAGCACCTCCATTAAATTGGAAAAGTTCATGAAAGGTACTAGTGCTCTTGATGATATGTTAAACAAACAAATTCATTCTAAGGAAAGACTTGGTGTAGGTTTTAACTCAAATGAAGCATCAACTAGTGAACCTAAACAAGTCAGATTTTCAGAAAAATCGTCTGTTGTACGCGGTCCCATATTGTATGGGGCGGTTCCTTATCACTATTGAACCGCCGCCCTAGATAAGGAACCGCGGCCAGAAAGAGGTTTTGCTGAAAATCCTGAACTTTTTGAAAAGTCAAATTTAGGTGAACAACCAAAGCATCTTATTGTTAACAAGGTCAAATTACCCATACTTGACGACAATGCCGTTGATAAGTTCTATAATCCCTTGAGTAAACCTCTAATGGGAAATAGAAGTTTATCAAGACCATCCACTACTCCACCAAGAGTATGGAATGAGTCTAGGCCTTAAAGTAGAACGACAACACCTAGAAGAGATAGTCAAAACAATTCACGACCTAGAAGTAAAACTCCAACACCTAGAAGGAATGACCACAACTCTAAACCAAGATCAAATACACCTAGGAGAAATAATGAACAACAAAATGGTTATAAGAATTATTATCCTCCTCCATTTTATTCCCCATGGGGAACCCTTCCTCCATTCATGCATCCCAACCAAATGCAAGGGATGTTTGGAACTAACAATTTTGGACCCATGAGATATTGGGAACCAAATGTTTGATCTTGTGTGTTGTTACCTGATATGCTTGGGAATTGATTTGGAACCCGACGAGTGGATTAAGGATAGTGCTTGTTCTAAACACATGACGGTAATCGAAGTTTGTTCTCTCACTACAAAGCATATGATGGAGGTAACGTCACATTCGCTAGTAGTCTACATGGTAATATCATTGGCAAAGGTACGGTTTCTCTTGACTCCATGACCATTGAAAATGTTGAGCACGTAGATAATTTAGGGTTTAACCTTTTAAGTATAGGTCAAATTTGTGACAATAAGTGTAAGGTCATTTTTTCAGAACATGACAGTGAAATCGTAAAAGATGGAAAGGTCATTGGAAAAGGTGTTAGAAAGCATGGGCTTTATGTCATGAAGGTCAATAAGAAGTCAAAAGACAACATATGTCTTGCGACTATAGATGATAGTTCTACTCTTTGGCATAGGATATTAGGTCACGCTAATATGCGTTTAATTCAATCTTTAGTCTCTAAGGAGTTGATAAGACACCTCCCCAACATGAAGTTTGATAGTCACTTTTGTGATGCTTGCAAAGTTGGAAAGCAAGTTCACTCAAGTCACAAAGCCAAGAATTCGGTTTCAACCTCTCGGTGCTTAGAGCTCCTACATATGGATCTCTTTGGACCTTCCGCCATATGGAGTTATGGAGGTAACCTTTATACCCTAGTTATAGTTGACGACTATTCTAGATTCACTTGGACTAGATTTTTGGCATCTAAGAATGAAGCTTTCGATCATTTCAAAATCTTTAGTCGAAGAATTCAAAATTAACTAGGATGTCCAATTGTCTCTATTAGGACGGATCATGGTAGGGAATTTGATAATGAAGTGCAATTTGGTGCCTTTTGTGAAGCTCATGGTATTACCCATAACTAGGGGTGCAAACGAGCCGAGCTGAGCCCGAGCTCAACAGGGCTCGGGCTCGGGCTCGAAACATAAAAGGTGGGCTCGAGCTCGGCTCGATAGCTCGTCGAGCTTTGACCGTTAAGGCTTGAGCTCGGCTCGATAAGGACTCGAGCAAAGCTCGAGCTTAGCTCGAAAAGCTCGAAATTTTATATATGAAACAAATACATCACTAATATTTACACAGCACCACAAATTCTATGTTTTTATTAAACTATGATAACGACTATCAATAAATTATTCAATATTTTTTAGAGTTATCCTTTATAATAAGGTTAATATTCAAATCAACGTTGATTTACTTATATAAAAATCTTTTTTTATTAAGGCTCGAAAAGCTCGATAAGAGCTCGAGCCGTGCTATCAAAAGCTCGAGCTCGGCTCATTATATGTTTCGAGCCCTATTATTGGGCTTGAGCTCGGGCTTGAGCTCGATAAAAGCTCGGCTCGATCGAGTCGAGCTTAGGCTCGAGCTCGAATAGCTCGATAAAAGCTCGGCTCGTTTGCACCCCTACCCATAACTTCTCGGCTCCTCGCACTCCACAATCAAATGGGGTAGTTGAAAGGAAGAATAGGACCATCCAAGAGATGAGTAGGACGATGTTAAACGAGCAATCTTTGCCTCAAAAGTTTTGGTGCAATGCCGTGGACACATCGACTTATATTCTCAACCGAATTCTTATTCGACCTTTCCTAGGAAAGACCCCCTGTGAGATTCTTAAAGGTAAGAAACCCTCATTGGAATACTTTAGGGTGTTTGGAAGCAAGTGCTTTATCCTCAACACCAAAGACTACCTTACCAAGTTCGACCCAAAGTCTTACGAAGGTATCTTTTTAGGTTATTCCCAAACTAGCAAAGCCTACATAGTCCTCAATAGAACCTCGGGCGTAATTGAAGAATCACTTAACGTGACTTTTGATGAAACCCCTCCTTTACCCAAGACACCACCATTGGTTGATGATGACTTGGATGAAATAGAAGTAGTTAAAGCCAAAGATGTTAGAAAAATAGGAGTTGAAGACCTTAGTGTTGAAAAGGAAGTAAACATTAAGGAGTCTAAGGATCGTACTCTCAATAATATCATTGGTGACTTAAATCAAAGGACCCTAAGATCTCAAGTCCAAAACAAAAGCAACTTCTTTTGTTTTGTCTCCTTGATTGAACCAAAGAATGTTAAAGAAGCTTTGACGAATGAGAGTTGGGTCATTGTAATGCAACAAGAATTGAATCAATTCGTTGCTAATGATGTTTGGGAACTTGTTCCTCCACCTAGAAGTTCTACCATTATAGGAACCAAATGGGTCTATAGTAATAAGTTAGATGAGAATGGTGTTGTGTCTCGTAACAAGGATAGACTTGTAGCTCAAGTCTATAATCAACAAGAAGGGATTGATTATGACGAGACATATGCACCAGTAGCAAGATTAGAATCCATTAGAATCCTTTTAGCCTACGCTTGTGCCTTAGACTTTAAGCTTCAACAAATGGATGTAAAGAGTGCGTTTCTTAACGGTTTGATCAATGAGGAGGTATATGTGGCTCAACCTCCCGGCTTCATTGATTTTGAGAAACCAGATCATGTTTACAACCTTAAGAAGGCACTTTATGGTCTTAAACAAGCACCCAAATCTTGGTATGATAGACTTAAAGCGTTTCTTGTTAAACATGAGTATACCATGGGGATGGTAGACAACACGCTGTTTACAAAGAAGAAAGGTTCTCACCTCATAATCGTGCAAATATATGTTGATGACATTATATTTGGCTCAACTTGTCAAGAATTGTGTGATGACTTTGCCAAAATCATGCATGATGAGTTTGAAATGAGTATGATGGGAGAACTTAACTTCTTTTTAGGACTCCAAATTAAACAAATGGATGATGGTATTTTCTTTAGTCAATCTAAGTATGCTAAAGAAATTTGGATTAGAAGAATCTAGACCAATGAAGACCCAAATGGCCTCGGATACTAAACTCACCGTAGATGATGATTGTGAGTCGGTAGACAACACCAAATATAGAGGTATGATTGGTAGTTTGTTGTACCTAACGGCAAGTCGACCGGATATCATGTTTAGTGTTTGCCTTTGTGCTCGCTTCCAAGAGGCTCCCAAAACCTCTCACCTTAAAGCGGTTAAGCGTATCTTCCGATACATTAAGGGCACTATACATTTAGGATTATGGTATCCTAAAGGGATCGGCGTAGAAACCATTGTCTACGCGGACTCGGATCATGCGGGAGACTATGTGGACCGGAAAAGCACTAGTGGAGTTTGTACCTTCATGGGTTGTTGTTTAAATTCTTGGTTCTCCAAGAAACAAACCGCTCTTGCGATATCCACCACGGAAGCCGAGTATGTGAGTGCCAGAAAAGCATGCCAACAAGCTATATGGATGAAGCAAGCGCTTGTTGATTACGGGATTTCTCTTGATGATGTTCCCATCATGTGCGACAATAAAGGTGTTATAGACCTTAGCAAGAATCCCGTGCAACATTCGCGAACCAAGCACATAAAATTCGCCACCATTTCCTTAGGGATAATGTTCAAAAGGGGAAAATTTCGATTGAGAAGGTACCCTCCGAGGATAACTTAGCCGACATCTTCACTAAGCCACTTAAGAGGGAATCTTTTAATTACTTGCGTCTAGGTCTAGGATTAATGGAACATATTCCTTAATTGCTTTCCTTTTATTGAGTCTATTATTTTCTTTTGAGTCTTTTATCACTTTGAGTCATTGAGTCTCCTAAACTCTTCTTGAAAATCTTCTCTTCTCCTTTTCAAAATTCTCAAAATCTCTTTCAAAAATGGTCGAGAAATGTTTTGACATTGTTAATTCAATCTAAAAACGTTTTTCATAGATTCTTGCTATTAATCTCGAGCTTACATAATTCATATGTATGATTCTCTCAAACATAGCAAGAACAAGATATAATCATGGAGGATCATTGTGTCATGACTTAAGGTCTTGTCTTACACACCTCCTATATCTATTTTTATTTTAAAATCCATGTATTTTGGTCAAATCTCTATTTGGTGAGTTCGTATGTGTTTTCTTTGTCTATCTTTACTTTTAAACATATCCCTATGATTAGTTAGACTAGAAAAATAAGATTTGTTGAATTGAAAAATCTTCCTTCACCACCAAAACACAGCCTCTGTAGGCGGTTCCATATATGAACCGCGGTCCCTTAGCGATAAGGAACCGCCAGAAGTGATAAGGAACCGCGTACAGTGCTTCCTTTTTCGGGTATTTCTGAAACTCTAAATTTGTTCCAACACTTTTGGGAATCTTTGTTTCAACACTTTGACCACCCAAAAAATACCTTGAGCCTTCCCTATTTAACCATAAGAATTTTTCCATACTTCACATCCCAAAATGTCTTATTCTCCTAATGAAAGCCTTGATTCTCCTCCATTTTCTTCAATTGCTTTCAATCCCAACTCACCCAAGAACACTTTCAATCCAAATTCACCCAAGAACACTCTTAATCACATTTCTCCTACCAAGAATGTTGATTGTGGAACATCTTTTCTTCTACCACCACCCTTTAGTGTTCTTCCTCCTTCTCATGATAATGTCATGCACCATGGGACATATTGTCATTGTTGTCAATATCAACATCTTGCTATGGCACACATCTATGAGGAGTTGAGCTACATTAAGAGTCTCTTAATCAAGCCTCCTCTTCACTTTGATTATGAGATCTCCACCAAGCCACCACCACCACCTTCCGCCACTACCTTGTCTTTCATATAAGCATTGCTTGCTTATCCACAAGACACCTAATTCAAGCAAATCTTAGAATTCTAGATTAACTAGGATTAGATTTATGATTTTGGCTTGTTTCCTTTTTCCATACATCTTTGAATGATTTTTTTACATGACTTCACTTGGATCTTAGTCTTTGTGTTTTCTTCTCTTTTTATTTTATTTTTTTGTGACCTATAGCTATCTGTTGTTGGTTGTCTCTTTTGTTCAACTAACCCTTCTATGTAGCTTGTCACCATATCTCGATTCCTCGGTGCCCCAAGCAAGGGGGAGTAAGCACCAAGGGGAGTCTTTGCAAAGTCCGTCTCTTCAACACCGACTTGTGAAACCTTGTTGCTTCGACAAAGGGGGAGAAATGAATAAACTCGTCTTCGAAAATCTTGTTTTTTTGTGGTTGAGTTTATGTATTGTCAAAATCAAAAAGGGTGATATTGTTAATGCAATAATGCCTAAAAACGTTACTTGCATTTTTCGGTCTCGCTTAGTTTTGATTACGATAAAATGTAAAAACAAGCATTTACGAAAACAACGAAAAACGAATTCTTGAGTTCAAGTATTTTTCATTTTACCCATTTTCACTTAAGGTATGAATAAACAAGTACTAACCTTAATCAAGTGATCAAGTGATTTAATCTTTTCTTAAAACTCACTTTTTATTAAGTGTGACAAGTTTTTTTATTAAACTTTCTTTTTAAGAAAATGTTTTATTAAATTAAATATTTGAAAATTTGAAAATGGCATATTCTTTTTTAATTTGGAATATTCTTTTAGGATATTTTATAATCAGATAAGACCGCCACCACTAAAGGACATAAAGGGAGCGGAGTCTACTCCGGCGGTTCCCTAGTGCCTATGCGGTTCCTTATCGATAAGGAACCGCCGGCTGAGATAAGGAACCGCGGGCAGATATAGCCGTTGGCCCTTTGTTCTATAAATAGTGGACCATTCTCAGATTTTCTCTTCACCTCTTTTGCACATATATTTCTAGATTCAAACATACTTCTTAAATCACTCAAATCCTTGATCATTTGATTGATTAATACTTGTTTAGAAGTGAATCTATCCCATCCATCCCTTCCTCTCTAAGTGCAAAGAGAAGAACACTATCCTTGTGAAGTGTTGAGTACACCACCAAAGATCCTTTGAAGATCAAATCTTATACATTTGTTGTTGTGTCATAGTTGTGAAGATCTAAGTAGTTGTGTCTATTTAGAAGTTGTGTATGTACTAAGTATAGTTATGTAGATTGGTCCTAGCTACGATTAGGGCTCGACTTTTAGCTTAGAGTCGGAAATTGGTTAAGCAACATGTACGGTTTTCTCCACCATAAGGAGCTTGTTGTGTAGTGAACTCTCGAGTAAGGAGTACTCGAGGAGTGGAGTAGGAACGAGGAGTGAGCTTCGTTGCCGAACCACTATAAATACTTGGTGTTTGGTTTGATCTTTCTTTACCCTTAACTCTTTAAATTCTTTATTCTTTGTGCATATACATTAGTTAGTATTAGTTTAGTTACACTATCATTGATCATATTATGCATAAAAAGATTTCACATATTTCCTCAAGCCTAAGTTTTTGAAAAAGGTTTTTTTGAAAACCATCTTTTAACAAGTAAACATAAGAAACTATTCAACCCCCCTCCCCTTCTAGTTTCTACAAAGGCTATGTATGGTCTTCGTCAGGCCCCTAGAGCTTGGAATGGTACTCTTTCAACATACTTAGTGGGAAATGGATTCAGAAGGGGGCACCATAGATCAAACATTGTTTACAAAACAGGAAGGGAAGGATTTTCTTCTTGTACAGGTCTATGTTGATGATATCATCTTTGGTTCTTCTAACCAAAGGATGAGTGATGACTTCTCCAAGCTAATGACTAATAAATTTCAAATGAGTGCTATAGGAGAGATGAATTTCTTTCTAGGTCTTCAAGTTCAATAGAAAGAAACAGGTATCTTCATCTCACAAGACAAATATGTAGCTGAAATTTTAAAGAAATTTGGTTTTTCCCCTCATGAAAAACGGGCTAGCACACCCATGGATAGGGAACATCCCTGGGTAAATATTGGAGAAGGAAAGGTTGTTGATGTTAGGCACTATAGGTCAATGATTGGATCATTGATGTATCTTACTGCCCCTAGACCTGATATCATGTTTGTTATGTGTGCATGTGCACGTCATCAAGTGACTCCCAAAGAGTGTCATCTTCATGCTGTCAAAAGGATCTTTAGGTATCTTAGGTGCTATCCCACTTTGGGATTATGGTACCCTAAAGATTCTCCATTGGAGCTAGTAGGATATTCAGACAGTGACTATGGAGGAGACAACAATGATAGGAAATCCACAACTGGTGGATGCCAATTTCTTAGGAGTATGCTTATATATTGGCAATGCAAGAAGCAAACTGTGGTAGCCAATTCAACAACTGAGGTTGAGTATGTAGCAGCTACTGCATGTTGTGCACAAGTGCTATGGATTCAAAATCAACTTTTTGATTATAGGTATAATTTTATGCATGTTAAGATTTTTGTGGATATAACAGTACTTTATGCATTATTAAAAATCCTATACATCATTCTAAAACTAAACACATAGAAATAAGGCATCATTTAATAAGGGATTGTTTTGAAAAAGGTTTAATACATCCAGATAGAGTGGACACAGAAGAAAATGTAGCTGATTCATTAACTAAACCTTTTGATGTTGGAAGGTTCCAGTACTTGGTAACAAGTATTGGAATGATCAATCCATAAATTATGTGTTTTTGAGATTATTGTATAATATGTACAGAATATGCATTGTTATTATCTCATGTAAAAGTATTAGATTTTCCACTATATTTTCTAACGCTGACAAAGGCATTTTATCCGGTGACAAAAGGATTTTGGCCGCTGACAACCAATGTTAGTTTTTGTGGTTTTTGATCTAATCATGCAGGCATTTATGAGCATTGTGCAATAGGATACAGAGTTGCTTATGGACTTCATATCTTGAAGAATTTTTATTTATGATGGTTGGAATATTTACATTCCTATCTTGAAATAAAAATTTATCATCATTCTTTATTTGCAATTGTGTAAGTTTAAGGAGAGGTTTAGGAAACCTTTAGGTATTTGGGTACTTATAGAGTGCTCTTATCACAATTCTAAATTGTTTTGTGAGTAGGAGTTAGAAATAATGAAGGCTTTTCTTTTTAAGAATTGTTGGAATTTCTAGTTCTTAAGGCACTATAGCATGCAAAGTTGATATACTGTGCATGTTGCCAAGACTTTTGGCCTATAATTGGGATTGGTTTGTTGGGAGACTTGGTGTAAATAGAAATGGGCTTTCTTAGGAGCTACAAAGGGTTTATATGAGATTTCTTCACCTTAAGGACTTTGGTTAGCAATGGACACTTGAGGACAATTATGTCTATCTTGCTTATGCAAGTGTGCATGATTGGACAGTGCTTGTCAAACTTCATTCATTTTCAGAGTATGAGTTATCTTCATTAGGGTAAACCTCTTTGTTAAGGTCTTTTTATTTTATTACTTATTATTTTTTGCCATTGACACATAGTGGTTCACCCGCTGACAAACAGATTTTCAAACGCTGACATAGCAAATTTACACGCTGAAAAAATATAGCCGTTACCCGCTGACACTAATATTTTGACCGTTGAAGAACATTGGGTCTCACATAGTTGTTACTTTTGCGATATTTTGGGCCGTAATTTTATGGGATTTGGTAAATTCTTTAATTTCTAAGAGATAAGTTATTATTTTTCAAGATTTCCATCATTATATTTTAATAACTTACCTCTTATTTCAACCAATCGTGTCCTAGTTTCAATCCTATAAATACGGATCATACTACTTTAAACAGGGTAACTGGCTTGATTGTCTTATATTTTCTCCAAAACCTTCCATTATCACTTTCATACTTTCTAACCTTTCACAAACAAGTTTTCATGACTCTTTTATTCAACCTGTTGGTGCTACTTTGAGCTTTATGGATCAACACAACATGATCGCCTATCTTGAGGATGACAACACACATCATCCTCAATACATAGGAATGATTGAGTATCTCTTAGCTTCTAAATTAAGGTATGATTTGACTCGTGCTCCTCTCATTCCTAACATAGACATCGAACAGTTTGGAACACTGTTAGTTCTGAAACAGTTGATGGGGTGATTAAATTGTCAGGGACTGTTCATGGAGTTAAATGGGTGGTCACTGAAGCACTCATTCGTCAAGACTTAAGGCTTGATGATGTTGATGGTGTGACTACCGTTCCTCAAGAACAGTTAGAAGAAGGGCTTTGAGGCTTGGGTTATGAATTTCTCCCTGAGGGCAAAATTAATAAATATTCTAAACAACAATTTCCCTCAGCCTGGAAGTTCTTGATACATGTCCTCTTGGAATGTCTAAGTCCTAGGTGTACTTCTTTCAATGAAATCAATCATTCTTTTGGTTTTATTCTTGTTTGTTTGGCCACTTGGGCAAAAATATAATTTTTCCCATATGATTTTTGAGGGCATGTTGAAAAACAAGGGTAACAAGATGACTCTTGCTTACCCTAGATTTTTGCAAATGGTTTTTGAGCACCAAGGTTATTGTCGTAGGGATCATGATAGTTATTATAAGATCCCTACTCAATAAGCAAAAAAAAATTTTGGCATGAATACTAGACCTTTCAGACCCCTACCCTTGACACCTTCCATGTTGGTTTCAAAAGCATCAAACCTCTCTTGTTCGGAAGAATCAAAACACATCGAAATGGTATGATTATTGAAGCAGCCAATAACCCTCAACCTCAACAAGAACCTGAACCCGAACCACAACAACAACCACCTTCACCTCACCACGATGATCCTATGAACATTGACCCTTCAGTCGCTGACACTCGCGTTTCAGCCGCTGACACACCCATTTCACCCGCTGTCACCTCACCATCACAAATACATATTCACCAATCCACTTCATCTTCTGAACCTGGTGATTAAAGAATGGATAAACGCCAAAGGGTCACTGGAGTCTTCCTCTCTGGTGGTCCTAGCCATACAGTTGAGAGAACTATGCCTGATGAATTCATCTTTGGGAGTCAAATCCTAATTATGAAGGAGGGCAGTCTGCAATCACTAAATAATTTGGAATTGACGGCTATCTGCTTAGGCTTGCAAAAGTCTAATGCATAACTTGTACAGAAAGTCACAGATCAAGACCTTGAACTCAAGCAATTGAGGGAGAGGATAGTTGTTTTGGAAGCTGCTGGCTCAAGGAGAATGAGAGCCATGGTTTTGTCCTTTGAAAATGATTCTTCCAAAGGGGAGGATGAACCTAATCTGAGTGATAAGGGGTCCCAAGGTTCGTATGGAACTAAGGAGATTGCTGAAGTAATGACAGGGATGAAGAAACAAGCTACTCCCTTTTTATCACTCCCATAAAGCAGTCTTTTACTGAGATGATGTTACAAGCTAGTGGATTATCAGCCGTTGACAAAGGCAACTCGAACGCTGATACGCCTATTTCAGACACTGATAGGATTTCAAATGTGATTGGTGTATCCCAACCACCACTCATGATTCAGGAGCCTTCTACTCAGGTACAGTCTTCTACTTTTCCCTCTATTGATCCATTGGATAAGGGTAAAACTGTGTTAGTAGTATAAGATGTACCGAAAGATGCAGCCCAAAAAACAATTTGATGAAGTGCTTGCTCATCAACTGCAAGAGCAAGAGAAGAAGGGTCTTAAGAAGGGTAGTATTGAAGCACAGATTTTCTCATCAGAATCTGAAGGTGATGAGAAGAATAAATCTGATGATGAAGAGGAGGAAAGTGATCATGGGTCTAATATTTTGGATGAAGACTCAGAAAGATTGGAATATGGTGATAATGATGAGCTAGCTATGGAAAAGCTCAAACAGATGAAGATGCAGTTAGATTTTGATATGCCTGAGGTTGTTGCCATGTATTTCAAATGGGAAGAGAAGGTCACAGAAAATCCAGACATGACTTTTTTAGAGAAGATATAGGGTTTGGAGATTCTGCTGAGAGTTCAGAAGGATTGCAAGATCATTTTGAAGCATAGAGCCAACAAGGTACTTTATGAGAGGAAAAGGGACAAAAAAGAGCTTTATTACATGCTTCTTAGGTGTCATCAAACAGGATAGACATATGCCAAGTTGAAGAAGCTTTCTTTTTCTCAATTGGAGTACTATGCATTTCCTATTTGGGAACGAGTTTATGAGGATAATATCTTTAAGATGCTTTCTGTGGAAAGACAAGAAGAGATTGAAGAAGCTATGCAGATTAAGAAAGCTTCAATTGTACCAAAACCAAGAAAGAAGGGATCCAAACTTAAGTTTCCAAGTCTTAATCAGTTGAATCCCCATGAGGTTGTTTTGAAGAAGAACATGGTGCTTTCTCCTTTGGAGACATCTGATATGAATATTGTTTTGCCTCTTGATTTTAAGAATCCTATCATCAAGTGTGAGGAGGATTCTATTGGTTTTTGGGTGATTACCAGGGCTGGAGGAAAGGTACATACTTTTACTTCACTTATTTCTTTGTTTGCCAGCCTGGATAGAGAGGATGAAGAAACTCTTTGGAGTTTACTAAAGGAGAAGTATGAGGCAGAATCTCCCTCCTCCTTGAATGGAATAAAGACCTGGACAACATTTCAAAGAATGTTTGTCCATGATGTTGAAGATCCACTTTGGTTAAATCTGGATGATTTGAGTAGCTTGAAGTGGCATTGTATTCAGTTGCTGGTGTGTTTTATTTGAGGACTACAAAGTTTGCAGAGTTCTTGTTGATAGATGTGAAGTATCCACTTTCACATGACTTATTGAAGAAGTTGATCACCACCAGACTTGAAGTTGACTATACTAGTGATGTTAGCATGGACTTTATGAGATTCATATATTCTCATATTCAAGAGTAGGTTTTTATTTATAAGAATCCTCTTTGTATTGTGTTTTATTCAGAAACTTGAACATCAGTATAAGTATCAAGTTTAGGGGAGGATTGTTGGGAATAAAATTAGCTACATCACTCTGCCGCTGAAAAAGGGATCTCAACCGCTGACAAGAGTAAATCAAGCGCTGACAGAATGAGCACTGACAAGAGAATTCAAGCGCTGACAAGAGAAGTCCCTGCTACAACAGAATACTTAGTCAACACGTTTTGATATGTTAGGAAGATATGCATTGTATATTGTATTTTCTATAGTTATCTTGATATATCTTCCTAGAATAGTTGACAAGTTTGCTTATTATACAAGGCTCCTTATGTCTATAAAAGAGGCCTTTAGGTTAAGGTTTAATATACGTTTTTACACTTTCATTGTACGCATCGATTAATCAATCCAAGTGAAAGTTTGATATACATTGTGTTTTGCTTTGTTCTTTATCCTAAGTGTAAATTCCGCATAACACTTAGATTTTTATAAACATAAAGTTTCTCTACGTGTTATACTTGATTCAATCTTTATAACACAAAGCTAAATCGATCTAAGTTTGGGATCAACATACAACAGCTCAAGTCCCGCTCCTCAATGTCCAGCAATGGCACCTATACAAAACAGTGTACGTCCCGTGCAAGAATGTCAATAAAATATTCCTACAACAGACTCGATGAATACGACAAAAATGAACGAGTTCGATGACTTATATAATCCGATGTTTGATGAATATTACTATGGAAACAATCAACTTGTGTCAAAGCCTTCCGTTGTCAACACTATTGATGCACCCGAACAAAGAAAACAAGACACAACTACATCTACTTCAGCAACCATTGCTCAAGAGTCAATTCCATTGACTAATCAACAAACTCATGAACTATCATTCAACCATCATCAACCGTCCATGTTGCAAGAGAAAACAACAATCAAGCAGTAGATGCACAGACTGGCGAAGGCAAATTTATCAACCCATTCGATACACCGGTATGCGAAATCGAAGAGTCTTCTACTTAACATGTTAATCCGTCAAACATGCATACATTCTATCAAATATATCCTTCCACTCACCATGGACACGTGATCATCCATTGGTACAAGTCACTGGAAATCTTTCACAACCGGTTTGAACACACAGACAACTTGAAACCGATGGTGATGTATGTATGTATGCACTCACCGTTAGTTCAACTGTACCTACAAACATCAAGAAAGCCATGGCTGATCATGCATGGATCGAATAAATGCAAGATGAACTTTATCAATATGAAAGACTCGAAGTATGGGAACTTGTTGACAGACCCTATGGAGTATCGCTGCTCGACTTAAATGGATCTGGAAAAAGAAAATAGATGAAGAACAAACAATCGTCAAAAACAAATCTCGTCTTGTGGTTAAGGGATATCGTTAACAAGAAGGAATAGATCTTGATGAATCATTTGCTCCAGTCGCTCGTTTGGAAGCAGTCAGGATATTCCTTGCATATGCTGCACATAAGGGCTTCACGGTTTATCAAATGGACGTTAAAACGGCTTTTCTTAACGATCATTTGAAAGAAGAAGTTAATGTGAACCAGCCAGAAGGATTCATTGATCCTCATCATCCTGACAAAGTCTACCGTCTCAAAAAGGCAGTATATGGAGTCAAACAAGCTCCAAGGGCGTGGTACGACAAACTATCAAACTTCTTGGTATCCAAAGGATTCTCCAAAGGTTCCATTGATCCTACTCCCTTTATTAATAAATGTGGGGATGACATATTACTTGTGTATGTTTATGTTGATGACATTATTTTTTTCCACGAACCCAAAACTTTCAAAACGTTTTGAAAATTTAATGCACAAAAAATATGAAATTTCAATGATGTGGGAGCCAAAACTATTTTTAGGCCTTCAGATTCATCAATCCCCACGTAGAATCTTTATTAACCAACCTAAGTATGCTCAAAAGATACTTAACAATCATGGTATGACCTCATGTGCTCGCATTGATACACCATTGTCGACCTCATACCTAGATGCTGACTTGTACTCACTACTCATAGATCAAACGCGATATCGCCACATGATCGGGTCTCTCATGTACCTTACAGCCAGCAGGCCTAATATTCATCATGCCACATGATATTGTGCATGATATCAATCTAGACCTACTGAAAAGCACCTCAAGGAGGTTAAACGGATCTTTCGGTACCTTAAGAAT
This sequence comes from Glebionis coronaria, assembly GCA_025667525.1. NCBI lineage: Eukaryota > Viridiplantae > Streptophyta > Magnoliopsida > Asterales > Asteraceae > Glebionis > Glebionis coronaria. The sequence goes on along the minus strand of CM046879.1, from coordinate 151,384,344 downwards.
ACCATTTACATGGGACTCTGGTATCCAAGGAAAACGGTTTTCATCTAACAGCTTTTTTAGATTCTGATCACGCAGGTTGTCTTGATACTCAAAAAAGCACTTCTGGTGGCGTACAATTTCTAGGGGAAGACAAGCTTGTGAGTTGGTCGTCAAAGAAGCAGGATTGCACTTCACTGTCGTCAGCAGAAGTAGAGTATGTGTCTTTATCCGCGTGTTGTGCTCAAGTCCTTTGGATGAGAACTCAACTCAATGATTATGGCTTCCACTTTGATAAAATACCTATGTATTGTGACTCAAAGTCGGACATAACCATCTCTTGCAAGCAGGTTCAGCATTCCCGCACCAAGCACATCGACGTTAAAAATATCACTTCACCAAGGAACAAGTGGAACGTGGTATCGTGGAATTATACTTTGTCAAAACTGAGTACTAGATAGCAGACTTGTTTACAAAATCTCTATCGCAAGATAGGTTTGAGTACCTTATTGGTCGTCTTGGTATGAAGTATATGACTCTAGAAGACCTGGAAGCTCTGGCAAATGAATCTGCTTGATATTCTTTCAAGATGACTTCTAAGCATATTACAGCTTAGGACTCGGACCTCAACATAAGGAAAGTTTATCACAGACGATAACTTATCCTTCACAACGATAAATTAATATTTCTCGGTCATGATCTTCTCATAAAAACTTTCTAAGTTTTTAAGCTCATGAAAAACAAATTCTAAGCAAATGTCAGCTTAGAACTCGGACTTCACCTTAAGGAAAGTTTATCATGGATGATAACTTATCCTTCACAACGGGAAATTAACTTTATCGGTCATGAGCTAGTCATAAAACAATCAAAGTTTTGAGCTCATGAAAAACAGACACGAAAGGGAGGTGTACGTTTCAGTGCGCTTTCCCTAAGCAACAGAAGATAAGTCTTCTATCATGATCATTTTAAAACTGTTGAACACAATTTTTCAAGAATTTCTCAAAAGGTTTTTCTAAATCTTTCAAAATTTTGTGTTTAACACTCCCTTCCTTATAATATGGTTTTTATATCTCAAAAATGTCATATGTTATTTGGATCAATTTTTGAGGGGGAGCGTTGTAAAATCAAGCCTTTAATGTTGTTGGTTACATCTCTGAAATTGTCATATTTTATGTATCCAACACATTCCGAAAATGGTTTAACACTGTCATAAGTAATATACTATATCGGTTAAGGCATCTCACTCTGTACCTTAACATATTTTATGGTGTCGTTTTTCCAAAATATTGTCAAATTTTGTTTCATGACACACATATATTGTTGAGGGGGAGCAACCTGACAAAAAGTTCTATGATTCATGCGTGCACACATCTTTCTCTCCCAACGATTTCAGAAATTGTCATATTTTAATCAATTAGTATCTCTAATATTAATTTTTTATATTAGAGATAGGGGAGAAAATGTGATTAAAACGTAAAATACCGAAACATGTGATCTTAAAGACTCAAGTACAACTCTTTCCTTCACAAGCTAAACTTTTTTGAATATCGATGCATGTGTGTAGGGGGGGCATTTCGGAAATATAAAACTTTCAAAGTGTTAAAAGTTTTGATCAAGCACTTTGATTGGTTTTCAATAGTTTTATGGTTACGATCGATACCCAAACAACCTACTATCCACGACGGAACGGTGGAGTTAAAAGGTGGTTTAGGATAGGAAACTAATTCCGATGATCTAACCAGAACCGGATGGATCTACCCAAGGACATTCCATAGCTAGAAATAGGTGTCCTTAAGAAAGATGGAGTTAAATGAACCTAACTGCATAGTAATGACTTAAGTTAGCACTAGAACAATCACAACAAGGTGCTAGTGATGACGTATTGGTAAGCATTGAAGGAGTTGAACATTCTATGCAACCTAGGCAAAAATCGGATCAATACATCTATTGAAGACAAGCATCATGGACCCAGTGATGCAATGCACAACCCTTCCCCAGCCATTCGGGTTTCTCTCAAAAGAAACTTGTCTCATTGTTACGGAGATTAACACGTTATCTATTGACTTTCAAACTCCGAGTTAGTTAGTATTGAAAAGGTGGCAGTCTGCTCCAGCCTCCGATTACTAAAACCAAAATGCCATTTATCGAGTCTAGAGCCAAAAGAGATCAATCTATCATCTCATTAGGACACAATCGAGTCCTACGCATTATCTTTGTGATATTTCTAGAACATTTGATTGAAACGATTCACAATGAAGATGGAAATTCTGCTTGAGTCAACATTAAACAAGCTTATGGTAGGTAACTTGTGCGATTCTACACGAATCAAACTTGTGAGAACTGGAAAGCATCTAAGTTTAAATTCTTGAGTGATTAAAACTGGATTCCGGGTTTCTTCATAACATCCGTGTGATCTTGCTAGAACATTCAGAGTGACACTATTTAGTGTTCACTGTGACGAACGGAAATCCTTACAGTCTCAACCTCAAACAGCACTACGGTAGGTGACTCGCAAGATTCTTTATGAATCGATCTTGTGACAAACTAGAAAGAAACAATGGTGTGATTCTTATTTGAATCAAACTTGTTCCAGGAATCTGAATTGACGACTCTAATCAGACGGTAACTTATCCTTATGATTCACTCTTTACATTCGCAGTCTGCTTTGAGACGGTCGAGTAAAAAGAACCGGCTAGTACAAACGGGAAACCCTGTCATGGAGGTTCTTAATCGAATCTACCCGATCATAAATATGATATCTAATACCGTCTAACGGTCTTCATCGACCGGAGGTAAAACGCTACCGAATAAGGATGAAATGTTCAAATCCATTTCGTCTGTGTCTATGTATGTTGCTGCATATCAAGAAGGGGGCGTAGTTGTGTACTAACCGAAGTCTTCTTCAAATGTTCATACTAAAAGTTAAAGACTTCTGTTACTCTGATAATCAATGGATACCTCAAGGTCTAACAACAACTATATATGTATGGGATATTGTTAGCCTTTTGAAATCAACAAAGTATGAACATGTCGATTCAGAAGTCACAAGAGCACAAGATGGCGATAATCAAGAAACTCAAGAATAGGTCATCTTAGTCACAAGAGCACAAGATGAAGACTATCAAGGATAGATTAAAGATCTCAAGCACTCAAAGTCAAATGACAAAGGCTTAAGATAAAGATCATAAAATCATGAAGGAACAAAGCCTCACAAACAAGATCGACCAAGATTCAAGACCTAAGAAGGAAGATCACCTCCACAAGAATGTATTCACTCAAGCATCTTAAGTGTTTAGAGATGACTGATAAATTGGGAGAGATTTTTAGCCCTATATTTCATATAGTCGAAGAAGAACGTAATAGGTCATCTTAGTCGTTAAAGTTATTGTATAGTAATAGGCTAGTCGGGATAACCGGGCTTGGACTTTAAGCTAATATTGTATAAGTTAGGGGCTCTAAGCCCAAAGACAAGCCAAGTCCGGCCCAAGAACAAAGCTCACGAGCCCACCAAGCTCGTGGGTATATAAACCCTCTTCTATGTGTGGAAGAGGGTGTTGGTTCATTTACTTTCTCTCTAGTTTATTAACCTTCCACCATTCTCTCTCTTTTCTCTCTCTAATTTCTCTCTCTAACTTCTCTCTATTTTCTATACTTTGATATGTGATATGGATTGATATTAGGATTAACAATACTTTTTTCTTGACTCTTTTAGGAGTTTGGTTACAAGATCATTGAAAATGATCTCTCCTATGTCAATATTTAGTCCATGAATGAGACTGAATATTCGTATATGCTAAGTAGAGTTAACCTGCTCAGTAGATGAATGGTTCCTACCAATCACCTGAATCACAAAAGTGACCAGGATCCTACAAGCCATGGGGAAAGAAATTTTGATCAAAAGGGTTTTATCCACTAACAATTCAAGGACCCCAATATTTTTTAGTCCATTTTTAATTGACTCATTGTCAGAATGTTTCACATAAGACACTTTGTTATAATCAAGTCCACTGGGTTCACAAAAGGTTTTAAATTCTAAAATTAATGGTGTCTTGCCATTGTTCATAGTGAATTTGATAACTGACCCCTTATGACTCTTGGTTCAAACCCTTGAGACCCTTTAGGCCCTCAGATTTAGGTTACGACCTCAGCAGTCCACAACTCCCTGAGATAGTCATGATACAATACTAAGGAGTGTTAGAAAAAGCATCAGCCCAGTCACAAATTTTTAAGAATTTTCAAATAGGTTGGTAGGCTGATACATTACGAGGGTAATGGAAATTCCCCCCGTAATTGTTTATAGAAAAGTAGATTCTCTCATTAATCAGAATCTTATCTTGAGAGACATAGATAATCACTTTGGATAGTGCCATTTAATAATCAAGCAAGAACTTGTTTCTAGTTATAAAAACACAAATGGTCACCAAGTGCTTTAGTGCAGCCTTTTGATTGCTCAAAAAACAGATGTTATCACCAAATAACTTTAATTGAAATAGCTTATGAATTATAACAGTAAAACAGGCAAGTTACTTGATTACCAGATTCAAATAACACTTTTCTTGGATAAATAATTTTAATCACACACTTTTGATCTTAAGTAAAAAAAATCAGAGTATAATTTTGTATGTGTTTTTGTGAAGAATGTGGTATTTATAAACATGGATGTAAAAAGGTTATTATTGGGATGCAAATTGATATTTGAAAATTTTTCGCATCCACATTAAATTCCATGTACTCAAGTCGTACCCTTTTTTCTCGGCTACTATATCGTTTATTGTATTTCAAACGCTTTTTGTAGATATGATGTGAGGTCATGTGCAGTTGAAAGGAAAGTTTTACAACAGATTTGGTATGAGAGGGTAAACGTTAAATGCTTAGTAGGTTAATTGGAGAATGGGGGGTCCCATGACTAGTTGATGACAGTCAAACAAGGGATATTTGTTTCTTATTTAATGTGTTGAGTAACCAACCACGAACATTTAGTTACTAAAAACTTAGAGCATTTAGTTACTCATTTAATATGTCTCAGTGTCAAGGGAATCATAAGGTTATTTATGGAGCTTTGAGAATGTACACCATATTGAACAAGACTTCGTCACGGAGCCTGATTAATCTATGTTTAGCATGCCAAGTAAAGCTTTCAGTCTAGTGAACGTTGGTTCATCCAAAGGTTTTGTGAAGATATCAGCTAGCTGATTTTCAGTGGGGATGAAGTGTAATTCAACATCACCTTTCATGAGATGGTCTATGAGGAAGTGATATCTTATATCAATGTGTTTTGTCCTAGAGTGTAGGACTGGTTTGCTGGATATGGAAATAGCACTCGTGTTGTCACAAAATATGGGGACCACTTTGTATTCAACATTGTAATCCTTGAGTTGACTTTTCATCCATATAATATTTGCAAAACAACCAGCTGCAGCCACATATTCAGCCTCAGTAGAGGACATGGACACTGATTGATGTTGTTTTGCACTCCAGCACACTAGCTTGCCACCAAGACAGGCACCTGAGGTGCTTTTTTGGTCCATGTTGCAACCAACATTAAATGGTAAAAAGTGACGAAAAAAAAGTTGGAGACGGTAAGTCTGATTTGGGAAGGTAGGTGACGAGGATAGTTAGGATTTTGAATTGGAGAGATAAATTTTCTCATATAATGTTGGATATAATAAGTAAAGTGGCGTATATTTTTCAAGAGATTATTAACTTTCAAACTTTTTTCCTGATTTAATTACTCCTTATTTCTTACAAATTTAGATGCATGTAATTTAAAAAATGTTATTTTGTATTGATATGTTGTACATTATGGATTAATAAGAATAATAAATATAGTTCCGTCATCATTTAAATGAGTTCTAAAATAAGGTTATAGTATATAACTATATATGCATATATATTGCATATATATCGTTATTCAGATGTTAGTGCTAAAAAATAAATAATCATATTATATTTGTCCATTAAAGAAATTAGTCACAGGGTACCCGCCGTCGCATCGCGCGAGTACCCTACTAGTCATACATAAGATCATTAGTTGAACATTGGTCTTATACACTTCGAGTTAAATGTGTCGGTGTTTACATATCTTGCTTATATTACTCAAATATTATGTGTAGGGTCGTTTTGTGGTTTTTGATAACTTTAGGCGATAAAAAAAAATCTTACAACATTCGTAAACTAAAAAATCGCTTATAAACTTAAATTATATGTGCGTACATATTTAATATTATCTAAACAAAGTAAAAGAGTTATCTTAAAAGTAAAAACTTAAATTTTTATTTTTATTTACAGAAAGGTTGAAACATTTAAACATGATTTTGAAAAGTTGAAAATATTTTAAATATATGATGTAATAGGAAAATAGAAAATGTTAATTGCATCAATCCAGTCATCGTTCACATTTTTTCTTTTTTTTATCAATGACTCTTTACTTGTATGACTAAGATGTCTCGTATTTCATACCACGAACAATTATATTAGTCATGGGTCACAGGTTCGAGTTATCAAGTCACGGTTTGATCACCGAGTCAACTCGAACAAGTAATCAGGTTATCGGTTCGATTATCAAATCAATTAGTATACTTTAATAATTTTCGCCGTTATACACGAGTACTTGTATATATTTATGCGAAACTAAATAGAGGCTTTGTATGGCGACAACTATTTAACACTTTTCCGAAATCTTTTGATCATGTACAATTAATTGTTTTTACAAACATTCAACTCGTTATAGTATTAAAAAAAACTCGTTATACTACTAAAAAAAGGTACATAGTTCTTTGTGTTAGTATATAAAAAACAAAAACAGAAAATAAATGACAAGTCCATTTGGAGGTAGCAGATTCATGACAGGCCATGCTTCGGATCTCTGAAAGCATAAGACACGAATATAGAGGCTGGTTTTTTTGGTCAACAAAGTTAGTAAAAGCTAGCCACCTTGTTTCCTCTTATTTACACTTTCACCCTAACCAAAATGACCCTTTTACCCCTCTTTCAAATCTTCCATATGTATGGATTTTAACACAACAGACAACGTACTGTCACGTCTCATATTTTATATATCAACACGAACCAATCACTTTAGCCTATTCATTGGAGCACAATATTTTACTATTATAACCGAAATCTCGTTTATAAAAGATATTACATCATGGCAAAATCTTGTAACCCATTTGATATTGGTTTTCATCTAACAAACCAAATAAGTAAAACAGAAATTATTGATTAAATAATATACATGTCAAAATCACAAAAGCATGGTCCTTTTTTTATATACTTGGTGACTAATCATTTTATCCTAACTTAGCTTATCTGTAAATATGAGACTGTAACATTTCTTTTTTATAAAAAAAAAATTCATATACTATATAGATGAGATCTTAAAGAATCCACAAGGACAACCTACTGAATATTGACACTATGCAAAAAATAATATAAAATAAAAGGCAGGTGGGCTAGAAGGTAAATTAGAAGCCTATATGTGATTTCTTTTCAAAATTTTGCCATTTGCTTTCACTGCTTTTGATGCAACTTCTGTGCCCCCCCCTCCCAAAACAAAAGTAAAAGTCATTCAACCACACACTCTTGTTCTGGTCCTGCCTACTGCTTTCACAAGTATTTGTCAATTACCAAAATAACCTTCCAAAAAATCCACCATTGTTTCATTTTTCATTTTCACTCTATAACAACCATCACTGTACACTTTCTCTTATTCCCAAACACCACCTCATCTTAACATCCCTATAACCTTTTTTTTTTTTAATTTCTTCACATATTCCTTGCTACCCACAAAAATTTCCAAGGAAAATAATTCAAGAAAAAAATAAGAACACATAATAATCCAATTTCTCCCCTCACCTTCACATGTACATACAACCCGAGCCACGCTGATGAGCCAAAACTCAGCATTGAATCGATGGTTTCTTGGATTCAAAGAGTCTTTGTTCTGTCCTTCATCTGTCTTCAACAAAGATTCTTCCTATGAAATCACGAAACCGCTTGGAATATAGCTTTGGATCCACAGCCGAGATGGATGTGGGGTCAGCTTGTAACGATTTGTATGCATGTTCAAGTTTCTTGCTAATATCGTAGTCTTGTAGAATGTCGATGATTCCAAAGTAGAGGACTACCTCGTAGGTTTCACCACTTCTTGAAGGTGTGAAATTGTTTAATCCACCAGGAGTGTATTGGTCAAAATCACTCCGTCTACCCATCCTCTCGGCTCTTGCTGGCATGTTCGCTCCAAGCCTTATCAACGGTTTCCTGATAAAAACGGCGATAAATTATTTAGTATCTAATGATTATTCTAATCAAGTCAATGAACTGCCACATGCCACATGGACAAACATGAGCAATTACAGGATTATGTTTGGCAAGTATTGGAAGAAATGTTCAAAGTCAAAGGAAGAACATCTGTCTAAATATGGAATTAGGTCCCCTACTAACAAATGTTGCATGATGAAGCATATCAATAAGCCAGCCAAACACATTCTAATTAAATATTTCCAGCTACCATGATTCAAACATCATCATTTATATAAAATCGTTTTCAACATAATGACCATTAAAATTCAACAAGGTAAGCTCAACTACCATGCAATATCACAATTAAAAACAAATTAAATAGACGTTGGCCGGTAATTAGCCAATAGCAGAACCGAAAAACGTATAAAAAAGGAGCATTCACAATTGACTAATATTTGTTGTAGGGGACGAAAATCAGCCACAAAAGCTAGGAAGATGACAAAGCTCGCTAATTAACTATAATAGTTTTCACAGAACTAGATTCTGAAATTTAAAAGAAACATACCGGCCAGCCAAAACACGATCCATGTCTTGTAACTCTGCTTCAAGAAACCGACAACCACGCATGAACTTTTCATTTTGGTATGAATCGCTCTTTCCTAAAATGGGGTTCAACAAGTGGATTAACATTTGACTAACAAGGCAATAATAAAAATATAGTTTGTTAACAGGTAAGGAAATTACCATTTCGCAACAGAAACGGTGATAAACCAATCTTGTCACCAGTATTATCATCACGAAAATGCATGCCAACTAGAAGACTGTAATCCATAATTCTTTCGGCTTCTAAAAACTCACAATCTCTGTTGATTTGTCTGATGATAAGACCAACATACTATATAAGTAGTAATTCATTATATGGATGATAGAATTATAGAACATCCAATTTGATGGAAACTTTACTTGATTAGTTCTTTAAACCAGCTTTCCTGAAGGCGAAACACATAATTGAGATCAAGGTCTTTAAGTGTGGTTGTTTCATCAATTTCATCCTCAGGTTTATCAGTCGTACGCCCATGTGATGATCCTTTAAGATCAAATCTTCTATGGATTCGATACTCGGAGCAGAAAAGATTCCCCATCACAATGAAGCGAGTCTTTACATGGCAACAGTAGACACAAATGGACATAGTTAGACATTGTTACAAAACTAGGAAGCTGAAAACCATGGATGTGTGTTTTGTGAGTATGTAATTCTAAACAATTCTATAGTAAAACAGGTTCCATGAAATAGTGAATAGTATTTGAATGGGATTTGTTGTTACAAGCTGTGTAGTACTAATAGAAGTATAGACATTTAAATGTGGAATGTTTTCCAAATTCTAGTAATTTGAAAAGTTACTGATACAATGAAATGACCAAAACAGGTTTTAGATGCGGTAATAAGTACTTTTCAAGTTTAGAGTAAAATGAGAAAATCAGTAAATTCACATATCCTACAGATTATAAGATGTGATGCAGCTAGAGATAGGTATTTTTACACCTAAATGTAATGAAAGAGCAGAACTTGTTTACCCAAGCATTGTAATCAGATAATCAGTTAGAAAACATAAATTCAAACACCCACAAAACCATTCAAACTAGCAAGCAAACACATACCTTTATGCCACCAACAGGTTTGACACAATGCACACCGAAGAACTTTGTGACTAGAGTTTTCTCATAACGACACACATGTTGGTAATAACTTGGCAGCATTTTAAGTAGTACCTAAAAACGCAGTGCATAACTTCAGTTTCAGATGTTCCAAGTAACAATACATCAACTGTTTCATTATATGAGAATATGTGAATCAAGTAGTACCTTCACTTCTGATTTTTTCACAGTTTTGATCATAAAACGATCATCTTGTGTCAAATAAAAGAAGCTCCCACTTTTCCCAGGTGAAGACAGCTCACGAAGAGCGTCATTTCCACATATTGCCAGCATATAATCAGCAGGATCCACTTGAAACAACTCCCTCAAATGTCTGAAATCGTTAACAAACCAATTATCATTATAAGCGCAATAACATGACACCTCAATACACGATTCTAGCAATTCAATGTATACAATACCTAAACACAATCGGGCAATAATCTTTCCATCGAAATTCCGCTGATTGATGTGGTGGAGTAAGTTTAGACCCTTCAGATGGAAACCTAGTCCAAAACTTCTCTCTCGGATCAAAATCACTAGTCTTAAGGTCACGTATAATCGAAGCATGTTTCCCAACCGAATATCTACATTTAACCAAACACACATAATTAACACAAACCAAACCACATACAGAAAACAAATAATCACATCATAACACATCAAATTAACCATCTAGTTTACCTAATTCCCAGCTGAAGATTAAGCATCAACTCGTAATTTTTATGCCCTTTGGATATCATTTGCCCTGGCTTCTTCGCCTCACCATTAAAACAACACGGATTCCGCCTAAACCGTCTAATCTCCTCACCACCTAAACCCATAGCATCTCTATACAACATCGAAGCCTCAGCATTATCAATTATATCACAAGTTATATCACCAGCTTCACCATCACTTTCCCATATACATATCCTCGGAAAACTCCTAGCATCGCCTAAACTCCCTCTTGACCCATCAACTGAGCTTCGCTTCTTCGCACAAAAACCATCTTCCAAAAACGGTGCACTTAACTTATGACCAAACCCTAACCCTAACCCTAACCCATCCTCATTTTTACCATTAGTAAAACCATTTTTACCCGGGTAAAAAGTACCATTCAAAATCTGATTAGGTTTCAAAGGATTCTTAAAGTTGAAATTACTGTCTTTACTCCAACAACCAACATAACAACCACCATCAGTCCAAGTATAAACACCATGACCTTTAGGAGCACCATTTTCCCAATTACCATCATATCGGTTTCCATTTGCCCATATTAAAACCCCTCTCCCATTTATAACCCCGTTTCGCCATTCGCCAACATACTCATTACCATTTTTCCACACATATTTACCATTACCATCTTGTAAATTCCTCCTCCAACAACCATCATAGTAATCACCATTACAATAACTTTTTTGACCATAACCATGTTTCCTATCACAAGACCATGAACCACGGTAAGTATCACCATCAGCTCCAGTAAAAACACCAACACCTTCCATTCTACCAGACTTAAACTCACCTTCATAAGTAGCACCTGACGGCCATGAAAACTTTCCGGTACCGGAAGCTTTCCCACGTTTCCATTCACCTTCATACATACAACCATCTGACCATAAATACTTACCAGATCCATGCGGTACGTTCCCTGAAAAACTCCCGATATAAAGATCTCCATTCTGCAAGTGCTTCTCCACCGGAGAAGTCGCCGGAAGAGACGAAGTCGCCGGAAATGGTGAGAAAATTAGCGCGTTGGAATCAGGAGCCAAAAGGGTATCCGGAACTGTGTTTGTTTCCGCCGGAGATACACGGCGGGAGGTCGCAGGAGATCTGGTGGTACGGTGAACGGAAAAGGGTTTAGGGTCAGTTTCATCTTCTGATTTCGATTTTTTCTTCTTGTTGGTATCATTTAATGTCTTTTCTGGCATGTTTATGAAATGAGATTATTTAAAATTTTATAAAAATTAGTACAAATATTTATAAAATTTATAAACACTGATTTGTGTTTCAAGATTTTTTGTGAAGCATTTTCCGGTGAAGAAAGAAAAAGAAAGAGAGAGTGAGGAAAATGAAATGAAACTGAAAAAGTGAGAGAGAGTAAAGGGTTTTATTTTAGAGAGATAAAATTACATCTTATTGCATTGGAAAATGTTGAGGTGTTTGTGCTTTGTCACACACACATTAATGAAATGAAATATGAAATGAAAATATGAAATGACTCAATATCTCATTATTATTATCTTAACTTGGAAATCACCCTTTAACCTTTCATGTAATTACACAATCCCTTTATTTTGGGTGTTGGTACAAATCCGGTCCTTTGGATGTGTAAAATTTTAGAGCACAAGGTCTCCTAACACTATTAACACTAGGGGTGAGTATGGTTCGGTTTGGTGCGATTTTTGACTAAAACCGAACCGTAACCGCACTTGCGGTTTTTATAAAAATAGAAACCGCACCGAACCAAAAACCGCGGTTTCGGTTTTGCGATTTTTTTGCGGTTTATGTGGTTTTGCGGTTTTTAACCGCACCGAACCATTACTTGTGACTTGTATAATAATTGTGGCTTTTTGCGGTTTTTTGTTTAAAATGTTGATTATTTTCGGTTATAACAATTCATAAATTGAATCTAACAAACACTTTACTAATAACTTATATGAATATCAATGATAATATGCACTATAAGTCTTATAACTCGCATAAAATAGTCGGTATGACGTTTTTCAGTATAACATAATTATTGTGTGGTGCGGTTCGGTTTTACGGTTCAGTTTTACGGGCGAAAACCGCAACCGAACCGTATTTGCGGTTTTTCCTTTTTCTTAAAACCAAACCGTCGGTTTTTGTCATGGTGCGATTTTTACGGTTCGGTTTATGCGGTTTTGCGGTTCACGATTCGGTTTCTGCTCACCCCTAATTAACACTAACTTTTTCTACTTCAACGTCATTTTAAAATTATCTATTAACATAAACACATTAAAATATCACTCACTAAGACAAAAAGTCTAACTTAAAAAAAAAACTTGCTAAAAATAGGACAAAAACAAAAACAAAATAGTAAAAAGAAATTCTAAAAAAATTAAAAAATTCCTCACAAAGAGGCAGGAGGTGATTTTGAATGCAACCTTGATCCCATAAGCCTCTTGTTACATATCACTTTGGACGGTAAACATGCACGCTCTAAAAATGATGTTTTGATGATTTTCTTCATGAATTAAATCGCGGTGCTACTTTACCTCCTTCAATAATATGAAGATCGTATCTTGAAACCTACGAGGAATGGATAAAAAGATTAAATGTCCCCTGTTATGAAGGTTGTAATTCAAGAAACAAAGTCACTTTTATCAAAAGGACTATCAATCTGTGTGTGGCCTCATAATATTTCTGAAATTTTGGTAAGCTCTCTTTTTTATGGAAGGATTAGAAACTAAAACAGCTTTTAAGTGATATCTAGATCAAAAGCTTTTAGCTATAGGCTATGAAGGCAACTTCATTTTCTTCTCCCATCAATCATTAACCGAGGATATTTAATGGTGTTTTTCAAAATTTAACAAGCTACATCGAGTTCGTTCTTCAAATGTCATGTGAAGTATGATATTGTCTTTGTGGTTGTATCTTTTTTTCAACAATGTTGAAGCTCAATGTAATATATGGTCTCTTTGTAAAAAAAATAACACTCACTTGTAACGTGTAATAATACCTTAGACCCACCGTTTTAACGACACATCAAAATACCCTTGCACGAACCTTTTTTTGTCTTTTTCCCACACCAATGTGTGTTGGTATATCAACGCAAGCGCTAGCATCATTGGATTTGGGTTTGGGCGGTATGAAAACGCTGCCAACACAAGGGACATGACAGCCTCCCCATTGCATATCGTGTGTTCTAAGTGACAAGTTATTTTATGATGTGAAGTTATTATACGTGATGAAATGCATTAGGCTAGGTTGAAGAGTGGTTGGGTTGAAGAGTATTCAATGTTGGTCATTTTGTTTGTTTGGTTTGTGGTACTAGAGAATCATGATTATATTGTGTATGTATCTTTTTTCTGCTACGTGAAGCCAATGTTGTGATACTATTAAAACCGAAAAAGAATTTTGTTGATACAAAAGTTGGAAGCCAATCCGGGGATCCGAATCTCATACCAAGTGAACTTCTAACTGAGACCCTGCACACTAAAAGACAACACGCGGTTAGGCTTACCGTGGGAATGTTTCCCACGATTAGACTCCGATGTGAGAGTAAGTAATCGGTTTAGGGTTTAGTAATTGGTAAGGGTTATAATTATGATGTGAATCGTACCTTTGTGGAATCTTTGAGGGTTCCTTATATAGGCGGCAAACCCTAATTGGGCCTCACGGGATCTTGAGCCCCAAACAAAGGATAATTACCATGTAGGAGTAGATCCTTATCTTCTAATTAAGGTTAGTGAATATCCCCTTGCTTTAGGTGAATCACGGTCCTACTTAGGTTGTTATTTTGTCCAACCCACTCCGCATACGACACGGGCGTAATCCGCACGGTGCCGCATGCGACCATTAGTATACGGGGATCATAAGACCAAAGTAACAATTACCCTACCCATACATGTTGGGCCGGATACGAGTAGTACTCGTGGGCCAGGTTCAAGACCCGGCTGGGGACTATACATCATCGTATCCCCAAGTCTAGTGGTTACAGCCGTAGGCGTAACTATTAGACTAACAAATCCTAAACGGTCATACCGCAAAAGAATGCAACTTTAATAGAGTAAGTAAATTCCCCGTGGGTCGTGGTGTGCTTGAACCACTTTAATGAATTTATTGAATGTGAGTCGTGTCTGGCATAACAGTGTACCACGTAAGCAACTGTTCACCTGACTCCTTCTACAAAAGTGACCCAAGTGGGTCATCACATCGAGCCACGAAAAACTGAAGTTGATTAGACCGTGTGGGTCCCTTTGACGTTACAACTACCGATAAATCCCCAACTGTTAGATCGCGTAAGTGGAATACACGTGGCAATCATCTATCGATACATAGTAATCGAAGCAATACTATATACAACCCTATGTCTGACTCTACACACACAGTTGTTAAATATCATAACCGTCATTGTTGCTTCTCCATCCTATGCATACCACGCCTTTACACGGATATCCCGATTCCCAGGTTAGATCACCGCGCTCTTCTCACATTCTTACTAAATCATGGTTAGGGATGTTGCAACCATCACGTCCGTCCTTAACGAGTACCCAGAGGACAAATTCATAGAATTTTGCTCTAAGTAGTATATTCCTACCGAGGTTCATCCAACTTTACCCAGGCCCTTAGATGCAATTACTGATAATCCCCCTAGTAAAATTGGTTTGTACACTCGGTTATTTGATACGGCCAACTACCGCATCCCATTCTCTAGGTTCCTCGTAGACATCCTTAGATACTATGATTTTCATATCTCCCAACTTCATAGCATAGGGGCGTGTAAGATAAACCAGTTTGAAATTAGATTTGAGTCTTTAGACACTAACCCAACCGTGAGTCTATTTAGGGTATTCTATTGTTAATCCCAATATTAATCCATATCACATATCAAAGTATAGAAAATAGAAAGAAGATAGAGAGAGAAAGTAGAGAGATAAAAGAGAGAGAGTGGTGGAAGGTTAATAAACTAAAGAGAGAAAGTAAATGAACCAACACCCTATTCCATACATGGAAGAGGGTTTATATACTCACGAGCTTAGTGGGCTCGTGAGATTTGTCCTTGGGTCGGGCTTGGCCTATCTTGGGCATAAAGCCCCTAACTTAGACAATATTAGCTTAAAGCCCAAGCCTGATTATCCCGATTATCCCGACTAGCCTATTACTATACAAGACCTTTAACGACTTAGATGACCTATTATATTATTGTTCGAATATATAAAATATAGTGCTATCAATCTCCCCCAATGTATCGGTCATCTTTAAATACATAAGATAATTGAGTGAATACATTCTTGTGGAGGTGATCTTCCTTTTTAGGTCTTGTATCTTGGTCTTGATCTTGTTTGTAACGGCTTTGTTCCTTCATGCTTTTGTGATCTTTATCTTGAGCCTTTGTCATTTGACTTTGAGTGCTTGAGATCTTCAATATATCATTGACAGTCTTCATCTTGTGCTCTTATGACTAAGATGACCTATTACATTCTTGAGTTTCTTAATTATCGCCATCTTGTGCTCTTGTGACTCCTGAATCGACATGTTCATACTTTGTTGATTTCGAAAGGCTAACAATCTCCCATACATATATAGTTGTATTTAGACCTTGAGGTGTCCATTGATTATCAGAGTAGCCGAAGTCTTTAACTTTTAGTATGAATATGTGAAGACGACTTCGGTTAGTATACAGCTACGTCACCATCTTGATATGCAGAAACATATATAGACACAGACGAAATGGATTTGAACGTTTCATCCTAACTCGGTAGCATTTTACCTCCGGTAGGTGAAGAGCGTTAGATGGTATTAGATACCGTACCTGTGATCGGGTAGATTTAATTAAGAACCTCCTTGACATGGTTTCCAGGCGGTATTAGCCAGTTATCTTTACTCGACCGTCTCAAAGCAGACTGCGAACGTAAAAGAGTGAATCATAAGGATAAGTTATCCGTATGATTAGAGTCGTCAATTCATATTCCTGGACCAAGTTTGATTCAATAAATAATCGCATCATTGTTGCTTCCTAGTTTGTCACAAGCTTGATTCATAAAGAATCTTGTGAGTCACCTACCGTAGTGCTGTTTGAGGTTGACACTTGAAGGATTTCCATTCGTCATTGTGAGAATTGAATAGTGTCACTCTGAATGTTCTGACAAGATCACACGGATTTTGCGAAGAGACTATGAGCTTGTTTAATGCTGACTCAAGCAAGATTTCCATCTTTATTGTGAATCGTATCACTCAAATGTTCTGGCAATATCACAAGGATAATGCGTGGACTCGATTGTGTCCTAATGAGATGATAGATTGATCTCTTTTGGCTCTAGACTCGATAGTGCATTTTGGTTTAGTGATCGGAGGCTGGAGCTGACTGCCACCTTTTCAATATTAACTAACTCGGAGTGAGAGAGTCAATAGATAACGTGTTGATCTTCGAGACAATGAGACAAGTTTCTTTTGATAGAAACCCGAATGTCTGGGGAAAGGTTGTGTATTGCATCATTGGGTCCATGATACTTGTCTTCAATAGATGTATTGACCTGGTTTCTGCCTAAGTTGCATAGAGTATTCGACTCCTTCAATGCTTACCAATACGTCATCACTAACACCTTGTTGTGATTGTTCTAATGCTAGCTTAAGTAATTGGCCTACATTCAGCTTCATTCACATTCAACTCCATCTTTTCTAAGTACAACTATTTCTAGCTATGGAATGTCTTTGGGTAGATCCCACGAGTTCTGGTTGGATCATAGGACTTAGTTTCCTATCCTAAACCACATTTTGACTCCATCATTTCGTCGTGGATAGTAGGTTGTTTGGTATAGATGTAACCATAAAACCATTAAAAAAACAAATCAAAGTGCTTGATAAAAATCGAAACTAGTAACACTTTGAGAGTTTTAGATTTCCGAAATACTCCCCTACACACATGCATCGATATTCGAAATAGTTTAGCATGTGAAGGAAAGAGTTGCACTTGAGTCTTTAAGATCACATGTTTCGATATATTACATTTTGATCACATTTTCTCCCATATCTCTAATATAAAAACATAATATTAGAGATATCAATTGATTAAAGTATGAAAATTTCTGAAAATCGTTTGGGAGAGAAACATGTGTGCACGTATGAATCATGGAACTTTTTGTCGGGTTGCTCCCCCTCAACAATATACGTGTGTCATGAAACAAAATTAGACAATATTTTGGAAAAACGACACCACAAAATATGTTGAGGTACGGAGTGAGATGCCTTAACCGATATAGTATATTACTTGTAACAGTGTTAAACCATTTTTGGAATGTGTTGGATACATAAAATATGATAATTTCAGAGATGTACTCAACAACACTAAATGCTTGATTTTAAAACGCTCCTCCTTAAAAATTGATCCAAATAACATATGACATTTTTAAGATATAAAAACCACATTATGAGGAAGAGAGTGTTGAACACGAAATTTTGAAAGATTTAGAAAAACCTTTTGAGAAATTCTTGAAAAATTATGTTCAATGGTTTTCAAATGAATGTGTTCTGATTTACATGAGCTCAAAACTTTGATTGTTTTATGACTAGCTCATGACCGAGAAAAAATAATTTCCCGTTGTGAAGGATAAGTTATCATCCATGATAAACTTTCCTTAAGGTAAAGTCCGACTTCTAAGCTGACATTTACTTAGAAGTCGTTTTTCATGAACTTAAAAACTGGGAATGTTTTATAGGAAGCTCATGACTGAGAAATATTAATTTCTCGTTGAGAAAGATAAGTTATCGTCCGTGATAAACTTTCCTTATTTTGAGGTTCGAGTCCTAAGTTGTAATATGCTTAGAAGTCATGTACAAGAGCTTAAAACTTTCGAATAGTTTTAGTACAAGCTCGTATCCAAGAAAATTTAATTTCTCTTTATGAGGATAAGTCATACTCGGGATGAACTTTTCTTTCTTGTGAGGTTGTGTTACTGTAAGTCATCACACGAGCTTCAAACTTTTTGAATATTTTTAATATAAGCTCGTGACCGAGAAATATTAAATTCTGGTTATGAGGATAAGCTATCATTGAACAATGATGACGTATAGTCCCCAACCGGGTCATGAACCCGGCCCACGGGTACTACCCGCATCCGGCCCATCACGAATGGGTTGGATTAATGTAATTTAAGCTTATGGGCTTGAATGAACAATGGCCGCATAAAATGTGTGCGGCCCACGGCCGGGACAGGGTCAGACATAATCACAATCTTATTAGGATTGGGATTTACCTCAAAGTATAGGATATACACTCACCATAATTAGAAGATAACAATCAATCTAATTATGGAGTTTATCTTATGCTTGGGGCCGAAGTAACAGTGACAACCCATTAGGGTTTCATTGCCTATATAAGGAACCCCCAAGGGTTCCACAAAGGTATTACATTCTATATACTCTCAACCTACAGCCAATTCATAACCCTAAACCGGTTACTTACTCTCACGCTGGAGTCTAATCGTGGGATACACTCCCACGGTAAGTCTAACACGTGTTGCTTTAGTGTGCAGGATCTCAGCAAGTTATTCACTTGGTGCAAGAGCCGGAGCCCAGCCTACCCGAATTAAGCCTAATTCGGGTATAGCAAGGATCATCCAACTTTTGTATCAACAAGTTGGCGCCATCCGTGGGACCCGAACACTAAGCTAAAATCTTAATCTTGATCTATTCTAATGACAAAGGGACACCAGCAAGGAAATCCGAGGAACACGAATCTTGGGAACCGGAAGTCCACGGGTGATGGGATATTCATCTCCACCCAGTCCCCTGGTAGCCAAACAGGCGGACTAAATAATCGAAACGTTTTCCAGTCTTTTGGTGGGGCAGGCACGTCCGACAATACCCCGCCACCAACCATCACCATGGATAATCCTGATCCGGGGAGTGCGCCAAAGGCCCCTAACAAGGAGCCATAGAGGCCACCAATCGAGACAGAATTAGAAGTGGAATCACTCGGTGACGAAGACCTCGAGCGTGTTCTTACGCAGAACTTTGACAGGATCGTCCCGGGTATCGCGTCAAGGCTAAACCTAGGAAGGAACCTCCAATCTAGGCTTAACTTTGGCAGTACCGCGCCTTGCACCTCCCCTCGAACTCAAAAGAGGAGAAGGAGGGCTCGCCCACCGGAACGAACTCCCCTTGAGGAAAACCCTCAACCTCGGAATGTATTCGAGCGCATAGGGGATCACATCATGCAGGAATTACTGCAAGCCCGTGAGGAAGGGAATAGGTCCGACGGCTCTACCGAACGCCCGGTGTTGGAAACACCCGTGAACAATCGCCGCACCAGCGTGTGGGATAGGGTGAATGGTGGGAAGAAAGCTCCTAGCTCTTCTCACAGGAGTGGTCATCAACCGAGAAGTGAGGCACCGCCTCCTCCTCACGGCCCTTCGGGATCGGATTCGGATGACCATCCTCCCAAGCGTCGCCGACCTAGGTATACCCCCCACCACCATCGGACGATGAGGAATACTATGATGATCCCTACTATCGGAACGAAGAGGAGGATCTCTCCCGTCCATGGTGCGATGACAAAGAGGATGCCTTCACTTTCCGCATGCGAAACTATTCTGAGGAAAAGAAGCGTCGTATGTCGGCGTGCGTTAAAACCTATGATGGGTCTGGTGATCCGGATGATCACCTAAAGATATTTGATACGCAGGCGAAAATTGAACGATGGCCGATGCCTATATGGTGCTAAATGTTCAATTCAACCCTGATTGGCAATGCCCGTGATTGGTTTGAAAGGCTCCCTCACCGAAGTATTGATAGCTTTGGAGAGCTGTGCACTGCTTTAAAAAACAATTATACTCAGCGAAAGAAGTATAATAGGGATCCGGTCTCATTAGCAACCGTCAAGCAACGGCCCGGAGAGTGTACGGAGGACTTCACAGAACGTTCCAATGAGGAGTGCATGCGCAAAAAAACGTGCCCCGAGCTCCTAAAAATTTCTGACTACATGCATGCCATAACGGACAAGGAGCTAATTAGGCGTCTCAATGACAAACGACCGGAGAGGTACGACGACCTCATGGAAAGGGTTAGAAACTTTGTAGAACGAGAAACCGCGGTAGCGGCGACGTATCCTACAAAGGGGAATCATAACTATCGATCGAACGACCAGCCCAAGAGGCAATCAGGGGGTCAAAGCACCCAGGGCAACGGAAGGAGCTCGGATTACAAGAGCCAAAATAAAGGAGGGCGGTCGGATGACAAATTCACCCCTCTAAAGATGACTTACCGAGATATCTTGTTGACGGAAGGGGAGAACTTCCCAAGGCCTCCCCTATTGACAACTCCAATTGACCGTCGTCAAGGAAATCGCTTCTGCGAATTCCACAATGACAAGGGCCACGGCACGGAGGAGTGTATTCAGCTCAAGAAGCATATAGAGTCACTGATTAAATCAGGCAAACTCAAACACCTGGTCAAGAATTGGAAGGATGGGAAGGATAAAAAAAAGTACGGCAAGAAGGACTCCCAAAAGGACAAGCCTTCAACCATATATATAGTCCAATCTTGGCAGCACCGTACAAAGCAGAAAGTTAGTCAAAAAAATTTATGCGACAAAGAGATCTCATTCCCTCCCATTATGGCAAGCAACATGGCCGATGCACCTCTCACGATTGAGGTAAGCATTGGAACACACAACGTTCGTC
Source organism: Glebionis coronaria (assembly GCA_025667525.1). Classification (NCBI taxonomy): domain Eukaryota; kingdom Viridiplantae; phylum Streptophyta; class Magnoliopsida; order Asterales; family Asteraceae; genus Glebionis; species Glebionis coronaria. The sequence goes on along the minus strand of CM046879.1, from coordinate 151,363,084 downwards.
GTAGGTATGTGGACGGAGGATCATCGGCGGAAGTACTCTACGAACACTGCTTCGTACAACTACGACCAGAGATAAAAAGCCAATTAGTGTCGGCCACGTCGCCGCTCATTGGTTTTAGTGGAGACACTATGTGGCCGATAGGACAACTGCGTCTATTGATAACCATTGAGGATAAAGAGCATTCCACCACGGCATGGATGAACTTTATGGTGATACGTTCACACTCTCCGTATAATGGTATTATCGGAAGACCAGGGATCTTGGCCATACGGGCGGTCCCTCCACGACTCATGGCATGATTAAATTCCCAGTCGAAGGGGGAATTGTTACAATTTATAATTCGATCGTACCGGCATCCGAATGCCACGCCGTGACAACACCAGTCCAACCGGTTCCCATTAAGGAAGGATCAACACCCCCCAGTTGGAAGGTGGTAAACCACCCCGACTACCCGGAGCAAGAGGTAGCCATAGGGGGAACGCTACCGGATAAAGGGGAGAAGGCCATGTGCTCTCTCCTAAAAGCAAACCTTGATATATTCGCATGGGAGCCAAAGCATATGATAGGTGTGCCGCGTTCGATATCATAACATAAACTTCAAATCCGCCAGGGATATCCCCTTGTTAAGCAAAAGAAGCGTGGTCAAGCACCAGAGCAGCCAGGTAATACTGGATGAGGTACGGAAATTGGTGGACGCAGGAATTATGCGCGGGGTATATTACCACGAATGGTTATCCAATCCGGTCATGGTCAAGAAGCATGATGGGAGCTGGCGCACGTGTGTGGACTTCACGGACTTGAACAAAGCTTGTCCGCAAGACTGCTATCTGTTACCAGAAACTAATTGGAAGGTAGAATCCTTATGCGGATACCCTTTCAAATGTTTTTAGATGCGTACAAAGGATACCATCAGATCCAGATGGCAGAGGAGGACGAAGAGAAGACGGCGTTCCACACTAGTCATGACGTATATTGATACACGAAAATACCGTTCGGACTAAAGAACGTCAGAGCGACATATCAGCGACTTGTTGATAAAGCCTTCGACTCGCAGATAGGCCGTAACCTTGAGGTCTATGTTGACGATTTGGTCATCAAGAGCCATACGGAGGAGGCACTTCTCCGTGATATCCAGGAGACGTTTGACACGTTGAGGAGAATCAACATGAAACTGAATCCAAAAAAGTGCACGTTTGGGGCAACCGAAGGGATGTTCCTTGGGTATATGATTAATCCAAACGGCATCAAGCCTTGTCCGGAGAATACGGACGCCGTGATACAGTTACCATCCCCTTGGACATTCAAGGAGGTACAATCACTCAATGGAAAGCTGGCCGGGCTCAATAGGTTCTTGTCAAAGTCCGCGGAGAAGTCACTACCTCTATTCAAAACACTCAAGAAGTGCTTAAAGAAAGGAGACTTCCGCTGGACAAAAGAAGCAGATGAAGCCTTTGGGCAGCTTAAACAAAATCTCGCGGCTCTTCCTATGCTAGTTGCACCCCGACCTAAGAAGGAGCTCATCATGTATATGTCCGCTACGTACGGAGCAATAAGCGCAGTCCTTATGACTGATCGGGACTCAGTCCAGACACTGGTTTACTTTATAAGCAGAGCACTGCAAGGGCCGGAGTTGAACTATTCATCAATGGAGAAGTTGGTTTTGTCACTGGTGTACGTCGCGAAAAGGCTGTGTCGGTATTTCTAGGCGCACCCAATTGTGATCATCACTGATCAACCAATAAAACAGATAATCTCTAAACCGGACGTGGCCGGGAGGCTACAGAAGTGGAGCGTCCTACTAGGAGAACATAACATCTCCTATAGACCAAGGACAGCTGTCAAGGGCCAAATTTTGGCAGACTTCCTAATTGAGAAACCTGAGGAGGACGAACCAATGGTGCAAAAAGAGTAAATTCCAACGGAACCATGGGTTTTGTTTACTGACGGATCTTCGTGCACGAACGGATCAGGAGCCGGCCTCATTCTCACAAATCCGGAAGGAATGGAGTTTACCTACGCCTTGCGCTTTGAGTTCACAGCCACGAATAATGAGGCAGAATATGAAGCATTGATTGCGGGTTTAAAAATCGCCGCTAGGATGGGAGTCCGCAAGCTTGAGGCCTACGTGGACTCACGGCTTGTCGCGAATCACATCCTAGGAGGGTACGTACCCAAGGAGGATAACATGATCCAATACTTGGAGAAAGTCAAGTCACTCATCGCCACTTTTGGGAAGTTTTCCATCAAGCAGGTACCAAGAAGCGAGAACAAGAAGGCGAATGCTCTTAGCAAGATTGCGTCTACAAGCTTCGCCCATTTATCCAAACAAGTATTGGTGGGAATACTCAAGGAAAAATCCATTACAGGAGGGGAAATCGCAACTATAGTTGAAGAAGAGGGACCTACTTGGATGACCCCGATCATCAGCTATTTAACTGATGAAACCCTTCCGGAGGATGAAAAGGCGGAACAACGTATCAAAAGGAAGTCGCAGCATTTCGAACTCCGAGATGGTGTTCTATACAAGCGTTCCTTCCTACAGCCGTGGTTGCGATGCGTCCGGCCGCGCCAGGCTAGCTATGTGATTAGTGAAATACATGAAGGGTCGTGCGGCATGCACGCAGGCCCCAGATCAGTAGTGGCACGAGCTTTACGCACGGGGTACTATTGGCCGACTATGCATCGGGACGCACGAGGCATGATTCGTAAATGCGGCGATTACCAAGTACACAGGCCAGTACCGCGACATCCACAGCAAGAACTAACACCCATCACATCCCCATGGCCATTCTATAAGTGGGGGATTGATATCGCAGGGCCTTTTCCTGTTGCCGCAGAAGGCGTTAAGTTCTTGATCGTCACAATGGACTATTTTACACACTGGATAGAAGCTAAGGCGGTCAAAACGATTACGGGCATATAGGTTAATAAGTTTGTTTGGGAAAATATTGTGTGCCGCTTTGGTTTGTCAGGCGAGATTATCTCGGATAACGGAAAGCAGTTCGCAAATAATCCATTCAAGGATTGGTGTGCGGCATTGAACATTACACGGCGTTTCACATCAGTTAAACACCCACAGACTAATGGTCTCGTGGAGCGGGCAAACAGAAGCCTAGGTGAAGGTATCAAAGCACGCCTAGATGAACGAAGTGCTAAGTAGGTAGATGAACTGACATATGTCCTATGGGCACATAGGACAATGATCAAAACAGCCAATGAGGATACTCCATTCGCGCTGGCTTACGGAACCGAGGCCGTTATCCCAGCAGAAATTGGGATGCCAACAATCCGCATTGCGGAGGTTAACGTCGTCACGAACGAAGAGCAACTCCGGGTCAATCTAGACTTTTTAGAGGAGAAACGAGAGATAGCAGCCATCAATGAGGCCAAGTCTAAGGAACGTATGAAAGCTTATTACGATTTCAAAGTCAAGGGTGTTTCCTTCCGACCGGGGGATTTTGTTTATCGTGCTAACGAGGCAAGTCGCACGGAGAAAACATGAAGCTTGGCCCAAAGTAGGAAGGTCCGTATAAGGTCACTGAAGCCTTGGGACTAGGTGCGTACAAGTTGCGTGATATGGATAGCCGTGACTTGGATCGTACATGGAATATTTGCAACCTTAAAAGATGCTACCTCTGAGAGGGCTACGACCTCCGCATGGACACTTTGTTGTGGTCGCTTCAATGAAGATCCATGTATTTTTTGTTTTCATGCTTTCTAGGTTCTATTTGTTTTAAGATTTTAATTCTGTCAAAAAGTCGTAACCATTCTAATAAAATGTCGTGGTGCCTAGCTAGATCCACGGTCTGTTCTTGTGCAAATTATTGTCATGTCTTCTAGATTAATTTGTTATTTCCATAGTGTGCTATTTCTTATTCATATGCATTCATTCAAACCGTACATATACTATTCGCTCCCAGGCGGGGTAAGAGGATTAAGTGAACCTAATAATTCAACTTGCCGCATAAGAGGGATGCAACCCCAGTGACGCGGATCATGTATCCTTACTAGACACCTTATTTACAAGACGTTGTAATAAGTTTCCACATGTCGTACTTACATAGTGCCGGACATGATAAAGACACACGGTGTGCGTCTAGTAAATTATAGACTTGGTTTTATTCTTAGTTAGCCGTGTCACGTCATGCAAAACAGATACGCGATATCTAAGGAATATAAACAAGTTCTAAATAAACAAAATTGTCGTGATCACCACGGACCCATACACATCATATTCTAAGTGTTTAAATAAAATGTTACACAAAAGTGCCATGGACATCCACGGACGAATATTTGTTACATATAAAAGTGTTCAGAAATTGAAGCAATGGAGGTACGCCCTACATAGGGGGGGGGAGAAACTTGCCTATCTCTCTCTGCTCTTCAGCTATCCAAGACAACGATGCTTCACCATGATCTTTCTTATTGTAAGCCTGAATCGCGTTTGCCTCTAATGTCTCACTTAATGTCTGCTCACCAACCACAATCCTTGTGACATCCTCATAAATAGGAAGAGTGAGCTGGCTGGAGGAGGGCGTGAAATGAGTCCGGGAATCTCCCTCACCTTGCGAGCACGCGCCCAGACTTAGTTTTTCCACGATCTCCCTATTGGACGCGTCCTTTGTAGACTCAAGCTCGGCCAAGAAAGGGTACTCCAAATCCCTCATAGCAGCCATAGACGCAGTCATCTTCTCTGCGGCCTTGGGGTTGAAGTAGGCATGCTTAGTGAAATTATGCTTTTTGCTTATCAGCTCTGCGGCCATGACCATACCCTCATGTCGATCATGGTCGATGCCATCCGATAAAAGATCTGCAAACTGCTGCACAAATTGAGGAGCCTCCATCACTTTCATAACAGCTAGATGCGCCCCATGGCCCACCATCCACCTACGGCCAACAATGGTCGCGAGTAGTTGGGGGCACAACACCTTATCACGGTCTGTAGTGAGGGTGTCCAGCTCTACATCCTTTTGTGCAGAGGCCTCCATCACCTGTTCCAGCACGACCCTTTCCTTAGCAAGCTCATCTTTCAAAGTCTCCTCGCCCTGGACCAATGTCCGTACATCTTCAAGCTCCTTCGAGAGGGCAGATACCTGGTCAATTGAGGTCTTCGCCAATGCTTCGGCTGCGGCTACCTGTGGGTATTATACTCAAGGTTAGGATACAACATGCATAATATGGACGTGGGTAGGATACCTTACATATAAGTACCTTAGTTTGTGAAGCCTCGAGTTGGTCTTCGAGCTCGGCAACACGCTTGTCATGAGCATTGGCATGTGCGACTTGTTCTCTGACGGTTGCCTCAGCTGTGGAAAGTTGAGACTGGAGGGTCGTAATCATGGATTCATTTTCTTCAATCATCTTCTCCCTGCGACCGTTCTTCCTCTTTAAAGATTAGACGTGATCCAGGGCAGCCTCAAACCTCACCCGTATGGATGTGCCCATGGTCATTTGATGCACCAAGGCCCCATTGTATTCATCTACTAGGTCTGGATGACTTAGTGAGTTTATATCCTTTACAAGGCCAGGGGGAATGCAGTGGTTAAGGTAGTCCCGACACTCTTCCGCGTCCCTCATTCTATTAGTAGTGGTTGTCTTCCACTCAGGATTAAAGTGTGTGGAGGGGCCGGATACATGAATTTACTATGAGGCCGTGGGGGTACCTTCCTCGAAGGTCGGGCCAGGTTTGGGCGTCGAGGTGTGAAGGACAGACTCTTTCCCCTTTCTCATCTCTTGGACAGGCGCGACACCAGCTTGGTTATCCCTGCGAAAAACATCGTCAAACACATAAGTATTATTACAAGGGAAAGTACCTTTTACTTAGAAAAAGGAAACAATGAAACACACATGTGCGGACTACTTACATGTTTGTCTTCTCTAACTCTGACGTAGTGGGAGGAACCTGAGAGACTGGCTCAACAGCTGGGGGCGACACGTTCTAGGCTATATGGCCATCCTGTGCCATCCCCGAGCCCTGGTTGGTGCTTTCCCCAGATTAGTAGAGGGGGTGGTCTTCGCGCAGCCTCTTGGCTGGGGCATTGTGCTCTCCCACCACGGCCTCGGTAGCTTTTCTTACCCTCTTGTTCTTTCTACGGGTACGCTTGGGATGGGTTGCTCTTCTTCCTCTTCCTTTTCATCATCCTCCTGCACTTCCTCCTCATCATCATCACCCAGCATTTGGCGGAGGCTAGAAGTGGTTCTCTCAATATTATCACCCTACTTCTCCTCATGAGCATGGGTGGCAGTCTTCGGTGGAGAGGAGGGTCCAACATCATTCTCCAGCATCATCGCGTCCCCGTCTTCATTGTCAAAATCTATGGGGGGTCTTCTGAATCGTTGTATCTTCCTCATCGGATTGAGGGTCAGGTACGACTGCCAAGGCGACTGTCACGTTCCTAGTTTGTTCAAGCAATGGAAGCTCATTTTCTCGCCTAGGGCGCATTCCCTCCGGAATGGTCTTGGGGTCTCCCTGGCGTAGGACTCCAAAGAAATTCATTTCTGCAAGACAAGAGGTATGTTAGATACGGACTACGCACTTATATATCTTTAAGGATATAAGATCCCCGACACCAGGGAGAGAGGGGTGAAGGTTGCTAGGAATGTCGAAATCAGAGCAAAACTCTCCCAGTTTTACTTCCGTCATCACATTCAGCACGAATCCGATAGTGCGGTTGTTCCTATGAGCAATATTATTAAGAAATGATGAAAGCCGTGGTGTTCTAACCTGTGTGGGGGAAGATCCGTGCGAAAGAAAGTGATGGTTAGGGAGAAAGCGTTAATGGCGAAAAAATAGCAAAAGACTATGTGTAACACACAACCATATGGGTAACCTATTTATAGGGTTGCCTCATTGCTAATGATTCATTGGATTAGTGCCACGTGTCTTCCACTAACTTAGATCGTGTGGTTAGGGAGGTAAGTGACAAGTGAACAGTCAGGCGGGACCCACGGGTCACTTCTGACTAAGATGATTGCGTCGCTCGAGGTACTGACTGTTTGCACTTTATCAGTCAAATATGTCAGGTGAACAGTCTAATGTGTCGGGATATGCGGTCATATGTATGACCATATTCAATGTTTCATTTAATGTGTCTCGGTCGTCACGTGCGGCTGGGGTGTCATTTATTTTTACATATGCATAAATTCCTTTCTCAAGGTTGCCACGTGCGGCCGAAATATGGTTTTCAAAGTTCAACATTTCGAAATGTTCTTTCTTGGTATGTCCAAAGGGCATTTTTAGTCTAGATATTACGCCTGCGGCTGTAACAACTAGACTGGGGGACATGATGACGTATAGTCCCCAACCGGGTCATGAACCCGGCCTACGGGTACTACCCGCATCCGGCCCATCACGAATAGGTTGGATTAATGTTATTTAAGCTTATGGGCTTGAATGAACAGTGGCCGCATAAAATGTGTGCGGCCCACGGCCCGGCACGGCCGGGACATGGTTAGACAGAATCACAATCTTATTAGGATTGTGATTACCTCAAAGTATAGGATATACACTCACCATAATTAGAAGATAACAATCAATCTAATTATGCAGTTTATCTTATGCTTGGGGCCGAAGTAACAGTGATAGCCCATTAGGGTTTTACTGCCTATATAAGGAACCCCTAAGGGTTCCACAAAGGTATTACATTCTCTATACTCTCAACCTACAGCCGATTCATAACCCTAAACCGGTTACTTACTCTCACACCGGAGTCTAATCGTGGGATACACTCCCACGGTAAGTCTAACGCGTGTTGCTTTAGTGTGCAGGATCTCAGCAAGTTATTCACTTGGTACAAAAGCCGGAGCCCTGCCTACCCGAATTAAGCCTAATTCGGGTCTATCAAGGTTCATCCAACTTTTGTATCAACAAATAATAAACTTTCCTATCTTTGAAGAACGAGTTACAGCTTGTAATTTGACTGTAAGTCATCTTGAAGCTTAATTGTGATACCCCCACAACACTTGTTTCTCATATATTTGCTTCTTCAGCAACCAAACTATGAGACTGTCTTTGGTTGAGAGGTATATAAATATTGGACCTTTTTGTTGTTGCTCAACCTTGTCTTCGGTACCTGCAGTTTCATCAGTAGTTTGTATGCTTGCATTTGGGTTAGTGATATCTTTGTAAGAACCATGTTGGGGTTCACAATGAACCTTTGTCGTGCTAGAGGGAAATATATTTCCAGTAGGAACCCACCTAAGACCAAATGTTTTAAAGATTCTACCCGTTGGTTTCCACCTAGGACAAGGTCTAGGAAACATATTTTTCTCATGCATAGTGGAAGACTTATTTGGAGAAAACCTATTTCCTGTATGGTTTCGTCTTTGAGATTCTTTAGCTTTTTGGTTCACCTTGTTAAGGACTTTTGTGATACAATCATCATGAATGGCATTAAACACGCATTTTTTACATTTCGTGCAAACATAGTGCTTAGCATCTGAGAAGGATCTAGAGTTCCTAGGTTTGGCAGATTTGTGCACATCTAAGAAGGGTCTAGAATTCCTAGATGTGTGATCAACGCTCCTAGGTTTTGGTTTGCTCCTATCTCTTGCTTGTGTCTTTTTCTTAGCATTCTCTATATATCTTTTATGAACCGTGTCATTTGAACTACGCCTAAACATGTTCTTGGAGCTATTCTTAGAGTAGCTTGAAGCACTCATGTGATCGGGTTTTGCAAAAGCATATTTTATTAAAGAGGATCTAGATTGTGGAGTGACTTGTTTTTGGCAAAGTGCTATGCATGTCAACTTGGGAGGCAAACCTCTGGGTCGACGTTTTGGGTCGTTCAGATTTAAACGCATTTGGTTGTCTAGCAACTGAGCGGTTTCCGAATGGTAGAGAAGAAGGTTTCCCCAAGACTGACTGTTTTGCAAACTTAGTATCCATATTATTTCCTTTTAGCTTCCTTAATTCATTTTTCACAGCTGTAAGTGCAAAAACCTTTCTGGGCTTTTAATTGCTCATTATGTAGAAGTAATTTAGTGACACGGTGTTCTAAATCTATGTTCATATTGGCAAATATATCGTCATTAGCATTCGCGTAATTACTATCTACATTGTCGATAGGTTGCACATAAATTTCACTTAATGACAGGACTTTGATTTTGAGAAGCTAACTTTGATTCTAAAAAATTAATTTATTTCACAAAATGTTTATTTTCCGCTTTAGAATCTTGAATCTTACGACCCAATTTTTGTTCAAGAACAACGTTTGCTTTTTCAATTTTTTTAAAATAAGCTTCAAATTTGTCATTTTTCATTGAAAAATCGAGTTTGGCATCCTCAAAATCTTTAGATTTATGAGCTAAAAGTGTTTCGAGCTTACGAATCTTTGAATTATATTCAACAGGTAATTATACCTCAACTAGTGGCTCATCATCACATATAGGTCCGATAGCTGTATGAGCGGTTTCTATATCATTCCCTGAGCTGTTGCTGGTATGTTGCTTTTCTGAATCTGTCCCGCTGCTTTATGTATCAACCGAACAAGCATCCAATGCTTGACCCTTATTGACGTTGCTTTCTTTCGTCTGCATCAATCGTTGATTCACCCTTCTTTCAAATTGTCGTTGATGACGTGTTCTTTCAGCAATTGACTTCTTGGTATTACTCATATGTTGAAGAAGTGTCTATTTGAACGCTTGAAGATCTACGAGAGTATATTTGACAAAGTATGTACTTGTAAACTCTTGATCGTTGTTTGATAAGCCACTTGAGTCAATGAGTTGCTGGAACTGATTCTTAAGAGCTAAAAAGACCTCCATAGATTCATCCTCTTAAAATTCATCTTTGTCAAGTTGTTGTTGAAGATGATCCACGTTAAGTAGCATCGTTCTTATAAATGTCTCAACATCTTGACCGAATAGTAGAGCGAATACCCGTTTGAATCCCATTTTAGTACGAGTGCATTTTAGTCTTCTATTGAAAGAATCTAAAGGCGTGACCGAAGTGACTTTAAATGTTCCATGCATCGCTCTTTTGCTTTAGACATCTTGTATATGTTTGCATAAGTGACTTTTGTTAGTAGGTTTACTCATTGGAATCTTAGTATTTGTCTAAACATCTGGATTCAGCATTTTCTCTTTATTCACCTCATTCATGGACGTTGTTTTTTTATGAATCCGTTGTGTTTACTTTAGATGGAGTACTTGAGAGTTGATCAAATGTCGTTTCTAGTTGGATGATTGGTGCATTGACAATACTTACAACCTTTCGTGTCAGATCCATATTACGAATTTCGTAGTACTCTTCGAAGATGTCCATTAAACGGATGTCACTAAGAGGATATGATGTGTATGGAATATGGATCTTAGTAGACGTGTTGTGATGAATTCTGGTTGAAATTTCGAAAAATGCCGATATTTTTTAGTTCAATATAAAATTCTTCAATCTGATATAATTTCTGGCCGGATATTTTTTGAATAGCCAAACATTAAGATACGCTAAAGAAACATATTCTAAGATCATAGAAAAATATAGAAATTTCGAAAACTTTAGCGTCGATTTTGGCCAAAATTTTTGAATTTTGGTCCGAAAATTTGAATTTTGGGTCGAATTTTTTTCGTATCGCCAAAATCTGAGATCAAAACATAAAAGTCCTAAAAATGGTGTATGAAAAATATAAAATTTACTCGGATTTTCCTGCCAAAAACTTTTTCTTTGGTAAACTATGCTACGGAACTAGTCTAGATGATGGGTAAGTCTAAAAACGCTTCGAACAAAAATTTGGCAAAGTTATGATCTCGGAATATGTTCAAATGCACTATCTCCGAATAATCGCTAGATCATAATTTCGGAATATTCGCTAGTTCACCATTCAGAATATTTGCAATTTCACCATTTCGGAATATTGGCTAGTTCACCATTTCGGAATATTGGCTAGTTCACCATTTCGGAATATTGGCTAGTTCACCATTTTGGAATATTGGCTAGTTCACCATTTCGGAATATTTGCGATTTCACCATTTCGGAATAATTTAGATTTTCACCATTTCGGAATAATTCAAATTTTCACCATTTTGGAATAATTCAAATTTTCACCATTTCGGAATAATTCAGATTTTCACCATTTCAGAATAATTCAGATTTTTACCATTTCTGAATATTTAGGGTTTACGATCTCTGAATATGCGGTTTTTCTGAATATAAGGCAACTTTTTCGATCTTCGAAAAGGCAACTTTTACAAGGGATTCTGGCGAAACGACTTGTACTTCCAAGGTTTTTGCTTATAAGGGACTATAAAAATCAAAACTTTTTTATTTTTGAGATGAAAATTTTTTAAATAAAAAAATAGTACAAAAACTAATTTTTGATCTAAAAACGATAAAAAAATGATAATTTTGATTGAAAAAACAAAAACTTATTGTACTTCTAGTTTATTAAGATGATAATAAATAAGAAAGTAACAAGAATTTTCAAATCCGAGCTAAAAAAATTTCGTGATGAAACTTATAGAATAAGCCACAAAAATTTTTCAATAAGCAACCACACAAACTTCAATCACCTATCTAATATAGGCTCTTGATACCAAATGTTAATCCCAATATTAATCCATATCACATATCAAAGTATAGAAAATAGTGAGAACCTCAACCAAATGCTACGACAGGTATGAAATCTTATGCTAAACATGATTTGGTAATGGTGCCTAAACATATAATTAATGATATGAATGTGGTTGTCTGACTAACCGTAGATATGAATGCCACCCTATCCGCTGAGCTTCCGCTGTATGAAGAAAAGGTCAAAACTTTTAAAATGGTTCCTTGAGCAGAGAAAATAACTTATTTGAATTTGGCCAATTTTGTTTTGAAAGACTAGAACACTTAAAGAAAATAGAAACATTAAGAGATAATCTTTCTAATGAATTAAAGGAAAAAGAGTCGGTTGTCAATAATTTTCAAAAACTTAAAACGGATTTCGGAACTCTCGAGTCTAAAAAGGTTAAATCGGAAATTAATGCTACCAAACTTCTTAAAATGAGAGATCAACAACTTTTACAACAATATTCTTCAACAAAAATGGTTCATCTTTTAACATCATCATTTCAAGAACTAGAACTTAAGCGTCTACAAGGTTTACCACCTAATCCGAGTTTTGCAAAACAAGCTCAACAAGAAATTCCTAGTCTTTAAGATGCGACCCTAATTGGTAAATCAAAAGAGGCTCCATATGTTCGTGATGATGCGGAGACGATTTCACTTACATAAGAAAGTCGATTAAAATGCTTTCGAAAAATCTTAAAAAATTCGATTATAATAAGCATAATAAATTGGCTTTTGATTTTAAATCTCGCTTTAAAACACAAAAGGAAATTGATCACGTACTAGCATGTGTGTGTTGGGAATAAATGCATAAGTATAAGTTCCCCCTGCTGGTTGGTCAAAGTTCCCCCTGCTAGTGTAAGTTCCCCCTGTTGATCAATGAAGACAGGGGGATTGGTCCCCCTACTAGAAGTCAAAGACCCTGCTGCATGGATAAACTAGGAAGAGATATTGATGCGTTTTTGTTACTACTCCATAATACTTTCCTAGTTTGTTAGTAGTTATCTTGTACATGAGTCCTTGTGCTATAAAAGGACTCACTAGGTTTTGGTTTCAAAATCACTTTTCTGTCATTTCATTCAAGCTTTAAGGTTGTAAAACCCTAATACCATCATTGGGCATTCGTATATCATCAATATATTAAAGCTTAAACGTTTGGTTCATTATTTGTTCTTGTGCTAAACATTACTTTCCGCATCTTGTTTAGTTACTTTTTGTAGTGCAAAGTTTCTCTCATAGTAGTTTGAATTCTTTCTTTCTACTATAACCCTTAAACAAGCTAAGGTTTAAGATTTGAGTTTGGGATCAACAAGTGGTATCAGAGCTTGTTGAGAAACTTTGATTAAACCAAGAACAACACAAACCTCACATCCATCCACAATCATGTCTACTAACTCTATTTCATCCACAAACAACAATGCACTCACTTCCAATATTGGATCCTGAAAACTTTGAAATATTGGAATTCAGGATTCAACAGTATCACAAAATGGAACACTATGCCCTCTGGGAGGTCATAGAATTTGGTGATCAGTTTACCAAAATAGTAGCAGTTGAAGATAAGAACAAAGAAAAGGTAGATAGTGGTGAAAGCTCCAAAGGTGATGGAAAGAAAAAGTCTACTTCTGTTTTAGACAAAGAGATCCAATTGAGAAGGCATGATGGCAGAGCTTACAGATCTTTGTTGTTAGCTCTACCTGATAGACATCAGCTAAGGTTTAGGAAGCATAAGACGGCTAAGGATCTTTGGGAAGCCATTGGTAACACATTTGGAGGAAATGAAGCTACCAAAAAGAAGAAGAAGAATTAGATGATAGGCCAATTTGCTTCTTTTAAAGCAAAAGGTGATGAAGCAATTGGTTCCATCTATAATAGGCTGCAAGATCTAGTTGCTCAACTGGAATTCTTTGACATAGAGGTGTCAAGAGAGCAGGTCAATGCAAGATTTCTCAACAACCTTCAAAAAGAATGGTTTGTTTACAAAGCCATTGGGCAAAATAGAGATGACATTGATGACAAAAACATTGATGATATCTACAACAACCTGAAGGTTTTTGAGCCCGTGGTCAATGAAATGAAGGCCTTAGGGATTATTCCCACAAACTCAAGTGGAACTACTGATCCACTTGCCAACATGGCTTTCATTTCTCAAAGCAGTGGAATTGATGTTTCAGACAAAAGTAGTGGGATTGAAGTTTCCCCTTCTACACACTCCACTGTTTCCAATGGAGAAAAGAGACCTGCAACATTCAGTCTTGACACTGCATGTGCTTTCATTACATCACAAGGAGCTCAAGGATCCACTGTACTACACGAAGATTTGACTCAAATCAGCAAGCAAGGACTGGAGGAAATATATATCAAATGGAATATGGCCCTACTCAGCATGAGAGCCAACAGATTCTATAAGAAATATGGGAAAAAGATTTCCATTAATCCTTCTGATGTAGCTGGGTTTGATAAATCAAAGGTGGAATGCTACAACTATGGGAAGAAAGGACACTTTGCTAGGGAATACAGGGGTGCAAGGAATGGAAGCAGCTATAAGAAAAAGAGCAGGGATGAGGATTCTGAGGTCAGGGCTATGGTAGCCATGCATGGAATAGATGTAGTTAGATGGGACTGGAGCTCTATGACAGAAGGTGTTGAAAGGAACCAAGCTCTAGTTGCTGCGGAGACAAAGGAAGAATTTGCTTATATGGCTATGTCAACATCTAGCTCAGACAATGAGGTATATGATGACTCCTATTGTACCAAAGCATGTAGGAAAAATACTGAGTCATTAAATGACCAAATCAGAAAGCTAAATATTGATTACATAAATTCTGAGAATGATTTAGACAACTACAAACGTGCTTTAGAACAACTAGAGTCTAGCATTAAAGAATATAAGCAAAGAGAAAACCAATATAGAGATCACATTGGAATTCTAGAAAGTGATACTAGGGAAAAAGATGATTCCATTAAGGAATTAACTGATGAAGTTGAAATCTTTAGAGCTAATAAAAAGGTAGATGAACAAACAGTTGAAAACTTTAGAAAAGCCTCTAAAGATCTAACGAAGGCTGTTGAAATAGAACAATCTCTAAGAGATAAAACTGGTTTTGGTGTTAAAAATAAACATGCTGCTTTTCCACCACCACCTGCTAACATACATGGAGCCACTCCTATCAAAGATCTCTCTTGGACTGGTCTTCCTTGTTTTCCCAAGCAGGCAGATATTGAGTTTAACTTAGATGATTATGTAAAAAATAGTGAGGTTATGGACTTTGAAAAAGAACAAGCTGCTTTAAAGCAGTGGAAAATAGATAACCCTGTCCTTTTCTCTAGAGAAGGTTTGTTTGGTAGTGACACTAGTTCCAAAAGTACTTCATCTAGAACTAGTAGTACATCAGGAGCTAAAACTAGAACTACTAGTCTAAAACCTTACAAAACCATCACTAGATATGTAGAGATGTATAGATCTAAATACAATAAAAATGTGGTTAGAGGAAATCAAAGAAACTAGAATAATCAAAAGTCCATTCAACTAGGAAAGGACTTTGTAAAAAACACCAAACCTTGTTTCACATGTGGCAGTTTTGATCACTTATACCAAGACTGTAAAGCAACCAAGGGAATGGTGGCTACAAATACTTTAAAGGAAATGCAACCACAAGCTATTTTGTTGAATGCAGGGGCAAAATCTTTTTCCCTTGCTAAGTACATTCCCCCTGCTTTGAGAAATAAGGCAACTGATAAGTATGTTGTGCATGCTTTGAGAAAGATAAATGAAGCATACCCCAAATCTAGCTCTAATTTGACCAGACCAACATCTCATAACACATTTGCATCTGGCCATAGACCTTACCAACGCACCTATAAAGGCCAAAACAAGCAATAGGTTCCCTCTGCTAAGCATAGGGATTCCCTTGCTAAGCATAGGGTTTCCCCTGCTGGCAAAGTTATGGCCTCTAGAAACATGGGTAGATGGGGAAAAGTTGTGAAAGCCTCAGCTTGTTGGGTTTGGGCTCCCAAAAAGGCTACTCAACCCAATGGTGTATCTTTAGCCTTTGACATATTATCTTACATTGATACATGAGGTAGATCTAAGTCAGTAATGGCTTGGGTCCCCAAGAAAAACTAATTTGTTTTTCTTTTTGCAGGTAACAAAGCAGACCAAGAATGACAAAGCATACTGGGATAGTGGTTGCTCAAGAAGTGTTAATGCAATAATGCCTAAAAACGTTACTTGCATCTTTCGGTCTCGCTTAGTTTTGATTACGACAATATGTAAAAACAAGCATTTACAAAAACAACGAAAAACGAATTCTTGAGTTCAAATATTTTTCATTTTACCCATTTTCACTTAAGGTATAAATAAACAAGTACTAACCTTAATCAAGTGATCAAGTGATTTAATCTTTTCTTAAAACTCACTTTTTATTAAGTGTGACAAGTTTTAATTAAACTTTCTTTTTAAGAGCATGTTTTATTAAATTAAATATTTGAAAATTTGAAAATGGCATATTCCCTTTGGATTTGGAATATCCTTTCTAGATATTTTTATAACCAGATATGACCTCCACCACTAAAGGACAAAAAGGGAGCGGAGTCTAGCCCAGCGGTTCCTTAGCTCCTAGACGGTTCCTTATCGATAAGGTACCGCGGGCTAAGATAAGGAACCGCGGGCAGATATAGCCGTTGGCCCTTTGTCCATAAATAGTGGATCTTTCTCAGATTTTCAATTCACCTCTTTTGCACACAAATTTCCAGATTCAAACATACTTCTTAAATCACTCAAATCCTTGATTGTTTGATTGATTACTACTTGTTTAGAAGTGAATCTATCTCATCCATCCTTTCCTCTTCAAGTGCAAAGAGAAGAACACTATCATAGTGAAGTGTTGAGTCCACCACCAAAGATACTTTAAAGATCAAATCTTATACATTTGTTGTTGTGTAATAGTTGTAAAGATCTAAGTAGTTGTGTCTATTTGGAAGTTGTGTATGTACTAAGCATAGTTATGTAGATTGGTCCTAGCTACGATTAGGGATCGACTTTTAGCTTAGGGTCGGAAATTGGATAAGCGACGTGTACGGTTTTCTCCACCATAAGAAGCTTGTTGTGTAGTGAAATCTCGAGTAAGGAGTACTCGAGAGTGGAGTAGGAACGAGGAGTGAGCTTCGTTGCCGAACCACTATAAATCCTTGGTGTTTGGTTTGATCTTTCTTTACCCTTAACTCTTTACATTCTTTATTCTTTATGCATATATGTTAGTTAGTATTAGTTTAAGTTACACTATCATTGTTCATATTGTGCACAAGAAGATTTCACTTATTTCCTCAAGTCTATGTTTTTGAGAAAAAGATTTTTTGAAAACCATCATTCAACAACTAAATATAAGAAACTATTCAACCCCCTTCTAGTTTCTACAATTGGTATCAGAGCGGGTTGCTCAAGTATTTTTAAAGTATATTGTATTTTAAAACTTGAATCGATCTATGGATTCCAACAAGTACCTAGAAGGGCAATCTATGCAAAGACCACCACTTTTTGAAACCGATAGTTTTATTTATTGGAAAAATAGATTTGAGACTTATGTAAAATCAAAAGATTTAGATTTTTGGCATGTTATTACCAATGGTGATTTTTTACCTTATCAATTTAATGAAGTTTCTGATAGGTGTGTAAACACCCATCCTTTTTACCACTTAACTACAATAATAACCAAGCCAAAACGTGTATTTTATGTCGTAAATGTCATAATTATGCGTGGTTTATGTTTTTGTTGTGATTTAGGACGAAAATGTGAAAAGGGGAGAAAACACGGGCATTCACGGGCTTTTATCGAAGAAAAAGACAAAAGACGAAGTCAAGAAATCAAGAGTGCAAAAAGAACGAAAGTCCAAGACCAATTCTGAAGATTTATCGAAGAAAAAGTCCAAAGATGGAAGTTTAATAAAAGCCGAAGAACTCAAGTCTAATTTATTGAAGAAATTACAAGACGAGTTTATTAATCCCGAGACAAAGTCAAAAGTCGAAGAATTAAGAACACGAAGACTAAAGGATAATTAAAGAAAGAAGAAAGAGGGGAGGAAGCTTCCACTAAGCACCTCCCTAATCCACTATAAATAGGATCCATTTCCTTTCATTTGTTTTTGTTGGCTAATAGTGACAATTAGTTCTTCCATTTTAATTACTTGCACATTTACCTTATTGCACTTTAATTACCTTGTCTTGCACCTTTAATTTCAAATAAGTTTACTTTTTATGTTATTGAATCTTTACTTTTATTATTCATCTCCTATCTACCTTTCTTGGTTAATCTTTAATCTTTATGCTTTATGTTCATGTTTATGTTCTTTAATTTTTATTGATTTAATCAAGTGGGTTTTGATTTTGTTGGTGTTTGATTGTTAGTTTTATTGATCTGGATTGTTTGTTTATGATTAGTAGATGTTTATTGATTAGTCTTGCTTAATCTTTTGGTTTATTTTGATTGATTTTGTTTAGATTCGTAGTTTTTTGTTTCCCCGTGTTCTTCGCTGTTTGTTGCCCAGGTTATTCCGGATCAACGGTTTATTCCGAACCAAGCAATCATTCCTGATCAAGTGAATATTCCGGATCAGTGGATATTCCGAACGAAGCAATATATTCCGGATCAGTGGATATTCCGAACGAAGCAATATATTCCGGATCAGTGGATATTCTGAACGAAGGATTCATTGGTTAGTTTTGTGATATATTCCGAACGAGAGGATTTATTCCGGATCAAACGAATATTCCGGATCAAGGGACTTCATTCGGAATAACTTGACATTTCGGATCAGTGCCATATTCCGAACCAAAGAAATATTCCGGATAAAGGGAATATTCCGAACCAGTGGAATATTCCGGATCACCAAACTTGCATTCCGAATCAAGGGTGTTCATTCGGAACATCTAATATTCCAGATCAAGGTGTTCATTCGGAATAACGTATATTCCGGATCAAGGCAATATTCCGAATAAAGAGTTTATTCCGGATAAGTGACATATTCCAAATAAAGGATTTATTCCGGATGAAGGTTTTGTTCAAATATTCCGGATGAGCCGTTTATTCCGCATGAGGTAAATCTTCCGAGTGAAGAAGAATTATTCCGAACGAAGGTGACATTCCGAACGAGTGATTATTCCGAACGAAGGATTATTCCGAATGAGTTGTTTTCAGGTTATTTTAAGTTTCTGTTTTTAAGTTTGAATTTTTAACCTTTATTTTTCCCGCCTTTTTACTTAGTCGCACTTTAAGTTTACTCGCCTTAGATTTATTTTAAGCCTTGCCTTAGTTTAAGTTTTAGTTGCGTTTTAAGTTTGCCTTTAGGATAGTTTTAAGTTCGCTTTATTTACGTTTAGTGCCTTTTAATTTTTCGTCACGCTTTAAATTCTTGTCAATCATTTTAAATTAGAGTTAGATTTATTTTACCTGCTTTTACTTTAAAGTTTTGCATTTTAATTGTTACTACAACGACACAACATTTGTTTCCACCAAAGACGGCTGAGTCACACATTAAACCAGTAATCAATTTGATTAGACCACCACAACGAACTTTAATTTTCTTACTAGGTAAAAGCCCTAGTACTAAATGGCGCCGCTGCCGGCTCTTTTCGTTAAGATTAACGGTTTTCTGTGAGAGACGCGTTGCTTTTTGGGATTCGTTCATTCGTGGGCGTTATTTTCTTGTTTAAAAATTTCAAAAATCCAAAAAAAAATTAAAAATTGTAAAAAATCCATAAAAATTAAAAATTTTCAAAAATCCAAAAAGATTTTATTTTCTTTATAGTGTATATATATTCTCTTTGTGTTTGGTATTGTTTTCTTTTGCTTTCGCAGGTGTATGCGTACTAGATTTTCAAATTATCAAGAGCCCGAGACTCGTGAAGATTTAACTATGGCAGGTGTGAACAACAACAATAATCCACCGCACCTCAACAATAATAACAATAATGTTCTTCCACAGCCCGATCTTCGGACAATGGAGGAGCTTTGTCAACCCACCATGTTTGGACGAGGAGGACCGATTGCGCCGATGTAAATCACGGCTCCGGAGTTTTCGTTGAAGCATCACATGATCCAACAAGTGCAAACTAATCCTTTTCGCGGATTGCTGGATGATGATGCCAACAAACACCTCGACAAATTCATTACTATTACCCAAAGCATGAAGTTGCCCGGTGTTACTATGGATGTCCTTCGCCTACAGCTCTTTCCACATACTTTATCCCACCACGCCGAGAAATGGTTTGATCGTCTCCCGAAGAATTCCATTCATACTTGGGATGACATGACTCAACGCTTTTTGTCGCGCTACTTTCCACCATCCATGGTCACGAGCCTTCGCAATCAAATTAGAGGTTTCATGCAAGAACCCGATGAATCTCTCTTTGATGCTTGGGAAAGATATAATGTTTTGATCGATCGATGTCCAAACCACAACATGCTCCCTGTGACCTTAATTGATACTTTCTACAACGGTTTGACTTTTCGTGATCGTGATACGATTAATGCAGCCGTCGGTGGCACATTTATGAAAAGAAGACCCGAGGAGTGTAGAGAGCTTATTGAGAACATGACTACTCATCACAAAAACTGGGATTCCTCCGCTTCTTCAAGGAACAACCCGAGAGTCAATGTTTCTTCTACTTCAGCAAACCCCGACATGACCGAATTCACCCGCATGATGGCCGAAATGAACAAAAATATCTTGCTCATCGCTTCAAACCAACAACAAGTTAAAGCGATAGCCAATCCTTGTGAGACATACGGCGGTCCTCACTCATACACTGATTGTCCTTCTACTCAAGGCAATCCAGAAACCGTGTATGCGGCTTATGGTAATTATTCACCAGAAAATTACCAAGCCCGACCTCAAGGGGATAGAAATTTGCTAAGTTACCGGTCCAACAACTACCTTTCACCCGGTTTTTCTCCTCAAAACCACAATCCCAACAACAATTACAATAGAAGCAACCAAATCCCACCTCGAGCTTCTAATCCTTATCACCCACCCGCTCAACAAACCCCACCCATTAATCAAGATGTTGAAGCTTTAATGAGAACCCAAGGAGAGCAAGTCAAGAATCTGCAAAGCCAAATTATCAATTTGAAAGGGGATATCACCAAGCAAGGGAATGACATTAGATTCGAGCTTCGAAATGATATACAATCCTCCTTCAGAAATCAAACGAATGATTTGAAGAATATGCTGGCTAGTTTCTTACCCATCACTCAACCCTCTACTTCGAGTTCTCTACCTTCAAACACCGTCACCAACCCGAGAGCGAATGTGAGTGCTATTACTACCGGAGTTACCGTAGTAGGACCATCTATCCCTCCCCTAGTTACATCATCTACACCTCTTCCACCACCATCTATCCCTACTACTCCCACACCTAGTATTAGTACACCATCACCGTCTCCGCCGCGTCATGAAGAAGTACCCAAGAAGAACCCTCCACCAACCCCACCTTCTACCTTTAATCCTTCAACATCTCAACCTTCACCTGCTACACCTCCACCACCCAACCCCAGCATTCCTTACCCTTCTCGACTCAACAAGGCTAGAATTTTGACTAAGAATGATATTCAAGTCTCTAACTTTTTGGAAAAGATTGCCGCCATGAAAGTCACCTTTACCCTTGTTGAAGCTCTTGCACAAATGCCACAATTTGTCAAGATGTTTAAGGAATTGCTTAATAAGAAGGACAAGATGGTTGAGTTTGTTAATACTCGCTTGAATGAAAATTGCTCTGCAATCCTTCTTAAAAAACTTCCGGAAAAACTTGGAGATCCCGGTCGTTTTGTGCTACCTTGTACTTTTAACAAAACCGACAAATTTACTGCCTTAGCCGATCTCGGGGCCAGTATAAATTTGATGCCTTTAAGTGTTTGGAAAAAGTTATCATTGCCCGACCTTACACAAACGAAGATGACTCTTGAGCTAGCAAATCGCGCTCTCGCTTACCCCATTGGTATTGCCGAAGATGTGTTCATTAAAGTTGGCACATTCACTTTTCCGGTCGACTTTGTCGTTGTTGATTATGAAATGGACCCTCGTATTCCGTTAATACTTGGACGCCCATTTTTGAAAACCGGTAGAGCTTTAATAGATGTGGATAAGTGTGAACTCATCTTAAGAGTCGGGGATGATGCACAAGTTTTTGAAATGGGGAAGCTTACAAGCAAATCCTATGGAAGAGAATCGGCGAATATGATTAATGTGCTCGATGATGTTGTTGTCTACAACAATCCTCTATTCGATTCGTGCATTGATAATCCACTGTTCCAAGATGATGTGGATGATTCTCTCTCCAATTTGGAACCTTCACCCATATATGATTCTCCACCGATCTATGATGCTTATGATGATAATTCTAGCTATGATGGAGATGATTATGATGATTTTACTTCTGAGTATCCCGACATGCCCACGTATGATGATTTTGATGAGGCCGATACTCTCTCGAGTGATTCTTCACATGATGAAGATCCTCCGCCTACCATGCTTAATCCTACTTTGGATGACTACTCATTTGAGGAAGACTTTTCTACTTTTCTCAATACTTACTTCCCTCATGAGAGTGATGCTCCTCCTTTAGACTTTGATGATTATGGTCTTGATCCTTCTACGGATTTGAAGAAAATTCTTTCAAAGGAGAAGAAACCAGACGAAACCAACATCCGCAACACGTATGTTTTGACACCTCTTTGTCCACCTTCTGAGGACGAGGTTGTGCATTTTCTTAGCGGATCATCTTCAAATTCTGCTGAGCCTGAGTGCTATTTTCCCCTAAAAGAAAAGGTGTTCGATCCCGGTATTACACTTTTTAAGCCATCTCAGTATCCATCTGATGAAATAAAAGGAAAAATCTTTGGACCTATTGGAGATATACTTGCACCTCTTCACCCTTGCTCCCACCGTTCTCCATCTTTGCTTAAGGGAACCTTGCCTACTCTTCTTTGGCTCGCCTTGTTCGCCTTAAGCCTGTGCTATTTGATGGACGAAAACTATGTATTTGATCCCGGTGGATGTGTTTCATGCTTCTTCCTATGATAATCAAGGTCGAGTCAGGCTCACGACTCGGTGATAAAAAATCAAGCGCTTCTTGGGAGGCAACCCATGTATCTAGCTTTTAGCTATCTTTATCCTAAGTGTAGGGGAGACCCGTTGGTGTTTGCTATTTCCTCTCTTCTCATATTCAAGGATTCGAGCGTTCAATGATCCACTCTTGATGATTTTTGACGACCCGTGATTCCGTGTTCCCGTCTTCCCGGTTCTATCCTAAACTCTTTTCGATTCACTATTTTATATTTTCCAATAATAAAATAGGAATCTCTTTAGTTGTATCTTCCTTAGCAAGATTTAAACAAAGTGCACAATGTCCTAAGTGTAGGGGAGTTTACTCCCACATGCTTAAACATTGAGCACAATGTTTATATCAAGTGTAGGGGGACTTCTATCGAAGTTAAGTGGTCTTTTCCTTGTATTTGTCCTCATTTTAACCGGAAATTCAATTTTTTGACATTTTTCAGAATTTTTGATCTATTTTGGCCTATTAGTTTTACCTTTGTATAGTTATTTTCTTCCTTTACTAGAATAAATTTTCAATAAAGTGGTTTTAATTTTCAAACGTTGTGAATCTTTTGACTCAACCCGAGTTTACTTATCTAAGTTTACTCTAGCTAGTATCCTTAACTTGTTTAAGGCAAGTTTTGCTAGGCTTTTATATAGGGAGCTTTAAAACGCGAAAGTCTTAACTCTCACGGGTTAAGAACAAGAACTTTTCGCAAGTTCCTATAATTGATCCTAGAGAGTTGTTTATCAAGGGAACTTTAAAATGCGATTCTAAACTTGAAAAAGTCTAAGAATTTGCAAGATCCTATAGATGACTCGAAAACCCAAAACTTTGATTTAATAGGCTAAGCATCCACGAGTCTCATTCCTTGAGATTTTAAACTGTGGAGGACGAGAGATGATAGAGTCAATTATAAGTTTGGTATTCTTTCGTGAATTTATGTGAGTTAATTATAAGCCTATTCTCCCATCGCTTGCTAATAAATTTATCTGCAATAAATAAGGTTGTACGATTTGAAAAGTTACTTAGCTTCTAGCCCAAGATCGTTTAAAAGTTGCTCGGTATGGATTAGAGTTCATAGCCAAGGCATAACTTATTGAAGCGGGATGCGAAGATTGACGAGTCCGAAAATGTCCTAACAAGACATGAGGGCTACATTTTGTTGCTAAAAGATCCAAAAGTGATGTGAAGAATCATTTATCGAAAATCAATATGAAGGATCGTGACACACGACGAAAAGCAAATACTCCCGTAAAGATCATGGAGAAGTCTATCCAAAAAGACCCTAACAAGGTATGAGGATAAATAGATCCAAGTCCTAAAGGAGGCGGATCGTTGTATATAAAAATCCCAAATAAAGATTGGAGAAAAATGAAGAAGTCGTGGTCCAAATATGAAGAATCTCTCAAAACTTCAAGTGAAGAAATTCCTATTATGAAGAGAAGACCATTATTTCATGAACGTCTCTCAAGATTTGAAGTATGAAATCGCTGTCAAATATCAGTCCGAGAAAGTTCTCACATCGCGAAGCGAGTTATGCCAAGATATGAACTTTATGAGGTCCCGATAAGCAGTTTTAAAAGATTTTGTCCTTTAGCTAACTATTGATTAAATCGTCCCACTTTATTTTTAGCCTAAATAACTATCGAAATAAGTCAACAATGCATCCTCGTGATCATTCAAGACAATAATAAAATATAAGAGATACACCTAGAAATAAGGTAGTCTAAGTAAATAATTAGCCCACATGAGTTCGTGTTAGTTTGCTAACTTATAATAACAATGATCTCGTTTTTAAGCTTGGTTTGGAGAATGTGAAAACTTGAGGATGATGATCATTCATGACATTTCCAAAACCCTAAGGTATGTCTTTGATTTCTTTACTTACTTTCTTTGAATGTTTATAGTTCTATATCTCTTTAATAAAGGCCAATATGGATTGATTATGATGGAAAATGTAAAACGTGCTTTGTAACTAATGCATTGCATGAGGACATTGCAATGGTCAAGTGTAGGGGATTTGATAGGTGTGTAAACACCCATCCTTTTTACCACTTAACTACAATAATAACCAAGCCAAAACGTGTATTTTATGTCGTAAATGTCGGAATTATGCGTGGTTTGTGTTTTTGTTGTGATTTAGGAAGAAAATGTGAAAAGGGGAGAAAACACGGGCATTCACGGGCTTTTATCGAAGAAAAAGACAAAAGACTAAGTCAAGAAATCAAGAGTGCAAAAAGAACGGAAGTCCAAGACCAATTCTGAAGATTTATCTAAGAAAAAGTCCAAAGACGGAAGTTTACTAAAAGCCGAAGAACTCAAGTCTAATTTATTGAAGAAATTACAAGACGAGTTTATTAATCCCGAGACAAAGTCAAAAGTCAAAGAATTAAGAAGACGCGGACTAAAGGATAATTAAAGAAAGAAGAAAGAGGGGAGGAAGCTTCCACTAAGCACCTCCCTAATCCACTATAAATAGGATCCATTTCCTTTCATTTGTTTTTGTTGGCTAATAGTGACAATTAGTTCTTCCATTTTAATTACTTGCACATTTACCTTATTGCACTTTAATTACCTTGTCTTGCACCTTTAAGTTCAAGTAAGTTTACTTTTTATGTTATTGAATCTTTACTTTTATTGTTTATCTCCTATCTACCTTTCTTGGTTAATCTTTAATCTTTATGCTTTATGTTCATGTTTATGTTCTTTAATTTTTATTGATTTAATCAAGTGGGTTTTGATTTTGTTGGTGTTTGATTGTTAGTTTTATTGATTTGGATTGTTTTTTATGATTAGTAGATGTTTATTGATTAGTCTTGCTTAATCTTTTGGTTTATTTTGATTGATTTTGTTTAGATTCGTAGTTTTTTGTTTCCCCGTGTTCTTCGATGTTTGTTGCCCAGGTTATTCTAGATCAATGGTTTATTCCGAACCAAGCAATCATTCCCGATCAAGTGAATATTCCGGGTCAGTGGATATTTCGAACGAAGCAATATATTCCGGATCAGTGGATATTCAGAACGAAGGATTCATTGGTTAGTTTTGTGATATATTCCGAACGAGAGGATTTATTCCGGATCAAACGAATATTCCGGATCAAGGGACTTCATCCGGAATAACTTGACATTCCGGATCAGTGCCATATTCCGAAACAAAGAAATATTCCGGATAAATGGAATATTCCGAACCAGCGGAATATTCTGGATCACCAAACTTGCATTCCGAATCAAGGGTGTTCATTCGGAACATCTAATATTCCGGATCAAGGTGTTCATTCGGAATAACGTATATTCCGGATCAAGACAATATTCCGAATAAAGAGTTTATTCTGGATAAGTGACATATTCCGAATAAAGGATTTATTCCGGATGAAGGTTTTGTTCAAATATTCCGGATGAGCCATTTATTCCGCATGAGGTAAATATTCCGAGTGAAGAAGAATTATTCCGAACGAAGGTGACATTCCGAACGAGTGATTATTCCGAACGAAGGATTATTCCGAATGAGCTGTTTTCAGGTTATTTTAAGTTTCTGTTTTTAAGTTTGAATTTTTAACCTTTATTTTTCCCGCCTTTTTACTTAGTCGCACTTTATGTTTACTCGACTTAGATTTATTTTAAGCCTTGCCTTAGTTTAAGTTTTAGTTGCGTTTTAAGTTTTCCTTTAGGATAGTTTTAAGTTCGCGTTATTTACGTTTAGTGCCTTTTAATTTTTCGTCACGCTTTAAATTCTTGTCAATCATTTTAAATTTGAGTTAGATTTATTTTACCTGCTTTTACTTTAAAGTTTTGCATTTTAATTTTTACTACAACGACACAACATTTGTTTCCACCAAAGACAGCTGAGTCACACATTAAACCAGTAATAATTCGATTAGACCACCACAACGAACTTTAATTTTCTTACTAGGTAAAATCCCTAGTATTAGTTTTTAAAACAAAGGAATTGGTCACTTTTGACAAATCTAATGATGATACTAAAAAGAAACTTTCGAAAAATAATGAGGCTAAAATGGTGATTTATAATGCTTTACCTAAGAAAGAGTATGAAAGGATTTTTATGTGTGAAACCGCTAAAGATATTTGGAACACTCTTTTAGTAACCCACCAAGGTAATAGCCAAGTCAAAGAAAGCAAAATCGATCTTCTTGTCCAACAATATGAACAATTTGTCATCTTAGAAGATGAAGCTATTGATAGTGCTTTTGCTAGATTTAACACTATTATTACTAGTCTAAAAGCACTTGATGAAGGTTTTTCTAGCAAGAACAGTGTTAGGAAGTTTCTTAGGGCCTTACATCCGAAGTGGAGAGCAAAGGTCACGGCGATCGAAGAATCGAAAGATCTCTCAACTTTATCACTCGATGAACTCATAGGCAACTTGAAGGTTCATGAGATGATAATTTTGAAGGACTCGGAATTGGTAAAGACCAAGAGTGAAAGGAAGTCTCTTGCACTCAAAGCCAAGAAGGCACAAAGCGATCATGATAGTTCCTCGGATAGTGATGACGAGGAGTATGCATTGGCGGTAAGAGATTTCAAGAGGTTCTTTAAAAGACGAGGTCAACACGTGAGGCAACCTAACAATGAGAAGAAACCATTCTTAAAGAATCGGTTTGCCAAGAACGAAAAGGGTGATAGGAATTGCTTTAGATGTGGTGATACAAATCATTTCATTAATGAGTGTCCAAAGCCTTCACGCGATAAGAGTCACACGGCATTAGTTAGTGGTTCTTGGAGCGATAGCGGTGAAGATGTTGATGACAACCCCAAATAGGAGAAATGTCTCATGGCTCACACTTCTAAAGAGATATGCTTGGGAATTGATTTGGAACCCGACGAGTGGATTAAGGATAGTGGTTGTTCTAAACACACGACGGGTAATCGAAGTTCGTTCTCACGATATAAAGCATATGATGGAGGTAACGTCACATTCGCTAGTAGTCTACGTGGTAATATCATTGGAAAAGGTACGGTTTCTCTTGACTCCATGACTATTGAAAATGTTGAGCACGTAGATAATTTATGGTTTAACCTTTTAAGCATAGGTCAAATTTGTGACAATAAGTGTAAGGTCATCTTTTCAGAAAATGATAGCGAAATCGTAAAAGATGGAAAGGTCATTGGAAAAGGTATTAGAAATCATGGGCTTTATGTCATGAAGGTCAATAAGAAGTCAAAAGACAACATATGTCTTGCGACTATAGATGATAGTTCTACTCTTTGGCATAGGAGATTAGGTCACGCTAATATGCGTCTAATTCAATCTTTAGTCTCTAAGGAGTTGGTAAGATACCTCCCCAAGATGAAGTTTGATAGTCACTTTTGTGATGCTTGCAAAATTGGAAAGCAAGTTCACTCAAGTCACAAAGCCAAGAATTTGGTTTCAACCTCTCGGTGCTTAGAACTCCTACATATGGATCTCTTTGGACCTACCGTCATACGGAGTTATGGAGGTAACCTTTATACCTTAGTTATAGTTGATGACTACTCTAGATTCACTTGGACTAGATTTTTGGCATCTAAGAATTAAGCTTTCGATCATTTCGAAATCTTTAGTCGAAAAATTCAAAATCAACTAGGATGTCCAATTGTCTCTATTAGGACGGATCACGGTAGGGAATTTGATAATGAAGTGCAATTTGGTGCCTTTTGTGAAGCTCATGGTATTACCCATAACTTCTCGGCTCCTCGCACTCCACAATCAAATGGGGTAGTTGAAAGGAAGAATAGGACCATACAAGAGATGAGTAGGACGATGTTAAACGAGCAATCTTTACCCCAAAAGTTTTGGTGCAATGCCGTGGACACATCGACTTATATTCTCAACCGAATTCTTATTCGACCCTTCCTAGGAAAGACCCCCTATGAGATTCTTAAAGGTAAGAAACCCTCATTAGAATACTTTAGGGTGTTTGGAAGCAAGTGCTTTATCCTCAACACCAAAGACTACCTTACCAAGTTTGACCCAAAGTCTTACGAAGGTATCTTTTTAGGTTATTTCCAAACTAGCAAGGCCTACATAGTCCTTAATAGAACCTCGGGCGTAATTGAAGAATCACTTAACGTGACTTTTGATGAAACCCCTCCTTTAACCAAGACACCACCATTGGTTGATGATGACTTGGATGAAGTAGAAGTAGTTAGAGCCAAAGAGGTTAGAAAAATAGGAGTTGAAGACCTTACTGTTGAAAAGGAAGTAAAAATTAAGGAGTCTAAGGATCATACTCTCAATAATATCATTGGTGACATAAATCAAAGGACCCTAAGATCTCAAGTCCAAAACCAAAGTAACTTCTTTTGTTTCGTCTCCTTAATTGAACCAAAGAATGTTAAAAAAGCTTTGACGGATGAGAGTTGGGTCATTGTGATGCAAGAAGAATTGAATCAATTCATTGCTAATGATGTTTGGGAACTTGTTCCTCCACCTAGAAGTTCTACCATTATAGGAACCAAATGGGTATATAGGAATAAGTTAGATGAGAATGGTGCTGTGTCTCGTAACAAAGCTAGACTTGTGGCACAAGGCTATAATCAACAAGAAGGGATTGATTATGACGAGACATATGCACCGGTAGCTAGATTAGAATCCATTAGAATCCTTTTAGCCTACGCTTGTGCCCTAGATATTAAGCTTCAACAAATGGATGTAAAGAGTGCGTTTCTTAACGGTTTGATCAATGAGGAGGTATATGTGGCTCAACCTCCCGGCTTCATTGATTTTGAGAAACCGGATCATGTTTACAAGCTTAAGAAGGCACTTTATGGTCTTAAACAAGCACCCAAAGCTTGGTATGATAGACTTAAAGCGTTTCTTGTCAAACATGAGTATACCATGGGAATGGTAGACAACACTCTCTTTACAAAGAAGAAAGGTTCTCATCTCATAATCTTGCAAATATATGTCGATGACATTATATTTGGCTCAACTTGTCAAGAATTGTGTGATGACTTTGCCAAAATCATGCATGATGAGTTCGAAATGAGTATGATGGGAGAACTTAACTTCTTTTTAGGACTCCAAATTAAGCAAATGGACGATGGTATTTTCTTTAGTCAATCTAAGTACGCTAAAGAAATGCTAAAGAAATTTGGATTAGAAGAATCTAGACCAATGAAGACCCCTATGGCCTCGGACACTAAACTCACCGTAGATGATGATTGTGAGTCGGTAGACAACACCAAATATAGAGGTATGATTGGTAGTTTGTTGTACCTAACGGCAAGTCGACCGGATATCATGTTTAGTGGTTGCCTTTGTGCTCGCTTCCAAGAGGCTCCCAAAACCTCTCACCTTGAAGCGGTTAAGCGTATCTTCCGATACATTAAAGGCACTATACATTTAGGATTATGGTATCCTAAAGGGACCGGCGTAGAAACCATTGTCTACGCGGACTCGGATCATGCGGGAGACTATGTGGACCGGAAAAGCACTAGTTGAGTTTGTACCTTCATGGGTTGTTGTTTAACTTCTTGGTTATCCAAGAAACAAACCGCTCTTGCGATATCCACCACGGAAGCCGAGTATCATTGTGTCATGACTTAAGGTCTTGTCTTACACACCTCCTACATCGATTTTTAAAATCCATGTATGTTGGTCAATCTCTATTTGGTGAGTTAGTATGTGTACTCTTTGTCTATCTTTACTTTCAAGCATATCCCTATGTTAAGTTAGACTAGAAAAATAAGATATGCTGAAAAATCTTCCTTCACCACCAAAACTCAACCACTGTAGGCGGTTCCATATATGAACCACGGTTCCTTATCAATAAGGAACCGCCGGAAGCAATAAGCAACCGCGGACAGTGCTTCCTTATTTTTCAGGTATTTCTGAAATTCCAAATTTGTTCCAACATTTTTGAGAATCTTTGCTTCAACCCTTTGACCACCCCAAAAATACCTTGAGCCTTCCCTATTAAACCATAAGCATTTTGCCTTACTTCACATCCCAAAATGTCTTACTCTCCTAATGAAAGCCTTGATTCTCCTCCATTCTCCCCAATTGCTTTCAATCCCAATTCACCCAAGAACACTCTTAATCACATCTCTCCTACCAAGAATGTTGATTGTGGAACATCTTTTCTTCCACCACCACCCTTTAGTGTTCTTCATCCTTTTCATGATAATGTCATGCACCATGGGACATATTGCCATTGTTGTCAATATCAGCATCTTGCTATGGCACACATCTATGAGGAGTTGAGCTACATCAAGAGTCTCTTAATCAAGCCTCATCTTCACTTTGATTATGAGATCTCCACCAAGCCACCACCACCACATTCCGCCACTACCTTGTCTTTCATATAAGAATTGGTTGCTTATCCTCAAGACACCTTTTTCTTTTAAGTAAATCTTAGAATTCTAGATTAACTAGGATTAGACTTATGCTTTTGGCTTGTTTTCTATTTCATACATCTTTGTATGACTATTTTCTTATTTTTATATGACTTCACTTGGATCTTAGTCTTTGTGTTTTCTTTTCTTTTATTCTTTTTGTGTGACCTTTAGCTATGTCTTGTTGGTTGTTTCTTTTGTTCAACTAACCCTTCCATGTAGCTTGTCACCATATCTCGATTCCTCGGTGCCCCAAGCTAGGGGGATTAAGCACCAAGGGGGAGTCTTTGCAAAGTCCGTCTCTTCACCACCGACTTGTGCAACCTTTTTGCTTCGACAAAGGGGGAGAAATGAATAATCTCGTCTTCGAAAATCTTGTGTTTTGTATGATTGAGTTTATATATTTTCGGAATCAAAAAGGGGGAGATTGTTAATGCAATAATGCCTAAAAACGTTACTTGCATCTTTCGGTCTCGCTTAGTTTTGATTACGACAATATGTAAAAACAAGCATTTACAAAAACAACGAAAAACGAATTCTTGAGTTCAAGTATTTTTCATTTTACCCATTTTCACTTAAGGTATGAATAAAAGTACTAACCTTAATCAAGTGATCAAGTGATTTAATCTTTTCTTAAAACTCACTTTTTATTAAGTGTGACAAGTTTTAATTAAACTTTCTTTTTAAGAAAATGTTTTATTAAATTAAATATTTGAAAATTTGAAAATAGCATATTCCCGTTAGATTTGGAATATCCTTTCTGGATATTTTTATAACCAGATATGACCTCCACCACTAAAGGACAAAAAGGGAGCGGAGTCTAGCCCAGCGGTTCCTTAGCTCCTAGGCAGTTCCTTATCGATAAGGTACCGCGGGCTAAGATAAGGAAATGCGGGCAGATATAGCCGTTGGCCCTTTGTCCTATAAATAGTGGACCTTTCTCAGATTTTCAATTCACCTTTGCACACAAATTTCCAGATTCAAACATACTTCTTAAATCACTCAAATCCTTGATTGTTTGATTGATTACTACTTGTTTAGAAGTGAATCTATCTCATCCATCCCTTCCTCTTCAAGTGCAAAGAGAAGAACACTATCATTATGAAGTGTTGAGTCAACCACCAAAGATCCTTTAAAGATCAAATCTTATACATTTGTTGTTGTGTAATAGTTGTGAAGATCCAAGTAGTTGTGTCTATTTGGAAGTTGTGTATGTAATAAGTATAGTTGTGT
This sequence comes from Glebionis coronaria, assembly GCA_025667525.1. Taxonomy (NCBI): domain Eukaryota; kingdom Viridiplantae; phylum Streptophyta; class Magnoliopsida; order Asterales; family Asteraceae; genus Glebionis; species Glebionis coronaria. The sequence goes on along the minus strand of CM046879.1, from coordinate 151,330,878 downwards.
AGATTGGTCCTAGCTACGATTAGGGCTCGACTCTTAGCTTAGGGTCGGAAATTGGTTAAGCGACGTGTACGGTTTTCTCTACCATAAGGAGCTTGTTGTGTAGTGAACTCTCGAGTAAGGAGTACTCGAGGAGTGGAGTAGGAACGAGGAGTGAGCTTCGTTGCCGAACCACTATAAATCCTTGGTGTTTGGTTTGATCTTTCTTTACCCTTAACTCTTTACATTCTTTATTTTTTATGCATATATGTTAGTTAGTATTAGTTTAAGTTACACTATCATTGTTCATATTGTGCACAAGAAGATTTCACTTATTTCCTCAAGTCTAAGTTTTTGAGAAAAATATTTTTGGAAAACCATCATTTAACAAGTAAATATAAGAAACTATTCAACCCCCCCTTCTAGTTTCTACAAGAAGCATGAATGGTCACAAGGCATATCTGTCTAACTTTGTTCCCCTGCATGATAATGATGGTGTCTCATTGGAGATGGGCATGGGACAATCACTGGGAAAGGGACCATTGTGACTAATGGAATGACATTTGATAATGTCTATCTGGTGAAAGAACTGAAGTACAACCTTTTTAGTGTGTCTCAGATAACCGCTAACAAGAACTTTGTTCTTTTCACTGATACTGAGTGTCTGGTGTTGGTAAAGGAGTTTGTTTTACCACCAAATACTCCTACTGTACTAAGAACACCAAGGTAGAAGAACATCTACACCATTGACTTAAAAGATATTTCTCTTCAAGACAATGAGAACTGTTTTATTGCCAAAGCCTCAGTGGATGAATGCAAGAAATGGCACAGAAGACTTGGTCATCTAAACTTCAAAAATATGAACAAATTGGTTAAGTTCAATCTTGTTCATGGTTTGCCTTCTAAGACCTTCAATAATGACCATACTTGTGTTGCTTGTTTGAAGGGAAAGCAACATAGAGCTTCTTGCAAATCAAAAGTTGCTCTCTCCACTGATGCGCGTCTTGCACTCCTATTTTTAAATGTATAAACAAGACTTATTAATTCCTTAACTACGCATACGAGCAAGTATACTCATTCTATTGTAGCAAAGTTGGGTAAGTCTAGGTCGTCCCATGGGATTTGCGCATAATCAAAATGTTGTGGTGGTGTAGGTAATAGGGTTGTCACTACCGTTACTACCGTAAGAATTAACATGGTAAAGGTAAACATAACTAAAAAGAATACTTGTGTGAATTCTATTTCATCCGTAGGAGAGATAATTTGCGTGTATTAGCAACTATGAATCACAAATCTAAAGTATATAAATTCCATTCCATGGTATTTTTCATAGAATTCATATTAACAAATTGATGTAGACAAACCTTTTCGGCCTATGATCATCTATTCCAATTCATTTTAATCACCATTTGATAGAAAACATAAAGAGATAAGTTTGGTTTGAATGGGTTCTTTCGACCTACACCCAAGATAAATCTTTTGACAAATTCTTTTAACCAACTCGTCAAGGTGAGTGTCAATCACCAAGAAACCAAATTGACTCATGCATAAATCTTTTGGAATATAGTTTACCGGAAATCCTTTCGACCTCTAAATCCAATAAAAAGCTATATTTCATTTGATTATCAAAACATGTTTCAAGAATTATCAACCATAAAAACCCATTTACATTTTCTTGTTCATAAAACCAAACTCCCCTTTAGAATTCATGTTCATCACACAAGTATATCACACTACTTGGAATTCAAACACATTTCAACACAATTCATAATTTTCTCAAACATTCAATAGCACTCAAATTATAATGAAGATTAATCCAAGTACAAGAATTTACCAATAGTTCTTCCAAAAACAAGAAATAACAAAAACAGAATTTGTAGCAATTCCAAGCCTCCAGTTGATCAATGTTCCTCCACCCGAATCTCTCCTTCATGAAATTTGTCCTCCCCTTGAGAATTAACAGAGTTTTATTGTCTTTTGGGTTATATAAGTTTGGTGATTCTAACCTTTGTAAAGGGTTAGAATGATCAATAGATGAAGCACTATAAAACAAATGACCCCAAGGTCTAATTTATACATGTTTATGCTTGGAGAGGAGGGAATAAAATCCAGGGAATGTTAATGGGAGGAAAATGAGAAGCCTCTCATTGATGGTGGGAGTTTATGAGTGACTTTTGCTAGACTTGACTAACAACATGCTGGTGGCAACTGATGGTGAATTTGCCGGTGGCACGGACTTGCTTGCCGGTGGCAACTGAATGCTACTTTGATGTTGGTGGCAAATGAAGGTTGGTTTGATGGAGGCAAGCTAAGTGTTGCTGGTGGAAACTTAGCCATTTTCCATACTTTTTCTTTTAGTCCTTCTTCTTTCTTTTCTTTCTTCTACACTTCCCAAAACTCCTTCATTATCTTTTATTCTTCACACGAAATCTTACGCTTTCATGCTTCGTTTATTCCTTCTTCTCCAATTCGCGCTTTTTATTCCTTTATTCACGTTTCTTCGTCCTTTCTTCCTACAAAACACAATAACCGAACTTTGCACAACATTAGCAATAAAAGTCCGTTTATTACCACAAATAATATACCAATAGTGAAGATAACGCTTATTAATACATGTTGGATTTGAGCGTTATCAAATCCCCTCACACTTAAGTATTGCTCGCCCTCGAGCAAGTAAAGTAAAATTACAAATTCTAAATCTAAATATTAACTTGTTTTCGACTCTCTAAATATATAGAATGCTAAAGACTCAAGAAATAGTAGACATATCTTAACCCGATGGGGCGTGAGCACCTGATAATTTTATCAAAAAGGACTTTATCAATTTTGATAAATAAAAGCAAAAATACTAACCACCAAATGATCACTTCCATCTCTCTCATCATACCATCCTTGTCTTTCTCTAAAAAAAATTTCAACTTCAAGTACCACGTCTTGACACATTGGCCAATCGATACTATCATTTTACTTCTTCTTCCTTCGTCTTCATAATTTATAGCTCATTGGCTATTTATAATTTAGCTTATAGCTCATTGGCTATTTGCTTCTTTTCCGCAATCCCCTCACACTTTGGATGAACATATGCTACAAAAAAATACAAAATAGAGTAGCTAATCCTTTTTTGTTGAAATAACTCATGCGAATTCAAAGTGCGACCAACTTGATCATCAAAAATCATTTTTATAAAATAGGTGATTAGCAAAAACCTTTTAAAATATTTTGCCTTTTATCATCTATTCTTGCCATAATCACACAAATTGTGATCTCACTGCGGATTAATACACTACTAAAATAAAACTTAAAATTTTAACTATATATAAATATATATATATATATATTTTTACATTTCTTTTGAAAAGTAATTAAATTTGACAAAATAGACCATTTTTCCTATTTGACCACCCCCCACAGTTAAGTTTGACATTGTCCTTAATGGTAATAAACGTATTTAAAAGTATAAAAAAATTGGAAAAATAAGGTCGAATGATACTACCGAAATATGAACCATGAACTCCATGTGGTTTTGTTGCATCATGAGTCTACATAAAACTACATATATTTCCACCAATGTTGAATTCATATGTCAATTCCTGCAAATACTGCACTAACAAAAGATTTTTTTTCTTCCAAACAAAATAAAATAAAATAAAATAAAAATAAAAATCACAATAATGTCTAAAAATAAAAATCAACCCAAGTTATCATTCTACAATCATAATCCCTTGGAAACAAAATAAAATAAAACAAAATAAAATAAAACAAAGTTTTTTTTATTTTTTTTTATTTTTTTTTGAAAATAATATCTTACAAACTTCACATGATATGGTGTCTTCAATCTTCCATATCTTCGTCATCATCATGAACTCCTCTTGATGATCCGCCGGCGTCAAAATTTTTGAGAACAATGGAGCTACTTCCAACGTATCCACCCGTTTGTGGATCCATGTAGTCATCAACGGACACTCCTTCTCCTCCATAATTACTTTCATTCCCATAAGAATAGTGTGTGTGTGGGTGAGGATAAGGTACATACGGATATGGATATGGTGGAACATTTGGTGGCTCATAGGTTGGGTAACTATAATGTGCTTGATCCGCTAAATGGTGTAGGATTGGCACGAAATGCTCAAGGATGTAGTTGTTTCTCATGGTCATACTATCTCTCCATATCATCATCCTTTCTATCTCACTTAAATTTGCATTCCATTCTGCCCAACTAGAGTTCACTCCACTCGTATCGTGCTCCTCTTCTCCTTGTTCTTCGCCTTCTTGTTGTAACGACTCTGGATACCTTAGACATTTCTTTTGCTTGTCTAACTCCCTTTCCAAAGCTCTTATATCCCAAAATTCATTTCCAACCGGCTTCGATAACTTTTTTGTAACACTGTCGTTTAAAACATCGAGCCTTATAGCTATCCAAGTCACATAATGACCTCCACATATTTTACTAACTGTTTTCAATCCCGGGGCTTTCTTATACAAGTACTCGGCAATTCCCCGTACTATATTCACTTGCCTTTCTCCACTTGCTACACTTAACAACCATAGGTCAGTTAATTGGCATCTCTCCCTAGTTCCCGATCGATGCTCAAGTTGTCCTACTATGAACCTATGTAGGATTCTCAAAAGTGGATCTCTAACCGATACAAGTTTCTTAATCCCCACAGTATTTTCAGCTATGCTTGCCCAATATTTGTTTACGGGTAAAAACTTCTTATTGGTTTCTAGTCTAGAAAAGTGTAGCTCGAATAATGGATTGTCTAAATCTTCCTTATCATACAATCCTAATACCTCTCCAAACTACGCTAGTGTAAAACAGTAATTTACATGTAACAACCTAAACCAAATGCAAGGTTCATCTTTTGCGTCTTCAATGTCCTTGTTGAAATAAAAAGTTGAAAAGAATTCAAGACATAACTCACTGTATACCTCACCTTGTATGTCCAAGGCCCTTTCGAATGAGTAGTCCTCAAAATTTCCTCCCGACCTATGAGTATATGTCATTTTCAACTTCTTTTTCAAAGCTTCCTTACAATTGTACTTCCTAAGCAAATCCCAATCAGCTATTCTTGGTCTGCCAAAAGCTTTCCCTTGTAACCCCGCTAATCTCTTATTATAGGCATGGCGTTCCATTTCTCCTAATCCTCTCCATTTCAAATGTTCATAAGACACAGCCCTCAGCTTGTACGTTATCTCTTCTTGACCATACTTACGCTCGTATTTTTCGATCAATGGGTTGGGAGGCATTGTCTTCTTTTGCTTCTAATAAAAAAAATACAATACACAACACTTGAAATGTTAGTATGTTAGTACAACAATCAAATAAACCTATCTAAACAAGTCTATTAAAACAAAACAAATAAATAAATACAAACAAACAAACTAAATAAAATATTTTTTTTTCAGGTGTCTTGCTGGCGGCAAGGTCATGGTGCCGACGGCAAGGTGAAACAGTGGGTGTTTTGCCGGCCGGCAGCCTTGTCTTGCCGACGGCAACCCTTCCTATATTTTTTTTAATTTTTTTTTTATCCCCCTTAACACTTTGTATAGCTTCCACTATCCTCAAAGTGGATCAAAACATAATGAACATCATCCATTCCGGAAATTATTTTTCTAAATAAATCAAAACTAATAACATTACACCTATAACATCAATATATTCATCATTCTAAACTAACTAATCAATCTTACAACTAATTTGATGAAAACCCACTTGAGTTCATCATCATCTAATCAAAATTAATCTACCCTCACACTATCAATGACTCAATTCCTTAAATTCATACCACATCTTAATTTATTTTCTATGATTCATGCTTAATCAACTCAATCTATTATAACAAGATTCATGAAACAAAAGAAAATCAAAATCAAAAGATGGGTGTTGGATTCAATTACCTTGTTGGGTGCCATCTTAATTCCTTCAAGAAAACACAAGAACTCAAGAAAAAAATTCTCTCTTCTTCTTCTCTCTTTCTCCTGCGTTTTTTTATGTGTGTGTAGGGTGTTTGGGAAAAACTAACCCAACTCCTCTTTATGGGTTTATATCTTCCTAAGTTCCCATATTTTTGTTTAACGGGTGTTATTCCGTCAACGAATTTTCAAAAGTTTCACAATATATATAAAATTCCTAAAAAATGAATAAATAAAACAAAATAACGAAACAAACCAAAATCACCAAGAACCAAAAGTGTCTAAGTTACCAAGTCATCACGAAAATAACCAAAATAGTTTTTAAGGTAAAAACTGAAAATAAAAAGAAAAATCAAGCCTTTGTCTTGAATGCTTTTATTTATTTTTTATTATTCCCGTGCTTCTCTAATCCATGAAGTGTTTGATGTCCAATATATCATCGGGCTTCAACTTCTTTGAGAGTTCTCTTTTGGTAGGCTTCGTCTTGAATGCTCGTGTGTACATGTTTCCACACGGTGTAGTAATTTCGATCTTTGCATACCAAAACTTGTCTCCTTCTAGTCTTGCATACTTACTATCCCCATCCGGACCCCAATCACGGTTCTTTAATTGCACCGGTAAAGATCCCAAGAAATCTGTCATCTTCTTGAAAACTAGGATGTTCTTGAAAGGATTAAAGTAAGCTTCAATAGCTAAGCCTTTTCCATAGGATCATCACAATTAAGGTATGGTGCTCCTAAAGGTCCATACAAAGGAAACCCGTCGGCATCTCTTCCAACTTAAAAACAACTCAACCACTCGTCTTCCATCTCGCTCTCGAAGTCCAAATACCAAGGCTTCGCCCTCGGTCTTGGTGCATAGGTGTGAACGGAAATCCCGTCATTAATTTCAATCGTCCCTCGTCCTAAGTCAATAATTGCCCCACACGTTTTCAGAAAAGGCCTTCCCAACAATAAGGGTAGGTCTTTATCTTCCGGTATGTCCATATAGAAAATCCATGACATATGCTTGGAACCCAACTTGTACTCGGACGTTCCTTACCATACCCATAGGTTTGGTTTATGTATTATCCGCCATGGTTAGGTTTGAAAAGTATGGCTCCGGGTTGGTCAAGCCAAGGTTTTGGTAGATAGAATATGGCATGATACTCATACTAGCCCCCGTGTCGGCTAATGCATCGAACGGTGTGGTTCCATTAACGAGAATTGGGATGACGAAGTTCCCGGGCTCTTGCATCTTCTTGGGAAAACCGTGTTCAATGATTCTCTCCTTAATATGATCATTGAATTCTTTTCCTTTTAGACGAGCTTTTCCCATCTCTATCTCATTGAGCTTTTTCTGGTAACTCACATAATTTCCCAAGACTTCCAAAATTGGTTTGGATTCCTTGAGTTCTTCCTCTTTTTTGTTCAATATGATTCTTATCCTCTCCTTTTGTTTATTGGAGATTGGATAAGCTAAGGGCAATGGGTTGGGTACAAAGGCGGAAGGAGATCCTTCCTCTAGGTCGGCCGATGTTGGCAAGAAGTCATTTGGAGTCAACTTGCTAGCCTTCATATTTTTGTTTCTTTTCGCCTTTCCCATCTTCACCACTTCACTTTCATCTTCAGCTTTAGGTCCATCCTCGACTAAGAACTCAATGTAATCATCTTTTTCGCCTTTGAGTTTGGTCAGGTTGAGCGTCAGTGTGCCTTGCTCGAAGTCCACTACACATCTCGTTTCCCACAAATACTTGTAACCGAAGACCACCGATGGTTCGCCTATACCGGCGTGGTCTATGATATAGAATTCTAACAAGAACACGTAGCCATGGATATTAACCCACACATTTCGTACTACCCGTCTCCCATAATCGGTGTAACCAACGATCATGAATCCTAACTTACCCAATATTTCTTCCGTCATGTAATTTGTCAGGTAGGTTAGATTCAATTCTGCATCCCAAGCTTTTTGTTCTTCAACTTTGCATGGAATGGCAAATTGCATCAATGGTTCGGTATACGAACGATATTCGGCCCTTTTATAGACCGCTTTTTCAAAACCTTCTTCTCGGATTACTACGCTTTTGTGAGGCAATGCCTCCCACAATTCCTTCTCTTCTTGGTTCTTTTCCACATGAGTAACGTTTGAGTCACACTCGTCACTTAGTTCTCCGTCTAATCCATTCAAGAACTCGGAAATTTCGCTAAGTGTGTTCATTTCTTTTTTAGAATAAAACTAACAAGACAAAGTTAACAAACATTAGGGTTAGCGTTAGTTAAAGAAAACACAACTAATACAAATAAACATACACCCAAATTCCTAAGACTAATAAAACAATTAAACAAAATAAAATTATATATATATATATATATATATATATATATATATATATATATATATATATATATGTATACATATATATATATATATATATATTTATATATATATATATATATATATATATATATATATATATATATATATATATATATATATATATATATATATATATATACATATATATATATATATATATATATATCTATATATATATATATATATATATATATATATATATATATATATATATATATATATATATATACATATATATATATATATATATATATAGATACATATATATATATATACAGACACACATATATATATATATATATATATATATATATATATATATATATATATATATATATATATATATATATATATATATATATATATATATATATATATATATATATATATATATATATATATATATATATATATATATATATATATATATATATATATATATATATATATATATATATATATATATATATATATATATATATATATATATATATATATATATATATATATATATATATATATATATATATATATATATATATATATATATATATATATATATATATATATATATATATATATATATATATATATATATATATATATATATATATATATATATATATATATATATATATATATATATATATATATATATATATATATATATATATATATATATATTTGGTCTGACAACCTTGCCGACCGGCATGGGGGTGTTGCCGGCGGCAAGGTGGAACAGAGGAACATTTACCGGCCGGCAAGGTGATTGTGCCGGCGGCATGGTGGAGACAGTGGGCCAGTTTCCAGCCGGCAAGGGTGTGGTGCCGGCGGCAACTGCCCTAGTGCAATTTTTTTTTTACTTTGATTTACCGTCTCTTTTCAAAACAATTTCTGAATTTTTATAAAAACATATTTTTTTGAAGCTTTTCATTAAAGGAACAAAATCAAACAAACTAAAGTCATAAAACTTTTAACCTAAACAAAATTAAGCTTAATCCAAACACTATCTAAATTGCTTTTATTCTCTTTTTGTAATTTTATGTGTATGAGTGTTCTTATGAAAATTCTAGTGCAAACATAAAATAACATAAAACACATTTTATTCAAGCATTTTATTTAAAGTATGAGATCCTAAACCTATTCTCATTCAATTTTTATTAGAACTAAAAACTAAATTTCTAACACCACTACTAATTTATAATGATTATAACATGAAAACTAAACAAATCTCCGGCAGCGACGCCAAAAATTTGATGCGCGTCTTGCACTCCTAGTTTTAAATTTATAAACAAGACTTATTAATTCCTTGACTACACATACGAGCAAGTATACTCGTTCTATTTTAGCAAAGTCGGGTAAGTATAGGTCGTCCCATAGGATTTGGGCATAATAAATATGTTGTGGTGATGTAGGTAATAGGGTTATCACTACCGTTACTACCGCAAGAATTAACATGGTAAAGGTAAACATAACTAAAAACAATACTTGTGTGAATTCCATTTCATCCGTAGGAGAGATAATTTGCGTGCATTAACAACTATGAATCATAAATCTAAAGTATATAAATTCCATTCCATGGTATTTTTCATAGAATTCATATTAACAAATTGATGTAGACAAACCCTTTCGGCCTATGATCATCTATTCCAATTTATTATAATCACCATTTGCTAGAAAACATAAAGAGATAAGTTTGGTTTGAATGGGTTCTTTCGACCTATACCCAAGATAAATGTTTTGACAAAATCTTTTAACCAATTCGTCAAGGTGAGTGTCAATCACCAAGAAACCAAATTGACTCATGCATAAATCTTTTGGAATATAGTTTACCGGAAATCCTTTCGACCTCTAAATCCAACAAAAATCTATATTTCATTTGATTATCAAAACATGTTTCAAGAATTATCAACCATAAAAACCCATTTACATTTTCTTGTTTATAAAACCAAACTCCCTTTTAGAATTCATGTTCATCACACAAGTATATCACACTACTCGGAATTCAAACACATTTCAACATAATTCATAATTTTCTCAAACATTCAATAGCACTTAAATTATAATGAAGATTAATCCAAGTACAAGAATTTACCAATAGTTCTTCCAAAAACAAGAAATAACAAAAACAGAAGTTGTAGCAATTCCAAGCCTCCAATTGATCAATGTTCCTCCACCCAAATCTCTCATTCACGAAATTCGTCCTCACCTTGAGAATTAACAAAGGTTTATTGTCTTTTGGGTTATATAAGTTTGGTGATTCTAACCTTTGTCAAGGGTTAGAATGATCAATGGATGAAGCACTATAAAACAAATGACCCTAAGGTCTAATTTATACATGTTTATGCTTAGAGAGGAGGGAATAAACTCTAGGGAATGTTAATAGGAGGCAAATGAGAAACCTCTCATTGATGGTGGGAGTTTATGAGTGACTTTTGCTAGACTTGACTAACAACATGCTGGTGGCAACTGATGGTGGATTTGCTGGTGGCACGGACTTGATTGCCGGTGGCAACTGAATGCTACTTTGATGTTGGTGGCAAATGAAGGTTGGTTTGATGGAGGCAAGCTAAGTGTTGTTGGCAGCAACTTAGCCATTTTCCATACTTTTCCTTCTAGTCCTTGTTCTTTATTTTCTTTCTTCTACACTTCCCAAAACTCCTTCATTATCTTTTATTCTTCACACGAAATCTTACGCTTTCATGCTTCGTTTATTCCTTCTTCTCCAATTCGTGCTTTTTATTCCTTTATTCACGTTTCTTCGTCCTTTCTTCCTACAAAACTCAATAACCGACCTTTGCACAACATTAGCAATAAAAGTCTGTTTATTACCACAAATAATACACCATTAGTGAAGACAACGCTTATTAATACATGTTGGATTTGAGCGTTATCATCCACCACCAAACCATTGGAATTACTTCACATGGATCTTTTTGGTCCTACATCTGTGGCAAGCATGAAAAAGAAGTGGTACTGCCTAGTGGTGACTGATGACTTTTCAATGTTCACATGGACCTTTTTCTTGTTTGAAAAGAGTGATATAGCAGGAGTACTCAAAGACTTATCACTCAGATTGAGCTTCAAAAGAATATGAAGGTTGTGACAATTAGGTCTGATAATGGTGGAGAGTTTAGGAACAAAGAGCTGGACACTTTCTGTTCCAGCAAATGGATCAAAAGGGAATACAACATAGCCTGGACACCTCAAAAAAATGGAGTTGCAAAGAGGAGAAACCGAACAGTCATTGAAGCTGCAAGGACCATGCTATCTGATTCCAAGCTTCCATTTATCTTTTGGGCTGAAGTTGTTGCCACTGCTTGCTATGTTCAAAACAGGGCCTTGGTGGTTAAGGCGCATAACAAGACCCCTTATCAGCTATTCAACGGAACACCTCCTCTAATTTACTTTTTAGACCATTTGGGTGTCATGTAGTGATACTCAACACAAGTGATCATTTGGAGAAGTTCAATGAAAAGGGGGATGATAGATACTTTGTTGGTTATTCACTAACAAGTAAGGGATATAGGGTCTTCAATAAGAATACAAGCAAGGTGACAAAGAGCTTACATGTGAATTTTCTGGAGGATAATCCTAAAGACACACAAACAGGTCCCAAATGGTTCTTTGACATTGAAGTGCTTTCTAAATCTATGAGTTATGTGCCTGTTGCTTTGGAAAACACTAACATTTCAGGTACAAAAGAACCAACTGTTGTGGAGAGTCCACCTTTGAGGTACATGACTGTACCTTTATTGTTTCCAGCTGATGATGCTGCCAAAGAGATGGCTGAAGAAGACGACCTCTCTAAAAAGAATGACCAGCCAGTCTCTTCCCCTACTAAGCCAAGTCATGAAAGCAGTGAAATGTCTGAAAGTAGTGGAATCATGGATTCCCCTGCTCGTCTAAATGTTTCCCCTGCTGTTGAAGAAACAGTTTTGGATGATGCTAATGACACAGAAAGAGAATCCCCACTCATTTCTACATCTTCTCCAATCACTATGTCAAGCAGTGGAAGTAGAATCATTAGGCATGGAGGTCCAAGCTATTTAGATTTGCATACAGCTCACCAACAACCATCTCTCAGCCATGCAGTATCATTTAGGAACTCTTTTGAAGAGTTCTTTCCCAATCAAGATAGTCCCATAGAGCCTGATTTGGGAAATGATGAAACTGAAGTCCTTATGAATATGCAGCCTACCTACAGAATCAATAAAGATCACCCCCAATCCCAAATCATAGGTGATCTTGATACTCCCAGACAAACTAGGTATCAAGCAAAGGAACATAGTTTTATTGCCAACATCACAATGAAATTCAACCATGACAATATCAATGTTGCTTATTTGCTGCCTTTTTGTCACAAGAAGAGCCAAAGAAGATCTTTCAAGCTTTGAATGATCCAATCTGGGTAGAGGCTATGCAAGAAGAGTTATTGCAGTTTGATATTCAAGAGGTTTAGATTTTGGTTGATTGTCCAAAATAGGCAAGACCCATAGGGACAAAATGGGTGCTCAGAAACAAGAAGGATGAGAGGGGCATAGTGGTAAGAAACAAAGCCAGGCTAGTAGCACAAGGGTACACACAAGAGGAAGGAATTGATTATGACGAAGTCTTTGCCCTAGTTGCCAGAATTGAAGCTATCAGACTGTTTCTGGCATATTCTTCATTAATGGACTTTATTGTGTACCAGATGGATGTTAAAAGTGCTTTTTTATATGGCACCATTGATGAGGAGGTGTATATGATGCAGCCTCTAGGTTTTGAAGATCCAGAACATCCAGACAAGGTCTACAAGGTAAAGAAGGCAATGTATGGGCTTCATCAAGCTCCTAGGGCCTGGTATGGGACTCTATCCAAGTATCTATTGGATAATGGCTTCAACAGGGGAAAGATTGATCAGACCCTGTTTATAAAGAAACAAAAATGTGACTTTCTTTTAGTACAAGTATATGTAGATGATATCATTTTTGGATCCACAAACTCCATGCTTAGCAAGGAGTTTGCCAAATTGATACAAGACAAATTCCAAATGAGTGCAATGGGAGAGCTCAACTTTATCTTGGGGTTACAAGTTCAGCAGAGGAAAGATGGGATTTTTATTTCCCAAGACAAATATGTTGCTAAGATTGTGAAAAAGTTTGGATTGTGTGAAGGAAAGAAAGTATCCACTCCTATGGACAAAGAGCATCCTTAGGTAAAAGAGGGCCAATGAAAACCTATTGATGTCAGAACTTATAGATCCATGATTGGATCTCTCATGTACCTTACAGCTTCAAGACCTGACATCATGTTTGTTGTGTGCTTGTGTGCAAGACACCAAGTGACACCTATGGAGTGCCACCTGTTTGTTGTGAAGAGAATCTTTAGATATCTCAAGTGTCACCCTACTTTAGGACTATGGTATCCTAAGGAGTCACCCTTTGAGCTGATAGCCTATTCAGATAGTGACTATGGTGGTGAGAACAATGATAGAAAGTCTACAACAGGTGGATACCAATTTTTTGAGGAGCAGGCTTATATCTTAGAAGTGTAAAAAGCAAACTATTCTAGTAACTTCTAGTAACTTCTAGTAACTTCTAGTAACTTCTAGTACTGAAGCTGAATATGTGGCTGCTGTTGCTTGCTGTGGACAAGTACTTTGGATTCAAAATCAGTTGCTTGATTATGGGTATAATTTTCTTAAAACCAAGATATTTATTGACAACAACAATATAATTTGCATAATTAATAATCTTGTTTTTCACACCAAAACTAAAACATATTGAAATCAGACATCATTTTATTTAAGACTGTTTTGAAAAAGGGTTAATTGTCCCTGAGACAATTGATACAGAGCTTAATATTGTTGATCTTTTGACAAAACCTTTTGATATAGGGAGGTTCTAGTACTTGGTTTCAAGTATTGGGATGGTCAATCCTTAAACAGATGTCTGTAGCTTTGTGTGTATAATCAGGATTATACTATTGTTTGTTGTTGTAGAATTGCTAGTCACTTTTTCCATAATTTTTAATGCCACTGCTTTTGAACAAAATTTCCCTTGCTTGGGTTAATTCCCTCGCTAGGGTACTTTCCCCTGATTAGGGTTTGTTCCTTTTAAGTGGTTACATGTAGTTTTAGACTAACAATGTCGGGCTTCATATGGAGTATGGTGTACCCTATGGGAAAATCTGGTATATACTCTATGTTTCAGGGGAGGTTAGGTCACACCTTTAGGATTCAGGGTATCCTTAGGATACTCATGTATGATTCTAGATCATATCCACTGGTAAGTAGGGGCTTGGAACAATGAAAAGTTGCTGCAAAGCTTGTTGGAGTTCTGAGACCTTCAGGCACTGTAACGTGCACTCAAAACTCTTGATTGAGCAGCTTGCTGCACAAAATGAAGCTTTTGAATGCATGTTGCCAAGACCACTTGAACATATGAAGGGAATGGTAGGGTTGGAGACCTAGGTATGAGTATTTCATTGTGTTGACCTGGTGTAGGGTTACTTAAGTGTTAGCTTTTCTGTTTGGGACTTTGCTGAATGGAGGACTCTAGAGTTTCTATATATCTAGCTTGCTTATGCAAGTTTGTGCATTAGGGCAGAGCTGTTTAGCATTGACCTATTCAAGTTAACCTAATACCCTTAGGAAAGTTTCCAATACTTTTGATTTTCATTCCCCTGCTAGTATGACTTTCTCCTGCTTTGCAAAACATTCCCCTGTTTGATCGTTGACCGACAATACCGTTACACTGTTTATAGCCGTTGGGCCTGCTAGTTGAATTTTTGGTTAGGGAATTTTATATTATTTTCAAAAGATATTTAAGGCGCTTTCTTCGCTGATTGGTAACCTCATTATTATTATTTCAAATAAATTACGTTCTTAACAAGCTTTATTTCTGATTTTTATGCAATTTGATAATTTGGTCCAATCACACGCCTTCAATTCGCCTATATAAACTCAATTCTCTTAACCAACAGGCCTAACTCATTCAGTCGATCATATCCCACCTCTTTTTGCAAAATATAAACCTTTCTTTCTTCAAAATATTTCAATGGCTCTCAAAATCTCTACTAACCATAACCAAATTGCAATTCTATCTGGTGAGACAGCTGAATTCACTGATGCAGTGGCTTACCTAAAATATAGTTATTTCAGGTTAGCTCTTGTGATCAGTCCAAGGATTTATACCTCACACATCCAACAGTTTTGGTCGAATGTTACGACGAAAACAGTGGATGGAGAGGTTACACTTAAAAGTCTGATAGATGGCCACCCAAAGGTGATTACACTTGCCTCCATTCGAGACAAGTTAGTTTTGAATGATGAGGATGTGGTGGTTCCCTGCCTAAGGCTGAAATTTTTGAGGGTTTAACAAACTTGGGGTACAATATTTATGAAAATCAAAAATGTAAATTTTCTAAAGGTCAATTTGTACCCCATTGGAAGTACTTAATTCATACAATTTTGCAATGCTTGTCTTAAAAAACCATTGCTTTTAATGAATTTGGGAGTCAAGTTGCTTCTGCTCTGGTGTGTTTGGCAACAGGTCGAAAATATTGTTTTTCTCAAATGATTTTTGAGGGTATGGTGAAAAATGTTAAAAGCAGTTCAAAATTTTGTATGTATCCAAGGTTTATAGAACTTTTGCTGGATATGAGTCAACATGGCCCCATTCGCCACAAACATCACTTCACAGCCAACCCCTACACTACTAAATTGTTCACCACCCTTGAAACAACTACACCATAATTTTTTGATAGGGTTGTGCCCCTAACTCAAACCATGATGAACCAGATCAGACCTCAAGCTGCTAGAGCAGCCCAAACCACCATTGCTGATGCCCTTGCTTCATCCACTGATGCCCCTGCTAGTAATCTACCCCCTGCCAACCCACAACAAGAAAGTAGGACCAAAACCAGGTTTGTTAGGTCTCCCTTTCCTAGTGATCCTTCACCTGAAGTAGAGAGGAGAGTCTCCAGGGGTATGGAGCAAACTGGGGATTTGGCTGCCACTACTGCTTCATCCTCAAGGGGTGAGCAGGATAGTGACACCATAAGTAAGTCCACTTCCTCACTCAGTGATATCCAAAGAGGAAAGCAATCTCCTACTAGGGTTGAGAGTAGACTGGAACCACTATCTTTATTGGAATTGACTAATACGTGAATACAATATGTCATCACGTGATAGAAAATTAATTCGTTTTAATTGGGTAACTCACCTACAATCAAATAATTGGTTATCTTATCTTATAATACATTATGTCACGAGTTGGATAATTATTAAGCCATCATGCGATAGCGAATTAGCGATGCTATTATTTAACAAATAATTTTCGCACATTTGAGGATAAACAGATATTTTAAGTTCACTACGCGACCTTTCGAAATTTATACAAAGATATTTTTAATATCTTATTTTTTAAATAGGTAACAAGATATTACCTATATCTTTTAAAGTTCAAAAAATATATTATTAATATTTTTCATATTAATAAAAAATATTACACATATTACTTAAATTACTACAAGATATTATCTATCTTTTAAATTGGGTAAAATATATTATGATATATTTGAATTTATAAGATATTACGCGTATCTATTAGTTTAATAAAAAAGATAAATTCAATATCTTTTAGATGGGCGTCACAATATTACCTATATTAGTCACATGTATTATCTATATTTTTAAATTATCAATATTTCAATAAAAGTTATTACATATATCTTTAAAATCCGTAGGAGATGTATTACATATATATTTTAATATGAATAATATATTTGATCCGCGGTCGTGGTACATCCATCCGTGCTAATCCGTACATTCGGATATCTTCTGCCTACGGGCATACGCGTACACATCGTTTCCAGGTGAAATAAGAGGAATGAGTTTAACCTACTAATTAAACTTGTCGTGTAAGAGGGATGCAACCCGAACGACCACGGATCATGTATCCTTGTTAGACACCTTGCTATCAAGACGTTGTAGTAAGTTACGCAAACCACATGACTCATGATGGACTTGCAAAAGACACACTGTACACGTCTAACAAAATTTTGTCAAAACTTTGACCGTCCTTATGGTAGTAGTGGTACGCCGCACGTAATGGCATAGCCCATCCCATAAGTTAGTTAAGATACGTCTTATACTATATGACAATTCGCGGTTGTGGCACGACCCATCCGCGTTGGTTCGCACGTTCGAACCCAATTTCTATCTTTCATACGCGGCTATGGTACGTCCATTCGCGCTGGTCTACGTGATCGTAATTTTTTGAATACTTGATTAAGTTTAATACTACTAATCGAGTATATCACCATTAAACTTGGCGGGCTACTAGGGTATAATAATACCACTATTTATGTGCCACACAAATATCTTTGGATATATTCCTTTGCCGCAGAAGTCCGCCTTCTGCCGGTTTATTCCTTAGCCGCGGAAGTACTCCTTCCGCGCCCTTATTCCTTTGCCATGGAAGTATCTTTTCCATTGGCTTTTTCCTTCGCCACGGAAGTCCTCCTTCCGCGCGTTTATTCCTTTGCAATGGAAGTATTTCTTCCATTGGCTTATGCCTTTGCCACGGAAGTATCTCTTCCGTTGGCTTATTCATGCGCCGTTGAAGTATCTCTTCCACGTGCTTATTATCTTCGCCGTGGAAATATCTCTTCCGCGTGCTTATTATTTTCGCCGTGGAAGTATCTCTTCCACGTGCTTATTGTCTTCGCCGTGGAAGTATCTCTTCCACGAGCTCGTTATTTTCGCCGTGGAAGTATCTCTTCCACGTGCTTGTTATTTTCACCGTGGAAGTATCTCTTCCACGTGCTTGTTATCTTCGCCATGGAAGTATCTCTTCCACGTGCTTATTGTCTTCGCCGTGGAAGTATCTCTTCCACGTGCTCATTATTTTTGCCGTGGAAGTATCTCTTCCACGTGCTTGTTATTTTCGCCGTGGAAGTATCTCTTCCACGTGCTTGTTATTTTCGCCGTGGAAGTATCTCTTCCACGTGCTTATTGTCTTCGCCGTGGAAGTATCTCTTCCACGTGCTTATTATTTTCGCCGTGGAAGTATCTCTTCCACGTGCTTATTGTCTTCGCCGTGGAAGTATCTCTTCCACGTGCTTGTTATTTTCGCCGTGGAAGTATCTCTTCCACGTGCTTGTTATTTTCGCCGTGGAAGTATCTCTTCCACGTGCTTGTTATCTTCGCCGTGGAAGTATCTCTTCCACGTGCTTATTGTCTTCGCCTTGGAAGTATCTCTTCCACGTACTCATTATTTTCGCCGTGGAAGTATCTCTTCCACGTGCTTATTGTCTTCGCCGTGGAAGAGCTCGTTATCTTCGCCGTGGAAGTATCTCTTCCACGTGCTCATTATTTTCGCCGTGGAAGTATCTCTTCCACGTTCTTGTTATCTTCGCCGTGGAAGTATCTCTTCCACGTGCTTATTATCTTCGCCGTGGAAGTATCTCTTCCGCGTGCTCATTATTTTCGTCGTGGAAGTATCTCTTCCACGTGCTTGTTATCTTCGCCGTAGAAGTATCTCTTCCACGTGCTTATTGTTTTCGCCGTGGAAGTATCTCTTCCACGTGCTTGTTTTCTTCGCCGTGGAAGTATCTCTTCCACGTGCTTATTGTCTTCGTCGTGGAAGTATCTCTTCCACGTGCTCATTATTTTCGCCGTGGAAGTATCTCTTCCACGTGCTTGTTATTTTCGCCGTGGAAGTATCTCTTCCATGTGCTTGTTATCTTCGCCGTGGAAGTATCTCTTCCACGTGCTTATTGTCTTCGCCGTGGAAGTATCTCTTCCACGTGCTCATTATTTTCGCCGTGGAAGTATCTCTTCCACGTGCTTATTGTCTTCGCCATGGAAGTATCTCTTCCACGTGCTCGTTATCTTCGCTGTAGAAGTATCTCTTCCACGTGCTCATTATTTTCGCTGTGGAAGTATCTCTTCCACGTGCTTGTTATCTTTGCCGTGGAAGTATTCCTTCCATGGGCTCATTGTCTTCGTCGTGGAAATACGTCTTCCACTCTCTTGTTGCCTTTGCCGTGGAAGTACGCCTTCCACTGGCTCATTCTGCCACGGAAGTACGTCTTCTGTTGGTTCATATCTTTGTTACTGAAGTACGTCTTCCGCGGCGAATTACTTTGCCCGGCCACGAAGTGGTTTCTTCAAAGTTTGTATTGTTTGACCTTTATTAGGCGAAGCCTGATCAACTACGCCTAGTTCTGAAAAACCGTGACAAAATTTTTAAGTCATTATCGTGTGTCGTGGCCACAAAACAGATGTACCATCCGTATCACCTTGCCACAGAAGTACGTCTTCTGTTTGCCATAAGACGAATGAAATATTCGCATTATGTTGCATTATCAGTGGGTACAAGAAGTACGCCTTCAAAATATTCACAATGCAACATACGAGTTCCACCTTCACCTTCATAAAACCTTCTTATCATCCTCACGTTAGAGATGAATAAGAATGATACCTTGCCAATGCCAGAGTTACCCCGGCTATAGAACACGCTTTCTTCTTACGGGGTCCTTATCGTCTAATCACGGGAAACCAAGCATTCGAGCACAACCATCCGTCTTACGTATACATGTTTTCCCATTTCTTTCGACGTGGATATGCTTACAGGTAGCGGATATGGTGTAAAGTCTAGTAACCTCGGTGACAACCTCGCATACTAGACTGGGGGGACATGATGGCGTATAGTGGCTATGCTCACTATTCACAATCCCAGCCCATCATCTTTTTGCTAAAGGAAGCCCGTTACGAGTGGAGACTTATGTTACAGACAACCCACGAGGATGTCCTAGCAGCAAGCCGTACGCGGTTGTTTAGTGAGCATGATACACGAATGAGTCTAGCATAACATGATCATGGACCATATCATACTAGAATGTGGGACATGTCGATGTACAGTCGGTATTCGGCCCGGCCCAACAGGCCCGCGGCCCACACACACCTAACTTATCCTTCAAGGAACCCTAAGCCTATATAAACAGGGGTAGGGGTCTTACTCTACATCAGGGTTATCTCTCTCAATTACACCTCTTATACAACTTATCGTCCCGATACTAACTTGACCGTCGGAGGTGGACCCCGGGGCTCCGGCCTCGGGTCCACGTCTAACCGGTTTACCTTTGTTTGCAGCATTACTCAGGACCGGGGAAGACGATTAACAGCCCAGGAGAGTCGTCAAACCGGCCCAGCCAAACTATGCTTCAACAATGTGCATGAGCTTGAAAAAGCAAAATGCACAACTGGTACAAACAGTCAAACAGCAAGGTCTGGTTGTCAATAACTTGGAAACCAAACTTGCTAAGCTTGAGGGGAGGAGAAGACCACAGCTAGTCCTTTCCACAGATGAGGATGCTTCCAAAGGGGAGGAAGTACCTTAAACAGATGAGTCCATTGAGTGGTATATATTTCCAAGTGGAAGGGAAACAACTAAAGATAAGGTGGTTAATAAGGAGAAAGTCAGTGATAAGGGGAGTGTAACAAAGGATGTAGCCCAGACATTGCTAAATATGGGTCATCAAGAAGAAGCCCCTGCTACAACAAAAGATTACCCTGCTAGCATTAATCCCTGATATGTGTGTAAACACACATCTTTTCTACCACTTAATTACAATAATAACCGGACCAAAACGTGTATTTTATGTCTTTTATGTTGGAATTATGTGTGGTTTGTGTTTTTGTTGTGATTTAGGACGAAAAGGTGAAAAGTGGAGAAAACACGGGAATTCACGGGCATTTACGGAATTTTATTGAAGAAAAAGATGAAAGACGAAGTCAAGAAGTCAAGAGTGCAAAAAGAACGGAAGTCCAAGACCAGTTCTGAAGATTTATCGAGAAAAAGTCAAAAGACGGAAGTTTATCAAAAGCCGAAAAACTCAAGTCTAATTTATTGAAGAAATTAAAGACGAGTTCAAAGAAATCCCAAGCCAAAAGTCCTTAAAGTCCAAGTTTAAAGAAGATTAGAAGAATAAAGGACTAATGATGCAATTAATGAAGATTAAAAGAAGGAGGGACTTAATCTCGCAATTAAGAAGAAATGAAGGAGGGGGGGAAGCTTCCTAATCCTCCCCTATATATAGTTTAGTTGTTAATCACTTTTTCTTTGTTGGTTAAGTGTGACAATTAGTCTTCCACTTTTAATTACCTTGTCATTTAAATACTTGTCAATTTAATTACCTTGTCTTGCACCTTAAATTCATTTAATTTCAAGTAAGTTTCCATTTAATTCTTGTCAATCTTTACTTTATCTTGTTAATCTCCTATCTACCTTTCTTAATCTTTGTTTTTTATGTTTGTGTTCATGTTCATGTTCTTATTTTGATCAAATGGGTTTTTGATTATTGTGGTTAAAAGTGTTTGTTTTGTTGATTTAAACTGTTGATTATGATTAATTGATGTCTCGTTATTAGCTTAATTAAATTGTTTGTTTGATTTTGTTTAATCTGTGATATATTACTTGTTACTGTGATCCCTTGTTCTTCGGGGAAGTTGTTGCTGTATCTGATCTTTCCAGGTGAAGTTCCGAGCCAAGAAAAGAAGAGTGTTCATTCGGAAGTCAAAAAGTTCCGACTCAAGCATTGCTCATTCGGAAGTCTCAAACTTCCGGATCAAGGGGAAGTTCCGGATCAGCAAGTGCTCATTCGGAAGTCTCAAAAGTTCCGGATCAACTCAGAAGTTCGAACCAAGGACAAACTTCCGGATCAAAGGAAAGTTCCGGATCAGCATATTCATTCGGAACTTTAGAAGTTCCGAACGAAACTTCCGGACGAACTTCCGAACGAAGTTCCGAACGAAGGATAAGTTCCGAATCAGTGAAAACTTCCGAACCAAAGTTCCGACTCAAGCTTATTCATCTGGAAGTCTTCCGAACAAAAGTTCCGGATCAAGACTTCCGTATCAAGGAGTTCCGACTCAAGAGCTAGGTTCATTCGGAACTTAAAACTTCCGAATCAAGGATTTTTGTCAGGTTCTTCTTGGTGTTCCTTTTTAATTTTCTGTCTTTCATTTTCAATCTTTATTTTTCCCGCCTTTTATTTAATTGCACTTTAAAATTATTTATCTTAGCTTTATTTTAGCCTTGCCTTAGTTTAAGTTTTAGTTGCGTTTTAAGATTGCCTTAGATAAATTTAAATTTGCGTCATTTACTTTAGCGCCCTTTAACTTCAGTCACGTTTTTAAATACTTGCACCATTATTTTAATTAGACTTAGATTTACTTTAAAATCATTTACTTTAATTGTTTTGCACATTTTATTTAAAAACAACCAAAAATATTTGTTTCACCAAAGAACAATAGAGTCACATAGAGAACCTAGATCAATTCGTTAAGATACCGAGAATACGAACTTTAATTTATATACGGGGTGTCAAAAGCCTTGTATTAAATGGCGCCGCTGCCGGCTCTTTTCGTAAAGATTAACGGTTTTCTGTGAGAGACGCGTTGCTTTTTGGGATCCGTTCACTTGTGAGCGTTATTTTTCTTGCATAAAAAATTGATAAAAATCCATAAAAATTAAAAATTTCAAAAATCCAAAAAGATTTTATCTTTATTGTGTATATATATTGTTTTTGTGTTTGGTTTCTTTTTCTTTTGTCTTTGTAGGTGCATGCGTACTAGATCTTCTAATTATCAAGAGCCCGAGCCTCAAGAAGATTTAGCTATGTCAGGTGTAAACAACAATAATCCACCGCACCCTAATAATAACAACAATGTTCTTCCACAGCCCGATCTTCGGACCATGGAGGAGCTTTGTCAACCAACCATGTTTGGACGAGGAGGACCGATTGCGCCGATGCAAATCAACGCTCCTGAGTTTTCGTTGAAGCACCACATGATTCAGCAAGTACAAACAAACCCATTTAGAGGATTGCCTGATGATGATGCCAACAAACACCTCGACAAGTTCATTACAATCACCCAAAGCATGAAGTTGGCTGGTGCCACAATGGATGAACTTCGCCTACAACTCTTTCCACATACCTTATTACATCATGCCGAGAAATGGTTTGATCGTCTCCCGAAGAATTCAATTCACACTTGGGATGACATGACTCAACGCTTTTTATCGCGCTACTTTCCACCATCCATGGTCACAAGCCTTCGCAATCAAATCAGCGGTTTCATGCAAGACCCTGATGAATCTCTTTTTGATGCTTGGGAGAGATATAATGTCTTGATCGATAGATGTCCAAATCACAACATGCTCCCTGTGACCTTAATCGATACTTTCTACAACGGTTTGACTTTTCGAGATCGTGATATGATTAATGCAGCCGCCGGTGGCACATTCATGAAAAGGAGACCCGAGGAGTGTAGAGAGCTAATAGAGAACATGACTACTCACCACAAAAACTTGGATTCTTCTGCTTCTTCAAGAAACAACCCGAGAGTCAATGTTTCCTCTACTTCAGCAAACCCTGAGATGACCGAACTCACCCGTATGATGACTGAAATGAGCAAAAGTATTACGCTTCTCGCTTCAAACCAACAACAACAAGTTAAAGCGGTTGCTAATCCTTGTGAAACATGCGGCGGTCCTCACTCATACACCGATTGTCCTTCTACACAAGGAAATCCGGAAAATGTGTATCGGCTTATGGTAATTATTCACCGGAAAATTACCAAGCTCGACAACAAGGGGATAGAAATCTGCTGAGTTACCGATCCAACAATTACCTTTCACCCGGTTTTTCTCCTCAAAACCAAAACCCCGCCAACAACTACAATAGAAGCAACCAAATCCCACCAAGAGCTTCTAATCCTTATCACCCACCCGCTCAACAAACCCTACCCATAAACACCAATGTTGAAGCCACAATGAGAACCCAAGGTGAGCAAATCAAGAATCTGCAAAGCCAAATTATCAATCTTAGAGGAGATATCACGAAGCAAGGAAATGAGATTAGAACCGAGGTTCGCGATAATATTCAATCCTCCTTCAGCACTCAAACGACTGAATTAAAGAATCTGTTGGCTAGTTTCTTGCCCCCTGCTCAACCTTCTACTTCAAGTTCTCTACCTTCAAACACCGTCACTAATCCGCGAGCCAATGTGAGTGCTATTACTACTCGTAGTGGAGTCACCATCGTAGGACCACCAATCCCACCACCATCATCTACACCTCCTCCACCACCATGTATCCCTACTCCTCCTACACCTAGTATTAGTACACCATTACAGTCTCCGCCTCGTCATGACGATGTATCTCGGAAGGATCCTTCAACATCCCAACCTTTACCTACTACACCTTCACCTTCCACCTATAAACCCAACATCCCATATCCTTCTCGCTTAGGCAAGACCAACGTGCTAACCAAGAATGACTGTCAAGTATCGAAATATGTGAATATGCTATCTTAAATGACCATCAACATTAGCCTTGTTGAAGCACTTGTCCACATGCCGAAATTTGTCAAAGCATTCAAGGAATTGCTTAGCAAGAAGGAGAAGCTGATTGAACTCGCCAACACACGCTTAAATGAAAACTGCTCTGCAGTTATTCTTAAAGAACTTCTGGAAAAGCTTGGAGATCCCGGTCGTTTTGCGTTGCCTTGCGTGTTCAACAAAACCGAAGAATTTACTGCCATTGCTGATCTCGGGGCTAGTATTAATTTGATGCCTTTGAGTGTTTGGAAAACACTATCATTTCCCGACCTCACTCCAAAAAAGATGACTCTTGAACTTGCAAATCGCACTCTCGCTTACCCCGTTGGTATAGCCGAAGACGTGTTCATAAAAGTTGGCACATTAACTTTCCCGGTCGATTTTGTTGTAGTTGATTATGAAATGGACCCTCGTATTCCTTTAATACTTGGTCGGCCATTCTTGAGAACCGGACGTGCTTTAGTGGATGTTGCCGAAGGTGAGTTAATCTTAAGAGTCGGGAATGACTCACAAATTTTCAAAATGGGGAAGCTTACAGGCAAATACTATGGACGAGAATCAGTGAATATGATTAATGTGCTCGATGACTTTACCGTCTATGACAATCCTCTATTCAATTCTTCCATCGATAATCCACTCTTTGAAGATGATGTGGATGATTTTCTCCCTACTTTGGCAACCTCTCCCATTTATGATTCTCCACCGGTCTTCGATGCTTATGATGATGATGATTCTAGCTCAGATTCAGATGATTTTGATGATTGTACTTCTGAGTATCCCGAGATGCCCACTTTCGATGATTTTGATGAGGCCGATACTCTTTCGAGCGATTCTTCACATGATGAAGATCCTCCGCCATCACTCGATCCTACTTTGGACGATTACTCATTTGAGGAAGACTTCTCTGAATTTCTCAACACTTACTTCCCTCATGAGAGTGATGCTCCTCCTTGTGACTTTGAAGATTATCATCTTGATCCTACTTTGGATTTGAAGCATATTCTTTCTAAGGAGAAGAAACCGGTCGACAACAATATCCGTTGCACATATGATTTGACACCTCTTTGTCCCCCTTCTAAGGACGAGGTTGTGCTTCTTTGCGGATCTTCTTCACACTCTACTGAGCCTGAGTGCTATTTTCCCTTAAAGGAAAAGGCCCCGGTATTGAAATCTTTAAGCCATCTCAGTATCCACCTGATGAAATAAAAGGAAATATCTTTGGAATTTATGGAAATATGCTTTCACCACTTCAACCTTGCTTCCACCGTGCTCCATCTTTGCTTAAGGGAACCTTGCCACTTCTTATTTGGCTTGCCTTGTTCGCCTTAAGCTTGTGCTTATTGATGGACGAAAACTATGTCTTTGATCCTGGTGGATATGTTTCATGCTTTTTCCGTTGATGATCAAGGTCGAGTTAGGCTCACGACTCGGTTAACAAAAACCAAGCGCTTCTTGGGAGGCAACCCATGCATCTATCTTTTCGCTTTCTTTATCATAAGTGTAGGGGAGACCCGTTGGTTTGCTATTTCCTCTCCTCACTTCTTAATCAGGGATTCGAGCTTCAATGATCCACTCTTGACGATTCTTGACAACCCGTGATTCCGTGTTCTACATTTTCCCGGTTCTATGCTAAACTCTTTTCGATTCACTATTTTATATTTTCTCAATATTAAAATAGGAATCTCTTTAGTTGTCTTTTCCTTAACAAGATTTAAACAAAGTGCACAATGTCCTAAGTGTAGGGGAATTTACTCCCACATGCTTAAACATTGAGGACAATGTTTATCTTAAGTGTAGGGGGGACTTCTATCGAAGTTAAGTGGTCTTTTCCATGTATTTGTCCTCATTTTAACCGGAAAATCAATTTTTCGACATTTTTCAAAATTTTTGATCTATTTTGGCCTATTAGTTTATCCCTTTGTATAGTTATTTTCTTGCCTTATAATAATAAATGTTTAATAAAGTGGTTTTAATTTTCAAACGTTGTGAATCTTTTGACTCAACCCGAGTTTACTTATCTAAGTTTGCTAGACTTTTATATAGGGAGCTATAAAACGCGAAAGTCTTAACTCTCACGGGTTAAGAACAAGAACTTTTCGCAAGTTCCTATAATTGATCCTAGAGAGTCGTTTATCAAGGGAACTTTAAAACGCGAATTCTAAACTTGAAAAAGTCTAAGAATTTGCAAGATCCTATAGGCGACTCGAAAACCCAAAACTTTGATTTAATAGGCTAAGCATCCACGAGTCTCATTACTTGAGATTTTAAACTGTGGAGAACGAGAGATGATAGAGCCAATTATAAGTTTGGTATTCTTTTGTGAATTTATGTGAGTTAATTATGAGCCTATTCTCCCATCGCTTGCTAATAATTTATCTGCTAATAAATAAGGTTGTACGATTTGAAAAGTTACTTAGCTTCTAGCCCAAGATCGTTTAAAAGTTGCTCGGTATGGATTAGAGTTCATAGCCAAGGCATAACTTATTGAAGCGGGACGCGAAGATTGGCGAGTCCGAAAAGGCCCTAACAAGGCACGAGGGCTATATTTTGTTGCTAAAGATCCAAAGTGATGTGAAGAATCATTTATCGAAAATCAATATGAAGGATCGAGACACACGACGAAAAGCAAAAACTCCCAAAAGTCATGGAGAAGTGTATCCGAAAAGACCCTAACAAGGTATGAGGATAAATAGATCCAAGTCATAAAAGGAGGCGGATCGTTGTATATCAAAGTCCAAAATAAAGATTGGAGAAAAATGAAGAAGTCGTGGTCCAAGTATGAATCTCTCAAAACTGCAAGTGAAGAAATTCCATTATGAAGAGAAGACCATAATTTCATGAACGTCTCTCAAGATTTGAAGTATGAAGTCGCTGCCAAATATCGGTCCGCGAAAGGTCTCAAATCGCGAAGCGAGTTATGCCAAGATATGAACTTTATGAGGTCCCGAGAAGCAGTTTTAAAAGATTTTGTCCTTTAGCTAACTATTGATTAAATCGTTCACCTTATTTTCAGACTTAATAACTATCGAAATAAGTCAAAAATGCATCCTCGTGATCATTCAAGACAATAATAAAATATAAGAGATACACCTAGGAATAAGGGAGTCTAAGTGAGTAATTAGCCCACATGAGTTCGTGTTAGTTTGCTAACTTATAATAACAATGATCTCGTTTTTAAGCTTGGTTTGGAGAAAGTGAAAACTTGAGGATGATGATTATTCATAACATTTCCAAAACCCAAGGTATGCTTTTGATTTCTTTACTTTGAATGTTTATAGTTTTTATTTCTTTAATAAAGGCCAACGTGGATTGATTATGATGAAAAATGTAATCTTGCTTTGTAACTAATGCATTGCATGAGGACATTGCAATGGTCAAGTGTAGGGGATTTGATATGTGTGTAAACACACATCTTTTCTACCACTTAATTACAATAATAACCGGACCAAAACGTGTATTTTATGTCTTTTATGTCGGAATTATGCGTGGTTTGTGTTTTTGTTGTGATTTAGGACGAAAAGGTGAAAAGTGGAGAAAACACGGGAATTCACGGGCATTTACGGACTTTTATTGAAGAAAAAGATGAAAGACGAAGTCAAGAAGTCAAGAGTGCAAAAAGAACGGAAGTCCAAGACCAATTCTGAAGATTTATCGAAGAAAAAGTCAAAAGACGGAAGTTTATCAAAAGCCGAAAAACTCAAGTCTAATTTATTGAAGAAATTAAAGACGAGTTCAAAGAAATCCCAAGCCAAAAGTCCTTAAAGTCCAAGTTTAAAGAAGATTAGAAGAATAAAGGACTAATGATGCAATTAATGAAGATTAAAAGAAGGAGGGACTTAATCTCGCAATTAAGAAGAAATGAAGGAGGGGAGGAAGCTTCCTAATCCTCCCCTATATATAGTTTAGTTGTTAATCACTTTTTCTTTGTTGGCTAAGTGTGACAATTAGTCTTCCACTTTTAATTACCTTGTCATTTAAATACTTGTCAATTTAATTACCTTGTCTTGCACCTTAAATTCATTTAATTTCAAGTAAGTTTCCATTTAATTCTTGTCAATCTTTACTTTATCTTGTTAATCTCCTATCTACCTTTCTTAATCTTTGATTTTTATGTTTGTGTTCATGTTCATGTTCTTATTTTGATCAAATGGGTTTTTGATTATTGTGGTTAAAAGTGTTTGTTTTGTTGATTTAAACTGTTGATTATGATTAATTGATGTCTCGTTATTAGCTTAATTAAATTGTTTGTTTGATTTTGTTTAATCTGTGATATATTACTTGTTACTGTGATCCCTTGTTTTTCGGGGAAGTTGTTGTTGTATCGGATCTTTCCAGGTGAAGTTCCGAGCCAAGAAAAGAGGAGTGTTCATTCGGAAGTCAAAAAGTTCCGACTCAAGCATTGCTCATTCGGAAGTCTCAAACTTCCGGATCAAGGGGAAGTTCCGGATCAACAAGTGCTCATTCGGAAGTCTCAAAAGTTCCGGATCAACTCAGAAGTTCCGAACCAAGGACAAACTTCCGGATCAAAGGAAAGTTCTGGATCAGCATATTCATTCGGAACTTTAGAAGTTCCGAACGAAACTTCCGGACGAACTTCCGAACGAAGTTCCGAACGAAGGATAAGTTCCGAATCAGTGAAAACTTCCGAACCAAATTTCCGACTCAAGCTTATTCATCCGGAATTCTTCCGTACGAAAGTTCCGGATCAAGACTTCCGTATCAAGGAGTTCCGACTCAAGAGCTAGGTTCATTCGGAACTTAAAACTTCCGAATCAAGGATTTTTGTCAGGTTCTTCTTAGTGTTCCTTTTTAATTTTCTGTCTTTCATTTTCAATCTTTATTTTTCCCGCCTTTTATTTAATTGCACTTTAAAATTATTTATCTTAGCTTTATTTTAGCCTTGCCTTAGTTTAAGTTTTAGTTGCGTTTTAAGATTGCCTTAGATAAATTTAAATTTGCGTCATTTACTTTAGCGCCCTTTAATTTCAGTCACGTTTTTAAATACTTGAACCATTATTTTAATTAGACTTAGATTTACTTTAAAATCATTTACTTTAATTGTTTTGCACATTTTATTTAAAAACAACCAAAAATATTTGTTTCACCAAAGAACAATAGAGTCACATAGAGAACCTAGATCAATTCGTTAAGATACCGAGAATACGAACTTTAATTTATATACGGCGTGTCAAAAGCCTTGTATTAATCCCACTACTATAAGTATTCCCCCTGCTATTACAATTACACCATCAAGAGCAGCTTTCTCTCAAACATTTGCAAGGAAAAGGAGACAAACAGCTCAAAAGGGGATACAGATTGGAGAGACTGCTCCTAAAGCAAAACCAGCAGTGGATCCAAAAGACAAAGGGAATGGGAACATGATTGAACAGCTCAAGAGGAAATACAAGTACAAAACACCAGAATAACTAAGGGCTCAGTCTGAACATGATGAACTTGTAGCTCAAAGGATGCATGAAGAAGAGCTACACATGCAAGAGGAGAGAATGCAAAAGAGGAGAAATGAGGCACAACTGGATGTCTCCAAATTAGATCTCTCAGAACGGGAAAAGGTACATATGCATCCAAGGGAAATGCTTAAGCAGATTGAGATTATGCATAGAGAGCTGGATGAAAGGGTACCTAATGTTACAGAATTCTTGGAGCAATGGAAGCAAGAACTTGTTAATGCTTCTTTGGAGGAAAGGTATGAATTGACTCTTTTGATCTTTAACTTTCAAACGGACTTTTTGGAAAAGAGACCAATCCAGCTTCAAAAAGAAAAGCATCTGAGGTCTGAAAAGGGGAGGTTGGAGCATTAAAAAGTCATACTCAAGAGATACAAGAAGTATATTGATGCTCACTTCAGGAAAATGACCTTTGAAGAAATTGAAAAAGATGTCATTCCTGTTATGAAGGCAACTAGTGTGGACAACTTTCTTGGTATAGGCACAACTGAGGAGGCTGAGTACATTAGAAGGAAGGATGAAATGATGAAGACCAGGGAAGCTAAGAAAAGGAAGGCAAATGGAGAAGTAGGCGAAACCACTAAAGCAGTGGAAACTACACAAGCAGGTGGATCCTCATTTTGTAAAAGAACTGCTCTTAACTCACAAAGAGCAGTCAAGAATTTGAAGAGGATGGAGAAGATTGGTGTAGTTACTAGGGAAGATCAGCATCCCTCCAATGTGGAAATTGATAAACATTTAATCTTAGATGAGTCTGATGAAATCTCACAAGATGACATGAAAAAGAAATACTCCATAGTGAAGTATGAGGTATATCAGTATAAAGGCATGTCTTGGTGGAAGCTTACGAGGGCTGATGATACAGCTCAGACATTCCAAAGTTTGGGGATTATGTTTCAAACTTTGGATAGAGAAGATTTAGATGACCTATGGAGGATTTTAAAGGGAATGTTTGCAGCAAATCCTCCTACTATGGAGGGTGTTGAGAAGGATTGGCTGATCTGGGAGAATATGCATAGGATGTATGAGACAGATTTTAATGATCCTATCTTTGATGCACAGAATGGAGCAAAAATGTTATATGGGAAGTTGTTCACAAATTCAAGAGTCTATGAATTGGCCATGGAAGGAGTGACTGTCTATCTGCTCAATAATTGTTATTATCCTCTTACACAAGAGATAATGAAGAAGATGGTGCAGACTGACTTGAGAGTGGATTGCAAGAATCATGTACCATATGATCTAGTCAGGTTTATCCACAGTCAAATTTGGCTAGATAGTTTGTAAGCATCCTCATCAACCAGCATTTACTAAAAAACTTGTCATTTTGGTGAAAGCATAAGTTTAGGGGAGGATTGTTGGGAATAAATGCATAAGTATAAGTTCCCCCTACTGGTTGGTCAAAGTACCCCCTGCTAGTGTTAGTTCCCCCTGCTGATCAATGAAGACAGGGGGATTGGTCCCCCTGCTAGAATTCAAAGACCCTGCTGCATGGATAAACTAGGAAGAGATATTGACGCGTTTCTGTTACTACTCCATAATACTTTCCAAGTTTGTTAGTAGTTATCTTGTACATGAGTCCTTGTGCTATAAAAGGACTTATTAGGTTTTGGTTTCAAAATCACTTTTCTATCATTTCATTTCAAGCTTTAAGGTTGTAAAACCCTAATACCATCATTGGGTATTCGTATATTGATGAGACTACTTTTATACATAGTCTCATCGTCCAAATAGGGCTTAAAATGCATTAAATATCATCAAAATACCCATATATATGCTTGTGTTTGTTACTTGTGTATTTTAGGTACGGATACTGAGAAAATGACAAAAGATCCTAAGAATCATACAAAAACGAACACGGGAAACGAAGCCGCACAATGAACCAAGCCCTAATGAAGATTTTCCCAAGAAAACCCTTGAAGACTTGAAGAATTATGAAGAAGGGTCCTCCAATATGGAATAATTGACACTTTATACCCTTGTATCTTCATAAATACAAGATTGGTCCCTAAAGTTTGTCAAAATTGCAAAAAGGGCCCTCCACTTTGAAGAATTGGCAAGTTTAGCCCCTCAACAAAGCTAAATTGTCAACCATTATCCTCCACAAAGTCAAATACATCATGAAGTCCTTCAAAGTACAAGAAATTACAAGTTTGGTCCTTTGAAAATCCCAAAATTACAAAAAGGACCCTTTACTTTCAACATTTGGCAAGAATGGTCCCTCAATCATTAAGACTTGGCAATTTCAGTCCTCCAAAATACCAATCATGCAAGTCAAGACCATTATCCATCAACAAAATGCCAAATCAGTCCCTCAAAAATCACAAAATGGCAAGAAATACCCCTGAAAATACTTTGGAAAAGTATTTGGGGCAAAAATGTGAAAAATGAAAGTTTAATTACAAAGGGATTCGAATTTGTTTAGCTTTATTTACAAAGTAGCAAAAGGAAAAGAAGTGAAGGGCTTAAGTTGGCCAGACATCATAGTTACCTAGTCCAACCACAAGCTGCCACCTCACCCCACTCACCACTTCCACCAATCACACCACTCCCTGCCTCCACCTCAGCCTTCCACTCACTCGGTTTATACTTAATTAAATCCTTGGCGCCTAAACACCTTTTTAAATATTAATCACCCCTAAAACAGATTAAACCTTGTGTTCATCAGCTCAAGAACACAATTAGGCATTCCTTAATCATTATGAATTAGAGGCTAATTCTTTCCAGAACAATGATTAAGGGTCCTATAATCACAACCCAACCTTAAAACATGCCACATCATCACCCCATTTGTCTCCTTGTGACTCCCCTGCTCCACACTCATGCATACTGCCAAAAAGGTGGTAGCAATCCAACGTTGGAGAATTATGCTTACTTTCTAAGCTTGTTACAAGCCTTTGGATCACCTTTTGCTTGCCAGCTATCACTACACAACAAGAATCCGTCACATGATTCTTCAAGTTATTCAAACTACACAAGGGCAATTTTGGAAGTTCAAGACTAGGGTTTTACTTCTTTATCAGCTTTCTAGATACATTGTAAGGCTATATATAAAGCCATAGGGTCTCATTTATACGCAGCTTTTGGTTTTTCCTTGTTCATGCACTTGTAAATCCTATTTTCAGATTTTTGAAATTGTGTTAAGTGTGTTACAGAAAGACCAAGTGCCATCTTATTTATGCTTGTTTATGTTCTTTGTTTACTGAATTTGAATCAAAAACCTGTTTTCAAAAGAGGAGTGTGCAAAAGTTTGCACATTTTCTTCATTTTCTTGATATTTTGCTAAGTTCTTGGTCTATCTTGGAATTCTTGGGCTATAGGACTGATCATAGCATCCTGATATTGTGTTATCAAGGTGTGGTGAAGCTTATAACTTGGGGATAATCAAGTGTGGAGGACAAGAGTTGCATCAATCAAGGATTTTTCAAGTTTCTGTTTTTATAATCTTGCTTCTAACTTTGTTGATTCTTAGCAGGCCTAATTGTGGAAGCTTGTGCTTGTTCTTGCTAGCACATAAGCTCAAAATCCGTGGGTGTGGATGTACATCCATGAGGTACACACCCTTAATCCCAAAATCTGAAAATATTTTGGATATTTGTGATATTTGAGTTTTTCCTTTGTTCTTGTGTATTTTGTGGCCTAATCTTATTTGAATCTGTTGTTCTCATATGTTATTGTGTTAATCAGCACTTGGGTGGTCTAAAATCTCACTTTTTCTTGTTTAAATTTGGATTTGAAAAGTTAAAGGGGTGTTTGGGATTACCTGTTTGTGATTGAATCTTGGTATTGTGTTGTTAGAAGGTGTTGTTTGTGCTTGGTATCTGTTATATGCCTTGTTGAGAGTGTTTTGCTGCAAGTTTTTGGAACCAAACCTTAAAATCAAACAATCTGCTATTTCTTGTTGAGTTTGACTGTTTTTGACCTAAGAAATTGGGAAAACCTAGAGTTTATGCATGCTTAGGGATAAAATCTGTTTAAACATCATTAAGATAACATACTTGATAGATCTGAGGTGTTGAATCTGGCTTGTGTGTCAAATACATCAGCAAAGTGAAAAAAATTACATGTTCTTGTGTTCATCAGTAACTTAAGGTGCTTGAATCTTGCTTAATTCTTTGAATCATTGCATGAAACCTGTTTAGACTTGCTTATTTGAGTTTAATATAGCTTGTGTATGCATTTGGTTGAATTTGGCTGGCTGAATTGTGCTAAAATTGCTTTTTGAACCTAAACTGCTTATTTGTTCATGTCTGTGCAACATCTGGTACTTTATTGATTAATCTGTGCAAATTGGGTGATTGTGAATTTTTGATTGTTATTGACTCCTTAT
Source organism: Glebionis coronaria (assembly GCA_025667525.1). Lineage (NCBI taxonomy): Eukaryota > Viridiplantae > Streptophyta > Magnoliopsida > Asterales > Asteraceae > Glebionis > Glebionis coronaria. The sequence goes on along the minus strand of CM046879.1, from coordinate 151,296,443 downwards.
GATCCAAAGATCATTTGGGTGCCTTTGTGTAATCTGAATCCCAAAAAAGTTTACTAAAGACAAAAAAGTCCATAAGTCAAGCAGTGGGAAAAGTTCCCACTGCTCAACACCCAAAACTAGCCCCTGCTAGTGTAAACTTGTACTCAGCTTATCAATAAGCTATTTTAGCTTATCCAGAATTGCAACAACTTATTTTTTGTGATAGGTCTTCATTATTTGACCCATTTGAGTAGACTGGAGCTTATTGGACTTTGACTTTGAGGTTTTACTAGAAAACCAACTTATTTGACTTTTACATAAGTGCTTATTTGCTTTTTCCAGCTTATTGAGTCAGCTTATTTGTAAACTCTTTGTTGATTTTGCTTAATTAAGTCATTTAAAAGCTATAGAAACTTGAATCAGCACTTCGAGTGGCCTAGAACTCAAAAACGACTATTTTGTCGTTTTCTGTAGATTACTTATTGCATTTTCAGGCTTATTCCTTGGGCTTATTTCAAATTTCTTTTTTCAGAAGTCTTATTTAGGACAAAAGAAGCTTGTGTGTCTAATTTCAGCTTATGGCATTGGCTTATAGCTTAATGGGCCAAAAAGCCCATTAAGAATAAGCTGTTTGGTATAAGCTAGCTTATTTCACACTTTCAGCTTTTGGGCCTTTGGAAAAAGTTGTTTAAAATCAAATTTTGAGTCAACCAGTGCTTTTTGGGCTTATTTTGAACACTTTTTTATATTGGGCCCAAATTTGGCCCAATAGTGGACTGTTTTGGGTTTAGCCCATTTTCTAGGCCCATTAAGGGTACTTAGGTAATTTCACTTTCATTTATGACTTATTTAGGTTAAATTAAGCTAGTTTGCAAGTTTTTAGAATTTTTTATGATTTTTTGGATTTTTAATAATATTTTAATATTATTTTATTGTTAAAAATTAAAAGTCTGATTTTCTAAGTTTTTATATTTTTCCTAGATTGTAGACACTTAATTAGGAACTTTGCAACTTTACAAATATTTTTAGAGTCTTTTAATTATTTTCTAGAATTAATTTAAGTTTTAATTGATTTTAGTAGATTTTAATTGTTTAAAAATAGTTTTTAGTGGTTTTAAAATTTTGAAAAATACTTTTTAGCTTAATTAGGGTATTTTTGAGGTTTACAAACTTTAAAATCTTGTTTGGGGCTTTTTAATAATTAATTTTGATTTTTAGGGCTTTAATTAGCATTAAATAGTCATTATCTAATTAATTAAAAGGTTTTGGCAAGTTTGGATTTTTTATAAACTCTTAGAATATTATTGTGGATTTTTGGTAATTTTTAGGAATTTTAAGGGTAAAATTTTAATTTTAGTGCTTTTTACGATTTTACGTGTACACCTTTTTCGACTTAGTTTAATCCGTCTTCGTAACCGTCATTCTCTTCTAATCTCATTTCTACTTTTCTTTCTCACAAGTATAATAACAAATTAATCCAAGTCATTACACACATAACACACTAGCCTCCTTGAGAACGATCCTCACTTTGGGTCATAACTTGTGGTTTTCCTAAACTACTCGTTAATACTTGCCCTAATTGCCTTCCTTTTCCTAAAGGGGTAATTTTACAACTATCATTTTGGCGTCGCTGCCGGGGAGGCGTGTTGTGTTTTGATTTCGAATTGTTGTTTTTATATACTAACCATAAATAGTATTTGTATTAGTAGCACTCTACTAATACGTATTATCGATTTTCGATTTTTGTGTGAATACTATTACTATAGTGTATACGTAGAACAATAAATTCACAAGTACTCCAAATACGTGAGAAATCACAACCTTGACTTGGGAGGTCATTACCCAATCATTGTATTCGAATCTCAAACCAAAGAAAAAGGCAAAAATAGATAAATACTTTCGTGAAGCTCAATCTTGAAAGATACAAACTATAAGGTGGGTATAAGGCGGATATTATAAAATATATCCTAAGGAAAAGGCTCTTAAGTGCTTCGCGCCACCTCGTTTCCCCGCTTGCTTGTGAGTATTTGATTTTGAGAGCTAATCGAAGGTTTTGCCGCCCAAAGTATTACTAAGTATCATATATATTTTCTTGGTTTCCATTGATTAAACCCTCTTGAACGTTTTGGTGTTCCACAACGTTCTAAAGTCATCAAAGGCGTTCACTTCACGTGATCGTTTTCATTCCTTGAGGCTTCTTTAACCGAGAGATTTGATTGAGGAGGAGATTTGTAGATTTTTGTCTACTTAATACATTTACCAAGATCCAAAAAGGTTAATACAATCAAAAACCACAAAAAAATTGAAAAATACAAAACACCAAAAAGAATCTTCTTTGCTCGTCCCCTCGTTGTACGTGACGTTTATGCTAACTCGTAATCAAGCAAGACGTGCACGTAAACGAAAGAACAGAACTCCCACTCCCAATCTTTCTAGTGAGGAGTCTCCTATTGACGAACCCATTGTAAGAGAAGCACCAACCATGGCAAATCGAACTATGATGGAGTTACTTCAAGCACCCACCGAGGGTTATGGAGAGGCTATTGTGATTCCCGCTATCCTTGCGGAGAATTTTGAGGTGAAAACGGGTTTGTTGTCGATGATCCAAAACAACAAATTCCGTGGTGATGAAAAGGACAATCCACACAACCATATCCGCCAATTCAATCGTCTTACCGCCACTTGCAAGTTTAAGGATGTCTCGAATGACTCGATTAAGATGATGCTTTTTCCGTATTCCTTAGCGGGGCCCGCTAAAATTTGGTTAGAGAAAGAGCCACCCAATTCTATATTGACGTGGAAGGATCTCGTGTCTAAGTTTGTGAACCAATTTTTTCCGCCCTCTAAGACTACGCACTTGAAAAACGAGATTTCAAAATTTTCACAAGAGTTTAATGAAAGTTTTTCAACGGCTTGGAATAGGTTTAAGGGAGATGTTACATGAATGTCCTCATCACGGTTTTTCCGACTTGCATCAAATTGACACGTTTTACAATGGACTTAATGATCATGAAATGGATTATTTGAATGCCGCCGCGGGTGGTAATTTTTTGTGTAAAACGGTTGAGGAAGCTTTGGTGATAATTGAGAATAGATCTAAGGTGTATAGTCCTCGTAGCACGTCTAGTGTTCGTAAGGCTTCGTCTTCGGCTTCACCTTCTTTGTCTACTACCATCGATGCTTGCCAAATTGAGGCGAACTTGGAAAACAAGATTTTTGATAAGCTAAAAGGACTTTTGATTGAGTTTAAAGTTGGTGAACAAAGTGCTCCCGCTACGGCTAAAGCGGTTGAGGTTTTTTGCATGTATTGTGGTGGAGGTCATGATTTCTCCGAGTGCATTACCAACGGTGGTAACACTTCGAGTGCCTTCGCGGCCACGGGAAATTACAACCAAAACGGTCAAGTTTCCCGCTTTAATCAATTGACTCCACCGGGTTTTGGTTCAAATCAAAATGCTAACAACAACTATCGCAACAATCAAGTTGGTTTCAAAAACAATTTCAACAAGAGAAATTATGGTAATCAAGGGGCTAATAATCAAGTTTCAAACAAGAACCAAAATGATTTTCAAAACAACAACAAAGGTTTGCAAACTTTGAAAGATCTTCCAAATGAATTTGTTGAATACGCTAATGGGAATGATGCTAGGTTTGACAATATTCAAAGAGAAATCATTAGCCTAAGATCCGAGTTTAAGAATGACTTGAAGAAAGAGTTAAAAAATGAGTTAGCTAATGAACTTAAAATCCACACCAACAAGATGGAAGGAAATGTCACTAGGTTACAACAAAACCAACAAAAAATGGAACAAGGGCAACATGAGATTAAACAAGAGATGATTAAGGCCGAGAAGAGGCAAACCGAGGCCGTATTGAGGCAATCCAATTTTAAAGATAAAATCTCATCTATGTTTGAGGCAATAATGTGTAAACCGTCTTCGAGTAGTCTTCCTAGCAACACCATATCAAACCCTAAGGGTGAGACGAAAGTGATTACCACACGTAGTGGTAAGACACTTAAGGAACCGACTCCTCAACCAATTGCTCCTACGGAGGAAGAAATTGAGGAAGAACCCGAGGTGGTGGTCCAAAAGGAGCATGTCCTAATCCCAAGAAGTACCGCTCATGCCACACCTACGGTTGACCCATTACCAACATTGGAACCCGAGATTCCAAAGGCTATGCCTACTATGCCTCAACCCACACCACCTTTGCCCTATCCATCGAGACTTAGGAAGGAGAAACGTCAAGAGCGCGACAATTATCAATTTGATCTTTTTATGAAAATGTTTCGTGATTTGCACTTTAATGTGAGTTTCGCCGATGCTTTGGTCATGATGCCTCGATTTGCCGCTAACTTTAAGAGTATGTTGAACAACAAGGAGAAATTGCACCAATTGTCTAGTTGTTCGTCGGTTTATCTTAATCGCATACCTCAAAAAGTCGGTGATCCCGGTAAATTTTTGATCCCTTGTGCAATCCAAGATATGGAGGAATGCTTCGCCTTGGCCGATTTTGGTGCTAGCATTAATTTGATGCCACTTGCAATCTTCAAGTCGCTCAATCTTCCTAATCTTACTCCTTCACTAATGTCTATCGAGTTGGCCGACCATTCCACGATTCCCGCATGTGGATTGGCGGAATACGTTTTTGTGAAAGTGGGGAAGTTCTACTATCCCGTAGACTTTATCGTTGTCGATATCCCCACGGATCCTCAAGTTCCTCTCATTTTAGGTCGTTCGTTTTTAGATATGTCTATGGCTTTGATCGATGTTCATGCTAGAAAGATCACCTTACGTTTCAATGACGAAGAACTTGTTATAAACGCAACTCAAAACTCTCAAATTTCTCATGTTTATTCTGTTGCAACCATAAACCTCGTTGATATGATTGACGTGGTTTGCGAGGAATTTTCACAAGAAGTTCTAGGATTTGGTGATGAAGAAACTAGTGGCAATCCCACTATGTTAGATCCAATTCTTGATAATTCGACACCAACCTTCACTCCATTTGAAGGTGGTGGTTTTACGTTGGAAGAATTCGATGTACCACGTACTTGTAACGAAGACCTCGACAACGATGAGGACTTCTCGATTATCAAGGATTTTCTTAACGATTTCCCATTTCCTCCACCCGAGGAGGTTATGAGTATCGAGCCCAAATCTTCACTTGAGGAACCACCTATCCTCGAGTTGAAAGATTTACCTCCTAATCTCGAATATGTCTATTTGGAGGAGGGCGACAAGTTGCTGGTTATTATTGCGAAGGAACTTTCGAATGATGAAAAAACCGCACTTGTCGATGTTCTTAAGGATCACAAAGGGGCAATTGCGTGGAAGTTATCCGACATTAAGGGGATCGATTCCAAATTTTGTACCCACAAAATCTTAATGGAGGAGGATTACAAGCCCGCAATCCAATGTCAAAGGAGGGTGAACCCCAAAATTCACGACGTCATCAAAAAGGAAGTCCTTAAACTCCTTGACGCGGGAATGATTTACCCTATTTCCGATAGCCCTTGGGTGAGTCCTATTCATTGTGTCCCTAAAAAGGGAGGGATGACCGTTGTGCCAAACGATGCCAACGAGTTGATTCCCACTAGACTCGTGACCGGATGGAGAGTTGCATTGACTATCGTAAGTTGAATGAAGCCACTCGAAAAGACCATTTTCCCTTTCCCTTCATGGACCAAATGTTGGAGCGTCTTGCGGGAAACGATTTCTATTGCTTTTTAGATGGTTT